>WOAB01000531.1:6475000-7770000 GCA_027886185.1 Rheum nobile | reverse complement strand
CTCCATCAAAGGGGATGAAAAACTATAATATGAAATAACGATCAAAAGTAATTCGATAACAAGATGTGTCTAAGTGTTCGCAGACTGGCTTGGAGGCTGTGGAACATTAGGTTAAAATAGAGTTAACCTAAAGCCCAAGATCACAAAACCAATCCAAAAGGAAACAAATAAAATAACAAAGTCTGAAATAGAAATAAAAGGAAATAAATATAATCTGGCGCGAGGCAATAAACACGTCCACCGCGGGGCGGTAAAGATCCACCGCGGGGCTTCTGCTCTCCACCGCTGGGCGGTGGCCTCCTCTCACGCGGGGCTTCATCATCACTGGGAGTCATCACCGCGGGGCGTCACTGCTAACGCGGGGCGGTGAACTCCAGACTTCAACTCTCATCTTCTTCTCTTCTCCAGCTGCTCTCCATATACTACCAAGTGTTGGTAGCCTTCTCCATAGATGTTCCAGCAGCTCCATCTCCATCTCTAAGCTCCAACTAAGCTGCCAATCCTTGGATTTCTTCACTTCTCTCCATAATATTTGGATCGCAGACTTAGCATTAAAACAACTCCAAAACTCCTCCAAATCATGCTAATAGATGCTAGAAAAGGTGTATGAAATAACACCTATCAAATTCCCCCATACTTAGACCTTTACTCATCCCGAGTAAGCTAAAGAAAAGCTCAACCTCTCAATCAATACCAAGGACTCAGGAAGTACAAGAAAACGTGACTCCAACAACTACAACACATTAACAATACGCCCAAAACAACCAAAACAAGTGATGCAAGAACAATCTAACCTAACTCACGTCTATCTCCTTATCGCTCCATGAGTGGCCTACCCGACAATCCTTCTATGTCACCCTTCTTATGACGCCTCGCCGAAAGATAAGAGAAATCCTAAAATCACTCTTCTTCTTTTTCACTCATTTTGCCAAGGCGCCCTTTCGGGTTTTCACCAAGCACTCATTTCATTTTCCAATAGACGTTCTCACATAAGCTCGCATCACTCTAGTCCAATTTTGCCCTGGTCTAATACCAGTCGGACTCCCTGCTTTTTACCTGAACCGCCCTTTCGGGTTTTCAGTCCATCCCAGGATTTTGATTGCCTTTTTACTTCTTTTTGGCTTTTTTTTTTTTTTGAAAAACGGAATCAACACTGCAAAAAACGAATGCAGAAATAAAGCTATGTACACTAGCTAGCAAGAATATCAAGTCTATATCCCTCCCACATACTTAAACCGAACATTGTCCTCAATGTGAAAAGAGAACGTCAAATGATAGGGGAAGAGAGAAATAAACTCACTGTGGATCGGAAGGTGGTGGTGGGTACATCCCAAAGTAGTCCTGCAGATGAGTGTCTATAGTTTCCAAACGCTCATCTATCTCATTGTGAAGCTGGGTCTGCCAAGTTTGCAGACCGGTCTCTACTCTGGAAGTCCACTGATCATGGCGCGTAGAGAAGTTATACCATCTAGCGTACATCTCCTGCCATGGTGCGACAGGTCCATACACAGATGAGGACTCCTCAAACTGTGAAGCACTAGGGTCGTCCCCCTCCTCGCGATCAGCAACAGCATATCCACCACTAGGGCCCTCTCCATATGGACCCGAAGAAACAACGGCAGCGGCATCAGCAGCAGGCGTCTGGCCATCGCTATCAATCCACCAGCCCGCGTATGAAGGCGAGTATGTGAACTCTCGCGGAACACTCAAAATATGGCCCTCGTAAGCCGTCCAAGCCACATCACCATCCTGCCCCAGCGGCTTCACCATAGAGCACACCCTCATGTGGGCGGCATCATATAAAACGCAGGGAACCGGCCGAGCAATCCGATCGCAAGCAATCACATCAGCGCAGAGGAGAGTAATCAAGCTACCCCCACAAATATCTCTAGGCTCGCCCTCACGAATCCTCCGCATGGAACTCAAGAAAAGAGTTGCCCAACACGGAGTAAGCTCAACCGTTCCCAAGATGCTCAAAAACCACTGGAAGTCCTTCATGGGCACCTTCCCATGGTCAGCATGGCCAAAGAAATCTCTCATCAACACCTTGTGGATCAACCGCAGACACGGGTTCACCAACTTCGAATTCACCTCATGCTCCGTCTTGAAAGTCCTCCTAGTAGCAGCCCGCCAGAAAGCAAACATCTCGTCCAACTGAAGCCCATTCGACCATCCAGGGGTCGGTTTCTTCGTAATGCCCAGGGCCTCGTGGATCGCCCTCCTCGACAGAGAATGCTTACGTCCATTGTAGGAGAACGCGATCTTGTACAGGAAGCTATCATCACCCTCCTCGCGGTTGAACCACCGGAATGAAGAAATGAACTGGAAGCATAGCTCATGATACGCGGGGGCTGCCTTGCCCAGAAATCCTCCCAGCCCACACTGCGTTAGGCACATCGTCACACACGCGAGCATTCCCATCTGCTCCAGAGTCGGCGTGTGGAAAAGTTTAGAAGGCACCACCTTTCTCCCCTTCACAATATCGTACAGCTCACTCTCATCCCTACTCGTCGACACCTTCTTCTTGCCTTTGGGAGCCATAAGTGAAGAATTGAAATTCTCAAATCAGAAGACAGCAAAGAATACTCACAATCAAGCAAACACAGGTTCTGCAGAGACTCAATGTGGGGCGGTAGCGTCGCGGTGAAAACTGACACAGGTCACCGGGTCGCGATGAGGTCGGCGCGGGGCGGTAGCAACAGAGACGCAAAGCGGTGGCAGCGCGAGGCGGAGCTAAAGCGAGGCGAGACAACAACGGCGCGGTGGGGGTTGTGTTTGGGCTGGGCTGTGAGGCTAGGAAATGCTCAAGGTCGAGAGGGGATTCAGGGAGAGTGAATGGAAAATAGGAGAAGGAGAATTGAGGGGGGCGGTGGAAATTTTATGTGGAGCTAGGTCAAGGTAGGGTAAGGTGAAAAGAAAGGGTTGATGGGCCGGTCATGTACCATGGCCCATATGAGAAATCTTGGCCCAAAAATGAAGCCCAATCCGTCAAAACCTTAGTAACCACTTAAGAAATAAGCTTTTACTCACCCGTTTAAGGTTTTTTCGGGGCCCATTATTCTTGCTTTTTTTTTTTTTGAAAAAGTTGAGAATCTATACCTGACCGTCACCGCGGGGCGGCAGCTCCACCGCGAGGCGGTAGAAAAGTGCCGCGGGGCGGTGAGAAAGGTTGGGCACTTCATCTCTTCTCGGGTTTACTTTCGTACCTGAAATGTGAGTAACAGGCGAACGAAACAAAGCAAAATAAACTACGAAAATAATCTAATAAAAAGAAAAAGAGATCAAAGAAATACAAACACAGGTTGCCTCCCGGACAGCGCCTTGGTTATCGTCGTCGGCTCGACGTATTGCAGATCAACTACCATTTTGGGTAGGATTTTTTCGGAATCCTCCAACTTGTCTCTTCCTGGTGAGACCTCTCATGGAAAGGTTTGAACCTTAGACCATGGTCTTTCCTCGCCACCCACTCCATGTACATTCTCTTCGGAGTGTCGCCCCCATACTTAGAACGATGCGGGGGCCGATATGGCTCAACCTGAACATGCTGCACATCACTAGATAAAGGCTTGCAGCCTTGTGTGGTTAGTGCAGGGGGGCAAGTGCCCAAAGTAGAGAAATCTCCTATATCATCTAATAAGACATCATCCATAGGCAAATCATGAAAATCATGCAACTCAATGGGTCCATCACTAGTGGAACACTCAACTACGGCCTCTACTGCATCAATCTTAACATTATCATGCACAGAATCATCAAAGTCATTAATGCAGAGAGGAGGAAGAGACTTAATGGAATTAGCTTTATGAATATCATGCTGAAAATTATTCCATCAAACTCCATAGTCAGGGTACCACTATCAACATTTATCTTAGTCATGGAAGTCTTCATAAAAGGTCGTCCTAGCATAACCGGGGCAGCTTGCTCATCATAATCCATATCCATAACAAAGAAATCAGCAGGAAATATCAAAGGACCTATCCTAACAAGGACATCTTCTACAACACCCTTAGGGGGTACACACGATCCATCAGCAAGTTGTATCACAAAGTCTGAAATAGAAATAAAAGGAAATAAATATAATCTGGCGCGAGGCAATAAACACGTCCACCGCGGGGCGGTAAAGATCCACCGCGGGGCTTCTGCTCTCCACCGCTGGGCGGTGGCCTCCTCTCACGCGGGGCTTCATCATCACTGGGAGTCATCACCGCGGGGCGTCACTGCTAATGCGGGGCGGTGAACTCCAGACTTTAACTCTCATCTTCTTCTCTTCTCCAGCTGCTCTCCATATACTACCAAGTGTTGGTAGCCTTCTCCATAGATGTTCCAGCAGCTCCATCTCCATCTCTAAGCTCCAACTAAGCTGCCAATCCTTGGATTTCTTCACTTCTCTCTATAATATCTGGATCGCAGACTTAGCACTAAAACAACTCCAAAACTCCTCCAAATCATGCTAATAGATGCTAGAAAAGGTGTATGAAATAACACCTATCAAATTCCCCCATACTTAGACCTTTACTCATCCCGAGTAAGCTAAAGAAAAGCTCAACCTCTCAATCAATACCAAGGACTCAGGAAGTACAAGAAAACGTGACTCCAACAACTACAACACATTAACAATACGCCCAAAACAACCAAAACAAGTGATGCAAGAACAATCTAACCTAACTCACGTCTATCTCCTTATCGCTCCATGAGTGGCCTACCCGACAATCCTTCTATGTCACCCTTCTTATGACGCCTCGCCGAAAGATAAGAGAAATCCTAAAATCACTCTTCTTCTTTTTCACTCATTTTGCCAAGGCGCCCTTTCGGGTTTTCACCAAGCACTCATTTCATTTTCCAATAGACGTTCTCACATAAGCTCGCATCACTCTAGTCCAATTTTGCCCTGGTCTAATACCAGTTGGACTCCCTGCTTTTTACCTGAACCGCCCTTTCGGGTTTTCAGTCCATCCCAGGATTTTGATTGCCTTTTTACTTCTTTTTGGCTTTTTTTTTTTGAAAAACGGAATCAACACTGCAAAAAACGAATGCAGAAATAAAGCTATGTACACTAGCTAGCAAGAATAGCAAGTCTATATCCCTCCCACATACTTAAACCGAACATTGTCCTCAATGTGAAAAGAGAACGTCAAATGATAGGGGAAGAGAGAAATAAACTCACTGTGGATCGGAAGGTGGTGGTGGGTACATCCCAAAGTAGTCCTGCAGATGAGTGTCTATAGTTTCCAAACGCTCATCTATCTCATTGTGAAGCTGGGTCTGCCAAGTTTGCAGACCGGTCTCTACTCTGGAAGTCCACTGATCATGGCGCGTAGAGAAGTTATCCCATCTAGCGTACATCTCCTGCCATGGTGCGACAGGTCCATACACAGATGAGGACTCCTCAAACTGTGAAGCACTAGGGTCGTCCCCCTCCTCGCGATCAGCAGCAGCATATCCACCACTAGGGCCCTCTCCATATGGACCCGAAGAAACAACGGCAGCGGCATCAGCAGCAGGCGTCTGGCCATCGCTATCAATCCACCAGCCCGCGTATGAAGGCGAGTAAGTGAACTCTCGCGAAACACTCAAAATATGGCCCTCGTAAGCCGTCCAAGCCACATCACCATCCTGCCCCAGCGGCTTCACCATAGAGCACACCCTCATGTGGGCGGCATCATATAAAACGCAGGGAACCGGCCGAGCAATCCGATCGCAAGCAATCACATCAGCGCAGAGGAGAGTAATCAAGCTACCCCCACAAATATCTCTAGGCTCGCCCTCACGAATCCTCCGCAGGGAACTCAAGAAAAGAGTTGCCCAACACGGAGTAAGCTCAACCGTTCCCAAGATGCTCAAAAACCATTGGAAGTCCTTCATGGGCACCTTCCTATGGTCAGCATGGCCAAAGAAATCTCTCATCAACACCTTGTGGATCAACCGCAGACACGGGTTCACCAACTTCGAATTCACCTCATGCTCCGTCTTGAAAGTCCTCCTAGTAGCAGCCCGCCAGAAAGCAAACATCTCGTCCAACTGAAGCCCATTCGACCATCCAGGGGTCGGTTTCTTCGTAATGCCCAGGGCCTCGTGGATCGCCCTCCTCGACAGAGAATGCTTACGTCCATTGTAGGAGAACGCGATCTTGTGCAGGAAGTTATCATCACCCTCCTCGCGGTTGAACCACCGGAACGAAGAAATGAACTGGAAGCATAGCTCATGATACGCGGGGGCTGCCTTGCCCAGAAATCCTCCCAGCCCACACTGCGTTAGGCACATCGTCACACACGCGAGCATTCCCATTTGCTCCAGAGTCGGCGTGTGGACTTAGCACTAAAACAACTCCAAAACTCCTCAAAATCATGCTAATAGATGCTAGAAAAGGTGTATGAAATAACACCTATCATTGGTCGTAGACCCAAATAATCAAGTCATTTTTAAACGCTTGTATGAAACTATAACGTTCCCAAACAATTGTCATACTTTTCCATAAGACTCAATTCCTTTGGAATCTTCCTTTCAGAGCATATATAAATACTAATCATTCCGTGGAAATTCCGGGTTATATATCGTTCCTTCGGTTATTATTCGAGGGACAATGATAGTAAACGGTTCCGATCACTAGAACCATTCTGTTTTCACCCTTGCATAGTCTTTCATTAGACTAACCAACCGGATTTTATTCTTTGCATGGTTGGCTGGTGTCGTCCGTCTTATACGGAACATCAGTGGTTGGTTCCCGAAGTCAAAGTAACCAGTCGAAGAAGAAGAGGCTTGTAGATGAAGATTTAAGTGTCAATGTTTTAAGTTGTTAAATATTACTTTAATATATCTTTATAACCTAGCGATGTTATAGGTTGATTTTTAAAAGTCATCCGCTGTGTAATTTATAAGTCTTCCGCTGAAATTTTTACTCTGTTGTAAAGACGCTACTCTCGTTTGATGAGAGATCTTTTAATAAAAGAGCTGAGTTTCACATACAAATGTCTTTCGCTGTTTAATCTTTCATTTAATATATATACGCATTTAAGTTTAATTGTTTCGATTAAAGCCTAGGGTGGCTTTGGACGGTAACGTCCGAGGTCACTGGTGTGTGGCATTACTGATATAAATCGGGGGTGTTACAATTATGGTATCAGAGCAATGGTTTTTAAAATTCTTGGCCTATTGTTAGGTTTGAGAATTTTCGAATTTTTTTTATTTCCAACCTGTTTTCCTTTAAGAAGGAGTTTTCAGAATCTAAAATTTATACTTTAAAAGTTTAATTACCTCTTGAAATTCAATTTAAATTATGATTTAGCTATTTGGGCTTCAAAAGTTATTTATAGTTGGTTTTAAATGCTGTGTATAAGCAACCAAACGGTAGTTTATGATTGTAACTCTAAAAGTGTGATTTTTGTCTTAGTAAGAGTTTTGCGAAAATCATATCACTAGTTTGCGAAACTAATTTTTCTTAAATAATTATTTTATTAAATTTAATATATAAAGTTTAAAGGTATAAAGTTTGAAGGTATAAGGTTTAATAATAAGTGGTTTTCAAACTTTTGCCAGCTTCGAGTGTTACTTATTCCTAGATCCATTCCTAAGAATCTTTCTTCATTTCTGGAGTAATGTCACATCAGTATGGCATTAATTGTTTTCTTAGCTGAGTTGGCGAGCGTTATCTCGTAAGCTGAGTTCTTCCGAAATTTCTTAAGGTGTAGGAATAAATGTGTGTAATACCCCTCATTTTTTAGTAAGGGTATTTGGGTAATTTTCCAACCCTCGTTGGGGAAGCAAGACTCGTTTGGCGAAGTTCGGAATTTTCTGTAACGTGTTTGATCTCTGTAGTAATTCCCTAAGCCTTGGAATATTCATTAGACATATTTTCGGGGCTTAGAAATACGTTCGGGTACAAATATATATAATTCGGGGTTTAAACCCATGCCAAACCTTTTCCCGGGCAAACAGACGCGAAAATGCCTCTGCCGCGACCGCGGCAGAATTTCCGCGACCGCGGAAAAATAGCTCCCAGAGGAGCTGGGCATTGGAATTTTCCACGACCGCGGAAGCATTTCCGCGACCGCGGAAGCATTTCCGCGACCGCGGAAATGTGCAGACCGGCATCCGTGCCACGTGTTCTTCATCGCCGTCGATCTTCTGGGCCACCGTCGATCTGGGCAGGGGCTGCTCTCCTCCTTTGGCTATAAATAGAGGCCGAGATGGGAGGGTTTTTGGCACCCAAATCTGATATCTCTCTCTCTCTCGTTTTTCTTGTTCGCCGGAATTCTTGTGGAGTCGCCGGAGCTCTTGCCGGAGGTGGTGGTGGCCGTGGAGTGGTGCTTTGGAGGCGCAAGGTGGACCGGAGTGGAAGCCCCCTCGTCTCGAGCCCCGCCGTGTCAACACCGGTGAGTTTTCTTCGTTTAGGGTCGCCGGAGTTCATGGCCGCGACCGCGGACATGAACTGCCACGACCGCGGCAGTGACAAGGCCGGCCGCGTCTGCGGCCACTGTCTTTGAAACTCGCGGACTCTGTCCTCGACACCCGCAACCGCGGAATCCCAGCCGCTACCGCGGATTTCCTTGGCAATCGCGATCGTGGCCTTGGACGATCCGGCCTCGGGCGGGACTTTCGTTCTTTCGATTTCGTTCTTTCTTCCTTAGATTCGTATCATTTTATTGTCGAGTCTAACCTAGGGTCTCGTTGTGGGTCGTCGTCATAGGAATCTATAATCCGATTTCCGTTCCCGTTCCGGACCCAGAAACCCATCGTCGTTCAATCGTTCGTCTAGACTAAGGCAATTGGCGGTTCACTCTTGCTTAATCATTCTATGTTCCATTAATTATCAATTGTTTTTAATTGTTAATTAAATCGGAGTGAAATGTTATTTTCGTTTGGGAATAGATTTTATAAATAACGTGTTTAAAATATGATATTATAGTAGGTTGTATATATTGCTAGAAACAACGCTATTATACTTGTTAATGACCGTAATGGTTTTGTTGTGGATTTAAATGTAAACTTTAATGCTAGATTAGCACGAGTATTCGTAGGAACGTTAATTCCTTATGAGGATTAATCGTTTCTTTATAACTCAGTATTAGTGGACCCAGCCTTTAAATGCTTTCCAGATCGTAAACTTTCGTAGTCACTCGAGATCATAAATTTCATAGTCATTCGAGACCATAAACTTTCGTAGTCATTCGAGACCATAAACTTTCGTAGTTACTCGAGATCGTAAACTTTCATAGTCACTCGAGATCGTAAACCTTCGTAGTCACTCGATATCGTAAACTTTCGTAGTTACTCGAGATCATATTAAAAAGCTTTAACATGAATATCCGTTTTGAAATTAAGATAAGATAAGTGCGGGTAGGCACATAATTAATGAACCCTCGGGCGGGAAGTACAACTTGGAAACTCGCATGGACTTCGGTTAGAGTAAGTTCTCTTTCCAATCTGAATTCGCATTGTGCGGTGAGGTTGGTCGTGGACCCAAATGATCAAGTCGTTTTTAAACGCTTGTATGAAACTATAACGTTCCCAAACAATTGTCATACTTTTCCATAAGACTCAATTCCTTTGGAATCTTCCTTTCAGAGCATATCTAAGTACTAATCATTCCGTGGAAATTCCGGGTTATATATCGTTCCTTCGGTTATTATTCGAGGGACAATGATAGTAAACGGTTGCGATCACTAGAACCATTCTGTTTTCACCCTTGCATAGTCTTTCATTAGACTAACCAACCGGGTTTTATTCCTTGCATGGTTGGCTGGTGTCGTCCGTCTTATACGGCACATCAGTGGTTGGTTCCCGAAGTCAAAGTAACCAGTCGAAGAAGAAGAGGCTTGTAGACGAAGATTTAAGTGTCAATGTTTTAAGTTGTTAAATATTACTTTAATATATCTTTATAACCTAGCGATGTTATAGGTTGATTTTTAAAAGTCTTCCGCTGTGTAATTTATAAGTCTTCCGCTGAAATTTTTACTCTGTTGTAAAGACACTACTCTCGTTTGATGAGAGATCTCTTAATAAAAGAGCTGAGTTTCACATACAAATGTCTTCCGCTGTTTAATCTTTCATTTAATATATATACGCATTTAAGTTTAATTGTTCCGATTAAAGCCTAGGGTGGCTTTGGACGGTAACGTCCGAGGTCACTGGTGTGTGGCATTACTGATATAAATCGGGGGTGTTACAATTATGGTATCAGAGCAATGATTTTTAAAATTCTTGGCCTATTGTTAGGTTTGAGAATTTTCGATTTTTTTATTATTATTTCCAACCTGTTTTCCTTTAAGAAGGAGTTTTCAGAATCTAAAATTTATACTTTAAAAGTTTAATTACCTCTTGAAATTCAATTTAAATTATGATTTAGCTATTTGGGCTTCAAAAGTTATTTATAGTTGGTTTTAAATGTTGTGTATAAGCAAACAAACCGTAGTTTATGATTGTAACTCTAAAAGTGTGATTTTTGTCTTAGTAAGAGTTTTGCGAAAATCATATCACTAGTTTACGAAACTAATTTTTCTTAAATAATTATTTTATTAAAGTTAATATATAAAGTTTAAAGGTATAAAGTTTGAAGGTATAAGGTTTAATAATAAGTGGTTTTCAAACTTCTGCCAGCTTCGATTGTTACTTGTTCCTAGATCCATTCCTAAGAATCTTTCTTCATTTCTAGAGTAATGTCCCATCAGTATGGAATTAATTGTTTTCTTAGCTGAGTTGGCGAGCGTTATCTCGTAAGCTGAGTTCTTCCGAAATTTCTTAAGGTGTAGGAATAAATGTGTGTAATACCCCTCATTTTTTAGTAAGGGTATTTGGGTAATTTTCCAACCCTCGTTGGGGAAGCAAGACTCGTTTGGCGAAGTTCGGAATTTTCTGTAACGTGTTTGATCTCTGTAGTAATTCCCTGAGCCTTGGAATATTCATTAGACATATTTTCGGGGCTTAGAAAATACGTTCGGGTACAAATATATATAATTCGGGGTTTAAACCCATGCCAAACCTTTTCCCGGGCAAACAGACGTGAAAATGCCTCTGCCGCGACCGCGGAAAAATAGCTCCCAGAGGAGCTGGGCATTGGAATTTTCCGCGACCGCGGAAGCATTTCCGCGACCGCGGAAATGTGCAGACCGGCATGCGTGCCACGTGTTCTTCGTCGCCATCGATCTTCTGGGCCACCGTCGATCTGGGCAGGGGCTGCTCTCCTCCTTTGGCTATAAATAGAGGCCGAGATGGGAGGGTTTTTGGCACCCAAATCTGATATCTCTCTCTCTCGTTTTTCTTGTTCGCCGGAATTCTTATGGAGTCGCCGAAGCTCTTGCCGGAGGTGGTGGTGGCCGTGGAGTGGTGCTTTGGAGGCGCAAGGTGGACCGGAGTGGAAGCCCCCTCGTCTCGAGCCCCACCGTGTCGTCACCGTTGAGTTTTCTTCGTTTAGGGTCGCCGGAGTTCATGGCCGCGACCGCGGACATGAACTGCCACGACCGCGGCAGTGACAAGGCCGGCCGCGTCCGCGGCCGCGGTCTTTGAAACTCGCGGACTCTGTCCTCGACACCCGCAACCGCGGAATCCCAACCGCTACCGCGGATTGCCTTGGCAATCGCGATCGTGGCCTTGGACGATCCGGCCTCGGGCGGGACTTTCGTTCTTTCGATTTCGTTCGTTCTTCCTTAGATTAGTATCATTTTATTGTCGAGTCTAACCTAGGGTCTCATTGTGGGTCGTCGTCATAGGAATCTGTAATCCGATTTCCGTTCCCGTTCCGGACCCAGAAACCCGTCGTCGTTCATTCGTTCGTCTAGACTAAGGCAATTGGCGGTTCACTCTTGCTTAATCATTCCATGTTCCATTAATTATCAATTGCTTTTAATTGTTAATTAAATCGGAGTGAACTGGTATTTTCGTTTGGGAATAGATTTTATAAATAACGTGTTTAAAATATGATATTATAGTAGGTTGTATATATTGCTAGAAACAACACTATTATACTTGTTAATGACCGTAATGGTTTTGTTGTGGATTTAAATGTAAACTTTAATGCTAGATTAGCACGAGTATTCGTAGGAACGTTAATTCCTTATGAGGATTAATCGTTTCTTTATAACTAAGTATTAGTGGACCCAGCCTTTAAATGCTTTCCAGATCGTAAACTTTCGTAGTCACTCGAGATCATAAATTTCGTAGTCATTCGAGACCATAAACTTTCGTAGTCATTCGAGACCATAAACTTTCGTAGTTACTCGAGATCGTAAACTTTCATAGTCACTCGAGATCGTAAACCTTCGTAGTCACTCAATATCGTAAACTTTCGTACTTACTCGAGATCATATTAAAAAGTTTTAACATGAATATCCGTTTTGAAATTAAGATAAGATAAGTGCGGGTAGGCACATAATTAATGAACCCTCGGGCGAGAAGTACAACTTGGAAACTCGCATGGACTTCGGTTAGAGTAAGTTCTCTTTCCAATCTGAATTCGCATTGTGTGGTGAGGTTGGTCGTGGACCCAAATGATCAAGTCGTTTTTAAACGCTTGTATGAAACTATAACGTTCCCAAACAATTGTCATACTTTTCCATAAGACTCAATTCCTTTGGAATCTTCCTTTCAGAACATATCTAAATACTAATCATTACGTGGAAATTCCGGGTTATATATCGTTCTTTCGGTTATTATTCGAGGAACAATGATAGTAAACGGTTGCGATCACTAGAACCATTCTGTTTTCACCCTTGCATAGTCTTTCATTAGACTAACCAACCGGGTTTTATTCCTTGCATGGTTGGCTGGTGTCATCCGTCTTATACGGCACATCAGTGGTTGGTTCCCGAAGTCAAAGTAACCAGTTGAAGAAGAGGCTTGCAGACGAAGATTTAATTGTCAGTATTTTAAGTTGTTAAATATTACTTTAATATGTCTTTATAACCTAGCTATGTTATAGGTTGATTCTTAAAAGTCTTCCGCTGTGTAATTTATAAGTCTTCCGCTGAAATTTTTACTCTGTTGTAAAGACGCTACTCTCGTTTGATGAGAGATCTTTTAATAAAAGAGCTGAGTTTCACATACAAATGTCTTCCGCTGTTTAATCTTTCATTTAATATATATACGCATTTAAGTTTAATTGTTCCGATTAAAGCCTAGGGTGGCTTTGTACGGTAACGTCCGAGGTCACTGGCTTGTGGCATTACTGATATAAATCGGGGGTGTTACAATTATGGTATCAGAGCAATGGTTTTTAAAATTCTTAGCCTATTGTTAGGTTTGAGAATTTTTGAATTTTTTTTATTATTATTTCCAACCTGTTTTCCTTTAAGAAGGAGTTTTCAGAATCTAAAATTTATACTTTAAAAGTTTAATTACCTCTTGAAATTCAATTTAAATTATGATTTAGCTATTTGGGCTTCAAAAGTTATTTATAGTTGGTTTTAAATGCTGTGTATAAGCAATCAAACGGTAGTTTATGATTGTAACTCTAAAAGTGTGATTTTTGTCTTAGTAAGAGTTTTGCGAAAATCATATCACTAGTTTGCGAATCTAATTTTTTTAAATAATTATTTTATTAAAGTTAATATATAAAGTTTAAAGGTATAAAGTTTGAAGGTATAAGGTTTAATAATAAGTGGTTTTCAAACTTCTGCCAACTTCGAGTGTTACTTATTCCTAGATCCATTCCTAAGAATCTTTCTTCATTTCTGGAGTAATGTCACATCAGTATGGCATTAATTGCTTTCTTAGCTGAGTTGGCGAGCGTTATCTCGTAAGGTGAGTTCTTCCGAAATTTCTTAAGGTGTAGGAATAAATGTGTGTAATACCCCTCATTTTTTAGTAAGGGTATTTGGGTAATTTTCCAACCCTCGTTGGGGAAGCAAGACTCGTTTGGCGAAGTTCGGAATTTTCTGTAACATGTTTGATCTCTGTAGTAATTCCCTGAGCCTTGGAATATTCATTAGACATATTTTCGGGGCTTAGAAAATACGTTCGGGTACAAATATATAATTCGGGGTTTAAACCCATGCCAAACCTTTTCCCGGGCAAACAGACGCGAAAATGCCTCTGCCGCGACCGCGGCAGAATTTCCGCGACCGCGGAAAAATAGCTCCCAGAGGAGCTGGGCATTGGAATTTTCCGCGACCGCGGAAGCATTTCCGTGACCGCGGAAATGTGCAGACCGGCATGCGTGCCACGTGTTCTTCGTCGCCGTCGATCTTCTGGGCCACCGTCGATCTGGGCAGGGGCTGCTCTCCTCCTTTGGCTATAAATAGAGGCCGAGATGGGAGGGTTTTTGGCACCCAAATCTGATATCTCTCTCTCTTGTTTTTCTTGTTCGCCGGAATTCTTGTGGAGTCGCCGGAGCTCTTGCCGGAGGTGGTGGTGGCCGTGGAGTGGTGCTTTGGAGGCGCAAGGTGGACCGGAGTGGAAGCCCCCTCGTCTCGAGCCCCGCCGTGTCGTCACCGGTGAGTTTTCTTCGTTTAGGGTCGCCGGAGTTCATGGCCGCGACCGCGGACATGAACTGCCACGACCGCGGCAGTGACAAGGCCGGCCGCGTCCGCGTCCGCTGTCTTTGAAACTCGCGGACTGTGTCCTCGACACCCGCAACCGCGGAATCCCAGCCGCTACCGCGGATTGCCTTGGCAATCGCGATCGTGGCCTTGGACGATCCGACCTCGGGCGGGACTTTCGTTCTTTCGATTTCGTTCGTTCTTCCTTAGATTCGTATCATTTTATTGTCGAGTCTAACCTAGGGTCTCGTTGTGGGTCGTCGTCATAGGAATCTGTAATCCGATTTCCTTTCCCGTTCCGGACCCAGAAACCCGTCGTCGTTCAATCGTTCGTCTAGACTAAGGCAATTGGCGGTTCACTCTTGCTTAATCATTCCATGTTCCATTAATTATCAATTGCTTTTAATTGTTAATTAAATCGGAGTGAACTGTTATTTTCGGTTGGGAATAGAATTTATAAATAACGTGTTTAAAATATGATATTATAGTAGGTTGTATATATTGCTAGAAACAACGCTATTATACTTGTTAATGACCGTAATGGTTTTGTTGTGGATTTAAATGTAAACTTTAATGCTAGATTAGCACGAGTATTCGTAGGAACGTTAATTCCTTATGAGGATTAATCGTTTCTTTATAACTCAGTATTAGTGGACCCATCCTTTAAATGCTTTCCAGATCGTAAACTTTCGTAGTCACTCGAGATCATAAACCTTCGTAGTCACTCGATATCGTAAACTTTCGTAGTTACTCGAGATCATATTAAAAAGCTTTAACATGAATATCCGTTTTGAAATTAAGATAAGATAAGTGCGGGTAGGCACATAATTAATGAACCCTTGGGCGAGAAGTACAACTTGGAAACTCGCATGGACTTCGGTTAGAGTAAGTTCTCTTTCCAATCTGAATTCGCATTGTGCGGTGAGGTTGGTCGTGGACCCAAATGATCAAGTCGTTTTTAAATGCTTGTATGAAACTATAACGTTCCCAAACAATTGTCATACTTTTCCATAAGACTCAATTCCGTTGGAATCTTCCTTTCAGAGCATATCTAAATACTAATCATTCCGTGGAAATTCCGGGTTATATATCGTTCCTTCGGTTATTATTCGAGGGACAATGATAGTAAACGGTTGTGATCACTAGAACCATTCTGTTTTCACCCTTGCATAGTCTTTCATTAGACTAACCAACCGGGTTTTATTCCTTGCATGGTTGGCTGGTGTCATCCGTCTTATACGGCACATCAGTGGTTGGTTCCCGAAGTTAAAGTAACCAGTTGAAGAAGAGGCTTGCAGACGAAGATTTAAGTGTCAGTGTTTTAAGTTGTTAAATATTACTTTAATATGTCTTTATAACCTAGCTATGTTATAGGTTGATTCTTAAAAGTCTTCCGCTGTGTAATTTATAAGTCTTCCGCTGAAATTTTTACTCTGTTGTAAAGACGCTACTCTCGTTTGATGAGAGATCTTTTAATAAAAGAGCTGAGTTTCACATACAAATGTCTTCCGCTGTTTAATCTTTCATTTAATATATATACGCATTTAAGTTTAATTATTCCGATTAAAGCCTAGGGTGGCTTTGTACGGTAACGTCCGAGGTCACTGGCGTGTGGCATTACTGATATAAATCGGGGGTGTTACAATTATGGTATCAGAGCAATGGTTTTTAAAATTCTTGGCCTATTGTTAGGTTTGAGAATTTTCGAATTTTTATTATTATTATTTCCAACCTGTTTTCCTTTAAGAAGGAGTTTTCAGAATCTAAAATTTATACTTTAAAAGTTTAATTACCTCTTGAAATTCAATTTAAATTATGATTTAGCTATTTGGGCTTCAAAAGTTATTTATAGTTGGTTTTAAATGCTGTGTATAAGCAACCAAACGGTAGTTTATGATTGTAACTCTAAAAGTGTGATTTTTGTCTTAGTAAGAGTTTTGCGAAAATCATATCACTAGTTTGTGAAACTAATTTTTTTAAATAATTATTTTATTAAAGTTAATATATAAAGTTTAAAGGTATAAAGTTTGAAGGTATAAGGTTTAATAATAAGTGGTTTTCAAACTTCTGCCAGCTTCGAGTGTTACTTGTTCCTAGATCCATTCCTAAGAACCTTTCTTCATTTCTGGAGTAATGTCACATCAGTATGGCATTAATTGCTTTCTTAGTTGACTTGGCGAGCGTTATCTCGTAAGCTGAGTTCTTCCGAAATTTCTTAAGGTGTAGGAATAAATGTGTGTAATACCCCTCATTTTTTAGTAAGGGTATTTGGGTAATTTTCCAACCCTCGTTGGGGAAGCAAGACTCGTTTGGCGAAGTTCAGAATTTTCTGTAACGTGTTTGATCTCTGTAGTAATTCCCTGAGCCTTGGAATATTCATTAGACATATTTCCGGGGCTTAGAAAATACGTTCGGGTACAAATATATATTATCCGGGGTTTAAACCCATGCCAAACCTTTTCCCGGGCAAACATACGCGAAAATGCCTCTGCCGCGACCGCGGCAGAATTTCCGCGACCGCGGAAAAATAGCTCACAGAGGAGCTGGGCATTGGAATTTTCCGCGACCGCAGAAGCATTTCCGTGACCGCGGAAATGTGCAGACCGGCATGCGTGCCACGTGTTCTTCATCGCCGTCGATCTTCTGGGCCACCGTCGATCTGGGCAGGGGCTTCTCACCTCCTTTGGCTATAAATAGAGGCCAAGATGGGAGGGTTTTTGGCACCCAAATCTGATATCTCTCTCTTTCTCGTTTTTCTTGCTCGCCGGAATTCTTGTGGAGTCGCCGGAGCTCTCGCCGGAGGTGGTGGTGGCTATGGAGTGGTGCTTTAGAGGTGCAAGGTGGACCGGAGTGGAAGACCCTCGTCTCGAGCCCCGTCGTGTCGTCACCGGTGAGTTTTCTTCGTTTAGGGTCGCCGGAGTTCATGGCCGCGACCGCGGCAGTGACAAGGCCGGCCGCGTTCGCGGCCGTTGTCTTTGAAACTCGCGGACTCTATCCTCGACACCCGCAACCGCGGAATCCCAGCCGCGACCGCGGATTGCCTTGGCAATCGCGATCGTGGCCTTGGACGATCCGGCCTCGTGCGGGACTTTCGTTCTTTCCATTTCGTTCGTTCTTCCTTAGATTCGTATCATTTTATTTTCGAGTCTAACCTAGGGTCTCGTTGTGGGTCTTCGTCATAGGAATTTGTAATCCGATTTCCATTCCCGTTCCGGACCCAAAAACCCGTCGTCGTTCAATCGTTCATCTAGACTAAGGCAATTGGCGGTTCACTCTTGCTTAATCATTCCATGTTCCATTAATTATCAATTGATTTTAATTGTTAATTAAATCGGAGTGAACTGTTATTTTCGTTTGGGAACAGATTTTATAAATAACGTGTTTAAAATATGATATTATAGTAGGTTGTATATATTGCTAGAAACAACGCTATTATACTTGTTAATGACCGTAATGGTTTTGTTGTGGATTTAAATGTAAAATTTAATGCTAGATTAGCACGAGTATTCGTAGGAATGTTAATTCCTTATGAGGATTAATCGTTTCTTTATAACTCAGTATTAGTGGACCCAACCTTTAAATGCTTTCCAGATCATAAACTTTCGTAGTCACTCGAGATCATAAAGTTTCGTAGTCATTGGAGACCATAAACTTTCGTAGTCATTCGAGACCATAAACTTTCATAGTTACTCGAGATCGTAAACTTTCGTAGTCACTCGAGATCGTAAACCTTCGTAGTCACTCGATATCGTAAACTTTCGTAGTTACTCGAGATCATATTAAAAAGCTTTAACATGAATATCCGTTTTGAAATTAAGATAAGATAAGTGCGGGTAGGCACATAATTAATGAACCCTCGGGCGAGAAGTACAACTTGGAAACTCGCCTGGACTTCGGTTAGAGTAAGTTCTCTTTCCAATCTGAATTCACATTGTGCGGTGAGGTTGGTCGTGGACCCAAATGATCAAGTCGTTTTTAAACGCTTGTATGAAACTATAACGTTCCCAAACAATTGTCATACTTTTCCTTAAGACTCAATTCCTTGGAGTCTTCTCTTTAGTGCATATTTAAATACTAAATCATTCCGTGAAAGATCCGAGTTATATATAACGCCTTCGGTTATTATTCGAGGGACAGTGATAGTAAACGGTTGCGATCACTAGAACCATTCTGTTTTCACCCTTGCATAGTCTTTCATTAGACTAACCAACCGGGTTTTATTCCTTGCATGATTGGCTGGTGTCATCCGTCCTATACGGCACATCAGTGGTTGGTTCCCGAAGTCAAAGTAACCAGTTGAAGAAGAAGAGGCTTGCCGACGAAGATTTTAGTGTCAGTGTTTTAAGTATTACTTTAATATGTCTTTATAACCTAGCTATGTTATAGGTTGATTCTTAAAAGTCTTCCGCTGTGTAATTTATAAGTCTTCCGTTGAAATTTTTACTCTGTTGTAAAGACGCTACTCTCGTTTGATGAGAGATCTTTTGATAAAAGAGCTGAGTTTCATATACAAATGTCTTCCGCTGTTTAATCTTTCATTTAATATATATACTCATTTAAGTTTAATTGTTCCGATTAAAGCCTAGGGTGGCTTTGGACGGTAATGTCTGAGGTCACTTGCGTGTGGCACTACCGACATAAGTCGGGGGTGTTACAATTATGGTATCAGAGCAATGATTTTTAAAATTCTTGGCCTATTGTTAGGTTTGAGAAATTTCAAATTTTTTTATTATTATTTCCAACCTGTTTTACTTTAAGAAGAAGTTTTCAGAATCTAAAATTTTTACTTTAAAAGTTTAATTACCTCTTGAAATTTGAATTAAAATAATGATTTAACTATTTGGGCTTCAAAAGTTATTTATAGTTGGTTTTAAATGTTGTGTATAAGCAACCAAACGTTAGTGTATGATTGTAACTTTAAAAGTGTGATTTTTGTCTTAGTAAGAGTTTTGCGAAAATCATATCACTAGTTTGCGAAATTAATTTTTCTTAAATAATTATTTTATTAAAGTTAATATATAAAGTTTAAAGGTATAAAGTTTGAAAGTATAAGGTTTATTAATAAGTGATTTTCAAACTTCTACAAGCTTCGAGTGTTACTTATTCCTAGATCCATTCTTAGAAATCTATCTTTGTTCTTGGAATAATGTCACAGCGGTATGACATTAATTACTCCATTCGTTGAGCGGACGAGTGTTATCTCGTAAGCTGAGTTTTCCAAAATTTCTTAGGGTGTAGGAACAAATGTGTGCGGTTAATGCTCTATGAGATTTAAGAACTAAATCTCATACGTGTACCCTGAACATTTGCTCTGGTAAAAGTGTGTAGGGATGGACTAAGGTAAAGTCCATAATGCCTAGTTATGAGGTCATGCTGTAGGCATTGATGTGGATAGATTATTGAGAAGGGAATGAATGTATAAGAGGGATAGTTCATAGGGAACTCGTTTCCTCTATTACGACCTTGAGTAGGAATTTAGAGTCCAGAGTTATGGTTATGAGATTTATAAGTGGGTACGACCAGTGTAGGACCAATGGTTAAAGCTTTTTGAAAAGTAGAGTGTACAAAGTCATAAGTATTATTTTGGAAGATCTATTCGAAGTTTCGTTTTGAGGCCCATCAGGAAATGATGTGATTAAGTCTTGGGGAGATAATAAGTATCCGCAATGCAAAAGGGGTTGCTTTAATTGGGATAGTAGATTGTGTGAGGAGTATAAGGATTTTAAGTTAGAGATAAGTTATTTGAGTAAGTTAAACAAACCTTTGGGATGTGAGTCAGGAAAAGGGCGGCTGAGCCAAATCTAAGTGGACCAAATGATTGAAATTGGTAGGTTGTACGATCAGGGAATAAGGAGTTATGATACTTGTAAGGTTGCAAGGTTTGATATTTGGATTTTATGTGAGTTTGTCAGTTAGAATGCTTATGGTGTAATTCTTTGGAGAAGACTAGTTGTGAAGTTACTGTGTTAGAAGGAGGCCACTTAAATGGAAAGATTACAGTTTAAGGATAGGTTATGTTGATGATTCCGATAAATTAAAGGATTTAGTGGAGAGAATTGTCTATCTGCGCCTAAGGAGTAAGGTAGCAAGCGTTAATCGTATAAAGCTATTAAAGGATTCTGATAGAAGTGACTGATACAGTTGGTAATGAATCATTTATCAGGATGATACCTTAAGGAAATAGGAGTAATATCTCAAGGGATTTTGGTTATGGAAGTTGTAAGTGAGTGATTTTGATGGCAAGGCATCGTTCATCAATAAGGTATTTTTGGGTAAATAGAGTTGAGAAACCTTAAAGGTTTAAGTTAGAGATTGAATAAGGAATACGTTAATTTAATCTTGGATAAATGGTAAATATCCGTAAAGCAGAAGGGTGATCGATTTGGGATAATAAATCGCATGAGGACAACTGATTGCCTAAGGATTTTCGGGTGAATAGCAAACTCAACCGGTAAAAGTTGTTACGGTTTTGAAGGTCAATAGTGTGGCATAAAGTAAGTATGTAGATATCAAGTAGACTTGAGGAAAAGGTGACCCACGTTTATTAAGGTGATCATATGACACGTTTGGGTAAGACGAGAGTATAATCCTATGGAGAGGATTAGTAAATCATGTTGAGGTAATCAGACATAGGTTGTGGTGTGAGTAATTGTGGGATCACATGAGTGAAGATTTTGAGTTAAAGATATGGCACATAGGCCAAATGTTAGTAAGGTAACCAATGTAATAGGTGAACCGTGTATGTAAGGAGTAAGGTCTATATGACAAGGTGAAGTACTAAGTTGAGGTATAGTTGAATTCTACGTATGTACTCAAGGATCGGATTGTCGAAAGGAAGTTAGTGGAAAAATGCTGTATTCTTCTAATTAAGGACATCAAGGTCTTTAGGAAGAATAAGTCATAACAATGAGGTTATATTGGAGATTGTAATGGATACTCTGAGCGAGACAATGGTAATCTTGTGAATGATCACATCTGTTCTAGCAAGAGTGAGGAATGTAGGCAGTATGTTGTAAGTGGAATCATGACCGAGTAAATAGTTCAATTTTTGGTGGTATAGGTTTCGGAAACCAAATTTATTCAAGGATATCGACTTAAGGAAGATAAGGTACATACTTTAGGAAACGTTTAGAGAAAGGTGAAAGAGAAATATGTATAATCTCATGCTTAAGGTATAGCGAGACTAGTGCGATGATTATAGGAGACAATTATCCTAAGATAATTATGACCTTAAGGATGGTCACGAGTTAGTACAAGTATAATACGTGGAAGTAGGCTATGCGAGATAGTGGTATGGTTGAGAAAACAGATCGTCTTCCAAGAGCAAGTACTTGATGAGATGATTAAGGATACTAATATCAGGTAAGGAGATTATGGTGGAACCGGTCCCTTTAGCTTAGCGACGCTAGTTTCGGGGTCGAAACTTCTTTTAAGGGGGTAGTGATGTAATACCCCTCATTTTTTAGTAAGGGTATTTGGGTAATTTTCCAACCCTCGTTGGGAAAGCAAGACTCGTTTGGCGAAGTTCGGAATTTTCTGTAACATGTTTGATCTCTGTAGTAATTCCCTGAGCCTTGGTATATTCATTAGACATATTTCCGGGGCTTAGAAAATACGTTCGGGTACAAATATATATAATCCGGGGTTTAAACCCATGCCAAACCTTTTTCCGGGCAAACAGACGCGAAAATGCCTTTGCCGCGGCCGCGGAAAAATAGCTCCCAGAGGAGTTGGGCATTGGAATTTTCCGCGACCGCGGAAGCATTTCCGCGACCGCGGAAGCATTTCCACGACCGCGGAAATGTGTAGAATGTGCAGACCGGCATGCGTGCCGCGTGTTCTTCATCGCCGTCGATCTTCTGAGCCACCGTCGATCTGGGCAGGGGCTGCTCTCCTCCTTTGGCTATAAATAGAGGCCGAGATGGGAGGGTTTTTGGCACCCAAATCTGATATCTCTCTCTCTCTCGTTTTTCTTGCTCGCCGGAATTCTTGTGGAGTCGCCGGAGCTCTCGCCGGAGGTGGTGGTGGCCGTGGAGTGGTGCTTTGGAGGCACAAGGTGGACCGGAGTGGAAGCCCCCTCGTCTCAAGCCCCGCCGTGTCGTCACCGGTGAGTTTTCTTCGTTTAGGGTCGCCGGAGTTCATGGCCGTGACCGCGGCAGTGACAAGGCCGGCCGCGTCCGCGGCCACTGTCTTTGACACTCGCGGACGCTGTCCTCGACGCCCGCGACCGCGGAATCCCAGCCGCGACCGTGGATTGCCTTGGCAATCGCGATCGTGGCCTTGGACGATCCGGCCTCGGGCGGGACTTTCGTTCTTTCGATTTCGTTCGTTCTTCCTTAGATTCGTATCATTTTATTATCGAGTCTAACCTAGGGTCTCTTTGTGGGTCATCATCATAGGAATCTGTAATCCGATTTCCGTTCCCGTTCCGGACCCAGAAACCCGTCGTCGTTCAATCGTTCGTCTAGACTAAGGCAAGTGGCGGTTCGCTCTTGCTTAATCATTCCATGTTCCATTAATTATCAATTGCTTTTAATTGTTAATTAAATCGGAGTGAACTGTTATTTTCGTTTGGGAACAGATTTTATAAATAACGTGTTTAAAATATGATATTATAGTAGGTTGTATATATTGCTAGAAACAACGCTATTATACTTGTTAATGACCGTAATGGTTTTGTTGTGGATTTAAATGTAAACTTTAATGCTAGATTAGCACGAGTATTCATAGGAACGTTAATTCCTTATTAGGATTAATCGTTTCTTTATAACTCAATATTAGTGGACCCAGCCTTTAAATGCTTTCCAGATCGTAAACTTTCGTAGTCACTCGAGATCATAAACTTTCGTAGTCATTCGAGACCATAAACTTTCATAGTCATTCGAGACCATAAACTTTCGTAGTTACTCAAGATCGTAAACTTTCGTAGTCACTCGAGATCGTAAACCTTCGTAGTCACTCGATATCGTAAACTTTCGTAGTTACTCGAGATCATATTAAAAAGCTTTAACATGAATATCCGTTTTGAAATTAAGATAAGATAAGTGCGGGTAGGCACATAATTAATGAACCCTCGGGCGAGAAGTACAACTTGGAAACTCGCTTGGACTTCGGTTAGAGTAAGTTCCATTTCCAATCTGAATTCGCATTGTGCGGTGAGGTTGGTCGTGGACCCAAATGATCAAATCGTTTTTAAACGCTTGTATGAAACTATAACGTTCCCAAACAATTGTCATACTTTTCCTTAAGACTCAATTCCTTGGAGTCTTCTCTTCAGTGCATATCTAAATACTAAATCATTCCGTGAAAGTTCCGGGTTATATCTCGTTCCTTCAGTTATTATTCGAGGGACAATGATAGTAAACGGTTGCGATCACTAGAACCATTCTGTTTTCACCCTTGCATAGTCTTTCATTAGACTAACCAATCGGGTTTTATTCCTTGCATGGTTGGCTGGTGTCATCCGTCCTATACGGCACATCAGTGGTTGGTTCCCGAAGTCAAAGTAACCAGTTGAAGAAGAAGAGGCTTGCAGACGAAGATTTAAGTGTCAGTGTTTTAAGTTGTTAAGTATTACTTTAATATGTCTTTATAACCTAGCTATGTTTTAGGTTGATTCTTAAAAGTCTTCCGCTGTGTAATTTATAAGTCTTCCGCTGAAATTTTTACTCTGTTGTAAAGACGCTACTCTCGTTTGATGAGAGATCTTTTGATAGAAGAGTTGAGTTTCATATACAAATGTCTTCCGCTGTTTAATCTTTCATTTAATATATATATGTATATAAGTTTAATTGTTCCGATTAAAGCCTAGGGTGGCTTTGGACGGTAATGTCTGAGGTCACTGGCGTGTGGCACTACCGACATAAGTCGGGGGTGTTACAATGTGTAGGGTTAATGCTCTATGAGACTAAGAGTTATCTCTCATATGTGTACCTTGGACATTGGTTTTGATAAAAGTGTATAGGGGTGGACTAATGCGAAGTTCAGAATGCCTAGTTGTGAGTTCGTGCTGTAAGCATTGATGTGAATGGATCGTTGAGAAGGGAATAAATAGATCAAAAGGATAGTCCACCAGGAACTCGTTTCCTCTATTTTGGATCTTGAGTAAGACTTTAGAACCAAGAGTTATGATTATGAGATTTATAAGTGAGTAGGGCCAGTGTAGGACCAGTGGTTAGAGCTCTTGGAGCGACCAAGTGTACGAAATCCTAGGCATCATTTTGGGAAGACCTATTCGAGGTTTCGTTTTGAGGTTTTATAAGGAAATGATATAATTAAGTCTTGGATGGATAGTAGATTGTGTGAGGAATATAAGGACCTTAAGTTAGAAATAAGTTATTTAAGACAGTTAAACAAACCTTTGGGATTTGAGTCAGGAAATGGGCGTATGGGCCAAACCTAATTGGGCCAAATGATTGAATTTGGTAAGTTGTACTTTCAGGGAATAAGGAGTTATGATACTTGTAAGGTTGCAAGGTTTTAGATTTGGATTTATATATTTTTTGCGAGTATGTCAGTTATAAGGCTTATGGTGCAATTCTTTGGAGAAGGTTAAGTTGTGAAGTTACTGTGTTAGGAAGAGACCACTTAAATGTACATATTACAGTTTAAGGATAGTTTATGTTGATGATTCCGATAAATTAACGGATTTATTGGAGAGAATTGTCTATGTGCGCCTAAGGAGTAAGGTAACAAGCTTACTCGTACGAATCTGTTAAAGGATTATGATAGAAGTGACTGATGCGGTTGGTAATGAATCATTTTTTAGGATGATACCTTAAGGAAACAGGGGTAATATCTCATGTGATTCATTTTGGGGAACATAGGAATAAAGGTGTTGTGATTACGCCTGGAGAAAGTTAAGGAACCTTAAAGGTTTAAATTACAGGATGATTAAAGGAATAGGCTAAATCACTACCGAAAGGATACCAAGTTAGAATTGGCATAAGGGCCAAACCCGATGATGATGAGTAATGGAATTGTGGGGTATACACTTAAAGGAATTAGGAAATGCGATGTCTCAAGGACCACTAAGATTTGATAATGGATTATAAGGCATATAAGGTACGTACTCTGGGAGAAATTATAAATGGAAAAGTGGAAGGAGAAACGTGTATTCTCATGCTTAAGGTATAGCAAGTCTGTTGCAATGATTTTGGAGGATACTATCATAAGATAATTATGACTTTGTGGATGTATTTACGAGTTGCTACAAGTGTAACATATGGAGATATGAGGAATAATGGTGTGATTGAGGAGACAGATCGATTTCCTAGGAACAACGTCAAGGATAAAGTGATTAAGGATATTAAGTTCAGGTAGTAAGGTTAGTAGTAAACCCGATTCCATTAGTTAGCAATGCTAGTTTCGGGGTCGAAACTATTTTAAGGGGGTAGTGATGTAATACCCCTCATTTTAGTAAGGGTATTTGGGTAATTTTCCCAACCCTCGTTCTGTAATCGTGTCGCTTTCGGAGAAGTTTGGAATTTCTGTAACTCGTATAATCGCTGTATTATTCCCTGATCCTTGGAATATACATTCGATGTATTTTGGAAGCTTAGAATATTTGTTTGGGTACAAATATTTATTTTCCGGGGTTTAAACCCACGCCAAACCTTTTCCCGGGCAAACAGACACGAAAAGGGCAATTCCGCGACCGCGGAAGCAATTCCGCGACCGCGGAATAATAGGGCACAGCGAAGCTGGGCACATGAATTTTCCGCGACCGTGGTGAATTTTCCGCGACCGCGGAAAAGTGCAACACACCAACGACGCTTCGTCTTCCGAGCCTCGTCGTCCATGCCGCTGTTGATCGCCTGACTCGTCGTCGATCTGGTCAGGGCTGGCCTCCTCTCCTTGGCTATAAATAGAGGTTGATTCTGGGAGGTTTTTGGCACTCAAACCAGATCTCCTCACTTTCTCTCTCTCGATTTTCTTGCTCGCCGGAGTTTCAAGCCCTCGCCGGAATTTTCGAGGCGTCGCCGGAGCCTTCGTTGGTTGTCGTGGTGGCCTTGGAGTAGTGATTTGGAGGCGCAAGGAGGTCAGGAGTCGAAGCCCCCTCGTATCGAGCCCTTTCGAGTCGTCGTCGGTGAGTTTTATCCGTTTTGGGTCGTCGGAGTTCATGGCCTCGACCGCGGACATGAACTGCCGCGACCACGGCAGTGACAAGGTCGGCCGCGTCCGCGGCCGCTGTATTTGACACTCGCGGACAAAGTCCTTGACGGTCGCGACCGCGGAATCCCTGCCGTGACCGCGGATTGCCTTGGCAATCGCGATCGTGGCCTTGGACAATCCGGTCTCGGGCGGGACTTTCGTTCTTTCAATTTCGTTCGTTCTTTCTTATATTCGTATCATTTTATTGTCAAATCTAACCTAGGGTTTCGTTGTGGGTCGTCGTCGTAGGAATCTGTAATCCGACTTCCGTTCCCGTTTCGGACCCAAAAACCCGTCGTCGCTCAATCGTTTGTCTAGACTAAGGCAAGTGGCGGTTCGCTCTTGCTTAATCATTCCATGTTCCATTAATTATCAATTGCTTTTAGTTGTTAATTAAATCGGAGTGAACTGTTGTTTTCGTTTGGGAACAGATTTTATAAATAACGTGATTAAAATATGATATTATAGTAGGTTGTATATATTGCTAGAAACAACGCTATTATACTTGTTAATGACCGTAATGGTTTTGTTGTGGATTTAAATGTAAACTTTAATGCTAGATTAGCACGAGTATTCATAGGAACGTTAATTCCTTATGAGGATTAATCGTTTCTTTATAACTCAGTATTAGTGGACCCTGCCTCTAAATGCTTTCCAGATCGTAAACTTGCATAGTCACTCGAGATCATAAACTTTCGTAGTCATTCGAGACCATAAACTTTCGTAGTCATTCGAGACC
This sequence comes from Rheum nobile, assembly GCA_027886185.1. Taxonomy (NCBI): domain Eukaryota; kingdom Viridiplantae; phylum Streptophyta; class Magnoliopsida; order Caryophyllales; family Polygonaceae; genus Rheum; species Rheum nobile. The sequence goes on along the minus strand of WOAB01000531.1, from coordinate 7,742,640 downwards.
ATAAACTTTCGTAGTTACTCGAGATCGTAAACTTTCGTAGTCACTCGAGATCGTAAACCTTCATAGTCACTCGATATCGTAAACTTTCGTAGTTACTCGAGATCATATTAAAAAGCTTTAACATGAATATCCGTTTTGAAATTTAGATAAGATAAGTGCGGGTAGGCACATAATCAATGAACCCTCGGGCGAGAAGTACAACTTGGAAACTCACCTGGACTTCGGTTAGAGTAAGTTCCATTTCCAATCTGAATTCGCATTGTGCGGTGAGGTTGGTCGTGGACCCAAATGATCAAGTCGTTTTTAAACGCTTGTATGAAACTATAACGTTCCCAAACAATTGTCATACTTTTCCATAAGACTCAATTCCTTTGGAATCTTCCTTTCAGAGCATATCTAAATACTAATCATTTCGTGGAAATTCCGGGTTATATATCGTTACTTCGGTTATTATTCGAGGAACAATGATAGTAAACGGTTGCGATCACTAGAACCATTCTGTTTTCACCCTTGCATAGTCTTTCATTAGACTAACCAACCGGGTTTTATTCCTTGCATGGTTGGCTGGTGTCATCCGTCCTATACGGCACATCACTGGTTGGTTCCCGAAGTCAAAGTAACCAGTCGAAGAAGAAGAGGCTTGTAGACGAAGATTTAAGTGTCAGTGTTTTAAGTTGTTAAATATTACTTTAATATATCTTTATAACCTAGCGATGTTATAGGTTGATTCTTAAAAGTCTTCCGCTGTGTAATTTATAAGTCTTCCGTTAAAATTTTTACTCTGTTGTAAAGACGCTACTCTCGTTTGATGAGAGATCTTTTAATAAAAGAGCTGAGTTTCACATACAAATGTCTTTCGCTGTTTAATCTTTCATTTATTATATATACGCATTTAAGTTTAATTGTTCCGATTAAAGCCTAGAGTGGCTTTGGACGGTAACGTCCGAGGTCACTGGCGTGTGTCACTACCGATATAAATCGAGGGTGTTACAGCCATAACCAACTGAAATTTACTGTGACAACAGTTCAGCAATCAAGTTGTCAAAGAATCCAGTAATGCATGGAAGAAGCAAGCATATTGATGTGAAAGTTCACTTCTTGAGGGATCTTAGCAAGGATGGAATAATTGATCTCATCTTTTGTCGAAGTGAAGAGCAGGTGGCTGATATATTCACCAAACCATTCAAGAAGGAATCTTTCATGAAGCTCAGGAAGCTACTTAGTCTTTGCACCATCAAAGCATTAAACTGATGTTAGCAAACTTCGGTTTAAGGGAGGATTTGTTAGATTATTTTCCTGATTTATTTGATATTCCTATTTTGTTTATTCAGTTACTGAATTTTAGGAGTTTATGGGTTGTTAGTTTAGACAGAATATTGCAACAGTATGTTAGTGTTGTTAGCGATTGTTATGGGTCCTAAATTAGTGTTGATTCAGTTTATGTATTTGCTTATAAAAGTTGTTGAACGTATGAATGAAATTAAGAAGTGTTGTTCAACCAAGTCTCTCTTCTCTCTATTGTTTCTCTATTATTTTGTATCATAATGTTGATGATTTTAGTGTGATCAGGTTCCTACAAGACCTAGGAGGTTCGGTTTAGCTCTAATGCGGGTTTGGAGGTGCGGGGTTTCTACTCGTATAAGTGTACTTGAACCCAGGGAAATAATGTCACACTTCATGATATACAACTATTACATAATGAAGTGTACGGACTGCGCAGTTTTGAGCGTGGAAAATCGCATTAACATGGAGGTTTGTGCGTTTTTGTGCATGAATTGTGTGTCCTCTTCTGTTAAGCGAGAAACCGTGATGGGAAAGAATTCATATTCCATGTGTTTTGAGCACACGGTCTATGTAATCCCTTAATTGTTACTTTTGACACGTTTTTAATGCGTGTATATATGGAGTATCCCGAATTGAGACCAATCATTCACACCGACGGAGGTGTCGGGACATGTTTTTGGGTCCTAAGATTTGATCTCTTTTAATGGTGATTTACATCCAAGCAAAATCTAAAATCTCTATTTATATCTCTTGATTCTTAAGCCTAGTGTGTTTAAGGATTTTGTATAACCCAAAGCTTATATATTCGTAAAATGGTTTTTCTAGTGTGTGTTCATGGACACATGCTAACAAGTTAAATTAGAAAATTATATTCAAAACCCTAAAAAAGAATGGATAACCCTTAACAAAAAAAAATTAAACTAATAGCTAAAAAAATTATTGTTAAAAATAAAATTTTATTGCTAAAAACAAGTTATTATATTGTGTTCATGGACAAAAAAAACGTTCGTAAAAATACTCTTTAAAGAATGATGCCGACAATGTTAGTGCACATGAGTGACTTACATACTGAGGTCTTATTAGGTATGCTAACAACAAATCAAACTTCGTCAATATATGTCAACCACTAATCCACTTTCAAACATTTTGGTCCAATTCTCGGCCCCCAAACTCCTTTTTAGTAGTTCCACCTCCATTCCAATATAATAAATGAACTATATGATATAATATACAGATATATATCCACTATACTACAAAACACAAATCACATATAAATACAACCAAATCCAATCATGAAAGCTCACAAACATCCCTTTTTCCTCACTCAAATCCAAACTCAAAATTTACACAACCCTCTTTTCTCCCACTATATAGCACAATTAGTTTAACAACATAATTAAGCACTAATTAATCATGGGTAACACCGTAAGCGGATCAAAAACCACCACAAAGATCATGAACGTCAAGGGGGAGACAACCAAGTACAAGACACCAATCCAAGCGATGGACATCACAAAGCACCACCAAGATCACGTGCTCCTCGACTCGGGCTCGGTGCGGGCCTACGGGATCCGGGCCAAACCGCTCGACCCGGCTGAGTTCTTGGAGCCCAAGAAGGTCTACTTCTTGGTGGAGCAGCCCAATAGGAGGGAGCCAAGGAGGGTGATGTCATCCGGAGGGATCCACGTGGGGGCCCAAGAGAGGCTGGAGAAGCTCGTGATGACTAGGCGGTCGGTTTCCGACTTATCTGTGGCGGGCCGGGTGGTGGTGGTGGACGGGCCGGTGAAGATGCGGCTGCCCAAGGCGGAGGTGGAGAGGGTGGTGAAGGAGAGTAAGGATCACAAAGAGGCTGCCGAGAAGATCTTGAGTCTTTACATGGCTAAAACGGATTCGGGTCAGGGTTCGGATACGGGTTCGGAGCGGGCGAATCAACTACCACTTGTACGAGAACAAGTGCGCAGGGAAAAGTCTCCCCTTGGAAGAGTTAGGGATGGATGCAATTCCAAGGTGAATATTAATTTAATTTTCAAAAGTTATTATTGTTTCCAAACTTACAAAATTTACTTGCAAGTTTTTGAACTTTTCAGTTTACATGTTTCTTTTGTTTTTGGGAAATTTCATTTTGTTGTTGCTAGCAACATTTGTTTTATCATCATAGAGTTTGGATATGGTTTTATGATTTTGGTTGTGTAGAGTCACAATAGTAGATTCGTTCATAAATACTTTATTGCGATAATGTGATCGTGTTTAGCCAGTATTTACGAGCCTATTCTAATTGATTTTTTATAGTGTGTGCCTATAGGCACACCTAACTCCTTTTTTAACAATTATTTATTTAGTCATTAGTTTAATTTTGTTTGTTAAGAGTTTATCAATTCTCTATTAGAAAATATTTTAAAAATAAATTTTTTATTTAGGTTTGTTAGCATGTGTCCATGGACACATACTAGAAAAATCGATTCTAATTTTATATTAATAATTACATCTAACTCGGGGTAATAACTTTATAATAAATGATAGATCGGTCTTCCTTAGAGTAAAGGTAAGAGATTTGAAAAATATTTACCCTATATTGGAAATATAAATCAAACAATTTTTTTGTAAAATAATCTATAACTCAATAAATATAGAAAAATATTTTGTAGAAATGGAATCTTATTCTTTTTAAAAAATCGATGATTAATACTTCATCCATTCATTTGACATAAATATTAAGAAATGCAATTATTAAGTTAAAATATTTACAAAAATCTAAAATTAACATTCTAATAACTACTCATCTCATTTTTTAACTAATAAATAAAGAAAATTTGCATAGATTATATCAATATATTCAAATTCTAATAACATTATTCGTAACTCATCAATAAATTATTACATAAAACCTAAAATAACATATATTTCTAAAAAAAATTAAAGGCTAAAATAAAACTTATTTTTTAACTGATAGAGTAACAAATACTTTTCGAATATGTGTCGAATCGAGAGACCCGAAAGAAGGGTCTTTGGACAACAAAGATCAGTTTGGGCCGAATTGTAGCCCATCGGATGCTTGAAGCCCAATTGAGCCCAAATACTATGCCTTCTTCACCATAAATTATCTACTATGACATGATCATATCATTTAGATATTATGTTCCTTGTTTATTGAACTATTTATAAAGTAAGTTGTTTGCAATATTGCAGAAACGGGTGGGATTCTTCCTGCCAGTGAACGAAGGCGAGATTCGTCAACTAGCAGCTGCCTCTTAAACCGCAATTGAGATTAAGATAATGACACAATTTAAATGTATTAAGTGCGAGCTTTTGCACTAAATTGAAAGCCGCGCATAAAAAATACCGTTTGATTTCAAGCACTTTGTTAGAGTTGTAGCGTAATTGACATTGGTTTTCTATCATTGTAACATAAATGCATTTAGAAATCCAGCGTATTAAGAAAATTGTTTCTTGCAGCAATTAGTGTGGATTTATATGTTGTATATAGGAATTAAAAAGAGAATGAATTTTCAAGTTGCTGAGATGTTGAATTTCAATTCATAAACTGGGTTTTTTCAAATCTGAATGCAAACAATTGCCATTTGCAATAATATTACATTGTATTGGACAGAGAAACATGGGCTGAAATTTAAGATTGGATTCGTTTCTCTTTATCTTCCTATGCAAGTGTCCTTTTGCCATATATGCCTGTGTTCTTGTGCACGCAGGAATGCAAATTTGCAACTTGTTGTAAAGCATCAAAAATGAACATTTAGGGTATCTTTAGTTACGGGAATAAGAGTATCATTTAAAAAAATGAAGATAGAAGAGAATATTATAATGAATGTAAGAATCAACTGATCTAATCATATAGCTGATGGGTTAGCTAACTATGTTTTTTCGCTTCCATTAGGTTTTCATTTCTTTGTTGGTGTGCCTGACTTAGTTAAGGCAGGTTTTCATTTCTTTGTTGGTGTGCCTGACTTAGTTAAGGCAATTTTAGAAGATGATGTTAGGGATGGTTCTTATCCTCGATTAGTCCCAGGTTAATGTCTTATGACACATGAATAAAATTTAGAGAGATTTTGCTCTCTGCTACCAAAAAAAAGAGAATCGACTGACCTAAAAAAAAACTGGTAAGAATCAAAGTAAAAACTAGATATGAGTTTTTTAATTTTATAAGACACTCAAGGTAAATACCATGGTTTTAGGTAGGGATGGCAACGGGGCGGGGAGTACTCTCCCCGTCCCCGTCCCTGTTTTTGGCCCCAGTCCCCGTCCCCGCCTCCGAACGGGGATCAAAATCTTCCCCCGCCCCCGTCCCCGTCGGGGCCCCGCTCCCCGTCGGGGATCCCGTCCTCGTTTCACTACACATAATTTTTTAAAATTTTGTCTAAATTTATATATTATTACGATTTAGGGTATAAATGATTTGAGATTTATGATTTAACGTCTAAAGGGTACAAGGTTTAGGGACTAAACAATATAAAATTTAGGATTTAAGGTTAAGAAAATCACAAAAATATTATATACGGCGGGAATCCCCGCAGGTTTTCCCGCCGGGGACGGGGAACGAGGTGGGGACCTCTATCCCCGCCCCGCTCCCCGTCCTCGCTCGGGGTTTAAATTTTCCCCCACCCCTGCCCCCATCCCCGTTTATCCCCGTTTAAATTCTCCGTCCCCGTCCCCATATCGGGGATTCCCCACGGGGAATGGGGAATCCCCGCCACGTTGCCATCCCTAGTTTTAGGTCATTAACAATGGAGAAATCATAATGTTTTTACTTTAAAAAGTAAATAAAACTAGAAAGTACATACTGTTTCTCCAATTTCAAATCCAGTCGTTTGTAAAAAAGAGAACTCAGAAAACCTCTCCCTTCTGGGAGCCGGCCCTAGAAAGCCAGGCCACCGCCCACCGGAGACGAGCCGGATCTTGAATCAAATGCTCCCGACCGAGCCCCCGCTCCGACCGAGCCTTGCTCCTCACCGAGCCATGGTCGCCGACTTGTGGTCGCCGGTCGCGTATCAAGCCTTGCCATGGTCGCCGCTCGTGCCCAGTGAGCCGCACTTTTCGACCCTCCCGAGCCCAGATCCGTTCACCATCTTCCAGATCTGGTATTCCTTTGCTGTGCGCGCGTTTCCAGCCCGTGTTCGTCGCCGGAATTTTGCTCCCGACTTCACTCGCCACCACGCCGCCGCCTCCCCTCCTCCGCTGACGCCAACCCGTCCCTTGGTTGAGCTCTGGCCAGACTTCTTCCTCTCCGCCCGCCATCTCTGCCCCACCGCCGCCTCCCCCGTCTCCCTCCTTGTCTTCCTCTAAATCCCCTCCTCCTTCTCCGTCGTCCACCTCCCTCCCCTATCCCCCGCCGTGCAGTTCTTGTTTCCCTCTCGTGGATTTGAGCTCTGGCCAATTTTTGTGTGTGTGTGTGTGTATGCAAGCTTGTGTGTTGTACTACTTTGCTTCTGTTGAGCTGATTAGGGTGGAGATCGAGTTGTTCCAGTTGTGGTCGTGGTTGTGTTGAGGTTCCTGAAGATCCCGAAGGCAACATCAGGGTGGTCGAGACTCTTGAAGATCCCTCATCTAGGTGGGCGCAACGTCATAGTTGTCCATTCTTCACTTCCCAGGATTGTTTCCTATTTGACCCGTCGTCTGGTGGCATTGTTTCGTTTGTGCTGGACTCACTTCTCTCCCTAATCTTGTAGCTCGCTTTTGCTTTGTTATATTTTCATTTGTTTGTCTTGTTGTTCTAACTGGTTTTTTCAGTTGTCGATTTTTCGGCCTCTCGAGCTGTCCGACATTTTTGTCGGTAACTCGAATTCTTACCTTATCAAAAAAAAATAAAAAAAATCAGTCGTTTGTAGTAGAAACTCATTCTGAAATTTTGAGAAACTCTTTTCCAATTAAATTATGATTTAGTCAAAATATATTTAATCTACTTTTTTTAACTTTTCGTGTGTGAATGCTCTCAGGTTTTGTTTGACGGAAGCAATCAATTGGGTCACAATTGCATTGAATTGCTAATTCCTTAGGCATGTGACAGGGGGAATTAGTCGTCGTACCCCTAATCAAAAGTAAATCCTAAAATCCTCACTAAACAAAGTATAGTAAGCAAGTCAGGGTCGATCCCACAGAGAAGGAAGGAACCAATGGTGGTAGCATGCAATGTCACAAATGGGGGTTGTATGGTTGGTTGGTCACAAACGAAACAAACAAAGTAAAGTAGAATGGATGAAATATCAATAGAGAAAAACACTTAGCCAAGTAATATCCACATAAGTCATTCAAAGGTTGTTCATTGATTAAATCCTACTTCCTATTCGGTTATTCCTGTCTCGATCTTATGTAAATTCAGATGGAAACCTTCCACAAAAAACCCTTACCAATGAATAACCCTAGTACCACTAAAGGTTCAACCCAAAGGCAGCAATGCATATAAGAATTAACCAAGATACACAGAACGCTCGCTCAGATGCATTTACCATGTAATCAATTCCCACATAGATATAATCCACAGATGCAGATAACAATCAATGCTTGCTACTTATACTAGAGCGTTAGCCCAACAGTTCTCTAGTATTAGCAATAAGAATGAAAGCAATAAACCTAGGTGATCAGTCTAGATAAACCAACAAACATTCAAATATGAATTTGCTCAGAGAAAAGATATAACTCAATAGGATAGATAGATAGGAACAAAACCTCACAATCAGATGAACGAACTCATGCTTCCATTACCGGACTAAGCCAAAGAGGCTTAGCTCCTCATAGTCATGGTAGAAACTTCAAACGAAATAAACAACGATGAATGAAAATTGCAACTAAAGTGGAATAAGAGTGGATTCTAACACTAATGCATAAGGAGAGTATTTATAAGGTCCTAACAAATGACCTAGCCCATTAAGAAAAATAACTGAAATAGAAATAAGAAAAAGGGAAAAAACTAAAAAGATAATTCGGAATAAGTTCGAGCCTCTGCCGTGTCAGACCCGCGATCGCGCGTGGTGGACCTTGATCGCGGCCCATGTGGCTCCGCGCCCTTCAATTTCTCCGCGCCCGCAGAAAACTCTCGACATGCTCCGAGGCCCGCGATCGCGGCACCCATGCCCGCGATCGCGGTTAATGCTCGGCATTCTTGTCCTTTGCCTTGTACCAACTCGTCTCCTCTTCACTCCTTGGCGTCTTCTCTTGATGGCTTCCTTCCTCAGTGTCTTCATGATCTCCAAAGTAGCTCAAACACCTCCAAAAACACCAACTTCGCCTCCAAACGCCATACACAAGAATGTGTCTAAATCTACCCGAATGGAACCAATAAAACCTCTAATAACTCTTAGTTAAGCCCTACAAAGTAGTGCTTATCAAACTCCCCCATGCTTAGACCTTTGCTCGTCCTCGAGTAAACTAAAAGAAAGTCTACTCCTCCAATATAGCACCCAAGGTCTCAGGAAGCATATCCTCCAACTAAGAGTTACCTAACCCATGCCAAAGCTCCTGGCACCAATCTCATCTACAACACATCCACAACTCAATAAACTTGAGGGCAAGCAGAGTACTTCTCCCAAGCTCAACCCGGACATCCAATAGTGTAAAGTGACCTCTAATCCTAGCCTCCATCTATGACTCCTTATGCCTCCCAGAGTGACCTACCCGACAATCCTTCTTCAACTCCTCTACTTATGTCGCCCCGTCGGTAAAATGAGATCCTAAAAACACTCATTTTCTTTTCACTCATTTTGCCTAGGAGCCCTTTCGGGTTTTCATCCTACCCACTCATATTTTTTTCATAGATGTGCTCACATATGCTCACGTCACTCAGACACCTTTTTACCCTAGCCTAGCGCTGGTCCGGGCCACCTGCTTATTACCCAAGCCGCCCTTTCGGGTTTTCAGCTTGTCCCAGGATTTTCGAAACTTTTTTTTTAATTATTATTATTTATTTATTTTTAAATGAAATGTTGAAATTCGAAATGCTAAAAATCAAAGTACAATGCTGGAAAAGAAATATGTACAAGATAGATAGTGAATACTCTACTCCCCCATGCTTAAATCATACATTGTCCTCAATGTATGGAAGATAAGAAAAAGATAAGGGGAAAATAGAAATACTCACTGGGGTGGAGGCCAATACCTATAAGCGTTGAAGAAAGCATCAGCTCTCCTCTGCATCTGAACCACCTAGTTCTCAACAGTGGTGAGGTGACTGTCCAGGCGGTTGGCGTGGTATGCAAGGTTGACCTCCATGTTGCGCTGCCACTCAGCGCTCCGCCGCTCCTGCTCATCCAGGCGGTTGGAGACTTGGCGTTCCCACTGAACGCTTCTCCTCTCATGCTCCTCTAGCCTCTGGGAGATGCCGCGTTCCCACTCGGCACTCCTTCGTGTATGCTCGGCCTGCCTCAGCTGCAGGTTGGCCATTCTGTCCAGGAGCTGGTCCCAGGGCGCCCCTCCAGATCCACTACCAGACCCAGATGCCTGGTAGGTATAGTCAGGGTAAACAGATGGGCCCTTGGAACGCAGCGGGGATGGCACATCGCTCTCCATGTCCACCGCTGCAGTCGTTTCCTCCTCCTCCTCGTTGTCGTCGTCGTCCCCTTCGTCTTCGGACGACGACCCCTGCTCTCCATCGGCATAGAGGTAAAAATCTCTCGCCCGGGGCCCATAAGGCATCGGACGAGGCAACCTCATTCGGTGGGTCCTTTCCTTCTTGGAGAGCCAGGTGTACTCTCCACCACAGATTTCCAGCAGATGGGATCTCCGCAACAGTGTGATGTTGTAGGTGTAGATGTCGGCGGGGAAATCCCAATGGTCCGCGATGTTCTTGTATTGTTGGGCGATAAGCGTCACCATGCCCCCCATGGAGATCTTGCTGCCCGTCTTCTCCCTCAGCCCGAGACAGCTAGAGAGGAACAAATCGACCTAGTCGGGGGTGTTGTGGCTCTCTGGTGTCAAACACCAGAGCACTGTAAGGTCCAACGTCGGAACCTTGTTCACCTCCCCCTGTCCCAGGAAGGACATGGCGAGCACTTTGTGCGCCAGTCTCAGACAGGGGTGCGTCAGCTTGTAGTTATACTCGTCGGCGCTGGGGTTGAGTACCTCCCGGGTCGCATCCTGCCAGAAGAGCTCTGGCAAGGTGCATGCGGCCTCCCAATCCTCGGCGGGAGCCTCAGTAACACCAAACAGGTCCCGCAGACCTTGGTAGGACATCATCCTCTGCCGCCCCAGCAGGTTGAACGTGATCCCGTTGTCGTGGCGCTCTAGCGTGGCCAGAAACTCCAGGGTCAGCTCGTGCGAGGACGGGGAGGCTAGGTCAATGAAGTTGCCGAGCCATCCGTGGCTCAGCAACTGTTGTGTGCAGTCCTCCAGTCCGAGTCGTTGCAGCGTCGGCCGATCGAAGAACTTCGTCTGGACGAACTTCCGCGCGCTGAACGTCTCGTAGTAGCGTATGTGCCTCTGGCTCCGCATATTGCCTACGAAGGCTGCCATGGTGGGAAAAAGGAGCGAGAAAGCACAACAGAAAGAGTACCGGAGGGACCCGCGATCGCGGGGTGTGGGGCGCGGTCGCGGTTTGTGCTCGACTCAAAGCTCGTTGGAGAAGATGGGCCGCGATCGCGGGGTTGATGCCGACGATCGCGGTTTCTGGGTTTGCAGCGAACTTCGAGAAAAAAATGGCTCCGGTGCTTTGCGGTGGCACTGCGGTGGTCGCGGGGTTTGGCGTGGGTCCAGCGATCGCGGCTCGTGAGGCTATGAGAAATCCAAGAGTTGGAAAATGGAGATCTCACCCAAACGACGTCGCGGCGTCGGAACGATAGTCGCGGGGCTGCAGGGGGGTGTCGCGGTGGTCGGGGTCGGAGATCCGCTCTGGTGAGAGTGAGAGGTGGTGGTGGAGGTGTTGTAAAATGCCTCCACCGTCTCTCGCCTTTATAATTGCCGCGATGAACACCCGCGATCGCGGGGCTGAGGGCCCGCGATCGCGGGGTTAATGTCCCTGCATCCGTAACAGTCGACGCGAGTTACGAGGCGCTGACTGCCTCGAAAAACACGCCGGTTTTATTAAACCGTGGGCGATTTTTTTTTTTTTTTGGATCTGTTTTTTTTTTTTTTTTTGCTAGAACTCGCCATGGATCGCCGAGGGGAAACCGCAATCGCGGGTGTGATACCGCGATCGCGGGTCCTTCCTTCCTCATCAAAACCTTGATCATCTCCTTCATTTCGCTCACTTCCCTTGCCATAGATGGGGGAACATTCTCACTTGAAGTGGCTTTCACAGCCTGGGCGCTCGCCCTCTTGCTGAATTGCCTTGAGCCTTCCGACAACTCGCTGAATATCTCAAATGCAGCGGTAGGGGTTTTGTTCAGTATGTTTCCCCCACACGCCGCGTTCACCATTCGTCGCTCTTCATCCAACAATCCCCCGTACAGATATAAGACCAAATCCTGGTCTGAATACCCGTGATAGGGACAGCTAGAGCACAACCTCTTGAAACGCTCGTAGTACTCGTAGAGCGTCTCTGTCCCATGCTGCTCAATGTTGCTCAGGTTGCGCTTGAGACTGTTCAGCTTCGTTGCTGGAAAGTACTTTTCTAGGAACGCCTTCTTCATTTTCTCCCAGGTGTTGATGCTTCCTGGGGTGAGGTAGTAAAACCAGTCATTGGCTGAATCCTTAAGTGAAAAAGGAAAAGCCCTCAACGTGATTTGATCCTCAGTGACATTCCGTGGCTTCATGGAACTGCACACGGCGTGGAACTCCGAGAGGTGCTTGTTTGGGTCCTCTCCAGCTAGCCCATGGAACTGAGGCAAAAGATGGATAAGACCAGACTTGAGCTCAAAGTTCACTCCCGTGCCTAGCTCAGGAAATTGTACGGCCAGTGGCTGCTGCGTCAAGTTAGGCGCAGTCAGCTGCCTCAACGTAGGTGGTGGTACCTCGTCTGCCATCTCAAAAGTGGGATTCTCAAAGACCAAAGCTCGATTCACTATGCGTCCTTGGGAGAAAGTTCTCTTAATCTCTGGATCAAGATCTAAAGGTGGAGAGTCAGCAGTACGGGTGTGGACCATAAGATAGGTCCACACACACAAGCAAACACACGAAAATCACACAGAAAAAATTCGAAAACACACAAAGCATGCAAAACACCAAAAATCCGCAATTGCCTTCCCCGGCAACGGCGCCAAAATTTGACAGGGGGAATTAGTCATCGTACCCCTAATCAAAAGTAAATCCTAAAATCCTCACTAAACAAAGTATAGTAAGCAAGTCAGGGTCGATCCCACAGAGAAGGAAGGAACCAATGGTGGTAGCATGCAATGTCACAAAGGGGGGTTGTATGGTTGGTTGGTCACAAACGAAACAAACAAAGCAAAGTAGAATGGATGAAATATCAATAGAGAAAAACACTTAGCCAAGTAATATCCACATAAGTCATTCAAAGGTTGTTCATTGATTAAATCCTATCTTCCTATTCGGTTATTCCTGTCTCGATCTTATGTAAATTCAGAGGGAAACCTTCCACAAAGAACCCTTACCAATGAATAACCCTAGTACCACTAAAGGTTCAACCCAAAGGCAGCAATGCATATAAGAATTAACCAGGATACACAGAACGCTCGCTCAGATGTATTTACCATGTAATCAATTCCCACATAGATATAATCCACAGATGCAGATAACAATCAATGCTTGCTACTTATACTAGAGTGTTAGCCCAACAGTTCTCTAGTATTAGCAATAAGAATGAAAGCAATAAACCTAGGTGATCAGTCTAGATAAACCAACAAACATTCAAATATGAATTTGCTCAGAGAAAAGATATAACTCAATAGGATAGATAGATAGGAACAAAACCTCACAACCAGATGAACGAACTCATGCTTCCATTACCGGACTAAGCCAAAGAGGCTTAGCTCCTCATAGTCATGTTGAAAACTTCAAACGAAATAAACAACGATGAATGAAAATTGCAACTAAAGTGGAATAAGAGTGGATTCTAACCCTAATGCATAAGGAGAGTATTTATAGGGCCCTAACAAATGACCTAGCCCATTAAGAAAAATAACTGAAATAGAAATAAGAAAAAGGGAAAAGAAAACTAAAAAGATAATTGGAATAAGTTCGAGCCTCTTCCGTGTCAGACCCGCGATCGCGGGTGGTGGACCTTGATCGCGGCCCATGTGGCTCCGCGCCCTTCAATTTCTCCGCGCCCGCAGAAAACTCTCGACATGCTCTGAGGCCCGCGATCGCGGCACCCATGCCCGCGATCGCGGTTAATGCTCGGCATTCTTGTCCTTTGCCTTGCACCAACTCGTCTCCTCTTCACTCCTTGGCGTCTTCTCTTGATGGCTTCCTTCCTCAGTGTCTTCATGATCTCCAAAGTAGCTCAAACACCTCCAAAAACACCAATTTCGCCTCCAAACGCCATACACAAGAATGTGTCTAAATCTATCCGAATGACACCAATAAAATCTCTAATAACTCTTAGTTAAGCCCTACAAAGTAGTGCTTATCAGCATGATTCCAAAAAATTTCAAAGTCAATATCTTGTAGCTATTCAAACCTCTCAATCTTTCGTCAACCTAAGTAGCAATTGCCTTCAAGGTTAAGTGTGAGTTTATACTTTACTGACACGTTAATAGATTTGTTCACATTTGATCAGACATCAATGTAATTAATTATTAAATGAAATTCTAATGATATTATACGATCAATTAGTTGATTTTATTTTAGGGTAATAGTTAAGTGATTATTATAATATTGGGTTGTGGTAGCATAAATTTGTATCATTAAATCAATGAAACCGGCGATGATAGATTTTCCATAAGCCCGATCAACGAACAAGATCTGCACCCAAAGAACGAGTCAATGGAAGAACCGCATCTCCCCTAAAGCCCCTCCGACGCTCAAGTCAGATAAAGAATTTTCAATCAATGGTGGCATCCAAAAAGGAAAAAACGTAGTAGAAGTGATGGAAGCTAGGTTTTAAGGGTATTTATTATCTGAGCATTCCTTGATATGCTCATTAACTACCTTCCTTTCTTCGAGATCATAAAATCATAATCACTTCCTTCTTTTATGGCCAAATAATGATTTTTTGTCAATTAAATGCCTTATAAAAGATATATCTTTATTTCTTTTTTTTCTGATTTTAGGGATAATTAATTAATTCATAATTATCCCTTTTATTTTGTCCCTCGGATCCTTCGGGCTCAGCCGAGATCGGTGAATCCGACAGCTCCGGCTCGACAGGGCTTGTGACGTACCCAACACGGTTTGCAGCAAACCGTGCCAGATTACAGAAACCTCTCCCACCTGGCTCCGTGAGTCGGCACAGTCTGCGACACATTCGGCACGGTTTGTGACAAACCGTGCCAGATTACAGAAACTTTTTCTGGCTATTTTCATGCCCCAGCATGGACGCATATGGATTTGCATAGGGGTATTCATCCGGTCCGGACCGGAATTTCCGGTCCGGTCCGATGGACCGGATTTTTTCAAAAGTCTGGACCGGAGACCGGACCGGACCTATTCGGTCCGGTCCAGGACCGGTTTAGACCGGACTTTATTTTAAAAAAATAAAAATTAAATTCTTATTTAAAATCTATAAAAAATATCTAAAAGAATATAAACTCCTAACTTATTAAATTAAAAAAATATCTATAAAAAAATACATATAAATCTCCCAAAAAACATATAAATTAAAAAAAAAAATCCAGTCCACCGGTCCGGACCGGTTTTTTTTCGGGTTTGGACCGGACCGGACCGGATTAAGGAAATTATCTGGACCGGAGACCGGACCGTATTTTCACCGGTCCAGTCATTTCCAGTCCGGTCCATTTTTTAACACCCCTAGATTTGCACATTCGTCGACAGCTCGTACAACTCGTCGGAAGTTTGTTTTGCCTTGTTTCTTGTTCGCGAGAGCGATACGTGATAATACCGACTCGTGTACATTTGTTGGGAGCGATACAT
Source organism: Rheum nobile (assembly GCA_027886185.1). Taxonomy (NCBI): domain Eukaryota; kingdom Viridiplantae; phylum Streptophyta; class Magnoliopsida; order Caryophyllales; family Polygonaceae; genus Rheum; species Rheum nobile. The sequence continues at coordinate 7,727,427 of WOAB01000531.1, read as the reverse complement.
GAAATTGCATGCTCGCCTTTTGCCTAATGCTCCAAGCATCCTATGCTAGTTCATTGGGAGCACGACATGGGAATACCAGCTCACCTTTTGGCGACATGTGCCAGTTCGTTGAGAGCGTAGCATGAGAATGTTAATTCGCCTTTTGACAACCTGTGCCAATTCGTTGGGAGCGCAACATGGGAATACAAGCTGGCCTTTTGGCAACCTGTGCCAGTTCGTTGGGAGCGCAACATAAGAATGCAAGCTCGCCTTTTGACAACATGTGCCAATTCGTTAGGAGCGCAACATGGGAATGCCAACTCTCCTTTTGGCAACCTGTGCCAGTTCGTTGGGAGCGCATCATGAGAATGTCAGCTCGCCTTTTGACAACTTGTGCCAATTCGTTGGGAGCGCAGCATGGGAATACCAGTTTGCCTTTTGGCAACCTGTGCCAGTTCATTGGGAGCACAACATGAGAATGTCAGCTCGCCTTTTGACAACCTGTGCCAATTCGTTGGGAGCGCAGCATGGGAAAGTCATCTCGCCTTTTGGCAACCTATGTCAGTTCATTGGGAGCGCAACATGAGAATGTCAACTCGCCTTTTGACAACCTGTGCCAATTCGTTGGGAGCGCAACATGGGAATGCCAGCTTGCCTTTTGGCAACATGTGCCAGTTCGTTGGGAGCGCAACATGGGAATGTCATCTCGCCTTTTGACAACCTGTGTCAATTCGTTGGGGAGCGCAACATGATAATGTCAGCTCGCCTTTTGAAAACCTGTGCCAATTCGTTGGGAGCGCAGCATGGGAATGCCAGCTCGCCTTTTGACAACCTGTGCCAATTTGTTGGGAGCGCAGCATGAGAATGTCAGCTCGCCTTTTGACAACCTGTGCCAATTCGTTGGGAGTACAGCATGAGAATGTGAGCCCGCCTTTTGGCAACCTGTGCCAGTTCGTTGGGAGCGCAACATGAGAATTTCAGCTCACCTTTTGACAACCTATGTCATCAATAGAACTAAAAATTGCAAGTTCGAGGCGTTCCAAGTGCACCAGCGTGAAAGCTTGTACAATTTTTGTTTCTGAGCTTGTCTTGCACAACAGCTCGTGCGCTTGTAGCCCAAGTCTAGTGAAATAAAGATTGATGGTGTCCGTGCCCTGCTGCCCATAGGCTAATATAATAAGATGTCAACTCGTGCCCCTGCAACCCGTATGCTAATAAGATAGCATCTCGTGCCCCTGCAACTTGTAGGCTAATAAGATGGCAGCTCGTGCCCCTGCAACCTGTAGGTTAATAAGATGGCAGCTCGTGCCCCTGCGGCCCAAAGGTTGATAGAATAAGACGACAGTTCATGCCCCTACAACCCATATGCTAATAAGATGGCAGCTTGTGCCCCTACAACCCGTATGCTAATAAGATGGCAGCTCGTGCCCCTGTAACCCGTAAGCTAATAAGATGACAGCTCGTGTCCCACCGGCCCGTGGGCTTGTTGTTTCAAACAATCTGTGATATACTTTGAATGATGCTTTATCATGCATTTAAGAGAAAGAGTTGAAAACTTAGCTGATGAGTTATCTTTTGTTGGCCATTGTCGTTGTCAAACCATCTAATGAGAGCTTTTGTTGCCTTAGGCCTTAGACCTTAATTCATCGTTGCGATTGTCATTCTTTCATAGCTAGCGCTTGGATGCTCCTTCTAAGAATTTATCATCTTTGTTGACAAGATCTAGTGTCTCGCTTTAAATAGCGATTTGCTCCAGCGTTTGTACCGACATGGTACGAACATATAATAATAATTGAATGATTAAATCAGATTATTTTGAACCTACTTTATGTAAAATAATTTGATATAATTTGAACGAAATAATATTCGATATCAGAACTTACCGATCGGGTTGAAATTGGGCTGGATGGATCTGGGCTCCTTGATACAAAGTAAGCCCGGAATCACGCTCGGCCCACTCACCAATTCACCTCTGGCAACGTATCCATATTTAAACTTGAGAAAATTGGGTTCGAAGGGCCCTTTTTCACATAAATAGCATGTTTAGGCCCATTTTTTTTCAAAATTGCAAGTGTGATCCCCTATTGTTGTAACACCCCCGATTTATATCGGTTGTGTCACACGCCAGTGACCTCAGACATTACTGTCCAAAGCCACCCCAGGCTTTAATCGGAACAATTAAACTTAAATACGTAAATATATTAACTGAAAGATTAAACAGCGGAAGACATTTGTATATGAAACTCGACCCTTTTATATTAAAAGATCTATCATCAAACGAGAGTAGCGTTTACACAATAGAGTAAAATCTCAGCGGAAGACTTATAAATTACACAACGGAAGACTTTTAAGAATCAACATAAAACATGGCTAGGTTATAAAGATATATTAAAGTAATACTTAACAACTTAAAACACTGACACTTAAATCTTCGTCTGCAAGCCTCTTTTCTTCAACTGGTTACTTTGACCTCGGGAACCAACCACTGATGTGCCGTATAGGACGGATGACACCAGTCAACCATGCAAGGAATAAAACCCGGTTGGTTAGTCTAATGAAAGACTATGTAAGGGTGAAAACAGAATGGTTCTAGTGATCGTAACCGTTTACTATCATTGTCCCTCAAATGATAACCGAAGGAACGATATATAACCCGGAACTTTCACGGAATGATTAATATTTAGATATGCACTAAAGAGAAGACTCCAAAGGAATTGAGTCTTACGGGGAAAGTATGACGAATGTTTGGGAACGTTATAGTTTCACACAAGCGTTTAAAAGCGACTTGACTATTTGGTTCCACGACCAACCTCACCGCGTAATGCAAATTCAGATTTGGAAGGAGGACTTACTCTAACCGAAGCCCAGACGAGTTTCCATGTTGTACTTTTCGCCCAAGGTTCATTAATTATGTGCCTAACCGCACTTATCTTATTTAATTATAAAACGTATATTAATGTTAAGGCTTTTAATATTATCTCGAGTAACTACGAACCTTTAATACACAGGGTGACATTTATGTCCACCCAAATTGCACTAGCAAGGTGCTTAACACCTCCTACCTTAACGGTGGATAGGAAGCAATGGGTCACGACCTTTAAAAGTATTAGGAAATTATTCCTACTAGTATCAAGTTATAAAGAAACGACTAATCCTTATTCGGAATTAGCGCTCCTACGAATACTCGTGCTAATCTAGCATTAAAGTTTACATTTAAATCCACAACAAAACCATTACGGTAATTAACAAGTATAATAGCGTTGTTTCTAGCAATATATACAACCTATCATAATATCACATTTTAATCACATTATTTAGACGAGACGTCTAGACGAGACGACTACTGATGATATCCTTTCCGGGGATATGGCCTATGCTTCAGATAGCTCTAGCAAGATTACGGGTCCACACGTGATCCAGCAATTAACGTTATAACTGATAAATTAATTAATATCAATTAATTTGTCTGGACGAACTCAAGTAATTAAATTTAATAAATTTTTATGATTTTAAATCATAAAAATATTGATTAAATTTTCCTAAAAAAAAATACGGATAAAAATGGATCGAAATTATACCGCTTTATTGCCTGGGGTTAAATTTGGACAGAATGGCTAATTGGGCTTTCTCGGCCCAACAAAGAAGCTGGCAAAGGGGCCCACCTCCTTCTTCCTCCTCCCACGAACAACAACAGCTCCAACAATGGACCGGGGTCGTTTTCGCCGCCGTGAAGAAGCAACAGCAGCAGCGCCACGCAGCAGCCAGCAGCGGCCTCGTCGGTGGCGTCTCCGTCGCCGGAAAGTGCAGCCACCAGCAGCTCGCGAACAGCGGCGAATCAACACGGCAGCAGCAGCGTCTTTGCCCCCTCGTCGGTGGCTCACATTGTCGCCGGGAAGGGCAGCCACCAGTAGCGGCGCTCGACCAGCAGCGTAGGAGACCGAGCTGGACGAAGGTCGCGAGACAACCGAGCTCTCGCGCACAACAACGAACAGCAGCAGCTCTCGCGAAGCAACAGCAGGGGCTCGCCGGCGGGAAGAGATGCCGAGCAGAGGAAGACGAGAGAGAGGTCTGAGTTGGGTGCTCATCAACCCTCCATCCTCACCTCCCTTTAAAGCCCAAGGAGAAGCCCAGCCCCCGACGAAGGAGCAAGCGATCGACACGACGAAGGACACGGGGCACGCATGCCGGCGAGGCTCGTTCTGCACACGACCGCGATGGCGGAAAGGCCATTTCGCGTTTTTTTTTGTCCGGGAAAAGGTTGGACATTAGTTTTTTAATCCAGTGTTAATTATATTTGTATCCGAACAAATATTTTAAGTCCCAAAAATACGTCGAATGTATTTTATACCACTCAAAGAATTATTACAGATCTTATAAACGTTACAGAAAATCCGAACTTCTCCGAAAGCGACACAAATATAGAACGAGGGTTGGGAAAATTACTAAAATGCCGTTACAAAAATGAGGGGTATTACAATTTGCTATACATATGGCCCAAAGGCATTTTGAAAGTGTTTTTTTTTAGGATTTAGGACTTAGGGTTTATGAGAGTTTAATTACTTATAGAATCAAGGAGCTAATTTGTTTAATTAAGACCCCAAATTTGATATTCCACCCCTCTCAACGGGTCAAAAAAATCCTAAGAATCATTTAAACTTCACTTGCAGTCTGTGAAAACAAAATCCGCATGTACAAATTTTGGGCCATCGTAGGCCCAATTGCTTTGCGGCCCATCTTCACCAATTTGCAACAAATGCAATATCTGCTTCGAGGTTGCTCGTGACCAAGCCGATGCGGCAGCCGCCGTCGACAGCGCGACAAGGCGAAGGAGGGAGGTGCCGGTGTCCGGGGGTGGTGACACGGATGTTGACCCTCCCACGGAGGTGGTGCAACGGTGGTGGTGCGAGCGGCGCGGGAGCGCGAACCAAGCTTGCACATCCCAGAAATCTTCTAGAATGGTACCTGCGACACGCCCACTTTGGACGGCTCGTTGGTGGCTCTATCTGAGTCCGAACGTGGAATGGCTAGCAGCATTGGGTACATGGCGCTTCAAGGTTTCACCGAAGATAGGTCGTGGGAACTGAGCTCCTCAACCGGCGCCGGAAAGGTAGCTCGAACAGTGGCCTGAAAGTACTTCGCTATTATTTTTCCAGATTTGCCGTTGCGAGGACCCAGATTTGAGCGGTGTGTAAATGGCTCAAACGATATCCAAACGATGCAAGACCGGTGGATATGGACCCGTGACACTGCAAGATTTCACTGGAGGTGGGTCGCGGCATCTGAGATCTTTCACCGGCTTCGAAAAACGGTAGCTATATAAGCTTATTTATGCACAAATCCAGAAAATCTCCAGATTTCACTCTTCGACAAGCGTACTTTGGACGGCTCGTACGAGCTCAAACGGAGACCAAACGGAGCGAGGCTGGTGGAAACCGACTCACTGTTGGCGCGGTTGTGTCCCTGGTGTCGAGAGGAGTCGACCAATGAGACTTGATGACGGGGGCGCTCCCTTCCCCAGCGGCAAGGCTGCCTCGAGGTGGCGTGGTTTACGGGCTTTCTCCTTTGTTTTGTAATTCATTGGACAAGTCGGATTGAACCTCCTTTGCTAGCAAGTTCCACTGCCGGACGGGGAATTGGAGAGACACATCACGAGCAGGAGCAAGTCGGATTGAATCATGGCTCCTCCGCCATCCTTGTACTTTTTAAATATCTTTTCTTTCAATTGAACTCCACTTCCTCGTACTGGACTGCCGAACGAGACCAACTGGAAGCTTCTTTAACGGCAGTTTTTGAGGGCTCTGATGGAGCACATAAGGCCCACTTGAAGCCCAAATGTACTTGGCCACGTGGGGCCCAATGCTTCATCTTGCAGAGATCCATCTTCCAGTACGCTATTCGACCTAGGGATGCACAACCGGGTCGACCCGGACCGACCCGGACCGGAGTTCTCCGGTCCGGGTTGGACCGGTGGACCGGCTTTTTCTAGAAAAGTGACCCGTGGACCGGACCGGACCCGATCTATTCCGGTCCGGTCCTTTCCGGTCCGGTCCAGGGGTCGGACCGGAAAACCCGGTTTGTTATTTTTGGGTATGTGCTGAGAATAGAAGAACTCAAGATTAAATAGGTATGAAATTCAACATCACATCTGAACATGGAACCCATTTTGTACCATAAACATAGAACGGGCATCACCTATAACTTAACACTATCACCACAAGAATCACACCCATCATGCGGAAAAATAAAACCCAATTGCTTATGTATTGTTTACAGGTGAAAAAAGGGGGAAACCATAACCAGAAGGAAATATTAAAGCCCCAACAGAAAATATCTACCCGGTGAAGCACAATAATGGCAACCAAATCAAGTTAATCAACGCAATCATTGGAGTTCATCACAGTAAACAGAAAAACAGATTATATACTCAACATTTCTCTCTTCTCACAAGTCACAAGCACCTTCCATAAAAAATTACTAATAATTCAACTCCTTTGTCAATAGAGAACGGCACCCTCTGAACCAACTACATGACTAAATTAACATTGAACCAACCTTCACATATGAAGCTAGTGAAACAGCTGCTGGTTCAATAGGATAGGCACCGAAAGCATCCTTATATACAAAAATGATTAAATTCGCCCAAGGAGAAAGCAAAATTAGGTAAAGTAGAAAGCCGAAATAAGCGCGGAAGTGGTGGACGACTAATCGAGGCAGGACGACTAATCGATTCGAAGTGGTGGCTGCTGCGACTTGGATCTGCTGGTGCGATGACTAAACGAGGCTGCGCCGCTGCGAATCTGCGATTGGAGGGAGAAGCCGGAGAAGACGAGAAGGAGAAGCCGGAGAAGACGAGAAGGAGGTCGCCACTGAGAAGCCGGAGAAGACGAGAAGGAGATCGCCACGAGAAGGAGGTCGCCGCTGAGAATGGAGAAGACGAGAAGCAGCTGATTTTAGCCTGGTTACTGGTTAGGGATGATTAGCAGATTAGGGATTTAGGCATTTAGGGAATTAGGGCCGGCTGATGAAGGATTAAGAGTATATATATAATTTTTATTTTTTTTAAAAGTACCGGTCCAATACGGTCCAGCCCGGAAATTGCCGGTCCGGTCCAGACCCGACCCGGAACCCGGTTTCATTAAAAATTATGACCCGTGGACCGGACCGATAATATACCGGTCCTGGACCGACCCGAAAAATTCCGGTCGGGTCCGGTCCGGGTTTCCGGTCCGGTCTCATATTGTGCATCCCTAATTCGACCTCCGTCTTCGAAAGTTTCTTCTCAGCATATTCAGGTACTCTATTTGCTTCCAAGACCTCTTTAACCAATCAAATCAGGGAAGATTAATGGTGGGTCTAGTTAATCTTTTTTTTTTGCCCATACTTTTTAATGCATAGGCTACGTAATAAAAAAAGACTCCCCACATTACGTGGAGAGACGGTTTCCCACATTATGTGGGGAGTCTTTTAAGCTTTAAAAGCAAAAAATTTTCTCTTTCTTCCTCTATCCTAAATCGCGACTTGAAGTCTTCGTCCTCCCTCCCCACTTAATGTCGCTTGTTTGTCTCCTCGTTACGAATCAACAAGGTCCGCACGTTACGTAGATCCATATTCTTTAAAGGTTAGTAATAAACATTCTTGTTAATATTTATTTTAATTTTTTAGTTTTTTTGTTAGGTTATTGTAGATCCATATTGTTTTTGTTGGTTTTGTGTAATTTTGAAGTAGTTATTTGCATTTGTTGGTTAATTTGATAGTTTTATTTGTATGTAATGGTGGAAATTTGATAGATTTTATGAAAGGGTGTTTAGGATTTTTGTTGGATTTGTATGAAGATAGCCAAATGCAAGTGGTAGTTTTGTTGGATTTGTTTAATTAGTGTTAATTTTGTTGGATTTTGGGTAAATTTTGATGAAATAATGTCTCGTCGGAATCTGGAAAATGCATCGGAATGTCGCCGGAAACACGCCGGAATTCTAGAAATGGCAATTTCACACGTTATGTGTGGAGACAGTCCACACGTAACGCGTGAAGACTGTACCCACGTTATGTGTGGATGATCTCCACACATAATGTGCGGAGACAGTCCCCACGTAACATATGTTTTTTTTTGTATACTCGGAATTGTATTTTTTGAAATAAAATGGTTTGATTTATTGTTGTAGATGGAGCCCGGTGAGAGAACAAAACGTAAAAACAGAAGGAACCTCGTTCGGGACATTTCGTTTCGAACTGAAGAGGAGGTTAGCCGTAGGTTTGGGCTATATCAGACATGCATTGCTGGCGATAGTCAGGATAAGGGAGGATACGGGCAGGAGGGCAATGTTGACCCCCATGTGTTGCCTTTTGTGCCATCGTTTCCTGTGGTGGGTGGTCATGCTAACTCGGAGCTACAGTTGTACCCAGATTATAACGCGAGCCCGCTCCATGGTTATTCTGATACGATGAATCAGAATAACTATTATGGCCCCCCATTTAGTCTGCCGCCCAAGCAGAGCCCTCACCCTCATCATAGCCCACTACCCCATCACAACCGTCACCTCCATCAGAGCCCTCACATCCATCATCACAACCCCGTCTATTATCAGGGCAAAGATGATCAGATGCGGTACAACCCAAGGGAGAACACGAGCCTCTACCCGAACGCACCTCAGCCTATGGTAAGTAGCCTTAATATATGAAAGGATGAGCGTATGATAAAAATGTAATTACTTATCATTTGTAAAAAAAAATGTAGGACGAGGATAGTCAGGCTTGGGCTCCAAGAGGTGAACCTGAATATGCGGATGAGGAGCCACAAGAAGCCTCTTCTTCGCGGTAAAAACCGCCCCGGTCGAAGAAAAAGGGCAAATATGACCCTGAATTGGTGGTTAAAGTACTTGGAGGTTCGGAGATGCCTGAACTTCTGAAGGGCTTTGCCAATCACGTATCGTACTACCTTTACCAACGCATTGTAAGTTGCAGCAAAAACCTTATATGAAATTTCACATTTATTTTAAATATTTCAAATGGGTTGCTTACATATGTTAAAAGTTCAAATATTTAAAGTCGGTGCCAGCGTTGAGGTTTCAACAACGAGGCAAGCAGATACATTCATGGCTTTTGAAACGAAAAGCCATGTGGTGTCATCTGGCATTTGCGTCAAGGTTGTGTAATATACCGGAGCTGATGCACGAGCATGTGGACGAGGCGCTGATTAGTGCGTTCGTTGAGCACTGGCATCCAGAAACCAGCTCATTCCATATGCCATGGGGAGAGATGACTATAACTCTCCATGACGTATTGTTGATCATTGGGCTGAACATCCATGGAAAAGACATAGGACCTCCACAGAAATGGCATGAGCAGTTGGGAATGAATGATCTGAAGAAAGCCTTGGTGGAGGAGGCGTAGGGAGTCTTTGAGCTGTCTGTTGAGGTTGTGACATCTAGTACTGTACATGCTCAATTCTTTAAGGAGCATTGTGAACATCTGAGTGAAGAGCAACGTGCGTCTGGGTTCTTGCTTCACTTGTTGGGCTCCTGTCTCTTTCCGGACAAGTCCCAACACAAATTGCCCATCTACTACACTCCATTTGTCTCTGATCCCTCGTCTACCATGAGTTATGCATAGGGTGCTGGCATTCTGGCCCACGTGTACCGTAGCTTGGGCTAGTACACAAGAAAAGAGGCGAGGTTGATGTCGACATGCTACACTCTGATACAGGTAAATATTTTGTTGTATAGTACTTTATATACAATGAATTTTGTAAATAAAAATTTTGTTGTCTACCATGAATTTTGTTATAAATGTTTTTATTCATTGACTCTATTTGGTACACATCATCATTTTCAGGCGTGGATCTACCAGTACTTTAACATGTTCCGACCTGCACAGAGTAGAAGCTGGGACTTTGAGCAGCCGATCCCATATACTCGTAGATGGGACCTTTCAGAGAAACCCAACCGGATGAGAGACTACAGAACAGAGCTTGATCTAATGACTGCGGACAAAGTAAGTGCATCTACGGTCTCTCTCTATTAAGTTAGAAATTCGATGATAGGTATGTTTAATTGTTTGGCATCCCATTATGTTTAGGTTGATTGGATGCCATACGGTCCGATTGACTTCAACGATGCATTCTTCGCTCCTTCGCTCTTCCATGGAGTTATATCGTGTCTTTGGATCACAAAGTCGTACATGCCAGATCGTGTGGCGAGACAGCTTGCCTGGGTACAGCAAGTTCCAAGACCGCCTATAGTGCCAATAAGGGCATGGAGGGGAACCAAAATCAGCACATACACTGTGGACTACAACAAAGGTCAATTTGTCTGGGATGCCCAGAATATACATTCCATGAGACTAGATGCGATGGGCCCTCGTGTCGAGCAAGGGCATGAGTATAGCGGTGATTACATGGGCTGGTACCTCCCACATACACACCCATTCGTCAACCCCCCGAGCAATGATGACGCGACACAAGAATGAAATTGACTAATTTGTAGGTTGTTTAATTTTCGGTTAACTCTATCTATATTTATTATACATATCAACGTTTTTGTGTTGTGTGCAGTGCATCGAATATTGCTACAGTCGTCTTTAGCCACATCGCAACCATGAATGTGAAGATGTAGCAGAGGCGCTATGCCTATCATTGGATCGAATGTATCCCTTCTTTCGCAATCCCTGAGAAACGGTTATGGAATTTGTGTTATTATCGAACTTGTTTGGTTTTTATGGAAGTTATTGGTTTTTATGGAAGTTATTGAACTTTGAATTATTGCAACAATGAATTACGTACATGTGTCTTACAAATTGTACCTTCTGTATAGGTCAACATAGCGCGGTCACAGAAGTTTTATAGCAGGTCATAAATACAGCGAACATGTGTCTTAACATTACATCAAAGTTATTGCATCATACATATGTCTTAACATAAGATAGTTTCAATGTTTTAAAAGCATCACAATACAATATTAAACTTTCTTCTTTCCGCGACCCTTTGGTTTGTGTGCTTGGTACTCCGTCAATCGTTCAAGGGATGGATCTACCAAGGCATCCGCAGACGGGTCATGGAATCTCACCCACGTGGTGTAAAGGTCCGGCAAGGGCGAGGTTTCGACAAGTTCAATCTACATATTTTGAATCTAATATTAATTTTGTAATGCATATTACCAACATGTATTTGTAAAGATTTGATTGTATTAACGTACCACAATGAAATGTTACTCTTTCTCGACATGACAAATGCATATCGTCTTAAGCTTCTCTCCAACCTCTTAAGCTTCTCTCCAACCGCTTGATTTGGATTCACCCTCATAGGCATGTATGTCGTCCCTACACCAGCACCAATGGAGATGAACACACAGTTGAATGTAGTAGCCACCAAACATCCCATATCCGGAAGTCCAACCACGTCTCCCGTGGAGCAGGCATGTAGGCCGCAAGAAACCATGCAAGCTTCGCTTCCATTGCCTCAAGTGTCATCGTAGACATCCAAATTGGCGCGAATAGCTCATACTCTTGTTTCAATGTAGCCATCATTGTACGTCGAACAAAAGCCCACTGCTCCTGCCTGAAACCCAGACCATGCGCAATTGATCTGTATCTGCTGTTTCCATCACCAACTATTTCCCACCATCCTCCCACGTGTGGTTTCATACACTTGGGAAACTAGGTAATATATCGCCTAGGGTGTTTGATCAACGTCATGTGACCCGAAGGCATAGGCTTCCATGGTTGAAGCTTCCTTAGGTGGTCTTGCATTTTGCTTCTTCGGAGGTGTTCCCTCCATCTCTTAGTCAGTGTACTCCCATGCTGACGGTTGCCTTTTGGTGGGAATATTTAGAGCTCCTTGAGGCCGACCCTTATGCCTAACTTTAGCTGGCTCTTGCAGAGTAGTCCGCTCTAGATGTGCTATACTTGTTAGTGCAGAGACAACTCTGTGTTGATCATGCACTGACAATTTGGGGAAGACGCTTGAAGCAAATTCATCAAGCAACGACCTATTCAATCTACGTGGTCTGGCTTCTTCTTCTTCATTCGTCCGCACTTCTGACAAGGTCAATTGCCTCCAAAACGGATGCAATGAGCTAGGTTCAATTGGTTCCTGGTTCATCACATTTCGCGCCATGTCATTCACGTAAGGCAAGCCATCTATGACCCTCATCTGGCATCTGCATATAGTGTTCCACAATGGATCTTTGCCTTTCTTGTATTCCTCAATTAGTTGTGCTAGTGCAATCGCAAAAACCTTGTAGTGCAGCTTGCCGAAAAAGATGTGATTTGGTTATCAGCATAAATCGTTTTTCTAAGCTCTCATTCAAGGCCCTCCTTATCTCCTTAATGTGAATGCGCAACCGTGCATCATACTGATCGAATACAGTGCAAAGGTTGTCATCATTTCTAGTGAAGAAGGTTTTAAGACTGGAATGGGCCCCTTCAACCTTGTATTACAATCAAGAATCCGAAGTCAGTATGTTGATGTAAAAGTCTAAGTTCAAATAACCAGTTCACTTTAAAAACATAATGCACAAACCTATTAGTTGTGAAAGTTCCAAGAGTGAAGACTATATCTGTCCATACTGAGACAATTCTTTTCATGTACGGGTCAAGCCAGTTTTTTTGTACATACTGAAGACATTTTGGATATTTCCTCCAATCTTGCTGAATCTTCTTAAGTTTTGCTTCATACCCTTCTATGGTTGTTTCCTTGAATAGTTTCATGTAATCATTGGAAATGTTGTGCCCCTAAACTTGTCCATGGCCTTCTTCCCAAAGTCTTCAATATTCTTCCTCACATGGTGCCTACATAGGAGAAATTTTGCAGTTGGAAACAAGTTCTCTAAGGCGTTGAACGCCTTCTCCCGACCTGTGACCAAGCATGTGGGTGCTCGTTGGACCTTGACAAACATTTTTGAAAGTTGTTGTATGGCCCACATGTAACTCTCTTCGTTCTCACGCTCCAAAAATGCCCCGATAACATTGTAGTTTTTCCAAACAGATGTGATGCTGACAAATTCAAGGAAGGGCAAATCGTAACTGCACACATAATGATATGTTATGGCATGCTAATGATTACATGAACACGTGAAGAATATAATAGATATGTGTGTTACTAACCTGTTAGTTGCGTATGTAGAGTCTAACAACACAATGTACGGGAATGCCTTCAGCAATGACAACTGGTATGGACTTGCGAAGAAGATATATGTGATCTTATTGGTCTCCTTATTGAATCTATGCCCCATGAAGTATCCCTTCTCCTTACACTCATAGAAGAACTATTGTACCACTGTTCTTCCTTCCATACCGTTTTTTCGTATGTCATGCATCATGTTGTACACTTGCTTTATCTTGGTCAAGTTTCCTGGGGATGAGCTGATTGTAGTAAAAATCTTTTGAGCCTTGCAATGATTAACTGTCATCATCCTAATAATCTCCTTGATAGCTCCATGACCCGCTCATTGACGGCGAAGGACGAAGAGGGAACAACGGGAGTGCACTCGAGGAGGGCGAAGACGAAGAGTTCACGGAAGAAGAAGGAGGGCAGCGACCGCCGCCCCCTTCCGGTGCCCGCCGCCTACGGAGAATCCGAAGACTTGCCTACGGCAAATGACGGCGACCGCCGTTTAATTACGGCGACCACCGCATTTCCCACTTTCGGTCCGCGTCAGCGATCTCCTTCCGTCGTTTGCTGAACAATTTTATTATTATTTTAATTATTGCTTTGTTGCTATATAAACCTTGAAACCCTAGTTTTTAATGTTACGTTGAATTTGAGTAGTAAAGTTGAGTACGCTCCTTCCCTTGAGTTCTAACGTCAACTCTCGATCCCACGGATCAACCTATCCCGTAGCTCGTCGCTTCGAGCAAGTTCTACACCGTCTCTTCGGTATTCAAGGTCATCTCTTTGATCTTCACGTCATCTCTTTGACGAATTTAAGGACTATCTCTTTAGTCCTAGGAAAGCCATCACTTTGGCTACAGAGGAGAAGAATCGATTCAAGCTTGAGGAGTCAAGATCCTGCGTTGCAGACAACACTTCAGGGGTTGTTCGCATCACTCCTTCTCTTCAGCGTTTGGTCGACCAGCTAATGCATGACCAAACAAATTCTCTTTGATCACATGATTGTGAGTTCCAGTATGTACATTGATCTTCCATGATCCCTTCGGCCCTTCTTTCAACCTCAACATGAATGGACACCCACAATTCTTTGACTTTGTGATCTCCCTTACTTGGTCAGCTTATTTACGGATGTTTTATCCATGCTTATCGCACGGTAACCAAGTCCCCCCAAGGGCCCTCCTATGGAAGGTTTATACCTCCACTTTATGATGCAGAAGTTATGACACATAACAGTCTCCCGCGTCCATTTAAATGCTTTTTCTCTGGACTCCCAGATTTGATCTGTTGTGAAGAACTCTGAATAATCAGCAGAGATGAAACCATTTTCTTCTGGATCATTTCTGAACTGCGGTTGTGTGTAGGGATGGAAAGCTGAATTATAGGTTAGCAGAAGCCGGATTCTGAGTCTCTTCATGAGATAAAGATGCTTCTGGAGGCGGATAGCTCTCGCCAAACACTCCAAGTGAGAAGGATGGTATCTCTTCTTGTGTTTTCCACTCAAATGGTGTGTTCCATTCCGACAATGGTTCATGAGGTGTTTCCCAACCAGAAAAGGATTGTTGTGGGGTGCTCCAATCATCCAGCGGAATATTGTTCAACCCCTCGTACAAAAAATAGTTCGCCTGCATACACATGGAATCGTCTCATCAAGTAATGAACTAATTATTAAGTGTGAAACCATAATTCCCTTTAAGGAAGCTATTCCGCACGTTATGTGTGGAGCAGTTTCACACGTTATGTGGGAAGCATCTCCACACATAACGTGTTGAGCTGCTTCACACGTTATGTGTGGACATGTTTCACACGTTATGTGTGGATATGTTTCTTCATTTATGTGTGGATATGTTTCTTCATTTATGTGTGGATCTTGCTTTCTTACACATGTATCCCTCAAAATCTAGCATGTAAAACTTGGTTTCTAACACCTAAACAACAGATATCAAGTTCAAAACTTTGAAAATGTAGTTAACAACAAAATAAAACTTTAACTTCAAATATGGAAAAATACATCAAGTTCATGTATTGTTTTCAACAACTAAAGATCAAAACTTTGAACATGTAATTAACAAAAAATTAAAACTTTAACTTCAAATAAGGGAAATTATCTCATTTGGAGGTGGATCCTCTTCATCATTGTTGTTCCAATAATCATTGTTGTTCATGTTGTCCTATTTTTTTGAAAATTTTAAAGGTGTTTAAAATTTGAGGGTTTAGGCTCGAAATTGTGTCCTTAGCCGGAGAAGATGAAGTTAGGGGAACATTAATTCAGTTAGGTGGGGACAAGAGGCCAATTCAATGCGTTTTACATCCACCATATCCCCACGTTACGTGTGAGCATCTCCCACACGTTACGTGTGAGCATTTTCCACACGTTAAGTGTTGGAGGTGCTCACGCGTAATATGGTTATACATTTCCCCCTTAGGTTTTAGGGTTTTGTGTTTAGGGTTTAGGGGGTTTAGGGTTTAAGGTCAAGTATCAATCCATTTACGGTTTATGGGTTAGGGTTTAGGGTTTAGCATTTTGAGGTTTATGATAAAAGACTCGTGACTACAACTGTATATAACTATATACAACAATTGTCAAACACATTAGTCAGTTTTTTTCCAATTAGTTATTAGCTGTCAAACACATTGCCTGTTTTTTTCACTATATAAGAAGCATTAGGGTTGTTTGTTCACTATAACAATTCCAACACAAGCAGCGCCTATAGATAAACTTTTGGGTAAGATTCTCCTTCCAGTTTCTATCAATTTAGTAACATTGATTTATGATATTAATGGATTTATGATATTTGTAAGAAACCAAACACTACAACAAATAATGGCATCTTCATCAAAATCATCAACAAACGCAGATAGGCTATGCTACTGTAATTTGAAAGTCGTTGTCCGAACTTGGGATTTGCAGTGGAACTACGGAAGGAGGTATTGGGGATGCCCAGAAGTGGGGTGTCGTTTCAGGAAGTGAATTGATCCAATGTACGAGGAGAGGGCACACGCGGTTATTCGACAACAATGACAGGAAAAACAAGATCTTGTTAAGGAAAATCAAGATCTTGTTAAGGAAAATCAAGATCTTGTTAAAGATCTTGATAACATTCGTATGTATAACTTCAATCTACTAAATGATGTACATCGTAGGTGATTAATGTCATATCTTTTGTGTAATGTTGTTTATGTACTATCAACCTTTGTAGGGAGCAAGCAAATTTAGCAAA
This sequence comes from Rheum nobile, assembly GCA_027886185.1. NCBI lineage: Eukaryota > Viridiplantae > Streptophyta > Magnoliopsida > Caryophyllales > Polygonaceae > Rheum > Rheum nobile. The sequence continues at coordinate 7,711,125 of WOAB01000531.1, read as the reverse complement.
CCAGAGATATCATATGAAACGAATATTCACCAGAGACTACCCTAATTTCTTCAAATGCTAAAGCAGTGTCATATCTTTTCTCTAATTTTTTCTAAGTTTATGATCAATTTGTATTGTTTTCTGTACTGTGTGCTAAATGTGGTTGTAGTCAACCAACATAATGAATAATTTGTATTGTCTTCTAGGTTGATGATCATTTTGTATTGTTCTTATAAAGATTAATACAAGTTGGGCTACACAATGGGGGTAGCCCTCCCTAATGCATATTTAAAAACAATCTTATGGTTCATACACAATATTATAACACAAATAACATTACTAAGTATTACATGTCATAAACTTTAAACATACGCTATCTTTAGGTTGGAAGCGGCCGAGTGGCTCCATCGAGAACTTTACATTGGAAGGGCAGAATGGTCATAGCAATATAAATGACTCAATACGATCGTAATTTCAATCTTATTGTAAAACTCGATACTAAGCGAAGAAGATCGAAATACTTTGTATTACGTTACTTAATCAAAAAAAGAAGTCTACTTAACATGGGGACACTCTCCGCGCTTAACGTGTGAACCCTCTCCTCACGTTAAGTCTGGACTTCTTCTTGTGGAGACTCCTCACGTAACGTGTGTACCATATACACACGCTAAGTGGTTCGAAGCTCCACACGTTATGTGTGAAGACTCTGCCCACGTAACGTGTGGAGATGGTCCACACGTTACGTGTGGACCTATTTTTTCACACGTAACGTGGTGAGCCATTCACCACGTTACGTGTGAACCTATGCGCTGAAAGACAATTTTGCCTATGCGCTAAAAAGTAAACGTGTTTTTTTTAGTTGTCATGGATTTCATCTTCAATCCGCATCTCCGCACCGGCGTCCGACTCCCATCCCCGACTCTAGGGCTAGCGGGAAAATACTTGTGATTCTCACTCCTCAGCATCAACAACCAACCCGACGACAACCACTGGCGCTTCTCTATCTCTATTCGACCACAAAAACTCCTTTCTTTCCAAGCTTCCCCAACATGTCCATCTTCTGTCTTTATATTTCTTTTCCTATCGGGCTCTATTTCCACATGCTACTTTTCAGGCCCATCAGCTACATGGCCCAACGACATTTTTGGTGGATGGTCCACCATCAAAACCCTAGTGGCAGTCATGGGGCCGGCCTCCAACCTCACGCCAATCATGACCGGAATCGGCCCGTGAAGCTCAGATTCGATCGCAGTCTCCAAGTGCACAGACCCTCCACCTAACCGGTATAGGGTCATTTTCATGGGTTTTGTCATCTCCCTTGCTAATTTAGCACCAACCGGCCCTAAGCGTGTCCCTTCCATGTCCGATTCGAGCCCCTGTCGGACTGACTGTGGCCGGTAGGGTCGCGGCTTCCCTCTCTTTTCCCTGTCAAGGTCACGGCTCCTCGGGAGGTTGACGACGTGTCCGGCTCGCGGGAACAACAACCCATCTGGATTTTTGTCTTGGACCACCGTCGGTTCAGATTATGCTATTTTCTCGAAAAACAAGTCTTGATTGTTATTGGTGCCTCGTTCTCCGACGTTGAAGTCCCGTCGCCGTTATCATTCCCACAGACGGCGCCAGATGTGGTAACAAAATTTGTACCATTAAATCAATGAAACCGGCGACGATAGATCTTCCGAAAGCCTAGTCAACGAACAAAATCTGCACCCAAAAACGAGTCAACGGGAGGGTTGAATCTCCCCTAAAGCCCCTATGATGCTCAAGTCACATAAACAACTTTCAATCAATGGTGGCAGCCAAAGAGGAAAACAGCAGGTGAACCGGGTCCGAGGCATGTGAACCGAGCTCAACACGGTATGGGACTGAACCGGGTTCAGTGATCAACCCTGACTTAGCCAGTTGGAGGGCTTGCACTCGGGTTTGTATTTCATGCGTTGGATTTGGGCCGAGACAAAGAGAGAGGCCCAAATTGGTAGACCTGACCTAGCTTTGCTTCGCATCTTCTCCGTGGATTTAAAATGAAACGATGCATTGCGTGTTGTAGCTCTTCCTTGACCTAGCTTGATAAGCCTCTCTGGCAGAAGCTAGGGCTTCAGTTGTTCCTTGCGTTGTTTCCATTCACAAATAGAAAAGAGAGAGAAGAAAGGAAAGCGCCTCGCTCACGGTGGCTTCCACGATGGTTGTCCTATTCCAGCGGTGTTACTTGGCGTTTGCAGTGGAGAGTTTGAAGAAGCTTCTATATCGAAGCTTCTCAGTCTTGATTGGGGGTCGAAACCCTTTTGACCGTCTTTCTTCTTCATCTCTGTGTCTTTGTCTCTTGTTTTTCCTGGTTCTCTGTGTGTTTTGCCATTCTCATTTCTTGGTTTGTAACATTGCTGAATTTTCTGGAAATTAGTGCATGCTTGGGGTGAGTCTCCCCGTTGAGACTCCGCAGAGTAGGTTTCTGCCGAACTGCATGAACATATCCCGTGTCCTTTCTGCTTTGCGATTCTTTAGTTGTGTTTCTACTTGCAAATCGTGCGATTGTGGTTTGGATCGATCGGATCTGTTTATGGAGATTTACAAAGTGATATCAGAGCTTTGTTCTCTGTGTTTGCTTTGTTTCCGTTGTGCTTGATGTGTGATTTGTGATTTCTTGTTACTTGATCTAGTCGGTTGATTGCGTGTTGCAAGCTTAATATTTGCGTGTGTGCGTGACCCTAGGTTGAGTTCTGTGTTTCTTGACATTAGAACTCGTGTGTTGGTTTATGCAAAACTCCTTTTTTCTTGCACATTACTGATTGTCTCTTGACTGTGGTGATGGCATAGTATATGAGGTTGAAACCCTTTGATGGTAACAGTGACTTCACCATGTGGAAGGTGAAGATGAAGGAAATACTTATTTAAAAAAATGCTACAAGGTTGTGGTTGATGAATGGCCTACTGAGATCACTGTTGATGCCAAAAGGATATGCAAGATTTAGCCCATTCATAGATAATGATCAGACTTACTCACGACGTAGCTCGTCAGGTGGTGAGTCATTCTAAACCTAAACCCTTATAGGATGCCCTTGAAACTATTTTCTTGAAAAGATTAATGTTGCCTAGCCGTATATCTCTGTTATGCAAACTGTTTACCTTTAAGATGGATGTGCATATGACTGTTCAAGAGAACTTTGATATCTTTCTGAAAATGACACAAGACTTAAAAAGATTTGAACATGAGAATAAGGAAACTCATCAGGCAGTTGTTGAATTTTGCATACCCAATTTGATACCCTGAAAAATGTGATACAATATGGCCGTGATGAACTTACTATGGCTAAAATCACTGAGTCTATCATTCAGAAAAATGAATCTCTGAAAGTGTTTAAGATTAATAATGGGTCTAAAACTGAGACTAAGAATGAAGCCATGATGGCTAAGGGTAAAAGCAAGGATAATAGGAAAGGAAATAAATTCAAGAAAGATAACAACTTTGAGAAACATCATGATAATGACACTTCTAATGTTAAGTGTTTCTACTGTGGGAAGTTGGGTCATTATGCTTCTTACTGTCATAAAAAGAGAAGAGATGAGAAAAATAAGGATTCTCAAAATAATCAATCCAATTTATGTGAAGCATGTCATCAGTTGATAATGAACTCCTTGTTGTTGTCTCTATGACTGATTGTGACTCTTGGATCCTTGATTCAGGATGTACTATGCATACTACTCCTAATAAGAATTTTTTTAGCTCTCTTAATATGCATGATAGGGGTGAGGTCATGTTGGGTGACCACACTTCTTTACCTATTAAGGGGGTTGGGAATGTTCCTTTTAGGATGCATGATGGAAAGATTAGAGTGTTACAAAATGTTAGGTGAGTGCCTAACTTAAGGAGAAATTTGTTGACTGAATCTGCCTTTAATGATATAAATTATCATATTAACACTTTTAATGGAGTAAGATGTAACACCCCCGATTTATACCGGTAGTGTCACACGCCAGTGACCTCAGACATTACCGTCTGAAGCCACCCTAGGTTTTAATCGGAATAATTAATCTTAAATAAACATGTTAAACAACGAATGATTAAACAGCGGAAGACATTTTCATATAAACCTCAATACTTTTATTAAAAGATTTCTCCCAATACGAGAGGAGTGTTTTACAACAGAGTGAAATTCGATACGATCGTAGGCAGAGTCTTCAAACGTAACGTGTGTATATGGTCATAGCAATATAAATGACTCAATACGATCGTAATTTCAATCTTATTGTAAAACTCGATACTAAGCGAAGAAGATCGAAATACTTTGTATTACGTTACTTAATCAAAAAAAGAGGTCTACTTAACATGGGGACACTCTCGGCGCTTAACGTGTGGACCCTCTCCTCACGTTAAGTCTGGACTTCTTCTTGTGGAGACTCCTCACGTAACGTGTGTACCATATACACACGTTAAGTGGTTCGAAGCTCCACACGTTACGTGTGAAGACTCTGCCCACGTAACGTGTGGAGATGGTCCACACGTTACGTGTGGACCTGTTTTTTCACACGTAACGTGGTGAGCCATTCACCACGTTACGTGTGAACCTATGCGCTGAAAGACAATTTTGCTTATGCGCTAAAAAGTAAACGTGTTTTTTTTAGTTGTCATGGATTTCATCTTCAATCCGCATCTCCGCACCGGCGTCCGACTCCCATCCCCGACTCTAGGGCTAGCGGGAAAATACTTGTGATTCTCACTCCTCAGCATCAACAACCAACCCGACGACAACCACTGGCGCTTCTCTATCTCTATTCGACCACAAAAACTCCTTTCTTTCCAAGCTTCCCCAACAGGTCCATCTTCTGTCTTTATATTTCTTTTCCTATCGGGCTCTATTTCCACATGCTACTTTTCAGGCCCATCGGCTACATGGCCCAACGACATTTTTGGTGGATGGTCCACCATCAAAACCCTAGTGGCAGTCATGGGGCCGGCCTCCAACCTCACGCCAATCATGACCGAAATCGGCCCGTGAAGCTCAGATCCGATCGCAGTCTCCAAGTGCACAGACCCTCCACCTAACCGGTATGGGGTCATTTTCATGGGTTTTGTCGTCTCCCTTGCTAATTTAGCACCAACCGGCCCTAAGCGTGTCCCTTCCATGTCCGATTCGAGCCCCTATCGGACTGACTGTGGCCGGTAGGGTCGCGGCTTCCCTCGCTTTTCCCTGTCAAGGTCACAGCTCCTCGGGAGGTTGACGACGTGTCCGGCTCACGGGAACAACAACCCATCTGGATTTTTGTCTTGGACCACCGTCGGTTCAAATTATGCTATTTTCTCAAAAAACAAGTCTTGATTGTTATTGGTGCCTCGTTCTCCGACGTTGAAGTCCCGTCGCCGTTATCATTCCCACAGACGGCGCCAGATGTGGTAACAAAATTTGTACCATTAAATCAATGAAACCGTCGACGATAGATCTTCCGAAAGCCCAGTCAACGAACAAAATCTGTACCCAAAAACGAGTCAACGGGAGGGTTGAATCTCCCCTAAAGCCCCTATGATGCTCAAGTCACATAAAAAACTTTCAATCAATGGTGGCAGCCAAAGAGGAAAACAGCAGGTGAACCGGGTCCGAGACATGTGAACCGAGCTCAACACGGTATGGGACTGAACCGGGTTCAGTGATCAACCCTGACTTAGCCGGTTGGAGGGCTTGCACTCAGGTTTGTATTTCATGCGTTGGATTTGGGCCGAGACGAAGAGAGAGGCCCAAATTGGTAGACCTGGCCTAGCTTTTCTCCGCATCTTCTCCGTGGATTTAAAATGAAACGATGCATTGCGTGTTGTAGCTCTTCCTTGACCTAGCTTGATAAGCCTCTCTGGCAGAAGCTAGGGCTTCAGTTGTTCCTTGCGTTGTTTCCATTCACAAATAGAAAAGAGAGAGAAGAAAGGAAAGCGCCTCGCTCACGGTGGCTTCCACGATGGTTGTCCTATTCCAGCGGTGTTACTTGGCGTTTGTAGTGGAGAGTTTGAAGAAGCTTCTATATCGAAGCTTCTCAGTCTTGATTGGGGGTCGAAACCCTTTTGACCGTCTTCCTTCTTCGTCTCTGTGTCTTTGTCTCTTGTTTTTCCTGGTTCTCTGTGTGTTTTGCCATTCTCGTTTCTTGGTTTGTAACATTGCTGAACTTTCTGGAAATTAGTGCATGCTTGGGGTGAGTCTCCCCGTTGAGACTCCGCAGAGTAGGTTTCTACCGAACTGCGTGAACATATCCCGTGTCCTTTCTGCTTTGCGATTCTTTAGTTGTGTTTCTACTTGCAAATCGTGCAAATGTGGTTTGGATCGATCGGATCTGTTTATGGAGATTTACAAAGTGATATTAGAGCTTTGTTCTCTGTGTTTGCTTTGTTTCCGTTGTGCTTGATGTGTGATTTGTGATTTCTTGTTACTTGATCTAGTCGGTTGATTGCGTGTTGCAAGCTTAATATTTGTGTGTGTGTGTGTGACCCTAGGTTGAGTTCTGTGTTTCTTGACATTAGAACTCGTGTGTTGGTTTATGCAAAACTCCTTTTTTCTTGCACATTATTGATTGTCTCTTGACTGTGGTGATGGCATAGTATATGAGGTTGAAACCCTTTGATGGTAACAGTGACTTCACCATGTGGAAGGTGAAGATGAAGGAAATACTTATTAAAAAAAATGCTACAAGGTTGTGGTTGATGAATGGCCTACTGAGATCACTGTTGATGCCAAAAGGATATGCAAGATTTAGCCCATTCATAGATAATGATCAGACTTACTCACGACGTAGCTCGTCAGGTGGTGAGTCATGCTAAACCTAAACCCTTATAGTATGCCCTTGAAACTATTTTCTTGAAAAGATTGTTGCCTAGCCGCATATCTATGTTATGCAAACTGTTTACCTTTAAGATGGATGTGCATATGACTGTTCAAGAGAACTTTGATATCTTTCTGAAAATGACACAAGACTTAAAAAGATTTGAACATGAGAATAAGGAAACTCATCAGGCAGTTGTTGAATTTTGCATACCCAATTTGATACCCTGAAAAATGTGATACAATATGGCCGTGATGAACTTACTATGGCTAAAATCACTGAGTCTATCATTCAAAAAAATGAATCTCTGAAAGTGTTTAAGATTAATAATGGGTCTAAAACTGAGACTAAGAATGAAGTCATGATGGCTAAGGGTAAAAGCAAGGATAATAGGAAAGGAAATAAATTCAAGAAAGATAACAACTCTGAGAAACATCATGATAATGACACTTCTAATGTTAAGTGTTTCTATTGTGGGAAGTTGGGTCATTATGCTTATTACTGTCATAAAAAGAGAAGAGATGAGAAAAATAAGGATTCTCAAAATAATCAATCCAATTTATGTGAAGCATGTCATCAGTTGATAATGAACTCCTTGTTGTTGTCTCTATGACTGATTGTGACTCTTGGATCCTTGATTCAGGATGTACTATGCATACTACTCCTAATAAGAATTTTTTTAGCTCTCTGAATATGCATGATAGGGGTGAGGTCATGTTGGGTGACCATACTTCTTTACCTATTAAGGGGGTTGGGAATGTTCCTTTTAGGATGCATGATGGCAAGATTAGAGTGTTACAAAATGTTAGGTGAGTGCCTAACTTAAGGAGAAATTTGTTGACTGAATCTGCCTTTAATGATATAAATTATCATATTAACACTTTTAATGGAGTAAGATGTAACACCCCCGATTTATACCGGTAGTGTCACACGCCAGTGACCTCAGACATTATCGTCTGAAGCCACCCTAGGTTTTAACCGGAATAATTAATCTTAAATAAACATGTTAAACAACGAATGATTAAACAGCGGAAGACATTTTCATATAAACCTCAATACTTTTATTAAAAGATTTCTCCCAATACGAGAGGAGTGTTTTACAACAGAGTGAAATCACAACGGAAAACTTATAAATTACACATCGGAAGACTTTAAGAATAAACCTAATACATGACTAGGTTATAAAAATACATATTAAAGTAATACTTAACGATCTTGAAATACCGGCACTTAAATCTGCGACTGCAAGTCTCTTCTTCAATTTGTTTACTTCGAGTCCTCGGGAACCACTAATCCTCATAAGGAATTAGCGTTCCTACGAATACTCGTGCTAATCTAGCATTAAAGTTCACATTTAAATCCACAACAAAACCATTACGGTCATTAACAAGTATAATAGCGTTGTTTCTAGCAATATATACAACCTACTATAATAACATATTTTAATCACGTTATTTATAAAATCTGTTCCCAAACGAAAACAATAGTTCACTCCGATTTAAATAACAATTAAAAGCAATTGATAATTAATAGAATATGGAATGATTAAGCAAGAGCGAACTGCCACATGCCTTAGTCTAGACGAACGATTAAACGACGACGGGTTTTTGGGTCCGGAACGGGAAAGGAAATCGGATTACAGATTCCTATGACGACGACCCAAAACGAGACCCTAGGTTAGACTCAACAATAAAATGATACAAATCTAAGGAAGAACGAACGAAGTTGAAAGAACGAAAGTCCCGCCCGAGGCCGGATCGTCCAAGGCCACGATCGCGATTGCCAAGGCAATCCGCGGTCGCGGCTGGGATTCCGCGGTCGTGGGCATCGAGGACAGCGTCCGCGATCGACAGGGCAGTGTCCGCGAGCAATAGGACGACGCCCGCGATCGCGGTGTTCATGTCTGTGGTCGTGGACATGAACACGACGACCACAGATCGAAAGGAAACTCACCAGCGACGTCTCCTTGTGGCTCGATTCGAGGGGGCTTCGCTTCCGTCCTTCTTTGCGCCTTGATAGGTGTTATTTCATACACCTTTACTAGCAACTATTAGCATAATTTGGATGAGTTTTGGTGCTAAGTCTGCAATTCAGATGTTATGGAGAGAAGTGAATAAATCCAAGGATTTGCAGCTTAGATGGAGCTGTTGGAGCATTTATGGAGAAGGCTACCAACACTTGGTAGTATTGGAGAACAGCAGAAGAAGAAAAGAAGAAGAGAGCTGGAGGACTGGAGTTCACCGCCCCGCGGCGATCCTCGCCGCGACCCGGCGATGACTCTCAGTGAAGAATGGAGCCCGCGCCAGAGGAAGCCACCGCCCAGCGGTGGAGAGTTCGACGCCCCGCGGTGGATCTTCACCGCCCCGCGGTGGTTGCGCTTAATGACCTCGCGGCCAGAGTTATTTTATTTCCTTTTATGCATTAGTCGGATTTCCTTTGTTTTATTATTTTATTTCCTTATTTGATATGGTTTGTGATCTTGGGATTTAGGTTAACTCTATTTAACCTAATTCCCACAGCCTCCAAATCAGAATGAGAATCATCATCAATAACATCGCGTCTGTTGTTTTCATCGTTAATTTCTAATTAGAGTTTTTCATCCCCTTTGATGGAGAACTAACTTCCCTTTGTTCTGCTAGACGATTGAAGTAGTACAGTTGATGTGTTTGTGAGATTTCTATTCCTTGTTCTTATCCTTATTTATATCGGATTGATTCTCTTGGTTATATTGATATTGATTTCTTGTTGTTCTTCTTAGCCTGATCAACTAGGTTGAATGCTTTTTATCAATTGCTAGGATTGCATATAGGGGTTCCGAGTGCATATCTAGTGGCAAACACAATTGTGCGTATAGGGGTTCCGAGCGTACAATTGTGTGTGAGAATCAATTGCATGTTAAGTAGGGGAGTGAGTACTTGTACGTCTTTCTACTTGCATGTATCCTATATCCTTGTGTGCATTGCTATTGCTGTGTTGGTGATAAAGTATGCTGACAACTGTGAGAATCAGTTGTGCTTTATCACTGGCATAGTAATAAGTCTATTGACAACTGTGAGAATCAATAGTACTTATGATCAGGGTGGGAACGACTATAAGGATAAATAAACGAACTTGGAAGAAATAGATTTCAGTGATCAAACTCTATCTCTGTACTGTGGATTTCGGTCTAGTGGAACTACTTTCCCTCATAATATTCTCTCAACTCAATCTACTTGCTTTGTTTGCTTAGTGTTCTTTTGATTACAAAACCCCCCAATTACTTGTTACTCGTCATTCACGTTTGCATACTACATCATACCTTCTCTGTGGGATCGACCCTTACTTGTCTGCTATACTCTGTTTAGTAGGTTGGTTAGGATAATTTACTTTGATAAGGCTAATCAACGACATTTGCTTGTGCATCTTTAGCCGCGTCAAATTTGGCGCCGTTGTCGGGGAAGGTTTTTGTTTGTTGTGTGTTTTCGTGATTGATTGTTGGTGGAGACCTATCTTATGGTCGACACCCGTAGTACTGACTCTCCCCTTCTAGCTTTGGATCCAGAGATTGACAGATCTTTCCTTAGGGACCTGCGCAATCAAGGAGAAGACGGAGAAGAAGGAGTAGATACAGTTGGAACCGTTGAGACTGCTACTACCCCAGCTATTGCAATGGCTGGAACTGGAACTCTGAGAGAGCTTACTGAGCCGAATATTGGGGCTCAACCCCTAGCTGTCATCATCCCTGCACTAGGAGAAGGGGTGAACTTTGAATTGAAGTCGGGAGTTGTTGCTTACCTCCCTAAATTCCACGGTCTGAGTGGAGAGGATCCGATTTCTCACCTGGGCAAGTTCCACAATGTCTGCATGACCATGAAGCCCAGGAACGTGACCGAAGATCAAATCAAGATGAGAGCTTTTGGTTTTTCTCTACTCGACTCTGTGAGCGATTGGTATTATCACCTGTCGCCAGGAACCATAGATACATGGACGAAGCTTCACAAAGCGTTCCTGGACAAATATTTTCCCACGAAGAAGGCGAATGCTTTGAAAAAAGCAATTGCCAACATCGAGCAGGCTGGTGATGAAACACTTTATGATTATTTGGAGAGGTACAAGAGGCTTTGTTCCAGCTGCCCATTCCACGGGTATGCCAAGCAAGATCTTGTTCTCTATTTGCACAATGGTCTGCTGGACCAAGAAAGAAGAATGGTTGATGCTGCATGCGGTGGAAGTATTCTGAACCTGACACCGGATGACGCTATGAATAGACTCTAGGAGATGAGTGAGAGCACCCAGAATTTCGGGAAGACATACCAGAGGAAGGCGATCAATGCTATGACCCCTGTAGGACCAAGCCCGGTGTTGACTGAGTTGGCCGAGTTGAAGGAGATAGTTATGAAGATAGCAAATCAGAATGCCCCTCAACACGCCAGAGCATGCGGTCTTTGCTCTAATCGGGCCCACCACACTGATGCTTGTCCTCAGCTGCAAGAGGACGGTGTTGTCGAAGTCAATGCTGTAGGAGGCTACGGCGCTCCTAGACAACAATATGGTGGACAGCCTAATTACAACCAGAGAGGCCGTGATCACCCAGGATTCAGATGGAGTGACCCTCAGGGCGGTCAGCAACCGGCACAACAGTAATACCAGCCGGCTCAGCAACAACAGTACCAGCAAAGAGCTCAGTACCAACAGAGACCTCATGGTCAAACTTCTGGAGCTTCGATTGAGGATTTGCTGAAGACGTTGACTTAGCACTTTGCCACACATGTGCAAGCCACTGAGTCGAGTATCAAGAACATGGAGAGGCAGATTGGCCAGTTATCCGATGAGGTGACCAAGATTAACCAAAGGGCCTCAAACTCCCTGCCATCCCAGACCACTGTGAACCCCAAAGAAAACGTGAGTGCTATCACGCTAAGAAGTGGTAAGACGGTCGTTGCTCCTATTGCTGAAGAGGAGAACGAGAATCCGGAGAAAGAAGTCACTGAGCGCCCCGCGGTCGATGTCACCGCGACCTCACCGCCCCGCGGCGACCCTCGCCGCGACCCGGTGCCTGTGCTCAGGAAAGACACTGCGACCTCACCGCCCCGCGGCGATCACTTACGCCCCGCGGTGGGCTCGCCGTGACCTAATCCTCGAAAATATGTTCCTGCTGAAGACACCTATGTTGATAATTACGTTCGGCCAGTGTTCCCTCCTCTAGGTTCAGAGAAGCCCCCAGCATCTTTTCCTGAGGCGCTAAAGGCTAGAAGAGTCGTCGACGACAGGGATCTGTTCGAGACATTTCAGAACTGTGAGGTGAACATCCCCCTGCTCAAGCTTATTAAGGCTATCCCGCGATACGCCAAGTTCTTAAAGGAGCTATGCACGGTGAAGAGGGCTCAGAAACAAAAGACCCAGAAGAAGAGTCCAGTGGGTGAACAAGTCTCAGCGGTGGTTCAGAAACGTCTGCCTGAGAAATGCAAGAATCCAGGTACTTTTATAATTCCTATCACTATAGGTGGGCATCTTTTTGAGAAAGCACTGCTAGACTTGGGTGCCTCAATTAATGTCCTACCCTATTCATTGATTGAAAAATTGGAATTAGGACCCTTGCATGATACTAATATTGTTATACAGCTTGCTGATGGTTCTTGTGTGCCCCCTAAGGGTATTGTAGAAGATGTCCTTGTTAGGATAGGTCCCCTGATATTCCCTGCTGATTTCTTTGTTATGGATATGGATTATGATGAGCAAGTTGCCCCTGTTATGCTAGGGCGACCTTTTATGAAAACTTTCATGACTAAGATTGATGTTGATAGTGGTACCCTGACTATGGAATTTGATGGAATAATTTTCAGACATGATATTCATAATGCCACTTCCATTGAATTACCCGCTCCTCTCTGCATTAATGATATTGATGATTCTGTGCATGGAAATGCTAAAATTGATACAGTACAGACCATAGTTGAGTGTCCCACTCCTGATGGACCTATTGAGTTGCGTGATTTGCATGAATTGCATATCGATGATGTCTTGCTAGATGATATAGGAGACCCCATTTCCTCTGCTTTGGGCACTTGCCCCCCTGCACTAACCATACAAGGCTATAAGCCTTCATCTAGTGACGTGCAGCATATTCAGATTGAGCCGTATCGGCCCCCGCATCGTTCTAAGGATGGGGGAGACACTCCAAAGAGAATGAACATGGAGTGGATGGCAAGGCAGGAACATGGTCTAAGGTTCAAACCTTTCCATGAGAGGTCTCCACAGGAAGAGACGAGTTGGAGGATTTCGAAGGGATCCTATTCGAGATGGTAGTTGATTTGCAGTACGTCGAGCCAACGACGATAACCAAGGCGTTGTCCGGGAGGCAACCCGTGTTAGTTTTTCCCTGATTTTTCTCTTTTATTAGATTATTTTCGTAGTTTAGTTTGCTTTGTTTCGTTCGCCTGTTACTCACATTACAGGTGCGAAAGTAAAACCGAGAAGAGATGTGGTACCCAGCCATTCTCACCGCCCCGCGGCGCCCCCTTTCCGCCCCGCGGTGGAGCTCCCCGCCCCGCGGTGAAGGTCAGGTATAACTTCTCAACTTTAAAAAAAAAAAAGCAAGAATAATGGGCCCCGAAAAAAACCTTGCTTCTATGTCTAGAAAGACTAACTCGATTCCTCGTTGTCCTGTAGGATGGGTGCATGTCTCTCTATCAGATCGGGGTCGGAGGAGGCCAAGACGGACCCGCCGTCTCCAGGCAGGCTAGATTTTCCGATTCCCCAGCGATGCTTCAAGGTTGGAGGCCCGAGTAGCCCGCCCGAGGACATCAAGTATGTTATTCCTGAGTCTGTTGTTCTGGCACCTAGGGATGTTGTGGTCACTATAGCTGCACCTGTAGAGCCGCCGAGAGTTGAGGAAGTACAGGAGGCAGAGCTGGAAGAAGAGGAGTTGTCAAGGTACGAGCAAGGGTACTATAACGACGACTTCCTGCTTGGACCAATCCCAGAAGAGATCGAGTATGAGGAAGATGAGATGCTTGAGATAGATCCTGTCGAGGACGAGGATATGATTGAGGATGATCCCGAGGATGAGGATCTCATTGAGGATAATCCCGAGGATGAGGATCCCATAGAGGATGATCCAGAGGAGGACCCTGAGATGGACCTTGACGGGCAGGATCAGGAGCCCGGTTCAGATTTGCCGCGTGTGGTAGAGTTGTCACCAGTGCCGGTTTATGCACTCATGACTGATGCTGATTGGGAGGCACTGTACACTGAGTACGGTATTGGGAGGAGTGGCCCGACCATGATCTATGAGGACTATCCGCCTACTCCGCCTCGGAGGAGGAGGAGATCAGAGGCTGAGTTGAGGGAGATCCTTCGCCAGAGCGAGATGATCTCTCATATGGAGCAGCAGCGACGGATGGACGAGATGATCACTAGCACTCAGAGGATGGTTGGGATATGAGGACCACTCGTGAACGATCCTTACTTCTCCATGACTGAGATTGGGTCAGGATCACCAGAGCCATGTGATCCAGGGCCGAGTAGGGTGCGAAGCCCGTCGCCAGAGCTAGATGGTGAGCCGAGCCTGAAGAGACCCTGCACTAGAAGCCTGTCTTACAGAAGACGTTTTGGAACGCCTTGATGAGGATCGGCGTTGCCTATCATAGTAGTTTCCTTTCTTAGTATTCCAGTATGTACTTTGTGTAATATTTCAGTATTGCGGCAAGTACTCTGTGAAATACTTTATCTTCGAGCAATTTTGTCCTAGCGCTCGGAAGATCGACTTATGTGTAGCTTGTAAAATAGTTCCAGTTCATCTATAAAATACCCTGTTGATCTATTCCGAGTAATTTTGCTACATTAAGTTTATGGAATGAATATTAATGTATGAAATACTTGGAATTTGATCGGTAAATAGATGGTGAACACAAGGAACACAAGGCGAGCTGGTGTTGGGACTAGTCACGAGCCCAGACCAATCATAAGAGATGTTGCACAAGATGAGCATGCATCTGAATCCTATAATCAATCCGGGGGCAATGGTCAGGATCAGAGTAATGCACCAGTAGTGTTTGATGCTGCAACAGTTGAGACAATTCGGGGAATTGTCATGCAGGCTATCGCTGATGCTATGCGGCCTAATGCACCTCAAGCACAAGGTGTGCAGAATCCCCCACCGGTTCCGAGGTTTGAGGAGCCAGAAAACCATGTTGCCCAGGAGAATGCAGTCAGGACTAGGGACAACTATGGTCGTGCTCTGAATACCATCAGTTCTATGAGGCCTGACAGCTACAACGGAAAAGGGGAACCCGTCAGGGTGACCCACTGGTTTTCTCATATGGAGAGACTGTTCCGCAATGTGATGTGTACCGAGGCTGAGAAGGTCCACATAGCTTCCTTGCAGTTGAAGGATGAGGCCAGTGAGTGGTGGGAGAGTACAGGCTTAGCTGATAGCCCTGTGTTAACCTGGTCGATGTTTAAGACCAAGATGACTGATCGTTTCTTCTCTCGAGCTATGAGAGAGGAGAAACACAAGGAGTTTTTGTATCCCAAGACTGATGGTTTGAAGGTGACCGAGCTGGCAACCAAATTCAACCATCTCTTGCAGTATGCTGGACCTGAGATATCCAGCGAGGCGCAAAAGATCTGGTACTTCCACGAGTGGATGAGTCCAGATATCAAGCCTTTGATGGTGCACCACACATGCTCTACTTTGGAGCAGTATGTGGATGCAGCCTACAAGCTGGAGGTGACTCTGGAGGAGTCAGTTAAGAGACGCAACCGACAAAGGTCAATGCAGAATCAAGGGAGTGGATTCAAGCGACTTTCGCCACCGTCTAACTTTGCCAAGTCTGGACGAGCAAAGACGGACATGACTCAAGGAGGGTTAACGCAGCAGCCAGGTCAGAGCAAGAGTTTATTCCAGTGTTACAACTGTGGTGTTGCTGGGCACAAGAGCACTAAGTGTCCAAAGGAGAAGAGGTCGTGCTTTGGATGTGGACGTGAGGGGCATTTGCAGAAGTTCTGTAAGCAGGGGAAGCAGAAGGGAGTAGAGTCACAGTAGGGGTCAGTTAATCAGAATAACCGGCCCAGGTTCAAGCCAGCTGAGACTCCTAGCCCATCTATGCAGACCACTGCTCAGAACAAGGGGAAGGCCCCAACTGCTTTAGGAGGTCAGGGGCAACGCCTGTATGAGATGCGTGAGGCGGATGGACCCAACGCTCTGATTGCTCAAGGTACTGTATTCCTTCACTCTACCTCAGTATGCATTTTGTTTGATTCTGGTGCTACGCATTCCTTTATATCGGATAGCTGTGTTAGCAAGTTAGGCTTAGTGTGTAAAGAATCGTGCGATCCTTTCATTGTTAGCCTTCCTAGTGGTGAACGTTTGGTGGGAACCAAGCATTTGCCCGACTTTCCGATTACCATTCAGGATAAGGAATTCGAGGCAGATCTAATCTGTATAGCCATGGCTCCATACGACATTATCCTCGGTATGGATTGGCTGACACGTCACAAGGCGGTAATCGATTTTAGTTCAAGAACGGTGACGGTGTCATCTGGGGGCCAGTTCGTGTGCAAGTTTAAAGGTCGGAATGACGCTAATAACGGCAAGCTGATCAATGCAATGGCTGCGTTTAAGCTACTACGACAAGGATGTGTCGGTTTCCTTTGCTACTTGGATTCGCCCGCGAAAGATGGACCTGCGATTCTTGATATTCCTGTGGTTAGAGAGTTTTCGGATGTCTTTTCGGAAGAAATTCCTGGATTACCCCCGAACCTGTGATACCCCGTATTTCTGTAAGGTTATGTTGGGAATTTTGGGAATTTTCCCGAGTACCCGTTTCGTACGTCGGATTTAATTCAGATAGTTTGAGACATTCTGTAATGTGCTTTGTATCTGTAATATTTTTCTCAGTGAAATAATATACAGACGACGTGCTTTGGATGTTAATACTCATTCGTGTATGAATATATTTAACACGGGGTTAAGATTATTGCCCAAGAGTTATCATCCAATGGGCACTAAAGTACAAGTTGGTTACCCTAAGGTTATTATCCAAGAGGCAAAGTGCAAGGTTATTACCCAAGGGACGGGAAGGAAGCTTCCTACCACCTTCCTCCTCATTGGATTTGCCTATATAAGGATGGCTTGGGAGGAAGAGAGAGGGCTAGTTCATAAGCTATCAAACTCTCAAAAATGCTCTCTTTGGGAAAGCTCAAATCGAACGTCGGAGCTCGTTTGGTGTCGTTTCCAGTGGCCAAGAGAAGCTAGGGAGGCCCTTAGAAGCCTAGAAACCAATCAAGGTGAAAGACGAGCCAAACCGATCGTCGAGGGTGAGTTTTTCCTCTCGTATTTCAGTTTCTGTTTAGCGACGGCGACCGCCGGATAGAGGCGGCGACCGCCGGCTTGAAGGCGGCGACCGCCGACCAGAACACGGCGCCCGCCGTGATGAGCAGCGACCGCCATGAAGATCCTGGCTCCCGCCGTGAAGATCCCGGCGCCCGCCGTGAGGAGCCGTGAAGAGCGGCGCCTACTGCATTTGGGCGGCGCCCGCCGTAGCTGAGGCAGCGCCCGCCGTAAGTGAGGCGGCGCCCGCCGCAAGTGAGGCGGTGCCCGCCGTAAGTGTTGCAGCGCCCGCCGTGAGTTGGTTGTTGGCCGGTTGCTGTCGTGGCTTCCGTGGCCTTCGTTCGGGTTTCGTTTCCTTCGATTCCTTTCGTTCTTTCTTATATTTGTATTGTTGTTTGTCGAATCTAACTTAGGGTTTCTTTATGGGTCGATCCGAAGGAATCTGTACTCCAGATATGTCCCTGTGTCGAGCCCGAAATCCCGTCGTTAGACTTCATTCAAACTCTGCGGATTCAGGCAAGTGGCGGTTCGCTCTTGCTCATCGTTCCATATTTACATTAATTATTAGTTGTTTATCTGAGTAATTAATTTGGAATGATTACTGTGTATTTCTGGAATTGGTTTTATAAACTGTTTTGGAAACTATAATAATGATATTATAATAGGTTGTATATCTGTTAGAACAACGCTATTATTTATGTTCGCCTTGAGGGCATTTATGTGGATTTATCCTGAACTATTGTTGTGCTTGAACTGTTAGTCAGCACGAGTATTCGTAGGAAGGCCTGGATTCTGAGAGGTCCATTCGTTCCTTTATAACTGTTAAGGGCGAGCAAGACCCTGTGATAGTAGAAGCTTGGACTCTGTGAGGTTCATTCTTTCGATATAGATGAGGTTTGGACTCTGTGAGGTTCATTCCTTAGATATGTGTTCTACGTGACAGGGCATATATATTTAAAAGCTTATAACGTGTTGTTCGTTTTGGAATTAAATAAGATAAGTGCCCGAGCGCACATAATTAATAAATCTTCGGCGAGTAGTGCATCTAAGTAAATAGTGCAGCTAGGAAAGCTCGTCTCGACTTTGATCATAGTACGTTTTCCTTCCAATCTGGATTCGCTATAACCGGTGAGGTTGGTCATGAACTGAAGCATCTCAGTCAGTTTTTAAATCTTCGTTATAGGATTCTATAAAGTTCTCGACTTTTGATCAGAGTACGTTCTCTTTCCAATCTGGATTCGCTGTAAGCGGTGAGGTTGATCGTGAACCGAAACATCTAAGTCAGCTTTTAAATCACTACTGTCTGATTCCTTAAGCGTTCCAGATTTGTCATATTTCCTTAAAGACTCAATCTCTTGGAGTCTCTTTTCGGGTCGATTTCTGTGAAGATTCAGTCTTCCAGAATCTTCTCTTGTGCATACCTCTTGTTTATTCTAGTAGGAGTATGATGGTTGACTATCGTCATCGGTTATTATTCGAGAAGCGATGAGTCTAACCTAATACGACTGCTTCGAACCATTCTGCTTTGTACCCTTGCTAGTCTATTCAGTAAACTAACCCACGAACATCGTTCTCTGCATGTGGGCTGGTGTCATCCGTCCGATTCGGCACATCAGATAGAGCGAAGATATGAGGAGACTAGATTGACTATGAAGACGACGATTGTTTTTGGATGTTTTTAATAATTTATTTTAATCAGGTTGAGATCCTTGGGAGATGACCATTGTGGTCAAGATCCTTATTTGTAATATATTTAAAAGACTTCTGTTGTACCTTATTTAAAAGACTTCCGCTGTATCTTGTTTAGAGACTTTCGTTGTACTTTGTTAAACTCTGTGTTTGTCCTATTCGGGATTGGGATGTAATCCCGGGACTCATGTTTCATTTGATTGATGTTTTGATTTGAATACTTTGATCATTATGTATCAATTGTATTCCATGAATTGTATTTAAACCGGTAAAGCCTTGGGTGATCTCGGTAAGGAACACCGGGGTCACTGGCGGTAATACATTTCCAAATGGGTTCAGATTTGGGGGTGTTACAGTTGTGGTATCAGAGCTAAAGTTTTTAAAATGGGTTGGGTATTTGAAAACCATTTACTCGTTTTCGATTGAAAGATATTTTCAAAAGGCTCTGAGTTTAAAAATAAAAATGGTGTTTTCATTTTCAACCGTTCATAGTCATGTCTTCTATACAGTCTGATATAGTAAGCTTGCTTCTATGTCTATAAAGACTAATTCTTTTCCCGTTGCCCTGCTAGATATGGGTGCTTTCTGTTCTCTTCAGAGGAACCCGAGAGAAGCCGAGGTGGTTTTGCCATCTCCAGTTAGGCTTGATTCCCAGTTCGCTCGTTGTGATTTGAGGTTGTAGAACCTAGTATCTCAGTTTCAGTTCATCAATAGAAATTTACGAGTTTGATCTATTCTAAGTTGATTTTATTAAGATAAATATATCAGAATGATATTAATGTGATAAAATCCTTGGAATTTGATCGGTAAACAGATGGTGAACACAAGGAACGTTATCAGTGCTGGTGCTGGGCCGAGCAATGACCCCAGACCAAACCCGAGGATTGATACAGACCCATCAAGAGAGTGTGAGTCTGTCTTCAACAATAATCCAGGAGGCAATGGCCAAGCTCAGGCCGACGCTCCAGTAATGCTCGATGCAGCAACAGTCGCAGCAATTCGGGGGATTGTTATGCAAGCATTCACCGAGATAATGCGACCAATCGCACCTCAGATACAAGGAGTGCCAGTACCTCCAGAAGTTCCGAGGTTTGAGTAACAAGAGAACCAGGTACTATAGGGAGGCGTGATCAGGAATAGAGGGGAGTATGGCCGAGCTCTGAAGGCCATTAACTCTATGAGACCTGACAGCTACGATGGAAAAGGAGAGCCAGTCAGAGTGGCTCATTGGTTCTCACATATGGAACGGTTGTTTCGTAATGTTGAGTGCACTGAAGCGGAGAAAGTGCACATAGCTTCTCTATAGTTGAAGAAAGAAACCAGTGAATGGTGGGAGAGTACCGGCTTAGCTGATAGCCCGGTGTTGACCTGGTCAATGTTTAAGACCAAGATGACGGACCGTTTCTTCTCTCGTGCTATGAGGGAGGAGAAACACAAGGAGTTCTTGTATCCTAAGACAGATGGATTGAAGGTGACCGAGCTTGCCACTAAATTCAATCATTTGCTGCGGTATGCTAAACTAGAGATATCCAGTGAGGCTCAAAAGATCTGGTACTTCCATGAATGGATGAACCCAGTTATTAAACCATGGATGGTGCACCACACATGCTCTACTCTCGAGCAGTACGTGGATGCGGCCTACAAGTTGGAGGTAACTCTAGAGGAGTCAACCAGGAAGCGTGATAGCCAGAGGCAAGTGCAGAACCAGCCTCAGGCAAGTGGGTTTAAACGTCCCGCACCACCTTCTGATTTTTCCAAGTCCAGCAAGGCAAAGACAGAAATGACTCGAGATGGGTCAACTCAGCAATCGGGTCAGAGTAAGAGTCTGATCCAATGCCATAATTGTGGTGCATCTGGGCACAAGAATTTTGCATGTCGGAATGAGAAGAAGACTTGTTTTGGTTGTGGAAAGGAAGGACATATGCAGAGGTTCTGTCGGCAGGGAATGCAAAAAGGAGCGGAGTCACAACAGGGGTCTGTTAATCCAAACAACAGACCTAGGTTTAAACCAGCAGAGACTTCCAATCCTTCGATGCAGACAACTGCGCAGAATAAGGGGAAAGCCCCAGTGACTTCTAGAAGTCAGAGTCAACGTCTTTACGTGATGCGTGAGGCGGGTGGACCCTATGCTCCTAATGCTTAGAGTACTTTGTATCTGCATTCTACTTTTATTAATGTGTTGTTGATGTGGGTGCTACCCAGACTTTCATTTTGGATGGTTGTAAGTTAAGTTCTGTATGCGGCTAAGTTTGTGAACCTTTGGTTATAAATATTATTAATATGAAATATTTGGTTAGAACCAATCGTCTGTCGGAATTGTCGATTACCATCAAGGGTAAGAAATTCAAAGCGATTTGACCTAAATAACCATGCTCCCATACGATAATTATTCTCGGTATGGATTGACGAAAGCGTCATAAGGCAGTGATCGACTTCAGTTTTGATATTCCTGTGGTTAGAGGATTTTCGGGTGTCTTTCCAGAAGATATTCCTGGATACCCCGAATCGTGTCGAGGAGTTTGCAATTGATCTCGAGCCGAGTACCACGCCGATCTCTGAGGCACCGTACCGGATGGCTCCTGTTGAGATGCAAGAGTTGAAGAAGGAACTCAAGGATCTTCTTGACAAAAGTTATATAAAGCTGAGTGCATCACCTTAGGTAGGAGTGCCCTAGTTTTATTTGTCAAAAAGAAAGATGGACCGTTTCGACTTTGTTTTGACTTTCGAGAGTTGAATAAAGTCACGATCAAGAGCAAGTATCTGTTGCCAAGGAGTGATGATCTATTGGATCAACTACAGGGAACAAAAGTTTTCTCCAAGATCGACCGGAGGTCTGGTTTTTATCAGCTCAGGATTCGTGAGGATGATATTCTGAGGATTGCGTTCGGACGAGAGATGGTCACTACGAGTTTGTAGTCATGCCATTTGGGCTTCGAATTCTCCAGAAGTTTTCATGAACCTAGTGCATCGATGTTTTAGACCAGTACTTGAATAAGTTCATAGTAGTCTTCATCAATGGCATTTTGATATTTTCCCGAGCAAGGAAGCTCACATGGAACATTTGCGGATTGCTTTATCGGTCCTTAGACCAAGTCGGCTGTACGCAAAGTGGGCTAAGTGTGATTATTGGATCTAGAAGTGACTTTCTTAGGCCATGTGATCAATAAGAATGAGGTTATGGTTATTCCCCAGAAGAGTGAATCAGTAGTTGTTTGGAAGCGGCCTCAGGGTGTGAGCGAGGTGCGCAGTTTCCCACAGCTTGCTGAGCATTATAGACGGTTCATGGAAGGATTTTTCTAAGATCACTCCACCTATGACCAGTCTGTTCCACAAGGTCAACAAGAAGTTGTCTGGGATGACAAGTGCAAGACCAGTTTTCAAGAAGTTGAAACAGTGTCTGACTTATGCACCAGTTTTGGCATTGTCGGAAGGAATGATGGTTAGATGGTCTATAGTAATGCTTCGAGAAATGGGTTGGGATGTGTCTTTGATGTAGAGGGGCAAGGTTATTGCATACGCATCTAGACAATTGAAAACCTATGAAGCAAACTAACCAACACATGACCTAGAACTAGCAGCAATAGTGTTGCATTGGAAACTGAGGTTACTTGGGTGACCCAGAGGTCAGCAGAAGTTTTCCACCAAGAGATTGTCCGTTTACATGGCATTCCTAAAGACCATTGTATCGAATCGAGATGGCCGATTCATGTCAAGGTTCTGGCAAGAGCTTTATAAGGCCATGGGAACAGAATTAAGATTCAGTACATCATTTCATCCTCAGACAGATGGACAGTCTGAAAGGACCATCCAGACCCTGGAGGATATGCTAAGAGCATGCGTGCTTGATCATCTGACTAGCTGGGAAGACAGCCTGAGTCTGATTGAGTTCAAGTACAATAATAGCTGGAATGCTAAGATCAAGATGGCTCCGTTTGAAGCTTTGTATGGTCTCAAATGCAGATCTCCGATTTGTTGGGATAAGAATGCCGACAAGATTCTGCTTGGACCAGAGTTGGTCGAAAGGACAGCTCTAGACATTGCTTGATTAGACAAAGGATGTTGACCGCCCAGAGTCGACAGAGATCACATTGGAGGAGTTTGCCCATAAACGGGAGAAGCAAGTTAAGGGAAAGGGTGGGCAACAGGATCGACAGGTTGGTTCATTCAAACGACCGGCATCGCCTACCAAGTTTGAAAAGTCTGGTCATGCCAAGACCGAGACAACTCAGTCTGACTCTGCCAGAGGCTCAGGTTGGAGCAGCAGAGTAATTCAGTGCCAAAGGGACAAGAGAGTATGTCATAATTGTAGGAGAGAAGGCCACATAAAAAACATACTGCAGACTGAAGGGTCAGGGACCAATGCAGTCTTATCAGGCGTCAAATGTTGGCGGTGGGCAGAACCCAAGGCCAGAGGCATCTGCTCCTGAGCAGTCTATGGCTCGTAATAAAGGCAAAGCGCCTATAGGGTCTTCAGGCCAAGGGCAAAGACTCTTTGTAATGAGCCAAGCCAACGGAGAAGAACCCTGATCCATTAAATTGTATTTATGTCAAGTCTTTCTTTAAGATTAAGGAGTAGCGACATGTGTCGATAATCTTCGTGGTATCGTGATCTGGTTGTTCAACTTTTGTCAGTTAAGGTAATGTTTGAATAATAATGAAGTGTTTCCTTGTTTTGGAAATTTCAGAATGCGTTATCGTTACGAATTAGTTGTTCATACGAAACCTCGTAAGTGTCGAGAATAGCTTATGCCAAGTAAGGATAAAGACTGTCGGACTTATGGTGGTGGAGTATTGTGGGCAACTTAGATGTTCGTCCCCTATATGATTAATCATAGGGTCGACTCTGCTGTTTAAATCTAAATCCATTCCTAAGATTCTTCTTCATATATAGAGTATGTCATCTATAAGGCTGGGTGCAACTCTTTGAGGAAGATTAAGTTGTAAGAGTTGTTGTGTTAAGAAGAAAGGTTGCAGTTTAAGAGGGGATATGCCAATGATCCCGATGTATTAAAGATTCAGTAAAGAAAATTGTCTATATACACCTAAGGAATAAAGTGGTAAGCGGTATCCCATATGCTGAGTTTTTTTTTCCAAGCTTCCTTAAGAGATAAAGGATGAACTTGTGGAGTTATGTTCGGAGAGACTAAGAGTTATCTCTCATAAGTGAGTTGTGCCATAAGCATCGAGGCGAGCGAATCATTTTCAGAATAATATCCTAAGGAATTAAGAGTAATATCTCTTGTGATCCATTTCAAGGATAAAGTGGTAAGGATATTGAATCCAAGTGGTAAGATTGGTGTTGAGGCAGGACCCTCATTGGCTTAATGCAAGTTTCGGGGTCGAAACTTCTTTTAAGGGGGAGGTGATGTGATACCCCGTATTTCTGTAAGGTTATGTTGGGAATTTTGGGAATTTTCCCGAGTACCCGTTTCGTACGTCGGATTTAATTCAGATAGTTTGAGATATTCTATAATGTACTCTATATCTGTAATATTTTTCTCAGTGAAATAATATACAGATGACATGCTTTGGATGTTAATACTCGTTCGTGTATGAATATATTTAACACGGGGTTAAGATTATTGCCCAAGAGTTATCATCCAATGGGCACTAAAGTACAAGTTGGTTACCCTAAGGTTAGTATCCAAGAGGCAAAGTGCAAGGTTATTACCCAAGGGACGGGAAGGAAGCTTCCTACCACCTTCCTCCTCATTGGATTTGCCTATATAAGGATGGCTTGGGAGGAAGAGAGAGGGCTAGTTCATAAGCTCTCAAACTCTCAAAAACGCTCTCTTCGGGAAAGCTCAAATCGAACTTTGGAGCTCGTTTGGTGTCGTTTCCAGTGGCCAAGAGAAGCTTGGGAGGCCCTTAGAAGCCTAGAAACCAAGCAAGGCGAAAGACGAGCCAAACCGATCGTCGAGGGTGAGTTTTTCCTCTCGTATTTCAGTTTCTGTTTAGCGACGGCGACCGCCGGATAGAGGCGGCGACCGCCGGCTTGAAGGCGGCGACCGCCGGCCAGAACACGGCACCCGCCGTGATGAGCGGTGACCCCCGTGAAGATCCCGGCACCCGCCGTGAAGATCCCGGCGCCCGCCGTGAGGAGCCGTGAAGAGCGGCGCCCGCTGCATTTGGGCGGCGCCCGCCATAGCTGAGGCGGCGCCCGCCGTAAGTGAGGCGGCGCCCGCCGTAAGTGTTGCAGCGCCCACCGTGAGTTGGTTGTTGGCCGGTTGCTGTCGTGGCTTCCGTGGCCTTCGTTCGGGTTTCGTTTCCTTTGATTCCTTTCGTTCTTTCTTAGATCTGTACTGTTGTTTGTCGAATCTAACTTAGGGTTTCTTTGTGGGTCGATCCGAAGGAATCTATACTCCAGATCTGTCCCTGTGTCGAGCCCAAAATCCCGTCGTTAGACTTCATTCAAACTCTGTGGATTCAGGCAAGTGGCGGTTCGCTCTTGCTCATCGTTCCATATTTACATTAATTATTAGTTGTTTATCTGAGTAATTAATTTGGAATGATTACTGTGTTTTTCTGGAATTGGTTTTATAAACTGTTTTGGAAACTATAATAATGATATTATAATAGGTTGTATATCTGTTAGAACAACGCTATTATTTATGTTCGCCTTGAGGGCATTTATGTGGATTTATCCTGAACTATTGTTGTGCTTGAACTGTTAGTCAGCACGAGTATTCATAGGAAGGCCTGGATTCTGAGAGGTCCATTCGTTCCTTTATAACTGTTAAGGGTGAGCAAGACCCTGCGATAGTAGAAGCTTGGACTCTGTGAGGTTCATTCTTTCGATATAGATGAGGTTTGGACTCTGTGAGGTTCATTCCTTAGATATGTGTTCTGCGTGACAGGGCATATATATTTAAAAGCTTATAACATGTTATTCGTTTTGGAATTAAATAAGATAAGTGCCCGAGCGCACATAATTAATAAATCTTCGGCGAGTAGTGCAGCTAAGTAAATAGTACAGCTAGGAAAGCTCGTCTCGACTTTGATCATAGTATGTTTTCCTTCCAATCTGGATTCGCTGTAAGCGGTGAGGTTGGTCGTGAACCGAAGCATCTCAGTCAGTTTTTAAATCTTCGTTATAGGATTCTATAAAGTTCTCGACTTTTGATCAGAGTACGTTCTCTTTCCAATCTGGATTCGCTATAAGTGGTGAGGTTGATCGTGAACCGAAACATCTAAGTCAGCTTTTAAATCACTGTTGTCTGATTCCTTAAGCGTTCCAGATTTGTCATATTTCCTTAAAGACTCAATCTCTTGGAGTCTCTTTTCGGGTCGATTTCTGTGAAGATTCAGTCTTCCAGAATCTTCTCTTGTGCATACCTCTTGTTTATTCCAGTAGGAGTATGATGGTTGACTATCGTCATCGGTTATTATTCGAGAAGCGATGAGTCTAACCTAATACGACTGCTTCGAACCATTCTGCTTTGTACCCTTGCTAGTCTATTCATTAGACTAACCCACGAACATCGTTCTCTGCATGTGGGCTGGTGTCATCCGTCCGATTCGGCACATCAGATAGAGCGAAGATATGAGGAGACTTGATTGACTATGAAGACGACGATTGTTTTTGGATGTTTTTAATAATTTCTTTTAATCAGGTTGAGATCCTTGGGAGATGACCATTGTGGTCAAGATCCTTGTTTGTAATATATTTAAAAGACTTCCGTTGTACCTTATTTAAAAGACTTCCGCTGTATCTTGTTTAGAGACTTCCGTTATACTTTGTTAAACTTTGTGTTTGTCCTATTCGGGATTGGGATGTAATCCCGGGACTCATGTTTCATTTGATTGATGTTTTGATTTGAATACTTTGATCATTATGTATCAATTGTATTCCATGAATTGTATTTAAACCGGTAAAGCCTTGGGTGATCTCGGTAAGGAACACTGGGGTCACTGGCGGTAATACATTTCCAAATGGGTTCAGATTTGGGGGTGTTACAGAACCGTGACGTTGAGTTTTCAATTGATCTTGAGCCTGGTACGGCACCGATTTCTAAATCACCGTATCGGATGGCTCCTGCAGAGATGCAAGAGTTGAAGAAGCAACTTGAAGATCTTCTTGACAAATGATATGTCAGGCCGAGTGCATCGCCTTGGGGTGCTCCGGTTTTGTTTGTCAAAAAGAAGGACGGATCGTTTAGACTTTGTATCGACTACCGAGAGTTGAACAAAGTAACGATCAAGAACAAGTATCCGTTGCCAAGGATTGATGACATGTTGGATCAGTTGCAAGGAGTGAGAGTTTTCTCCAAGATCGACCTGAGGTCTGGATATCATCAACTCAGAATTCGTGAGCAGGACATTCCTAGAACTGCGTTCAGGACCAGATATGGTCATTACGAGTTCGTAGTGATGCCTTTTGGGCTTATGAATGCTCCAGCAGTCTTTATGGATCTAATGAATCGATGTTTTCACCAGTACTTGGACAAGTTCGTGGTGGTCTTCATCGACGACATTCTGATCTATTCTCCGAATAAAGAGGTTCACGAGGAACATCTACGGATTTCTTTATCAGTCCTTAGACAAAATAAGTTGTACGCTAAATTGTCTAAGTGTGAATTCTGGATGAAAGAAGTGGCTTTCTTAG
The DNA here is from genome assembly GCA_027886185.1 of Rheum nobile. NCBI lineage: Eukaryota > Viridiplantae > Streptophyta > Magnoliopsida > Caryophyllales > Polygonaceae > Rheum > Rheum nobile. Next base: position 7,683,748 of record WOAB01000531.1, on the reverse strand, counting down.
GCCATGTGATGAATGAGAATGGAGTTATGGTTGATCCCCAGAAAATTGAAGCAATGGCTAATTGGAAGCAGCCCTAGAATGTGAAGGAAGTGCGAAGTTTTCTTGGACTTGCCGGGTATTACAGACGGTTTGTGAAAGGTTTTTCAAAGACCGCTCTACCTATGACCAATCTACTCCGCAAGGTTCACAAGAAGTTTGTCTGGAATGATAAATGCTAGGCCAGTTTTCAAGAATTAAAACGACGTCTAACCTCTGCACCAGTGTTAGCACTTCCAGAAGGGAATGACGATTATGTGGTCTATAGTGATGCTTCAAAGTGTGGTTTGGGTTGTGTACTGATGCAGATAGGTAGAGTTATTGCTTACGCATCTAGACAACTCAAGACTTACGAAGAAAACTATCCGACCCATGATCTTGAGTTAGCAGCGGTAGTTTTTGCGCTGAAGATTTGGAGGCATTACCTCTACGGTATAAGATGCCAAGTCTTCACCGATCACAAGAGTCTCAAGTATATATTTACTCAGAAGGAGTTGAATATGAGACAACGCCGCTGGCTAGAGTTACTCAAAGACTACGACATGGAGTTGCTGTATCATCCGGGCAAGGCTAATATAGTAGCTGATGCACTGAGCCGGAAGACAACGCACGAGACTGTAGTTGCTCTACTTACTGCTCAGACCAAGCTGAACCGAGAATCATGCGACATTGAAGTTCTGTATGATCGGCGTAAAGGTTTCCTGAGTATGCTGGAAATTCAGGCTACGCTACTGGATCAAATCAAAGAAAAGCAAGTCGATGACATTGTCTTGGTAAAGCTAAGCAGTGAAGTGATGGACGGGAAAGCTCCCAGTTTTGTGATTCTGGATGATGGATCACTTTGGTTTCAAGACCGGATCTGTGTGCCCGACACAGAGGGTCTTCGTCAGTTGGTGATGAGAGAAGCTCATTCTTCAACTTATTCTGTACATCCTGGCTCCAGCAAGATGTACAAGGATCTTCGGAAGAAGTTTTGGTGGCCAAACATGAAGTGGGATGTAGCAGACTTTGTGGCAAGGTGCTTAACTTGCCAAAAGGTCAAGATCGAACACCGCAGACCAGGTGGTGAGTTGCTACCTCTCCCAGTACCAGAATGGAAATGGGAGGACATTGCCATGGACTTCGTCACTGGGCTACCAAAAGCTCGAAGTCAGAAAGATGCTATCTGGGTAATTGTGGACAGGCTTACGAAGAGTGCTCATTTCATAGCCATCAAGACCACATGGGAAACCCAGAAGTTAGCAGAAGTTTACCACAAGGAGATTGTCCGTTTATATGGTATCCCTAAAACCATTGTATCGGATCGGGATGGCCGTTTCATGTCAAGGTTCTGGCAAGAACTTCATAAGGCTATGGGAACCGAGTTGAGGTTCAGCACCGCGTTTCATCCTCAGACAGATGGTCAGTCTGAAAGGACCATCCAGACCCTGGAGGATATGCTTAGAGCTTGTGTACTCGATCGTCCGACTAGCTGGAAGGACAACTTGAGTCTGATTGAGTTCACGTACAACAATAGCTGGCATGCTACAATCAAGATGGCTCCGTTTGAAGCTTTGTATGGTCGCAGATGCAGATCTCCGATTTGTTGGGATGATAACGCCGACAAGATTCTGCTTGGGCCAGAGTTAGTCGAGAGGACAACTTCGGACATTGCTTTGATTAGACAGAGGATGCTGACCGCTCAGAGTCGACAGAAGTCGTATGCAGACAAGAAACGTAGGAATGTCGAGTTCGAGGTCGGTGACAAGGTGTTTGTCAAGGTGTCGCCCTCGAAGGGAGTTTTCAGGTTTGGTAAGCGTGGGAAGCTTAACCCTCGCTACGTGGGACCATTCAAGATTCTGGATAGAGTGGGATCTCTAGCGTACCGCTTGGCGTTGCCGCCATCGGCTCACCCAGTGCATAATGTGTTCCACGTCTCTTTGCTCAGGAAGTACGTACCAGATGAGTCTCATGTGCTGAGCTATGAGGACATCGAGATTCAGGCGAATGGTACCTATGAAGAGATGCCAGTGCGCATTCTGGAGCATCGTGAGAAACAGCTTCGCAACAAGGTCGTACCATTGGTACGAATTTTGTGGTCGAAGTCCGGATCAGAATAAGTTACTTGGGAAACGTGGGAAACGTGGGAAACCGAGTCAGATATGCTCAGGCGTTTTCCCGAGTTATTCTCGACCTAAGTTTCGGGGTCGAAACTTCTTTTAAGGGGGAGGAGATGTGATACCCCGTAATTTTGTAAGGTTAATTTGGGAATTTTGGGAATTTTCCCGAACACCCGTTTTGTACGTCGGATTTAATTCAGAGAGTTTAAGACATTCTGTAATGTTCTCTCTATCTATAATATTTTTCTCAGTGAAATAATATACAGACGACGTGCTTTGGATGTTAATACTCGTTCGTGTACGATTACTTTTATCCCGAGTTAAGTCAATATCGTCCAAAAGCTGAGAATGGCAAAGCCACGGTGGCGGCGACCGCCGCAATTAAGGCGGCGACCGTCGCGAAGGGCTCGAGGCAGCAGTGCCCTCATCTTCTAGATGGGCGTGAAGACCAGAAAACGGCGACCGCCGCATTAAGGGCGGCGACCGCCGTAAGTTGCCCGCCGTAGTGGTTTTGTGAGGCGGCGACCAGGTGTATGGCGGCGCCCGCCGCGAGCTAGCTAGCGGGTAAAACCCAGCAGTCACCGGCGAGCCTCTGACGCGCCGATTTAGCCCTGCTCCGCCTCATTGTAGACCATCATGGTGTCCTCTTGTGCTTTGGCTATAAATAGAGGAGGTTTTGGGTCAGATTGGGCACAAATCTCAGCCTAAATCTCACAAATCTCTTCTCGCCGGAAAAGCTTGCTTCGCCGGAGTTTAGTGGTGATCGTCGGGGGTGTTGTTGGTGTGTTCCAGTAGCCCTTGAGAAAGCCTCTTGGTTGCCTTTAAAGGTCAGAACCCAGGCAAGGCCAAAGGGGAGCGTTTCGCGTGTGTTTGGTGAGTTTTCTGCCCTCGCCGTTCTGTTCTGGGCTCACCGCGGCGACCGCCGTGTTCTCGGCGGCGACCGCCGTGATAAACGCGGCGCCCGCCGTGATGAACCCGACGACCGCCGTCAGAAGGTCATGGCTTCTTTTGGCCTCGGCCCTGGGTGGTCGTTGTTCGGGCGTCGTTCCTTTCGTATCCTTTCATCTTCCTTTAGATTCGTACTGTTGTTATGTCGGATCTAACTTAGGGTTTCTTTATGGGTCAACTCGAAGGTTGTTGTGCTGTCGGAGCTATACCTGTGTCGAGCCCGGAATCCCGTCGTCGTTAGGCTTGTTCCAATTATGTGGACTAAGGCAAGTGGCGGTTCGCTCTTGCTCATTCGTTCCATATTTACATTAATTATCAGTAGTTTATCTGAGTAATTAATTTGGAATGAATACTCTGTTTGTCTGGAAATGGTATTGGTAAACTGTTTTGGAAAGCAAAATATTGATATTATAATAGGTTGTATATCTGCTAGAACAACGTTATTATTTATGATCGCCTTCCGGGCATTTATGTGAATTTTATCCTGAACTATTGTTGTGCTGGAACTGTTTAGTTAGCACTGTTAGATAGGAATGTTACTCGGACTCTGTCCAGTCGTTTCTTTATAATCGGGTAAAGGGGTGGCTCGTCCCCATCCAATACCATTCTAAGGTCATGACCGGTCTCTTTCACAAGTGTTTAGAGGCAGGACACTTAGCTGGTGTCACAAACCTTCCGATGTGCGTCACTCTCGACGAAACGTATACTAAATGTGTCGTCCCAATGGTGGGGTACACATGTAAAAGTCTAATAATGTGATGCGTGTTTTTGAAACATAAATCGGATAAGTGCTACTCGACGCACATAAATAATAAACCTTTGGCGAGTAGTGTAGCTAAGCGATAGTGCAGCTAGGAAAGCTCGTCTTATCTTTTAAGTCGCTCGAATGCGATATTGTGTTTATTAAAAGTTCCAGACTTTGTCATTCTTTCCGATAAGATTCACTTCAGTTGGAATCTTCTCTTGTTCATATCTATTGTTCATATTTCAGTAGAAGTATGAAGGTTGATTATCGTTATCGGTTGTTATTCGAGAAACGATGAGTCTAACCTAATACAACTACTTCGAACCTTCTGCTTTGTACCCTTGCTAGTCTATTCATTTAGACTAACCAACCGTAATTGTTCTCTGCATGGTTGGCTGGTGTCATCCGTTCGATTCGGCACATCAGATAGAGCGTAGTTGAGAAGACTAGAAGGACTATAGAGGCGACGGTGGTTTTTGAATGTTTTTAATAATTTCTTTAATCAGGTTGAGATCTTTTGGGCAATGTATTTTATAAAGACTTACGTTGTACTCTATTTGTATCTTTATAAGACTTCCGTTGTATTTGGGTTTAAACTCTGTGTTAGCCTATTCGGGATTGGGTTGTAATCCCGTAACTCATGTTTCTTTGACAATGTTATGTTTTGGAATTGAATGCTTTGATCATTATGTATCATTTGTATTTCATAAATTGTATTTAAATGGTAAAGCCTTGGGTGATCTCGGTAAGGAACACTGGGGTCACTGGCGGTAATACATTTCCAAAAGGGTTAAGTTTTGGGGGTGTTACACGGAATTCCCTTTTTCGCGCCTAATTGCCCGGGGAAAGGTTGGGCATGGGTTTAATCCCCGGATAAATAAATATTTGTACCCAAACAAATATTCTAAGCTTCCATAATACATCGAATGTATTTTCCAAGGCTCAGGGAATTTTTACAGAGGTCATATACGTTACAGAAATTCCGAATTTTTCCAAACGCGTCTTGCTTTCCCAACGAGAGTTGGAAATTTACCCAAATACCCTTACTAAAAATGAGGGGTATTACATAAGAGAAGTGATTAGAAACAACATTGTTCTTATTAAGATCATTAAAAGGGGAGGACTTTACTATGCTATTGCTACTCTTGAATTGAATGTCTCTAATGAAGTTGTTAATCATGATAATTCGGATTACACTAAGGCATGGCATGCTAGGTTAGGGCATATAGGAAATATAGGCCCGCATCAATTGTTTGTGAATGGCATGATTTATAAAAAACCATGTGATTTAGAGTTTTGTGAAAATTGCATACCTGGCAAGAAGTGTGCTCATAGTTTTAGTAAATTTGCATTTGTTGCTACTAAACCTTTTGAATATGTGCATTCAGACTTGTGGGGTCCTGCCCAGGTTGCAACTGTGGGAGGTAGACTCTATTTTCTATCTCTCATTGATCATTATTCTAGAAAGGTTTGGATCTACTTACTGAAAGCAAAGAATGATGCATTTGAAAACTTTAAGTCATGTAAAAAATGGTAGAAAGTTAGTCTGATCATAAATTAAAATGTTTGAAAACTAACAATGGCCTAGAATTCTGTAATAAGCCCTTTGATGAATACTGCAAATTAAATGGTATTAAAAGGCATCTTACTGTACCTGGTACCCCTTGGCAGAATGACACTGCTGAAAGGATGAATAGAACACTTCTAGAAAAAGCTAAATGCATGTTAATTAGCTCTGGAATGAAAAATGTTATGTGGGGAGAGGCAGTTGTTACAACTGCCTACCTCATTAATAGGTTTCCATCTTCTGTGATTGGGTTCAAAACCCCACAAGAGATGTGGACAGGTAAGAAACCCAATATTGCACACTTAAGACCTTTTGGTTGCACAACCTATGCCCAAGTGTCACAAGCCAAGTTGCAACCTAGGGCCTTGAAGTGTGTAATGTTGAGATATCCAGAAGGAGTTAAAGGGTATAAGCTGTTTTTAAATTTTAATCCAACGTGGAGGTTACAAAGTTATAACCTCTAGGTCAGTCACCTTCAATGAGAAAGAGTTTTATGTTAAAACTAGACTAACACCTCCAGTTGAGAATGCATGTACCTCATCAAACACACCTTGGATCTCTCAAGGACAGCTTTATGCATATGATGACCTACCCCGCAATGATGAAGAGGAATTCGACATTGGTCATTTCTACAATAGTCAGCCCTCTGGTGATGACATTCCTTCTACTGAAAATGAGCAATATGGAGAAGGTGACAACCAGGATAACAACATTACAGCTCTGCACCCTCACCAATTAGGTGGGGAAGTAAGTAACTCTAACACAAATTCTATGGTTGAGTCCTCTAATGCACTATCTGATAATGTGAATCATGAAATTCCCTTAAATGAAAATGTGCATGACTTAGCTGACTATCAACTTGCTAGGGGTAGAGAACTAAGAATAAGAATCCCTAACAGAAAATTTGATGTGAATTTGCTTGAAAGTTATGAAAAAAAATATTGAGTTTGCATTTCTGGTTGCTGAAGCTGTGAGATCTTATACTCCTAAAACCTATGAACAAGCTGCTAAGTGTAGTCAAGCTAATGATTGGCTTAAAGCTATGCACGAGGAAATACAATCTATGCATGTTAATGGTACTTGGAAACTTGTGCCTAAACCTAAAAAGGCTAGAGTCATAGATTGCAAATGGATTTTCAAACTTAAGGAAGGAAATAAATTGCATGATCCCCCTAGATTCAAATCCAGGCTATTTGCCAAGGGCTTTACCCAAAAAGAAGGTGTAGATTACAATGATATATTTGCTTGTGTTGTGAAATATAAAACCATGAGACTCTTGCTTGCTATGACTGTTGTGTATGATTGTGAGTTAGAATAAATGGATGTAAAAACTGCATTCTTGCATGGTGATCTTGTTAAGACTATTTACATGTGCCAACCTAAAGGATTTGTTAATAAAACTAAACCAAATCATGTGTGCTTGTTGAATAAGTCTATCTATGGTCTTAAACAATCTCCTAGACAATGGAATAAAAAATTTAACTCTTGTATGCTTTCTGTGGGGTTCCATAGGAGCTAGTATGACACATGCTTGTATTTCAAAATGTTAAGACTAAGAATCCCATGTATGTTATATTATATGTTGATGACATTCTCCTGATCAGTAGTTCTAAGGTTGTGTTTCTGGTGTGAAAGAGGACTTGAAAACTCATTTTGATATGAAAGATCTAGGTCATGCATAGAAAATTTTAGGAGTTAAGATTGTGAGAAACAGAATAAAAAGGACTATGTTTCTGTCTCAAACAGATTATCTTTCAAAGGTGCTTGATAGGTTTGTTATGACTCATGCTAAGCCTGTACCTATACCCTTAGGAGGGCACCTTGACCTTTCTAAACAGTTATGCCCTGTTATTGAATCTGACAAAAAGAAAATGGAAAATGTTCCCTATGATGTTGCTATTGGTTCTATTATGTATGCTATGCTCTGTACAAGGCATGATCTTGCATTCTCTATTAGTGTGCTAAGTAGATATATGTTCAATCCTGGTGATAGGCATTGACAAGCTATGAAATGCTTGCTTAAATATGTTTGTGGTACTAATAATGTGGGACTTGTTTACTCTGAGCACAACCCTAGAAATGAGTTGCAAGGGTATGTTGACTCGGATTATGCAAGTAAAAAAGACAACAGAAAATTCACCACTGCATTCTACTTGTAACACCCCCGACTTATTGTCGGAAATGCCACACGCCAGTGACCTCAGACGTTGTTGTCCGATGTCACCCTAGGCTTTAATCGAAACAATTAAACTTAAATACGTATATATATTAAATGAAAGATTAAACAGCGGAAGACATTTGTATGTGAAACTCAGCTCTTTTATTAAAAGATCTCTCATCAAACGAGAGTACCGTCTTTACAACAGAGTAAAAATTTCAGCGGAAGACTTATAAATTACATAGCGGAAGACTTTTAAGAATCAACCTATAACATCGCTAGGTTATAAAGATATATTAAAGTAATATTTAACAACTTAAAATATTGATACTTAAATCTTCGTCTGCAAGCCTCTTCTTCTTCGACTGGTTACTTTGACTGCGGGAACCAACCACTGATGTGCCGTATAGGACGGATGACACCAGCCAACCATGCAAGGAATAAAACCTGGTTAGTTAGTCTAATGAAAGACTATGCAAGGGTGAAAACAGAATGGTTCTAGTGATCGCAACCGTTTACTATCATTGTCCCTCGAATAATAACCGAATGAACGATATATAACCCGGAATTTTCACGGAATGATTAGTATTTAGATATGCTCTGAAAGGAAGACTCCAAAGGAATTGAGTCTTATGGAAAAGTATGACAATTGTTTGGGAACGTTACAGTTTCATACAAGCGTTTAAAAATGACTTGATCATTTGGGTTCACGACCAACCTCACCGCACAATGCAAATTCAGATTGGAAAGAGAACTTACTCTAACCGAAGTCCAGGCGAGTTTCCAAGTTGTACTTCTCGCCCGAGGGTTTATTAATTATGTGCCTACCCGCACTTATCTTATCTTAATTACAAAACATATATTCACATTAAAGCTTTTAATGTGATCTCGAGTAACTACGAAAGTTTACGATATCGAGTAACTACGAAAGTTTACGGTCTCGAGTGACTACGAAAGTTTATGGTCTCGAATAACTACGAAATTTTAAGATCTCGAGTGACTACGAAAGTTTATGATCTCGAGTGACTACGAAAGTTTACGATCTGGAAAGCATTTAGAGACTGGGTCCACTAATACTGAGTTATAAAGAAACGACTAATCCTCATAAGGAATTAGCGTTCCTATGAATACTCGTGCTAATCTAGCATTAAAGTTCACATTTAAATCCACAACAAAACCATTACGGTCATTAACAAGTATAATAGCGTTGTTTCTAGCAATATATACAGCCTATTATAATATCATATTTTAATCATATTATTTATTATAATCAGTTCCCAAACGAAAACAAAGTTCACTCCTATTTAATTAACAATTAAAAGTAATTGATAATTAATAGAATATGGAATGATTAAGCAAGAGTGAACCGCCACTTGCCTTAGTCTAGACGAACGATTGAACGACGACGGGTTTCTAGGTCCGGAACGGAAATGGAAATCAGATTACAGATTCCTACGACAACGACCCATAATGAACCCTAGGTTAGATTCGACAATAAAATTATACGAATCTAAGAAAGAATGAACGAAATCGAAAGAACGAAAGTCCCACCCGAGACCGGCATGCCCAAGGCCACGATCGCGATTGCCAGAGCAATCCGCGGTCGCGGCTGGGATTCCGCGGTCGTGGGCGTCGAGGATGAATGTCGATGAGCGACTCGGCAATGCCCGCGAGCAACTAGCCGACGACCGCGATCGCAGTGTTCATGTCCGCGGTCGCGGACATGAACACGGCGACCAGAGATTGGCGAAAAGACTCACCGGCGACGACTCCTTGGGCTCGATTCACGGTGGCTTCGACTCCTGGCCACCTTGCGCCTCCAAAGAACTACTCCGGGGCTGCTACAACACCTGGCGAAGGCTCCGGCGACTCCTTGAACAATTCGGCGAGGCTTGGAACTCCGGCGAGAAGAAAATCGAGAGGGAGAGAGTGAGATTTCTCAGTTGGAGTGCTCTTATTCCTCCCAAATCGTCTCCTTTTATAGCCAAGGAGAGAGCCCAGCCCCGACAAGATCAACGGTGGAGCGAGAGATCGACGGAGAGCTCGGGGAAGACGAGGCGTCGCGCGTGCCTGTGCATTTCCGTGATCGCGGTGACTTTTCCGCGGTCGCGGAATATTCGAATTCTCAGCTCTTTTGTGCCCGATTATTCCGCGGTCGCGGTGGCTCTGTCGCGGTCGCGGAATTCTCCTTTTCGTGCCTAATTGCCCGGGAAAAGGTTGGGCATGGGTTTTCAAATCCCGGGTTAAATATATTTGTACCCGAACAAATATTCTAAGCTCCGAAAATACGTCGAACATATTTTATACCACTCAGGGAATATTACAGAGATCAAACATGCTACAGAAAATCCGAACTTCGCCTAACGCGTCCCGAATAATTGACGAGGGTTTGGGAAATTACCCAAATACCCTTACTAAAAATGAGGGGTATTACACTACTACACTTGGGCTGGGAATTGCATATCCTGGAAAAGTCAGCAACAATCTATTGTTGCACTTTCATCCACAAAGGCTGAGTATATAGCTACAAATGAGGCTTCAAAGGAAGCTATCTGGTTACAAGGTATCTTATATGAGATTGAAGGTAAAGAGTATATGCCCATACTGAACATGGACAGTCAGAGTGCCTTATATCTTTGTAAAGATCTTGTTTACCATGAAAGAACTAAGCACATAAATGTTAGATTCCACTTTATAAGAGATATGGTGGAGAAGCAGGCTATAACTATGAAGAAGATTAAAGGTGATAATTATCCTGTTGATTTTGGTACTAAGATTGTACCTTCTAACAAGTTTGTGTTCTGCAGGAATGCTCTCCACATCAATGATGTAACGTGAGATGTGGCCTTGAGTCCATTATGAAAGGGGTCACTCACCCAGAAGAGTGTGCAACGAAGTTTCTAGGGATTTAGATTTGACAAACTTAGATTAAGAGGGTATTTGTAAATGTAATATATAGTTCGTATCTATGTAAATAGCAAATGGTAGATCAAACCAAGAGAAATTAAGAACCGGGTAGAACATCAGGTGAACCGGGTCTGAGGCATGTGAACCGAGCTCAACACGGTATGAGACTGAACCGGGTTCAGTGAGCAACCCCGGCTTAGCCGGTTGGAGGGCTTGCACTCGGGTTTGTCTTTCCTGTGTTGGATTTGGGCCGAGATGAAGAGAGATGCCCAAATTGGTGGACTTGGCCCAACTTTGCTCTGCGTCTTCTCCGTGGTTGTTAAATGAAACGTTGCATTGCGTGTTGTAGCTCTCCCTTGACCTAGCTTTATAAGCCTTTGTGGCAGAAGCTAGGGCTTCAGTTGTTCCTTATGCCGTTTCCATTCACAGAGATAAAAGAGAGAAGAAAGGAAAGCGCCTCACTCGCGGTGGCTTCCACGGTGGTTTTCCAGTTCCGGTGGTGTGACTTGGTGTTTGCAGTGGCGAGTTCGAAGAAGCTTCTATCTCGATGTAATATCTCACTTAAATGACAAGGGTAAAATGGTAATTTTAATTTGATTAAAATAAAAGTCATGAAATTTACTTTATTTCTTTTAGAGAAATAATTTAAATTTTAATGAACTTAGGTTCAAAGATTGGGTTAAGATAATTTTGTACAAATTATCAAATGAGTAATAATAGTATGGTGTTGAAATAAATAAATAAATATAAACAATGAATGTAATTTTTGAATTTTAAAATAATAATAAAGGTCATAAGAATTATTATGTTATCCATAAAGGGATAAAATAATAATTGTCCCATGTATGTTATTTCTTTAAGCTAAGAATGGTCTAAATTATGATTAACCTTATGTTAAATATATTTTAGATAAAACTTATCAATTTTGACTTAGAATATTTAAATCAAGTTTAACAAATTTTTGTTAATGATTTAAGGGCCCGTTTGGTATGATTCTGATGAGAATTCGGAATCGGAATCGTTCATTCCGACATTTCTGTTTGGTTAGGTAAAAATGAGGAATGGATTTCATTACCCGGAATGAGTCATTCCAAATTTTGTGAAGGACTTGATTCCTCCAAAAAACCTAAGGAATCACCCATTCCAAAATAAACAAAAAATCGTTCTTCTTCCTCACCTCCTCCAACCCAAGTTGCAGCCCATCTTCATCCTCCTTCCTCACCTCCTCCACGGTGGCGGCTGGGCACGACGCCGGCAAGCTGGAGGCTCCAAGGTGGCGCGGCAAGGTGGGGGCGGCATGGATCTCATCTTCCTTCCGTCCTCTCCTCTTCCCGGCCTTTCTCTCGTGTGGGCGCATCTCTCCTCCTCCCGCCTCAGCCGTCGGACTCCGGCCACTCCCCATAGTAGTCTGGCACCGGAGAAGCTCTCTTTAGCCTCCATTGAACTCCTTGCACCTCCATCTCCCCCAATTTGTGTTGGTAAGATTTCCTCCCCAATTTCTTAAACCCTAGCTTGGTAGATTTTAGGTGTTTATGTTCGATTGATAAAAATTCCCTTTAGCCTCCATTATTCATTCTGACAGTATACCAAACAATAAATTTAAGGAATGGTTCATTCCGACAGCATACCAAACACCCAGCTACAGGAATGATTTATTTTGATTCCTGATTCCATTCCGATTTTTCATTCCATTCCGATTCCAGACAGCATACCAAACGGGGCCTAAGTATGGTCAAATTCATAAGAAAAATAGCTTAAGTTTATTTTAGCCTAAGTTAAATTTTTATACACTTTAATTTTGGGTTAAAATAATATTATAAACTTAGAGTATTAAAATAAATAAGTTTGGGTAATTTTTATATTTTTAAAAAATTAAAATAAGGATATTTTTGCCACAACTTAAGAACGTTGGGCAACAATGTACAAATAAGCCAAATAGGAGGACGTGTGTAATATACCCAAATATGGGCTGTCTTCATCCTCCTTCAATTGGCATTCAATACAACCTTATGCTCCACATAATCCCTCATTCAATTGCATTGAATGTCCACGAGAATGGCGGAAATTGTCCTATTGCATCTCGCGTCATTTTTAGGGCCGATTCACCTCGACTCCAAATTGATCCTATTGAGCTTAAACTGGAGGGATTAATGAGAGGGTTAATATTTAGAGCATTCACACCTACAAAAACCCTATAAAATCCCTCTCAATCGGACTCCCAAATCACCCAATTTCACGATACAATCCTAAGAACCCTAAATATCGGTGTGGAATTGTTCTTGAGTGAAATTTGAGTGAGTGGAAGCTTCAAACTTGCAATTAGTTGCACCATTGGAGTAGTCTTTGAGTCCTATTCAGAAGCCTCAACCTTCCGCCGCCGACGCTAGCCAATTTGCCCTTTTTCCGACGAGGTGTTCAACACGATTCTGGTGGGGTTTGGGTTTATTCCCAAATTCATGATTTTGTGTATTTTTAATTTGATTTTGGCTTAATCTTGGTTAATTAAATTAATCTAGATTAGTGAAAAATATTTTAGGATTAATTTGAATTTATGAAAATTAAAATTAAATTAATTATAATTTTTTCTTATATTATGAATGGGTAGATTATGGTTATTCATTTAGATAATATTTTGACTTAGAAAAATTTAGGATTATAAATAAATTATATTACTAATTTATTTTATGATTATTTAGAATATACGACTAATTAATTTTTAATCATATAAATAATCGTTGAATCAAAAAGCCTTGAAATTGATTTATTTATGAGTTAAATAAATTCAATTAGAAACCGAGACAATGTATCCTTGAAATATTAATATTGAATAAATTATCTAATATGATTTATTCATTGTGTATGATTTGGGTACGTCTCGGATTGGCATTTGGAACGAGAATAAAGCAAGGAACCGATTTGCTTTTCAAAAGCAACTATCTCCAAAACACCGTTCAACCTTTGTGATTCAAGGCAAGTGGAGGTCCGTTCTTGCTCTATTATTCCATATTTTTCTTAATTGACAATTAATCTATTGTCTTATATAAGTTGGGATAATAATCTTCTTAATTGTCGTTTGGAAACTTGTGTGTTAAAGTGTTGTATAAAATAAACATTTTTATTAGGTTGTATATATGCTAGCTATAACCCTTATATATATATATATATTATTATAGGGTACTAGTTAACAATTGGTGTGGATTGTTGTGCTTTGGTGTGGATAATAATTGCTAGTTAGCACGAGTATTCGTATGAACGCTATTACCGTATAAGGTTTAGATATTTCTTTATAACTTGGTATTAGGAGGATAAATGCCCTAATACTTTTGGTCATGACCTACCCTTATTTTATATAAGTGGTGGTGCACTTAGCTAGTGTCGAAATTCGGGATTCGTCTCATGTTATATATCTCATTGCGAGATTAATGTGGATAATTAAAAGCTTTAACGTTAATGCATGTTTTGGAATTAAATAAGATAAGTGCGGTTTTGCACATAATTAATATACCATCGGATGAGAAGTACAACGTGAAACCCACCCGGTCTCTTGTCTAAAGTAAGCCCCCTTTCCAATCTGGATTCGCATTATGCGGTGAGGTTGGTAGATGACCCAAATATACAACGAGATACTTTTAAAACTTTGTGTGATAATGTTCCCAAACAAATTCATGTAGTTTCCTATAAGACTCAATTCATTGGAGTCTTCTCGTTAATCATACATCTTCATTCTTTTCGGTAGAAGTCTATAGTCATATACCATTTACTGAGTTTTATTCGGGAAACAAGGATAGTGATTATATACGACTATGAGAACCAATCTATTTTCACCCTTGCATAGTCTTTCATTAGACTAATCAACCGTTTCTATTCATTGCATGATTGGCTGGTGTCATCCGTCCTATACAACACATCAGAGGTTGGTCCCCGATGATTTGAAGTAACCAGTCGAAGAGAAGGCTTGCAGTTGAAGGTTTTTATTTTAAAGTAATATCAAGATGTGTAGTACTGATTTAATATTCTTAAAGAGTTGTAATACATATATAAACTGGTTATGTAATTAGGGTTTTTTTAAGAAGTCTTCCGCTATAATTTAAAAAGTCTTTCGTTGTAATTTCAAAAGTCTTCCGTTGTAAGTTCACTTTGTTGTATATCGTCCTTCTCATTTTACGAGAGGAATTTTGATCAATGATTGAGTTTCATTTAGAAGTTTTCTGTTATTTACTCTGTTATTATTTAACGTTTATTTGTTTATTTTAAGTTTAATTGTTCCGATTAAAGCCTATGGTGACTTTGGACATTAATGTCTGAGGTCACTGGCGTGTGACAGTACCGACATAAGTCAGGGGTGTTACACTCGAAGCTTCTCAGCCTTGATTGGGGGCCGAAACCCTTTCGCTCGTCTTCCTTCTTCGTCTTTGTGTCTTTGTCTCTTGTTTTTCCTGGTTCTCTGTGTGTTTTGCCGTTCTCGTTTCTTGGCTTGTAACCTTGTTGAACTCTCTGGAAATTAGTGCATGCTTGGGGTAAGTCTCCCCGCTGAGACTCCGCAGAGTAGGTTTTTGTCGAACTGCGTGAACATATCCTGTGTCCTTTCTGCTTTGCGATTCTTTAGTTGTGTTTCTACTTGCAAATCATGCGATTGTGGTTTGGATCGATCGGATCTGTTTACTGAGATTTACAATGATAAAAACTGTAAATAATATAAAAGTATTATATCATATAATTCAATTAGTTGTTTATGGTGGTTCTTCATAGGTGTTAACATATCGGTTATTTAAGGAGTTGATGTACGTAGTAAATTATTAAAGAATAAGATACAATATTATTATATAATTTAATCATAATTCAATTATTTATTTATTGTAATTAAATTTGAAAATATAGTACTTTGTAATGTTGAAAAAACAATAAGGTATAACTCTAATTTAATTGTTACATAATAAATAAAAATATAAAACCTAAATTAGAAGGTGTTGATGAGAAGAATGACAAAGAATAATATGAAAATAATAACATTAAAATACATAAGATTTCAATCAAGGCCTTCACCATTAAACTCCTTTCATAATTAATATTAACATTAAATTTGAACTAATTTCATTCTCTTGTCTTATAAGGGTGTCATATTATCATTATAATATAAGAATAATATTCATGGTTTTATTTTATATCTCTATCTTTCTAAATTCATGTCCTTATTTAAACCGATTCTAAAAGATTATTTTATTGATTATTTAATTTTCTATTATATAAATAATTATTTAACACAATAATATAAATAGTAATAATATCACAAATAAAGTAGAAAAAACGGAAATAGGGTAATTCTACTAAACAAAATCCAAAATAAAATAACATATTTAACTAATATTTTCAAAACTCTTAGCATATGAAATATAAATTAAAAGTATGGTAACATTGGAATTTGGAAGATATACTTACTTATAAAAAGTATAGAAAAGAGGTAGATAACTTATACAAATGTCAACATATTTATTTAATATTTTGTAAAAAAATAGAATATGTAGTAATAGAAAATTGCGGGTTTTGAAAATTAGTTATGGTAAAAGTTCATGTGTATTCGGTAGAAATACGAGAAAGTTGGCACATAGAAAGATGAAATTATTAATAAGTGACAATCAACTTAGATGATAGTCAATAAGCTTTATTTTTTGTGTCATATTGGTTAAATTATTGATATTTTTATTACATTTGGTTTACTATATGATACCATATCATATTTAAATTTAAAATAAGATAATTCAATAAAATATGAAAATAAACAAAATAAACAATCATATTAGATTGCACGTAAATCATCAAATTTTGAAGATTTGTCATATTTTGTTAATATTTGTTGGTGCAAATTTTGTTAAGATTTGTTAGTTTAAAATTTGTTAAATTATTGTTATAATATCAAATTAGAAAGGAAAAAAAACTCAACATTGTGGGTCAAAATCAAGTATAAAAAGTATATTTGTTAAATGTAATTTAAAACATCTTTGTGTATGAATTAAAAATGATATAACTTCACGTAAACAACTTTAGTCTTTTTGTTAATATACGCATTGTTAAAGTTTAAAGGGTTAGATGAAAATCAAAATATCATATAAATTAATTTGGTAAGATTTGTTACTTTAACATTTTATAAATTATTAGTATTTTATAATTTGTTAAGATTTTGTAAAGATAATTTTGTAATTTATTAAGTTTTTTTATGTACAGTAAAATAAAATTATATATAAAAAAAACGAATAAGAAAATGACACATTAGCAAGATGGATCCAGAATCGTTTTGAAAACTCTAAATGAGTCAATTTTAATATATATATATAGATATATATATATATATATATATATAGATTCGTTCTCATTTCATAAGGGTTCTTAAGATAATGCCATGTTTGTTAAAATCCTATGATCGAGAAGTAGAATATTGATTGTGTGTATAGTTTGAGCTTGTACGTGTTCGACATGCTAATAAAGAAATAATACAAAAAAAAAATCAATTATGGCCAATCCATACTAGCTTAGTGTCACAGTATTTTTGTAAGTATATATTGAATATTTTTAATAATAATAAATAATATACCAAATAAATAAATAAATATAGAAAAATTCTATAGTTGAATAATATAATTTGTTTACATCTAATAACAACAATCTAAATCAATTAACATAAAGTATGTCAATATAATGAAGTATCTAACAAATATAATATCTATTAAGATATACATTTTACTAATAACAATCATTTTACTTGATGACACAAATTTATAAGAGTTTTATTGTTATGATTAAACTATATCTCTTTTAGTTATTTTATTTGTCTTTATTATCACTTGTTAATTCCAAACATTTTTTCAACAATAGTTGAAGACATATGAGAGCAAAATGGATAGCTTGTGCAATTTTCAAGAGCAATAATTATAACGCATTAGTAAACTATTATCTGAAATATCCAAATAACGACTATTTAATTAACAAAATTTAAAAACTAGAATGATATTGATAAAATTACAACTAATTTTTTAATACAATGACTATAACCTTAATACTTGTATAATGAAAAAATCATAAAATATAACATTTTTTAATACAATGATTACAATCTTAATATTTTGCGATGAAAAAGGATTTTATAAAAATAACCTTATTTTTATGATATAAAAATTACAAATAAAATATTTATAGGGCGGTGCTAAATACACATTTCTAATTTTCTAAATAAACACTGGGTAGGCACGTATGCCCAGCATGTGCCTGTGCCACCTGGACATGTATGCTCACTACGTACCCGTGCATCAGTCAAGACTAAAGTTGAGCAAAATTCGGTCCGACCCGGAATTTTGGACCGGACCTAACCGGTCCGGTCCGGTCCAACCCGTATTTTTTAAAAATCTTAATATTTTAGGGTTTAAGATTTTTTTTACATTTGAGGTTTAGGATTTAGGATAAATTATATTTAAGAGTAAATTATATTTAAATTTGAGGGTTTTTTTCATGTTTAAATGTAAATAAAATATATTTAAATTTAACAAAATCCTAAACCGGTCCGGACCGGATATTTCCGATCCGGGTTCCGGTCCACCATTTTTGGTGTTCCGGTCCGGGTTTGGACCGATGCTCAACCCTAGTCAAGACCGGTATCCGATTTAGAAAGAAAAAAAAAGTACGCATCTTTTTATGTTCGAAAAAAAAATGACACTTCACATACATGCCTTTACGTTGTATATTTAGTCAATATATTTAGCCGTATCGTAAAAAAATATTTATAAATACTACTACCAAACAAACTCTAACAAATTTTGAAAAAAAAAAAAACTCTAACAAATAACTCTCTTTTTTGTACGTAAAAAATAGCACACGATATAGAACATGACACTTCGCATACTGTATAAAGGCAAGGAAATGGTGTACAAATTGTGCTCAAGCTTAAACGAGCTTAGTTCATTTTCTGCAATCGCAAAGAGTTATCATATGATATATGTGAAAAAGTTCAGCTAGGATATTATATATCTCATTGTTTTCTAAAAACAAGCATACCTTAATTTTATTTATATATTTTGAAGATTAAAAGATCCAAGTTTTGGTCTAAAATTGGTCAGGCGCGTCCTCACGTTTCAAGCCCTATCGTACAGTTTTGAAAGTAAGGGCATCTTTAATGGGGTCTTATAGGATGGGTCTTATAGAGGGTTTTGAGAGAATTATTTGTTATGGGACCTATGGTGTATTGAGGGCTTTTATTAGAGTCTTTTAGATGAGTCTTTTAGATTTAGTTTAAATTACAATTATATCCTTAGGTTAATATTAAATTACTAATATACCATTTATTATATTATTACCCCTTATTATATATTAATATAATAAAAAAACATACATTAAATTTATTAATGCTATTTTATTTTAATTATTTAATTATATTATTTATTTAAAATTAAGTCAGACAAACATACATTGATAGGCAAATCAACAAAAATGATACATAAATTTATGAAAATAAAATAACATGCGAAAACAACATGAACTAAACCAAATGACGAAATTTAACGACAAACATCACACGATACACGACTTAATGATTAAAAACAACACATTGTAACACCCCCAAATTTATAACCCGTTTGAAAAGGTATTACCGCCAGTGACCTCGGTTTTCACACCGAAGCCACCCAAGGCTTTACCGGTTTAAACACAATTCATAAAGAACAAGTACGATATAAAATCATCGTAACTTCATTTAAACCATAGTCGCGGAATTTCAACATGATTCCAAATGCGACTAAAATACAGAGTTATTACAATACAGCGGAAGACTTAAAATAATTTACAAGAGTATTGACCTCAGTAGTCAACGCCCAAAGATCGTAGCCTGATTAAAACATTGTCAAATACCGTTCATGTTCATAGTCGAGCTAACATTCAAGGATCCTCAACTCATCTGATGTGCCGAATCGAACGGATGACACCAGCCCACATGCAGAGAACAAAGTTCGTGGGTTAGTCTACTAAATAGACTAGCAAGGGCACAAAGCAGATGGTTCGAGTAGTCGTATTAGGTTTAGACTCATCGTTTCTCGAGTAAAAGCCGATGACGATAGTCAACCTTCATACTTCTACTAGAATGATATATAATCAAAAGATATGATCAAGAGAAGACTCCAACTGGAATAAGTCTTATGGGAAATATCCAAGAGAAGACTCCAAAAGAACGAGTCTTATTGGAAGCATGACAAATGTCTGGAACATTATAAGTTCATATATATATACATATATATTTAAAGACTGACTGAGATGCTTCGGTTCACGACCAACCTCACCGTATAATGCGAATCACCGCATGATACGAATCCAGATCGGAAAGAGAACGTACTACATTCAAGTCAGGGCGAGTTTCCTAGCTGCACTATCACCTAGCTGCACTACTCGTCGGGGTACATTAATTATGTGCACTTGGGCACTTATCTTATTTAATTCCAAAACGTTCATTCACGTTTCAAGCTTTTAGAATCTCATCCTCGACGGATATTGAGATATAAAGTTGGGAATAAATCCCAGAGATTGGCACCAGCTGTTGTGCACATCCCCTATATTCGAATAGGAGAGGGTCATGACCAAATAAAAGTGTTGGGGCCTGGACATCCCATCCACTTGGTTATAAAGAAATGACTAGTACTCACTGAGAGATACCGAGTAGCATTCCTACGAATACTCGTTCTAACTAAGCAGTTCAGAACAGTCAATCATAATAAAGCCATCAAGACCAATATCTCAGATATATTTCAATCTAGATCAAATATATATAATATCGTTGTTCTAGCAGATATACAACCTATTATAATATCTATTTTATCTTCCAAAGGTAATTTCATAAAACTGTTTCAGACATGAACGATAATCAATCCAAATTAATTAACAATTAAACAATTGATAATTAATGGAAATATGGAATGATAAGCAAGAGCGAACCGCCACTTGTCTGGAATAGATTCAGCGATGAATCTGAACGAGACGACTATTGAAATATCCTTCCCAAGGATATGGCTTAAGCTTCAGAATATTCCTAGTAGAGTACGAGTCCACATGCGATCCAACAAATCACGTTCTAACTGATAAATTAATTATCTATCAATTAATTTGACTGGATGAACTCAAGAAATTAAATTTAATAAATCTTTATGATTTTAAATCATAAAAGTATTTATTAAATTTTTCTACAGAAAAAATACGGATAAAAGAGAGTCAAAATTATACCGTTCGTATAAATTTTGGGTCAAAACTGAACCGAAAGTAAATTGGTCTTTACGGCCCAACTAAGAATTGATTAAGGGGTGGAGCCCACACCTTTCTTCTTCCCAGAATTAACAACGAACATCAGTTGGCGCTTCAACAACAGCACCGCAGCGGCATCGGGGTCTTCTCGTCGGGAAGGAGGCTTCTCCATCGCCGGGGTCTTCGTCGGGGAGAGCAGCAGCACCATGACGCCGGGCTGGCTCGCGTCGCCGGGAAGAGGCAGCCTCAGCAGCAACGCGCAGCAGCAGCAGGGCGACTTCACCGCGACCAAGGGAGGAGGAAAGGTGGCTCGTCTTGTCACCGCTCGCCTCGCTCTCGCCGTCGGGATGGGTTTCACGACACCAGCGGGAGCGCAGCAGCAGCGGCGATGTCAGACGCAGCAGCAAGTCGGACGCGGTAGCAACGCAACAAAACACTGGCGGGAGAGATGTGGCGGAGCAAGAACGGGAGAGAGAGAGCCGAGAGGAAGGAGGTGAGAGAGGTATGCCTTCAAGCCTCCAAGATGACTCTATAAATAGCCTAAGGAGACGCTGATTGTTGTCCAACAATTTGCCACATATGCCCAACGAATTGACACAGGGGGAGTGTCGTGGCAAGAGGGGGAAATCGTGGCAGTAATATGAGAATTAGTTTTGGTATGAGTTTTTAAACCCCGGAAATTATATATTTGTTTCCAAACAAATATTTTAAGTTTTGAAAATATATCGAATGTATTTTATACCACTCAAGGAATTATTTCGAAGATCGTGGATATTACGGAAAATTCGAACTCCACTGAAAACGAAATAATTAATTGAACGAAGGTTGAGAAAAATTACCCAAATATCCTTACGAAAAATTGAGGATATTACACACGTAAACAGCGAAACAATCTAATTGTGGCTAAGTCTGTAATCCAGAAGTTGTGGAGAGAAGTGAAGAAATCATGGGATTTATAGAGGTTTGAAGTGTATTGAAGAGTAGAAGAACAATGTGCTGAATTCAAATGGTCCGTTCTCTCTACTCAGATGTCCAAATGAAGTGATTCCAATTCGTGGAGTTAGATCTTGAAGTCTACTACAAGTCCTCAAAATATGAGCGCAATCCGAGTTGAGAATCAAAAGTTATGGTGTTTCTACTAAAGTGTCACAGAAGCTGAAAAAGGCACCGCCGCCCCGCGGTGAGTTCCACTGCGGTGTATTTGGGGTTTTATTTGAGGTTTTATTGGGGTCTCTTTTAGATGGGTCTTTTAGGTTTAGTTTAAATTATAATTATATTATTTTTTATATAAAAACTACAATGTAATTTTCATAAAGCTAAATTAAATTGGTATTTATTTTATTTTAAAATATCAATACTAAAATAAAATGATTTATTTTCACTTAATGATAGCTATAATACAGAAAAAATATTAAAATCAACCAAATATATACAAAATGAATGTCTATGGATAGATAAAAATATAATTAGAATTATGGTATTTTTTAAAAAAAATTTAAGCAACCAATTTTTAAATATATGAATTTTAAAAAAAAATAACGAATGGTCAAGAATAAATCCTGACCGTCCGTTGATTGCCATGTGGCGTACAACAACGCGCGCCAATCAGAGAGTGTCACATGGCACTTTGATGCCAAAAAATTGTGTATGGAACGGTCTCATATTTTACCCTAAATTTGAGACCCTTAATGAGTCTTATAATCCAATTTGAATATTATATTAAAAAAATTCTATAAGACCCACTAAGGGACTACGGTTAAAGATGCTAAGGGCAATTAACATCAAAACGACGTCGTCTGATGCGGGCTGCAGCCGTACTCGATTCACGCTTGGAAGGGTTTCGTTCACCATTCTTGTCTAAATTCTACATAATATCAATCACACTTTCTTCTGTTGAAAACTACCTGGAAGCTAAAACCTCATGAACAGATCTTTGCTATCATCTCTCAGTCGGGGATCCGCCCACTTTCTCGGTTCAATTCAACGGTTCGTTCTCCCCGTTCTTTTTTTGGCCAATTTTCAAATCTTTTTCTCTATTTTGACGCATAGAATGTTTGATTTATTAACTTCATGCGTGTAGATGAGTTTGGATGTTTAGATTTTCTTAAAGGTCAGTGAAATTTGATTAATTGGACAGGAAAGACGGCCGGAAATTTCTGTGGAGCTGGTAAATGCATTGTAATGGGAGAAATTGGAAACATTTGTGCAATTTCATCGTGATACATTTTGGCTCCGGTTTATTGCTTCTTAGGTCAATGGTCACATCTCACAGTGTTGTACTCTTTGAACTGAAAATGTATTCGCATGAAGTAGATTGGGTTGGGGGCTGTTGCTTCAAGTTTGGCATTTCAGTTCCGGTCTGTTGAGTTTGGGCTTGTCATGAAACTATGGAAATTTTAGTGTCATTGGAATCAATAAGGCAGTTGAATGTGTTTTTTATACTTGAGAACTCCGGATATCGTTTCTGACACTTATTAAATTAAATTAGGTTTTGTGTTTGGGGAAGGGAAGTTCATAGGATATATATGATCCTGTATTCAAGTTAGTGTTGTAGTTCATGGGGTTCATGCTATAAATGATTGTTTGGACATATTAGTTCTTCGGTCTAGGCTTCTACTGGTTGCAATAATCCACATATTAAGAGATATAAGAGGCCAGTCTTACTACAATTCCTTTTTGCAGTTCGCTTGATTGGAGAAGAAAAACTTGTCAGTTAGCTATAGGTGGGTAGTACATTCTTAATATTCACTTGTTGAAAGTTTTGAATCACAGAGGGCGACAAGTTTAGTGTACAAGCTCCAACATTATTGATCACTTTTGGCCTTTATTTTTTGCTCACAGGCAACCAATATAAACACTGTCACTCATGTTACTCAAATAAACCTCTACGTTTACATCATTCATAATCTGTTTGGAATATATTACTCTGTAGTGGTATGTCTAATTATTTGATTCCAAGTTTGATTATATATAGCATCTTATTGTACTAAGTTGTGTCTAACAGTATGACTGAATTAGCATCTAAACGTAGAACGGTTGACCACTATTACATTCATCTACATTGGATTAGATGAGTCGATCAACATCTTGAACTGTTGTCTTATGTGAGATTGTGGAGTTCTCTTTCAAACTTGGATTTATGTTGTTGCATTCATTCTATTTTGAGCCTGTCTAAAGTTTTTTTCTTTTTTCTCTCTGTAGGTTCAGCCCATCCAAGGGTTGGCAGCACCGTAGTTATGTAAGGCCGTCAGGATACTACCATGAGAGGCAAAATAGTCATCCTCTACTAACAGAAAGCACTTCGGGTTCCAGTTCTTCGATATCTTATGCTATAGTATTGATCTTAAACTCCATTTCTTCTTGATTTTGATATTGTGGTCATGTCAATATCTTTTCTGAATTGCAAATCTCAATTGGCTCCATTGTATTTTGCTTTGAATTGCAGCCGGCAGCAGTCCTTGGAGTTGTAGGAGGCTTTGTTTTCTTCCTTCATTACAACGACGAAAAGAGAGCCATTCCTAAAGGTCGTCATTTTTTTTAATGTTAGCTATACTCCTGCTTTCCATGTTAAGATCATTGCCTTTGAAAGAGCGAATTGACTAAGTATGCTAACCACTGCGTCCAGTGGCGGACACAGAAATAATTTGGAGGGGGGGGGGGGGGGGGTCACAAAATCCTTTTGTGAAAAATTGTGTGAAAATGGTTAAAAAGATAATCTCTAATCCGGTCACAGGAATTGATAGATTTTTGTAACATTGGATCAGTAATTATAGCCCTCTTATTAGTTATATTAAGTCTAGGAAATACATTAAACAAATAACCAAAAAACAAAGTTAGACCCCAAATGGATGAAAAATATATTCTATACAAATAAATGGACAATAACTAATAAGTATTAAATAAAATTATTGTATTTCAAGCCAAAACACAACTATATAACACTTCAATTTATTTTTTTGCAATGCACATATATATAACTATAAGCCTAGTGGGAGGGGGGGCACTGGACCCCCCTGTGTCTGCCCTTGATTGCTTCTAGGAGAAATTACATGGGCCTTTGTCCATTCTTGTGAGAAAGCAGTTTTATAGTTATTGTGTTCTATATTCTTTGTTTTGGCTATCTATGTGCAATAAAGTGGTCTTTTTTCACTGTTTATTTGGATTTACCAGGTCAAGGAAAAGGCCAAGAAGGGGTTGCTCCTACAGGTCCCACCATTGGCGGTCCATTTATATTGATAAATACGGAGCACCAGATTGTTACGAAGCAAGATTTATGTGGAAAGTGGGTGCTCCTGTATTTTGGATATACTTCATCACCTGATGCAGGCCCAGCAGAACTTCAGAAGCTGGCTAAGATTACTGACATACTAGGTTCAATAATCTCACATCTTACTCTCAATTCTGCAATGCATCATTCTATTAGCAATGCCCTTACTGTGGTCTCTTGCATGTAACAAGAGTCGAAACAGAATGTTAAGGTTTTGCCGGTCTTTGTTACTCTGGATCCTCAGCGTGATTCCACTTCTCATCTCAAAGCGTATCTTGGGGGTAAGTCTGTATGTATTCTTTATCAAGCCTGCACTGTTAACTCCTATGGCTAAGTCATGACAACTCAATCTTGTTGCCCTCTTGAACAAGT
The DNA here is from genome assembly GCA_027886185.1 of Rheum nobile. Classification (NCBI taxonomy): domain Eukaryota; kingdom Viridiplantae; phylum Streptophyta; class Magnoliopsida; order Caryophyllales; family Polygonaceae; genus Rheum; species Rheum nobile. The sequence goes on along the minus strand of WOAB01000531.1, from coordinate 7,658,383 downwards.
GCAGAATTTGACTCTAGAATAGTTGGATTAACTGGACCAGTTGCCGCCATAAAACAAATGGCGCAAGAGTACCGCGTCTACTTCAGGAAAGTTGAAGAGGATGGGGATGATTATCTAGTGGAATCTTCTCATAATATGTAATCCCTGCCCTTTACTAACATATCAGCTTGTATTTCTCCTTGTTTGTTCTTCCCACTAGTTTTTTTTTAATATGGAATTGGAAATTTACAGGTACTTGATAAATCCCAACATGGAAATCGTGCGAGGCTTTGGGTTACGGTCCCGAGAAAACGAGATGATTGAGGATATACTGAAAGAGGTAAACAAGAATGCAGCTTAAAGAATGATGGGATGGATCAAGTAGGTAAGAATTTCTCCATTTGGTAGATTCTGGGACAGATGATTTTGCTACTGCCTACTTGTGTAGACAGATTGAAGGAAATTTATTTGGAGTTAATTCTTACATGAGAGATTATATTGAATAGCTGAAATCTTGAATTGTGTTCATACTAACCCACCTTGGTGGATGATGCAATGAGCTTTAGTCTAAGAAAACTCGAAAGTATGCCATGCTTTTCATTTGAATGTCATCTATATATGTTGCTTCGTGCTTTATTAGTTGGCAACCCATTTCGTCCTCTTCTCATTACGAATCCTTGAAAAAGAATGACAAATGATACAACTCTGAATTTCACATCATTCCATTCATATGAATCATATACCCATCTCTATCTACATATTTCTCTCGAAATCTCTCTTTCCAAGCTAGTAGTCGCCTTCAAACCCACTTCCCATATATCTCCACAAGATTTGATGGGAAGAAATCATTTCAATTTGGGTAATGTTTTTGACACCGACAACTCATGAACAGTTAAAAGGACACGTCTCTTAAAAATTGCACATAAATATATATCATCATACAAGCAAAGAATTGAGTGGGCTTTCAGAAAGCTTTGGCTGGAGTTCACACTCATGACTCAACAGACAGCCTTGAAAGACGACGACACTTGCGTACGTCCACCCAAAGTGAAGCCTTTTCAATGGCTTCAAGAGTCCAGAAAAATTGCACACAAAAAAAAAAAAACCTAAATTCAAATTTTTGGCCTTCTCCAATTCCGCAACTTCTGCACGTGTACAGTTTTACAACATGCCCGTACAATCAGCCTCATTACAAGGATCTCTGTTCCTTCCATGTCCACCTTGTCCATTTTACATCCCACCAAATCAAATTAATAATTTTACAATTAGATTTTCTTTTTTCTTTTTTCAAGTTTTAAAAATAAGGTGTGATGAAGGGAATTCCCTCCTCTAGAATATGGGGCTGGTCACAGTCACAGCTGAGTTCGCCTGCTCAGTTATTAGTCGAGAGGCGACTCGATGATGAAGAAGAAATTAGGGTTTCGATGATGACCATTGATCGGGCACCGTAAGAAAGTAGGTCGTCATCGCCTTCCGGAACCTTCTCTTGTACTGCTTCGGGGAGATGATGGTGGGCGAGGCGTTCTTGGGCCCCCCAAGGATACCCGACGCCTTGACCCACGTCTCGAGATGCTTGTCCCACGTGTACTGCCTCATGAAATCTATGATTCCAAGAACCAGCTCTTTCCTCTCCTCGTCCACTCCAACCAGCAAGGAGTAGTCCATCACATCTACAGACTGGCAAATCCAAGAGCAATGTAGCAGTTGAATGGAGATTACAATGCAATCAGTAGACTTGGCAATCAAACTAGTACCAATTCAGCTTTTCATTTTCAATAATGCAACAGATTCTGTATGGAGTAAAGATATGGGATGTGAACTTACCGCCAAAAAGGACGTATCATTCCAAACAGCTCTCTCCAGAGTTCTCTTTGCTTTGCTTCCTAGAAATATGGGATTTGTTCTCAATGCTTCCAAGAGATTCATATCTAGAAGCACTTTGTTTGCTCCAGTAGTGTCTGAATTGTAGCGTGCGCGGGAAGAGCCCTTCAAATCATAGATCCTGGATATATTCCTTTTGAAGAAAAGATTCTCCATCACCATTAAATCCATTTTTGTTTCCTTTCCACCTTTCAGGTTCTTCACAGAAACCTGCCATGAGAGCAACAATGAAAGAGAAACAGATCAGAAACAGCTCCAACTTGACCCTTCTGGCCTAAAATTGAAAAAGAACTCAAATGAAAGATCAAAGAGAACTCAAGAGAAGTGGAAGTGAGCTTGACCTGATAAATGCCAAGTACTTTTGCAAGACATGTTGGGCTCCTTGAGTTGAGAGAATCAGTCATATACTTGAAATAAGCAGGTGCAAACTCCTCAAAAGATTCCAACTCGGTCTTAGTCACTTGTTTTACTATGAATCTGTCATCCATTGATTTTGCAAAATATACATTACTCTTCCCGCCCTGTGCACTCCATTTCTTGCAGCGACTCAAGGAACTTACAAAATCTACTTCATTAGGACAGCATTTCCTTCTGAGCATGTCAAATTGCTTCGCAAAATAACAGGTGACAGAGAACTTCGCTTTGCCAATGGCGCTAGCAGTATCATCGTCAAATGAAACACGCAAGTGGGTAGACTTCTTTGAACTGTAGAACAAGCTACCAATTCTGGGGGAGGCATCTTCGGACACATAGCTTCCATAGCCAATGTAATCCAAATCCATAGATCCGAAAGATGGCCAGGTAGAGATACTCGCAGCAGTAAGATCCTCTCTGCTGTTGTCATTGACAGAAGAACTTCCTTCAAGATCATTCGACTTATTGCAAACCCAGTCTTCATGTTCTTTAGAACTAAGAGCATAAGATATTATGCTAGTGGGTTCGTCATCATAGACAGCAATTACTGTATTGCTACGACCGACCTGTGGAAGAAGCAATCTTGCCCCTTCAGCCATATGAGATGCACCTGAGATATATGTCAGAGGAGAGCTCAATATAGAACTAAACCTTTGGGCTTCTTGAGGAGAAATCTGGGAATAGGTCCTTAGTATGCCAGATATTGGATCTCGAGCCATGCTTCTATAGTCACTAGAACAATGGAAAGACCTGACCGCTGACAGGTGCAATGATGAAGGTAGTGATGCTCTATGTAGTCTTTCCCTTAATCTCACGGCAGAGTCAAAAGAATAAACTCTTACTGGAGACATGAGTCTTTTGACAGGCAAATTATCTGGGTTTACTTGGCTTGTAACAGCATGTGGATCATCTGAAATTGGATTCACCAAGTGAGATTTCAATGGATGTTGATCCATGCCTGTCCATGCAGAATCTATCTTATCTGACAAAGTAGAGGCAGAAGATGGTACACTCTCAGAGGATTCATCACTAGCAGAGACTTCTCCATCCACAGTTTGGTCAAGTAAAGAGGAGTTGACATTGTGGTTCTCAGAAGCATTAACTTCCAAGCTGGCATTCTTCTTTGGTGACAAGTGAGAAGTGGCAGTAGATTCTTCTGCTTTGGACAAGTCTGAGTCAGTTTCTGCTCTCTCATTATCTGACTTCAATTCTTTGGAAGACAAATCATCACTCAATTCAGCATGCAATGACACATCCTGTGAAACCTCGGAGGTGGAGTTGTAAGACTCAAGGAGCAAATCAAGAGAATAGAACCGATACTCCCAAACATGTGAACTAATTAGAAGGGAATGCCAAAGATTGTTCAGTTCCAATATGTCAACTTCTTTCTGAGCCAATAGTGAAGTATCTTCACTGTCTCCCTGGAGAAAAACCTGTGGACAAGAGCATATATTAAATGAGATCCTTCAAACCATCGTAAGTATGGTATCTTGCTTCACCACATGCATATTTCAACTAACAACAGGTTTAAAGGGATCTATTATATGCACAAATGATCTATCATGTCCACATACTTAACTCACTAAACGATATATCATCCTTTGACAATGCCATGGAGTCCAAAAAATGCAAGTTTCAGCGTCATGCTTATAGTTTCCATCATAAATTAATAATAATCAGTACATGTGTGCAGCCAAAACTGGAAACAAATTTGCAAGTACAGCATAATTTTGCTGCAGTTGGAGCATTGATAAGAAAAAACCACATTGACTTCGACAATGATATTGGAAGACAAAAATTTCACTTGACAGTTTCTGCACGGGATATATAATGGAAGCTATCTAATGTCCTCTCTTCAAACATGGAATCATTCAAGGAAATAGAGCCAATCTCAAAACCTGAAGGTAAATGATGCAATAACAAAAGATATCAACTGTTCTTGAACAAGTATATCTATGTCCAGGAACTAGAATCATCATAAAGATTCAGGTTTTGATTATAGACATGCACTTACACAGTAGTCATTTCTTTCCTTAGATAATAGATCCTTCAGAGCCACTATGTGTTCTCTACAATCAGATGGGCCATTGCACAAAGACGTACTCTTTTGCTCCATGTCCTTAAGTACACCAGTTATCTCCATATACAAGGTATCCATTTTACTCTTAATCTGCACAAAAGAAGGATGAGATATGGAAGTTATTGTCAAGACCAAGAGACGTTCAATAATAAATGACAGCAGCAATTAACATAAGAAGTAAGCAACTAAGTGACAACAAAAAAAAAAAACCTCAGCAGCTTCCTTTTTTAACCATTCTCGTTTCGTATGGCCATCAAATTCAAGCATTGAAGGAGGCAAATGAACAGACAGGATATCAATTGGAGAATAGTGGAAGAATGCAACCATGTCTCCACACCTGCTTATTAGAAGGGTAATTAGCAAACACCCATCACTTGATAGAGAAACCAAGACAGACTAAAGACAGGATGTACCCATAAAAACGGAGGCAATCTCTTTGCAGAGAATGGCCACAGCTTGCAATACGATTTGCAGTTGCATGATTAGAAAAACTAAGTTCCAAGAACTTCCCAAAGGAAAGTCCCCAAGCAGCATCGGACATTACAACTCTACGAGTAGCTGGTGGGACTCCATCTTCATGTGCACACTGAAGGCACCTATGCCACATCCAGATCTTTCCATCCTTGTGTCCAGGAAGCTTATTTGAGGACAGGCGTCTAACATTTATAGTCAGACTTCCCTGCTGGTGAGTATAACACTGAACATGCGCCTCAACAGGTTCTTTACAGGATTGACAGTAAGATGCCTGAGAAAAGTCAGTTTCGGAAGTGAGATTAGAAAATGCTCTTCTCATTGGTCGAAAATTACTCCTGATTGCAAAGTGAGTATTATTCACACAAAAAACTGAATCCCATATCTACTTTCTAGGGGCAGTGGAGCACATTCAATAAAAAGATAGCACAAACTAATGCATAAACGTAAAAGCAAGCACATACAGGATCAAACAAGTCATCACGAAGATATCTTCCTAGAGGCTTATCGAAAGAACCATAGAATTTGATACGCAAGAGCCGAGAACGTTCACAAACAGTGCCCTTCACAACACAATGGTTCGAAAAAGAAACCAATATGCTTTCGTGGCTGTCAGCTGCTGAAAAGTAGTCATTAGAAACTTGTTCATTGATCCTTTCAGGCTCATCCGACTGCTGCTCTCCTGGCAATGTCACCTCAAGCAGATCATTCTGCAAACTATGGATATCACCAGGGTAGCAAGACGTCCCAAGTATATTATCAGGGTTTGTCAAGGTGCCTGAACCAACAGCTTCAATAGATATTTGACCATCAATACATCCATCAGATATCTCATCAAGCCGATCATCCATGGGGGCAAGGTCAGAAGCAAAATGAAGGTGTTCAATTGATGACACCAAGTCACCAGCTTCAATGTATTGCCCTGGAGATAGTTCATCCATACTAGGCACATCGACTATTGGTTGAGATGGCAAATCAACAGCAGAATTAGGCTCAATTGTAACCAATTTATCCATATTTGCGTCCGCTGGCATAGTAGGTGAGGGCTCCAAAGTCATCTTTGGTAAACTGGCACCCTCATCAGCCAGGAAAGAAGTCTCCAAGGATAAATGATAAGCAGCAAATACTGCATACTGAACAACGTGCTTAAGCTTCTTCAGTTCATCACGACATGAGCCTTTCAGCAAGATCTAGACAATAAAATGTGAGCAAGCTCAGTTAGAAACAGCACAAATTGCAGAAATGTTCCAACTACTACAAATGATAGACGAAAACAGAATAAGATCAAATTAGCTCAGTATCCATTTGGTAAATAAATACAGCAGAAAGTTTACACAAGTGAAAATATGTAAGCCGTTCACAATTTTTTTTATGGAACCATCGACATACTATCATGAAGTATTGACAGCCTACATTATTCGACATTCAATGCCTTGATTGCCTTCTAGAAAGATAGAAAAGCTGAATTTTGAAAAGTCTAGGTACTACCGTGCAACCTATACGTCTTGGTATTATCAGTAATATGTAAACAGAATCATAAGTTTAGTTTGAATCTTATATCACGTAACACTTTTCTTTTACTGTATTCACATACAGCGTAAAGTGTTAAAACTGAAAGTCTGATAAAGACTCGTACAAGCAGGAAAAAGTACCCAATCACAAGATGTATATACATTAGGCAATTTATACTATATAGCATGCATTATTTAGTGGCATTAACTCAAAGTAAAAGCACAAGTGTCAACCTAAGATCCCTGGAATGGAAAAAGTACAACTCTCAATTCACTCAAGCATCCACCACAATGCACGATCAGAAAGTAAAAGTCAAGGACTGGTCAGTATAGATAAGTAAGGAAAGACCAACTTGAATGGTGGAAGATCAAATCCTAAAGCATTCAAATCCTAAAATCAGATCATTAGAACCCCAAGTACTTGACATAACTGGAATACCAGAGAAAAATGCAGAGGCGAAGCAACTAGCAACTCAGTTCACATGCCAACCTTCATCACCAACTATAGCTTGCTTCGGTGGTCAAACAAGGAGTTCAACTAACTAGAAAAGTTCTGCTTTCGTTTAAAAAAAAATGACAGTCTAATAAAAAGCAGTAAAGACAATAATAGCACAAATCATCTCTATTCAGATTCATTAACACATAAATTTCAAACATAAACAGAATGAAGCATGAGCCAGGACAAAGAAATTACCGTGCAACCTAAACGTCTTGGACATCCTTCAAAGAACATCAGTGTTTTTGATGGTCTCTTATTTAATTGATTGGTGACCTCAAGTTCTTCAGAGACCCTCTCCAAACGAAAGAGTTCACAATGTCCTAAACGAGCCACAGAGACATGATCGGCAGGAGTGATAGAAGCTCCGCTGCACTGAGCTATCTTCTCCAATAAATGCCTTTTAACATTCAAGACCAAAGAAATTTCCTTTGCGAGCAGATACTCTTGTGCATATGGAGATACACTTTTCTCAACTAATAATACATTTGGTCGATGAGCTTCTATCCTTGAAAGAAGTATCTTGAGATGATTCATTTCCTGTTTTAACATGCAAGGAGCATCATTATCAATATGCAGAAAGTAATAACTTTTATACATAAGAGTGAACATTTGATTCTTCAGCGTACTTCTTCAAGCAATGTGTTGAAAGAAGCGAGCTCAGTAGCAGCTCTTTGATACTCAAGTGATCCTCCTAGGAGCAATAATCTAGGGTGTTTGTACTGTGAAGTCATTCTCTTGTGTTTAATGTTCTTTGTACAGACTACTCCCTTTATAAGAGCACTGCAAAAAGATAAAAGATAAAATAAGAATATCATCAAGAGAATACAAGAAAACGCGATAACCAAAGCCTACAGCTAAGAATAGTAACTTCTTAGATGTGCAAATTCATGAACATGTGCACATATTTCTATACCTTTGGTCCGGCTTTCCTGAAGCTACACATTTAATTTTTACATAGGCACCAGGATCCATGCTGCCTCCTTTTTTAGTATCTGGCCTCACATAATTTGCAGCTTGCCATGCCAAATTGCTAATGATTGCTAGCCAATCCTCATTTTCATTTTGCTTGCTGAGTTTAATGCCCTCTCCTTGCAATAACTCTGATACAAGTGCTCTGAAGTGACCATGTATCACAGACTTTAAGGGCTCCTTTTGTTCCTCACTCTGCTTCTCCTTGTCTGGAGACAAACTATTAGCACCACCTTTTGATGAGAACATTCCACCTGAATCTCCAATTTCATCATCATCATCATCATATCCAAAAAAGTTGCTATCAGACTCATCATTTTCATCTTCAGGAGGTGGAGGAAGCCAAATGTTATCGTTGTTCTCAAAATCCAGTTGCTTTCTAAACTTCTTCTCATTTTGCAACATGTGTGAATCGTAAGTGGAACCATCAGCATGTTCCAGGTTCCTGGTCTCTTGCTCAGGCTTCACTAAAACAACGACTATCTCTTGGTTAATCAGACCATCATTTTGGGAGTTTGGATTTTCCAATTTCTCATGATGTGAAAAATCTCCAACTGCAAGCGGATTAACATTGATCCTAGAGGGACTGTCTGAGGGACTCAATTCCACAGACTTGCAGTTATGGCGCTCATGCCTAACACTAAAACTAGCTGTGTCAAGATCTGAACTGTCATTGTCGTACTCATTTGATGGGCTGAACAAGTGGTTCCCACAATCCTCTGTTTCTTCATCGCTCCTGTATTGAAGGATAGAAACATTTAAGAACCTTCAAACAAACGTAGGTTACAGAAATTGCTCAAATATAACCAAACTTGCGGAAATGAAGAAAACATTAATTCATAATCTCGAAACATCAACTAGATTTACATGATCTGCCAATAAAGTGGTAGTAGATTAAGATCATAGTCAAGACTCGAGAGTACCAGCTATTTACGTTTTGTAAAAGCTATTTTGTGATAGAAATCATACAAAATTATCAGAAACTGAGCAATCAATCAAGATTTATCAATTATCAACCATTTTCATCTAAGTAAAACCACTAACTTTGACCATGAGAAGACTAACCGAATAGGAGAGCAGCCAACAGAAGCTGGGGATGTATTAACAGTTGAAGAATTGAAACTGCTGCTCTTGCTAATTGTATTTGAAGGGAAATTATCTTCTCCCTCTTCAACTGTACCATTAGCATTGCCATGAATCCTCTTTGCATTTGTTTCATCACATACCTTCGCAGTATCAGAGCAAGGTGAAGGGGGTTCAGGGCTTCCTCTAGGAGACTCAGAGGGATAGATCTTCTCCGTGTATCTCCTAGACGCTCTAGAGCAAAATTTGCAAGACTTCATAACCTTCTTCAAATGACAACCATTTCCCATGCTATCAGTTGTGGCAAGAATAATAAGAGAGCCACTTCTTCGAACACAGGAACCACAGAGCCATCTTCCACAGCCACGGCAGTTGAATCTGGGGCAAAACTCTGTGAATTGAAGCTCACACTCGCCACAAATCTTGCACATATTCTCATCCATGGCAAACTCAGCAGACTGAGATGATAAAAGCACTCCCACCCAAGAAATCCAACACCTACCCCTTTCAAACAGATCTATTAGGGAAGCACCAGGGAACTCTCATGTACTTTCTGATCCACCAAGCACAAAACCAGCAAACTTCCTTGTATAAACAGGAGAACTCTATACCCTCAGTTGGCTCAGTATAAACTGAAAATCTACAATTTTTTACCTATAATACCAAATCTGTAATAAATTCCCAACACAAAGGGATCAACTATTACAGATAAGTATCCGACCCACAACAAAAAGGGTGTGGGAGGTTTTTAATGAGGTAATCTTAAGGATAAAACTGGGAAATCTTTATGATTGTTCCCGATCAATCCCTTGAATTTCCTCCCTAATTTTCTTTTTTTTTTTTATGTTAAGCTTAAGTGTTGCAAATACCAAAAAGAGAGGGGGGACAAAACACCTCCTGAATATCAAAATACAGACGAGAGGCAATTAACACTAAAAAGCCTGTATATTTACAAGAAAATTCCGAATCTACCGCTCAACACCATTACAACTGAGACAAACCAAACGAGACACAAAAAACAACTGCAGACGTCAACTAAAGGCTTAAGTTTAAGATCAGAAGCACGAACTTTCATCAACCGATTCCAGATTCATCCAGATTTAGTTCCAGAACTGCTACCAGCATCTAATTGACAAGATCCGGACTTACTCAACCGAGATTACTCCCAACCAAGAGGAATCAGAACCTCACCACCAGCAACAACCTCCAAAATCCCTATCCTTGGAGGAAATCACATTGAGCAGCAGCAGCAGCAACCAGCCTACCTCAGAAACAATTCCGATAGAGATCAAACGGAACGAAAAGAAGCACAAATCCGAATCGAGATTGAGTAAGATTAGGGATTTAATAAAATAATGGAGGAGTGGAAGTCAAGAAAAGGGGGAAGAGAGAGAGAGAGAGAGAGAGAGAGAGAGAGAGAGAGAGAGAGAGAGAGAGAGAGAGAGCGATTAAAGAACAAAGATGAAGAGGAGGAAAAGGAGGAGAAGGGAGAAGGTTCCAGGTGCTCTTCTTGAAGCTATCATCTCGAACTCGGCGCCACAACCACTACCACTACCACGATTTCTCTGGTTTCTTCTTCTTCTACGAACTCTCTGCAAATGGACTTTTGAAGTTCTTCTTCTTCAGCTTTACCGTTCTCTTTAATTCTGCTTTCCAGCTTTGCATTTTTATTTTTTGTATGCCCCCCACCCTAACACCCTCCCTCTCTCCCCTAAATTGAAGTAATTAATTACAAAAATATATATAATGAATTTCAATTATCTTGCTTCTTTCCTTGGAAAGTTGGAAGTGTGCGTGACAATTTATTTTATTTTTTATAGGGAAAGTGTCCGTGACATTTAAATAATCCCATTACTTAAGGAATTATAGTAACATTTACCTTCCTTTTTCATTTTATTGATTTATAATATTGTCAATGTTAGTATATTGGTTTGACAAGAACGCTGCTATATACATTTTTCAATATATTATTTAAAATATTTTTGTATTATATCATAATAGATATATTTACATTGTAAAACACTAAAAGTGTGACCTCATTCAAGGACCATCCTAAACCTCAACAATGTAAAATTATACTAGCAAGTATATTCCAAATATATTTCATACTAGTGACATTTAGAATAGTATTTAATATCCAAACAGATAATCCAAAATATTTTATGGTTGGTAACTACTAACTAGTAACCAAATGAATATTAGAAATAACATTTTTATCAAAGAAATTATATATTTAACATTATCAAATATGATAAAAAACGATATAGATACGGGATCTAAAACTGCAATCACTAGACTAATTTGTGATAAATAAAAAAAAAGGCATTATATAGTATTGATTTACGAACTATATAATATTTTTGATTATTTTGCAAAAATAAAATTATTTTCATTTATGGAAGCAGTTTGAACTTTTTTCTTTTAGAACTACAGTTTGCCTTAATGGTTATTGAAGAAGTGGGCAATTGCAATACTTTGAAAAAGTAAAATGTGATTATCTATACTCATCGAACAACTACTAATCAAATGCAAAACGCTTAATCTAAATCTTACTTATAAGAAATAACAAGAAGAATTGAATACATACAAGTATCAATCAAACAAGACCTAATTAACAAAGCGAGCATTTGGTTGCTCTGCCTTTCAAAACTCTATCATTTTTTTATAGTAAAGTAACAATTCGATGTGCAAGACATACTTGGTATATCGAGAGACTGAAATAAGTTCGATAAACGGACAAACCGACATAAAACTAAAATAAAAAATTAATATTATTGTGTCAAAAAAAACAAATAACTAAAACTGGTAAATAAAATGAGAAACAAACAAGCTAAATTAGCTAATATAAAAAAAACTGTGACGACAAGGTCATTCAACTCCCCCAAACGAGGCCTAAAATACATCCCATCCCCACTACGCCTTTTTTCTTTGATGGTGGGTCCCCGCTGGTGCTTTAGTTAGGATAATGGTAAGTGTAGGGTTAAAAATGTCTTAACACCTTAGCCACCAACTATATGTTACATGTAGCTTTCAATCGTATCGTTTTTTCTTTTTCCAATTTTCTACATTCTTATGTTCATCTAGTTCATTGAACTGCCTATTAGGTATATAGGTAGACCTGTACAAGTCTGGGCTAGTTCGATCGGTTAAAAAATCGGGCCTGGACAATAATATTGGCCTGGTCGGGTCGGGCCAGCCCAGTACAGTAACGGGTCGGTCCTCTAGGTCCGACCGGGCCTAGAAGTCCGGCCCGATACCCGTTACTGTTTATATAATTAATATTTGTTTATAATTATATTTATATTTATAATTATATATATATATATTTATAATTACTGTTTATAATTTTTTATATATATATTTATAATTATATATATATATATTTAAAATTATATATATATTTATAATTTTATCCTACCGGGCCAGCCCGTCGGGTAACCCGGCCCGGTTGACCGGGCGGGCCTGGACAAAAAACCCAGCCCGGCCCGGTCAACCAGGCAACAAAAAAAAATCGGTCCGGCCCGAACCCGGATTTGTACAGGTCTACTATTAGGGTACGAAATCATGTACCGCAAGATGTAACAGAACCCTTCAGACCAAAAAAAAGATGTAAGAGAACCAGGGCAGAGCCAGGATTTTACCCTAGAGAGGGCTAAAATCTTGTGTGATTTTTTTTTTTACTTAAATCCAACGTGACTTAAATCCTATTTCGCAAAAATCAATTTTATTTTTTTATGAAACTTAAGGTAATTTTCACATAAGATGAGAGAGAAAAAACTTAAGTAATTTTATTTTTTTGACTTAAATCTGTTAAAATTGTCTGAAATTGCATTTTAAGATGAGATGAGGGGAGAAATTTAAGGTAATTTCATTTTCATGACTTAAATTTATTAGGACTGACTGAATTTACATTTTCAGATTCAATAAGGATAAAAAAGTTTAAAAAAGTTTTTTTTTTCGGGGGCTATAGCCCCAGGGCCCCCCTGGGCCCAACATAGCTCAGCCCATGAACAGAACAATATAGCTCGTGTGGGTATTGATGGAACTCTATTTTGTTCCTAAATTAGGGGTGAGAATCGAAAAAACCGAAACTCCCAAAAAAATAAAGCGATGCTGGTAGAATCATTGCGTTGATCGCAATAAAATGTATATTCTTTAAGTCTCTTGTCTATCATTTGAAAGATCGCGTTCATTTGTGGGATAGTCTATGTCGCGGTAGATTTATGTTTTAACAACTCAAATACATGGGAACCATCAGATACTACTACGTATGTTGTTAATTAATTTAGTGTCGGATAATTATTTATGTTCCATGATGTAGGGATGACAGTTTCACCCGCACCCGACGAACACTCAAAAATACCCACCCGAAAAAACGAGCGAAAACCCGAAAAAACATGGGTGAAATTTGGGTTTTAGGTAAACGGGTGATGGATCAGGTCAGATTCGGGTGACGACTTTCATCCACCCGACCCAGTCACCCGACATATATTTTACTTTTATATATATATTTAATTTTTAACCCAATAAAACCTAGTATAAAACTTAACCCTAATTGTGGTTGTGCGGCTTGTGCCCCTCCATTTCTTTCTTCCATTTCTAGTTCTCCGCAGTCCTTCTTCTTCTTCTTCTTCTCCATTTCTTTCATTCTCTGAGCCGCGCCCTCCATCTCATTCTCCTCCATTAGCTTCTTCATATCTTCTCCATGGTTGCCCTTAAGAGCCACCTGAGGGTCGGTCGCTTAGCGCCACTTGCCTCCTCCTTCGAAGGGCCGCCTCCTCCCTAAGCGCCACTGACCACTTCTCCCGCGCGGAGGCGTACTCTAGCTCGTCGGACCGCAGCTTCTCTGAGTCCCTCCTCTTCGGCTCCTCCCTTCTTGCCTACGCGCAGCGCCGCCGGCATGCCACCTCCTCCCCTAAGCGGTAAATAATAAGAAGCAAACTGAAAATTGTGCTTGTTTTTTACTTACATTACTAGTAACTACTTTTGTTGGGTGTTCTATATGTTTTGGTGTCTTTAGATGGGTGCAAGTTTTATAGCCTGTATGAATTGAATAGCTCTTTATATGGTGTATTTAGATGGTGTACAGTTGAACAATCTAGGAGATTTAATTAAGGGAATATGGTAAATGTGTACTAGTAATGTTTTTTTTTAAAATTTAAATTATATCAAACCCTATGCTTTTTGCCTTGTTTGCATTTGGATTTTACATTGAATAATTGTTGTCGGCAATTGGGATGATCTGATATGAATGAAAGAAGGGCATATATTGATATTTTTCTTGCTTTGATTTGGTGTGGTCAGTGTATGTGTATGGGCAATCAATCAGATTGATGTAAAAATTTCCAACAACAATATAATCTAGTCACTAGCTTTACCTGCTTAATAACAAGAATTACACGATGAAGGAAGAAAAAAAAACAATCTAATTTTTTTACAGCTCCTTTGTTTATGAATATCTCTCATGCTATGCCATAAGCGCAGTTATGCAAAGCATTTGGGTGGTATGTTTAGAATAGCTCAATATAATAGTATTTTGAAAGAATTGTTTCTAACTTCCTCTCCTCATTATGATATAGATATGCATACCAAATAGTAAAACAAACAAACAAGAGATTTGTTACGTGCCTTGCCATCTCTAGTCGACGCCAATGTACCTAACAGAAATTTATTTCATTGTTTGTGGTGATATACATGGCCAGGTAATCAAATTCTCTTTATATAATTATCTGCAAATTTATTTCTAACTATTGTTCACTTTGTGTCCCTGTTATAGTTTTATGATCTTCTAAACATATTTGTGCTTAATGGGCTACCCTCTGAAGATAATCCTTATTTATTCAATGGTGACATTGTGGATAGAGGTTCTTTGTCAGTAGATCTCATCGTGACATTGTTTGCGTTCAAGTGCATGTGCCCATCTAGTAAATCATCTACCGCTTTTCATTGTAGCTTGATAGTCCTCTTAGAATTACTAATGATGTCTTTGTAAGTGTGACACACTCCTCTATGGAAATTCATCTATTCATTTGGCTAGGGCAAGAGCATGAACACAATATACGGGTTCGAGGGTGAGGTCAGGTCCAAGTTGAATGGAGCATTTGTTGAACTCTTTGCTCGTCTTTTGTTGTCTTCCTTTGGCGCCTCTTGTTATAAACTAGGAGATTTTTGTTGTCCACGGTGGTCTTTTCAGTGTAGATGGCGTTAAACTTTCTCATGTTAGAGCTATAGATTGATTTGTTGAGCCTTTAGAGGAAGGTAAAAAATGGGTCGTTACTTAATATCGCAACTACTTCTTATTTTGTAGTCACTATTAATGTTGTATATAAGGTTTTGAAGAATCATAATCCTAGTTATAATGTGCATGTCATTGAGTTAATTCAGCATGGTGCCGTAAAAGATAATTGCTTCTAATGTTGATAGGATTGATGTGTGCAATACTCTGGAGCGATCCACGGGCAAAGCAAGGCTGGAAATCAAGATTATTGTATGAAGAATTTCTTGAATGAAGATTGATGAAGTTAAAGACTTGTTTTATAGTTATTTTATCAACTTAATTTAATAGATGGATTGTCTTAATCTTGATTCTTGAACAAAGATTAAAGACTTACTTTTATTATAATTGCCTTGTGGACTTGTGGTTTTTTTATGGGGTATTGTCCGATATGTCGTAATTGTAACTTTTTTTACTTTGATTTAACTATTATTATAGTTATTTTGTAGAAAAAATAAAATGATAAAGTTTATCCGAAAATCACCCGACCCACCCGATCACCCGTGGATGATCGGGTGGATCGGGTTCGGGTGATGTCCCCCTTCGGGTGCAGGTCGGATCGGATGACTGGATTTAGAAACCGAGTCGGGTGATGGATGTGGTCCACCCGTCCATCACCCGACCCATTGTCATCCCATTGATGAAGTAAGTATTGTTGCATTAGGTCGATATTCTGAGAGCAAACCCGATCCACGACGAACTTTGACCAAAAGCCAAGTTTTTTTTTATCCGGGTTGTATTCGGAACAAGCTATCTTTATTAAAATTTAAACAAATAAGTAAAATATGTTATTGTTATAAACTAAGAGAAAAGAGAGAGTTTGAGAGAGGAGACGAGAGGAATGAGAGAATAAACTTATGTTTATTAGGCTTCCAATAAGAGCCTTATATAGGGTTTACAATGCTTGGGGAATAAGTCAACTCTAGGGTTTAGAAAAGCATACCTTATGTACATCCATATATATATATATAATATTATAACACTCCCCCTTGGATGTACATCACTAACCGCCTCGTTAAAAACCTTGTCTGGAAAAACCCAATGGGATAAAAACCAAGACTGAGAAAAAAAGAGTGCAGTTGTAATTCTCCCCCTCAATTTAACATTGCTTGACTGAATCGGCTAAACTTGTCCTCCTTTCGACTCAAAGCTCATGAGTGTAGAGATATCGTCAATATGTAAGTGATATTGAGTGCAAAGTGATGCATGACCTTCATATATCTCCATTTGTCTTCGTGCACATAAATCTTGGTTCTTCGAGAACTTGCATGTACAATCCTGTATAAAAAATATAAATACAAAGCAATACAGATAACCATTTCCAAATAATGATTTACATATGTAATTGGTCCAAAACATATCACTTTTGATATACACAATCTAACTTTGCTTGAATCGCCTTTCTCAGCTCTACCAATCATCATTGTCGACGTATTTCCATTGATCAAGAATCATTAACCTTCTCGTATGTCACTTCTGGTGCAAGTACTTATTCAAACAACATCATCAAGGACAAGCGCATTTCGAGTCCTTCCGAAATGGATTGTAACAAACATTTTATACTTGTCCTTTAAAGTCCTTGCTTATGATGTGTAATCTGAGGTACGATTTTCTTGAAGAACTTATCTCAAGAAACGTCATGTGTCAACAATTAACAGCTTGTTAAGCTGCAATATATCATTCCTCTTCAGGAAAATTGAGCTTCAGATATAGTCTAATAGTCTCCCACGCTTCTGGCATAATTAAGACTTCCTTGTAGTGGATTGGTGTGGAGTTACTACAAGAACCTCCAAATGAGCTAGGCATTTCAGTTGGTATATGTGACTCCGTCACTTTCTTGGTTTTTAGTAAATGCAATTTATAGCATCCTAGCTATATCATTATGTATACGATCCGTTGAACTTCTAGTTCATGTTCGTTTAACCAAGGATATAAAATTATCGAGAATTTTCATTCCTTGCAATCTCATATACATATTAGTCTCATTTTCCGCTCCCCTTAAAGTTGGGATTTTATCTCTTTAAAATGATAATCTTGATACCGAGCGATCACCCAATATAAACTCTAGGTATTCAATAATCTATAGGGACTCCTGCCCTCGTAGAATCCTAACTTTCCTTGTGGCATTAATTTAGTTCATTTAGGGTGAGAATTGGACGTACACCGCATATCTATATATTTTCAGTTCTCTTCTGGAGATAAGTTTCAATTAGGGGAATATATCATGGTCAGTCAAACTTAAATTCTCAACATTCAAATTTTATAAGACCCCTTATGGACAACGATTCTTCTAGATCGTTTCATGTATTAGCTTTAACCCAGCTATGATTGATGACCATATAAATAACGACTGTACTATGTCATTCTATTAAATAGTGTGAGCTACCCGATGCTCGACCGTTACACTACTTGATTGATTTATTTCTCCCACTTTATGTTTCGTGTGACCAATGTGTTGAGGCATCTATCAACATCATAAAATATATGAACAATTAACATTGGTCTATATGACGGTGTTATCAGTCCTCATATGTATTCTTGAATATGTCAAGAAACATGGAGACTATGCATTTACTCTTTACATAATCGACATTGTTACCAAGAAAACAAGTCGTGTATTTACGATCACTCTAAGATAGGGACTCCATGTCCTAGGATCCACTGATCCTTTAGTAGGTGTCCAAGTGAGTTTTCCTATGATCTTGCACATTATTGTTTCACTTGGGTGATCGAATCCATTTTGCCACAAAAAAAATAATATTTTTCCATCAACTAACTTCTGGTTAGAAATATTATATGATTCAATGGGTTGTCGTATGTACCTCGTGTGTAAATTTTCCTGGGAAAATTTAGATAGATATTCGATATTGTCTTTATTCATGAATTCTGCATGATAACCAATTTGTCGAATAACTTTTCAAATAATCAACAAGTTTGTCCTAAACTCGTAAACATAGAGTGTTACTCATTTAATATATTGTTCTTTCCTATAACAATATAGATCTCTTCTGGAGTCATGAATGAGATGCTCTTTCTAACCCTTATATTTCACACTTGGTTTTTGCCATTTTGCAGGATAAAGAAACTTCGGGTTTATCGAAATGGTATAAGTAATAATGACATTATCGACAATAGTTCCCACTATTGAAATTTCCATATGGGTGATCCTTTAATATTTGGGATATCATCAACTCAAAATTAGATAAATCATTCCCTTGATTTCTAACTTTCGAATAAAAATAGATGCCTTAAAATATGTACTACTACCATAGTAATATGGTTTATTATTTGACTATTTTATAACCTACTACAAGAGGTAATATCGCTTCAGGGACTGAAAACTATCACTTCAGGGACTGAAAACTATCACTTCAGGGAATAAATTTATAATCAACATTGAAATAAACAAACTAATATATGACAAGAATAAGTTAATTTGAGTCTTTTATTTCTATCCACTTTCATGAATAATATACGTCACTACGAGGATGTCATTTGACTCACAATGTATATCCACTTCAAGGGATAAAGTAAAGTTTACAAAATAATATCACTTCAGGAATTTTAAAAATTATCACTTCAGGGATTAAAATTGAAAATTATCACTTCAGGGATTAGGATTGAAAATTATCACTTTAGGGATAGAAAATTATCACTTCACAACTATCACTTCAGGGATAGAAAATTATCACTTCACAATTATCGCTTCAGGGATTGAAAATTCTCACTTCAGGGACTGAAAACTATCGCTTCAGGGACTGAAAACTATCACTTCAGGGAATAAAATTTATCGCTTCAGGGATTGAAAACTATCGCTTCAGGGATTGAAAATTATCGTTTCAAAACTATCACTTCATGGATTGAAAATTATCACTCTAGGGATTGAAAACTATCACTTCAGGGATTGAAAACTATCATTTCACAAATAACCGTATATGTATATCACTAATATTAATCAAAACACATCACATGTACATATATGATGGTAGTCGTGAATACATATATGTCATGTATATAGATGATATATGTAAATGTTATGACATGCAATAACATAATATATAACATATATGATATGCCATATGAACATCGAACAGTATATATGTATACATGCCATATATAAATATCAAACAATATGTCTAACTTAATATCTAACAATATATGTATATATGCTGGAGTAAGAAAACACGTATATGTATATTAACAATACTAAAACAAAGAAAACAGTAGCATATAGGAGAAATGAATCTTATACAAATCCTCTCGTTTATACGGACGATTGACCCTATCTTATTCAGGCCTAATGGCAGTGTCGAACTTCTCTAAACTTGAATCATATTTATTTATTTCTATCAAAACTCTTGACATGATAACTATGATTATCTTAACTCCGAATTCAAAATGACTCACACTAGATACAAAAATGATCCAAAAATGTACTAAGGGCGCGTTTGGTTATCGCGGTTGGGGAATGAGGTATCAGATTTTGGAATGAAAACCCAATATCCCGTGTTTGTTTGGCATTTTTTTTTTGAACCCGATTCCTCATACCCTCGGGTATCGTGTTCTCATACCTCTCCTGAAGCTCGGGTTTCATTTTCATTCATGCCCTTTTACTGTTTATCATCTTCAACCTCTTATCTTCCTTCATTCTCATTAACCTCCTTCATTGTTTGTTGTCCATGCCCTTCATATTCTACCACTACAACCCCTTTTTTTCCCTTTTCGTCACCCCGAACCTCAAATTTAAGAAAGAAGAGCAATTTTTACCCAATTATAAGTTTGATTTTCATGGGAATTAGAGGAGAGGGATGAAGTCGAAGGACTGAAATTGAAGACAAACGACTAGTTTAAGGTTAAAGATGAAGGCTTTGATTGTCTAGAAGGTTGAAATTGCAGGAGAGAACGAGAAATCAAATAGAAGAGAAACATATGTGGGCAGAGAAGAGAAATGAGGGAGGTGAAGCACTAGTGGGGCTATTTAGTTGGCTGATGAATCACAAATGCGCTAATATTTTCAAAACCCTAATTTCATTCCAAAAATCTAACCAAACAATTATTCTAGAGAATCAAATTTCAACCTCATACCACCTTAAACTGATTCCTCGTCTCAACCAAATTTATACTAAACGCCCTATCAAAAGAATTAATACACACCAATTTAATTTTAAGTTAATTTTTTCAAATAAAATTTTAATTTATAAAATAGGTCAAAATTAATTTTTAAATTTAACTCATACTTGAAAAATAATTTATAAAATAGTTGAAGGAATTTACGCAGTCTATAACCAATTTCTGTAAACAACCAAACCAACCCAATTGCCACCCACATGCGCACTTAAAGAGATCTAGCTAGGCTCCGGGTGTCCGTTAAACAGAAAAGTGCATAAGAACGGTGGATCCTATTTGCATCGGCTGCAGGTGCCAAATTGCACCTGCAGTCTGTGCGGCAGTGGGTGTCGGCGGTGGATGTCGGCGGTGAATGTCGGAGGTGGTCGGCGATGGATCGATCGAGTCGTACAAATTTTTGGGTTGAGTTCGGGTCGGGTTTAGGTCGAGTCGGGTTCTTCTTCGATATTTAAAAAATATTGAATTTTAAAATTATATCGAGTCTTAAAAAATATCGAGTCAGGTTCGGGTCGAGTTCTTAAAATTCACCGAAAAATTGTGATTGAAATCCACCGAAAGTAATTCATTCACGGACACAACAATAATTTTGATTGAAATCCACCGAATATTCTACCATAAACCCATCACAGACGCAACCCTAAACCCATCACCGCGAGATCGTCACCGGCCGCCGCCGGCCACCGCCGGCCGGCACTCACTGCCGCGCGGCAGTGAGTGCTGTGCGCCACTGACACGGTGCAAATAGCATCGTGTCAGGGCGCAAGTAGCCATCCCGTTAACTTATTATTATTATCACCAACATAATAGCATTGCATGATACACAATAAATTAATAAACAGTTTTTCTAACCTATGCCCTAAGGGCATATATTAAGAATTTTTATTAAGGAATATAAACCTTAAATAGGAAATGGTGAATCCATTTAAAAAAAATTAAAAACTCTAAAAAATTAACACATAATCAAAACTTTCTATATAAGAGATTTTAAGGACATAAGTTAGAAAAATTGATTAATAAAATATAATTGATTCGAAAATAAAACCACAACATAGAATTTTATCTGTTAAGATTCTTAATACAGTACGGGAAATAGAACTATAAAGTATGTAAATAAGAAAATAATTTGTACCCCCCCCCAATCTCTTATCGCTATTTGCCATTGAGTCCACTTTATTTAGCATGAAGACACTTGTTTATGGATATATTTACGGAGCAAAATATATTATTGTATTTTTATAATATTATAGACAATAAGTTTTTATTAATATGTAATTTATTTTCTTATTTTAAAAGAAATCATTTGTTTATTTTTTAAAGACTTAGGGTCTATTCTATTAACATACATGGGGCATATTTTTTTGTAATAGTTACAACTTATTTTAATAATAAGAATATTAATAAGTGATTTTTTTAATTTTTAATCTGTTTCATTAATCAATGAAATTCCTTATATTAAAAATATATAACACAATTTTACATATGGAATTCTGGATACATGTTAAATTTCCATAATTTAAGTTTTACTACTTTAAAAATGTGATAAAATATCAAAACAATTGCTAAAAAATTGTTAAATAAAAGAATGTACATAATAATGCTTAGTGACGAGAACATATAAATAGGCAAAATTGTG
This sequence comes from Rheum nobile, assembly GCA_027886185.1. Lineage (NCBI taxonomy): Eukaryota > Viridiplantae > Streptophyta > Magnoliopsida > Caryophyllales > Polygonaceae > Rheum > Rheum nobile. The sequence goes on along the minus strand of WOAB01000531.1, from coordinate 7,636,462 downwards.
ACAAATCACCCGTTATATACAAAATCACCCATAACCTGCCTCCCGTTTACAATTCACCACCCATCGTCAATTGTTGTCCAATTCTATGTTAAAATGTCTGAAAATACTAAAATGCCCTTAGTTTTTCTTTAAAGAAAGTATGAATCACTATCGGGCTATGGATACCCGCTATTCTTCTTCCTCCTCTTGTTCATGGAAGAACACCTTCTCCTCCATGGCCATTGAGGGTCAAGATGTGCACACTCATATCCTGAAAAAAGGTTAAAAATATATTTCTCAAAAGAGATTGGAACAAATTGTAAAAGACACGTACCTAAAAATCCCAATAACCATGGGTTTGTTTGGCACAATATTTGTAAAGATTTTTTTATACAAAAAAATACTTTTTATTCTATTTTCACGTTTTCCCATATCACTCAAAATTCAAAATTTAAAAATTACTTTTTATTCAAAAATATTTTTTAAGTAAATAAATCTTTATAAAGACACCCGCCAAATAAACCCATATAAGCACACAAGACACAAGCTAAAGCATGCAAGCCCACCAAACACCAATCCCAACAAAAAGTCAAACAACAAGACCAAAGATACATACAACCTCACCCTCTTACATATCGTTACTCTACTTTGATATTATTTTTGGGATGATTTATTATTTTATGAATGAATAATTTTATTTTATTTTTAGATTATTTAATTGATACTCATATTCTTGTTTTGTTTAATTTTATTCTTACAAATTCTTTACTACATAGATTTTTTTTATACATTTAACGTATATTGTAAAATTAGTTAGTCAATTAATGTACAAATATGTTAAGAACCAAAGGTAAAAACAAATAATTATGATATGAATAATTTTTATAAATTAATGGATGACCATAAGACATATATATGTGATGTGACCCATCACTAATTAATATTCCTCCATTTATGCAAACCAACTAATAAATAGTCTCTCAACTCTCAACCCTCAATAATTAATGTGTATCACTCTAGTTTTTTTGTTTATAAAAGAGACTTAACTCCTTACAATGGAAAAGAAGAGAACCAATATCGTGATCCTGGCAAAACTTAACCTCTCTATTATTTTCAAAAAATCCCCCTAAACATTTATTGGAGAAAGGTATATATAATACAGTACAGTTTAACAACAATGTAAATTTCAGGTCAAACTTTATTACATTAGCTAGTAAATTATGACATTGAATTACAATTGATTTCTTCTGCAAATAGGTAGAGTTCTCATTAGACCAAATAAAATAATAATATTGTTATTAAATTTTCCTAGTTCATTTAGTAGATATATTTATCTCCTAACATAACATAGTGTCTCTTATACAAAATAAAAAAACACCACCATTTTCTTAAGCAAATAATAAACCATTCCCCTAACGTATAGTTAGCATACACTAGCATTGTTGACAGTCAATTGAGAGTTTCACATTAGAAGTGTGAGGTATCCAAGTCTAGTATATAAGTAGATGGACTACTCCATTTATTGTCAATTGATTTTAAGATAGAATCCCATTGGGCTTATGTGTTGGGTTTAGCAGTTGGACTCAAAAGTACATCTCCTTGTAACAATTGGTATCAGAGCCGATGGTTCGACTGAGGCCGGACGTGGTTCGTGGGACCTTGTGTGGGACCCTCAAGTGAGGGGGGAGATTGTTGAGAGTCAATTGAGAGTCTCACATCGGAAGTGTAAGGTATCCAAGCCTAGTATATAAGTAGATGAACTCCTCCACCTATTGTCAATTGATTTTAGGATGGAACCTCGTTGGGCTTATGTGTTGGGCTTGACAGTTGGGCTCAAAAGTACATCTCTACGCAACAAGCATTTTTTCACCTAAAGATATATATATTGATATTTAACAACAGTTGACTAACAATTATAATATAAAAAATAAAGTAATGTACTTTTTAGTATTGCATACCTGCAACTTTTTGATATTTATACCCTTCACACTACTACTCATTGTGTTGCGTAGTAGTATGCATACTACTACTCATTGCGTAGTATTATGCATACTTTAAAAATAAGAAGTTTAACTTACAAAATGTCAAACTTAAAACTTTAACTTAATATTAAATAACATAAAAATCCTAAATTTAGCCATACAATTTTATGGAGTTTCTAGTTAATTTAATGGTTTATGGCTTATAGGAATATAGGTTCAATACTTATGGTGGGTGGGGTCCATAGGATTGTAGGCTTTTTAGGATTAGGGTGTGTGGGGTTTCTAGAGTTAAAGTGTGTAGGGTTTTGAGGTTTATATGAGCTTTGTTTTTATAGTTTGGGTTTAAAGAGTTATGTTGTGTGGGGTTTATAAGGCTTTAGGATTTATATGAAAAGAGGAAACTACTTTTTAGAAGAGTATATGAAAAACTACTTTTTACAAATTGTCAAACTTAAAATAATTTTGTAGGATTTTTAAATTTTTTAGAAGAGTATATGAAAAATAGTTTGGGTTTAAAGAGTTATGTTGTGTGGGGTTTTGTCAATTTAGTTTTCTTTATTGTTTAGAAGAATATATGAAAAAATATTTCTTAGGATTTAACATTTAAAATTTATAGAATCTAGGGTTTCAAGGGTTTAGGGAACATGAGTTTTATTACTTCAATAGTTTTTTATGGTTTCATTTTTTTTTAAAAACTTAACGTTTCTAGGGTAGGGTTTTGGATTTTCGGCACATCAATCCTTCTTTACTTCAAAATGAGAATGTTTATAAAACTTGATAAATGGTTTAGACTACGTTATATTCCTTTTATTATACAAAGGTTGTTAGCCGTAGTGGCTTAAACTTGATGTGAAACATCTTAATATGCTTTGTGGGGTGAAACATCTCTATTTTCAAATTTTCATAGGATTATAAACACTCATTTTATATAAATAATACTCCCTCCATCCCTTAAAGTTTGTTCCATTTCCATTTTTGGCGTCCCGAAAAGTTTGTCCCATCTCCTTTTTTTTCATTTCTATCTACTCTTTTCTTACAATAATGCCCTTACCTTTATTCAAATTATCCAACTCTATCATCTTCTTTATTTCTCTTCCCTCAATCCATCTCCATTACAACTAACAACAACCCATTTTAATTCGGGTAGAATGTTCGCACCCAGATTTTCTGGTGGCGCACCTGTTTTTGTTTTCAAAAAAAAAAAAACAATTCCTTGGGCGCAATCAGGGTGCGCCCAAGTGAAAGAATCGGGTTTTAAAAAAAACCCGGTTCATGGCCAATTTTTTTTTTTTTTTTTTTTTTTAAAATCTGGTTCACCTTGGGCGCATCCACGTTGCGCCCAGAAGGGAATTTTTTTTTTTAAAAAAAAAATTAAATTAATTTTTTTTAAAAAAAAAAAAAAAAAGGCGCAACGTGGATGCGCCCAAGAAGTTTCTATTATTTTTTAGAGTTTGTGATTTAGGGTTTTTGGACGCAACCAGGTTGCGCCCAAGGGGGTTTTAGTGTGTTTTAGGGTTTGGGGTTTTCGTCCATTCGAGTACAAACCCCTAAACCCCACACACCCTTTGGGCGCAACTAGATTGCGTCCAGAATTATGGGCACAACTAGGTTGCGCCCAAGGGGTTTGTAGCGTTTTTTAGGGTTTAGGGTTAGGCCTTGGGGTTTAGGGTTAGGTCTTGGTGTTTGGGGTTTATGGTTATATTATATAGTTATATACTATGCTTATATCATATAGTTATATACAATAATTATATCTTATACTTATATGATTTATATCCAATTTGGTTATATCATATCGTTATATTCTATAGTTATATACAATGATTATATGTTATAGTTATATCTAATTTGGTTATATCATATCGTTATATTCTATAGTTATATAAAATGATTATATGTTATAGTTATATCCAATTTGGTTATATCATATCGTTATATCCTATAGTTATATACCATGATTATATGTTATCGTTATATCCAATTTGGTTATATCATATCGTTATATTCTATAGTTATATAAAATGATTATATGTTATAGTTATATCCAATTTGGTTATATCATATCGTTATATCCTATAGTTATATACCATAATTATATGTTATCGTTATATCCAATTTGGTTATATCATATCGTTATATCCTATAGTTATATATTATGATTATATCATTTGAAAATCACATATAACTATGGTTATATCCAATTTGGTTATGTCTTATGGTCATATACTACGGTTATATTCTATAGTTATATACTATGGGTATATCTTATGGTTATATTTCATAGTTATATATTATGATTATATCATATATTACATCATATAGATATACTATGGTTATATCATATAGTTCTATATAATGAATATATCTTATAGTTATATGTGTTATATCAAATTTGGTTATATCATATCGTTATATTATATAGTTATATATTATGATTATATCTTATGGTTATATTATATAGTTATATATTATGGTTATATCCTATATTATATTCTAAAGTTATATACTATGGTTATATCTTATAATTATATACTATGATTATATCTTATAGTTATATAGTATGCTTAATCATATATTGTATCATATAGTTATATACTATGGTTATATCATATACTTATATAATATGACTATATCTTATAGTTATATGTGATTTGGTTATATCCTTATAGCTATATCCAATTTGGCTATATCCTTATGATTATATTATATAGTAATAACAAAATTGGATATAACTATATGATATAACTATAAGATATAATCATAGCATATAACTATATGATATAACCATAGTATATAAATATAGAATATAATCATGAGATATAACCAAATTGTATATAACTATAAGATATAATCATAGTATGTAACTATATGACATAACCATAGATATAACTATAAGATATAATCATAGTATATAACCATAGTAATAACCAAATTGGATATAACTACAAGACATCCAAATTGGATATAAACAAATTTGGGCGCAACCACGATGCGCCCATGTTTTTTTTTTTTTCCGGGAAAAAAAAACCTGGGCGCATCGTGGTTGCGCCCAAGATCAACCGGTTCAGACCCAAACCGGTTCAATAATCTTTAAAAAATTATTTTTCAAAATAAAAATAATCCACCCAGACCTTGGGCGCACCCTGGTTGCGCCCAAGGAATTGTTTTTTTTTATAAAAAAAAAACCCCAGTTTGGGCGCATCCCGAATGCGCCCAAACTGGGGTGCGCCGCAAGAAATTGCGGGTGCAAACAATAATCTCCTTTTAATTTTACCACTCCATTAAACAAATTTCTTCACCCACCTCCATTAAAATCCAATTCCTTTCCAAAATCCAAATTGCTTCCCCCATTAAACCCAAATTTCTTCCCCCAAAATCTCAACTTTCCCCATAAACCCTAAACCCAATCCCCCATAACCCAATCCCCATAGACCAAAACCTTACCCAGCCCAATTCCCCCCATAACCCTAGCTCACCCCTCATTCCCCTCTCACTTTCCCTCGCCGCTCTAACTCTCTTGCTCTCTCCTCTCTACTGATAACCCTAGATTTCTCTATTTCTCTCTCGATCTCTCTATTTCTCTGTCTCTCTTGCTCTCTCCGCTCTGCCGCTTTATTCCCCTTTGATTTGGAGCTCTCTTGATCTCTCGATCTCGCTTTGGAGTTCCCTCTTAGTCATTGGAGCTCTCTCGATCTCACTTTGGAGTTCTCTCTCAGTCCCCGGAGCTCTCTCGATCTCGCTTTGGAGTTCTCTCTCAGTCCCTGGAGCTCTCTCGATCTCGCTGGGTAATGTTTTGGGCTATGAGGATTGGGTTTAGTCCCCTTTGAACTGTAGCTCTCTCGATCTCTCTGATTTGGAGCTCTCTGTTTCTTGTCCGGCCGATTTAGTCCCCTTTGATTTGGAGCTCTCTCTCAGTCCCCCTTTGATTTCGTCATTGCCGATGAGTTTGGACCCTGATGTTGTCTTTGGCTCTGAGAGTGTTCAGACGCCTTCTCATGAGTGTAGTCTGCATGCATGCTCCAATTATCCCATGTGCGAGTGTGGTGATGAATGTGATGGAAACCACTGCTATACCCCAACGCGATTTGAAGAAACAGTTGACAACTACTTGTGGCCTGTAGACGATGATGATGTTGTTGAGTCCTCCATACCGGCTGATAAAGTTGTTGATGAGTCCCCCTTGCTGGATGATGATGTTGTTCTTGAGTCCCCTGTGATGGATGATGATGTTGGTGGTGACTCCCCCATGATTGACATGGATGACTAGCTAAGTCCCCTTCTGTATGAATATTATTGTTGTTGTTGATACATGTTGTTAGAACTCTTGCTATCTGATGTTATTGTTGGCTTGATCTTTGTTGTTGTCCCTCTGAAGTTGATGTTGATAATCTTTGTTGACTTCATATATGATTTCTATTGGTTGTTAGAACTCTTGCTATGTTGATGTTGATGATCTTTGTTAGAACTCTTGCTATCTGATTTATATTGGTTGTCTGACTTCATATGTTGATATTGATGATCTTTGTTAGAACTCTTGCTATATGATGTTATTGTTGGCTTGATCTTTGTTGATTTCATAAATAACGAAGCCATTCAATGCTCTGTTAGTTTTTTGAGTTGTGTTCTGAGAAGTAAATTATCATTTGTTTTGCCCCCCTCTGTTTTGGTGTTAAGAACTGAAAGAATGTTATTGAGTTTGTATTGGTTCTGTACAAAATGAAAAAGTCAATTTGTGTGCTTGTAATCCTCTATCTATTGGTTGTTAATTTTGCAGCTTCACTTTCTATTGGTTCTGTGTAATTAAGTGTGGATCAGTCTCTGTAATTTTCTACAGAAACCTTTGAACTTGTACTTTCTACAGAAACCTTTGAACTGAGAGCAATTTTCTTAAATATTGTGCAAATTAAGTGTGGATCAGTGTTTAATTTAGCTTTAGTTGTGTCTGTGATGGTTTTTTAATCAATGATGAGGTCTTAAAAAGCTGAGATGCAATGTTCTGTGAATTCTCTGCCTTGACTTACATTAGGAAACCAGACACAATTGTGTCTGAATGAGGCCTTTGTATGTTAAGGTTTTGGGGATGGAGTTGTGTCTGTGATGGTTTAGGGGACTCTGAGATAAAAAAATTTTAATCAATGATGAGGTCTTACAAAACTGAGATGCATATCCTGAATATTCATTGCCTTAGTGTGCCATAGGAAACCAGTAAAATAACACTGAATGAGGCCTCATGTGTATGCTAAGGTTGTGAATGGATATGTGTCTATGATGGGAATGAGACAACTGAGATTACCATTTTTTTCCTTTCTCTGTGCATTATGTATTGAAGGATTGCTCTGGTTGTTCACAAAAGGTTTCATTCCCCTCTGTTTTGCTTTCAAAAGTTCCAAACATGTTCACAAAATATCATAACTTTACACAATCTTGTCATGTACACAAAATTACTTAGTCTATCACCTAAGTTTGTAATTAACAAAAAAATTGATGGTTGACAGGCGTAAAAGTCGTATGCCTAATCAAAGAAATCCTAAAGTACCTACTAAATAGAATATAGCAAGCAATTCAGGGTCGAACCCAAGGGAATCAGGTTATCAATTCTTGTGTTTTTCAAGTCACCAACTAGGAACTAGGGGGGGGGGGGTTGTAGTATTTCGAAGTAACCAAGTAAATAAAGCAAGAAAACAAGTAAACAAATTCGCAAGTAAAGGTTGTGAATATGGTGGGGGAAAACGTCACACCTGACAAAGATCCACACAACAAGAGATATGGTTGATCACTGAATTCTATTAGCCTCAAGTTCTTATCTTTCCTATAGTTGTCCTTATCCCGATCTTAGGTAACTATTAGTTCTACCAGCCCTAATAGTACTTATTACTAGGTCAAATCCGAAAACCTTCAAGACTCAACAAAGCAATAGCATTCAACCAAGGATTTAACAAGATACATGCAATAGAAACAACCCGTTACTATAACATGCAATTAACTCTCTCTCACGATGAACACTCGCAACCCGCTCATGTAAATCGTGTTTGCTACTAGATATGCAACCCGAACCCGGAATCACAAGTCCTAGCTATATGGATAATATCAATAAACCTAGGTGATCAGTCTAGATAAATCAATAAGATTCAATAAACATTCAAGCACAAGAGAATTAATCCAACTAGATAGGAAAACAAACAAGAGTAGAAAACTCACAATCAATCAATTGCTGGCTTTAAACTGTCAAGTGCAACAATGGAGGTTTAGTTCTCCATTAGGGTTTGTGAGAGAAAAACGATGAAAGGTGGCAACTAGGTTTAGAGAATGGATCCTCTAAAAGAGTCTTAAACTTAACTTAAATACTAAAGAAATAAAGAAAAGAAAATAACAAACTTGGAAACAAAGTCTCGGAAATAAAATAAAACAGAAATAAAACTCGGAAAGAATCTCTTCAGCGCATCGTCACCGCGGGGTGCGGTGACACCCACCGCGGTGTGCGGTGGTAATCCAAAATCACGGCCTCTTCTCTGTAAGGTTCGCCGCGGGGTGCGGCAGTTCCCACCGCTGGGTGCGGTGGCGACGACTTCTCCAACTTCTGCGACACTTCCGTAAAAATGCCATAACTTTTGATTCCCAACTCGGATTGCGCTCATATTTTGAGGACTTGTATTAGACTTCAATATCTAACTTCTCGAATTGAAATCACTCCATTGGACATCTTAGTAGAGAGAACGAACCAATTGAATTCAGCAGACTGTTCTTCTACTCTTCAATGCACTTCAAACCTCTGTAAATCCCATGATTTCTTCACTTCTAGTCTCTAACTCTCAACTCCACAATTGTGCTCTAAATCCATCCAAATGGCACCTCAAAACTGGTAACAACCCCTAGAAATACACTATAAAATAGTGCCGATCAAATCCCCCATGCTTAAACCTTGCTCGTCCTCGAGTAAGCTAAAGTCAACCTACTCCTTCAATCAATCCCCAAGGTTTCAGGAAGCATAGAAAACTCAATCCCTCCAAGAATTTCACATAACAATAAACTACAGGTACCAACACAATAAGCACAACACAACATATACAATAATACAACACCACACACCAAAGCTAAAAGGAAAGCAAAGTACTTTCCCCAAGCTTATCCCAAACACCATAGAGTGAATAAAATCTAATCCTAATCTCCCATCTATCTTCTTATGCCTCCCAGAGTGACCTATCCGAATCCTCCTTATATCACCTCTTCTTATGTCGCCATGCTAGGTAAAATGATGATTCCTAAAAATCACTCTTCTTCTTTTCACTCATTTTGCCAAGGCGCCCTTTCGGGTTTTCACCAAGCCACTCATTTCATTTTTCAATAGATGTGCTCACATAAACTCACGTCACTCTTGACCAATTATTACCCCAGCCTAATGCTGGTCCAAGCCACCTGCTTATTGCCTAGGCCGCCCTTTCGGGTTTTCGACCTATCCCAGGATTTCAATTTTTGCCTTTTTTCAATTTTGGCTCTTTTCATTTTTTTCTTCTTCTTATCAACGACATAGCAAGTATAAAACCCTCCCCCATACTTAAACATTGCATTGTCCTCAATGTAATGAAAGACAAAAGAATAGAAGCACAGGGAAGAGCAAAAAATAACTCACAGACGCCGCTGAGTTGGCTTGGACACTGAAATTGTTGCTGGCGGTGAAACAAGGAACGCCCAGGTCTCCAGTGTTGGGCGAGTGTCTTCATCAATTCCAACGTCTTCATTACCATGCAACCAATAGGGAACCACTTGGTGAGTAGTGGTAGAGCATGTACGTCGGGGTTGCACGGCCTTCAATGACCACAAAAAATAGGCCTAGATATGATCGTGGTGTGGGCCTCTGGTGGTCCTCCTCCTCAGCTGACAATTGTAGGGCCATCATCGTTGTCAAGTAATGTGTAGGGCTAAGGTTTCCTTCGTGACAACATGATGCGCACCTTCTCCATGGGGAACTCCGGACAGCTGGCCTACGGTAGAACTCTTTTTTGTTATTTTTTCGATTTTTTTTTACTCCCCGTTTAAGGTTTTTTCGGGGAGTTTATTAGTGCAGGGAAAGAAGACTTACATTGGTGGTAAACCCCTTCTTCAATAGGCATGAGTCTCTTCCCTGTAGGTTAGTTAGAAACAAAAACAAAAACAAGGCAAAAACAAACAAAACTAATGCAAAAATAAAGAAGGAAAAGCAACGAAAATAATACATACCTTGGGTTGCCTCCCGGACAGCGCCTTAGTTATTGTCATTGCATGACATACCGCTTCGAACAACCTCAATCCATAGCATCAGGTTCCTTAGGAACCCTCTCATTTAGCACCTCCTTCCTGAACCAATCATGGAAAGTTTTTAACCTTAGACCATTCTTCTTCTTCAGCGGCTCCTCCACCTTGACCTTCTTAGTCGCCTCCCCCCCATACTTAGATCGATCAAGGGGGCGTTTAGCCTCAACTTCAGGGGCCTGCACCATAGAGGGGACGAGCTTCTCGCTCGGAGTTAGCACAGTGGGGCCAATGCCCAAAAGAGAAGTAGGAGACTCACCCTTCTCATCCAATGAAGTCGTGACTTCCTGTAGGTTAGAAGATACAGTAATACCGACAGGCAAGTCAACTATGGAATCCTCTATTATAGGTTGCAATTCATCCAAAGGGTTCAGACTCATTACATCAACAAAGTTTAAAGAGGCATTCATGACAGGTTTCACATCATATATGTTATATTCAACTCCATCCCCATCAAATTCTATAGTTAATTTCCCACTTCTGACATCAATTGTGGTATTTGCAGTTTTCATGAAAGGTCTACCTAACATCATATGTGCACCTGTATCACCACCCATATCAAGAACATAAAAATCAGTGGGAAAAATCAGCTTATCTATCATAACGAGGACATCTTCAACAACCCCTTTCGGGTAGACATTGGTTCCATCAGCTAATTGAATAACTAGCCTAGTGTCCTGTAGTGGTGGCAGACCAAGAGACTCATAAAATGACAATGGTAAGACATTAATAGCTGCACCAAGATCTAGCATAGCTTTATCAATTTTTGTCTCACCAATGATGCAAGGGATAGAGAACATACCTGGATCACTTTACTTCTTGGGCATACGCCTTTGAAACACAGCGGATACTTGCTCGCTCACCTGGACCTGCTTCTTTTTCTTCTGCTTCTGTTTCCTCTTGATTGTGCAAAGTTCCTTCAAGAAGCGAGCATATTTGGGAATACTTTTAACAAGTTTGAGTAAAGGGATGTTTACCTCGCACTTGCTGAATGTTTCGAAAAGGTCCTTGTCGTCGATGACCCTTCTCTCCTTGAGCGCCTCTGGGAATGGGACGGGTGGCTTTTCGGAACCGAGAGGAGGAAAGTATGGACAAACATAGGTGTCCACATAAGGCTCGTTAACAGCTCCAGAAGATTCGCCGCGGGTGCGGTCAGAAGCCACCGCGGGGTGCGGTGCATCCCCAGAAAAATCTTGAGAAACAGTACCGTCACCGCGGGGTGCGATGGACTCGACAGAGCATTCTGTTCCTCTTCTTCATTCTCGCCGCGGGTGCGGTACTCTTGCCGCTGGGTGCGGTGATCCTCCAGAAACTCTTCTTCTCCTGAATCGTCATTCTCAGCACTAGGAGCGACAGACAATTGCTTTCCACTTCGGAGGGTTACAACACTAACATTTGCCCGTGGGTTAACTACCGTTTGAGATGGTAGATTTCCCGACATCTTTGCATCGATCCTCGTGATGGATTCAGCCATTTGGATCATCTGCGTCTCCAAATTCTTTATGCTTGACCCCGTAGCTTGAACATGAGTAGTGAAATGTTTCTCAAAGCTTGGAGCATATCTTCAGTTGAAGCAGACGTACCCGGTTGTGGATCTTGCGACCTTTGTAGAAATTGAGGTCTTGGCTGTTGTTGTTGTTGAAACTGAGGCTGTTGTTGTTGATTCGGTTGATCCCTCCATCTGAAATTCGGGTGGTCTCTCTACCCCGGATTATAAGTGCTGGAGTATGGATCGTTCCGAGGTCTTGGAGGTCCATAACCCCCTACATGGTTCACCTCAGCATTCGGATCATCTTGCAATTGAGGACATGCATCGGTGGGGTGGAATTGATCAGCACAAATCCCACATGCTCTGAGTTGTTGAGGAGTTCCTTGCAGCGTTAGTCTCCTCACCATGTCCTTCAATTCGGCAATCTCGCTTGCTAGCTCTGAGCGATTGGAGTTCACAGCATTGACTCCTCTCTTGGTAGAAGTTCTACCGAAATTTCTTGTCCCCTCTGCCATCTCCTGAATATTTTCCATGGCTGCCCCCGGAGTTGTGTTAAGAATGTTTCCACCACATGCAGCGTCAACAATCCTTCTTTCATTGTCCAGCAAACCATTGTAAAGATGAAGCACTAGATCTTGATTTGTGTACCCGTGGAATGGGCAGCTTGAGCAAAGTCTCTTGAACCTCTCATAATACTCGTATAGAGTCTCGTCCTCCTCTTGCTCAATGTTGCTTATAGCCTTCTTCAAGCTATTCGCCTTCTTGGCGGGAAAGTATTTTTCAAGAAAGGCCTTATGAAGCTTGTTCCACGTGTCTATACTTCCAGTGGGTAGATGGTAGTACCAATCATCAGCTGCGTCTTTGAGGGTGAACCCGAAAGCTCTCATCTTGATTTGCTTCTCAGTGACGTTCGCCGGTTTCATGCTCATGCAGACAATGTGGAATTTATCCATATGCTTGATTAGGTCCTCTCCAGCCAGCCCATGGAAAGTTGGGAGCAAATGAATCAGCCCCGACTTCAGTTCAAAATTCACGCCATCTCCTATGGCGGGGATTGTCACAGCTAGTGGTTGCATAGTCAGATTCGGCGCAGTCAATTGCCGAAGTGTTTGGTCACCCATTGCAACTTGTAGGGCGGTGTGTTCTCTGCGGTTCCTGTGGAACGTCTTGTCGATCTCTGGAACTAAATCAACAAGTGGACTATCAATAGCACGGGTGTCGACCATAAGATAGGACAACACCAAAGTTGGTAACAAACAAACACACAAAAACAGAAATTTTGATTCCCCGACAACAACGCCAAATTTGACAGGCTTAAAAGTCGTATGCCTAACCAAAGAAATCCTAAAGTACCTACTAAATAGAGTATAGCAAGTAAGTCAGGATTGAACCCAAGGGAATCAGGTTATCAATTCTTGTGTTTTTCAAGTCACCAACTAGGAACTAGGGGGGGGGGGGGGTTGTAGTATTTCGAAGTAACCAAGTAAATAAAGCAAGAAAACAAGTAAACAAATTCGCAAGTAAAGGTTGTGAATATGGTGGGGAAAAACGTCACACCTGACAAAGATCCACAGAACAAGAGATATGGTTGATCACTGAATTCTATTAGCCTCAAGTTCTTATCTTTCCTATAGCTGTCCTTATCCCGATCTTAGGTAACTATTAGTTCTACCAGCCCTAATAGTACTTATTACTAGGTCAAATCCGAAAACCTTCAAGACTCAACAAAACAATAGCATTCAACCAAGGATTTAACAAGATACATGCAATAGAAACAACCCGTTACTATAACATGCAATTAACTCTCTCTCACGATGAACACTCGCAACCCGCTCATGTAAATCGTGTTTGCTACTAGATATGCAACCCGAACCCGGAATCACAAGTCCTAGCTATATGGATAATATCAATAAACCTAGGTGATCAGTCTAGATAAATCAATAAGATTCAATAAACATTCAAGCACAAGAGAATTAATCCAACTAGATAGGAAAACGAACAAGAGTAGAAAACTCACAACTAATCAATTGCTGGCTTCAAACTGTCAAGTGCAACAATGGAGGTTTAGTTCTCCATTAGGGTTTGTGAGAGAAAAACGACGAAAGGTGGCAACTAGGTTTAGAGAATGGATCCTCTAAAAGAGTCTTAAACTTAACTTAAATACTAAAGAAATAAAGAAAAGAAAATAACAAACTTGGAAACAAAGTCTCGGAAATAAAATAAAACAGAAATAAAACTCGGAAAGAATCTCTTCAGCGCATCGTCACCGCGGGGTGCGGTGACACCCACCGCGGGGTGCGGTGGTACTCCAAAATCACGGCCTCTTCTCTATAAGGTTCGCCGCGGGGTGCGGCAGTTCCCACCGCTGGGTGCGGTGGCGACGACTTCTCCAGCTTCTGCGACACTTCCGTAAAAACGCCATAATATTTGATTTCCAACTCGGATTGCGCTCATATTTTGAGGACTTGTAGTAGACTTCAATCTCTAACTCCTAGAATTGGAATCACTCCATTTGGACATCTAAGTAGAGAGAACGAACCAATTGAATTCAGCACACTGTTCTTCTACTCTTCAATGTACTTCAAACCTCTGTAAATCCCATGATTTCTTCACTTCTAGTCTCTAACTCTCAACTCCACAATTGTGCTCTAAATCCATCCAAATGGCACCTCAAAACTGGTAACAACCCCTAGAAATACACTATAAAATAGTGCCGATCAATGGTCCTGCTTCTGCTTGTATTCCTTGACTATCTTGCTCTTGACTGTCTTGCTCCATCACATTATGTCCCATTGATTGTCTTCTACTGCATCTTGGCTGTCTTGCTCTCCATATACTGCTTCTGTCCCCTGAGTCTCTGCTTCTGCATTTGATGGTCCTACTTCTGCTTGTATTCCTTGCACACTCCTTTGAACAATGTCCCATGCTTGTATGACAACCCACATAGGTGCTTTTATTTCTCTTGGTAGATTTCCCTGAGCTGCTAATTTCTTCTTGTTGAAGTGTGGCAAATCATAGTCATTGCCTCCTTTGGCTTTCAGAATCTCATTCATAACATATTGATATGTCATCCACACATCACCTAGAGTTTCTGGACTTAGCTCATAAAAAGCCTCATTTACTGCTTCTAACATGTGATCAACATCCTTGGGCATTTTTTTGTACATCAATGATTGAATGCTCCTAAAAAAACCTAGGTCTAAGATATTCAAGTCAGGGCTATTAGCTGGTTGTTGGATTAAAATAAATGTGAATCCATCTTGACAATAAACCTGTTGCCATTCTGCATCATCTTGAGTGATGTGGGCCTTTGCATTGTCTTGTTGTATGAAAATGACTCTCTGTTCTCCATCTTGTGGCCATTTTGCCTTTATAGCTGGAACAATCTGGTTTATTAGCATGCTTCTTGTTACATTCTTGTTGACTAATTCCACTAGCTTTGTGACAATAGTCCTCTTGTCTCTGTTCTTAGACTTTCTATTTGCTGCTTCTTGGTAACTGAATGGAAAAATACCTATTTTTCCATCAAATGTACATTGTCCCTCTGAGTTGAACCTTGGTCTTGCTACCACAACTGTAAACATGACTTTGGGTATCCATTTGCTAGAGCTTACAACTCTGTATTTTCCCCTCTCATTTTGTTCTAAATACACTCTTTGTGATTTCTTGCTAAGATAGAACCACTTTTCATCCAAATGAACAAAGTCAAACATTGGATTATACTCTCTCTTAGTTTCAACTGTATCCCCTTGTAATAACCTTAATATCCAATCTAACCTTGTTATCTTGTGTGAAGCCTTTAATCCAGGGTGTAGTGGGTTTGTATGTGGCTTTATAATTCCCCTTTTGACCATTCTATGAACTGTGTTCTTTGAAAGGATGAGCTTGGTTGCCAAATCCCTTATGCATGATCTGTCCCCCATGTTTAGTGATGTGATAGCATCTGGTTGAATTTCAGATCTTTTTCTGCCGCAATTATGATACTTATTGTTGACATTGCACCTTTGCATTGCAATATCTTGTTGCTTGGTTGTGTTCCATATTCTGCCTATGGTCCTTCTTGACACACTGAACTCATTTGCAACATCATTGATTGCACCCACTGTAAGTTTTCCATCTTTTGCTCTGTGTAGAAGCTTTAGCAAGATCTGCAATCTCATATCATTGATGAGCCTGGTCTGTGTTGGCTGATGATGTTCAGTTGTCCCTGTGTGATGCTCTGCTTCTGGTTGATGATGACCCTGGTCTGTGTGATCCTCTGCTTCTGGTTGCCCATACTCCTCTTCAATGCCCGGTGCTTGGTTGAGATAAAAAAAGAAGCGCATTAAGATCAAGTTCATATTCTCCCTGGTTAGCATCATTAAATTCTTCATGTTCTGGAAGTGGAGCTTCATTTAAATTAAATATTGAAGCCATTCACAGCAGACAGTGATGCAGCCTTCAATGCTCTGTTATTCTTTTGGATTGTGTTCTTAGAAGTAAATTATCCCATGTCCCTCTGTTTTGGTGTTAAGAATTTAAAGAATGTTGCTCTGTGTAATTAAGTGTGGATCCGTGTGCTTGTAATCCTCTATATCTATTGGTTGTTAATTTTACAGCTTTACTTTCTATTGGTTTTGTGTAATTAAGTGTAGATCAATCTCTGTAATTTTCTGCAGAAACCTTTGAACTTGTACTTTCTGCAAAAACCTTTGAACTGAGAGCAATTTTCTTAAATATTGTGCAAATGAGGTTTTGGGACAAACTTAACGGGACATAGGGAGTAGTTTATAATATTCAAATTGACTAAAAATTCAAGAAAAATACGACAAATGAATTTTTATTATGAGTATAATATGAACAATTTTTCTAGTGTGTGCCCATGGACACATGCTAACAAGTTAAAATAGGAAATTATCTTCAAAATATTCTCTAAAAGAGAATGGGTAAACCCTTAGGAAAAAAATAAACTAGTGACTAAAAAGATTATTGCTAAAAAAAAGAGTTCTTA
Organism: Rheum nobile; assembly: GCA_027886185.1. Classification (NCBI taxonomy): domain Eukaryota; kingdom Viridiplantae; phylum Streptophyta; class Magnoliopsida; order Caryophyllales; family Polygonaceae; genus Rheum; species Rheum nobile. The sequence goes on along the minus strand of WOAB01000531.1, from coordinate 7,619,736 downwards.
GAATGTGCCCATCGGCACACACTATAAAAAACCTAATACGAATATCTTTCACTACCAATCAAAAATTTGTTTATATCCATTCCCTTGAAAATAAAGCAAAATGATTCCAAAATCCAAACTTTAATTATTTTAAAAATGTTTTAATCTGCATACTAAATCCAATTAGTATGTGCACTAATTTGAATTGTGTATGGTATGAACGACCTTATGCATTCCCTATGAAAAATCCCACGCATCCAGACTCGTAAGGTAACCCACGCGTATGGTATATTTGTATAAAATCACAATTAAGTAAATAAATTTATATATGTATAATTGAAAGGTTTAATTATCAAGTTTTTTTGAAAACATTACTGATGTAACACTAATAATCAAGTTGTTAAACATATCTTGTATAAAAATAAACAAAGATTAATGCACTGAAAATCCCAAACCCTACCCTAGAAACATCAGGACTTAAAAATGTTAAGATCCTAAAAAGACAAAAAAAACTAAACCAAAAAATAAATATAATAAAACCCCTATACCCTAAACCATTAAAACCTTAAATCCTAAACCCTAAAAAAATCTCATATATTCAATTATAAAAAACTAAACCCATAAACCCTAAATCCTTAATTTTAAAAATCCTATAAATATACTTTTAGATATATTTTTCTAAAAAATATTTCTTAAAATACGTATAACCATATTTATATAAACCCCACACACCCTAATTCTTTGAACCACAATCATAGAGCTACAACCCTATACATAAACCCTAAACCCAATAAACATTAGACACTTGAAACTAGACATGTTAAATGGGTCGGACAAGTTGGGTTCGGGTGGTAACGGGTTTGGCTCGGGTTCGGGTTGACCTAATGGGCCGAAAGTGTCCATTTTTATGATTTTATATTTTTTAAAAATTTAATAATAAAATAATTAATATTATACTGTTATTTAATAAAATATATAAAATATAAATGAGATAATATATATGAAATAATGCGTTTGGGCCGGGTTCGAGGCTTCCGGGATCGGGTCGAGTCGAGTTCAGGTCAATTCGGGTACGGGTTCTTCTGGACCTAGTGACTTTCGATCGGGTCTTGACCCAAAAAAATCGGGTCGGGTCGATTTTTTGGGTTGGTCGGTTTTTTACAGGTCTACTTGAAACGCTATACACTGTATAATAAACCCTATACAACCTAAAACATATAAACCCTACAAACTGTAAACCTAGAAACCCCTAACTCTAAAATCCCACACACCCTAATCCTATAAACCCTAAAACCCTATGAATCTAACCCATCATAATAATTGAAACTATAATCCTATAAACCACAAACCTTTAAACTAGAAATCCCATAAAGTTGTAAGTCTTAAGTTAAGCTTTATTTAAGTTATTTATTATTAACTTAAAATTTTAAATTTGATTTTATATAAGTTAAAATTAAATTTTAAAGTTTGAGTGTTTATGCTAAAGATTTTTCTTATTAAGTTATATGATTAAGTTTAATATTTTTATGTTAAATTACAAGCTAATTTTTTTTTATTAAGTTAAAATTTTTACTATAATATTATTAGGTTTAGTGTTAGAGTTCTAATTTATTATTTTTTTAAATTATAAGTTTTTTTTGAACCGTCGAGTTGGCCTGGACAGGTCCGGACCAGTCAAAATCGGGTGAAACCACCAGTTCTTGAAGGTGGCTTGTTCGTGAACCGGGGCCACCATACTACTACACAATTAATAGTAGTATGCGTACTAGTACACAATTAGTGGTAATATTGGTACTACCATGCAATTAGTAGTAGTATGCGTACTACACATGAAGTAGTAGTATGTCGATGAGATTTTGGCATTTTTTTATGTTTTTATTTTGTTTTTTAAAATCAAACATACTTATACGCATTGAGTAGTATAAAGGGTACATATTTATCAAAACGTTATGGGTATGAATATGAACCCCGTTCCTAAATTCGAACAATAGAACGTAATAATTTTTAACACGTATCTCGAGAGCATAAGAAAAGAAAAAATCCTTGACGAAAATTTCATTTTGTCATGGATTATGGATGTCAATGACCATGTTCTGATTTTAATTTATTAATATATACAACTTAGGTAAGTCTTAAGTACGACTTCAAGTCGTAAATAATGCATTTCACATTTAATGCAATTTAATGCATTATTTATGGACATCCAAACAAACCCTAAGAACATCTTTAGTGCATGGGCTCAGGGACGGACGCATGATTTTATCCCAGTGGGGGCTAAAATTTTACGTAACTATAATAAACTTTAATATAACATATAATATATATTAAAAGTGATATTAATTTTTTTAATTTTTAATTAGCATACAATTCAGCAAGATCAACCTCAACCTCACAATTATACAAATCTATAACACTTAGTTAATTGACTGGGTTATGATTAATACTAATACAATACACAAAAACGAATGAAAAGAGGAAAGCATAGGGGAGAGTGTTAGGGGTTGTTAAAAATGAATAAAAAGAGAGAAAGAGAAAGAAAAGTGATGCCCATAAGATTTGAACCACTAACCTTGTGGTACTAAAGACAAGAACTTATCACTAGACTACAAATATTTCTTGTTGACAACTTACCTTTTCTTTTATATAACTATTTTTTTTAAATTTCAGTGGGGGCAACAACCACCACTGGGCCCCACGTGGGTCCGTCCCTACATGGGCTTATTAGGGGGCTTAATGGAGACTTTTTGCCAACAAGCCTCTCCAATAAGCATCATCCATTTCTGTAACTTGAGTGGGAGAGAGGCTTATTGGAGTATATTAAATTACAATTATACCCCTTCATTTATACCAAATTATCAATATACTATTTATATTAAATATTAAATATACTATTTATATTAAATTATAAAGAATAAAAAAATATTAATTTATTAAATATACTTTATTTTAATTTAAATTAATTCATACATGAATTAAATTAAATTAGTGTATATTTATATTTTAGTTATTACATTTTTATAGTTTAAACTATTCACAATGTCATTTTAATGTAAAGAAATTAAATTAGTGCATATTAAAACTTGTCTAAATAATCTTAATTAGTACATTTTTATAGTTTTAACTATCCACAATGTCATTTTAATGTAAAGAAATTAAATTAGTGTATATTTATATTTTAAATAGGGTTGTGCATCCGGTCCAGACCGGACCGGACCAGACCGCTTTTTCCTGTCCGGTCCGGTCCGATGGACCGGAATTTTTGGAAACCTTGGACTGAAGACCGGACCGGACCGGTATGATTCGGTCCGGTCCGGTTCCGGTCCGGTCTTGGACCGGTTTATATATATTTTTTATTTTTTAGTTTTATATAAATGAAAAATTAATTATTTTTTATATTTTTATATTTATTGTGTATAATATTAGACAATATATTTTGTTATTTATTTATATTTATACTAAAAACTAATTTTTAATAATATTATAAGATATTAATATATAAAATTAAATTAAAAATAATAAAAACCGGTCCATCCGGTCCGGACCGGAAACCGACCGGGTTTGGACCGGACCGGAACCGGAATTCTAAAAATATGTGGACCGCGGACCGAACCGTAATTCCCCGGTCCGGTCCGGTCCGGGCATTTTCGGTCCGGTCATTTTCGGTCCGGTCCGGTCCATTTTTCCGGTCCGGGCCGAATCTGCACACCCCTAATTTTAAACCACCATAAATAATATTAAAATTATTTGTTTTCAATTAATAATATACAAAATACAATAACAAATTTCAAAAATATAAGAAACATAACCATAATGGGTGTCTATGAATAAAAAAAAATACAATTAGAATTATAGTATTTTTTATTTTTTTTAATGTAAGAAAATAAAAATATTCTATTTTTAAAATTAAAAAAACGGACGGCCAGAAAAAATTCATAGCCGTCCGATCGCGCGCCACATGGCGCCATATGGGTGCGCGAACACGGCCCAGTAAAAAGGTGCCATGTGGCACTGCTTAGAATAAGCCTTTGCAATAAGCCCGGCTTGAGGGGCTTATTGGGAACTTTGAATTTTTTAATTCAAAAAATTCAATAAGCCCCCTAATAAGCCTCCCAATAAAGATGCTCTAACTAGAGTATCATATCGATGAGAATATAGAGCTCTAAGTTGTATGTTCTAAGAGCATCTTTAGTGGGGAGGCTTATTGGGGGCTTATTTGAGGCTTTTTGCCAATAAGCCTCTCCAATAAGCCTCACTCATTTTTTTAACTTTAGTGAGAGGCTTATTAGAGGGGTTTATTGGAGTATATTAAATTACAATTATACCCCTTCATTTATATTAAATTACAAATATAACATTTATATTAAATACTTAATATATCCTTATATTAAATTATAAAAATATATAATTTTTTTTATTAAATATATTTTAATTCAAGTATTTTGTTATATTATTGTTATTAAAATTAAAATGAAGAGCAAATAATAGACTTGAAGAAAATTAACGACAAACATATATATATATTAAAACAACAAACGAAAGGAGGATTAAAAAACATTACAATGGAACAACATAAACTGAAGTAAATTACCGATTTGAAAGACAAACTGAAACAAATTACCAAATTGAACGACAAACATCATTACACGATACATAACTCAATATTTTTTTATATAAAAAAAGCACAAGAAAGTCCCTAATCTTCGCCATGGAGTCGACAAATGTTTGCCTTCAAATCTTCCTGAAGATGGAGGTGTGTAATTGAATTCCGAAGTGCCCTCGTCTGTTCCAGGTAGTTTCTCATATTCGGTGGTGTATCGGTAGAGTATGTCCAATTCAGGACATTCGCCGATGATGTCTCTCCACTTACCTCTTCGTCATACTCTGGGATTTCGTATCCATGATGACTATAAGAATCTCACTCATCTTCTACAATCATATTATGCAGAATGATACAAGCTCTCATTATCTTTCCAATCTTCACAAGATCCCAAGAGAGTGTTGGGTTACGAATTATCGCAAATCGAGATTGCAATACTCCAAATGCCCTTTTCCACATCTTTATGAACAACCTCTTGGTGTTGGGCAACCAACTTGGCTTGAGGGTCTTGAGGAAGCCGAATTGATTGGACAAATGTGGCCCATTACGGATAGATGCCATCATTGAGATAATATCCCATGTTGTATTCACGTCCCATTACTGTGAAATTAACGTTTGGAGCTCTACCTTTTAAAACGTCATAAAAAACAGGAGATTGATCAAGAACATTAACATCATTAGACGTACCTGCTACCCCGAAAAATGCATGCCAGAACCACAAGTCATATGATACAACAACCTCCAAAATGATTGTCGAATGGCCATGTCCATAGGTATATTGACCTTTCCATGCAATTGGACAATTTTTCCACCTCCAATGCATCCAATCAATGCTATCCAACATCTCAGGAAATCCACGAGACTCCCCCACACTTAGTAGGCGTTGTGTGTCTTCTGTTGTTGGACACCTCAGATACTCATCACCAAAAAAGGTAATGATTTCATCGACAAAATGCTCCAAGCTTAACCTTGAGGTTTCTTCAGAAAGACAAAGATACTCATCACTCATATCAACAACAATTTCATAAGCCAACATACGCAAAGCGCTAGTACATTTCTGCAATGCAGATATGCCAAGCCTACCCACTGCATCTGGCCTTTGTTGAAAGAACTCCATACCATTCTCCAGCCTTTCTACAATGCGCATGAAAAGTTCCTTGCGCATTCTGAACCTACGTCGGAACATATGATCTGGATAAGTTGGTTGGTCGGAGAAATAATCTTTGTAAAGTTGTTCAAAACCTTGTTCCCTTCCTCTATCAATGTAACTGCGACGAGATCTCCTATGTGAACTTTCTGCTTGTGCTTTGTATTTGCGTTGTAGAGCGCGTTCTTGAACTTCATTAGCCACATCAACAACTTCTTGTAAAAGTCTTTGGTACTCACCATCGGTCAGAGCTTGAGGAGTTTGAAGATGAACTAGACATTTTTAGAGATTGAAGATTTTAAGAAATTTGAGGATGGAATAAATGCTTGTATGTCCTCACTTACATAGATCTTTGAAAAGCTATAAAATCCCAACCATAAAAGCATCTCTATGCTTTAGTCCAAAAAACGAAAAAGCATGGTATCACATGCTATGTTTGCAGAATTATTGATTTCTCTCCATTATTTCAGACCATGCCAACTTGCATATTTGCCAACTTCACATGGCAACTCTGAAGAGTTGTCACATCCCAACCACAACTTGCATTTCATTATTATTTAGTCCAAAAATCGAAAAAGCAAATGCTTCACATGCCATGTTTGCAGAATTATTGCTTTCTCTGCATTATTTCAGACCATGCCAACTTGTATATCTGCCAACTTCACATGGCAACTCTGAGGAGTTGTCACATCCCAACCACAACTTGCATTTCATTATTACTTAGTCCAAAAATCGAAAAAGCAAATGCTTCACATGCTATGTTTGCAGAATTATTGTTTTCTCTGCATTATTTCAGACCATGCCAACTTGCAAATCTGCCAACTTCACATGGCAACTCTGAGAGTTGTCACATCCCAACCACAACTTGCATTTCATTATTACTTAGTCCAATTTTTTTAAAAAGCAAATGCTTCACATGCATAAACATTCATTACATTAAGACAAGTGCATTACAAGATTGAAATATGCATAAACAAGATTGAAACATGCATTACAAGATGAAACATGCATAAACAAGATTAAAACATGCATTACAAGATCAAACATGCATTCGGAAATCAAAACATACAAGTCTGAAAATAAAACCATCACATGTTAGAGAGTTCTTTGAACAACTTTTGTTTGGTAGTTTCTCCTTCCTCTCCAAGATTAGTTTGTGCTGGCATCCACTAGAGCAAATCCCACTTCTACTGGAAAATCGTCCTCTTATTCTGTTCATTCTCCATTGCCAGCTTGCTTCTCCCTCTTGCGGGCCTCCTTTGCCATTTCCAATTCATGTGCTCTACTAAGCCACCCATCTTTTAGTTTTACCATCTCGTTAGCACGCTCATCCTCTTGATCACAACTTGTAGATGCCGCTTTTTTCCCCTTGCGTTTAGCGGCCTTGATACCCTCTGGACGCTCAATAGTATGATCACTGAAACCACTTGTCGGAGTATTTGCATTTAGAGTATCACCTTCGACATCAGACCTCGATCTCTTTGAGCTTCCTGTACTTCAGAGCTTGGATTGTTCTGGTTGATCTCTTTCACAAAATATTGACTCTTTTTTGGCTCATCTTTAAGAACTCTCCATGCATGCTCATCGGAAAAATCCTTCTTGTTGAAAGCAACATAATATGATTTAGCCTTAGTAATAACGTCGGCCTCTGACTCCCCACTGCCTCTGTCTCTAATAGCCTTTGCATAGAAGCCATTAAAACTCTGTGCACTTTTGTTGATGATCTGCCATCTATTCTTACAACTTTTCTCATCTCGATATGGTTGGCCTAGTTGTTTATGCTCGTTCCAGTAGGCTGTAACTCGCTTCCAAAATGAGGCTAAGGACTGATTTGTGTTTCTTATTGGGTCCTTACTGGTGTTTAGAAATCCACTGATGAGGATCATATCTTCAGCCTGACCAATGAGCTTCTTGGGGATCTAGTGGAGCCACCGCCAGGAGCACGAGCACGAGCACGAGCACGACCCCGACCACGACTAATATGCTGAGTTTCTTGGGGTGAATCCTCAAGAACTTCAGGTTGTGTACTTGAATTTGGTTCATCCATGGATTGATATCCACCTCCGGTTGTGGCTTGACCTTGCGAGATGAGACTCGCATAAAATGGCATACTCGGATCATACGAATCTAAGGACAAATCTTCAAAGTTATTTGGGTAGTCAGGTTGGTTTGGATTCATGGTGAGAGATTTAGAAGAGAAGAAGAGCTTGAAAAGAGAGATATTGGATAATGTGTGAGTTTTGCAATGACCACTGTAACTTATTTATAGGGCAAAAATCTTACCTAATTCTCCACCATAATTTAATATGAATAATCTTACCTAATCTTACCAAATATCATTTCAAATTAAATTAATTCATACATGAATTAAATTAAATTAGTGTATATTTATATTTTAGTTAGTACATTTTTTTAGTTTAAACTATCCATAATGTCATTTTAATGTAAAAAAATTAAATTAGTATATATTAAAACTTGTCTAAATAATATTAGTTAGTATATTTTTATAGTTTTAAATATCCATAATGTCATTTTAATATAAAGAAATTAAATTAGTGTATATTTATACCCTAAACCACCATAAATAATATTTAAATGATTTGTTTTCAATTAATAATATACAAAATCAAATAAAAAAATTTAAAAATATTAGAAACATAACCATAATGGGTGTCTATGGATAGTGAAAAATGCAATTAGAATTATAGTAATTTTTTTAATGTAAGATAATAAAAAAACAATTTTAAAGTTAAAAAAACGGGCGGCCAGCAAAATTTGCTGGCCGTCCGATTAAGCACCACGCGGCGCCATCTGGGCGCGCGGACACAGCCCAGTAAAAAGGCGCTGCTTAAAGCAAGCAACCGTTGTTTTGCTTCAGAATGGACGATTTTTTTTAAGCCCACCAAACAGCCCCTTACGAATAAGCCGGTGGGTAGATGCTTAAAATTTGGCTGATTTTTAAGCCTTTGGGAGGGGCTTATTGACAACATTGAATTATTTATTCCAAAAAATTCAATAAGTCCCAATAAGGGTGTTCTAAGGTTTTACAAAATGACTGAGAGATTAAGAAATGAAATTTTATTAGTTATTTGACTCACTTATTTTAAAACACGAGTAATTCATATTATGAGAAATGATTTTAATTAAATAATATGAAATATTTCAAAAATGTCATCTTAATTTTTTATGGACAACTCTATGTGCCTTTATCTAAAATTTACAAACACTAAAATTATAGCCTAGCCATTTCGAAGGATTAAAGTTGCTGCAATGATAATTAAATTTGTTCTATATTTTTTAACAATGATATAAATAGGCTTAGTCAAATAATTCCAAATGATAAAGTTCGAGGGCAGTTCATACATCGTTTTTATATTTGTTAAAATTAATCTTAAATGTGTTTAGTTGTGATCTGATTCGGTGAATAAATTTTTGTTTCTTGCTTATGTGGTAGTTCTTCTACCTGGTCATTGCGTATTATCATCGTCCGAAACCATGCTGTGATCGAATTAGATAGCAATTCAAAGAACGAGATTTTCATTTAAAAAAAAAAAAAAGGAAAAGAAAAGAAAAGAGTCATGGCCAATTTATTTGTACTTGGATACTTCGACGTTGGAATCAAACCGTGACATCGGACTTGACTTAACCACCTAGCTACTATATACCAATCAAATCAAACTGAATATTCCAAAAATTAATCAAACTTTATTGATGATTTACAATATTATTCGCTAATAACTCCAATTATCCAAACATGCAACCAATTAAAGTTGCAAAATTATTCTTAAACAGGCTCCGGAGTTGAAAGGGGGGCCCGCAGTGGCAATTCGGGTTTTTGGATGCATCTACAACCGAAAGGGTTTGGTAGATTCTCAAGGTAGGTATGTCTAAAACATACACCATATACCTCAAATCTACTATTTCATTTTATATTATTTGTTGAAGATGAATTTATATGTAAATGAATTAGAGCGCCGAACATGAGATAATAAATACGCCGTATAAACTTTATGACCGTGACAGGAAAAATGACAATGTCGTATTATGTTATATAAAAGAATGTATAATAAATATGATACTATTTGTACATAAATTTTATGTTGTGTGTACATAATTTTTTTTAAAAGCGCGTGTTTATAAATTTTATTCTGTGTATATATTAATTTATTAGAAAACGTCGCATGTGCATAAATTTTGTAGATGCAATATATACCTTAATTTATAAAAGTACATGTGTATAAATTTTGTAATATATATATGTTTGTAGTTTTTTTTCGTGTTCATAAACTTGTATTATGCATGCATCGTTCTCACTTATATATATATATATATATATTTGTCTCATCTAAATCATACCTATTTTTAGTTAATTTTACCCTATCTAAGTTATTAAACTCTCAACACTTGTTGTGTCATATGGTTGTTGATATATAATTATATGAACTGGGATCCAGTACAATTCGCTATGAACGTACAAAATGTGAAGCATTTTGGTGTATTAGATCGAGCTTCATCTACAGCTCAGATTCAACCCGCTTATTTTATCCTTTTAACTTATTTGAGGGTATTTTTTGTAATTTGGTTTATGTGGCTTCCTCCCCCAATTTAGATATTTGTTCTCCAATCTTCCCTGAAGCTCTCCATGGCTGTGTTCTCCACGATTCGCGAATCATTTTCGTCTTTGTTAATTCCTCCATGGTGGATATCGAAGATTCATAATGAAATAGGATTATTTCATAGATCGTGTTCATCTGTTTAGATTATTTTCTATTTCTTTGTCCCAAAAACGCCATTGATGTAGGTTTTGAATTGCTTTCATGCACTTTCGAAATTGAATTGCATTTTTGCTTTGTGATTGATCTTTGGTTTATTTGGACATGTAACACATTAATTATTTTCAAATTGAGAAGCTTTGATTTTGATTAGGGTGGATGAGTTGAGACAAGTTAGTAAACTGTTCGATGAAATGTCTAAGAGAGTTGTTGTGAGTTTGATTAGAATATATGAGTTAAGTGATGCTTACAAGGTGTTCGATGAAATACTTGAGACTATAAGAGAGATTTGTGAGTTTGTGCAGGGATGAAATGCCTTCGATGGTGCATATCTCTGTTTATTCTTGACATTTCTTTCGACTCTTGACATGAAGAATATGAAAAGATCATGATTATATAAACGAATGTTTGCCTCTGTTGATTTTCAAATATGCACAAATTATGAACCTCAAGCGTTTAATTATGAACAATTTGGTATTATTTATGAGTTTGATATGCTTTTGGGCTGAAGTTGTGATTGCTTTAATTGACGTCTTGATTATGCTAATTCTTTTCATTTATCAATCTAAATATGATAATATCTTTACGCTGATCTAATAGATCAATTTGATGTTAGTTATTTTGATTTTTCTTAGCTTTTTTTTGTGTTTTGAGAGAAGCCCACAATGTGTTCGATGAAATGCTTGATAGAGATGTTGTGGTTTGGACATGGATGAATGCCCTCTATAATCAGTTTGTTTTCATATTTCTTCAGACATTTGATGTGAAGAACCTGAGAAGCCGGTAAAGGCACAAAATAAAATGAACCACATTGGGATTAATATGAACATTGACATTATTATATATGAACGTTATATGACTATATATGAACCTTGAAACATAAAATATAAATCTTTAGATTATTTATGTGGTGCACGTAGTATGGAAAAGAAGATGAAACTTTCAAAAGAATAAGTATGAACATTAGATGATTATATATAAACATTGACATGTTATATATGAACCCTTATGTTTCCATTATTCCTAAACCATATAAATTAAATATGAACCTTAGGAGAATATATACGAACTTGAACATGATACACGTGAAACCAAAATGAACTGATACTTTCCACAAGCATAATATGTAGCCTATGATGGATTCGAACCCACATCCATGTGTACCAACACATTGCTCTACCATTTGAGCTAATAGGCTTTGACAAAATCAATTATTTGAACATCTTTCAATTGACTAAATATGAACCTTAGAGGATTATTTATGAACATATAAACTTAATGCACGAACCCAATCATCTGCGTAGTCTATTCTTTTTCATATGAACCCTAGAATGTTTTGAATCTAGAAATTCCTAAAGTTTGTATAACAAATTAGATTCAATGTACCTATGAACCATAAACACAATACAGTTCACAATTTAAGTTACCACAATAGTTCATTACAAGTTTTTAATTTTTTAATTTGACAATGTACCCCCAAAGTATCTTTCTTCACACAAATTCAAATTGTTTCAAGCAAATCGAAAATCAAAAGAATTAAAAGTAAAAACGAAGTAGTTAAAGACAAATTTTTATCTTTTGTTGTGTGTCTTTGTGAGTCGAGATTTATTGAAGCTTTTGGGTGGTGTTTTAATGGAGATTTCGAACGAGGGAAAGATGGGTTCAACAATCGGGGTTTGGGAAAGAGAGGAGAAGAGAAAGAGATTGTACGAATTAAAGATCTGAAATAATGGGATCCACTTTAACAAATTATAGAGAAAGGAGAGATGATTAAAGTAAGAAAAAGTAAGGATAATTTTGAGAATATATCAAATTTTTAATTTTTATTACAACAATGTCATTAAACATGTAGGAGGGGACACACGGGGTCTGTTTTTGATCTTTCTTCTCATTTTTAATCTCGTCCGTCCATTTTGTGCATCTAACAATCCATAACACTTTGTACTGTAACGGATAATTGTACCCGAAACCGCCTCATAATTATATCACTTTAGTTAGATTTCTCACTGAATTATTGCATGCTTTGTCGTGAACCGAAAATCACAACCAGTAGCGTCCACGAACTTCTGATAGCTCAAAATCTTTAAATAACTTCCCATGTTAAAGTTCAAACTAAAATGTTTAAATGTCAAAGTTCTTTCGATTCAAATTAATAGTCCCATCATTTATGACATCATTGCTTACTTTGCTTATACCGTAAGAAGTTCTAGCTCTAGCTAGTGGAGCTAATAAGTTGGGTTTATTGCATGTCACGCTTGGACGTATAATCCCTAGTGCCAGTAGTGCGTATATTGATCCACTAATATTAGACCTGCACGGTATGGTTCGGATTCGGGTCGAATCAGATTTAGATTAAATCGGATTCGGATCAATTAAGTTGTTAAAATTTATGGGTTGATCGGCCGACTCATAACGGATTTGGTCCGGGTTAATCCAATGGGTCATAAATATCCGTTTTATAATATTATAATTGAAAAAATATTAATATTATATAACTATTTAATAGAATAACGGATTCACCGGGTTTAGGTCTCCCGAATCAGACCGGGTTTGGGTTCGGTTCTATCTAGTTCGAGTTTGTCAATCTCAGGTTTTTCTTGACCTCCTAAGTTTCAAATCAAGTGTCCACTTTAGAAATTTTGGTCGAATCAGGTCGGTTTTTTTACAAATAAATGGTTTTTGAGTCCATTCTGGTATAGGTTCATCCCCTGATTTATATATTTAGGCTAGTATGTCATAAAGTCATGATTTGAAATGCATCGATCATTAATTCAATTTGATGACATAATCTGAATATGTTGATCCTAAGGCATGATTAATGTCGATTACAATTGGGTAGTTACCCCTTGAGTAAGCGCGTGTAAAAAATATACTGTATATGAGATGAGAGTGTTATAATCTAGGGTTCATTTGGTTTGAATTTATTTATGAAAACGGTAACGAAATGGAAATAAATATAGTCTATTTTAACATTATAATACATTGATTAAAGTTATAAATTTCACTTAGGGCTTTAAGATTTGTGTCTTTCATTATTTTGAAATTCACCTTAGTATTGATGGAAACATTACCTTTATCATAGTGAGACACATGTCCATACTTGTATGAGAAAAATAAAAAACCCCAAACCAAGACCAATATTTTAATCAATGAATAATAATATTAAAATAGACTGGATTCGTTTTCTTTAATTCCGTTACCATTTACATAATCTCAAACCAAACATGCCCTTAATATATAACATTGATGAACTTAATTACAACACTCATTTATAATTAATTTTGGATTGAAACCTTACTTACGTTTATATGTTGGCTGGTTACTGTGTTCTCGACATGCATGCACAACCTAGTTTACTAGTATATGTTAAAGTTTGGTGGATCAATCACGAGGTATGTGTGAGTTCGTGCACACACGTGCATAAAGCTCATCATACAAGCTTATGGGGTTCTATTTCAAAACCAATTGACAACGAGTGGAGTAATTCATGGACGTATATAATGGTATTGTTATCTTCCCAGTTTCAGATATGAGATACATCTTCACACGTGATGTGCCCTTGCCTCCTGTGATAAGTCGAATTGCCAAAGGTGATGACTTTGGATCTAGTCTTGGTTGGGAAGTCACGCAGTGAATCGTCTCGGTGGTGAAGATGAAGGGAACGCGTTGAAGAACGCGATGATGGTCACGGTGGTGGTGCGGTGGTGAACGCGGTGGAAGCGATTTGATGGAAGAATGGTAACGGTGGCGGAAGCGATTGAATGGAGGGATAGATGACTTGATGGAACAAGTCGTTGGTGTCGTAACGTCGACTGCGGATGAAAGAGATGCGGAGATAGATTTGGCTTGAGAAGATCAAGCGTTGGCCGTAGCGTCGGCGGCGGAGGGAATGGGGATGAGAGAGATATGGGTGACGTCCGATCAAGGGAAGGAGGAATTAGCACTCGACTTAAAACCTTGAACTTTAACTTGAACGTGAATAAAAACAATAACAAAGTTGTGTTTAAATAGGAGAGGTGAGACATCGGATGGGCCGAGTCGAACCTCGTGGGCTAGCCCATGCAAGCATGCAAAAGGCACAAACCCTAAAAGATATAATGACTGAAAGGAAACTATATAAAATGCTATAAATAAGGAAACTATCTAAAACGCTATATTTAAGGAAACCATCCAAAATACGCTGGAAATACCAAATATAGATAGTGTCTGTAAAAGAACGCGTGAAGCTTCTAATGCGGTGAAGGCTGTGAAGAAATCATCGCGAGAGACGACGAAGTGTCAAAGTCTTCAAAAGAACGCGTTGTTTCACTTTCGATGGTGGCAAGGACGACGAGTCTTGGATTGTCGTCTGGGCTTCCTTGGCTGGCGACGGCGCGTGCGATAAGTGACGCAACGGCGGCGGCGATGGCCTTGGACCTAGACCTTGTCACTGGGCCCTCTGAGCATAGGCTCATGGCTTCTTCCTCGTCTTGGGCCGTCATGGGAGGCAGGGTCACATCACCCTCCCCCACTTGGCTGTGAAGCGTCCCCGCTTCACCATCATCAAACTCTGGCTCAACATATGGAGTCAAGTCTGCCACCTTGAAGGACGCGTGGACTCCAAAATCTGGTGGGAGCTCGAGTTGATAAGCATTGTCCCCTATGGCTTTGATAACGCGGAAATGGCCATCTCCACGTGGTGCCAGTTTGTGTTTTCGCCGCGAGGGGAACCTCTCTTTTCGTAGATGCACCCAGACAAGGTTTCCGGGTGCAAAGACAACGCGGAGGCGACCTGAATTCTTCTGCGAGGCATATTGCGCGGCCCTCCTCTCCAATTGATCTCTGGTATGTCGATGTAGCTCGTGGACTTGCTCAGCGCGATTGGAGGCGGAGACATGCACTGGGTCTCGCAGAGGCCGCGACGACAAATCAAGTGGTGTTAAGGGGTTCATGCCATACACCACTTCAAAAGGTGTCAACTTGGTCGCCGTGTGCCTGCATCTATTGTAACAAAACTCGACAAGTGATAGTAAGTCCTCCCAACGCTTAGGGTTGGCTTTGAGCATCGTGCGAAGGGGGGCTCCTAGAGTTCTATTCATGACCTCCGTTTGACCATCGGTTTGGGGTGGTAGCTAGTGGAAAATAGAAGTTTGGTTCCTAGCTTACCCCAAAGGGTTCTCCAAAAATGACCAACGAACTTAGAATCCCTATCACTCATTATGATACGTGGGACTCCATGAAGACGCACCACATGCTCAAAGAATAGATCGACAATCTCACTAGCACTATGGGTTGTCTTACAAGCAATAAAATGTGCCATCTTAGAAAATCTATCTACAACCACAAAAATAGAGTCCTTACCTCGTCTAGAGAGGGGCAAACCCGTGATGAAATCCATAGACAAATCTTCCCAGGGGGCACTAGGAATGGGCAAGGGAGTGTAGAGGCCGTGAGGACTAGACTGAGCTTTGGCTCTCTGGCAAGTCACACAACTTCTACAAAACCTAGTCACTGGGTGGGTCATCCTAGGCCAAAAGAAATGTTCTCTAAGCGCGTCTAAAGTTTTCCTAATCCCAAAATGTCCACGACTTGCGTGTGCTTCCTCAATCAATAGGAGCCTAATGGAGGATCTAGGAATGCAAATACAACTAGCCTTGTATAAATAACCCTCAGAAAGGAAAAAGGTCTCAAACTCACGCGATCTCAGGCAATGCTCAAGAATAGGGGCAAAGAAAGGGTCACTAGCATATAATTCCTTAATCAAAGCAAAACCCAGAATTTTAGTTTGCACCTGAGTCAAGAGAACGTACCTACAAGAGAGCGCGTCGGCAACAATGTTGTCCTTTCCCTTTTTGTGGACCACGACATAAGGAAAAGTCTCCAGAAACTCCACCCAGCGAGCATGGCATCGATTGAGGTGAGCTTGGCTCTTCAATTAGCTCAACGCGGCGTGGTCGCTGTGGATGACAAACTCACGCGGCCAAAGATAATGTTGCCATGTCTTCAGCATGCGTACTAAGGCATAAAGCTCTTTGTTGTAGGTGGGGTAATTGAGCGTGGCCCCTGTGAGCTTCTCACTGAAGTAGGCAATTGGCCTCTTCTCTTGGTGTAGCACACCACCAATGCCTATGTCAGAGGCATCACACTCCACTTCGAAGTGTTTGGTGAAATCTGGGAGCTGGAGCAAAGGTGCTTGGCACAAGGCTTTCTTCAAGGCTGAGAAAGCGCGTTCATGGGACTCAAGCCACAAGACTGTGTTTCCTTTCTTGGTGAGCTCGTGTAGTGGCACATCAATGGAGGAAAAATTGCATACAAAACGCCTATAAAAGCCCGTGAGGCCTAGGAAGCTTCGCACTTGTGTCGGTGTCGTAGGCGTTGGCCAGTCTTTGATGGCCGCGATCTTCTCGTTGTCAACGCGCAAACCATCACTACTCACAATATAGCCCAGAAAGTTGGTGGACTCGGAGCAAAAGGAGCACTTGACCAGATTGGAAAACAGGCTCTCGTGGCGAAGGCACTCGAGCGCTTGGCGAAGGTGATCGACATAGTCTTCTAGGCTCCGTGAATACACAAGGATGTCATCGAAATAAACGACAACAAACTTGCCAAGGAAAGATCTCAACACGTGGTTCATCACGCGCATGAAGGTGCTGGGCGCGTTCGTGAGCCCAAAGGGCATGACAAGCCACTCGTAAAGCCCATACTTAGTCTTGAACGCGGTCTTCTACTCATCACCTTCTTTCATTCCGATCTGGTGATAACCACTCTTCAAATCAATCTTGGAGAAGAGTGTCGTGCCATGAAGTTCATCAAGCATATCATCAAGGCGTGGGATAAGGTGCCTATACTTGACTGTGATCTGGTTTATCGTGCGGCAGTCAACACACATTCTCCATGTGCCATCCTTTTTGGGCACAAGGATCACAGGTATATCACAAGGGGAAAGAGATTCCCTTACGTACCCGCGATCCAACAATTCTTGGACTTGGCGCTATAACTCCTTGGTCTCTTCTGGACCAGCTCTATACGCAGCGCGGTTGGGCAAAGAAGCACCTGGCACAAGGTCAATTTGGTGCTCAATGCCTCTCAGGGGAGGTAATCCTTATGGCAACTCGTTTGGGAATACGTCGTTGAACGCAATAAGCAACTTCGCGATCGCTGGTGGCAATGGCGCGTTTGTTGACGATTTAGGGATGCATGGGGTTGGCACAAGCAGAAAGCATGGAGTTTTCCCAGTCAAACACGCCGTGAGGCCACTGGGCCGGGCTAAAAGAACGTGTTGCTCACATGTGCCTTGCAAAGGGCACGGTGGTGGCAACGGATCGGCGAACTTTGTTGATGGGAAGGCACTGCTCGAATTCTGTGGGGCACTTGGTGTCCCAACTGTGGCATTGTGTTTCGTCTTGCCGGTGCCTAGAGTAGACGAAGTGTTGCCAGATTTGGAGGAGTTCTTCCTTGGTAGTGCTTCTGGACACTCGTTGGACCTAGAAGACGCGACCTCTATGGCTTTCTGGCGGTCACGTTCAACCTGGTCCTGCAAAATCTCATGGGGAGACATTGGATGCAAAGTGACGCGCTTCCCGTGGTAATTGAACACATAAGTGTTCAAATAGCCATCATCGAGCACGCGCCTGTCAAATTGCCATGGGCGCCCAAGCAAAATATGGGTGTCGTCCATTGCAATGACATCACATAAAACTGAATCACAGTATTGGCCTATGGAGAAAGAAATTAAGCATTGGCGAGATACTGTGTTACCTGGACTAGATGATATCCATTGGAGGGCATAAGGCTGGAGATGAGGCATCGTGGGTAGCTTGAAGTGCGTCACGGCCTTCTCATTGACAATATTCGCACATGATCCTCCATCAATAATGACACTCAAGGAAGTTGTTTGGACTAGAGCCCTTGTGTGGAACAAGTTCTCTCATTGATCGCGTAAGTTGGCTTCCTTGACTGTGAGGAGACGACGCGTCACCAAGCTCAATGGTGTGCCCGCGTGCAGAGAAGCGGGTTCACAGTCATAAGCGTCTTCGTCCTCGTCTTCGGTGCCTTCAACAATCGCGTCAGGTGTGGCCTCCTCGTCTTCACAAGACTCGTAGCCGGCGGCGACTGTGGAAAATAACACCTTGCGATCATTGGGGCAATCCTTCTTATAGTGGCCTCTGCCACCACATTTGTAACACTCAAGATCACGCGCACGATCTGTGCTTACTGGAGCTTGTCTTGGCGTGTTCTGGCGCGGCACGGTGGTCGGCGTCGCGGGCTTTGCCTTGGAGGCTTGGCTAGACGTGGCTGTGGTAGAGGCACTAGGGCGGACATTAGTAAAAGGTAATCCAACAGGGTTAGAAGAATACCTTTGCTGGCCATTGGAATATGTGTAAGACTTTCGGCGAGAGAGTTGTGCATGAATTTGCATCACCGTATGTGTGAGTGTGTTCAAATCCTTGATTGGCAAGATCTCTAGTTGATCACGTATGTTGGTGTTCAAGCCACTCAAGAATTTTGTCCTCAAAGTAGATGGTGCAACATAGATGTTGGCCTTGTAATACATGTCTTCAAGCTTGGAAAAGAACTCGAGTGGAGTCAACGATCCTTGGCGAGCCATGACAATCTCCAATCTCATTTGATTCCTGTAGTCTGGAGGCATGTATTTCTTGGTCATCACATAGACGAGTTGATGCCATTCTGTGACTCATGTCCTGTGGCGACGAACGCAGTCATCTTCAAATCTATGCCACCATACGCGGGCGGCTCCTCGGAAGTTAAACGTCGCAGCATCGACATGATCCTCAGGTGGCACTCGATTATATCAAAGGGTGTACTCCGTAGCCTACACCCATTCAAGAAAAATAGAGGGGTTGTATTCACCATGAAAATGCTCGATTTTTACCTTGACGTGATGTCGTGGGTATTGAGGCTGGTCAGGTGCTTGGTTTAACACGTTGTTTGGCACAGCGTCGTAGAGAGGGTTCTCAAAGGCGCGCAATCCATGTGGTCTATCGTGTCCAACCTAGTGTCTATCGCGTTGTTCGCGATCTTCACGGACAAACTCATCCCTGGGCGCGTAGGCGTCATCGCGCTGACGTCTTCGTGGCTGGGCATCGTAGTTGTCGCGGTGATGGTCTCTCTGCAAAACATCGCGGCGCTCGCCGCCAATGTTTCGAACGCGTTCGCCTTGGGGTCGGAGACGCGGTGAAGGGATCCAATCCGATGGGTGATCCTGCAATTCAAGTGGATCTCTAAGAGGGGGGTGAAAAAAATTTGGGTTGACCATACCTGAGTCCTCGATCTCTTCATCATCATACTCATCGAAGTCGTCTTGGACATTGGGTGTGATCGACGCATAACCATCAGATCCGTAACGCGGTGTTCGAACACTCTGGTGTCGAAGATGATCGCGTACATCATGGCTGCGTTGTTGGGTAGGGGGTGTCCTCAATTGATCATCGCGTCGCGTATGCCCAGTGTCGCGACGGCTTGGTCTTCTTGGCGTCGCATCGGCTTGGGCGGCTTGACGACGTCGGCCATCGCGTGGTGTGGAGTCTGGCACACGGCGTTGGGTTCTCCGAGAGGCATACCTATCATCAAAGTTGTAAGGTTCAGAGTACTCACCTCGAGAGTCGTTGGCATCACGGTCGGAGCCGGTGTCGTGGCCACCGGGGGTGGCTTTGGGCACGTAGCGATCCGTCCTGGGAACGAAGCCTTGGCGGCTCTCAATGACACTCTGCATTCTGTTGAGTTGTGGTTGATGTTTAGAAGTGGACGACATAATTCCCTTGCCTTTGTCCACGCATGTCGTGGATGGGACCGCGTCGGTAGCTCCAGTGGGAGGTGGCGCGTCCAGACCACTAGGTGGTGTTGGGGTTGGCACAATGGGTGCCTCTTGTTGGTTGGCTCTGAGAGTCGCGTTCTCTTGTCGAAGAGCCTGAATCAAGATTTGATCTTCGGACAACACCATGATGGGATCGCGTGGTTGGTCTTGAGGGAGACCCAACTGTGGAGGTTGTGGGTTGGTGGTGTTATCTTCGCGGTCGTCTCCACTGTGTCCAATCTTCATGGTGCCTATAACAAGACGACCAGACATGGGAGTAAAAATGAACCAAAAGACAACAAGGAACAACAACCAAGCAAATCACTAGTCAAGTCACAAAAGTCACACAGGTAGGGCTTGTTTGGCTTGTCGTGAGGGCGGCTTGGCTTGAACAAGATATGGTGTATCAAGCAAGTTGCAATCAAACAAACAAGAGAAAATGAAAACCCTAAAACAAACGTAAACAAAGTAACCTAATTAACAAGAAAGTACCTTCTAGGAAGCTTGACCTAGACGGTGGAGAGATATAGAAGATGAGCTTAGACCGATGTGGGTTAGGGTTGCCTTATTTTGGCTTTCCCTAACTTTGAAAACTTTTTTTTATTTTTGTTTTTGTTTTTTTGAATATCTTTTGGATATCTTTTTTTTTAATATCCGAGATCTTATCTTTTGATCTTTTCGGATTTGCAAAATGAAATAAAATAAAAAGGTCTAAGTAACAAGAATATCACAAGTGTGATCTTAGAGATAGGAGAGAGAAGATAAGATTTGATGATATCTTATTAGGAAATTGGTTAACAACCTAAAAAGTAATATCTAGCAAACAAGGAAATTCTATCCACACATGAAATAAGGAAACAAAATATTCTAGCATGCAAGAGAACAAAATTACCTAACACACCAAAACTTGGGGAACAAGAAAAAATTTCGGCCAAGGTATTACCTTGTAGAAACTGAAGGTGAGCAAATAATTGATTTTTTTTATGGTTTTTCTTTGTCTTTTCATGCGAGTTTATACGAAGCAAAAGATGAGGGCAAGAAAAATTTTCGTGAACAAGAGTGAAACTTGAGTTCGTGACTTACAAGACTGCTGGGCTCTGATACCAGTTGATGTGCCCTTGCCTCCTGTGACAAGTCGAATTGCCAAAGGTGATGACTTTAGATCTAGTCTTGGTTGGGAAGTCACACAGTGAATCGTCTCGGTGGTGAAGATGAAGGGAACGCGTTGAAGAACGCGATGATGGTCACGGTGGTGGTGCGGTGGTGAACGTGGTGGAAGCGATTTTATGGAAGAATGGTAACGGTGGCGGAAGCGATTGAATGGAGGGATATATGACTTGATGGAACAAGTCGTTGGTGTCGTAGCGTCGACTGCGGATTAAGGAGATGCGAAGATAGATTTGGCTTGAGAAGATCAATCGTTGGCCGTAGCATCGGCGGCGGAGGGAATGGGGATGAGAGGGATATGGGTGACGTCCGATCAAGGGAAGAAGGAATTAACACTCGACTTAAAACCTTGAACTTTAACTTGAACGTGAATAAAAACAATAACAAAGTTGTGTTTAAATAGGAGAGGTAAGACATCGGATGGGCCGAGTCGAACCTCGTGGGGTAGCCCATGCAAGCATGCAAAAGGCACAAACCCTAAAAGATATAATGACTGAAAGGAAACTATCTAAAACGCTATAAATAAGGAAACTATCTAAAACGCTATATTTAAGGAAACCATCCAAAATACGATGGAAATACCAAATATAGATAGTGTCTGTAAAGGAACGCATGAAGCTTCTAACGCGGTGAAGGATGTGAAGAAATCATCACGAGAGACGATGAAGTGTCAAAGTCTTCAAAAGAACGCGTTGTTTCACTTCCGATGGTGGCGAGGACGACGAGTCTTGGAATGTCGTCTGGGCTTCCTTGGCTGGTGACGATGCGTGCGATAAGTGACGCGACGGCGGCAACGATGGCCTTGGACCTAGACCTTGTCACTGGGCCCTCTGAGCATAGGCTCATGGCTTCTTCCTCGTCTTGGGCCGTCATGGGAGGCAGGGTCACATCAACACGCCCCCTCAAGTGGCAACTGCTTGACCAAGTTTCCGATCATGCCTCAAGGTCAACTAGCCCAATCAACCAAGAGTCCAAACCTAGATCAAAACTGACTCTGATATCATGTTAAAGTTTGGTGGACCGCGCCAATCAGAAGGTATATGTCATTCCGTGCGCACATGCACATTAAGCCCCATCATACAAGCCTATAAGGTTCCAACACAAAAACAATAAAGAATAAATGGAGTAATTCATAGACTTATTTAATAATCTTGTTTTCTTTTCAATTTCAAATGTAGGATATATCTCCACATTATCCCATTCAACTTTATCACACACCTTAAATTCTTAATGTATTTTTCAAATGACCATATTAACATAGTTTAGTGTAGTCCTCGTTTTTCTTTCGTGCAAGTGATAGCCGTTATTGTAAAACCAAATCCGCTCGATTCCACCTCAATCGTTCAAAACTAAGCTTGGACAGTAAAGACAAACGAAAAACAAACTTGAACACCAAGAGTTGTTTACGCAGTTCGGACTAAGTCCTACGTCTGCGGAGTCCTCAGGAGGGGAGGCTCACCCTTCCACTAGGCAACTCAAGGCCAAGAACAAGTTTGGTTACAAGCAAGCATACAGAGAGCAAACAAAGGAAACAACACAAGAGAAGAAGCGACACACATGCCAAAAGAAGAGGACGAGATAAGGAGTGTCCCCTGGAAGGACAACCACAAAGCTTGCACACAAGCGGCTCTTCAATCTCTCTTTCTCTCTCTTTCTGTGACTTCTCTCCCAACCTTCAAACTACAGCTTCGAGCAATAATGGAGGAGCCAGAGTTCTGCTCTCAGTGAAGAGAGCTCTCTAGGGTTTCCATCGGAGCAAAGAAGAGAAGCATCATCAAGTCACTCGGCGCTTGGGGCTATAGTAGAGGTTATATACCTCTGCCCATTAACCCAAACGCGTCGTTTCATCAGCGAAGGGAGCCACGTCTTCAACTTCGGCCAAACCCAACTAAGTTGGGATTTCAACCCGTGATAGCAGATAAGGCCCATAAAGAGCACAAGTCCAATACAAGTGAAAACCGAGACCAAATGAAGTAACAGGCCCACAACTGTGCCAGAGCCTCATGTGCCGGCTTTGAGTTGACTTAGACCAGACATGGTTAAGTCATGCGAGCCCACATGTTCCTCTATGGCTAAGCTAGTCACCTAACCCATTTGGCTCTACATTGTATCCTAGCCTACTCATCTATAATGCTTGCAATAAACCAATCTATGTTTTAATTACAATAACTTAGGATTAGATTACATAACAAATGCCTTCTTAATCCAAATGTTGATGTAGTGCCAAGTGCTGCCAGTAGTGGAGGGTTCAGAGCCAGTTGTTCGTCATCGTCCTCTAGGTTAAGGTAGTTTCAGGCAACATCCCAAATGTGCAGGAAATTCCTGTAGAATGAAAATTTATCAGCTGTTACAATCTTAGTGCCAAAGTCTATAGGATTTTCATCCCCTTTAACCTTTCTTACCACCAGAACCTTTTCTTCCACTTTATCTCGAATAAAGTGGTGTCTAACATCAATATGCTTAGACCTCTCATGGTACATGGGATCCTTGCACAAGTACAAAGCACTTTGACTGTCCATATGTAGCACATGCATCAATGGAGTAGTCAATATTTCACCAAGAATCCCAGTTCACCATATTGCCTCTTTTGCTGCCTCAGTGGCAGCAATATACTCTGCTTTAGTGGAGGATAAAGCCACCACTGACTGTTGCTGTGATTTCCAAGAGATACAGTTACCAGCCCAAGTGTAGTAATAGGCAGTAGTAGATTTTCGAGTATCTTTATTACTGGCATAGTCAGAATCAACATATCCATGAAGTTCATTTCTAGATGTATCCTCACAGTAAACAAGACATAAGTTCTCAGTACCACACAAGTATCTCAACAGAAATTTCATGGCATTCCAATGACACTCAGCAGGATTTGACATAAATATACTAAGCACATTAATAGCAAAAGCAATATCAGGTCTAGTACATAGCATGGCATACATCACAGACCCAACAACAACATCATAAGGAACATGAAACATCTTAGCCATTTCAGCTGGTGTTTTAGGACAGTGCTCCTTGGTCAAATCTAAGTGCCCTCCTAAGGGTATTGAGGTGGGTTTAGAATTTAACATGCTGAAATTTTCAAGAATCTTATGCACATAATCACATTGAGAAAACCACATTTTTTTTTTCTTTCTATCTCTAGTGATATTAATGCCAAGAATTCTCTGGGCATGGCCCAAATCTTTCATGTCAAAATGAAGTTTTAAGTCTCTTTTCACACCAAAAACAAGCACTTTAGAACTACACATGATTAAGATATCATCAACATACAGAAGCACAAACAAAGGAGTTTTGGATTTAATGCCCTTAAAGTAAAGACAAGTATCATAGCTGCTCCTAGTGAATCCCAAATTTTTCATACAAGAGTCAAATTTAACGTTCCACTGCCTAGGGGATTGTTTAAGACCATATATAGATTTCTTTAATAATCAGACATGCTCAGACTTAGACTCAAATATAAACCCCTTAGAATGTCTCATGTAAATAGTCTCAAGCAAATCACCATGTAGGAAAGCAGTTTTAACATCCATTTGTTCTAATTCCCAATCAAACACAGCAGTCATGGCAAAAAGCAATCTCAAAGTTTTGTATTTCACAACAAGGGCAAATATGTCATTATAATCTAGACCCTCTTTCTGAGTGAACCCCTTAGCTACAAGTCTAGCTTTATATATAGGGGGGTCACCCTTGTGAGTTCATTCTTTCAATTTGTAAATCCATTTGCAGTCTATTAACCTAGCATTTTTAGGTTTTGGAACAAGTTCCCAAGTATTGTTGCATAGCTTTCAACCAGTCCTTAGCATGCAAACACTTAATAGCAATCTCATAAGTCTCAGGAGTAAAGGAATTTACTACATGCTCAGCAGCTATGAAGACAAACTCAACAAGATTCAGATCAGAATGCTCAGCAAGCAAAGATGACATAAATCTTGTAACACTCCCAAATCTTAACCCATTTGGAAATGTATTACTGCCAGTGACCTCAGGTTCCACACCGAAGCCACCCTAGGCTTTTTCAATGAAATACAAATCATAAAATGATAATCAAAGTGCAATACACCAAAATGTTTAATCAAAACATAAGTTTGGGGATTACATCCCAATCCCACATAGGACAAAACATAAAGTAGTCCGATCAAACGAAATATAGTACAATCAGAGTAAACATAGTTCAGCAGAAGTCTTTTAAAATAAATACAAGTCTTGATCATAGCGATCAACGCCAAGGATCTCAACCTGAACAAACTTATCAAAAACACCGTTTACGTTCATAGTCGGTCTAGCCTTCACGGAGTGACAACTTATCTGATGTGCCGAATCGAACAGATGACACCAGCCAACCATGCAGAGAACAATTGCGGTTGGTTAGTCTAATGAAAGACTATGCAAGGGTATAAAGCAGATGGTTCGAAGTAGTCGTATTAGGTTAGACTCATCGCTTCTCGAGTAATAGCCGATAACGATAATCAACCTTCATACTTCTACTGAATATATATCAAAGGCATGATCAAGAGAAGACTCCAACGAAAATGAGCCTTTTAGGAATTAATCCAAGAGAAGACTCCAAGAACTTGAGTCTTATCAGAAACATGACAAGGTCTGAAACCCAAACATCTCATACAAGCGTTCAAAAACGACTAGATGTTTCGGTTCACAACCAACCTCACCGCATAATGCGAATTCAGATTGGAAAGAGAACATACTCTGATCAGTCAAGACGAGTTTTCCTATCTGCATTATTACCTAGCTGTACTACTCGCCACATATATATATTTAATCATGTGCGCTTGGGCACTTATCTTATTTAATTCCAAAACGCACAATTACGTTATAAGCTTTTATAATCATCTCGTCCGAGACAAGAGATCTTTTGGGAGTAACTCCCGAGATTTGTGACACTGGCTAAGTGTACACCACCTCTACACAAAACGCATAGAGGACGGTCATGACCAATAGAATGATGTTAGAGGTTTTGCCGCCCTACACACCATTTAATATTATAAAGAAATGACTAGACTTCGAAGAGTCCAATGTTCCTGACTACTCGTGCTAACTAAACAGTCTAACACAGTAATAATCGTATCAAAGCCCTCATGGCCAACATCATAGATATATCTCAACCTATCAATATATATATAATAGCGTTGATTCTAGCAGAATATACAACCTATTATAATGTCATCTTTTAATCTTCCAAAACAGTTTATCAAAACTAATTCAGACAGAAACAATATTCATTCCAAATCAATTAACAATTAAACAATTGATAATCAATGAAAATATGGAATGATGAGCAAGAGCGAACCGCCACTTGCCTTAGATTTGACGAAAGCTTTAACGAGCTTAAGAGATAACGGTTTCCGGGTCTGAACTGGGACAGATCTGGGATAATAAATCCTTCTGGAATGACCCATAAAAGACCCTAAGTTAGATTCAATATCTACATATATGAATCTAAAAGAATAAGGAAAGAACCAAAGGAATCAAGTCTTGCCCAAGACCACAACACCTGAGAGACACAACACGAACCCGACTCACCGCGGGTGCGGTCGGCCCTCACCGCGGGGCGCGGTGGGTCGCGGTCAAGGCAGCAGGCGAGAGCCTTCGACAGATTTTTCGGGAATAAAACTCACCCAAATCGATTCGTTCGACTTCGATTCGTTCTTGGTTTGATTTCCCAACACCATAGATCTTTGAATACCACCTAGGAGCACCTTCCTAATGCTCAAAAGGGATTCGAATCACTCTCAAACGAAGCTTGAAGCTTGGGTAACAATGGTGATTTTCTAGAGGAAGAAGATGAACAACTCTCTCTCTTGAGCTCGGTTTCCATCCGATTCTCCTCTATTTATAGTCCAAACAAGCTGCTTACAAGCTGGAGACACCAAGGAGGAGGTGGCCCGACCTATAGGCATAGCTAAGGCGAGTCACAAAGCCTACCCCTGCAGCTGCGCAAGTTGCTCTGCAAATGTCGAGTGACAGCGGCTCACCGCGGGGTGACCGCGGGGCGCCGAGGGTCGCGGTGGCCAACGCTGTTGCCGCCTCCAAAATTAGCCTTTGCCGCGGGTGCGGCCACTTGACTGCGTGGTGCGGTCAAGGCCAATTTTACCCCCTTTTGTCCGATTTGATCTCGTTTTGTCCTTTCTTGCTAAGAGGTTAAATATTCTTAACCCCGGGTTAAATATATTCGTACACGAATGACCTTTTAACCCAAAAATACCTTAATTGTTTTTTCTTCTACTCAGAAAAATATTACAGAGATCAAACATCTCATAAAATGTCCGTACTTCTCTGAATTTAATCTGACTTGTAATATGGGCATAAGAAAATTTCAAATTTACCCTTACAAAATGAAATACATTACATTATCTCCCCCTTAAAAGAAGTTTCAACCCCGAAACTTAGGTCGTAAACATCTCGGGAAAGCGTCTACGCATATCCTCCTCAGTCTCCCAAGTCTCCCAGGTAACTTCTTCGGTTCCCGACTTGGACCACAGAATCTGTACCAATGGTACTACCTTGTTGCGCAAGTGCTTCTCACGTCGCTCGACAATATGCACATGTACTTCTTCATAGGTACCATTTGCCTGAATCTCGATGTCTTCATAACTCAGCACGTGAGACTCATCTGGCACGTAGTTTCTCAGTATAGATACATGGAACACATTGTGCACTAGATGTGCCGATGGCAGCAATGTCAAACGGTACGCTAGAGATCCCACTCTATCCAAAATTTCAAACGGTCCCACGTAGCGAGGGTTAAGCTTCCCACGCTTACCAAATCTGAATACACCTTTGGATGACGATACTTCGACAAATACCTTGCCACCAACCTCAAACTCGACGTTCCTACGTTTTGGATCGGCGTAAGACTTCTGTCGACTTTGAGCTGTCAACATCCTTTGTTTGATCAAGGCAATATCTGAAGCAGTTCTCTCGACCAACTCTGGTCCGAGCAGAATCTTGTTGGCGTTCTCATCCTAATAAATCGGTGATCTGCACTTTTGACAGTACAAAGCTTCAAATGGAGCCATATTGATAGTAGCATGTCAGCTGTTGTTGTATGTGAACTCGATTAGACTCAGGCTGTCCTCCCAACTAGTCGGACGATCGAGTACACATGCTCTCATCATATCCTCCAGGGTCTGGATAGTCCTCTCAGACTATCCGTCCGTCTGAGGATAGAATGCAGTGCTGAATCTCAATTTAGTTCCCATGACCTTGTAGAGTTCCTTCCAGAATTTTGACGTAAAACGGCCATCGCGATCTGATACAATGGTCTTGGGAATACCATGTAAACGGAAAATCTTGCATATCCTATCTCCATATGCTATACTTGTACTAACTCGTGTCCATTCTCAAAGTTATGATCACCACAATAGACTCGCTATACTTTACTTACGAGAATACCTATTCTCTTACTCTTACCTCTAAACTTCTCTCGAAGTATATACCCAAACCTCCTTAGGTTGGTATCCTTAACCAATTAAGTCTTCATAACTTATATTGCCAACATCGAACTTCCTATTCGATCCTGTATCTATTACAAAAAGAATCTCCAATGTATCTTCGCCGTTATGCCTTATTACTCCTAAGGACCTTAATATCTTTACATAGAAGAATACAATCATCATTCTACTAACCTCCTTTCGATAATCCGGTCCTTGAATATATACTTAGAAATCAACAGTACTACAACTTAGTACCTTCACTTGTCATATAGACCTTACATAAACGATTCACTTGTTACCTTAATCATATCCGACCCTTATGCCAAATCTTTATCTCATAATCTTTACTCATATGAGTAATACCACAATCTATGTCTGATTACCTCAACATGATTCACTAATCCATTCCATAGGATTATACTCTTGTCTCACTCAAACGTGTTATATGATTACCTTAACCAACGTGGGTTACCTTTTTCCTTAAGTCCACTTGATCTCATTCACAACCTTATCTTTATATATTATACCATGTAATCATTCTTACTATATCCTTAAGATCCTGACCGTTATTGTACCTTCAACAGGAGAACACGCATCTCCTTCCTAATTTCCTTATATACGAAATTCCAAAGTTCACATCTTAATTCCTTACAATCCAATTATCAACTCTTAGTAACCTCAAAACATTACATCCTCAATTTCCTTAAAGGTACCTCTTACAATTCCATCATTTACCTGGAAGTAAGTTTGACCTCATGCCATCTCTAACTTAAAATCCTTACAAGAATAATTTAACGCATCTCTTTAAGCAATCTCTAGCTTAAATCCTTTAAGACTCCCCATACTTTCTCCAAGAATAATCATAACATATATTCGTATGCTTTCCCAATCAATCACATGACATCTTATTCCCATTTCCTCAAAGTATCATAATGCTAAATGATTCATTACCAACTGAATCATTACTTGTATCTTAATCCTTTAGTAGATGTACACAAGTAACATTGTTACCTTACTCCCTAAGCATACATAAACTTAATCCATGCACTAAATCCTTTAGTTTATCAAAATCATCAAAATGATCTTATCCTTAAACTGAAATCCTTCCAATTAAGTGGATTCTTCCTAACACCGTAACTTTACAACCTGATCTTTCCAATAAGGGTTGTACTGTACGCCTTATGGATGATCCATTCATATAAAGTCCAAATATCGAATCTTGTAAATTCCCAAGTGTCATAACTCTTTATTCCTTGAAAGGACAACTTCCCAACTTCAATCATTGGCCCTAAAGTTCACTGCCAACTCAGGCCTCTGGTTTCCTCGAAACAAGATCGCACTAAATCAATTAGCATGGTTGTGCCTAAACACTTTATTTCCTTAATCATAACATCAGATCACCATAAAAGACATCAATCATTCTCCGTCTAATCCTTATATTGCTTCTCTAAAGGAAGCCTCATAACAGACCTTAAAACGAAACTTCGAATAGATCTTCCAAAATAATACCTATGACTTTGCACACTTGGCTTTTCAAAAGCAAGCTTAACCATAGGTCCTACACTGATCGTAATAGAGGGAACGAGCTCCCTATGAACTATCCCTCTTATACTCTTCCCTTCTCAGCAGTCTGTCCATATCAATGCCTATAGCATGACTTACAACAAAGCATTATGATCCTTATATAGTTCATCCCTATATACTTATATCAGAACAAATGTTCAGGGTACCCATAAGAGATTTTAGCTCTTAGATCTCATAGGGTATTGATCACTCACATTTGCTCAACATCCAAAAACATTTTCGGTAAAACTAAGCCTACTAGATAACACTCGCCAAACCAGCTAAGAAAATGATTAAAGTCACACTGATGTATCGTTACTCCAGAGATGAAGGAAGAATATTATGAATGGATCTAGAATTAAGTAATAGAGTCGACCCTGGTATTAACCATGTAGGGAACGAATATCTATACTACAAACGTTTTCCCTCCTTTCCTTTTGGCAACTAGGGCTCTTATGCCCAGTCATTGCATTGTTGAGCCTGCCGTTATCAGCGTCATCCCGACCCTTAAAATTGCATACACACTGGCCTCCAAATGACACCGTCACAGTCCTTGAACTAAATCGATTACTGCCCCACGACGTGTCAATCAATCCATACCGAGAATGATGTCGTATGGAGCCATGGAAATACTAATCAAATCTGCCTCAAACCTCTTATCCTGAATGAAAATCGCAAATTCTGACAGATGCTTGGTTCTAACCAAATATTATTATTAAGAATATTTACAACAAAAGGTTTACAAACTTTGTTGCATCCTGAACTTAACTTACTAGCACAACTATCCAAAACGAAGGACTAGGTAACACCAGAATCCACAACATACAAACGAAAGTAGGACAAAATTATAGAGTACTTTAAGCATTTGGAGCATCGGGTCTATACGCCTCACGCATATCGTAAGAGTATTGACCCTGACCTCCAGAAGCCGTAGGGGATTTCCCCTTGGTTCTGCGCAGTTGTCCACATCAAAGGACTAGGAGCTTCCACTGGACTGATCCTGGGTTGGTTGTTATAATAAACAGCCCCTGGCTGTGACTCCGCTCCTTTCTGTTTCCTCCGTCGACAGAATGCCTGCAAATGCCCTTCCCTTCCACAGGCAAAGCACTTCTTCTTCTCCTTTGGGCACACATTACTCTTGTGCCCGTGCGTACCACAGTTGTGACATTGGATCGGACTCTTGCCCTGACCCGAACGTTGCGTAGACCCCTCATGAGTCATATTCATCTTTGCTCGACCAGATTTGGCAAAATTAGACGGTGGTGCATGACGTTTAAACCTACTCGCCTAGGACTGATTTTGTACCTGCCTCTGGCTATTCTGCTTCTTTATTGACTCTCTTTCCCCATCGTAGCTGTCGGGCCTTATAGAGATTATGGCCTTCAATGCTTGGTCGTGGTTGCCTCTATTCCTGACAGTATCCTCATGAGGTATCTGGACAGTTGGCTCCTCATATCCGGGAACCGCTGGAGGATTTGGCACAGCTTGTGCTTGAGGCGCGATTGATCGTATACTGTCGATAACTGCTTCTATTGCCAACCCCTGAATTGTCTCAATTGTTGCGGCATCAAACACCACTGGAGTGTTGATCTGAGCTGGGTCATTGCCCACTGGATTGTTGTGAGAAACAAACTCGTGTTCCTCCATCGGGTTTGCAATATTCCTCATGTTTGGTCTGGGGTCATTGCTTGGCCTAGTACCAGCACGAATAGTGTTCCTCATGTTCACCATCTGTTTACCGATCAAATTCCAAGGATTTATACATTAATATTTCTCCAAAATACTTAATGTAATACAATCAACTTAGAGTAGATCAAACTTGGTAATTTCTATTGATGAACTCAAATCGAGTTACTAGATTCTACAACCTCAAATCATAACGAGGGAACTGAGAATTAAGCCTAACTGGAGATGGCGAAACCACCTTGGCTTCTCCCGGGTTCCTCTGAAGAGAACAGAATGCACCCATATCTACGGGCGATGAGAAGAGTGTTTTAGTCTTTTTAGATATAGAAGTGAACTTCCATATCAGACTAAAGAAGAATGCACAACTATGAACGGTTAAAATTTTACATTTGAAAATTCAGAGCCTTCGAAAACATTTCTCAATTTCAAACGAGTGATCGGTTTATAAAAAATTTCGTTCCAAGAAAAAGTTTTAAACCCACCCGTTTTTTTTTTTTAAATTTTTTTGGCTCTGATACCAACTCTGTAATACCCCCAAATCTTAATCCATTTGGAAAGGTATTACTGCCAGTGACCTCGGGTTCCACACCGAAGCCACCCCAGGCTTTTTCAATGAAATACAAATCATAAAATGATAATCAAAGTGCAATACACCAAAATGTTTAATCAAAACATAAGTTTGGGGATTACATCACAATCCCACATAGGACAAAACATAAAGTAGTCCGATCAAACGAAATATAGTACAATCAAAGTAAACATAGTTCAGCGGAAGTCTTTTAAAATAAATACAAGTCTTGATCACATCGATCAACGCCAAGGATCTCAACCTGAACAAACTTATCAAAAACACCGTTTACGTTCATAGTCGCTCTAGCCTTCACGGAGTGGCAACTTATCTGATGTGCCGAATCGAACGGATGACACCAGCCAACCATGCATAGAACAATTGCGGTTGGTTAGTCTAATGAAAGACTATGCAAGGGTACAAAGCAGATGGTTCGAAGTAGTCGTATTGGGTTAGACTCATCGTTTCTCGAGTAATAGCCGATAACGATAATCAACCTTTATACTTCTACTGAATATATATCAAAGGCATGATCAAGAGAAGACTCCAACGGAAATGAGCCTTATAGGAATTAATCCAAGAGAAGACTCCAAGAACTTGAGTCTTATCAGAAACATGACAAGGTATGAAACCTAAACATCTCATACAAGCGTTCAAAAACGACTAGATGTTTCGGTTCACAACCAACCTCACCGCATAATGCGAATTCAGATTGGAAAGAGAACGTACTCTGATTAGTCAAGACGAGTTTTCCTATCTGCACTATTACCTAGCTGCACTACTCGCCACAGATATATTTAATCATGTGCGCTTGGGCACTTATCTTATTTAATTCCAAAACGCACAATTACGTTATAAGCTTTTATAATCATCTCGTCGGAGACAAGAGATCTTTTGGGAGTAACTCCCGAGATTTGTGATACTGGCTAAGTGTACACCACCTCTACACAAAACGCATAGAGGACGGTCATGACCAATAGAATGATGTTAGAGGTTTTGCCGCCCTACACACCATTTAATATTATAAAGAAACGACTGGACGTCGAAGAGTCCAATGTTCCTGACTACTCGTGCTAACTAAACAGTCTAACACAGTAATAATCGTATCAAAGCCCTCATGGCCAACATCATAGATATATCTCAACCTATCAATATATATATAATAGCGTTGATTCTAGCAGAATATACAACCTATTATAATGTCATCTTTTAATCTTCCAAAACAGTTTATCAAAACTAATTCAGACAGAAACAATATTCATTCCAAATCAATTAACAATTAAACAATTGATAATCAATGGAAATATGGAATGATGAGCAAGAGCGAACCGCCACTTGCCTTAGATTTGACGAAAGCTTTAACGAGTTTAAGAGATAACGGTTTCCGAGTCTGAACTAGGACAGATCTGGGATAATAAATCCTTCTGGAATGACCCATAAAAGACCCTAAGTTAGATTCAATATCTACATATATGAATCTAAAAGAATAAGGAAAGAACCAAAGGAATCAAGCCTTGCCCAAGACCACAACACCCGAGAGACACAACACGAACCCGACTCACCGCGGGTGCGGTCGGCCCTCACCGCGGGGCGCGGTGGGTCGCGGTCAAGGCAGCAGGCGAGAGCCTTCGACAGATTTTTCGGGAATAAAACTCACCCAAATCGATTCGTTCGACTTCGATTCGTTCTTGGTTTGATTTCCCAACACCATAGATCTTTGAATACCACCTAGGAGCACCTTCCTAATGCTCAAAAGGGATTCGAATCACTCTCAAACGAAGCTTGAAGCTTGGGTAACAATGGTGATTTTCTAGAGGAAAAAGATGAACAACTCTCTCTCTTGAGCTCGGTTTCCATCCGATTCTCCTGTATTTATAGTCCAAACAAGCTTCTTACAAGCTGGAGACACCAAGGAGGAGGTGGCCCGACCTATAGGCGTAGCTAAGGCGAGTCACGAAGCCTACCCCTGCAGCTGCGCAAGTTGCTCTGCAAATGTCGAGTGACAGCGGCTCACCGCGGGGCGCCGAGGGTCGCGGTGGCCAACGCTGTTGCCGCCTCCAAAATTAGTCTTTGCCGCGGGTGCGGCCACTTGACTGCGGGGTGCGGTCAAGGCCAATTTTACCCCCTTTTGTCCGGTTTAATCTCGTTTTGTCCTTTCTTGCTAAGAGGTTAAATATTCTTAACCCCGGGTTAAATATATTCGTACACGAACGACCTTTTAACCCAAAAATACCTTAACTGTATTTTCTATTACTCAAAAAAATATTACAGAGATCAAACATCTCATAAAATGTCCGTACTTCTCTGAATTTAATCTGACTTGTAATATGGGCATAAGAAAATTTCAAATTTACCCTTACAAAATGAGGGATATTACAAATCTCCTATTAGGTATTCTAGTTCTAGGTTGTCTATCCCTAGTTAATTGATAATCATTTAAGTAATTTACAACAGGGTTTTCAATGTTATCATTCTCATGCTCAGAATCATGAATAGACACAACACTAGGAGAATTAATGTCACTTACCTCCCCACCTGATTGGTGAGGGTTCTGATCTCCACTCACATGGTCACTTTCAGCAGATTGACCTTGTGCATTTGAGTCCAGTGACTCTCCAGATGATGAAGCACTTGAGTTTTGACCACTGTCAAACTCATCTTCTCCATCACTTGCAGCTTCATGAGGTAAGAAGAACCTCATTCCTTCTTGTTCACCAGTACCTGTGCTCATAGAAGAGGTGTTAGTAACATTTTTAAAATGGAATTCTACCTCATTAAAGGTTACACTCCTAGATGTCAAGACCTTATAGCCATGAGGTTGAACAAGTAGAAGCTTATAACCTTTAACACCCTCAGGGTACCCCAACATCACACCTTTCAAAGCCCTTGGCTGCAACTTACTTTGTGACACTTGAGCATATGCAGTGCAACCAAAAGGTTTAAGGTGAGATAAATTTGGGGCCTTGCCAGTCCACATCTCTTGTGGTGTTTTGAAATACACCACAGAAGATGGGGACCTGTTGATGAGGTAGCAAGCAGTGATAACTGCCTCTCCCCATAGAGAGGGTTTCATCCCAACACTGATGAGCATTCACCTTGCCTTTTCAAGCAAGGTCCTGTTCATCCTCTCAGCAGTACCATTCTACTGAGGTGTGCCAGGGACTGTGAGGTGTCTTTTGACCCCAGATTGAGCACATAAATTATTAAAGGCATGGTTACAAAATTCAAGGCCATTATCTGTTTTAAGCATTTCAATTTCTCATTAGACTCACTCTCTGCTGAAGCCTTCCATATCTTAAAGGTATGAAAAGCCTCATCTTTAGATTTCAACAAATACACCCATAATTTTCTAGAATAATTATCAATGAAGGATATAAAGTATCTTCGGCCTCCTATTGTGTCAACCTGAGCAAGTCCCCACAAATCAGAGTGAACATACTCTAGAGGCTTCTTAGCAATATAGGTGGATTTGTTGAAACTATGTTGAGTCTATTTTCCAAACACACAGTTTTCACAGAAGTTAAGATCAACAAGTTTTTTATTAAGCAAGCCAGTTTTAAACAGATAATTAAGGCCTTTCATTCCAATATGACCCAGCCTTTCATGCCAAAGTTTTGATTGTTCAGAACTCATACTAATACTCATTTTTGAGATGTTAAGTTCAGGAGAAGCTATAACATGGTATAGTCCTCCCTTCTTAACACTCTTGATAAGAGTGGAGCCATTTCTCATGACCACTCTTATTCCATTATGAGTATTAATATTGCATCCTAAATCATCAAAGACAGATTCTGACATTAGGTTCCTTCCCAGGTCAGGTACCCACCTAACCTTTTGAAGGAGCCTAACTTTCCCATCAAACATCCTAAGAGGCACATTACCTATTCCCTTAATAGGTAGTGAAGTGTGGTCACCCAACAACACTTCACCTCCATCACACTCATGCAAAGACTCAAACAAAGATCTATCAAAGGTAGCATGCAATGTACACCTAGAATCAAGAATCCAGTCATGAGTCACAGTAGACAGAGAAGCACACATCATGAGTTCATAAGAATAATCACCAAGAGTTTCACACAAAGCAGCAGATTCAATGGATTTCTTATCTTTATCATCTTTTTGCTTCTTGTGACAGTCTTTAATAGTATGACCCTTTTTACCACAGTAAAAACAACTCTTAGCATCTTTCTTATCATTCTTAGTTTTGTCATGTTTTTCACTTTTAGCCTTGTCTTTCTTTTGAAATCTCTTGTTTTTAGTCTTAGTCTTAGCCATAAGCACTTCAGACTTAGCCTCAGTTTTTTTTTCACCTTTAGACTTAAACACATTCATAAGTTTATTTTTCTCCTGTATAGCCTCAATAATTTTTTCTTTAGTCAGTTTCTCAGAGCTATACTGGATAACATCTTTAAAAGTGTCAAACTGTGAAGGCAAAGAGCTCAAAAGAAGAACAGCCTGATGGGAATCTTTTATCTTGTCATCACATCTTTCAAGTTCTTGGTTCATTCTCAAGAGTTTATCCAAGTTTTCATTCAGAGACAAGTTTATATCCATCTTAAACGTGAACAAACGACACAACAAAGAGATTCTACTAGGCAGTGATTTAGTCAAGTATAAATCCTCTAAAGTCTTCCAAAGAGATTTAGAGTCAGTAATACTTACAACCTGATGAGCCACGTCGTCAGCAAGCCTAATCATGATCTCAGAATGAGCCTGCTCATCAAGCTCAGCCTTATCCTCAATAGATATGTCAGCAGGCAAGACCCCAGTCACTGCCTTCCAGCATTTTTTCCTTTATAAGGATAGCTTTCATCTTGACTTGCCACATGGCAAAGTCAGTGGTGCCATCAAAGGGTTTAACCCTAACACTATTTTCTACCATAGCCAACACACAAGTCAGATACTAGAAACAGACCAAGATAGCAACACACAGTAGCAAACACACAATCCAACTTCACACTTGACAAACAAGGTCAAGAGCAAAGACACATGCAACTCCTTTTGCAAGGAGTAACAGCACAAGCAGATTACTCAAGAACCTAGGGATAAAGCTTACACCTGACACAGAGTCAGGGCTTAGTCCACTAGAGGTTCACTGTCACAGAAGACATGAGTCTGTCTTAATAGTCAACAAGCTAGATAGTCTTTTAGAACGAGAGCAAAAGAGCAGATAGGTAGTCGAGCCTCTCCAAGTTTTCCCAATCTGAAAAATACACCTTTGTAGCTTTTCAAGTGAGCCACCACAGATTGCCACTTCTCAAACAATCGCAGTCTCACAACAGCAAAAATAGTAGGTTTTCCAGAGAAAGAAGCAACAAGAGACAACTCAACACAGAAAGCACTTTTCTAAAACCCTAAAACAAACACAAGCGGAAGCACAGATCGAGAGCAATGGCTCTGATACCAATTTGTAAAACCAAATCTGCTTGATTCCACCTCAATCGTTCAAAACTAAGCTTGGACAGTAAAGAAAACGAAAAGCAAACTTGAACACCAAGAGTTGTTTACGCAGTTCGGACTAAGTCCTACGTCTGCGGAGTCCTCAAGAGGGGAGGCTCACCCTTCCACTAGGCAACTCAAGGCCAAGAACAAGTTTGGTTGCAAGCAAGCATACAGAGAGCAAACAAAGGAAACAACACAAGAGAAGAAGCGGCACACAGGCCAAAAGAAGAGGACGAGATAAGGAGTGTCCCCTGGAAGGACAACCACAGAGCTTGCACACAAGCGGCTCTTCAATCTCTCTTTCTCTCTCTTTTTGTGACTTCTCTCCCAACCTTCAAACTACAGCTTCGAGCAACAATGGAGGAGCCAAAGTTCTGCTCTCAGTGAAGAGAGCTCTCTAGGGTTTCCATCGGAGCAAAGAAGAGAAGCAGCATCAAGTCACTCGGCGCTTGGGGCTACAGTAGAGGTTATATACCTCTGCCCATTAACCCAAACGCGTCATTTCATCAGCGAAGGGAGCCACGTCTTCAACTTCGGCCAAACCCAACTAAGTTGGGCTTTCAACCCGTGATAGCAGATAAGGCCCATAAAGAGCACAAGCCCAATACAAGTGAAAACCGAGACCAAATGAAGTAACAGGCCCACAGCTGTGCCAGAGCCTCATGTGTCGGCTTTGAGTTGACTTAGACCAGACATGGTTAAGTCACCCGAGCCCACATGTTCCTCTATGGCTAAGCTAGTCACCTAACCCATTTGGCTCTACATTGTATCCTAGCCTACTCATCTGTAATGCTTGCAATAAACCAATCTATGTTTTAATTACAACAACTTAGGATTAGATTACATAACAGTTACTTTTCAATTTTCCGGTCCTTAAATATAAATATATATAAAATTTCTAAGTACTGCGATTGTTTTTTTTTTAAATTGATTATTTAATAAAGGCATTATCGAGCATATATAAGGATTAGAGCTGTCAGGTTTTGACCCGACCCGCAAACCCGACCCGACCCGCGTTTTTTGGGTCGAGACCCGACTCGAAAAGTATTGGGTCAAAAGTGATCCGACCTGTTCGACCCAAAAATTTCTGGGTTGGGTCATTGACCCGTTGGGTCATTAAAATTTTGTTTTTATTTTATATATTAAACATTATAATATATTTTGTTATTAAAATATTATATAATAGTTTTTTTTTTATTTTATATTTGTTGTTTTAATAAAAATATTATTTTAATAATCATTTTATAAAATTTTGACAAGGGCGCTCTCGACCCGCTGGGTCGACCCGAACCTGACCCACAACGACCCGACCCACAACCAACCCGTAAATTTTGACCCGTAATCGACCCGACCCAACCCAATATGCTTAAACCTGAACCCGACTCGTTTGACCCGTTTGACAGGTCTAATAAGGATAGCCGCCCAAGAGGAAGAAAATTAATAAGCATGTTTTATCAAGTCATCATCATGCATGACTCATCTCCATGTCAAAAATATTTTTTACATCCACTTAATTTTGAAGTATTAGTTTAATTAGGGGTATAGAGAAGGGGCGTGATACGTACCTTAATTTCTTTGTTTCCTTTCATGCTATGTATGAAAATATGGAGTGAGTTTCCATACATTTGATTCTTATGGTATAATATGCGAAATATTATGGGTCATTTGATCAAAAAGATGGAGGACTGAGATTAAAAGGGGTGAAAAAGAGTGAATAGTGATGCGGTGACATAACCGTAAATACGGCAAACTTTTTTTTTCCGGCCAACAACTTTTATATATATATATATATATATATATATTTTTTTTTGTCTCTGATCGGTTTGGAATAGACAATTATTGATGTTCACATATAAGTACTACATGTTCATTTTTCTATACCGTAAGGTTCACATAACATGTTCATGTTCAAACACATGTCTTTGCACATGTAGTGTTTATTTGTGAACTTCAGTGCACAAATAAGTGAACATTAATGGCTTATTTATGAACCTTCTATATATGTTATTCCAATCACAAAGTATATGTCATTCCGTGCGCACATGCACATTAAGCCCCATCATACAAGCCTATAAGATTCCAACACAAAAACAATAAAGAATAAATGGAGTAATTCATAGACTTATTTAATAATCTTGTTTTCTTTTCAATTTCAAATGTAGGATATATCTCCCCATTATCCCATTCAACTTTATCATACACCTTAAATTCTTAATGTATTTTTCAAATGACCATATTAACATAATTTAGTGTAGTCCTCGTTTTTCTTTCGTGCAAGTGATAGCCGTTACTTTTCAATTTTCCGGTCCTTAAATATAAATATATATAAAATTTCTAAGTACTGCGATTGTTTTTTTTAAATTGATTATGTAATAAAGGCATTATCGAGCATATATAAGGATAGCCGCCCAAGAGGAAGAAAATTAATAAGCATGTTTTATCAAGTCATCATCATGCATGACTCATCTCCACGTCAAAAATATTTTTTACATCCATTTAATTTTGAAGTATTAGTTTAATTAGGGGTATAGAGAAGGGGCGTGATATGTACCTTAATTTCTTTGTTTCCTTTCATGCTATGTATGAAAATATGGATTGAGTTTCATACATTTAGTTCTTATGGTACAACATGTAAAATAATATGGGACATTGAATTAAAGAGATGGAAGACTGAGAATAAAAGATGTTAAAAAGAGTGAATAGTGACGCGTGACATAACCGTAAATACGATAAATTTTTTTTTTTTTTCGGCCAACAACAATTTTTTTTATATATTTTTTTTGTCTCTGATCGGTTTGGAATAGACAATTATTGACGTTCACATATAAGTACTACATGTTCATTTTTCTATACCGTAAGGTTCTCATATAACATGTTCATGTTCAAACACATGTCTTTGCACATTTAGTGCTTAATTGTGAACTTCAGTGCACAAATAAGTGAACATTAAGAGTTTATTTGTAAACCTTCTATATAGGTTATTCCAGAATGATCAGGGGACGTTAAGAGTTTT
Source organism: Rheum nobile (assembly GCA_027886185.1). Taxonomy (NCBI): domain Eukaryota; kingdom Viridiplantae; phylum Streptophyta; class Magnoliopsida; order Caryophyllales; family Polygonaceae; genus Rheum; species Rheum nobile. The sequence continues at coordinate 7,578,561 of WOAB01000531.1, read as the reverse complement.
TTTTTCGTCTCTGATCGTTATGGAATAGAAAATTATTGACGTTCACATATAAGTACTAAATGTTTATTATTCTATGCCGTCAAGTTCATATATAACATGTTCATGTTCAAACACATGTCTTTGTACATTTAAAGCTTATGTGTGAACTTTAGTACACAAATAAATGAACGGTAAGAGTTTATTGGTGAACCTTCTATATAGGTTATTCCAGAATGATCAGGGGACGAAAAAAAATAAAAAATTGTTGACAAAAAAAAATTAAAAAAAATTGTACGATCGAGATCGCTTCGCATTTCGCACGGGAATCCAAATTTGAAAATATGATCGAATACATTAAGTTGTTTATTTATTTAGGGTTTCAAAGTGAAAGAGGAACCGACCATCTTTGTAATTACTCAAATTCGTCCCCTAATTATTAAGTCCTAACTTGAAATCTTTTATATTGTTAAAAAAAATCAAATTAAATTAAATCTAAATAATCTGAATTATAAAAATAATCAGATTTGGAACAAATAAATTTGTTGAACTCGAAATTTCATTTGATCAACATGAAAATTTTATTTCAAAGCCAATCCACAATGAATATATATTATACAATCCATAAGTAGTCTATACCGAAAGATTAAATGACGTCACCGAATTGACAAGTGAATACATGAATAAATTGAACTTGAACTTGGTTCGATGTTAACCTCGTCTATACGTTTTTATTTGAATTTTGTGTCAACACTGAAGAATTTTATGTTATATATCCTACGGACGTACTGTTGAGGGTGAAACACAATAGAAATTGATTTCATAGAAAAAGTAGAGGTTGCGTTGTCATAATCCAAATTTAGTAACATGATTTAACCTTTAAGCAAAAGGGGATGGGATTAAAGCCTAATTAAACACAAGCACCTTCAATATTCAATAAAGATTGGGAAAATCTTGTTTTGTGTAAAACGCATGTTTGAATTTCATGAAAATGATATTAATTTATGCTGCTAATCTTTCACTTTCACCCCCTCTAACTTATGTTTCCATGCTTTCACATATAACTCCGATGAGATTCATGCAATTATTTGTTAATTGGGATGGCTAATATTTTTTACGAAGATTAGGCACCATGACCATCATCACCGCTTTAGTTTTGCGTGATTTGGTTTTAGTTGGATAGTGTCAACTTGATCAAATTAAACTATATGGCTAATTGCATTATAAAAATTCATTTTTTTTTTGGGGTATGACCGGTTACAAAAATTCAAAAATGCATTATATTATATTATATATGTTTATGTATTAGGGGTTTGGTTAATTGGAACGGAAAAGATAATTATAATAATAGGATGCGAATTCGGTGAGAAATGGGGCTTAGGTGAGAAATAAGAAATAATATGGGCCATTTGATTCAAGGAAACTAAAGGTCCAGATTAAAAAAGCCAAAAAAATGCAATAATTCGACACGACCGAATTTTATTTGAAAAAATGCGTATTTTTGGGGGAAAATACGGGCGGGTGCATGCACATGCGTTTTTTTTATTCGCTAGCACATACAATACAAAAATCATGCACATAGAGACTTATTTTCATGCACATATAGGCAAAATCTGTACATTTTTTAACTCGTCCACTTAAAGTCAAATGAAGTAAAAATTTGTGCACATTTCAAGGGTAAGTTTTTTGCATGTATGTGAATGAGTTTCCACTAAACAAAGACAAACAAATATTCATGCATATATAGGCACAAACTCGTGCACATTCTAAAAAAATGCATCAGTTTTTGCCTGTATATGCGTGTGTTTTCTCTTATACAAAGCCACACTTACAGTCATAATATGTGCACATACATGCACAACCTTGTACACATTCCAAGAAGTGCATAAGTTTTTGCATGTATGTGCATGAATTTCCACTTAAACAAAGTCACAGATACAATCAAAACCTATGCACATACAAGAACAAACTATTTTGGGAAGTACATAAGTTTTTGTCTGTATGTGCATGAATTTTTACTTACACAAAGTCACGTACATTTTATTTGTAGAAAATATTTAAGTGGAAAGTCATGCACACCTAGTACAAATTACATGCACATACAAGTATAACGGCATGCACTTTAAAAGGAATGCACATACACTTCAAAACTCATATACATTTTAACCCAGAAAAACAATATACACAAGTAGAATTTAGATGCACATACAAATCCTAATCCATGCACACACAACCCAAAATCTATGCACATCCCAAATCCTGTGTGCGCGCGTGTCCTTTTGAAGTTGTTTCAAATATACGCGTTTTTTTTATTAAAAAAAACGGCACGACCATTTTTTATTCTCATTCTCACTCTAATAACCTTTCTCACTTGAACTTTTTCCATAATAATAATACTAATAATAATTAGGGAAAGGTTCAAGTGAGAAAAGTTATTAGAGTGAGAATGAGAATAAAAAACGTCCGTGCCGTTTGTTTGAAGAAAAAAATGCGTATATTTGAAACAACTTCAAAAGGACACGCGCGCGTACAAGATTTGGGATGTGCATAGATTTTGGGTTGTGTGTGCATGGATTTGGATTTATATGTGCATCTAAATTCTACTTGTGTACATTGTTTTTCTAGGTTAAAATGTATATGAGTTTTGAAGTGTATGTGCATTTTTTTTAAAGTGCATGCCGTTATACTTGTATGTGCATATAGTTTGTACTAGGTGTGCATGACTTTCCACTTACATATTTTAATTTCTAGAAATAAAATGTACATGACTTTGTATAAGCAAAAATTCATGCACATACAGACAAAAACTTATGTGCTTCCCAAAATGTGCACAAGTTTGTGCATAGGTTTTGATTGTATGTGTGACTTTGTTTAAGTGAAAACTCATGCACATACATGCAAAAACGTATGCACTTCTTGGAATGTGCATAAGGTTGTGCATGTATGTGCACATATTATGACTGTATGTGTGGCTTTGTATAAGAGGAAACACACACACATACAGGCACAAACTGATGCACTTTTTTAGAATGTGCACGAGTTTGTGCTTATATGTACATAAATATTTGTTTGTCTTTGTTTAGTGAAAACTCATGCACATACATGCAAAAAACTCACCCTTGAAATGTGTACAAATTTGTATTTCATTTGACTTTAAGTGGACGAGTTAAAAAATGCACAAATTTTGCCTGTATGTGTATGAAAATAAGTCTCTCTGTACATGATTTTTGTGTTGTATGTGCTAGCGAATAAAAAAAAAACGCATATGCATGCACCCGCCCGTATTTTTCTCCAAAAATACGTATTTTTTTCAAATAAAATTCGACCGTGCCGAATTATTGCGCTTTTTTTTGGCTTTTTTAATCTGAACATTTAGTTTTATTGGATCAAATGATCCATATTCTTTCTTATTTCTCATCTAAATCCCTTTTCTCACCGGATCCGCATCCTAATAATAATAATAATTTACGAAAGGGACATGCATCGATTATAATGTATTAAAATTTTGCTTCCAAAATAAAACCATTTTGACAAGCCCACTTGGAATCTTTAATCATTTTTTTTTAAAATACCATATCCCCCTGTGTGCATTAGTATCTTACATAATATATATACTATCTTATTCTATCTCATTCAATTTCTAACGGCATCGATCCAACTATAAACAAGACCCTATACAAGATACACTTACATAATCATCATTCTAGGTAGCATCAAATTGCAGAGATTAGTTATTTGGATATGTATGCATGTCGTAATTATGATCCTCCCTAATTTTCTTTCCTAATAAATGGTCTCTTCTTTCCAGTGTGCTCAACTTGAACTTGCAGCCTTGCACACCTTTTTGTTTTCTTCTCGTTGATGCTACAAAACTGACTTTATGCACCCTAGAAAGTAGAAACGGTAGATATAATAAAACAAAAAAAAACGTCTAGCTTTATCCTAATTTGGATTGAGAGGCGAATTTTATTTTGGCTAATTTGACTTAATTGTAAGGTAATAAGTTGTCGGGATAGAAGTAAGAGTAACAATACTATTTTATTATAATGCTATAATAGCGGGTCTAGTAAAGAAAATATTATGAAAAGAAAAACGCAGATACAAAATAACCATAGGGGATTTTCGATCGGATGGTTTCTGTAAACTATATATATACGTAGATAGGAAGCACGCTGACGTGTGCATAGTAGTTAGTTGCATCTCCCTAGTCCATCTGTACATATAGGATGGTCCACACCCATTTTGTGTGTGAGAGAAATACACGAGAAATCTCTAATTGATTCTGTTATGCTCCTTGAGAGCTTTCTTTGAGCTTTCATGGCAGATCACCTCGATCTGTCCGATCTTGATCTGTTTTCATGGTATGAGAGCGTTAGGTTCTAGATCGAGTGTTCTTTTGCTTCTTTCGATTCTGTTCATTCATTTGCTTCACGATTGTGTTCGTGAATTTTTCTTTCGTTTCGATTTCCTTCCTGCTTGATTTCCTCTCGAAATAATCGATTGATTGAGTGATGGCTGATCTTGAGAACGAGGATCAAGTAGTCGGAGACCAAAACAATGAGAGTGATCCATATGCTTTGTCAATTTCAGATCATCCTGGAGCAAGGCTCGTGACGAGCATGTTCAATGGCGGAAATTTTCTTTCCTGGAGCAGAGTTGTTCGCATGGCACTTGGATCGAAGTGCAAACTTCGATTCATCGATGGAACTTTGCCGATCCCGACGAAAGGAACTCTTGAGTTTGAGAGATGGATGCACGACTGACTATATGGTTCGCTGTTGGATTGTGAACTCCATGGAAGGTTCATTGGGAGACAGATTCATGTACGTGAATTCTGCTCGACATTTGTGGAACGAGATCACCGAGAGGTATGGTCAATCTAGTGCATCTCTCTTGTTTCAGTTGCGTAGATCGCTGAATACTTTGACTCAAGAGAACACACCTGTTGCTGACTATTATGGAAGAATGAAGAAGATTTGGGATAAAATCCAGAGTCTGGATGAATATCCTGAGTCTATGCAGAGGAAGATTCTTGAAAAGGAGAATTCTATTATGGTGATGCAATTTCTCATTGGTCTTAATGATGGATTTGAATCTGTGCGAAGTCAAATTCTGTCTACTGATCCTCTTTCTTCAGTGAACAAAGCTTTCTACCTAGTTCAACAGGTCGAAAGACAGCGAATCATTACTGGAGCATCATCAATTGGACATGATGCCAGTGCTTTGGCAGCTAATCGATCCAAGGCGACTTGGATGTCCAAGGAGGAATACAAGAAAGCAAAGCTGGAGAGGCAGTGTTCTCACTGCAAGATGAGAGGTCATACAGTTGACCAATGCTTTAAGATTTTGGGATTCCCAGACTGGTACAAAGATCTTAAGGAGAAGAAGAATGGTTCTTCTATGGCAAATGCAGCCGAATTCCTGAATTCTCCTCTAGATGCTGAAAGTTCAGACAAAAAGAGATCAGAGAGTGATGCTAATCTCATTACTGCTTGTCAGGAACTCATTCGTGCTATGAAAGGCAAAGGCATAGCAAATACTTATTTTGCAGGTATCTTTGTTGCTATTTCTTCTTCAAATTCAGTTTGTCAAAATGGTCTAAGCTGGATTGTTGACACAGGAGCATCTGATCATATGGTTCATACTGAGAGTTTGCTTTCTCACAAACGATCTTTATCTAAACCTGTTAAAATTTGTTTGCCTGATGGAAGTCACAAATTGGTAAATGAGGTTGGTGATATTGTATTATCTTCTTCTATCAAGCTCAAGAATGTCTTGTGTACACCCGAGTTTCGACACAATCTATTATCAGTGGGCAAGTTGATTGAGGATAATGATTTGATTCCTGATTTTGACACAAATCGTGTTGTGTTTCAGGACCATAAGACTGGTCAGGAGGTTTTATCTGGAAAGAAGGTTGGAGGCTTATACTGGCTATAGGCTCCACTTCAGTCTTATGATTTTACTACTCATATACCTATGTTTTCTTGCACTTCGAAGGATGGAATTCCTTCTTGTAATAAGCCTAGTATAGATATATGGCATGCTAGGTTGGGACACACGTCCATTGATAAACTGAAACAGATGGTTTCAGGAACTGAGTTGTTTGACAATTCTTGTGATATATGTGTACTTGCTAAACAACACAGACAACCATTTCAGTCTAGTAATTTTGTTGCTAAGAACATGTTTGATTTGATTCATATTGACCTTTGGGGTCCGTACAAAACTACTCTATTATAGGAGCTAGATACTTCATTACCATACTTGATGATTTCAGCCGAACTACTTGGACACGTCTTATTAGCAACAAGTGACACGCTCTACTTTGTAGTGCGTAACTAGGAGTTGTTACTAGGATTTAGGTACCATTTTGTGTGGGTTTAGAAGATATTTGAGGAGAATGGAGTTGTAGAGAAGAAGTGGCGGAAAGGAGGATTTTAGTGCATATTGTAAAGGCATTGGAGATGAAGGCGAAGCCACCACAAGAGAAGACCGCAAGCGAGAAGTAGAAGACGCAGCAAAAGCTTGGCCGCGGGTGCGGAAATATTTCCGTGGTCGCGGAGACGCGATTTTCGTCTGAGATCTTTAGTTTACTTTATTTCCTTTTATTCCGGTTATTATATTTTAGGAAGATATTATTTCTTATCTTAGGAATTAGGTTTTGCTAAGTCTTTATATTAATTCTTTAAAACATGAGATTGGGGAGTTCATTTTTCTCCTTCTTCCTCTTTTCCCTTTTCTTTGTTTTTATCTTTGTTTTGTTTTTGGATAGACAATTGAAGCCTTGGTTTGAATTTGATTGTGAGATTATTCTTTTACTTTATCCTTGAATGTTATTGATTCTCTTGCTCTTCATCCCATTGAGTTTTATTGATTTCTCTAGCCTGATCAACTAGTAGTTAATGGTATTATTCATACTGCATGATTAGGGTTTTGAATTCTATTGGTTTATCTAGTTCACTGTTTTGTTGTGATTAGTATTATTAGTATTGGTTTCCCTAGCCTGACAAACTAGTTGAGATTGGTATTATCTATAGAGCTGGTTCCCCTAATCTGGTCAACTTGTTGAGATTAATATTGTTCATCTCTAATTCAGAGTAACAACTACAATATTCTAGAACTGGTTGGAATAGTTTATTGTAGAGAAAATTGATTGCATGTCGAATATTGACTGGTTGTTAAGTATTACATGAGCCTATCTATTCCTGAGCTTACTGCTGCTGTTAAATTAAATCTTGATAGTTTTTTTATTGTTTAATAGTTAGGATTATCAGGACTGGTTGGACTGATAATTAATTTAGAACATGGATTAGGACATTCATGAGAATTGAGAACTATGGATAATCAATGATCGATCAACCAAACTGGAGTGGATGTTTGTCTAGCCAAGCTATTTATGTTTTATTTATCGTTTTATTTATCGTTTTCTTAGTTAGATTCATATAAACTCCCCCCTTTGTCTTTGTTATCAATTGGTGAACGTTTTGGCAAACAGGATATATAGCTTGATTCTCTGTGGGATTTGACCCTTACTTACCAGACTACATTAGTTAGGTTTTTGAGGTTTACTTTGTTAGGTGTATGCGACAAAACGCCTATTAAATTTGGCGTCGTTGCCGGGGAGGCAAAGTTTCATTTTTTCCAGTTTGTTTGTTTGTGTGCCAACTATTGTGTGGACCTATCTTATGGCCCACACCCGTGCTACCGACTCTCCAATCTTAGATCTTGATACAGAAATTGAGAGGACACTTTCCAGGAACCGTAGAGCAGCCTGCACGCAACTCGAGATGGATGAGGAACAGACTTTGAGGCAGTTGACTGCGCCGAATCTAGAACAGCAGTTGCTCGCTGTGCAGTTTCCAGAGTTGGCTGATGGTGTGAATTTTGAGCTTAAATCTGGGTTGATTCATTTGCTACCTCACTTCCATGGGATGAGTGGAGAAGACCCCAACAAGCATCTCTCTGAATTTCACGCTGTCTGCAGCAGCATGAAGCCAAGGAACATTACTGAGGACCAGATCAAGCTGAGGGCCTTTCCTTTCTCTCTAAAGGATGCGGCCAATGATTGGTTCTATTATTTGGCCCCAGGAAGCATAGATACATGGGCGAAGATGAAGAAAGCCTTCTTGGAGAAGTACTTCCCTGCAACGAAACTCAATAGCTTGAAGAGGAACATTAGCAACATCGAACATCATGCTACTGAGACGTTATATGAGTATTATGAGAGGTTCAAGAGGTTGATATCAAGATGTCCATACCACGATTATTCTGACCAATACCTCATTCTATATCTGTATGGCGGACTTCTTGATGATGAGCGAAGAATGGTGAACGCAGCCTATGGTGGTAATATTCTGAACAAGACGCCGACTGCAGCATTCGAGATATTTTTTGAGCTATTTGAGGGCTCAAGACAGTTTAGCAAGAGAGCGAGCATTCAAGCAGTTAAGGCCGCGGACTCTCACCCATCATCCTCACTACTTTCTGATATGGCTGAGATGAAGGAGATGATGAGGAGGTTTATGATGAAAGGCAACCAACAACAAGTCAAGTCCTGCGAAATATGCTATGACACGATGTACCCCACAGATGCATGTCCAACACTGTAAGAACCCACTGCTGAAGTGAACGCTATAGGAGGTTTCGGCCCTCCAAGGCCAAGATATGACCCGTACTCCAACACTTATAATCCAGGGTGGAGAGATCACCCCAATTTCAGATACGGGAACCAGCAGAACCCTTCACAGGGCCGGGATGATCAGGAGTTCCACTAGAGGCCACCCCAGTTCCTACAGTAGCAACAACAATTTCAGCGGCCCGGAGGTCAACAACAATTTAGAGCACAATATAACCCTAGACCTCAAGGCCATAGCGCAAGTTCATCTATGTCCGGTGATGACATGATCAAGTCTCTCGTTCAGAGTGTATCGACGTTGGCAAACACTATGGTCCAACAGAATCAAGAGATGAAGTCTAGTATTCAGAACTTGGAGAAGCAGGTGGGGCAGATCTCTCTGGCCGTGAGCAAACTGGAGGCCAGGGATTCGGGGAAACTACCATCTCAAACGGTAGCAAACCCAAGAGAGAATGTATGTGCAATGACACTAAGAAGTACTAAGCAGCTGAATGTCGCACCCTTAGCTGAAAGGGGTGAAGTACTGGAGGATGCAGGAGAAGACAACAGAGCTGAAGTTGCAGAGGGCGATCAACAAGCTTTTTCGCGCCCGCGGCAAGATTTCTGTGATCGTGGAAATCCCTCTAGAGAACCCTCAGAAAGTGCAGAAAATCTGGAAGAACATATTCGCCAAATTCCGCGACCGCGGAAATGTCTCTGGACGAGGGAAAAATTCCGAAAAAATGCCGCGATCCCGGGCCCAAAGCCGCGACCGCGGATTACCTGTTGATGTCCACGACGATTATGTTTGTCCATACTTCCCTCCGCTCAGTTCACTGAAGCCACCCGCGTCATTCCTTGAGGCATTGAAGGACACCAGAAGGCCGGAAAACGACAATGAGATCTTCGAGACCTTCAGTAACTGTGAGGTGAACATTCCGTTAATCACGCTGATTAAGAGCATCCCTCGCTATGCAAATTTTTTGAAGGAATTGTGCAAGATTAAGAGAAAGAAAACATAGAAAATTAAGAAGAAGGTCCAGGTAAATGAGAATGTATCCGCTTTACTGCAAAAGCGGATGCCCAAGAAGTGTAGTGACCCATGCATGTTCAGTATTCCTTGCAAGATAGGTGACACCACGTTCGATAAAGCCATGATGGATTTGGGTGCATCTATAAATGTGTTGCCTCTCTCGCTGTATGAATCTTTGGGGCTTGGACCATTGCATGAGACAGGGACGGTGATTCAATTGGCAGATATGTCTACTGTGTATCCCAAAGGAGTCGTGCAAGATGTTCTGGTAGAGGTCGATAAGTTGATTTTCCATGCTGATTTCTTTGTGATGTATACGGGACAAGACAAGCATGCAACCCCTGTGATGTTGGGTAGGCCGTTTATGAAAATGGCAAATACAAAGATTGATGTGAGTAGTGGTTCACTCACCATGGAGTTTGATGGGGTGAGGGTCAAATACAACATTGATGATGCAAAGAGACACCATCCTGATTGTGATCCCAAGTGTTCGGTTGATGTGAGTAATCCAAGCTGATCCAAAGGGCACTATGTCGAGCCACGACACTAACCAAGGCGCTGCTCGGGAGGCAACCCGAGGTATGTAATTCTTTTCATGTCTTTTCGTTTTAAGTTTTTATTCGTGTTGTTTCATGTTTAGACTAACCTGCATGTAGGAGACTCGAAGACAAAAGTTCGAAGACGAGGTTTGCCTCACAGCAGACACGAAACCGCGACCGCGTTTTTACCACTATAAGTCTTCCTATCCTGAAAAAAAAATAAAAAATATCAAAAAAAAATTAAAAAAAATTATGAAGACACCGCGATCGCGGCCCAGCTATCCGATTTTTACTACGAGAGACGACACACATCATGCTGCCAAGGAGAAGACATTAGCCCGACCTTTTTTATTTGGCACCGATGATGGCCCGACATTCAACAGCTGATGAGGAGGAGCTCCAGAGCCAACTGCAGATATGATTATTGATATGGAGCGACAGAGCCCGCTACACGATTACATTTGGGCTCCAATTTTGTGTTCGTTGAAGGCCGTGCAACCCTGTTTCTTTGATGTACCACTTCACCTTACAGTGGATCTATTTTATTGCACGTGGAGTTCGCTTGAGTAGGACCGCCGCCACACCAGCGACTTGTGTTTTCACTGAGTTATCGCCAACACCGACGTCCAAGTCCATGCCACCTCGGCGACAGTGTGAGTACTTTTCTGCCTTCCCCAGTGCTTCATCTTTTAGTCTTTCATTACATTGAGGACAATGCAATATTTAAGCATGGGGGAGTGATCTATACTTGCTAGTCGTCTGAGAAAGAAAAAAAAGAAAAGAAAATCTTAGGCTGAGTCGAAAACCCGAAAGGACGGATTATGCAATAAGCAGGTGGCCTGGACCAACATTAGGCTAGGGTAAGAAGAGGTCAAGAGTGATGTGAGTTTTGTGAGCCCATCTATAGAAAAATGAAATGAGTGACCAAGTGAAAACCCGAAAGGGCGCTTGGGCAAAATGAGTGAAAAGAAGAAGAGTGATTATTAGGATTCCTCATTTTTCCTAGCGTGGTGACATAAGTGTAGAGATATAAGGAGGATTCGGGTAGGTCACTTTGGGAGTTATAAGAAGATAGACTGGAGCTAGGATTAGATGGTCACTTTCACTCTATGGTGTTCGGGTTAAGCTTGGGAGAAGTACTCTGCTTTCCTTGAAGCTTGTATGTTGTGTTGATTGTGTTGGTGCCCTGGAGATTCATGAGTAGGTGCAGTTCTTAGTGGAGATTGTTTTGTGTACTTCTTGAGACCTTGGGTATTTCATTGGAGGAGTAAGTTTCTATTAGCTTACTCGAGGACGAGCAAAGTCTAAGCATGGGGGAATTTGATACGCTATACTTTGTAGTGCGTAACTAGGAGCTGTTACTAGGATTTAGGTACCATTTTGTGTGGGTTTAGAAGTTATTTGAGGAGAATGGAGTTGTAGAGAAGAAGTGGCGGAAAGGAAGATTTTAGTGCATATTGTGAAGACATTGAAGATGAAGGCGAAGCCACCACAAGAGAAGATCGCAAGCGAGAAGTAGAAGACGCAGCGGAAGCTTGGCCGCGGGCGCGGAAGGCTTGGCCGCGGGCGCGGAAATATTTCCGTGGTCGCGGATCCTTTCCTGGCGCGGTGCGGAGACGCGATTTTCGTCTGAGATCTTTAGTTTACTTTATTTCTTTTTATTTTATTTCCTTTTATTCCGGTTATTATATTTTAGGAAGATATTATTTCTTATCTTAGGAATTAGGTTTTGCTAAGTCTTTATATTAATTCTTTAGAACATGAGATTGGGGAGTTTATTTTTCTCCTTCCTCTTTCCCTTTTCTTTGTTTTTATCTTTGTTTTGTTTTTGGCTAGACAATTGAAGTCTTGGTTTGAATTTGATTGTGAGATTATTATTTTACTTTATCCTTGAATGTTATTGATTCTCTTGCTCTTCATCCCATTGAGTTTTTTTGATTTCTCTAGCCTGATCAACTAGTAGTTATTGGCATTATTCATACTGTAGGATTAGGGTTTTGAATTCTATTGGTTTATCTAGTTCACCGTTTCGTTGTGATTAGTATTATTAGTATTAGTTTCCCTAGCCTAACAAACTAGTTGAGATTTGTATTATCTATAGTGCTAGTTCCCCTAATCTGGTCAACTTGTTGAGATTAATATTGTTCATCTCTAATTGAGAGTAGCAACTACGATATTCTAGAACTGGTTGGAATAGTTTTATGTAGAGAGAATTGATTGCATGTCGAGTACTGACTAGTTGTTAAGTATTGCATGAGCCTATCTATTCCTGAGCTTACTGCTGCTGTTAAATTGAATCTTGATAGTTTCTTGATTGTTTAATAGTTAGGATTATCAGGACTGGTTGGACTGATAATTAATTTAGAACAAGGATTAGGACATTCATGAGAATTGAGAACTAGGGATAATCAATGATCGATCAGCCAAACTGAAGTGGATGTTTGTCTAGCCAAGCTATTTATGTTTTCTTTATCGTTTTCTTAGTTAGATTCATATAAACTCCCCCCTTTGTCTTTGTTATCAATTGGTGAACGTTTTGGCAAACATGATATATAGCTTGATTCTCTGTGGGATTCGACCCTTACTTATCAGACTACATTAGTTAGGTTTTTGAGGTTTACTTTGTTAGGTGCATGCGACAAAGCGCCTATCAACAAGTATTTTATGTTTTCAGAGGATTTGTCCAGTACATTGAAACTCAATTTTCAGTTAAAGGCAAAGCAGTTTGTTGCGACAATAGCACTGCATTTGTGCATAGAGAGTTTCTTGAGTATTTTGCATCTAAGGGAATTATTCATCAACGATCAGCTCCCTACACTCCCCAACAAAATGGCCGAGTGGAACGCAAACATCGCTATATTATTGAAACTGCTCGAGCTATTCGACTTCATGCTAATCTACCAACAAAATTCTGGGGAGAATGTGTGATGGCGGCTATTCACATCATCAATCTATTACCTTCATCTGTGTTATAGTGGAAGACACCACATGAGTTGCTTTATGGTAAGCCTCCTTCTCTTGATCATCTAAGACTAATTGGGTGTCTTTGTTTTGCACTTGACAATCACAGAGCCGCTGATAAGTTTGCAGTAAGATCGAGAAAGTGTATTTTGCTAGGCTTTCCTTTTGCTCAGAATGCTTACTGTCTATTTGATTTAGACAGTAACACTGTCTTCACCATCAGAGAAGTGATATTTCAGGAACACATTCTGCCATTCAAAACCACTACCCTATCTCCTACCCACTCCACCATATCTCCTTTACCTCTTGCCAACCCTGTTGTACCTCCTGATTTATATCCACTGGATAATGCTTCCTCTATTATACAAAGTCCTATTGTCCCTTATTCTCCTGATAGTTCACTGTCTCCTGTTATTACTCCTATACCTGGCCCTTTTACTTTACATGCTCCTGCACCTTTACCTACAAGACAGTCTACTCGAGTAAGGTCTTGTCCTACTCATTTGGTTGATTATATCTGTCCAACTATAGCTCCATCTACTGAGCTTTCCCCAACTTTCCTGGCAGCACAGTTAGGAGATCTATCTCATTATTCTTTTGACTATGTAGCTTCATTAGCTCTTGTGTTGTCAACTACTGAACCCACAACTTATGCTCAAGAAAAATCTGATCCCAACTGGGTTGAGGCAATGCAGAAAGAGATTACTTCCTTGGAAGACAACAAGACTTGGGTTCTTACTGACCTACCCCCTGGGAAGCGTCATATAGGATGCAAATGGATATATAAAGTGAAGTTTCGTCCTGATGAATCCATCGAACGATACAAGGCTCGATTGGTCGCTAAAGGATATAATCAAGTTAAGGGAAAGGATTACAAGCATACCTTCTCCCCTGTTGCAAAATTTTCCACTGTTCAGTTACTTCTTGTTATTGCTACCACACGGTGTTGGGATATCCATCAATTGGATGTCAACAACGCATTTCTTCATGTTTATCTGGATGAGGAAGTCTACATGGATGTTCCAACTGGATATCCTGTGTCTTCATCATCTCAAGTATGTCTTCTCAAACGTTCCTTGTACGGGTTGAAGCAAGCATCCCGACAATGGAACCCGAAGCTTACAAAATTCCTTGTCAACATGGGATTTCAGCAGTCATATTACGACTATTCCATGTTGGTCAAGCCAGTTTCCAAAGGCATCATTGTTTCTCTGGTCTATGTGGATGACCTGCTCTTAACGGGAGATGATATGGCATAAATCCAGTCAGTCAAAGATGCTTTGCACTCTACATTTACGATCAAGGATTTGGGTCTTATTCGATATTTCCTTGGTCTTGAAGTCTCTCGCAACTCTGCAGGCACTCTCTTGAATCAGCGGAAATATGTGCTGGATCTTATTCATGACACCAACATGATGAACACCAAAGCTCCACCATTTCCTCTTCCTCGTGGATTGAAATTGTCCACTGATGAAGGTAAACTTTTGGAGGATCCTGAATCTTATCGACGACTTGTTGGTCGCCTGCTGTATCTCAACCTTACAAGACCTGACATCTCATACTCTGTGCAACATCTAAGCCAGTTTATGGCTACACCTCACTTGCCTCATTATCAATCTGCAATTCATGTTGTTCGTTACTTACGTGGTACTGTTGACATGGGTCTTTTCTACTCCTCTGCTTTGGCTTTGGCATTGTCTGCCTTCAGTGACGCTGATTGGGGCAAATGTGTTTATAGTGACCGGTCTCTCACATAATTCTGTGTTTTTCTTGGCTCTTCGTTGATCTCATGGAAAACGAAGAAGCAAAAGACCGTAGCCAAATCTTCTGCCGAGTCCAAGTACAGGAGTCTATCTACCACTTCAAGTGAACTCGTGTGGGTTGACAGTGTTCTTCAGCAACTCAAGGTTCAAGTTCCCCTGCCAATTTCGCTATACTGTGACAATAAGGCATCTCTTCATCTCACTGAGAACCCCATTTTTCACGAACGAACAAAGTACCTCAAGCTTGATTTCCACTACGTTCGAGACAAGTACAAGGAAGGTTTTCTTGCCCCATCTCACATTCGCACTGGGGTTCAGTTAGCTGACTTATTTACCAAGCCTTTGGGTGAACAACAACATTCCTTCTTTGTTTCCAAGTTGGGTTTGGTGCGTTTGCCACCTGCTCCAACTTGATGGGGGGGGGGGGGTAAACTATATGTATATACGTAGATAGGAAGCACGCTGATGTGTGCATAGTAGTTAGTTGCAGCTTCCTAGTCCATCTGTACATATAGGATGGTCCACACCCATTTTGTGTGAGAGAGAAATACACGAGAAATCTCTAACTGATTCTATTATGCTCCTTGAGAGCTTTCTTTGAGCTTTCATGGCAGATCACCTCGATCTGTCCGATCTTGATCTGTTTTCAGTTTCACTCTATATTAATGATCATATTTTTAGCTTGTTAGTAGCTTCTGAATGTGATGATTTCTTGTAGTAATTAATTAGAATCATCACTATGGTAGTTGTAGGTTTACTATTTGTACAGTTTTTACATTGGGTTTTTGATCATTTTTTTTTTTTGGTCATAATTTTTGATCAGTTTTCAATAAGTTTAAACTTGGTCAAATTATGTGCACGTACAGAAAGATAGAAAACGTGAGCTGCAAGTGGTGTATATATCAATTAAAAGAGAGAACATTACTAGTTGAGAAATTAGTAAAACAAATTAAGGACGTGAAAACCAATCCTTTTTTATATGTAAAGTTTCCTATTATTATTATCTTCAATTCTCTTCTAAGAAACAGCAGCAGTTGCCATATGACAAAGGAATGGTCCATATTTCATATTTCAACTTCTTTGTAGGCATAATTTGAATATTTAGTTCTTTGTAATTAATGTTGGACTCAGACCTTATTTTGATGGAAGATTAGGTCCATTTACATTGTTATTTACATGATTAGCACAAAATTGTACAACTGTATACCGTTGGGATTTGATTTAGAACCTTTCACAAACTTGCTCATTTGATGGCAGATTAGGTCATGAATTACATTTCTATATATGTACATTTAATTAGTCCACTCCTCATGTATATTACAAGAATAGTTCTCAATTCTCAACAAAATGTGAATGAGAAGTGCTACAAAGTTAGTGCTTCCATCATTTCTCCATTAACATGGCCATTATTCAAATAATTTTGAGAAAAAAAAGTTTGTATAGTGTAAACAAAACAAACATGGACTCAAATCGAAAAGAAAAAGAAAAAGATGTCTCAAATGATGGTGCATCTTAAATGCTAATACCCACTGGCCACTATTCTTATATATAGGAAACATTTTCATAAAAAAAAATCCTTAATAAAATGCAAAAAGTAAGTAAGAAGAAACCTAGAAAAGCCCCAATAAGTTAATCTCTTATGATTATCCTACACACAAGTATGGTGCCATTGGCCTATAGCTTAACATAAGCATACAGGGAACAAAATTGAATAAAGGAATGTTGTTTATCTTTTTTTTTTGAAAATGTAAGAATTCGATTTATTAAACAACTCTCAATCTTAGATTGAGAGGTCGATAAATCGGTAACTGATCAAACCGATTTGATATACAAAAAACAAAAAAAACATGAAAAAAGTAAGCAAAGGAGAATAAAAAAAAACAGAGACGTTGTTCATTCTTTTTATTTTTCCGACTTTGTTAATTAAATTTTAATTTGACATAATAGTAAAATGTGTGGTCTACTCTATTGTGCAATACATGTCAAGCGGGCCCAACATTTGAAATCTTAAGACGGATTTCAAGCCCCATTGCGCGTTAACAAATTTGGGCCGGCCAATCCAATTTAAAGATAGAAGTATTAGCAAAAACTACTAGATTCCGAAACGCCGTTTGCAGAAATATCATATTTTAGAAAGTATTGCAAATATGTCATAAAGCTGCAACACTTTTGAAAACCAAAAAGGTAAAATCAAAATAAGTAAAACGGCCTAAGATGCAGTTAAGTGTTAAACGGGTATATGAGTAAGCCTAATTATATACCTGTTCAACCGGTAGCACATCTCATCTTCCCCAATTAATGTTCTCCGCTGAACAACTTTTTTCCTTTCATCCCTGAACTCTTGAAGCGTATTCCTCACAGCAAATCCGAAATCCCCAAAGGCGAGAAGCCCTTTCTCCCTTTGTTCAGCCCTTTGTTAAGCCCTTTTTGAAGCCCTTTTTGAAGCCCTAGATCGACAATGGTGAGGACCAGAGGTTTGCAGTCTGCGAACGGCAGAGTGAAGAAGCAGAAGCTGAATGGTTCTACAGAGTCGAAGAGAAGGGTTGAGGAGAGCGCGAATGCGAAGGAGGCTCCAGTGGCGAGGGACCGAAAGAAGAGAGCCTACAGTTCGTCAGAGGAAGAAGAATCACCAAGTCCAGTCGTTTCGATGCAGAAGAAGAAACCGAGAATGGCTGAAGAACCAAAAGCCAAGAGGTCGAGGAAGGAGCCATCGAAGTCGGTTGGCGGGGTTAGTGATCTTCTCTAACTCTTAATTTTCTTGAAAAAAAAAACAAATTTTGTCTGAATGTGATGCATGCTAAAATTAGGCTTATGTGAAAATGAGAACATGATTTGCTCTGTGATAAACAGAGCACGGAGAGATGTGCAAAATTTATAGTAGCCTAAACTGTTACATCCTGTTACATCCATATGGCCTGACAAGCGAAATTATTGTCTGACGAAACGAATTATCTTACCTGACAAAGTAAGTTTTAGGGTTTATGTGAATATGAATGTCATGTATTTGTTCTGTGGTTAGAATGTTAGAATGTCATAGTATCCTGATTCATGTTGATACAAAGGTGTAAGTTATACTATAGGGTAAAGACTTATCCTCAACAACTTCCATTTGTCCTGGCAAACCGCAATGTAGTCTGACAAGTTATTTTGTATCCTGAAAACATATATCTTTACCTGACAAAGTAAGATGGTGCCTCTCTTTTATGTGAATATGAAAGTCATTCTTACCTGTCATGTATATGTGAATGTAATTCATTACAGATAAGTTACAAGTGGCATTCTGAGGAGTTGTTTTTCGGTCGGATAAATCAGAACTCACGGCTTCAATATCTTTCTCTTATCGAGAACACACTAACTCGAACAGACTGACAGACAGTTATGCAGGGGCCCTTTGGCCCAATAATCAAAATAATGAAAAACATAAAACTGTCTGCACAACTGATTCACCATGTCTTGTTTAGGCAACCTGACACAAAAAAGCAGTTTGAGATATGGTATGATCTTGGTGGACAACCATGTAGGTTTTCAATAGAGGAGTTTAGGCTAGTAACAGGACTGAATTGTGGGATGCCCGATGAGGAGGACAGTATGCAGGATAAGTGCAGTGTTTGAATTTTTTGGGGTGAGGAGTATTACTATTGCTAACCTTTTAAACAAGTTCTTATCCTATCGGGAGGACAATGTATATAAGATGAAGATGGCCTTGTTGTTAATTCTTGAAGGTGTTGTACTTGGGGGTGATAAGAAGAGGAAGGTCAGACCCTTTCATGTCAAACTAACGGAAGACTTAGATCGTTTCAATAATTTCCCATGGGGTAGGAGTGCATATCTTGACCTCTATCAAAGTCTGGCTTCTGCTTTGGACACAAGAATGGAGACAGTTCAGGCTGCACTTGCAGTTTCAGACAATGCCAGAGCAGGATACACCATACGGGGTTTCCCGATGGTATTTCAGGTAATGTGTTAGTAGTTGAGTATGTAAAACTGAGAAAGGTTAATGCCTATGTTCATAATTGTGGATTAATTCCAATTCTGTTTGTTTCAGATATGGTTGTATGAGGCAGTGCCCCATATTGGCAGAACATTTGCCCAAAAGCTTACTAAAGTTGTGCAGCCCCGAGGTGTGAGGTGGCTTAAATCGAGTAGGCCAAGCTTGGATGCGATTTCTGATGCCCTAGAGGGGAATTTCCCTGCTAAACAGATCCTTGTTGAGGAGGACGGAGAGGACTTGGGAGAAAGCTGTAATTTCCCGGAGGAGGAAGGACATAAATCATTGGATGAGATTGTTAAGCACTTGAAGCCCAGAAGGAAAAATGCTGGTAAAAAGGCCAAGGGAGTTGGTAAGGGAGGGCAAGCTGGAAACATTGAGGGTTTCGACCCAAGGCAAATTATGTGTTGTTTGAATGAATTGCATGAAATGATGCATGCTCTAAGGGAGGAATTTATTGAGTTAAACAAGTTCATAAGAGCCAAAGCTCCTAGAACAAGGGCATCTTCATCCAGTGATCAAGACATCAGTACACACCAGGAGCTCTCTAGGGAGGTTAACAGTGATAATGAACCCAACATCCTCCAACACCAGCAGAGCATGAGGGAGGCAAAGACGGAGTCTGAGGCAAATGATGAAGAGGAAAATATGGAGTCTGAAGATGACGAAGACAATGACTCCAAAGAGGGAGAGTCCGAAGAGACTGAGACTGATGAGGTATGTATGCCCAAAACTTTCAGTTATTATATGTACAGTTTAGTCCAGATGTATATATTTCAGTCCATTTGTGCACATTTCAGACCATATATCATCGTTTCAGTAAAAAGTTCAGTCCATATATGTATTCAGTCCATATATGCACATTTCAGTCAATTTGAGCACAATTCGAAAAATATTTGCTTATTTCAGACCTTATATCATCGTTTCAGGAGACAATGGATGGAGAGCCAAATGCTGGTGAAATAGTTGTGTATGATGCAGGTAATGTAGGTGGTCAGAAAGAGGCGGGTGAAGATGTCGCAATAGTAGATGAGGAAGAAGAGCAAGGGGATGCAACAGATCCACTGTCAGTTCTTGTCCAAACTTGTACAATACTACATGCAGATGAGAAGCTGGTTAATGAGGCAACACCGCAAGATGTGGAGGGACTCATCAATGAGTTGGTTAATGACGAGTTGGTTAATGATGGGACTGTGGTGGCAACACAAGTTAAGGTGGCAACAAAAGCAGTGTCTGATGAGGGTGTGCATGACGGAGTTGTGGAGGAAGTAAAGGAAGCTGTTGTGAAGGGAGGAAACAAGGTTGATGACGGAGGTGTTGATGTTGAGGAGGTAGCAAAGGGAGCTGATGTGGAGGGAATGACCAAGGTTGATGACCAAGTTGTGGAGGAACCGAAGGGAGATGTCGAGGGACAAAACACTGTTAATGAAGGAGTTATGGAGGAATCAACGAGAGATGTTGTGGAGGGAGGGACGAAGCTTGATGAGCTAGGTGTTGAGGCGCGGACTGAAATACAAGGTGAGAAGGTATCACAGGCTGATTTTGATGACGTGGGGGGTGATGAAGGGGAGACCAAGGAGTCCAAAGTGCCGAGGAAGGGCATACCAAGGAAGGGTAGCCAAGTTCCGAACAAGACATATCCAACTCGCACTCGCGAAGTTTCCGCCAAGGCAAAATCACCCTACCGCAATGTGGATGAGCAGAAATTGGCAAAAAAGATTACCAAAAATAGCAAGGTGGAAGGGATGACAGAGCTGGTAAAGTGGATGCAGAGTGAGAGGTTAGTGACTTATCCACTCTACTCAATAAGGAATTGATGAAATGAATGTCAAAAACTTTTCTGGCATGACTTCTAGAATTCTGACCGGAAATTGATTCTTTGTGGACTGACTAACTTATATATAGCATGTATATGTACTAATATATATATATATCCTTGTTTAATATTCAAATGAATATGTACCATCATGCAGTATTGAACCCCGAACTGGACCGGCCGGGCAATCATTGGACAAGGAGTTCTTTGAGATATTGTTTGCCCCAAAGAACTGGTTGGGCGGTTTGGTAATATTCCAATGCATTATTTGAAAATAATATGCATGTGTAAAATAGTTTCGAGTTGATAGATTAACATTGTTGCACCATTACAGCATATGGAGCAAATGATGTTCCTTTATCGTCAAAGGATTTCAGAGGATCCACAGCGGTTTTCGAAGGTGGTTGTGCTTGACCCATATTGGCAGAACTATGTGCAACGGGAATTCGAGTGCTTCCAGATAAATTCTCCATGTAAGGGTAAGGATGAAATGTTGTCATACATGATGGGTTCATGTCCGGGAGAGTATGGGAAGAGATGGGATGATGCGGAACGCATATACGCGTGCTTCAATATCGAAAGGAAGCACTGGTTTGCCTTAGAAATTGATCTATGCGACTGGTGTGTGACGGTTTATGACTGCAATGTGGATCTGTACAAAGACAAGGAAATTTTCGATATGATCCGCCCCATCGTTGAGACTGTTCCAAGATATGTCAAGATGTACGAGCCACTGGCAAAGAGATGTGAACCGTTATTGGACAATCCAATGTCGGTGTCCCGTCGTCATAACCTTAAGCAGAACAAGCGCAGGTAAGTATACATGTATTTATGCCCAAATAAATCCTTATCAAACTGCAATTGGTATACATTCTAACGTGTTTTGTACATCGTGCAGAGGAGATTGTGGGGTCTACACCTTGAAGTACATTGAGTTATTGATTCTCGGCATGTCAAACTTGGATTTGTCGTCGGACAAATTCATAAATGCACATAGAAGTCAAATGGCTCATAGTATTTTTAGATGTTGTTGGGATGGTCTTTAAGGACTTTTGATATAATGTGGTGATTGCATTGTGTTGTTGGGAAACATTTGGCTAGGAACACGACTTATAATTGTATTTAAATTTCAGAGATACTGTTTTCAGCATGTTTACATGCTTGTGATGGTGTTTATGTCAGCCAAGATATTGGTTTTACATCAAAAGGCACCTAGGTGGGGTTAGATTTTGAATGTTTTCAGCATGTTTTCATTTAAAATGGTGGGGTTAGATTTCGAATAAAACCAAAGAGGGGGGAAAATTGTGACTTAAGTCAGGCCAGATTACGGATTTACAGTACATATTCACATTTGTCAGGTTGTTTTGATATATCTATTTCAAATTCATCCTTTCCAGTTATTGCAAATCATCGTACAAAAACTCCCACATTGAAACCTAATATTTTCTACATTTAAAGGGTTTGGAAATCGAAAAATAGCGTGTAAAAAAAAAAGGGGGGGGGGGGGAGGGGGGGGGGGGGGGTAAAGTACACATTATAAATTTACAGTACATATTTAGCTTTGTCAGGTCATTTTTTAGAAATCTTATTCTAGGTCATCCCATGACTTATGGCGGAACTGGAAGAAACATCACAATGGTAAATAACCGTAGGAAAAGACAACGTTTTTAAGTGGTTTTGAAACCGAAGCTTTGTTCTACATATAAATGGTTATGAAACCGAATAAAAACATGGTACAAAAATAGCTAAAAAAGGTTATAGGGTTTATTATTTGAAAATAGCCTTGAAAAAGAGGGGGGTTAAAGTACACACTAACCTAAATTTGTGCTACATGTCAACAGTTATGAAACCGGAAAAAAAGGTACGAAACCGGATAAAAACGGTAAAAAATAGTTAAAACCGGTTTTCACCGCGGGGTTAGTTCTTGCGACCATATTAATTTTGTTTTTTTTTACTTACGTCAGTCAACAATATTGACTTACAGTACGTATTTACCTTTGTCAGGTCATTTTGTAGACATCTTATTCGAAGTCATTTAATGGTAATTAACCGTAGGAAATCTTATTCAAAGTCACCCTTTCCAATGCATATTCTTATTTGTCAGGCGAGACTACGGATTTACGTCAGTCCACAAAAGCGAATTACAGTGCTTATTGATGTTAGTCAGGTCATCTGTAGAAATCTTATTCAAAGTCATCCAATGGTAATTAACCGTAGGAAAATCTTATTCAAAGTCATCCAATGACATTATCGTCTTCCCACTTGACATGAAATATTAATTCCTGCGACATTAACATACCATACCAAATATACTATCTCATAACCTACTGACTATATATAGTCACTATATGCCATTATCATCTTCCTACTTGACATACGTATCATAAAACAACAGAACCTCCTAAATACTACACTGTATTACATTGTCACTAAACTAGATTCCTTCATCAGATACTAATTATGTGCGGAGGAGACAAATGATTCTGGGCCGTCACGCTGCGGAAGTTCATCAACAACATCTTGGGTGATAAATATGTTGATGAGAGCAACGGTTCTACCTTGGGCGGCAAGGGCGACAGCGTCTCCGCGGCGCTGTAAGGCCCTCAAGGTACGAGGCCCGCCATGGGGGGGAACTACTTCGAAGAAGTAAGAGGCGCCTAGATCGAAATCGTTAAAATAAAATAGTTGGTTCAGTAACCCATGGATTTCCCGTACCCTTTCAGCATGGGCCCTCCAGTTTTGCCTCCGTCCGCCTTGGTAGACATGGGTGGAAATCATGGCATCTTGTCCCCTTGAAGGGATGAGTCTCCCTCCGGTGTGGACAGTTGTGTAAACGAAGTGATCATTAAGGTCCCATTCATGGTTGTCAGGCTCATAAGCCATGGAAACAAAAGAAGCACGAGAACGGAAATTAGAGTTGTTAGGGTGATTCAAAGATGTTTTTGGATGAGGAAATTCGAAAAGTTTTTGTAGCGGATTGTGGATGAGGAAGAATGTGGATGAGAGGGTATATAAATAGTTGTTTGGGTTGGTGGCAGTTAGGGTTACATTCATGAGGGTGATTAAAAAATTCGAAAAATAAAACAACAGAACCTGTACAAAAACAGTTAAAAACGGTTAAAAACAGTTAAAACAGTTTATAACCGCGGGGTTAGTTCTTCAGACCAAAGCTTTATTCTAATTGTTAAATAAGTCAGTCCACAATAGATATTTACAGTACATATTGATATTTGTCAGGTCAATTTGTATAAATCTTATTCCAAGTCATCCCACGACTTATGGCGGAACTCGAAGAAACATCACAATGGTAAATAACCGTAGGAAAAGACAACGTTTTTAAATGGTTATCAAACCAAAGCTTTGGCAATAAGCTATTTTAAAGATGGGGTTAACTAGTTTTCGAATAAAACCAAAGCTTCGGCAATAAGCTTTGTTCTTCTACTCTCTTACAGTATGTAATATCTTTTGTCAGGTCATGATGAAGAAATTTTATTCAAAGTCATCCTTTCCAATGCATACCCGATTTGACCCCTCTTAATTTTTAATTAAATATCGTGTGATCCCTCAACTACCCGTCATTAACTCCGTTATCCACTCATCCTTGTGTATAAATAGCGTTCTTGCCTTGTCCCAACCCCTCACATTTCCTGTCTCAAACTCCTCGCACTCCTCTCTCATTTCGAAAAAAATCTCTTGCAACATGGCCAACTCGAACGTTTTCCTGCAAGTGTACTGGGATGGGAAACTATCGCCATCGACCGGGGTGATGGCCCTATTGACTACGCACGAGTACAGGGGAAGGAGAACCCAACTCCTCAAAGTTCCAGCCAACAAGATGGACATCTGGTACGTCCATGGTCAGATAAGCATGCTCTCTCCCGGTCCAAAATCCTTAGTTTTTGAACAGGTCCCATCAGCCGGCCAGCGGTTTCTTCAACCGCTGCAGACACAGTCCGACTATGATGACCTTGCCCGCCTCGGCGAGAGGGTCGCCGACGTCAAGGTGTATGTGGTGCTGGACACTCCAGATCTTTCTCTGGCCCAGTAATGATGGCCGTGGTGTTGGCCGTGGGGATGTTTTGTAATTTTTTTTACTGTTTTTTATGGTGTTTGGTATGGTTGTTTAGGGATGTAATGCTAGCATTTCAGGACAAAATGTTTATGTTTGTTATGGTTGTTTTGTAATGAAGATCCTAAACGTTTATGTTTGTTATGGTTGCCCGTAATCTCGCATTTACTACTTTTGACTATTTTCATTTCAGGACAAAACGTATCATGGTCATACTAAACGTACTATTGTTTAGGGCAAAAAGAGTAAAATTTCAGAGCAATAACATCGAATATGTGTACATGAATATTCATGACAAATGAAATATATTCAGGAGAACCCGCGTCTAATGGCAGAGTACTAACAACATGTGGTAATTGTATTTGAAATTGTGATGACAATTCAAGGATGTTTTCAAGGAAATTGGTGATTAATTCAAGAAATATTCATGTTTTACCTGCAGAAAACCCTCGTTTTATAAACAAGGAACCAGAATACATTGTCTTGGTAAACATACGGTTATGAGTAGTTATCATAATTTAACCAACAAGGTTACAAATTGGACAACGAAGACAACAAGTAACACCACAAGTACCACCACACCAAGTACAACTTTCAAAACGAAATTTTCTGTTTTAATATTCATAATGTCATTCATTGAAGTCGGTTGTTGGTAGATAAGATTTTGCCGAGTGGTTGCCCCGTGTTCTTCAACAACTCTTACGCTTTGAATGGACTCATTGGCGGGGTTATTATAAGCTTGACCATCCACCCATTTGAAGTATTTGCAATCGTGCCCTGCCTAAGGTTTAATACAAAATTCAACCAATCAACTAATTTAATTCTAAATGAAATCCCAATTTAAAAGCATATGTCGCACGAAATTTGACATTCAACAATACCTTGCATAATGGACACCCATAGAACTGTTTTCCCGAATTTTGAGTGTGTTTGCATGTTTGTATTGTTGCAGGGAAGCCATGGAAGCATTTTTGAGTTGATGATTCACCAGCTGCGTGCCCTCTCCTCCACGAATTTGAATTGGCAGATGATCTTCCTTGTGTCCAGCCGTTTGTCATCCTACAATGTCGGGCAACTTTTCGAAGATGGTGTTCCTCTTTCGACTCTGCGCTGTTCTTTGTTTTTTCTTCTATGCCAATTTTCGATGATGACGGTGTTCCTCTTTCGTGCCCTCTCCAGAAGAGGATATTCCTTGTGCCCATACTTTGTTTTTCTTGTTTTTATTAAAGAAAGAGAAATGAAATGAAAGTTCAATGCCTGATGTGTGTCAGGTCAACATCTTTTTCTTATATGCAGAGTGCAGTCCAAAAAATTCAAGCGTTGTTGACACCGTTTACAAATACTTAAAAAACTGTGTACAAGCTTCCACCTTAAACCAAAAGAGTATGAAATGA
The DNA here is from genome assembly GCA_027886185.1 of Rheum nobile. Taxonomy (NCBI): domain Eukaryota; kingdom Viridiplantae; phylum Streptophyta; class Magnoliopsida; order Caryophyllales; family Polygonaceae; genus Rheum; species Rheum nobile. Next base: position 7,552,405 of record WOAB01000531.1, on the reverse strand, counting down.
GTTTTTAAACTGTACAAAAACTTCCACATTTACAGTTTTTCAAAATTAAAGGGACCCTAAAATGAAAATTTAATTGGGTTTTTAAACTATTTCAAGAGGGATAAGATACTCTCTATTATTTGCAACTACGGCGGCAACGATTTGACGCAGTCAGGCAGTATTAAAGTCGTACAAGACGTTTGCTGCTTTGTCAGGCCATAATAAGTACACAACATAGGCTTTTGAATAAATCTTCAGCTGACGTCATCCTTATCCTTTCCACTTAACTCTTCTAGGGTAAGTTTTCAGGTTGTCACTTAATGTTGTATTTGCAATGAGTTATTTTGAATAGGTAAAATAATATAACGGGGCCAATTTTATTTAATAGATTTTATTATCAGTAAAAATAATCAAGTTTTTTCAATGAAAATAATTAATATTATTGAATATAAATAATTAATATTAGTCAATTATTTAGTAATTATGAGGCGCATTAGCAATTTTCGATTAAGAGGAGCGATTATGAAAAAAATAAGTAGATCAATTTTGCTGGAATGGATGAAACGTTGGGTTTTAAGATGGAATGAAAATGTTCCTTCAGCTTGGAATGGCCCATTACACAAGGAGTGAAATAAATTTTAAGTTTTCAGATTGACATGAAAATCGTACCAAACGAGGTCTTAATGCTTTTCCCAGGCTCTGGAGTAAGGTTCTTAAAAATACTTCGATGCTCGCACTTCCTTCTCTACATACTCAAAATTTGCCCTGACAACGTAGTTATAAGCCTTGCAAACAACCATATGTCGACTGACGATTAATGCTTGTTCTGTTTCTGAGATATGTAACATCGTACATAGTTTTTACCTTTTCGGGTTTCTCAGGCATTATACAAATTGTTACAGTACGTATTCAGGTTTGTCAGGTCACTTTGAAATAAGAGGGTAAGTTTGAAATTTTTCATTCCGATTTGACCCCTTAAAAATTTCACTAAAAGTACACCCTTACTTGCCCAAATCTTTTCTACCAAGTCTCTTCAAATACTCACCGGTCCATTACCAAAGTTCTCTACCAAGGATCTCCAAACACTCCCACTTTCCCAAATAGTCCCACTCCCACGTTCTTCAAATAATCCCTCTCTATACTCTAAATTCATGGCGGGAGAACATCACATTGTGACTGGGACATACTTATACGTAAATGAACTGCTTCAATCTGCCCGTGAAGTGAAGGATCATGTTGGAGGCCGGAAGATGACCGAGGCCGAATTCCAGGAGTACAATCGCAACATTGTGGCCAAAGATTTGGAGTTGGTAAGTTTAATTAAGGATTTGCGCCGCCTCGGGCAGGAGCTTACTGCTGTGAGTCCGGAAGGGGCTCAGACCGAAGAAGAAAAGGCCCGGATCAAGCTAAAGCTTAGACTGGTAAGGCTTTTGTTGTATATTTTCTTCCTATGTGCAAGGGTCGTGCCTACGATGCTTAATTTGTGTTTCTGCAAACTGAATGGGACACCACCTTCACTGAGCTCAACATAAAAAGGGTGTTGGACCATGCTCAGTCGCTGGAGGGAAAGCTGAAGTCCCGATATCTATCTTGATGGGATAATGTTTTCATAATAGTGTAGTTTCTGAGTATGTGTGCATAAGTGTTTTTAATGTATGAACTTTGCAATGCTAGTTTTTTTGTTCTTTTGTGTGTGGGAATGCCATGTGAAGGGCACGTTTTGTTTAAAGTTGAACAACATAATATAATGCTTCTGTTTATAAGGTTCAGACCATGTTGGAGTTTTACAGGACGTATTGTGAATTTACAGGTCGTATTTATGTATTACGTTTGTCAGTACAACTTCGCACCTGATTCTAGGGTTCTTATGAAGGTTCAAGATGACAAGTAAATCTTAAGCAAAATATTTAATTTATGTACTTTGTATATCATCCAAAAGGAAGCCCCCACAAAAAAGAGGTGTGGTTTACGCCTATATAGACTTAAACCATACATCTTTTCCATGAAACACCCAACAACAACATTTACTAGCATAAACACCCAAAAACAACAACATGGTGACAATTGTAAACCCAAAAAAAACTAACCCATTCTCTTCCTATGATTGTCCATCATCAGTCCTTCTCCTCCTACAGTACTGCTTGTTGTGGCCTTGGTTGCCGCAATACGAACACCGCCTCCTCCTAGTATAGTTCATCTCCCACGTCGCCCTGTATCGGTTAATTCGTGGCCTTCCAGGAGGACGTTTTACATTTGGTGGACAGCATCGAATGGATGACACGGCTTTAGGAATTGACCATCGGCCTGTGGGAGGAACAAGATGCACAGTTTCCTTGTACACTTCTCTCACGCACTCGTTCTTGAACATGGGATGGACGAGATCAGTGAGTCGCACTCCCCTATCACTTGCAACCACTATGGCATGAGCACAAGGAACTTTATCAATCTGGAACATGTTACAATCACATGTACGAGCATTAAGGTTCACCGAGTATCTACAAGTTCCTACCATGACCTCCGCTTCAAACTGGCTTAGTCTTCGAACACTCATCTTTGCTGCCCTTCTGTAGTTCACCTCTACCAGCGTGTACACAGAGGGTGACAAGTATTGGTCCCAGTTTGAGGCCGCTTCCCTTCTTTGACAAAACCATTTAGAAATGGTCTCAACAATCGCATCAAACAGAGCAAGAATAGGCCACTGACGCTGTGTTTTCCACAAGCCATTGAGACACTCGGCGTTGTTGCTTGTCATGATGTTAAACCTGTTCCCATGAAAATGCGCTCTCGCCCAGTTTTCAACTCCAGCTTCTTTTAGATATTGACCAATCTTTGGAGATACAGCTGTTATTTGAGCAAACTGATGATTGAACTCAGCTATTGTGTAAGCATGAGTAGCTTTTTTGAATATGCCGAAGAGGTCTTGCCTACCAAACTTCCTCTTGAAGTTTTGGTATATGTGATATATGCAATATCCATGCTTGGCGAAACGATAGCTATTTCTCAGACCCTTCCCAATGCTAAGATGACGATCAGACACGAAATACAACTCGGGATGATCAGGAACAACAAGCCTCAATTCACTGAAGAAAAATGACCATGCATCATCGTTCTCACTATTAACAACGGAAACAGCAAGGGGATATATTTGGCCGTTTCCATTATGTGCCGTTGCCAACAGAAGTATCCCCTTGAACTTGGCTGAGAGGTGAGTGCCATCAACTAATATTACCTACACACGCAGAACTATTTTCTTAGATGTTGCCCTGACAACAGAGTTATAAGCTTTGAAACTACGGTATATAGCCTGACAAAATGACAAATTGACTATTTCTCAGATGTTGCCCTGACACACGCAGAACTATTTTCTGTTTGTCACATATTCAGTCATATAGTAGATTTACCTGACAAAGTAACTATATCTCCTGACGTAACAACATCACGACTGAATACCGACCTTTTTCAGATGTGGCGCTGCCCTTATCCATGGACCTAAAGTCCATAAGACGTACTTGAAGCGTTGCTCAGCATCTCTGACTATTCTCGTGTATGTTCCCGGATTAGATTTCTATAACATGTGCATGTAAGAGTACATTGCCTTGTAGCTATCCACAGCTGTACCATGTGCCATGACCTGGGCGAAGAGCCGCGCTCGATTGGCTTTGTAGTAGCTTGTCCTTATCCCTTGGTGTAACATGAAATCCTGAATTTCTGAAGCAAGTAGGCCTTTACGGCCGTTTAAAAACCTGAGATGTAACGAAGTGAATCAATACATGCATTCATATTGGCCTTTGATCACAAAAATATTATCAAATGCAAGAAAACCATACTTGTGAAGTACTTTATCGGCAATCAGCCGAGAAGTTGCTCCTTTGTGGTGATTGTGGTTTACTCTCATGCCACAGGTATGATCCGCAACATATTGTCGCACCATAAACAATGACGTTTTTCGATACAATGAGCCACGACAAAAAAACTTGCATTTGTCATCAACGCACACAACTTCATAATTGGACTTATCGGATCTCTTCACACGCATCTCATAGAAGTTTTCCATTGCCAGGGAGAAGAGTGCAGCTTTGAACTCTTCCTTACAATTGAAGAGTTGACCAACCTTCATTGTTGGATATGAGGACTTGTTTGCACTTGTTTCCTCATCTTCAACTCATTTCCATCTCTGCTGGATAGTACCTCTTTTGAAGCACTCTAAGCATGTCTTCATCAACATCAACCTCTTCTTCTTTATCATCCTCTATTTGCTCCTCGTTCTGTGTTCCCTCAATGCCATTAATTTCTTCCCACACATCATCTAGACCAATTGTATTCACATCATCCCCTGAAGCATACCCTAACCCTTCCACACCATCAACACAATCATCATCACCTGATTCATAATAGCCCTCATAGTCAAAGCCATCTTCTATTTCATCCTCCAAAGAAACTCCACTGTTGGCATAATCAGTCATAGCCTGCTTCCCTTTGTTTCTGGATGTAGCACCTTTAATGTCCTCATCATCGCTGCTCAATGATATAATGTCTTCCACTATCAGGGGACAATTTCTCTTGTATTTCCCCCTCACTTCATCCCTTTTTAATCTCCTTAACTCTGCATCGTTGTCAGCTTCAATAATTTCATCAATCGACCTGACATCTGTGTGAGGTGCTCTGTCTTGTTCAAAAAATGACCTGAAAAAGTCTTTATTATCTTGGCTCTGGCTCTGAGTTCGTGGTGGAGCTGTTGAAGGAAGAGTACGATGTTCAGCCCTTTCACTTCGAATCTTTTCCTTCTTTAAAAGGTTGGTGTACAACGCAATATTCCACTTTGCTGAATTTTCTCCACATATGTTCAAGAACTTGAACGCAGCAAGATCGTCGTCATCATTTATAAAGATGGGTGTAAGTTCTGGTTTATTTTCATAAGCGTATTGCACAATCAATTTTTCTTCATCAAATGGGTTCTTCTCAGTCCATTTGTTGCGCAGTGTAGCCAAGTCCATGTCAGGGGAAAGCAACATGGCTTTCACTATTCTATCACCCTCATACAACCACCTTTTCCCTTGTTCTTTCCATTCTCCACCACTGATGAACGTCACATACACTAGTTTCGAACCTACAAATAAATAAGGTTTTTGAACTTCACGTATACAGAACAGAGGGGGAAAATTGATTGTTTTTCAGGAGAATTTACTTACCCATTCAAGCTGTATTTGCAAGCGTCAGGTGCGAAATATCTCACGTGTAATAACTGGTCAGGCTGCTTTTAAGTTCTCCAGGAATATTCAGGGATTTTTTCAGGGGAGGTTAGCTGGAGGGATTAAAGGTTGAGGGAGGCCAGATTTTTTGGAGGGAAACTTGCCCGCCAATTCAAAGTCCACTTTGCTGAAATTTTTTCACACTGATGTGATGCCTCTGTCCACCGGCGGCTTCAACCTCATTAAGAGAGATTAACCCTTTCTTTTATATTTTTTAGACATAATATTAGTCAGCTTTTACCCATTTTCTATTTAAAACAAAAGCTAAATTCCACACTCCATAATAGCAAGAATGCCAGAATCCGTACAGAATTCTGATACTTTTGCAATTCCGTTGAAAATCTTGGATTTTTGCAACTGGCAAAAGCAAATCTGGTATTTTTACTAATACGCCTTAAAGATATCAATCATGAATGTAAGACATAAGATGTTGAATTGCACAATGAAAGATGGCACTTAAAATTAGACCCGGATCCAACACAATTCAGTGGCTAAAGATTGGGTTATGCAATATACAAAGAATCGTCTGACATCTTAAATTGTTCGAATTGCAGGCTACTCTGTACTGGTTTATATTACCAAAATAACCCAAATGATATATAAATATCCTCTAAAAACTAGACGAGCCGATACGAAACAGGATGCCATGTTGAGATTAAATCATTTATATATATAAGGTCGTGAACTTGTGATCCACCTTCTAACATAAAACTTAAACGAATATGTTAGGGCTTTTCCATCCCATATAAACTATTGATTTGTTTTCTTCCCCTATCGATGTGAGACACTCCATTATAGCCACAAAATATAGTATTATATGAAGGAAAATGTGATAATCTTGGGAATTTTAAGGAGACTAAGGATTATTGACCTCCATGGAAGCTAAGGTAGAAGGGTTATGAAAATTGAGAGAAAGAGAGAAATTGTAGAAATGATCTGCGCTATCTGTTTGATGTCGATTACAATGTTCCTTATAAGAGCTTAATAGTGATCCCATTATGTTACAGTTGACTACCAAAACTAAGATATTTACAATCTTGACAAATCATCTCCCGTTAAAGAAACATCGTCCTCAAGATTTATGAGAAAGATGAGGAAATTGTTGAAGCAAATGAGCTGCATGCTCCCATGTGGCTTCCTCAACATGTAAGTTTTCCAAATATGTCTCTAAATATTGATTCACACGTTGTCCATCTGACTGAGGGTGGTAAGCAGTAGAAAAGGGCAGAGAAGTACTCAAAGATTTGAAGAGCTTTGCAAAAAATGACTAAGGAATATATTGTCTCTGTTTGAGACAATGGTTTCAAGTAGACCATGAAGTTTATAGATAGTATTCATGAATGCATGGGCTACTTTAGCAGATGTAAAAAGGTTATCAAGAGGCAAGAAATGGGTATACTTTAAGATGATCAACCACCACTAATATGGTATGTTTACCTTGGGATTGAGATAAACCTTCTATGAAATTCATGATGATTTGACTCCATGCTTGGTTAGAAATAGGCAGAGGTTGAAGCAACCCTAGAGATGGTGTGTGTTCATGCTTGTTTTTCTGGCACACATCACATTGCTTCAATGGGTCCTCTACAAACTGTTTCATGACAAGCCAAAAGAAAATTGACTTCATCCTCTAGTAAGTACCAAGAATACTTGAATGACCCCTACAGGGTCTAAGTGCCAGACTATAAATGATTTTTGCTTCGGTTGTGGATCATCACCCATATATAATCTCCCCTTGCATCACAAAATTCCTTGTTGAGCTTTGTAAGGCAATGAGGCAACTAAAAGGCCTTCGAAAAGAAACTGTTTAGCAACCTTATTATACTCATAACTGGTTCTATAGACATTGGCATGACACAACTAGAAATAGAATCTTCAAATCTCCTAGACAAGGCATAAACAACCTTGTTCACTTTTCCCTTCTTGTAAGAGATGGAATAAGAAAGGCCAAGTAACTTCATCACTAGCTTCTTTTGAAGGTGAGTAGTTATCTGCTACTCCAGGAGATACTTAATTGCTTGATGGTCAGATCTAATGAAGAAACGAGATATCTCTAGGTAATGCCTCCACTTGTCAACAACGAGGAGTATAGCTAGAAGTTCCTTCTCATAAGTTGGCAGTGGTAAGTATTGCTCATGGAGAGCTTTACTAATGTATGCCAAAGGCTTTTATTGTTGTAACAAGACAACACCAATGCGTGAATCACAAGTATCAATTTCCAATTCAAATGGCAAATTAAAATCTTGTGATCTAAGATAGGAACTATAGTGAGCAAGTTCTTCAACTGAGTAAATGTCACCTCTGCATCTGCATTCCATACAAAATCATCTTTCTTCAACAATTACTGTCAATGGGAGACTAATGACACCATACTAAATAAACCTTATGTAATAGTCAGTCAAACCTAAGAATCCTTTCAATTCCTTGATAGTTCTTGTGGAGGCCAACTCAACATTGCCTCAATTTTTTAGGGATTAGTAGGTACCCCGTTTTCTAAAATTATGTGGCCACGATAGTCAATCCGTGGTTGAGCAAAAACACATTTTGATTTCTCGGCAAAGATTTGATGTTGCCTTAAGAGTTCAAGGGCTAAGAACAAATGTTGCACATGTTGAGAAACATCTTGACTATAAACAAAAATATCATCAAAGAAGACTAACACAAATTTCCTCAAATACTCTCCAAAAACTTCATCCATCAAAGATTGAAATGTAGTTGGGGCATTTGTCAAGCCAAAAGGCTTAACTTTCAATTCATAATGCCCTTGGTGTGTTCTAAAAGTTGTCTTAGGTATATCCTCAGGTTCTATTCTAACTTAATGGTAGTCAGCTGTCAAATCCAATTTGAAAAAAATGCTCGAGCCATTCAAGTTGCAACTCATCTAACAACTCCTTAATATGAGGAGCTATCCTGGATTGTGATGTCATTGAGTTGCCATCCTTCTTCTTGACCAATAGTGTAGGGGAAGCAAAAGTGCAAAAGGTGTAGGAACTTTGTATTCTGAGTAAGGAACAGTGTAGGTTGAGGCGACTGTTCCTTGCAAGTCTTGATCTTCTCTTGATGTTGACTTCGGCTTCAATAGGGAACGATCAATAAACGCTGTAACTCGGATAAGATTTGAATCATGAGAACACTTTCCGAAATCAGAATTTTGCCCCTTACTAAGCCTTAGGGAATCCGCAAAATCTGAAGTGAGATAAGACAAATCCTCTAGTTCTCTTCAAGGCTATGATGAGAACTAAACTATGTTCATGTATGTATGGCTTTAATTCAGATAGACAAATCGTGTGTAATTTCTGATCACCCAACACTATCTCCGAAATGCCTTTATATAGGCTTTCGGGCGGTTACATGGAACGGTTATGGCAGTTACAAGAAGTTACAAGCGGTTACTAACGGTTATAACCGTTCCAACTGCTACCAACCGTTTCCAAGGATATCCAACTACTTCTTACCAGTTATCAACTGATTTAAGGTAGTTAAGAGACGGTTATTATGATGGTTACTAAGGCGGTTACAACACATTTATCACGTGTTGGAACTTAACCATGTCTCAGGGAACTTGACGTTCCCACCTAGGGAACGGCTGATCCCTTCACCATGTCTCAGGGAACTTGACGTTCCCACCTAGGGAATGGATGATCCCTTCAAGGAACGATCACTCGTTCAACCTTACGTAACGTACGTCGATATGTCTTAAAGACACAATTAACCTCTCTAATGCACCGTTCCCATATGGGGAACGTCACATATCTTTAATGTCTCCCTCAGAATCTCAAGTATGCTTACACGAGTGTGTACTCCACACCTCCAAACCCGTGATGTAGCTAAGTGAGATCTTATAGTGTCGTATGAATCCCGATCACACCAAATGGCACTGTTCCTTATATGGGAACGGTCTCTTGATGACACTAAAATCACCAACAAAAGGATTGTGGTTTGGTTCAATGGTGGCACTCTTGATCATCTCCTCTACTTGTCTTTCTAAAGGGCTTGGAACATACATGTTGAGCACCATGCTTGAGAAATATGAGATGTTCATGTCCCTTGTTGGATGGTAGCTCCTTAGGCTTAGTAAAACCATCCTAAAACTTCTCCAATAGCTCAGAGATTTCAATTAGAAGTGCAATGTGAGTTACTTCAACTTGAAAACACTAAGCTACTTGAGTTATGAAGAACCTTTTTCCTTAACAACTTATAAAGTTTTGACCCACTCATCATTTTGAGTGATGCCACTTCCCGCACTCCATGAAATTATATCCTGTGATCTCCATTGACAAAAGATAACCTTAACTTCTTGAAGTCAAAAGGCATGAGGCTAAATTATCTTAGCTAGTCTACCCCAAGAACCATGTCACACCCACCACACTTCAGTATCCTAACCTTAACTTCTTTGGCCACCCTAGGATCCAAGAATCTATAGGTACTTATGTTGTTTACCTAGATGATGATTGGCCTATTCTTAAGTAACCCTTTAATCTTAATGGTGTTCTAAGGACTTCTACCTGTCAAAGCATACACATAACTTTCAGGTTGATCCTCAATGCAATCAAACTCCTCAATTCCTTGCTCAATTCCCAACTCATCAAATTTTGTATGCTACATCACATCCACATCAATAGCTATAAGACTATGCAATTATTGCGTTTTGCACTTGTGCACAACAAAGTATTTGCCCCCATATTTCCGGGGTTATACGTGTTTCCACTAATGGGTTAGAGGAATTGGTGGAAGGATTCTTGCTTAGTCCAAATGAAGTAACATGGTGTTAGTTGGAAGAAGGGCCTTTGAGAGAATTCTGTTAGGATTATAAGGAGGTTTAGTCACGTTTGCAAGTTGGAAACCAACATTAGGACGCCAATTATTTTTCCTAAACTTTAAGATTGTATGCATAACACCCTGATGCAACTTGGCAATGGGGTGGAGATTTCCTGTAACGGGGATCAAGACAAAAATTTTAAACGGGATGGGGACGAGGGGAAATTTGATTCCCATCATGGATTTGGACGGGGATGGGTGTCCCCGCCCCGACCCCGAACTTGCCGGGAAATTCGTGGGGAATCCCCGTAGGGGGAACTCGTGAGGAATATCCCTCAAAGAAGCCTTAGGATTAATTTGATTTTATATTAAAAATCATATTTATTTTCATTGTATTACATTGTTGTTTTCATTATATTTGTATGATTAATCTACATTAATCATCACCGATAATATTTCCTTGGTCTTTATAATTAAAACTATATGTATATTATCGTCTCATTTAATGTCCCTAATTATTTTGATCTCATTCTTTCTATTAGACATGTTTAAATTAAAATTATAAAGGGGACAATAAAATTTGTAAGAAGATAAGTATGTAATTCACTAGAAACTACACAGTGAAATTAATCGGGAATACACAAAAAAAACTGTGGGGATCAATCGAGGATAGCGAATCCCTGATGGAGACGAGGATAAATTGCATACCTCGATGGGGAACATGTACGAAGAGAGGGAGTGAGATTCTAAGCGGGGACGGGGAGAGTAGTCCCCTCCCCCAACCCGCCCCGTTGCCATCCCTGGTTAGTGTTATAGGATAGCATACAAACTCGAAGCCCCTCAAACTTCTCATTGTACTAATCGGTGCAGTGAGATTGGGAAAGCTTTTTGAATTCTTCAACAATGTCATGCATCACCTTTCTTCTCTCTGAATCTAATACATACTACCTCACTCAATTCTTTTCAACTAGCACTAGGATTTTGAAGCAAAAATCCTTGAACCTAAACAACATCTTTGTCATTCATGTATATCACAACTACTTTTACCTTCTGGGAATCTATAACGTTGAAAAACTTCAAAGTACTTATCACATTTCCTTACCCAACTATAGGGTACCTTGCCTTCAAAAAATGAAATTCAAGCTTAGGAAATCGATTTAGTTTACCTCTTGTGAAGTCATCTCCATATGTAGAGTTCTTCTCCCTTGACTCGCGCGTTGAATCTTTCGCAATTGATCCAGGAACACTCCGTTCTTGCCTTCCCAAATTGGCGCCAAGGTTTGAATTGACACCAATGTTCAATCCTCATGGAACTGAATTGACTCCCATGTCGCTGTTGTTTAAAGTCTTTGGGGTTCGCTTCCTTGAAACATTTCTCACCATATCAACGAGTGCCTCCAACCTTTGCTTAGTGAGCATCTGCAAGTTTTCCAATCTTTGATCCGCATGCTTATGGAGATCCTCCATTTGATCCCGGGTATCCTCCATGTGAATCTATAGATCTTCAATTCGATTTGATTTACCTCAACGTTTTGACAAGATTCATCTAAGATTTTATTCGTGGAATTCATCCACTAATACATCATTGAAGTGTGCCAATTTTTTGAGATTTTCCTCCATTGTCTTCATCCTAGTGCCTTTTCCCATTGCCGAGGATATGCGACTCTTTGATACCACTTGTGATGATCTTGGGGGAGTCAAGGTGTAATTGAGAGAGATGGGTTAAAAAGAGGGAAAGAGAGAAAAGGTAGAAAGGAAGTCCGTTATCTAATTGATGTCAATAACAAAGTTCTTTAGGAGTTTAGTAGTGATCTCATTCCGTTATAACTAGCTACCAGAATTGGGATGGTTAAAATCATGACAAAAATTAATATTCAAGGGGATTTGAAAACTCGACAATCTAATATAAAATTAAATAAAGAAAGACATAACAATTAGTTTTACCGTATTTTTGACCTACTCCCTAATAAATAAGTCAACAATTAATTCGCCATGAAAACTAGTCTGAAAAAGATAAGTCCTATAAAAATTTATAAAATAATTCTAAATGAATAAATTTAGAAGAATTTTTCTAAATTAGAATTCTTAACGTATGTCCTATCTAGGTATAATAAGTTAGGAAGACGATTAGCCTTAGCGTTCAATAGATTTACTTAGATCGCTAAGGCAATATTACTGATCACACACGAATCACAATATTGATCCGCAGCCAGCTTGAAATAGACATCCAATAAGTAACAAGTACACGGTATTAAGTGACATATATTTTAATCTATGTCCTAAGGGCATAGGTTAAGACTTTCGTTTTAAGAATATATTTTTTAAAGATGAATGCTTAAACTCTTTTAAGAAAAATATAATTTATTTAAAATAATATAATCTAACAAAATCTTTTTATAAGAAGGTGCTTTAGAAAAATCAATTAAATAATACTAGTATAATAATGTCATCTTTGAAAGACCGTTACTCACTATGCAGCAGTCACTGCTGAAGAATATAAAAAAAAAAAACCCAATTTTCTCCACTACACACACAAAAAACTTCAAGCATGCCCCCAATGAATAATCAATTTTATGTTCCAATTTGGCTGCTAATGCGTGTTTGATGATTTCCTTGACTTTCATCTTTGACAATTCCCGATCCATAACAACAAAAGTAGCATCTTACTCCATCAAATTCAGTTCAAATTCAATAAAATTTAAATTAATTATTCAAGTCAAGCTTCCTCTCCTAATTGCAGTCCAAGTGTCCAACAACCCTAATTAGTAAGGCCTTCTTCATAAATATATATATACCTTCTCCATTTTAGTGATATCTTTTCTAGCTTGCAACTGACAAGATTAAGTGACATATATCTTGGATGGGTATAGCGCGTTTGTTGGTTGTGATCGTCATGTTGGTGTCGATGACGTCGAGCATGGAGTGCGGACGTGGAACGACGTCGTCGAAGGAGTGGAAGCATTTGTGGGAAAGCAGATTGCCGAGAGGACAAGTTCCCCCATCGGGCCCTTCTCCTTGCCATGACATGCTAGATCGTACGCAGGCCACTTCTTCGATCGATGATTATGTAATGTGTCCTTAATCTTCAATTTTAAATCAATAGGCAAATTAATCCTAGCTTGTATGATTTAATATTGATCTCAATATACATTTATATATGCTCAAATTTGTGCATTGTGTGTGATGACTTGTTACCATTATGTTTCTTCTAGCAATGCAATTAAGAAGAATATGAACAAATCAATTTTGAATTGTTATTCTATTTTTTTTATTTCTAAATTCATAAAAGGTGGTATTAGACTGCAGCTATTAGAGAGAGGGAGGGAGATTCGAACTCGATTACCAGTTGAGCTGAGGAGAATTAGAATTTGTATCTCAACATTTCATTTCTGTTTCCTATAGTCTTATCCTTACTTTTACCGTCTAGACTCCTTGAATGTATATTTTTACTTATTTCTAATTTTTTTACCAGTTTTCATTGTATACGACTACGTATATGTTGTAGAAAGGGTGTAACGTTGATCAAACTTCGGTTTGTCTTGGATAGCGATTCAATCATGCTAAATCACTTTTCAAAACCAATATTTCGACCCTAGTCTTGTAGATTTAGGATTACACGAAATTTGATTCGGGATAAGACAACGCAAACCTCTATCGATCAAGGCAAGATTAAATAGAGAAGCACTTTGTGTTTTTCGGTTTTGTTCGATACACAAGAGATAGTTCTCTTCGGATATCCCAAGACATGCCCCAATCTCACCCTTATATAGGGGCATATGTAGTTAGGCGGTTACATGGTGGTTGAGAGGTTGTATGGCGGTTGGGCGGTTGCATGACGGTTGAAAAACGGTTAAAAACCCCAAGCTACTCAACCGCAACCTACGAGCTGAAATTCACACTCCAGGGACCTCGAATATGACTTCTTGGTGTCCACCTCTCGAATCCCGACACGTTCCATAACCCCGAGTCCGAATCCACGCACACGATCGAGTATGTACTCCGCACCGCCGAAACTCGTTATGCGCCGAACAACCTCCATATGTCTTGAGCGAATTCCGACTACACCAAATGGACGATGACACTAAATTCACCGACAATATACATAAATCAAGCTATTTCAGATGTCTTGAGGAGGCAACTATTTTACATTGATTGGTACGAATAAGTAGATGATCTCCACCGTAACTTCCTTTTTTTCCCGATATTTTAAGGCGAAATCAGAAAATTGAAAACAATTAGCTTAGTAATTCCGTGCATTGAACGGAATTTGATTGCCGTTCTAAATCAAAATTTCCGGAATTAATATCATTGAAAATTCTATATTTTGTGAACCACAAGAACTTGATATCTCAAATGAATATGAGAGGTATGCTTGAAAAGAAAAAAAATTGAATATAATTGGGAGATTTTTTTTTTAAATTAGATAAAAAAGTCTTATAAAAATTGATATTGAAAAGAATGAGAATTCAATTTTTTTTAATCTGATTTTAAAATTACAAACATGAAATGATGATACATATAATTAAAAACTAGTGCAGTACCCGTACCTTGTATGGATAAATTTAAATTTAAAAATTATCAATAATTATTTATAATTGAATTAAATTATGTTGTAATTAAGTAGTTTTAAGAATAATAAAATCTTAGTGAATATTGTTTAAGAATTATATGAATAGAAGATTGAAATAACAATATGTTCGAAATTTTATTGTTAATTATATAACTTGTATAAATATATTATATTTTATTCATACACATTCTCGTATAGTTATCCTTTTTATTTTTAATCATGCATTTATTGTCACACATGAGATATTTTTGCTGACGTCATGTATGTATTTAACTGCCATTTATCGTGTATTTTCAATAAGCTATATTATATGTTAATATAATATAAAAACTTATAAGTCATAATATTAGCTAAACATAAATATGTGTACTTATAACAAACTTCTAGCTTTAAAAATGATATGTTGAAATGCTATATTAAAATATATTAGTTTAATATTAATTATTCAAAAATATCAATCATATTAGCTCAAAAATGAAAATAAAAAAATAGAAACTATTTAATGACTAATTGTAATTCATAATCTAAAAAATATCAATAATTTTGAAGTAAAAAAGTTCGAGATAGTTAGAATATACCAAAGGTTATTCATGTTTGTTCTGATGAGTTTATTTAGATGTGTATTTGTATTTAAAGAAAAAAGAAATAAGTTTTTAAATTGAAATTTTTTGGAATAATTGAAATATACGTTAAATAATTAATGATACTAATTGTTATATCAGTTTTTCTAACCTATGCCTTAAGGGCATATGTTAAGAATTCTCGTTTTAAAAACTATTCCTTAAAAAGTAATGCTTAAACCCTTTTACAAAATATTAAAATCACTGATATAACTACACCTAACAAATGTTTTCTAAAATTAAGTGCTTAACCTATGCCATAATCATAGGTTAGAAAAAATAATTGTATTTAACTTGTTCTTAATTATTTTATAGTGTAAAAATTGCCATTGGAGTAGTAACGAAGCTAATAATACGATTTATATCGGAAAGAAGAGTGAAATTATGATAAGATTTGCCATGTTCTTAAAAATAAGATTAAATTGCCATGTTCTTAGAAATAAGATTTGCTAAAAAATAGTGGGATTATGATTTATATTATTTTTAATAACAAATAAATATTAGATTAATAGGGAATTGTTACATTTAACAATAAAAAAACATCACTAATACCGTACATTAAATTGAAAAGTTTGGTTGGTTAAAATCAAATTCGATAGTCAGATAAATAAAACATAAATAATGTAAGATATATTATTTAAAATTCAGATACTTGGTTTGTTTAACATCAAACTTTGTTACTTTTTATAATTTGACACATGAGTAATGTGGATCCAGAATCTTTTTGGTGGTTCAAAAATAAATCGCTTTAATATAGATATATAGATTTTGTTGATTACTTAATTATAATAATAAATTAAAAAATTAAATAATAACACCTCAATAACTTTTCTTAAAAACACTCACGTAGCTATAAATAGGAGAGCTTTAATATATAGTAATAGAATAGATAGATAGATAGATAGATAGATATTATAAATTAGATTACTTTTCTTGTCAAAATGTATTGAAATATTTTGTACCTAATAATCGGTAGACTTAATGTAATATCCTTAGTTGTCACTAAGGAATTCCTGTCACCTAAGAGATAGAAGAATCAGTAGAAGAAGAAGAAAGAGATGAAATAGGGAGACGTAGAGAGAGATGAGAGAATTGTAAGATTTGTCATACATTAACCACTTTCTGTTACAAACTTGGCTTCTTAATGGCACAAGCTCAACAACCACAAGCCATGTCACCCTTACACATATGCTATGGGTATGACATTAACCCCATGTTAAAGACTTTCTTCAAGTCTTCACTGAAAGGCAGGGAGCTGGCGTAGAATGTGGCATGCAGCTTCCCATGTGGCTTCTGATTTGTCCAAGTTCTTCCAAAGAATCAACCACTCAGATACTGGTGCTCCATTTGCTAGGTAAGTGATCCTGGTATCCAAGATAGCCTCAGGCTCAACAACCACAACACCATTTGAATCCAGCTTAGGTGGAGTAGGTAAAGGCAACACCTAGGGCCAATATGTTTCTTCAGTTGAGAAATGTGGAACACAGGGTGTATTTTAAAGCCAGGAGGCAGTTCTAAACGATAAGCAATTGCACCAACCCTTGCCAAAATCTTATAGGGACCATAGTATTTGGAACAAAGCTTCAAATACATACGGACAACCACTGAAGTATGCCTATATGGTTGTAGTTTCAAATACACAAAATCACCAATTGCAAATTCTCGCTCCAATCTATGCTTATCTGCCATGACTTTCATTCTATCCTGGGCTTGACGCAAATTCTCCTTGAGTTGTGACAATGTCAACTCTCTATCATGCAACCAATCATCCACTGCTGCAGTTGAAATAGTTGATGCATTCACACCCAACTGTGGAGGAGGAAACCCATATAAAGCTTGGAAATGAGTGGACTATAGTGAGGTATGATAATTGGAATTAAACCACCACTCAGCAAGACTCAACCAGTTCATCCAACATCCAGGCTTAGCAACTGTCATAGCTCTCAAATAAGCTTCTAAACATTGATTGACTCTCTCTATTTGACCATCAGTTTGAGTAAAAGGCAGTAGAAAAATGCAGAGAAGTGCCCAAGCCCATGAATAATTCTTTCCAAAAGTGACTAAGGATTTTTTTTTATCTCTGTCAGACACAATACTAATAGGCAAGCCATGTAACTTGAACACTGTGTTCATAAACTCATGAGCTACTTTAGAGGCAGTGAATGGATGAGTCAATGGCACAAAATGAGCAAACTTGGTCAATCTGTCAACCACTACTAGGATAGAATCCTTCCCTTTGGACTTAGGAAGACCCTCCAAAAAATCCATGGAGATGTGACTCCAAAGAAGCTCTGGAATAGGCATGGGTTGAAGCAAACCTGGCTTCCTTGAATGTTCTACCTTATTCCTTTGGCAGTTAACACATTGTTGAATAAAGGACTCTACCATGTGCTTCATACCGGGCCAATAAAACAAGGCCTTCAATCTTTGATAAGTGCCTTGCATTCCAGAATGACCACCCACATGTGACTCATGTAGCGTACCAATAAGCTTGTCTTGCAAAGTTTTGTCAGAACCAATATAAGTTCTATTCTTGAAACGAAGTAAACCTTTAGTTACCTTATAATAACCAGCCGCAGCAATAGAATGAGAAGCAAGCAATTGAAGTGCCACTGGATCAGAAGAATAGCTGGTAATGACCTCTGAATCCATTGAGGTTCAACTGAAGACAGGATCTGTACAGTAGCACTAGACAACTCATCTCTCCTAGATAAAGCATCAACTACCTTGTTCTCGATACCTTTTTTGTACAAGATAGTGTAAGAAAGACCCAACAACTTTCTAATGGCATTCCTTTGCAAATGAATGGTGAGCTTTTGATCTAAGAGATGTCTAAGAGATTGGTGATCAGTCTTAATGAAAAAATGAGCAGGTTCAAGATAATGCCGTCACTTATCAACAACAAGGAGAATAACCAATAACTCCTTCTCATAAGTGGACATATGAGCTTGTGTGCTCTGAATGCCTTTACTAATATAAGCTACTAGACGACCCTGCTGCATCAAAACAACTCCTACACCAGTATCACATGCATCTGTTTCCAAAACAAATGGTGATTCAAAATCTGGCAACTTCAAAACAAGTGCAGAATACAAAATAACCTTGAGGTGATCAAATGCATTCTGAGCAGCAAATTCCTGGGAAGTAAATTCCTGTATTTATTTTATGAACCAAACACAGAAATTAAATCCACATCATGGGAAAGTTGTACTAGCTTCATGGGAAATAAACCCCGAACCAAACGAGGGTTAATTGTTCATATTCAATTCATTCTGTTGGCGTTGGCTATGTCCTTTATTGAATTTTTGAAATTTTGTCTGTCACGATTTTAATTTTATACATATTTGAAGTTTTATGTTTGTACTGAATGTGAGAAATCAGTAGTATTTATTAAAAAATAAAATAAAAATGTATTAATAATAAAATAAAATAGTTGGTCAACTACTAATGGTCGACCTTAGGCCGGTCCGGATTCTGGCCGGTCTATGCCACTCTAATGGAGGTAGCCGGTGACAACTCCGGTCCAGTGGATAAAATTAGTGGTCGAGTAATTAAGGTACACCCAAAAAATGTTATTTATTGCTTTATTTTATCGTTAAGTAAACATGTGTAACAAAGATCAAGACAAGTTGTAAGTCAACAAATAATAATGTTGTTTTATTTGACATTAGCTTCTGAGCAGTAATACTAGATGTACGTAACAAAATCACATTAATGAGTGCTCGTTTGGTTGCTAAGTAAATTCCCATAAATTTAAATACCGTAGGAATTGATATCAAATATATGTGTTTGGTTGGTTTTTTATTTTTGAAAAATCCAAATATTTTAATTCATGTGATTTTCAATTCCTGCAAAGCATAGGAATTCCAATCACCTAGGGAGAGATATATAAGATTTTCTTCCTCATATTTCTTATAATTTAGATTTTAACCAAACATGATTTACCAATTTCCATGAATTTAAATTTTCATAATATAATTTCACATGAAATAATTTCCTAGGAATTACACTTCATGTATTCAACCAAACGAGCACTGAGAAGTTTATGAGTTAACTGAGGGAAAATTAATTCAAATAACACAATTTTTGGGTGAGTGGTAAAAAAATGACCTAACTTTTTATAAAGTAAGAAAATAGTCCAAATTTTGAGGAGGGTGTTAAAATAATAACTCATAATAATTTTCTATAATTTTCATCATAAAAATGATGATATGTCTTAATATTTAGTGATTTGGCAGTATCCATTCACTTAGTCAATAAAAGGACCCGATAGTGGCATTTAGCATCACTTTGTGAGACACCCCAATTGGGAATTAGGGTTTGGGAGGGAATTAGGGGGGAAATTCAAAGAGAGAAATTGAGGGTGTAGATTTATGAAGATCATTTTTTAATCGAAGAGAGGATCAATGGCGATTACATCGATTTGAACGAGGCAATGGAGAGGCGTGATTAAAGGAGATAGAGCCGAAATCCCATATGGGTATGTTCGTGCGACTGGTCGTGCATCATCTTCCTCCCACCATTTCCATCTGACGTTCAATTTTGAGAGCAATCGTCATTATTGGTTCAATTTCGAGAGAAATCGTCATTTTGGTTCCATTTCGAGAGCAATGTCAATGGGAGGAAGTTCAATGACAACCAATTCGAAAGAAGGTGAGTAATGTGGTTTCAATTCAGATTCTAGCAAATCTCGTTTGAGTAATATGAGTCAAAGGTAGTTCGTATATCATATTGTTTGAGTTTGAGTAATGTTGTTTGAGTAATTTGGGTTTCTCAATATTGAAAATTTTTCAGATTCAGGTGAGTAATGTGAAGCTTTTGGTAATCTTTTAGTATTTTTTGGGTTGAATTTCAAATTTGAAAATTTTAAATTGGGCTTTGGTAATTTGTAGATGGTTGTAAGGCTTTTGTAATCTTTGGGGATTTGTCGATGGTTTCCTGAACATGGTAAATATATAAAAATGAGGTTTGAAGAATTTACAAATATACCTAACCAAAAGAGGTTAAGTGTAAAACAAAAATGAAAAGGAAAAAGGAGAAAAAGGTTGCCCTAGATTCCAAGGAAGAAGAGTAAAGCCAAGCATCTAGACATCCTATTGCTCAACCAAGCCCAAAGAAACCCTCTAGGTCTGAAGCCTACGAGAGGCTACAAATCAACAAGATAATTGGGCATGAGCTACGCATATGGTGGTCTCTACCTAGCCAATATCCAGTTCCCAAAAACCTCAATCCCTGTGAATATAAAAACCTCCACAGTACACAGACTAGAGCACAAAAAAGGGAAAGAGGATACAACAAACTAGACCATAAAGTATAAACAAACAACAAAGCAAAAATGACACCACAACCCAGTTGGCGCATCCATAGTCCATAAGGAGATCAACATGATAACATATCTAAACGATCAACGTCATTGCTCTATAGATTTGTAGGCATCTTGAACATTTGGAACAAATGTAGTACTCAATGTCAGCTCTCGAGTCCAGATGATCAACATGACCTCATCATGGCTCATCAAAAGCGCACTCATCGCGATCATTAGGAGTGGATGTAATTGTCATGGCCGAAACTAGGAACATGAAGGCCATAATGATGCGGTACTGGCCCGCCATCAGATGGTTCAGTAAGAGGCTGAGTCAACCAAGACCATGGCGTCCTCTCTGGAATAGTACTTAGCTTAGTTTATTATATATTTCTATATTATTAGTTATTTCCAGTTTTAGTATGTTTCCTGTTTTGGTATTTCTATTTCAGTCATTTCTATTTCGGGCGTGTGTCAACTCTTGTAGAGTGGGCCGGTCCATTTAGCTAGAATAAGGCCTAAGACCATTAGGGTTTTTGGGAGAGTCACTTGGCTATTTAAAGCCTCTCTTGTACTTCATTTTAATTACGTTGAAATTAATCCAAGTTTTGCAGTTGAGTTTTACTCCTCCCCTTGGCATCAACGTCACCTGTTCTTGTTACAAATCAAACACAATTTATCCCTAATCAATCCAAACACAACCAATTGGCGATACGGTGAACATCTCGATCTAGATCCGTGCGCGAGACGAATCGAGCTCTACTCTTTTCGTATCACATAATCTAAGGAATAGCACTCATCCTGACTTTGTGTGGCTCTCATCTCGCTCCCAGCTCCCTTAATTAGTTAGAAATGGTCGGGGGACCATTCTATCTTTTTGCCTTACAAGATGTCCCCTCAAAATGTGGCATTCCGTCCTCACCACTCCTACGTCTCCCTTAGTTAGCTAGACATGGACAGGGGACTAGTCGAACTTTCCACCTCACATATGCCCCCTCAATTTGTGACACTCAGGCTTCACCACTCCACCTGACTCCCTCCGTTAGTTAGGAATGGTCAGGGGACCAATCTAACTGTCACCTCACAAGATAACACCTTCAATAAAAAGGGACCCATGAGGGTCCATAATGAGAGCTCAAGTCATCTCAAGGAACAAGGTCGCCCACTTTCCATGTATACAACACACCTCCAAGGGGCCATAATCTGCAAGAAAGAAAAACATGAGGAAAATTCATCCCTCAAAACTCAGAATGGGGAACTCTATGTGGCTTAGTCTCACCGCTCATACAGACACCCTCCGTTAGTTATAATAGTCAGGGAACCATTTCAACTTTCATCCTCACCAAATGTCCTCTCAATAATGTGGCACTCAAGCTTGCCTCTACTCCATCCATCCTCCGTTAGCTAGAGGTAGTCAAGGGACCCCTCCAGTTGTCACCTCACAAAATGTCACCCTCAAAACCCCACACTCTGTCAAGCTGCACCAGATCCCAACAACCAAATAGACGTCAGGGGGAAAGGTCGGGCTAAGTCCCAAACTCGATGAGAAGTCTGAGCTGGATAACATTGTGGATACAGTTGCTGCAAACCTCCACATTGGGTGTGACACCTTGGTACTCCACCTCATTACGGACCCTCCAGGTGTGATAGACAATGGCTACGATGGTCATGAAATGGCTCTGGATCTTCCTTGTGTTGTGACCCCTCAAATTCACAAGAAGTCCTAACCATTAATCCGGGATGGAATCCTTCCTCCAAAGGAAATTGTTGCTCGAGAGGACTCTTTCACACACTTCTTTCACAAATCGGCATTGGAACCATAAATGCTCCTCTGATTCAGTGTCCTCCTGACACAAGGGGCACATGCTGCAGTTGACAAGGTTCCTTCTAGCTAGTCTCCCTTTTGTAGGAAGTCTTCTATGCACCGCCATCCAGAGGATGAAGTTCCACTTTCTGCACTGTTTCCTTTTTCCACAATAATTCTCCCTACCGAATTAATGGCGCCTACTCTCGGATGGTATCATAGAGGGTAGAAGACATGAGCTTGCCAGAGGCAGAGGTGAACATGGACATATCTACGATATGTCTGTTCTGTGGGTGCCCTTGTGGAGTACTGATACGCTCTACTTTGTAGTGCGTAACTAGGAGCTGTTACTAGTATTTTGGGTGCCATTTATGTGTGTTTAGGACACAATATAGGAGACTGGAGTTTTGAAGAAGAAGTGTCGATTTAGTGGTTTTGAGTGCTTAAATGAAGACTTAAGGAGATGAAGGCGAAGCCACAAGAGAAGACCGCAAGCGAGAAGGTGAAGACGCTACATAAGCTTTTCCGCGGGCACGGAACGACAACAGTAGCAGCGGAGCAAGAAAAAGGAAAACCGCGGGCTTGGAAGCTCCGCCGCGGTCGCGGAAACACGCCAGAAGAATACGAGGACTCAGAGACCAATCCGCGATCGCGGAAATCTTTCCGCGGTCGCGGTTACTATTCACACGCGGAGCCGAGAGTTTATTTCGTCCAAGTTTTGTTTATTTTATTTTATTTTTATTTCTTTTCTTTTATTCCGTTTATTTCCTTTTAGGATATTATTTCTTATCTTTTTAGATTAGGGTTTGCTAGGTTTTTCATATTCATTAGTTAGCAGCCTTTTGAGAATTCATAATCACTTTATCGTTCAGTTTTTCCCTTAGAGTTTTATGCTTTGAAGACTATGAATAACTAAGCAACCTTTTCTTAGTCTGACGATTGAAGCCTTCGTTTGTATTTGGTTGTGAGATTATAACTCTATTTCCTTTCCTTTGATTATATTGATTCTCTTTATGCTTCATTTCATTGATTCTTGTTGATTTGACTAGTCTGATCATCTAGTTGATATTAGTGATTATATATTTTGCTAGGGTTTGGATATTTCTAGTTGAAATCCCTTATCTTGTGTAGCAACCACGATTTACAGGAACTAGTTGTGAATGTTTATTGTGAAGAGAATTGATTACATGTCGAGTACTGACTAGTTGTTACGTATTGCATGTATCCTGGTTAATTCCTATGCTTACTGCTGCCGTTAGATTGAATCTTGATAGTTTCTTGATTGTTTAATGGTAAGTATTTTCAGGGCTAGTTGACCTGTCTATATACATAAGATCGGGACATGAATATTCATTGGTAGGAATTGGAGATAATCTAGGATCAACCAATCAAACTGAAGTGTGGATATTTGTCTGGCTAAGTTACTTCTCACCCGTTGATTACATCTTTTGCTTTGATCACTTTGTTGCTTGATACAAACCAAAATCCCCCTTTTGTTACTATTGGTGATCAGCGCTACTTTGTAGTGCGTAACTAGGAGTTGTTACCGAAGTTGTAGGTATAATTTGTATGGGTTTAGAACAAAATTGAGGAGAATGGAGTTGTGGAGAAGAAGTGTTGATTTGGTGGTTTTGAGATCTTAAATGAAGATATATTGAAGATGGAGGCGAAGCCACAAGAGATGACCACGAGGCGAGAAGCAAAGGAGCAACAACAACATTTCCGTGGGCGCGGAACATAGTGCCGCGGGCGTAGAACAGGCCGTCGCAGGCACGGATGGGCGCGGAGTGAAGACGAACAACGAGGACTTCAGAGACTTTTCCGCGGTCGCGGAAATATTGCTGCGGTCGCAGATCCTTTTCTGGCGCGGGAGCGGGATTTTCGTCCGAAGACTTTATTATTTTATTTCTTATTATTTCGTTTATTATATTTTAGGAGATTTTATTTCTTATCTTTTAGGAAATTAGGTTTTGCAAAGTCTTTATATTCTTCCCTTAGAGCATCAACTTTGTAAGTTGGGTTCTACCCCAAGTTGGGTTTTACCTTTCTTCCTCTTTTCCCTTTTCTTAATTTAGTTCTTTATTTTGTTTTTGGCTAGACAATTGAAGCCTTGGTTTGAAGTTGATATTGAGATTATTCCTTTCTTTATCCTTAAATGTTATGATTTTTTTGCGCTTCATCCCATTGAGTTTTATTGATTTCTCTAGCCTGATCACCTAGTTTTATTGGTATTATTCATACTGCAGGATTAAGGTTTTGAATTCTATTGGTTGATCTAGTTCATCAATTGTTGTGATTAGTATTATTAATATTAGTTTCCCAGCCTGACAAACTAGTTGAGATTGGTATTATCTATAGTGCTAGTTCCCCTAATCTAGTCAACTTGTTGAAATTAATATTGTTCATCCCTAATTCAGAGTAGCAACCACGGTTTATAGGAACTAGTTGTGAATGTTTATTGTGAAGAGAATTGATTGCATGTCGAGTACTTACTAGTTGTTAAGTATTGCATGAGCCTATCTATTCCTGAGCCTACTGCTGTTGTTAGATTTATCTTGATAGTTTCTTGATTGTTTAATAGTTAGGGTTATCAGGACTAGTTGGACTAGTAACTAATTTAGAACAGGGATTAGGACATTCATGAGGATTGAGAACTAGGGATAATCAATGATCGATCAACCAAACTGAAGGTGGATATTTGTCTAGCCAAGCTTTCTATGTTTTATTTATCGTTTTCTTAGTAGGATACAACCAAAACCCCCCTTTTGTCTGTGTTATCAATTGGTGTGGATGATTTTGCAAACAGGATATATAACTTGATTCTCTGTGGGATTCGACCCTTACTTACCAGACTACATTAATTAGGTTTTTTAAGTTTACTTTGTTAGGCGCTTGCGACAAAATGCCTCATCAATTGGCATACAACCTTTACACTTAGGAAGATTGCTTACCTCCCTGTGGGATCGATCCTTATTTATCCTACTACATTAGTTAGGTTTTTGAGGTTTACTTTGATAGGCATCACGACTTTAGCCTTATCAACTTTGGCGCCGTTACCGGGGAGTAGGTTTCCTGAGACCTTGGGTATTTCATTGGAGGAGTAGGTTTCTATTAGCTTACTCGAGGATGAGCAAGGTTTAAGCATGGGGGAATTTGATCCGCTCTACTTTGTAGTGCGTAACTAGGAGTTGTTACTGGATATTAGGTACCATTTTGTATGGGTTTAGAAGACATTTTAGGAGAATGAAGTTGTAGAGAAGAAGTGGTGAAAATGAAGATTTTAGTGGAGTATTGAAGCATTGAGGAGATGAAGGCCAATAAGCCACTACAGGAGAAGCCCGCGAGGAGTGCTGCGATGAGAGAGAGCAGCGAGAGCGCACCAGAGGAATCCGCGGGCGCGGAAATATTTCCGCGGTAGCGGATTTGCGACATAAGCATTTCCGCAGTCGCAGAAATAATTCTGCGGTCGCGGATTTCCTTTCCTGGCGCGGTACGGAGACGCGATTTTCGTCCGAGATCTTTATTTATTTTATTTTATTTTCTTTTAGAGATTGTTATTGTTATCTTTTAGGAAATTTGGTTTTGCTAAGTCTTTATATTCTTCCTTTAGAACTTCAGTTTTGTAAGTTGGGTTCCACCCCAAGTTGGGTTTTACCTTTCTTCCTCTTTTCCCTTTTCTTAGTTTAGTTCTTTGTTTTGTTTTTGGCTAGACAATTGAAGCCTTGGTTTGAATTTGATATTATGAGATTATTCCTTTACTTTATACTTGAATGTTATTGATTTTCTTGCTCTTCATCCCATTGAGTTTTATTGATTTCTCTAGCCTGATCACCTAGTTTTATTGGTATTATTCATACTGCAAGATTAGGGTTTTGAGTTCTATTGGTTTATCTAGTTCATCAATTGTTGTGATTAGTATTATTAATATTAGTTTCCCTAGCCTGACAAACTAGTTGAGATTGGTATTATCTATAGTGCTAGTTCCCCTAATCTGGTCAACTTATTGAGATTAATATTGTTCATCCCTAATTCAGAGTAGCAACCACAATTTACATGAACTAGTTGTGAATGTTTATTGTGAAGAGAATTGATTGCATGTCGAGTACTGACTAGTCGTTAAGTATTTTGCACGAGCCTATCTATTCCTGAGCTTACTGCTGCTGTTAAATTGAATCTTGATAGTTTCTTGATTGTTTAATAGTTAGGATTATCAGGACTAGTTGGACTGATAATTAATTTAGAACAGGGATTAGGACATTCATGAGGATTGAGAACTAGGGATAATCAATGATCGATCAACCAAACTGAAGGTGGATATTTGTCTAGCCAAGCTATTTATGTTTTATCTATTATTTTTCTTAGTTAGATTCATATAAACTCCTCCCTTTTGTCTTTGTTATCAATTGGTGAACGTTTTGGCAAACATGATATATAGCTTGATTCTTTGTGAGATTCGACCCTTACTTACCAGACTACATTAGTTAGGTTTTTGAGGTTTACTTTGTTAGGTGCATGCGACAAAACGCCTATCAAATTTGGCGCCGAGGCCGGGGAGGCAAAGTTTCAATTTTTGTGTGTGTTTGTTTGTGTGCCAACTATTGTGTGGACCTATCTTATGGTCCACACCCGTGCTACCGACTCTCCAATTTTAGATCTTGATACAAAGATTGAGCGAACAATTTCCAGAAACCGCAGAAAAGTTCGTGAACAACTCGAGATGGCTGAGGAAGAACAGACTTTGAGGCAGTTGACTGCACCGAATCTAGAGCAGCAACCGCTTGCTGTGCAGTTTCCAAAGTTGGCGGATGGCGTGAACTTTGTGCTTAAATATGGGTTGATTCACTTATTACCCCACTTCCATGGGATGAGTGGAGAAGACCCCAACATACATCTCTCTGAATTCCACGCTGTCTGCAGCAGTATGAAGCCAAGGAACATCACTGAGGACCAGATCAAGCTGAGGGCCTTTCATTTTTCTCTGAAGGATGCAGCCAATGATTGGTTCTACTATTTGGCCCCAGGAAGCATAGACACATGGGAAAAGATGAAGAAAGCCTTCCTGGAGAAGTACTTCCCTGCAACGAAGCTCAATAGCCTGAAGAGGAACATCAGCAATATCTAACAACATGCTACTGAGACGTTGTATGAGTACTATGAGAGGTTCAAGAGGTTGATATCAAGCTGTTCATACCATGGTTATTCTGACCAAGACCTCGTGCTATATTTGTATGGTGGACTTCTTGATGATGAGCGTCGTATGGTGAACGCAGCCTGTGGCGGTAACATTCTAAACAAGACATTGGCTGCATCATTTGAGATATTCTTTGAGCTATCTGAGGGCTCAAGACAGTTTAGCAAGAGAGCGAGCGCTCAAGCAGTTAAGGCCGCAGACTCTCATCCATCTTCCTCACTACTTTCTGAGATGGCTGAGATGAAGGAGACGATGAGGAGGTTTATGATGAAGGGCAACCAACAACAAGTCAAGTCTTGTGGAATCTGCTATGACACGATGCACCCTACTGATGCGTGTCCCACGCTGCAGGAGCCCACTGCTGAAGTGAACGCTATAGGAGGTTTCGGCCCTCCTAGACCGAGATCTGATCCGTACTCCAACATCTACAATCCAGGATGGAGAGATCACCCTAATTTGAGGTACGAGAATCAGCAGAATCCTCCTCAGGGTCGTGATAACCAGGAGTTCCGCCACAGTTCTTACAGCAGCAACAACAATTTTAGCGACATGGGGGTCAACAACAACAATTTGGAGCACAATATGACCCTAGACCTCAAGCCAGAGCGCAAGTTCGTCTATGTCCGGTGATGACATGATCAAGTCTCTCGCCTAGAGCGTATCGACATTGGCAAACACTCTAACACCCCCAAATATTCCCTTGAAAATATTACCGCCAGTGACCTCAGATTTCACATCTGGGGTCACCCAAGGCTAAATCATTTATAACAACCATATGATAACACAAACTATATTAAATATCATAAAAATTCCCAAATATTATTTAAACCAAAGTCACGGTTTTACAACTGTCAACACCAAATACAATCAAATATTGAATTGTTTCAATACAGCGGAAGTCTTTAAAATAAATAAATATCACGAATGGTCTTGATCTGAGCGATCTCACGCTTAGGATCTTCAACCTTGGAAAACTCTTTAAATCATCATCTGCCTTCATCATCGCATACTAGCCTTCACAGAAAGGGAGTTTACATGATGTGCCGTATGAGACGGATGACACCAGCCAACCATGCAAATGAAATAAACCGGTTGGTTAGTCTAATGAAAGACTACGCAAGGGTAAAATAGAAAAGGTTCTAAGTAGTCGTATTAGGTTACACCCATCGCTTCTCGAATGAAAGCCGATGACGATAGTGAACCTCAATACTTCTACGGAAAGATACGAAAAAGTATGAACAAGAGAAGACTCCAAAAGATTGAGTCTTAGGGGAAACGTATGAAGAGAAGACTCCAAAAGATTGAGTCTTATAGAGAAGTATGACAAGTGTTTGGGAACGTTATAGTTTCACACAAGCGTTAAAAACGACTTGATCATTTGGGTCCACGACCAACCTCACCGCGCAATGTGAATCCAGATTGGAAAGATGACTTACTCTAAACGAAGTCCGTGCGGGTTCCAAGTTGTACTTCTCGCCCGAAGGTTCATTAATTATGTGCATAACCGCACTTATCTTATTTAGTTACAAAACGTATATTCACGTTAAAGCTTTTAAGGTATATCGTCTCGACACGAGAGATATCTTGTGAATTAATCCCGATTGTCGGCACCAGTTGTGTGCACCTACCCTGAGTAAGGATACAGTCATGACCAGATAGTACTAGGGCAAAAGCTTCCTAATACCAGTTATAAAGAAACGACTAGACCTCTCAAGGTACATAGCGTTCCTACGAATACTCGTTCTAACTACACAGTTAAATTCACACAATAATCTACACTAATACCATCATGGTAATAATAGGTATAATAGTGTTGTTTCTATCAATATATACAACCTATTATAATATCATATTTTAATCACATCATTTTATAAAATCTGTTTCCAAACGAAAACAACACTTCACTCCAATTTAATTAACAATCAAAAGTAATTGATAATTAAAGGAAATATGGAATGATAAGTAAGAGCGAACCGCCACTTGCCTTAATCTAGTCGAACGTAGCTGACGGATTCCGAGTATCTGAAGACTGGAATTTGCGTACGAATCCCTATGACGACAACATAACCACGACGAAAACCTAAATTAGATTCGATAAGAACGAAAAACGATACGAACGAATGAATGTTAAGAATCGAAAGGAACGAAAGTCAAAGCCGTGACCGGGGTTGTCCAAGCCACGATCGTGCTTGCAAGGGCAAGCCGCGGTCGCGGTTTGGGCTTCCGCAGAAATCTGGGTAGAGCCGCGGCCGCGGAATTCATCCATGCGGTCGCGGTGCTTCCAACCGACGATGACTCGAACTTGGCTTCGAAGCTCACCGATGAAACGACGACGACCTTGGCTTTGAACGAGGGCTCACCACCACCATCACTAGCCTCCAAGACAACTCCGACGACACTACCAATTCCGACGACACTCCGGCGAAGGCTAGAACTCCGGCGACGATGCAAAACGAGAGAAAGAGAGATGGATTGAGCTGTGGATGAGATTCCAAGCTGCTCCGACCTCCTTTTATTGGGAAAATGAGAGCATAACGTCGAGGAAACCAACCGATCGGCATCCCCAACGGTGAAACGGCGGCATCCAAACCGGCGAAACGCGAAGGAGACGAAGGGGACGATGAATAGCGTTTCCGCAGTCGCGGAAATGCCGCGAACGCATCCCTTAGTCTTAGGTCACGGATTTCGCTCGCGGTCTTATCTTAGAATTTATTTTTAGCACCCTTAAAAACCCAAGAATGCATTAAACGTATATGAATACGTTCAAAAGATCATAACATATATTACAAAGGTTATAGAAATTGCCCACTATGTCCTTTTTACAGAATGACAGATTGGGAATTTTAGGGGTTATTACATTACCGCCCCCTTAAAAAACAAGTTTCGACCTGAAACTAGGCTGAAAACAGATCGGGAAAATGACTAAGCATATCAGCCTCAGTCTCCTAGGTTTCCCAAGTTACCTCCTCAGATCCCGACTAGGACCAAAGAATCCGCACCAATGGTACTACCTTGTTCCTCAAGTGTTTCTTACGGTGTTCGAGAATATGCACAGGTATCTCCTCGTAGGTACTATTTGCCTGAATCTCGATGTCCTCATAACTCAACACATGAGACACATCTGGCACGTACTTCCTTAGCAGAGACACGTGGAACACGTTATGCACTGGATAAGCCGACGACGACAATGCTAAACGATACGCTAGAGACCCCACTCTGTCAAGGATCTCAAACGGTCCCACGTAGCGAGGGTTAAAATTCCCACGCTTGTCGAACCTGAACACACCCTTGGATGGCGACACCCTGACAAACACCTTGTCACCAACCTCAAACTCGACATTCCTGCGCTTCAAATCTGCGTAAGACTTCTGTCGACTCTGAGCTGTCAGCATCCTCTGTCTGATCAAAGCAATGTCCGAGGCAGTCCTTTCGACTAACTCCGGTCTGAGCAGAATCTTATCGGTATTCTCATCCCAACAAATTGGAGATCTGCACTTCCGACCGTACAAAGCCTCGAATGGAGCCATCTTAATGGTAGAATGCCAGCTATTGTTGTACGTCAATTCAATCAGACTTAAGCTATTTTCCCAGCTGGTTGGACGATCTAGTACGCAAGCTCTCAGCATATCTTCTAGTGTCTGGATCGTCCTCTCAGACTGTCCATTCGTCTAAGGATGAAACGCAATACTAAACCTCAACTCAGTTCCCATGGCCTTGTGGAGTTCTTTCCAGAATCTCGACATGAATCGGCCGTCACGATCCGATACAATGGTCTTTGGTGTACCATGCAAACGGACAATCTCGTGTAGGAACACTTTTGATAGCTTCTGGGTTCCCCATGTTGACTTGATGGCCACGAAATGAGCACTCTTCGTGAGCCTGTCAATGATCACCCATATGACATCCTTCTGACTCTGAGTCTTCGGCAACCCCGTGACGAAGTCCATAGCGATATCCTCCCACTTCCATTCTGGTACTGGGAGAGGTAGCAACTCGCCACCTGGTCTACGGTGCTCTATCTTGACCTTCTGACAAGTCAAGCATTTCGCCACAAATTCTGCTACGTCCCACTTTATATTGGGCCACCAAAATTTCTTTATGAGGTCTTTGTACATCTTACTGGATCCTGGATGTACAGAATAAGCTGACGAATGGGCCTCCTTCATCACCAACTGGCGAAGGCCATCTATGCCAGGCACACAAATCCAGTCCTGAAACCAGAGTGATCCATCATCTTGAACCACGAATCCGGGAGCTTTCCCATCCATCACTTCACTGCTTAACTTCACCAAGATCACATCATCAACCTGCCTCTCCTTGATCTGATCAAGTAGCGTAGCCTGAATCTCCAACATACTCAGGCATCCTCGACGCTGATCGTACAAGACGTCAATCTCGCACAATCCTTGGTTCAGTTTGGTCTGCGCAGTGAGTAGAGCTACTACGGTCTCGTCCGGTGTCTTCCGGCTTAATGCATCGGCTACCACGTTAGCCTTGCCCGGATGATATAGCAATTCGATGTCGTAGTCTTTGAGTAGCTCCAACCAGCGACGTTTTCTCATATTCAACTCCTTCTGAGTGAACACATACTTGAGACTCTTATGGTCGGTAAAGACTTGGCACCTAACACCATAGAGATAGTGCCTCCAAATCTTCAATGCGAACACCACAGCCGCTAACTCCAAATCATGCGTCAGATAGTTTGCTTCATAGGTCTTCAACTGCCGAGATGCGTATGCAATAACCTTTCCCTTTTGTATCAATACACATCCTAACCCATGCTTTGAAGCGTCACTATAGACCACATAACCATCAGTTCCTTCCGGTAGCGCCAAGACTGGTGCGGACGTCAGGCACTTTTTCAACTTCTGAAAACTTGCCTCGCACTTGTCGTCCCACATAAACTTCTTATGGACCTTGCGGAGCAAACCGGTCATTGGTAGAGCGATCTTAGAAAATCCCTCCACGAACCATCGGTAATAACCTGCAAGTCCCAAGAAACTGCGCACCTCCTTCACATTCTGAGGTCGCTTCCAGTTGGCTACCGATTCAATCTTCTGAGGGTCGACCATAACCCCATCCTCATTGATCACATGAACTAAGAAAGCCACTTCCTTGATCCAGAAGTCACACTTAGACAACTTCGCATACAGCTGATTTTGTCTAAGGACCGACAAGGTGATTCGAAGATGCTCCTCGTGAGCCTCCTTGCTCGGGGAATAGATCAGAATATCGTCGATGAAGACCACCACGAACTTGTCCAAATACTGGTGGAAACATCTATGCATCAGATCCATGAAGACTGCCGAAGCATTAGTAAGCCCAAATGGCATGACTACGAACTCGTAGTGTCCATACCTCATCCGGAATGCAGTCCTCATAATATCTTCCTCACGAATCCTGAGCTGGTGATCAGCGCTACTTTGTAGTGCGTATCTAGGAGTTGTTACCAGTATTTTGGGTGCCATTTGTATGGGTTTAGAGCACAACTACGAAGATTAGAGTTGAGAAGAAGAAGTGTAGATATGTGGTGTGGAGAAGCTTAATTGAAGACATCATGAAGTTGAGGAGAAGCCACCACGAGAAGACCACGTAGAAGACGGAGAACTGAAGAGCGCGTCAATCCGCGATCGCGGATGGGCAGCCGCGGGCAAGGGTTGATCGCGGAAAAGTCGAAGGAAGTCAAGAGCAAATTGGAGATTTCCGCGACCGCGGAATTCCATCCGCGATCGCGGAAATGTGGCTCAGGGAACCAGCGCGTCTTTCGTCCGAAGTTTCACTTTTCTTTTCTTTTTATTTTATTTTATTTAGTTTGATTACTTTTTATTATTTCCTTTTTAGATTATGTTTATTATCTTTTTACTTTAGGTTTGGTTTCTAGGGTTCTTAACCTAGTTTCCCCTACCATCTTTTTCATTATCGAATTTCTTATCATTCAATATTATTTTTCCTTTGAGTAATGAAGAACTAAGCACCATTGCTTAGTCCGACAATTGAAGCCTTCGTTTGAATAATGGTTGTGAGGTTATAATTCTCTTTCTTTTCCTTTGAATGTATTGATTCTCTTGTGCTTCATCCCATTGATTCTTACTGATTTCGCTTGTTGGACGCAACTAGTTGTTATTAGTAATTGTCTATTGCTAGGGTTTGGTAATTACCATTTGAGTTACCTAATTCATGAGTAGCAACTACAATATTCTAAGAACTGTTTGGACTGGTTTATTGTAGAGAGAATTGATTGTATGCAATTATACGACTGTTTGCTACACTTGCATGTATCTATCTAAATTCCTGTGCTCATTGCTGCTATTGAATCGAATCATAGAGGTTTTCCTGGTTGTTTGATAGTTAGTATTCTCAGGGTCTCTTTGTCCTGTTTATAACTTAAGAAAAGGAATAGGAACATTCATAGGAAAGAATTAGAGATGATCTAGGATCAACCTATCAAATGAATTGTGGATGGCTAAGTACTTTTCCCTAATTGATTACAATCTCTTTGCTTTTGTTTCCCTTGTTTGCTTGTTTGAACACAAATCAACCAAAAACCCCCCTTGTTACTATTGCATGCGAATTGACATAAAGAAAGATAACTCCTCCCTGTGGGATTCGACCCTTACTTGCCTATTCTACTGAGTTAGGTTTGTTTAGGATTATTTTGTTTAGACGCCTCGACAACGTCTATCAAATTGGCGCCGTTGCCAGAGAGGCAAGTTTTAATTTTTCTTTGTGTTTGATTGTGTGTCAACTTTTGTGTGGACGTATCTTACGGTCCATACCTGTGCTACTAATCCGTCTACTTTAGTCTTTTGATTCACCAGAGAAGTGCGTGAGACTTTCTGAGATGGCTGACCAACAACGTACCTTGAGACAGTTGACCGCATCCAACTGGGCGCAGCAACCGCTTGCTGTGCAGTTCCCTACTTTGGATGAAGGAGTGAACTTTGAATTGAAATCTGGTTTGATTCACTTGCTCCCACAATTCCATGGTCTGAATGGATATGATCCTAACAAGCATCTCGCTGAATTTCATTCCGTCTGTGCAAGCATGAAACCTGCCGGAGTCACTGAGGACCAGATCAAGCTGAGGGCCTTTCCTTTCTCTATGAAGGACGCGGCCAATGATTGGTTTTACTATTTGGCTCCTGGCAGTATTGATACATGGGAAAAGATGAAAAAGGCCTTCTTAGAAAACACTTTCCTAGTAAGTGAAGGCGAGGAATTTTCTGAAGAAATTCCGTGACCGCGGAAAAAGCCCTTCAAACGAGGAACATGTCGAGAGTTTTCCGCGACAGCGGAATGAAAACCGCGATCACGGATTATCCCCTAATGTCCCCGATAACTCGAACATAGTTCCGCGACCGCGGGTCCCAATCCGCAATCGCGGCTTACCTGTACCTGTCGAGGATGATTATATTCGGCCCGATCTTCCCCCACTCAGCGAATTGAAGCCACCCGCACCATTCCCAGAAGCGCTGAGGGACACTAGAAGGCCGGAGAATGACAAGGAGATCTTCGAGACATTCAGTAAATGCAAGGTAAACATTCCCCTACTCAAGCTTGTCAAGAGTATTCCTCGCTATGCTAAATTTCTGAAAGAACTGTGCACCATTAAAAGAAATCAGAAATTGAAGGGAAAGGAAAAGATTAAGGTGAGAAAATAAGTGTCTGATGTTTTTCAAAGGCGTATGCCTAAAAAGTGTGGTGATCCAGGCATGTTTAGTATTCCATGTGTAATAGGTGACACTAAATTTGAGAAAGCTATGCTAGATCTAGGTGCATCTATAAATGTCTTGCCTTATTCTTTGTATGAATCATTAGGATTAGGACCATTGAATGAAACATGAATAGTTGTCCAATTGGCTGATAGATCTAATGTGTACCCGAAAGGGATAGTTGAAGATGTCTTGGTAATGGTTGACAACTTGATTTTTCTTGCTGATTTCTTTGTGCTAGATATGGACCACGATAAAAATATAGCCCCTATACTGTTACGTAGGCCATTTATGAAAACATTTCAGACAAAGATTGATGTCAGTAGTGGAACCCTTACTATGGAATTTGATGGGAAAAAGGTGGAGTACAACATATATGATGCTATGAAACACCCCATTGATGATCATTCTCTGTGTTCTATTGATGTGATTGATCCTATTGTGCAAGATGTATTTGATACTACTAGCTCGGATGAGTTACAATCTGTTTTAGAGAATGAAATAGTAGATCCACAGGAAGATTTTGGCTTGTCTACTAACCTGCAGGAAACTGTGGCTCACTTGGATACATATGGTACGCCTCATCTCAAACCCTTGGGCGTTGGACCCATCCCACTGACAGTACCAAGCGAGAAGCTTTTACCATCTGTTGTGCAGGCACCAGACATTGAACTCAAGCCACTACCAGACCACCTTAAGTATGCATTCCTGGGCAAGGATGACACACTCCCGGTCATCATCTCTAACAAGCTTTCCAAGGATCAAGATGAGAAATTGGTGGTAGTGCTACAAGAGCATAAGACAACATTGGGATGGACCATTACAGACATAAAAGGGATTAGTCCCTCTACATGTATGCATAGAATTCTGCTGGAGGGGGAAGCCAAACCATCTAGGCAACCATAGAGAAGACTTAATCCACCAATGATGGAGGTGGTGAAAAAGGAGGTGCTGAAACTCC
The DNA here is from genome assembly GCA_027886185.1 of Rheum nobile. Taxonomy (NCBI): domain Eukaryota; kingdom Viridiplantae; phylum Streptophyta; class Magnoliopsida; order Caryophyllales; family Polygonaceae; genus Rheum; species Rheum nobile. The sequence goes on along the minus strand of WOAB01000531.1, from coordinate 7,516,259 downwards.
TACAGACTGGAATGATTTTTCCTATCTCCGACAGTAAATGGGTGAGCCCGACACAAGTTATCCCAAAGATTTTATTTAGTTTGATTACTTTTTATTATTTCCTTTTTAGATTAGGTTTATTATCTTTTTACTTTAGGTTTGGTTTCTAGGGTTCTTAACCTAGTTTCCCTACCATCTTTTTCATTATCGAATTTCTTATCATTCAGTATTATTTTTCCTTTGAGTAATGAAGAACTAAGCACCATTGCTTAGTCCGAAAATTGAAGCCTTCGTTTCAATAATGGTTGTGAGGTTATAATTCTCTTTCTTTTCCTTTGAATGTATTGATTCTCTTGTGCTTCATCCCATTGATTCTTACTGATTTTGCTTATTGGACGCAACTAGTTGTTATTAGTAATTGTCTATTGCTAGGGTTTGGTAATTACTGTTTGAGTTACCTAATTCATGAGTAGCAACTACAATATTCTAAGAACTGTTTGGATTGGTTTATTGTAGAGAGAATTGATTGCATGCAATTGTATGACTGTTTGCTACACTTGCATGTATCTATCTAAATTCATGTGCTCATTGCTGCTATTGAATTGAATCATGGAGGTTTTCCTGGTTGTTTGATAGTTAGTATTATCAGGGTCTGTTTGTCCTGTTTATAACTTAAGAAAAGGAATAGGAACATTCATAGGAAAGAATTAGAGATGATCTAGGATCAACCTATCAAATGAATGGTGGATATTTGTCTAGCTAAGTACTTTTCCCTAATTGATTACAATCTCTTTGCTTTTGTTTCCCTTGTTTGCTTGTTTGAACACAAATCAACCAAAAACCCCCTTTGTTACTATTGCATGCGAATTGACATAAAGAAAGATAACTCCTCCCTGTGAGATTCGACCCTTACTTGCCTATTCTACTGAGTTAGGTTTGTTTAGGATTATTTTGTTTAGACGCCTCGACAACGTCTATCAGCTGGTGGTAACCAGATCTCAGATCGATCTTGGAAAAGACTTTTGCTCCCTGCAATTGATCCAACAGATCATCAATCCTAGGCAAAGGATACTTGTTCTTGATCGTGACCTTGTTCAACTCTCGATAGTCGATACAAAGTCGGAACGAACCATCCTTCTTCTTGACAAACAAGACCGGAGCGCCCCAAGGCGATGCACTCGGCCTTATATATCCTTTCTCAAGAAGGTCCTCGAGTTGCTTCTTCAACTCTTGCATCTCCGCGGGAGCCATCCGGTATGGTGATTTAGAAATCGGCGCGGTACCAGGCTCGAGATCAATAGTGAACTCCACGTCACGATTTGGGGTTAAACCGGGAATCTCTTCCGGAAAAACATCCGGATACTCGCATATCACAGGAATATCAAGAATTGAAGTCTCATCCTTCTTGGGCTTATCCAAATAGCACAGGTACCCGACACAACCTTGTCGAAGTAGCTTACACGCAGCCATCGCATTGATGAGCTTTCTGTTATCAACGTCATTACGACCCTTGAACTTGCCTCCCCATGACGCGTCAGCCAATCCATCCCGAGAATAATGTCGTATGGAGCCATGGCTATACAGATCAAATCCGCTTCGAACTTCCGACATTGAATAGTAATCGGAAATTCAGACATACGCTTGGTCCCTACTAGTTGTTCACTATTGGGAAGATTTACCACAAATGGCTCACAAGCCTTATTGCACACTAAGCCTAGCTTACTCACACAATTCTCCGAAATAAAAGAATGAGTGGCACCCGAATCAAACAATATACACACAAAAGTAGAATGGAGGTATAGAGTACCTTGAGCAATCGGAGCATTCGGTCCATCAGCCTCACGCATCTCATAAAGCCGCTGACCTTGACCTCCAGAAGCAGCTGGGACTTTTCCCTTGTTTTGGGCAGTTGTCTGCGTCGAAGGGCTAGGAGTCTCCACCGGCTTGAATCGGGGTCGGTTGTTATTGCTAACAGACCCTTGCTGTGACTCAGCTTCCTTCTGTCTCCTTTGCGGACAAAACGTCTGCAAGTGCCCCTCCTTCCCGCAGGCAAAACACATCCTCTTGTCCTTCGGACACTCATTGCTCTTGTGCCCCGGTGTGCCACAATTATAACACTGGATCGGGTTCTTGCCCTGACCCGAGCATTGTGTAGAACCTGCCTATGTGGCATCCGTCCTAGCCCGGCCAGACTTGGCAAAATGCGATGGTGGCGCGGGTCGTTTAAACCCACTAGCCTGCGGCTGGCTCTGCGCCGGTCTCTGGAGATTGCACTTTTTCGCTGACTCCTCCAGAGTCACCTCCAATTTATAGGCGACATCCACGTATTGCTCCAAAGTAGAGCATCCGTGGCACACCATCAATGGCTTGATGTCTGGGTTCATCCACTCGTGGAAATGCCAGATCCTCTGCTCCTCACCGGATACTTCCGGCCCAACATACTGCAACAAGTGATTAAATTTGGCCGTAAGCTCAGTCACCTTCAACCCATCCGTCTTCGGATAAAGGAACTCCTTATGTTTCTCCTCCCTCATAGCACGGGAAAAGAAACGGTCGGTCATCTTCGTTTTAAACATTCCCCAGTTCAAACCAGGATGATCAGCTAGACCGGTGCTTTCCCACCATTCGCTAGCCACCTCCTTTAGTTGAAGGGAAACGATATGCACTTTTCAGCCTCAGTGTACTCGACGTTTCTAAACAACTTTTCCATGTGCGAGAACCAATACGCCACTTTGACTGGTTCCCCCTTGCCATCATAGTTGTCAGGCCTGATAGAGATAATGGCCTTCAAAGCTCGGCCATAGATCCCTCTGTTCCTGACGGCGTTATCCTGAGGTACATGAATAATTGGCTCCTCCAATTCAGGGATAACCTGAGGAACCGGCACACCTTGTACCTGTGGTGCAATTGGCCGCATTATATCGATGACCGCTTGCATCACGATCCCCCAAATAGCTTCTATAGCCGCAGCGTCGAATATCACTTGAGGATTAGCTGGAACTTGGCCACTGCCCACGGGGTTGTTGTGAGAGATCGACTCGCTCTCATCCCCTTGATTTGCAGCATTCCTCAGATTCAGTCTGGGGTTGTTGCTTGGCCAAGTACCAGCACGAATAGTGTTCCTTGTGTTCACCATCTGTTTAGCGATCAATTTTCCAAGTATTTCACAACATTAATATCATATTATTAAAATGCACAACGTATGGAATCAACTCGGAATAGATCAAATTGGTAAACTTTTATTGATGAAGTGAACTGAACTAAGTTCGATAAGTTTTTACAAAAAAAAGCCCTCCTAAGCGAGAAGACAAAATTGCTAGGAGGCTACAATTCTAACAAAAACGAAACAAAACAACTAAAAATAAATCACTACGGCCCAACACTGCCTCCTTCACGGTGCCATGAAGAGTTTCCTATACCCACTGGACCTCTGACATCTTCTCTTCGGAAGTGGACCATCCTCGGGTTCCGGTGTCGGACTCCTCGACCTACTAGGACCCGGAGCACACGGCTCTTCTCTAGGCCTCGGTACACTTGGTCCTTCTCTGGACACAGGAACACTCGGCCCCTCCTCTGGTATCGGTGGGTAGCAAAATTCTTCAAGAAATCCCGGGTGGAAATCCGCCCGGTTCACCTCGTACTGAGGGTTGAGTAGCAGCTTCGCCTGTCTAATGTTCTCCTGGAGCTCGTGGACGTCCTCCAACATACGAGAGAGACCGAGTTCTGTCTCGTAAGTCCTCTCCTCCATATCGTACAAGGCGTTCGTCCACTCCTCCATGCGCTCAACAAGCACTCGGGGCCTAGGCCTGGCCTGTTGGGTCGGAACCTCCCTCGGATCATCCATCGATTCCCAAGGCCTTGCCTGCATACGCGCTTGTTCAGTCATCATCTCCACATGGTGTCGAGCCGCGGCAGAAGCCATTTCGCTCTGATGGAGCACGTGCCGAGAAGCAGGGCTCACCATCTGCCTTCTCAGAGTGGGGATAAGTTTTGGGTCCACTGATGCATCCAGCGGCCCATACCTCCTCTTGCTAATTCCCGAGATCCCAAGCGCCTCCCAAGCGGCAGGGGACAACGGCATGTACTCCTCATCAGGCGGAAACTCTAGACTCGAGAAAATGATCTGCATTCCCGGGTCCTCACTGTCCTCAAGCAGGTGCTCTAGGCCATCTGACTCATAGCCGAACTCCTCGAGGTCCTCTTCCTCCGGATCTTCCTCTTCTTCCGGGTCTTCCTCTGGATCCTCCTCCACCTCGAAGTCGTCGTCGTAGTACCCTCCATGATACTCCGCCGATTCCTCCTCCTCCGTGTCCTCCATGGGATCTGCTTTGGGCTCTACCTTGGGAACCCTTGCCCCGTCGGACACCAACACTACCGACTCCTAGAGTACGGTCTTCACCACCTTGGGTGGACAGCTTGGCTCCCCGACCTCAACGTATCTAGGGGGAATCGGAAACTCAAGCCTAACTGGAGATGGCGGAACCACCTCAGCTTCTTTCTTACTCCTGAGTTGTGATACGAATGCACCCATATCCTACGAGGCGATGATCGGCACTATTTTATAGTGTATTTCTAGGGGTTGTTACCAGTTTTGAGGTGCCATTTGGATGGATTTAGAGCACAATTGTGGAGTTGAGAGTTAGAGACTAGAAGTGAAGAAATCATGGGATTTACAGAGGTTTGAAGTGCATTGAAGAGTAGAAGAACAGTGGGCTGAATTCAAATGGTTCGTTCTCTATACTCAGATGTCCAAATGGAGTGATTCCAACTCGAGGAGTTAGATCTTGAAGTCTACTACAAGTCCTCAAAATATGAGCGCAATCCGAGTTGGGAACCAAAAGTTATGGTGTTTTGCCTGAAGTGTCACAGATGCTAAAGGTCAATGAAGACTGCCGCACCCCGCGGTGGCAACGCGCTGACGAGATATTTCCGAGTTTTTATTTCCCGTTTTATTTTATTCCGAGACTTTGTTTCCAAGTTTGTTTATTTCTTTTCTTTATTTCTGAATTATTTCCTTAGTATTTAAGTTAAGTTTAAGACTCTTTTAGATCATCTACTCTTTACCCTAGTTGCCACTTTTCATATTTTTCCTCTCACAAACCCTAATGGAGAACTAAACCTCCATTGTTGCACTTAACAGTTTGAAGCCAGCAATTGATTGGTTGTGATTTTTCTACTCTTGTTCGTTTTCCTATCTAGTTGGATTAATTCTCTTGTGCTTGCATGTTTATGGGTTTATGTTGATTTATCTAGAGTAGCTACCTAGGTTTATTGATATCTTCCTAATCGCTAGGACTTGTGATTCCGGGTTCGGGTTGCATATCTAGTAGCAAACACGATTTACATAAGCGGGTTGCGAGTGTTCATCATGAGAGAGAGTTAATTGCATGTTATAGTAACGGGTTGTTTCTATTGCATGTATCTTGTTGAATCCTTGTTTGATTGCTATTGCTTTATTGAGTCTTGAAGGTTTTCGGATTTGATTTAGTAATAAGTACTATTAGGGCTGGTAGAACTAATAGTTATCTAAGATCGGGATAATAACAACTATAGGAAAGTTAAGAACTTGAGATTGATAGAATTCCGTGATCGACCATTCTCTTGTTGTGTGGATCTTTGTTAAGTGTGGCGCTTTTCCTCTTCATATTCACAACCTTTACTTGCAAACTTGTTTACTTGCTTACTTGTTACTTTGTTTCGAGATTTCTACAAACCCCCCCTAGTTCCTAGTTGGTGACGTGAATTACAAGAATAGATAACCTGACTCTCTGTGGGATCGATCCTGACTTGCTTGCTATACTCTGTTTAGTAGGTACTCTAGGATTTCTTTGATTAGGCATACGACTTTAGCCCTGTCAGGCGACGAGAAAGGATTAGTCTTTCTAAATATAGAAGCGAACTTACTATATCAGACTGGAAAGAAGACACGACTTGAATGGCAGAGATTTCAAAATACACTTTTTACTCAAGTATGATTTCATTCAAAATTTTCAACTTTTGGATTTAACCAACAAATTTCTCAACACGAACGGGTAAACGGTTTAAAAAAAAATTTGTTTTAGGTAAAACGATTTGAAAACCCAAACCCGTTTTAAAACTTTCGGCTCTGATACCAAATCTGTAACACCCCCAAATATTCCCTTGAAAGTATTACCGCCAGTGACCTCAGACTTCACATCTGGGGTCACCCAAGGCTAAATCATTTATAACAACCATATAATAACACAAACTATAATAAATATCATAAAAATTCCCAAATATTATTTAAACCAAAGTCACGGTTTTACAACTTTCAACACCAAATACAATCAAATACAAAATTATTTCAATACAGCGGAAGTCTTTAAAATAAATAATAATCACGAAGGGTCTTGATCTGAGCGATCTCACGCCTAGGATCTTCAACCTTGGAAAACTCTTTAAATCATCATCTGCCTTCATCATCGCATACTAGCCTTCACGGAAAGAGAGTTTACCTGATGTGCCGTATGAGACGGATGACACTAGCCAACCATGCAAAGGAAATAAACCGGTTGGTTAGTCTAATGAAAGACTACGCAAGGGTAAAATAGAAAAGGTTCTAAGTAGTCGTATTAGGTTACACCCATCGCTTCTCGAATGAAAACCGATGATGATAGTGAACCTCAATACTTCTACGGAAAGATACGAAAAAGTATGAACAAGAGAAGACTCTAAAAGATTGAGTCTTAGGGGAGACGTATGAAGAGAAGACTCCAAAAGATTGAGTCTTATGGGGAAATATGACAAGTGTTTGGGAACGTTATAGTTTCACACAAGCGTTAAAAATGACTTGATCATTTGGGTCTACGACCAACTTCACCGCGCAATGTGAATCTAGATTGGAAAGAGGACTTACTCTAACCGAAGTCCGGGCGGGTTCCAAGGTGTACTTCTCGCCCGAAGGTTCATTAATAGCGTTGTTTCTAGCAATATATACAACCTATTATAATATCATATTTTAATCACATCATTTTATAAAATCTGTTCCCAAACGGAAACAACACTTCACTCCAATTTAATTAACAATCATAAGTAATTGATAATTAAAGGAAATATGGAATGATAAGCAACAGCGAATCGCCACTTGCCTTAATCTAGTCGAACGTAGCTGACGGATTCCGAGTATCTAGAGACTGGAATCTGCGTACGGATCCCTACGACGACAACACAACCACGACAAAAACCTAAATTAGATTCGATACGAACGAATGAACATTAAGAATCGAAAGGAACGAAAGTCAAAGTCGTGATCGGGGTTGTCCAAGCCACGATCGCGCTTGCCAGGGCAAGCCACGTTCATGGTTTGGGCTTCCGCTGTCGCGGAAATCTGGGAAGAGCCGCAGCCGCGGAATTCATCCCCGCGGTCGCGGTGCTCCCAACCGACGACGACTCGAACTTGGCTTCGAAGCTCACCGACGAAATGACGACGACCTTGGCTTCGAACGAGGGCTCACCACCCCCACCACTAGCCTCCAAGACAACTCTGGCGACACCACCAATTCCGATGACACTCCGGTGAAGGCTAGAACTCCGGCGACGATGCAAAACGAGAGAAAGAGAGATGGATTGAGCCGTGGATGAGATTCCAAGCTGCTCCGACCTCCTTTTATAGGGAAAAGGAGAGCATAACGTCGAGGAAACCAACCGATCGGCATCCCCAACGGTGAAACGGCAGCATCCGAATCGGCGAAACGCGAAGGAGACGATGAACAACATTTCCGCGGTCGCGAAAATGCCGCGAACGCGTCCCTTAGTCTCAGGTCACGGATTTTGCTCGCGGTCTTATGTTAGAATTTATTTTTAGCACCCTTAAAAATATTCTAAGACCCAAGAATGCATTAAATGTATATTAATACGTTCAAAAGATCATAACAGATATTACAGAGGTTACAAAAATTGCCCACTATGTCCTTTTTACAGAATGACAGATCGGGACTTTTAGGGGTTATTACAAACACTATGGTCCAACAAAATAAGTCTCTCGCTCAGAGTGTATCGACGTTGGCAAATACTATGGTCCAACAAAATCAAGAGATGAAGTGTAGTATTCAGAACCTGGAGAAGCAGGTGGGACAGATCTCTCTGGCAGTGAACAAACTGGAGGCTCGGGATTTGGGGAAACTACCATCTCAAACGGTCGCAAACCCGAGGGAGAATGTCTGTGCGATGACGCTAAGGAGTGGAACGCAAATGAAGGAAGTGACGGAAGCTGTAGAGGAGAAACCGCGGGTCGAAATCTGCGACTGAGGTTTGCTTACTGACGAGGAAGTTAGAGGGAAACATAACGAAAACCGCGACCGCGGAATGCAAAGCCGCGACCGCGGAAACGTCCCTAAAGGCGGAGAAACTTTTGAAGAATTTCCGCGACCGTGGCTAGATTTCCGCGACTGCGGAATTCCTCCAAAGACGCTAGAAATTCTCGAAGCAAATCCGCGACCGTGGCCGACTTTCCGCAACCGCGGTTTGTCTCCTGACACATCCGAAACTCCAGACGCTGATCCGCGACCGCGGGTCCCAATCCGCGACCGCGGTTTGCCCGCTGATATCCAAGACAATTATGTTTGCCCGAATTTCCCTCCGCTCAGCTCGTACAAGCCCGTTGCGCCCTTCCCTGAGGCACTGAAGGATACTAGAAGGCCAGAGAACGACAAGGAAATCTTTGAAACCTTCAGTAATTGTGAGGTAAATATTCCTTTGATCACGCTAGTTAAGAGTATTCCTCGTTATGCGGAATTTTTTGAAGGAATTATGCAAGATTAAGAGGAAGTCAAAAGCAAAAACAAAGAAGAAGGTCCAAGTGAATGAGAACGTCTCCGCTATGCTGCAAAAGCGGATGCCCAAGAAGTGAAGTGACCCAGGCATGTTCAGTATTTATTGCACGATAGGTGGCACCACGTTCGATAAAGCCATGTTGGATTTGGGTGCATCTATAAATGTACCGCCTCTCTTGCTGTATGAATCTTTGGGGAATGGACCATTGCATGGGACAGGGACAATGATTCAATTGGTGGATATGTCCTATGTGTATCCCAAAGGAGTCGTGCAGGATGTTCTGGTAGAGGTCGATAAGCTGATTTTTCCTGCGTATTTCTTTGTGATGGATACGGGGCAAGACAAACATACAACCCCTGTGATATTGGGTAGGCCGTTTATGAAAACGGCGAATACGAAGATTGATGTGAGTAGTGGTTCGCTCACCATGGAGTTTGATGGGGTGAGGGTCGAACACAACATTGATGATGCAAAGAAACACCCTCCCGATTGTAACCCCAAGTGTTCGGTTGATGTGAGCAACCCAAGCTGAATTGAAGGGCACTATGTCGAGCCATGACAATAACCAAGGTGTTGCTCGGGAGGCAACCCGAGGTATGTAATTATTTTCATGTCTTTTCGTTTCAAGTTTTTATTTGTGTTGTTTCGTGTTTAGACTAACCTGCAGGTAGGAGACTCGAAGACAGAGTTCGAAGACGGTGTTCGTCTCGCAACAGATGCGAAACCGCGACCGCGGAAAATTTTCCGCGACCGCGATTTGTCCACTGTAAGTCCCCTTATCTGAAAAAAAAAAACAAAATCGAAAAAATAAAATAAAATAATAATCTGAAGACACCGCGACCGCGGCCTTAAAACCGCGATCGCGGCCCAACTGTCCGAGTTTTACTTTGAGAGACGGTGCGCATCATGCTGCCAATGAGGAGACAATAGCCCGACATTTTTATTTGGCACCGATAATGGCCAGGCATTTGACAACTGATGAGGAGGAGCTCCAGAGCCAACTGTAGATATGATGATTGATATGGAGCGATGGAGCCCTCTACACGATTACACTTGGGCTCCAATTCTGTGTTCGTTGAAGGCACGTGCAACCCCGTTTCTTTGATGTACCACTTCCCTTACAGTGGATCTATTTGGTTGCACGTGGAGTTTACTTGGGAAGGACCTCCGCAACACCATCGACTTGTGTTTTCAATGATTTACCGCCAGCAACAACGTCCAAGTCCAGGTCACCTCGGCGACGATCGTGAGTACTTTTTTACTTTCCCTTGTGCTTCATCTTTTAGTCTTTCATTACATTGAGGACAATGCAATATTTAAGCATGGGGGAGTGATCTATACTTGCTAGTCGTTTGAATATAAATATTTTTTTGGAAAAGTCAAAAATATGAGAAAAAGACAAAAGAAGAAAATCCTGGGATAAGATGAAAACCCAAAAGGGCGGCTTAGGTAATAAGCAGGTGGCTTGGACCAGCATTAGGCTGGGGTAATAAGAGGTTAAGAGTGATGTGAGTTTTTGTGAGCCCATCTATAGAAAAATGAAATGAGTGGCTTGGTGAAAACCCGAAAGGGCGCCTTGGAAAAATGAGTGAAAAGAAGAAGAGTGATTATTAGGATTCCTCATTTTTCCTGGCGTGGTGACATAAGAAGAGGTGATATAAGGAGGATTCGGGTAGGTCACATTGGGAGGTATAAGAAGATAGATGAAGGCTAGGATTAGGTATTTTTATTCACTCTATGGTGTTCGGGATAAGCTTGGGGGAAGTACTCTGCTTTCCTTGAAGCTTGTGTGTTGTGTTGATTGTGTTGGTACTGTGGAGATTCATGATTAGGTGCAGTTCTTAGTGGAGATATTTTTGCTATGCTTCTTGAGACCTTGGGTATTTCATTGGAGGAGTAGGTTTCTATTAGCTTACTCGAGGATGAACAAGGTTTAAGCATGGGGGAATTTGATACGCTCTACTTTGTAGTGCGTAACTAGGAGCTGTTACTAGTATTTTGGGTGCCATTTATGTGTGTTTAGGACACAATATAGGAGACTGGAGTTTTGGAGAAGAAGTGTAGATTTGGTGGTTTTGAGTGCTTAAATGAAGACTTAAGGATATGAAGGCAAAGCCACAAGAGAATACCGCAAGCGAGAAGGTGAAGACGCTACATAAGCTTTTCCGCGGGCGCGGAGGGACGAGCCACAGTCGCAAAACGACAACAGTAGCAGCGGAGCAAGACAAAGGAAAACCGCTGGCGCGAAAGCTCCGCCGCAGTCGCGGAAACACGCCAGAAGAATACGAGGACTCAGAGACCAATCTGCGGTCGCTGAAATCTTTCCGCGGTCGCGGTTACTGTTCACACGCGGAGCCGAGAGTTTATTTCGTCTGAGTTTTGTTTATTTTATTTTATTTTTATTTCTTTTCTTTTAATCTGGTTATTTCCTTTTAGGATATTATTTCTTATCTTTTTAGATTAGGGTTTGCTAGGTTTTTCATATTCATTAGTTAGCAGCCTTTTGAGAATTCATAATCACTTTATCGTTTATTTTTTCCCTTAGAGTTTTATGCTTTGAAGACTATGAAGAACTAAGCAACCTTTGCTTAGTCCGACGATTGAAGCATTCGTTTGTATTTGGTTGTGAGATTATAACTATATTTCCTTTCCTTTGATTATATTGATTCTCTTTGTGCTTCATTTCATTGATTCTTGCTGATTTGACTATTCTGATCATCTAGTTGATATTAGTGATTATCTATTGCTAGGGTTTGGATATTTCTAGTTGAAATCCCGTATCTTGTGTAGCAACCGCGATTTACAGAAACTAGTTGTGAATGTTTATTGTGAAGAGAATTGATTACATGTCGAGTACTGACTAGTTGTTAAGTATTGCATGTATCCTGGTTAATTCTTATGCTTACTGTTGCCGTTAGATTGAATCTTGATAGTTTCTTGATTCTTTAATGGTAAGTATTTTCACGACTAGTTGACCTGTCTATATACATAAGATCGGGACATGAATATTCATTGGTAGGAATTAGAGATAATCTAGGATCAACCAATCAAACTGAAGTGTGGATATTTGTCTAGCTAAGTTACTTCTCACCCATTGATTACATCTTTTGCTTTGATTTACTTTGTTGCTTGATACAAACCAAAATCCCCCTTTTGTTACTATTGGCATACAACCTTTGCACTTAGGAAGATTGCTTACCTCCCTGTGGGATCGATCATTATTTACCCTACTACATTAGTTATGTTTTTGAGGTTTACTTTGATAGGCATTACGACTTTAGCCTTATCAAGTACACTATGGGAGTACCAGAATTTTATCTCTTATCCTGAGCAGTTCCCTCCAGATCCATGAGTCCCGAATCTTTTTCTCACAGTTCCAGAAGTCGCAACCCTTAAGGATGTTCTGATGTGCCCACTATTCCACAAGTTTTTCTGATCAATGTGGATGTCCTTCCCCGACTTGAAGATAAGTGCCTTGTTCCAGGAGAGCATCTCTTTGAAATTAAGTCCACCCTCCTCAAAAGGCCTAGCAACCCTCTCCCACGCAACTAAGCTCCTCTTACCAATAATTGTTCTAGACTAGAGGAAGTTTTTTCATAGTGCTCGGAGCTAGAGGATTACCTTCTTAGGAAGAACTATGCCATGTGCTTAGAAGTTGAGGTCCCTTCAAAGATATCTCTGATCATCTATGCTCTCCCCGCGTAGGACAACTGGGTACTTCCCAAGCTAGTAAAGAAGTCTATGATTTTATGGACGAGGACATCGTAATCACATATTCTGAGTTTGCGGGAGTGAAGAGGGAGACCAAGGTAAGTGATGTGGAAGCTTCCTTTCACAAACTGCAACCTGTCTAGAATCTGGCCTTGGATATTCTCACAGACATCTTCGAAGTATACATGGCTCTTGGAATGGTTCACAAACAGCCCCGACACCTCACGAAACTCATCTAAGAAGCTCTTGATGATGCCCATAGATCTAAGGTTGCCCTTGATAAATAAAAGGAGATCATCCATAAAGGAAATGGAGATACGTTTCAGACGTCTACAGTAGGGTGGAACTTGAATCCCTTTGATCTACTAGATTTGGCAAGCTTCTTGTCCAGCATCTCCATGACAAGAACAAACAGACAGGGGGAGAGGGGCCCCCCTTGTCTTAATCCCCGCCGACCCTGAAAGTAACCCTTAGGTTCTCCATTGATAAGGATCGAATAGGTAGGGGTAGTCACACAAGCCATGATCCAATCAATTACTCTCTGGGAAAACAGAAGTATGTGAGTGTTTTCCTCAAATACTCAAATAGTACCACGAAACACAATCATATGCTTTCTGTAGGTCAACCTTTATCATGGAACTAGGCGACACTCTTCTAGTATCCTACGTTTTTGTAAGATCCAGCGCTACAGTTGTGTTGTGGGTAATGCTCCTTCCAGGAACAAAGGCCCCCTGGGACTCAAAAACACATCATGGACCACATCCCTGGTTTGCTCAACCAGAAGCTTACAGATGACTTTAAGGACCACATTGCAGCATGAAATAGGCCTGATGTCTTTAACAAAGGTGGGATTTCCACTTTGGGCACAAGGGTGATAAAGGTGGAATTGATTTGTTTCAGCAGGCTTCCAGAGTTGAAGAATTCAGTCATCACATCACACGGGTCATTCCCTACAAGATCCCACCATGCCTTAAAGAAGTGGCTTCCAAACCCATCTGGTCCTGAGGACTTGTTGTTGTTGATCTACCAAATGCACTCTTTATGTGGGCATGAGTGGGGATTCCGTGCAAGTACAATTGGTCTTCCTCAGTAGCAACTGGTCCATCGAGTCTATCAGGCGACCACTCAGAGACATTGGACTCCATGCCCAAGAGATCAGTATAGAAGGCTAGAATCTCCTGTTTGATTGAGTCCATGTCTTCCAAAAGACTCCCATCCTATTTGACAAGCATTTTGATAGCATTCTTCCTCTTTCTCTTCTTGACATGTCTGGAGAATATAGAGGAAGTTTCCTCTCCCATTTTAATCCAGTTCACTTTATCCCTTTGAGTCGTGAAACTGGAGAGTTTACGTGTGGCCTCAGAAGCCTCTCGTCTAGCTCTGTCAATTGTCTCTTGCAAGGGGACGTTGAAGGTATCTTCTCGGAGGGCATGAAATGCTTCCTTGAGTATGTCTTCCTTTGTCATGGCTTTCTCTTCTAGATTCCCATGAGAACCTCTTTTCCAGACTTTTAGCCTACCCTTTACTTCCTTGAGTTTCATTGCAATACAGAGTTGCTTGGTCCCCCAAAATGGTACCTCCCAAGCACTCTTGATGATGTCCTCATAGTCCTCTAAAGTAGTCCATAAGTTCTTAAATCTGAAAGGAACATCCTCCTAGTTTCATCTTCCATAATGACAACCATACTAGGGGAATGGTCAGAATGCACATGAGAGTCAAAGTAAGTGTTGGAGTTATAAAATGCATCATTACATCGCTCATTAACTAGCACTCTATCCAACTTACAATAGACTCGATCACTACCCGCTCTGAAATTGTTCCAAGTGAGTTTGGCTCCAGCAAATTTAAGGTCCTCTAATTGTGCATTAGAGCAGAAGGTGGAGAGCTCAACCGAATTGTGGGGCCTATTCCTGCAATTGGATTTCTTTTCTGTTCCATCCAGTATACAATTCAATTCGCCCATACATCTCCATGGGATCGTAATGGAGAAGGAGAAAGAGTTATCTTGGTAATCTATAGATGGTTGTAGATAGTTGATACAACTAAATTTGGGAAATTTTAATTCGAGAGAAAGTAACGAACTGATGCCAGATGCCATCGTTCTTTTATTTGGGTATGAATTTAGGCTACCAAATCACCATTTTATTACGAAAAAGCTAAATGCACGCGAATGTATGTCTAAATGGACGCTATTTTACACGCTTAAGGTAAGCGGACGATTTTACACGCTTAAGCTACGCGTGCAGGGGTATTGTGACCATTTTGAAAATACATGAATGAATCACACGCTTAAGTTACGCGTGTAACTACACGCTTAACGTAAGCGTGTAATACATGAGCTAGTTATTTGGGTCGGCCCAAATAACTAGCCCATGCCCCAGCCAATCCAGACGCCTAACGTAAGCGTGTAACTACACGCTTATGTTAAGCGTGTAACCACACGCTTAAGAAGACGAGTCGTCGTCTTCCTCCCGTCGTCTTCAAACCTAAAAAATTTTCGAAATCGATTCGTCAAAATCTCTCTTCCCTTTCCTTCGATTGTTCCCATTAGCCATGGATTTGGGTTTTGGTGGGTTGGGCGACCGGATTGGCGGCGGAGAAAGGGCCGAAACCGGCGGCAGAGCGGCGGGCAAAACCGGCGACCGTGCGGGATTGGCGCGAATGGGGACATGCGTGACAACGGCCTCCGGCGCGGCAACGACTGGCGGCGCGACAACGACTGGCGGCGCGAGTGGTGGCGGGAGGAGCTGTGGCTGGCACTAGAGGTGGACGTGGAAAGCGAGGAGGAGGAGGAGGTGGCCTTGGTGGTTTCCGACGGAGCTCGGACCCGAGGTGGAAGTGGAGGTCGAGCTAGGACCCGAGTGCAACCGAGGGCGACTCCGATTGAGGCGGAAACGACTCCGGCGGCGCCTGTATCGAGTCCGATCGGTCTCCGAGCGGTATTTTTTTAATATTAAATTTAATATTATTTTTGTAATTATTTTCGTAAATATATTTGTTAAGATTTGATTTAATTTGGAATAGAATAATATATTTAATTTGGAATAGAATAATATAGTAAATATATTTGTTAAGATTATGATTTAATTCGGATTAGTTGTGGATTAGAATTAGTTATGCCTTAATTTTTGTATTAGTTAACATATATTTAGCATACTTATGTTATTAATTAATAATTTGGATTAGAATGCATTATCGTTTAAATTTTGAATTTATTCGGATTAGAATAATATAGTTATTGATTAGTTATTGATTAGAATTAATTATGTCTTAATATTATTATTTATTTAGAGTTTAATATTATTATTTATTATTTACGGATTAGTTATAGATTAGTTATGGATTAGAATTATTGGCTCGTAAATTTCCAACATTTTATTTAGAAATTAACTAGTACCTAAACCATTATAAAAACTATATATACAATAGATAAAATAAAATTAAAAAAGTTAAATGACATCTAACACAAATGAAAAAGTGATATACCGAAATGTATAAGTATAGTAAATTCTAAAATTAATCATATAAGTCCTTAAATGTATTAACTAGTCCCTAATCTAATAAGTATCCAAAAAATTAGAGTATATTGGCGGCCCTCACCCCTACGGGGCGTACAGAGCCGACACCGGTTGTGGCTGACCGCACACAACGTGTTGGTGTTTCTGAGTCTATCCGTCGCCGCGCCGGTCTTGTCAGTGCTGATATATTGTCGTCTAGTGGGATATCTTCGCATCCGCCTATGACTGATGATGATGAGTATATGGAGGACGCGAAGGACATGTCAGCTCAGCATATGGCGGTTGATGATTAGGCTGTTGAGGAGCCGCATCGGGATGATGAGGCAGATTATGTTGAGTCTTTAGAGCCTACATTACCGACACAGGATTTGAGTACGGACGACATTCCATTTTCCCATTCCCCTATTTTTTTTGGGTCGGTCCCCACTCATGTCCCCTCTCCATCTCATGTCGGTCCTTCTTCTACACCTTCTGCCGGTCCTTCTTCTCCACTTTCTGCCGGTCCTTCTTGTCCATCTCCTGCCGATCCATCTATTGTACATACTTACCATCCTTGGATGTCTGGAGGCCCAAGGTGTCCGGTTCTTCTTCGTAGCTACGAGACACACATTGCTCGGGGTATACATGACCTTCCTATACCCGAGCCCGCTCCTGAGGCAGTTGCGCAGATGCCACCTCCTGTACAACAGAGGAGACAGAGACGTAGAAGAGACGCTGCAGCTATTGACGATGCTCCTCCAGATCGTGTTGTTCATGAGATTACTGAGCAGCAACAGCCACGTCGTAGCGGGGTAGCCCGTCATCAAGCGGAGCAGGATTTGGTATGTTTTACTTTGTAGTTTATGTGTTGAATCTTTAAAATGTTTTTTATTAGAAAATGTATACTAATATTAATTCATTCAGAGTCGTAAGACTCTGAGGATCCATTTCCGCTCAACCCATTGTGTTGCCCACGAGGCTTATTGATAGGTGTTATTTCATACACCTTTACTAGCAATTATTAACATGATTTGGAGGAGTTTTGGAGCTAAGTCTATGATCCCTGAAGTTATGGAGAGAAGTGAAGATATCCCAGGATTTGCAGCTTAGATGGAGACATGAGGATGGAGATGGAGCTGCTGGAGCATACTTGGAGAAGACTACCAACACTTGGTAGTAATGAAGAGCAGCAGAAGAAGAGAAGAGGAGCTAGAGAAGAGAGTGAGCGAGTTCACCGCCCCGCGCCAGAATCACCGCGGCTCGGCGGTGACTCCTAGAGAAGACTGAAGCCCCGCGCCAGAGGAAGCCACCGCCCCGTGGTGGAGAGCCTGACGCCCCGCGGTGGCCGTATTAAATGCCGTGCGCCCAGAGACATTTATTTCCTTTTATTTCGTTCAGACTTTGTTATTTTATTATTCTGTTTCCTTTATTGTTTACATTAGTTTAACCTAGTTTTCTTAAGACTATTTAAGCCCTCTTTCTAGGTTAAGAGAGAAAGGAACTTCGCTTTACATCAGACGTTATTTTTCCCTTAGAGTTTCATCCCCCTTTGATGGAGCACTAATTTCCCTTTGTTCTACTACACGTTTGAAGCAATACAGTTGATGTGTTTGTGAGATTGTTATTCCTTGTTCTTATCCTTATAAGTGTTGGTTTGATTCTCTTGGTTATATTGAATATTGATTTCTTGTTATTCTTCATAGCCTGTCCAACTAGGTTGAATACTTTTTATCAATTGCTAGGATTGCATATAGGGGTTCCGAGTGCATATCTAGTGGCATACACGATTGTGCGTATAGGGGTTTCGAGCGTACAATCGTGAGTGAGAATTATTTGCATGTTAAATAGTAAGGCGTCTTCTATTTGCATGTATCATATATCCTTGTGTGCATTGCTATTGCTGCGTTAGTGGTAAAGTATACCGACAACTGTGAGAATCGGAGGTACTTTACCAGTGACATAGTGATAAGTCTATCGACAACTGTGAGAATCGATAGTACTTAAGATCAGGATGAGAACAACTATAAGGATAGTAAAAGAACTTGGATTAAATAGATTTCTGTGATCAAATTATATCTCTGTATTGTGGATCTCGCTCTAGTAGGACTACTTTCCCCATTATATTTTCTCAATTCAACCAAACTTGTTTGCTTTGCTTACTTTGCTTTCTCGTGATAACTAAACCCCCCTTGCTTGTTACTTGTCAATCACGACTGCATACTTCATTCGATCTTCCCTGTGGGTTCGACCCTTACTTGCTTACTATACATCTGTTTAGTAGGTCCGTTAGGATATTTACTTTGATTTGGCTATTCAGCGACATTTGCTTGTGCACTTTTAGCCCGTCACTTATATTAGCCCTGAGCCACATACGTGGTTTAGGCTGGCTGAGCGGAGCGTGCTTACAGGTCTACGCACACTTGGCATTGCATGCAGCATGGATTCAACATTGATTTCTTGCATTTGTGGACAGATGGCATCCCGAGACGAACACATTTCATATGCCCTTCAGAGAGATGACCATCACCCTTGCTGATATTCTCCAGATCTTGCGGGTTCACATACGTGGGAGGAGTTGTACTTCAGACCTCAGTGATCTGGCAGTGAGACAGCGCATCTGTACTCATCTGGACTTTGGGCAGGACGAGATGAAGAGATGGAACACAGCTGGCGGTATTCCTTTGGCGTTTTTAGAGAGTAGACTGGTGGAGATGATGAGGAGTGACGAGCGTGACGAGTGTAACACCCCCAAATATTTCCTTGAAAGTATTACCGCCAGTGACTTCAGATTACACATCTGGGATCACCCAAGGCTTAACCATTTTATAACAATCATGTACCAACACAAAACTTTATTAAATACACATATATTATTTAAACCAAAGTCACGGATTACATCTGTGAATACCAAATACGTCCAAATACAGAATTATTTCAATACAGTGGAAGTCTTTAAAATAAATAACAATACGAAGGTTCTTGATCTGTGCGATCTCACGCCTAGGATCCTTAACCTTGGAAAACTCTTTAAACGTCATCTGCCTTCATCATCGCGTACTAGCCTTCACGGAAAGGGAGTTTTCCTGATGTGCCGTATGAGACGGATGACACCAGCCAACCATGCAAAGGAATAAACCGGTTGGTTAGTCTAATGAAAGACTATGCAAGGGAAAAATAGAAAAGGTTCTAAGTAGTCGTATTAGGTTACACCTGTCGCTTCTCGAATAATAACCGATGACGACAGTGAACCTCAACACTTCTACGAAAACATACGAAAATGTATGAATAAGAGAAGACTCCAAAAGAGTGAGTCTTATCGGAAACATATGAAGAGAAGACTCCAAAAGAGTAAGTCTTATCGGAAAGTATGACAAGTGTTTGGGAATGTTATAGTTTCACACAAGCGTTAAAAACGACTTGATCATTTGGGTCCACGACCAACCTCACCGTGCAATGCGAATTCAGATTTGGAAGGAGGACTTACTCTAACCGAAGTCCGAGCGGGTTCCAAGTTGTACTTCTCGCCCGAAGGTTCATTAATTATGTGCATAATCGCACTTATCTTATTTAATTCCAAAACGTACATTCATGTTAAAGCTTTTAATGTATATCATCTCGATACGAGAGATATCTGGGAATAAATCCCGATTGTCGGCACCAGCTGTATGCACCACCACCTATACTCGGATAAGGGTAGGTCATGACTAGGAAAGTACTAGGGCAAAAACATCCTAATACCAGTTATAAAGAAACGACTAGACCTCGCAAGGTACATAGCGTTCCTACGAATACTCGTTCTAACTACACAGTTAAATTCACACAATAATCCACACCAATACCATCACGGTAACAACATATATAATAGCGTTGTTTCTAGCAATATATACAACCTATTATAATATCACATTTTAATCACATCATTTATAAAATTTGTTCCCAAACGAAAACAACACTTCATTCCAATTTAATTAACAATCAAAATAATTGATAACTAACGAAAACTTGGAATGATAAGCAAGAGCGAACCGCCACTTGCCTTGATTAGACGAACGAAGATTTGCGGGTCGGGAATACTGGACACGAACTCAACAGCTTACTGGAAATCCCATCGAAGCCCACCGACGTTCCAAGGTCCATTCCGACGACGCACGCAAAACGAGGCACAAATATCTAATTTAGATATGGCACGAAACTAAACAAAACAGAGAAGAACGGCCTAAGCCGCGGCCGCGACAAGTATGGCCGCGATCGTGGCTTTGCTCGGCAAAGCCGCGGTCGCGATTTTCTAGGCAGGGCCGCAGTCGCGGTGTTCATAGCCGCGGTCCTCCCTCCCGACGCGACTCTAAACTACGAATCGAGGCTCACCGACGACGACACGACGGTGCAACTTCTCCTCCTTGCAAGGCTACCCCCCTCAAGTTTCCAAAGACACCACAACGACAACCACAACTCCGATGAACTCGAGACAACCGGCGAAATAAGAAAACGAGAGAAAGAGAGATTAAGAGAGCTGAGGATGAAGAATTCCAGGGCTGGAGACCACCTTTTATAGAGCTAGAGGGAGCATAACGTTGGCCAGACGAAACAATTGGCATCCCCCGGCGTAATGGCGGCCATCCGAACCGGCGAAACGCGAGAGGCAATGAAGACGACGATGACCAATTTCCGCGATCGCGGAAACTCTTCCGTGGTCGCGGAAATTCCGCGAATGCGTCATTTGGCCTCAGATCGCGGGTTTCGTCCAAAGCGAGCCAATTAATATTATTTTTGCATTCTTAAAAAGATATTTTAAGACCAAAAATACAATAACGTATATTAATACGTTCAAAAGATTATTACAGAGATCCCGAAGTCACAGAAATTTTGAATATGCCAAATGCGTCCTACTTACAGAACGAGGGTTGGGAAAATTACCCAAATACCCTTACTGAAATTGAGGGGTATTACAACGAGGGCGTTATTGCTACGTACTACCTCTTGTTGCTTCTCGGCTCGACTGTCTTCGTGGACAAGTCGACTAACACCGTGAAGCACAAGTGGGTGGCGCTTTTGTTTGACCACGACTTTACCGGAGACACTGCATGGGGAGCTGGGATTCTAGCCTACGTGTACCGCAACTTGGGAGAGGCGTCTAGGCGTGGAGCACAGGGTATTGCATCTTGTGGGATTCTGATTAGGGTAAGATATTGGATGGATTAGTGAAATATTAAGTTACGTTTTAATATTTCGGTCATTAATAGCCTTATTTATTCATTAACAGTGCTGGGTTTGGGCATATTTCCCACATTTTTGGGAACAATATGTTACGAACCCTCAGGCCTTTGGAGTAGGTGTTCTTGGTGCCGCGGAGGTGCCTAACAGTAGAGACACCGGCCGTTTGATCGCTATACGCCGCATACTAGACGGCATGAGATATGAGGAGGTAGAATAGTACATGTATATTTTGATATCTTAGTCTTTAATTAAAAAATATGTATTGACTTTGCCTTTTTGACTTTACAGGTTACCTGGACCCCTTGGGTGGGGTTGGACTTCCAGGCTCCTGAGGTAGCTCCTACCAGATTTCGTGGTATACTGTGCATTATAGATGTTCAGGAGCCGTACCACCCGGACAGAGTCCTCAGGCAATTTGGGCTCATGCAGCTAGTCCCAGTTCTGCCCATTCAGCCGGACAAGGCCATCAGGAATGCGGAAATTAAGGGATACGAGGTCAGTTTTGCTGATGAGCTTCTAGTAGCTTGGGATGCAGATCCGAGAAGACCGAGACCGTTGATTGATCTGCATGGATCGGATGCGACTCACTTTTGGGACATGTCTGCCGACTATTTAGATTGGTATGACGAGTGTTCTCATCCCTTGGTCGATCCCGGTTCCGTCAGACGTGATCGTTCGGTCGGCCCTATCCATGTCTCTCCAGCTGCGGGCACAGTCGCGGTACGCTTATTTTTGTTGAATTGTTTGAATGTTTTATCTCTTATTGTGTATTTTGCAATATTTTGACAAATATTACTTACTTTGTATACAGCGCATTCAGGTGGTTGCTGCTGATATCCGCACTTACTTACGCACACCCAAGGCGGCGACACAGACATTCGAGGGACTTGCGAGATTATGGCTTGATATGCTGATTGGGCAGCCTCCACCCATGGCCCCACCTCCACCTCGCCAGTCCCAGATGTTTCGTGATTCTGTCACGGAACCTGGCGAAGGTAGTGGCTCTGATGTGATCCCCACATCAAGCTTCGACGACCAAGACCTAGGGGACACTCCGGATAATGGCCAGGACTCCCCGACGCCGCAGCCAAGAACGACTCCGCCTCTCACTAGAGCACGAGCTCGGCTCCTCAGTCAAGTTGTGTTCAACGCGGCCTTGTTCGAGACCCACTATGCTCCTCCCTTGGCTACGTTGATCCAAGCCTCTGAAGGCCACTCCGAGGCTCAAGCGGCGGCCACGTCAGGCCCCATGCAGCTCAGCGACGCTCCTCCCAGGCCGGCTCTCTCAGCCCATGTTCTCATTGCAGATCAGTCCACATGCAGCCCTTGTACCACGGCCCAACTCCTTCACGCCACCACCATTGGGCCAGCCCACGTCGCTGCCACAAAGGAGCCCAAGACGCGGGACCAGCCCGTTGCCTGCTCAGCTGAGCCGTTACAAGCTCCCTCCATTGTCGCCCATACATTGAAGGTGACGGTTGGGGGAATTGAAAGCTCAGCCGTGAAGGAAGGAAGAAACCGGTGCATGCCATCAATAGAGAGCCGTTGCCTGGGCTGAAGAAGGTAACCGACGTCTTCAATGACGGTTTCACCTGAACGCCATCACTCCCAGCCGTTGCCACCTCCCCCAAAAGGAATCCAAAGTGTTGACCTATTCTAAATCCACAAATAACGTCCGGTTTTTAGTGTTTATTGCATTTTATTTGCTAAAGAGATTTTATTGCATTTTAATTCAGTTTTTAGAATTAAGTACATTCCTATTCTAGGTGGAAGTTTAATTCTGAATTTAGTGTTGCAAGTTTGCTATTTCTAGCGTAGTTGTGTTGCTATATAAAGAGCATGAAAGCTCTCGGTTATGGGACGGAAAAAAGAAAAGCAAGAGCAATTTTAAGTATTTCCCTTTGTAGTTTCAAGTTAATTAATTGTCATTTTATGTGCTAATTTCTAGTTATTTTCCCCAAACACTTGAGTGAGATTCTTGAGTGTTGAAAGGAGTCCGTTCTTGAATCGATCGTGAGATTCGGTGATTCTTGAGCAAGTTTGGTTTTTGAGTCGATCGTGAGATTCACTGATTCTTAAACGAGTTCGGGAGTTCCGTTCGTGAGATTTGGGGGAGCTTGCCAACATACCCAACGCCTCCATCCTTCACCCGTTAGTGATCGTAGCCGAGCTAACGACCCCTACAACCATACTCCCCTTGTCCTATTCAAACCACCCCCGCCGACAACCTCCCCTTTCCCTCCTAATCCTACACCTACTCTACTAAACCACGTACCACCTACCTGCTGCCTTCCACTCCTCTTTGTTCAATCTGACCCCTCCCTCCACCTGCCACAGTACAAGGCCCAAATTGCCCACAAAAGCCCAATTACAGCCGGGACCAAAACCACTCCGAACCCAAGCCTCTTTTATCCCGAACTCGGAACTTCGTCAACGATCCTTTCCATCGATCCTATCCGGGATCGCATCAGGCTCGCAGCTACATTAGTTTTTATGTTTGGATTAGACACGATTCATATGTAGGGAGTGTTTCTGTAAATGTTATCTATTTTATCTTATTTGGTTTAGTATGTTTGTTCATGTTTATTATGTCGTTTGATACTTACCTCAAAGTACGAAATAACAACATAACTTTACCGAGCCATAACAAGATGTATGAACAACTATAAGAAAATCGACACAGTACGAAACGATTAACATCGAAAAACAAATAAGTACAAAATGGAAAGTTAATATGAACTTAGTATATGAGAAATACTAGTCCCATATGATTCCTGCAAAGTAAAAAAGCAAGAGCCTATGATAACAGGTTTCTAGTCGTGTAAAAACTGCTATGCAAAATATCCAAACAAACCCTAAACCGTAGTCCTAGGTAAGTACAGGTCGAATCCACAGGGAGGCGGATTCTATCTTAGTATGCAATTTGTATGTCAATCCAAAGTAACCAAAGGGGGTTTTGTGAGTTTTAGTAACCTAAGCATGCAAAAGTAAACAAGCGAAAGAGTTGTGAAATCAGTGATGGGAAAAAGCACTTAGTCAAACAACATCCATTATTCGTATGACAAGTTGATCATAGATACTCATTCAAAATCTCATGCAATGGTGATTCCAATTCCTTTTCAGATATAACTAATAGCACAATCAGATACTATTAGCACTAACTAATTAAATAACCCTGAAACTATCAAGATTCAGTTTAACAGCAGCTTTACGGATAGGAATATAGTTGGATACAATTCTAGCATAAAACAACCAGCTTTTATCCTAGAATGTAAATCAATTCTCTTCTGCATAAGACTAGCACAACCATATACTAGTACGATGCAGTTGCTACTCTGAAATAGATATGCTCAACCAGTAACAATCTAGATCTAGCAATAGATCAATAACGACAAACCCTAGTTGCGTCCAAATAGAGATTATCAATATCAATCATAAGCAACTTAAGCAAGAGAAAGATAAAAACCATGCAATAGATAAGGAACGAGAATCTCACAACTTAATCAAAACGAAAGCTTTAGCGTCTGACTAAGCCAAGGAGGCTTAGTTCTTCATAGCAAATACATAAGAACTAATTAGGGTTCGAGAGAGAATCCAAGATAGGCAAACCAGCCTTTTCTCTACCCTAATATACTAAAGGAATTAAAGTCTGAATTAACCTAAAACGAAATAATAAAATAATAATAATTAAACAAACTAAAACAGGGAAATTAATCCCGTTCTCGGCCTCCAATTCTCGCGAGCAGACACGGCCCAATAGCTTCAATCTCCCACGGCCCATCACGGCCCAACTCCAATTTGCAAATCACCTGCACGCTGATGTCATCTCCGTCATCATCCGCATCAATCTCTTCGCTGCTTCTATTCACGCGCGCGCGAGCTTCTCACGATGGGCCTTTCTTCCTGTTCACGTGGGCTTCTCCCTCCAATTGGGCCTTCCTCATCCAATTCGGCCCATCATCCTTTTAATTCCAGCTTCACGTGGCCTGTTAATCACTAAACTTCGCCTCCAAACGCCATGCACATGAATGTGTCTAAATCTACCCGAATGGCACCAATAAAACCTCTAATGACTCTTACTTAAACCCTACAAAGTAGTACTTATCAAACCACCCCATGCTTAGACCTTTGCTTGTCCTCGAGTAAACTAATAAAGAGTCTACTCCTCCAATGTAGCATCCAAGGTCTCAGGAAGCATATCCTCCAACTAAGAGTCACCTAACCCATGCCAAGCTCCTAGCACCAATCTCATTCACAACACATCCACAACTCAACAGCTTAAGGGGCAAGCAGAGTACTTTCCCAAAGCTAAACCCGGACATCCAATAGTATGAGTAACCTCTAATCCTAGCCTCCATCTATTGCTCCTTATGTCTCCCAGAGTGACCTACCCGATAATCCTTCTTTGACTCATCTTCTTATGACGCCTCGCCAAGAATAGTGAGAAATCCTAAAATCACTCTTCTTCTTTTTCACTCGTTTTGCCAAGGCGCCCTTTCGGGTTTTCACCAAGCCACTCATTTCATTTTCCAATAGATGTACTCACATAAGCTCACGTCACTTTTGACCTCATATTACCCCAGCCTAATGCTGGTCCAAGCCACCTGCTTATTACCTAGGCCGCCCTTTCGGGTTTTCGACCTATCACGGGATTTTTATGATAGCCTTTTTCAAAAAAATTGGCTCTTTTCATTTTTTTTTCATTTTTCTCCTCAGCAGCGTAGCAAGTATAAAACTCCACCCCATGCTTAAACATTGCATTGTCCTCAATGTAATGAAAGACAAAAGAATAAAGCACAGGGAAAAGCAAAAAATAACTCACAACGTTGCCGAGTTGGCTTGGACACTTCCTTGTCGCTGGCGGTGCACTCATGAAAGTTCATGTCCTGGATGTCTGCATCAACGCTATAACCTTCATATACCGTGCAACCATAGGAAACCACTGTGAAGTGTGGTGGTTATGTAGGAAATCAGGGTTGCACGGCCTTCAACTCTATCAACTCCTACCATGCAACCAAAAGGAACCACTGTGGTGAGTAGTGGACAATCAAGGGAACGGGGTTGCATGGCCTTCAAAAAAAAATAAAAAAAAATAAAGGGGCCTAGATGTCATCGTGGTTGGGCCCTGGTGTACCTCCTCTCCAGCTGCCAATTATAGGGCCATCATCATTGTCAAATACAAAGTGGGGCTAATGTCTCCTCCTTGACAACATAATGCGCACCATCTCCGTGTGGAATCGGGACAGCTCGGTAAAACTTTTTTTTTTTTGATTTTTCTCCCCGTTTAAGGTTTTTTCGGGTTTTTTTTTGTTTTTTTGCTCCCCGTTTAAGGTTTTTTCGGGGCCTATTTTTTTTTTTTACCTGAGAAATTGTGGCGGTCGCCGTAAGGAGGGCGGCGGGCGCCGTAATTGCAGTGGGCGCCGCGATTAAACGGCGGTTGCCGTTCTCAAGTCATGGCCAACTTTCTTGGCGAGGCATTTACGGCGAGCGCCGTAAGGTTAGCGGGCGCCGTGAACTCCTTCTTCACTTTTTCGCGCTTCCTACAGGTTAGTTCAACACAAAAACTAAAAGAAAAACAATAGAAATTGACTAAGGGAAAGAAAATAAACTACCAAATCTCGGGTTGCCTCCCGAGCAGCGCCTTGGTTAATGTCGTTGGCTCGACATACTACTCGAAAATCCTCAAACCATATTGTCAGGCTCTTTGGGAGCCTTCTCAATCCATACTTCCTTCCTGAACCAATCATGGAAAGGTTTGAACCTTAGACCATGCTTCCTCTTCAGCGGCTTCTCCATCTTGACCTTCTTAGTCGCGTCTACCCCATGCTTAGATCGATCAGGGGGGTGTTTAGCCTTGACTTCAGGGACCTGCACCAAAAGATGGAACGAGCCTCTCGCTCGGAGTTAGCAGCAAAGGTGATTTACCTGGAAGCTCCGGAGGGAGCTTATAGCAAGCGTCCCACTCATCAACACCTTCCTGCAAGTTAGTAGATATAGCAATATCCAAGCTACAATCAACAATAGGTGGTGTGTCATCTAGGTGGTCCTCATCAAAAACATCTTGCACCACATGCTCAAGTACATCAATTGCACACAAAGAATGACCATCAGAGGGGAATTTCATGGCTTCATAGATGTTATAATTAATGGTTTGGCCATCAAATTCCATAGTCAAGGAACCAGTACTCACGTTGATTTTAGTGTTGGCAGTTTTCAAGAAGGGTCTCCCTAACAAAATAGGGGCTACATGCATATCATGTTCCATATCAAGCACATAGAAGTCAGCAGGAAAAGTAAGATCACCAACCTTAACCAAAACATCCTCCACTATCCCTATAGGACGCACACTAGATCTATCAGCTAGGTGAATGGAAATTTTGGTCGCATGCATGGGTCCTAATCCTAAGGATTCACAAACAGATGAAGGTAAAACATTTATGGAAGCACCCAAATCTAACATAGCTTTATTGAACTTGGTACCTCCAATGGTGACAGGGATGGTGAACATACCTGGATCGCCACACTTCTTGGGTAAGCGCTTCTGAAAAATAGCAGAGACATGTTCGCTTACCTTCACCTTCTTCTTGTTGTTCCTATCCTGATTCCTCTTTGTGGTGCACATCTGCTTCAAGAACTTGGCATAACGAGGGACAGACTTGATCAAATTTAGGAGAGGCATGTTGACCTCAACGTTTCTGAACATCTCAAACATGTCCTTGTCCTGCGCAAGTGGCTTGGTACGCTTCAATGCAGACGAAAATGGTGAAACAGGCTTCCAATCAGGAAAAATCGGAGGTTCATACTCTTTCTCAGCCTCAACTTCGACTACAGAGGGGCGGCGGGCGCCGCAATTAGTACGGCGGTCGCTGCAATTTTCTTCAGAAAAGTTGAGGGCTACATCATTATCACGGCGGGCGCCGCAATTAGTACGGCGGTCGCCGCAATTTCCATCAGAGAAGTCGAGAGCAGATTCATCTCCACGGCGGGCGCCGTGGTCTTCACGGCGGTCGCCGTCGCTGTTCTTCTCCAAATCCTCATTTTCTGCCTCGTTGACTTCAGACTTATCTTCTTCTAGCTTTTTCCCACTCCTCAGAGTCATAGCACTGACATTCCTAATGTTCGGGTTCACTTCCGTTTGAGATGGAAGTTTACCAGAAATCTTCGCGTCCAACTTATTCACCACTTGAGAGATTTGACCAAATTGTCTTTCCAGGTTCTGAATGCTAGCTTGTGGACTTTCCTGGAACTGTATGTGGCTCTTGGTCAACTTGGCAACATTCTCATTAAGGTTCATGTTGCACTGCATCAACATTTTTCATCATATCCTCCATAGACGATGAGGGATTCGAACTCTGCCCTTGCAGTTGTGGCACAAATGGTTGCCTTGGTTGTTGAGGATTACCCTGTTATTGCTGTGGTTCTGGGTCTCTCCATCTGAAGTTGGGATGATCCCTCCAACCAGGATTGTATGTATTGGAGTAGGGATCATGCCTGGGCCTCTGTTGGTATCCTCCTACTGCATTCACTTCCTCTTGTAGGGTAGGACACGAATCAGTAGGATGCAAGTCGTCATGACAAATCTCGCAGGCCTTAGCCTGCTGAGGCGTACCTTTCAGCTTCAGACGTCTCACCTCCTCTCTCAGCACATCAAAGTCAGCTTGATCAATTTTGGATTGAGGACT
Source organism: Rheum nobile (assembly GCA_027886185.1). Classification (NCBI taxonomy): domain Eukaryota; kingdom Viridiplantae; phylum Streptophyta; class Magnoliopsida; order Caryophyllales; family Polygonaceae; genus Rheum; species Rheum nobile. The sequence goes on along the minus strand of WOAB01000531.1, from coordinate 7,487,383 downwards.
TGCAACCACCAAGCTTTGGGAACCTCTCCTACTGTATTGTCTGGAGTCATCAGCCAGTGTAGCAAATATCTCCAGAGCTTCTTCATAAGTCCTCTTCAAAATGTTTCCACCACATGAAGAATTCACCATCCGACGATCATCTTCACGGAGTCCTCCATGCAGATAGAGAATCAGATCATGATTAGCATAACCATGGTAAGGGCAACTCTTCACTAGTTTCTTGAAGCGTTCATAATAGTCGTAGAGAGACACATTAGACAGCTGCTCCACATTGCAGATCTTCTTCTTGAGCTGATTGGACTTGATTGCTGGAAATTATTTATCAAGAAACACCTTCTTCAAATTTACCCAAGTAGTGATGCTTCCTGGCGGTAAAGAATGATACCAATCCTTCGCTGAGTCCTTCAGAGAAAAGGAAAAGACTCTCAACCTCGTCTGATCTTCAGTAATCTCAGATGGCCTCATACTGGTGCAGGCCTCAAGGAACTCATCCAGGTGCTGAATAGGATCCTCAAGCGGGGTTCCACTGAATTTCGGGAGTAAATGTACTACTCATGTCTTGAGCTCAAATTTAACCCCATCATCCAGGGCAGGGAATTGCACAGCACGAGTTGGTTGCTCCAAGTTGGGAGCTGTCAAAGATTCAAGTGTAACACGGGCTGCCATCCTGCGAGCTTGAAGAAAAGTTCTTTCGATTTCTGGATCAAAAACTAGCGGTAGATTATTAGTAACACGGGTGTGAACCATAAGATAGGTTCACACCAAGATTGGCACACAAATCACACACACAAAATAGACTATTGCTTCCCCGGCAACGGCGCCAATTTGATAACAGGTTTCTAGTCGTGTAAAAACTGTTATGCAAAATATCCAAACAAACCCTAAACCGTAGTCCTAGGTAAGTACAGGTCGAATCCACAGGGAGGCGGATTCTATCTTAGTATGCAATTTGTATGTCAATCCAAAGTAACCAAAGGGGGTTTTGTGAGTTTTAGTAACTTAAGCATGCAAAAGTAAACAAGCGAAAGAGTTGTGAAATCAGTGATGGGAAAAAGCACTTAGTCAAACAACATCCACTATTCGTATGATAAGTTGATCATAGATACTCATTCAAAATCTCATGCAATGGTGATTCCAATTCCTTTTCAGATATAACTAATAGCACAACCAGATACTATTAGCACTAACTAATTAAATAACCCTGAAACTATCAAGATTCAGTTTAACAGCAGCTTTACGGATAGGAATATAGTTGGATACAATTCTAGCATAAAACAACCAGCTTTTATCCTAGAATGTAAATCAATTCTCTTCTGCATAAGACTAGTACAACCATATACTAGTACGATGCAATTACTACTCTGAAATAGATATGCTCAACCAGTAACAATCTAGATCTAGCAATAGATCAATAACGACAAACCCTAGTTGCGTCCAAATAGAGATTATCAATATCAATCATAAGCAACTTAAGCAAGAGAAAGATAAAAACCATGCAATAGATAAGGAACGAGAATCTCACAACTTAATCAAAACGAAAGCTTTAGCGTCTGACTAAGCCAAGGAGGCTTAGTTCTTCATAGCAAATACATAAGAACTAATTAGGGTTCGAGAGAGAATCCAAGATAGGCAAACCAGCCTTTTCTCTACCCTAATATACTAAAGGAATTAAAGTCTGAATTAACCTAAAACGAAATAATAAAATAATAATAATTAAACAAACTAAAACAGGGAAATTAATCCCGTTCTCGGCCTCCAATTCTCGCGAGCAGACACGGCCCAATAGCTTCAATCTCCCACGGCCCATCACGGCCCAACTCCAATTTGCAAATCACCTGCACGCTGATGTCATCTCCGTCATCATCCGCATCAATCTCTTCGCTGCTTCTATTCACGTGCGCGCGAGCTTCTCACGATGGGCCTTTCTTCCTGTTCACGTGGGCTTCTCCCTCCAATTGGGCCTTCCTCATCCAATTCGGCCCATCATCCTTTTAATTCCAGCTTCACGTGGCATGTTAATCACTAAACTTCGCCTCCAAACGCCATGCACATGAATGTGTCTAAATCTACCCGAATGGCACCAATAAAACCTCTAATGACTCTTACTTAAACCCTACAAAGTAGTGCTTATCAGCGTACTCATTTTCTTAGCTTTTTTGGTGATGGATGGACAACAATCATGTAGAAACGAATACGTTCAAAATGAAGAAGTATAAACAACTATAAGCTGCAGTGTTTCTAGAGAAACAGACCAGGATTAGTTATGAGGATAAGATTGCAATCTTCAAATAATGAAGTATATGCATAACCGCACGCTTAAGCTAAGCGTGTGGTTATGCGCGTAGCTTACGCGTGTGGTTATGTGCGTAGCTTACGCGTGTAGTCTTTCGCTTAACATAAGCGTGAAATCATGCATGAAATTGTTACATGTTAATGTACTTATGTAATACAAAAAAGTAATATGAACTTGTTACATGTTAGTGTACTTATGTAATACGAGAAAGTAATATGAACTTGTTACACGTTAGTGTACTTATGTAATACGAGAAAGTAATATGAACTTGTTACATGTTAGTGTACTTATGTAATACGAGAAAGTAATATGAACTTGTTACATGTTAGTATAGTTATGTAATACGAGAAAGTAATATGAACTTGTTACATGTTAGTGTACTTATGTAATACGAGATAGTAATATGAACTCGTTACATGTTAGTATACTTATGTAATACGAGAAAGTAATAGGAACTCGTTACATGTTAGTATACTTATGTAATACGAGAAAGTAATAGGAACTCGTTTCATGTTAGTATAGTTATGTAATACGAGAAAGTAATAAGAACTTAAATCATGTTAGTATACGTATCTAATACGAGAAAGTAATCGGAACTCGTTTCATGTTAGTATAGTTATGTAATACGAGAAAGTAATAGGAACTTAGATCATGTTAGTATACTTATGTAATACGATAAAAAACCTTTATCGGTAATAGGAACTCGTTTCATAAATATTTTATTAGAAAAAACTTTTACCGGTATGAAGTGATCATGATTGCCTACGTGTGCCATGGCAATAATCTTTTCTGGAGGTCCTATGCTTGATGTCCTATTCCTCAATGGTAAGCAAAACGTCGGAGCTTCCCACGTTAGTAAGACGAGACAAACCTGATATAGTGTGGCAAACACTAAACCCATCAATGGCATGTGAAGCCAGTATACTTCTGAGCAAGGGCTTCTGCAATGCTTCACTTGAAAGATAAGATCATCCCAAGACCCTTGTCGAAGACGACAATGTATCGGCTCGTATAGCTCTCGGTTGTCAAGCAACTCCGCTACCATCTCGCGTCGGATGCTGGGATATTCCTTCTCTTGCCTCCCCAACAATACAGCCATCGACTGATATCCACAATGTCCGTCGGGGCGTACATCTCTAACATTCTTGATGTATGGAATCCAAAAGTCATCCACATTGTCAATCCCAAAGTTCACCCCCATATGAACAATGGGAATACTAGGTTCTTCAGGCCACTGCAAATCTTCTGGTTGTGATTCTTCTAGTATGGGTTGGGATTGCAAGTCGTCAAAGTCCATCACTATTGTAGTAGATACACTTGCTTGATTTTTAGGACGACCTGGGCCTCTACCAGTGCTCGCACTTGCCTTCCCCTTCGCCTTTGTCTTCGGCCCCACCTTCTTCTCATTCTCGTGGAGCTCATCCCGTCTATGCTCAAACAAGCACTTATCCCTCTTCTCCGCCTTCTCATCCACCTTCTCCTTGTTTCTAGCACCTAGCACCACTTGGCCTTCCTTTTGACTTGATCCCCGTCGGCTCCAACAAAGTACTCTCTTCCGGATGCTCCAAGTCGTGGTACAACTCACCTAGTAGGAATGTCGTGCCTTTCTTCAATGTCCCAACCTCCAACCTGGCAAACATTTCACGAAGTCTCATCTCTGTAATGTCCATTCGAACGTGGGCAGAAGGGCCATGAGTTGTTGTTGGAGTCTCTTCCCATTCCAAGTCCCTCCAGAACTCGTGAACGTCTAACGGAATGAGAGGTGTTCTTGAAACGATGGCTCTTGTAATGTTGTGCACGCAAGGCAACCCAAGGCAATCTCTCACCCAATGGTCGGTGCATTCTTCTGAGAACTCCCCCTTCTTCAAGATATCGTAATAGCCCAACAATATATCAAAGCACCTATCCGACACTTGGTAGAAGAGCCTAGAAAAAGTAGCTCGTACAACTGGCGGCATCGATACATCATCAAAATCCGTTGGTCGTTTGGAAAGTGAAAGGTTCATGCTCCCCCTAATCTGATCTATTTGAAGGATGATGGCTTGGTGGATCCTCACGATCACTCTGTTGAAGCCCCCTCTACTAGAGCCAATAATATCTTTCAAAACCTTGTGTATCACCTCAACCCCGTCAAATCACATGACGTTAGTATGACATTAACAACTATGAGTACAAAAAACAACATATTGTGAACGTCATACCTGTTTGAAGTCCTCGTGAAGAAGTGAAGATGATGATCCGTCCACGCCCTTACTATGCTCGTCTTGTACGGAATAAGCCATGTGTCCTCCACGTATCCGACAAGGCCTTTATTCCATGATGTTCGTAATACGATAAGCCTCTCTTCATACCTTTCTTCACTGGTTGACCAAAAAAGTGCCCAACATTGGTTTGCAAAGGCATCCACACTTTCCTTTTTCTTCAAGATGGACGAGGCACGTGCCTCGATATTGTGCTTTATATGCACCCAACACAAGAGGTGTTGAACTTCGGTGCCGAAAACACTCTGGATAGCAGTTATGAGGGCCTTCTCACAATCTGTCATTATTGTAGTCGGCATCACTCCCAAATCCAAACACAATGCCCGAACTTTCCTCATTATCCACGTGTAATGGTAAATCCTTTCCGCCCGGGTGAATGCATAAGCAATGTTGAACGTCTTATGAGTGTTGGTGAAACCAACAATCTCCACAAGTGGCATTCCATATCTATGGAAAACATTTCATAATACCAAACACATTTTTAAATGAAATACTTTAACAATTTATGTCATAAACTACACATTATTACAATTTAGGACTTACTTGTTTGTCTTGTATGTCGCGTCAATGATTATCACGTACGGGAACTTCTTCAACAACCGCAGCGACTCTGGATTAGCAAAAAATAAGATTGCAACCTCATCAGTCTTCGCATCTCTCAAAGGATGAACTGCGTATTTCTGTTCAACCATAAATCTTAGGGACCACTGCGTAACCGTTAACTCTCCCCGATCCTCGTACTGCAGCTTCTGCAAGAAGTTGGCCACTTGCTTCCTAGTAGTCACATTTCCCGGGAAGTTTTGCCTCAATTCCGAAACAATTTGATTCGGCGTCTTGCGACCGTCTCCCCACCTCCTAGCGCACAGCTGATCCGCCTCGGTCATTCGACCCATAATGCATGTCCTTTAAAGCTAGTTCGTAGCTTATGGTTGTGCCGACCTTCAATCACACCCAAGACCCAATTTTCACCAACCGTCCATGCCTCTTTCTTCATGCGAACACCCATTATCTCAAACTTACACCCACACTTTTTGGATCTCGACTTTCGGATTTTAGCAACCGGCAACTCTGGATTCTCTTCGTTCACCTTCGGCCTCCCCGATCTCCAAGGCCCAAACCTATCGCACACTATACTAATTTGGTACGGACTTGAGTTACGCTTCACCAAAGCTATCACAAGCTCATTTCCTATTTCTTTCGCTCATTTGCACAATTCTTCCTTACTATCCCACTAGGTCGGTAATAAAATGCTTTGTATAGTCTTTCCCCTATAAATGTAGCGGTTTATGTTAACTACAAGTCATCATAACTACATCACTATGTTACACTACATATGATTTTCAATTATATAACTACAACTTCAATAATTAAGATACTAATTACGTATTAAAATACCGATGAAGGAAAGAGCAAAACTGTTTTAACACTAACCACAAATTCGCCGCTAGGGTCCCAATCGTCAGTCGCTTCGTCGTCTTCCACATCTAAGAAAAAATTCGACTCCATCCATTTGTCGTCCTCCTCCTCTTCTTCTTCACTTTGAACCCAATTATTTTTTTCGTCACTACTATCCTCACCACTATGATACATCTTTAAAATTAGGAGAAGAACAATTTCGGTTTCTTGGACATGGAATGGCAAGACCTTCAACTATTAATAGGAAGAAATAGATCCGTTAGTAACTTAAGCGCACCAACGGAACTTTCCAACGGCTATAATTTTACACGCGTAAGTTAAGCGTATAAAAACCACACGCTTAACTTAAGCGTTTGGCTATGCGCCTAACGTAAGCGTGTAAAATAGCCTCTCCTTCGAGACATCCGTGATCTGTCTTTTTAAAATACCAACTATACCCCTGCGCGCCTACGTTAAGCGTGTAAAACCACATGTATAAGTTAAGCGTGTAAAATAGCGTCGATATAGACAGTATTTCGCGTGTATTTAGCCATTGTCTTTTAATATGCCAAATCAGTAACACCCTTCCCAAATTTTAAGTTTTTTTTTTTTACCACCCACCCAAAAATTGGATTATTTAAATTAATTGTCCCGTTAACTAATGGAAAGTATACACCCAACCTTTGCTAATTTTTCATAGCAAGAACCAAACATATGATATCATATCGTGGCTTTGCATAAACATAAAACTTCTATGGTCCGGTGGTTGCTGGCTGCCATATTACAAACATATCATATGAATGGCATGCACAATGTTAATTCATGCACATGCAACAAAACAAGCTAACTAGCTAGGCATGAACCTCCAAGTTTCTCTACATTGGATGCTAGTTTGATCGATATTGATCATATGATATGTTTAAACTACCTACCTAACATATGATCGATTTTTTGTAATTTTCATTTTTTACACGTTTTTATTTGGAAACTATCCAATTTTAATTTGCAGAAGATTTTGTGTAAACTAGCTTAATTATCGTGCCGTGTACGAACTGGTTGAAATTTTATATTGATATTTATTTTAATTATTAAAAACACATCGTTTCACATTTTTAAAAAATATTGAAAAAAAGAAGAAGAAAAATTATCTAACTAGTGACAATATAAATAAAATTAAGATAATTATGATAATATATAAAAATTCTACTAATAATCAATTAACAAAGATTAATGTGATTTCATACATACATAATATGCTGAATTACGTCATATACCTAAAAATAAATGAATTAAAAAAATTGAATAAAATATGACTAATTAAATGGAGAGTAAATTCAAAAAATACCCGTTATATTCTATCTAATATCTAAATCAAGATCAAATGTGAATAATCTACATATTGAAAATGAAATCGGGCTCATATCTAATCTATTTTATATAATAATAATAATAATAATAATAATAGAACAATATATATAATTTAGTGACGTGTCATGTGTAGAGTAGACATGTGATAGTAAATGATGTAGCGCAATGTCAAAATGACAAGTGGTCTTAGGCTTAAGTAGGTTTTATTTTAGTATTATATAGTAGATTAGACATCAAAGCTTCAAACCAATTATATAAATAAGTAACCTTGTAAATTTAGAAATATATATAAATGTGTGAAAATTAGTTATAAGGTATGATAATATGTAGTCCATTAAAAAGTTTAAAATAATTTTGTATTAATGTTATTCCACAAACAATAAATATCTACTTGAATTTTTTGAGATATTTAAATAATATTAATTAAAACAACATTTAAAATATCCTAGTATATATCATTTAGATGAGATATTTATGATTAGATTGGATTTTAAATCTAGAAAAAAATTGAAATAACAAAAACTAATTTTGATTTCGATATTGTGTTGACAAATATTAATAATTTAAAAAACACATAGATTTTGATATGGATTTTAGTTTTATTGGGATATATTCTTTATATATATAATTATTCTTAATCTTTGATGTTATCGATATGCTTTATTTACTCTATTTTTACAGAAAGTCATTATAACAAAATCTTTTGACATATAGGCAATATGAAAAATCAGTTAGTAGTGCCATAAATTATTCAGGCTAATTAAGAACCATGAGCTAAAATATAGAATTACGAAATTGAAAGAAAAAATCAATCATAAATATGATATTCTAAAATAGTTTTAGATATCTTATATCTTTCAATATTTTTTTTCTAAGAAAATAGTAATAACCAAAACACATGTTCTATAACTTTTATTTAGTTTACAATCATATATCCACAAATATGTAGCAATTAGTGACCTTAATTTTTATAACTGCTATTTAATTTTCAATTGATCATTAATTTTTGTTGTTATAATTTTCCAATAATGATATTCAGTTAGTCTCACTTTTTGAAAATGCACAAGTACTTGAACTGTTGTATTTGATATGGCTAATGGCTACTGCATCTTTAAAGGATTTTTTTACAATTAAAAGGTACAAAACCTTTATCGAGACAATCGCCTCGACGAACCAGAGATTCCAAGACGGTGATCTGGCCGAGGATTTGCATATCGGGGCTCACCGTTGATGGTGTGGAGATGGCATTAAAGGGAGATCGGTCATGGAGGGAAAAAAGATCGACTCTCACCGGCGATGGCGTAGTGATGGCGGTTGAGCTTTGAGAGAGGCGAAGGCAGGGGCATCGGCGAATTTGGTGTTCAAGATAGTCCTTTTGAAGAAGACTCACATGGAGATCAATCCAATTGTATCATTTTTTTGGCGAGAGTAGTTCAGTCCAATTATGAGTTGATGACTATTGTGAAAGTTTTGAATTTGTAATATATTGTGATTGATTTGTAATCTTTGTAATTGATTTGTAATCTTTGTGATTGAATTGTATTTAAATTAGGAAAAGATGAGTGCTAAGTTTGGGATACAAATATTTGATATATAATTAAATTTATTAAAAAAGTAAAAATTAGAGAAAAAGACAAGTGGCAGGATTAATATGGGGGTGTCATGTGACATAATGAGGTTTTGTTTAGTAGATATATAATAGATTATTATAAGCAAATCTAAATATCAGATATATGTTGTGTGTGATTTTTCTTTTTTTTAAAAAACATCTAAGTTGGGTGGTTATGTTGCAACTTGCTGAAAATCATGTATATTTCTTTTTGGTTTGGTATTTAGGAGGTACTTATACCCATTGTTGTTAAAATTCTGATTCGATTCTACGATTTAAAAGTGGTATAACGATCCCGATTCTAGCTAGATTAATTATGATTGTAAGATCTTAATATTTCGGTGTAAAATCAGATGGATCTTATGTACGATCTCAATCTTGTATATGGAACGATCCTACAAAATTGATATTATATGACACTATTTCATTATGAGAGGAAAATATACGTAAATTATAAAATATATGCATTTTTTTTCCGTTAATCTATTATAATATGATTACATTGGTCAATCACCTCTATATTATTATAGAAAACATAATGTTTTTATATCATAAGATCATTAATATGTTATATTTTCTTTATGTTTTCACTTCAAAGATAACACCTTAACCGTTTATTAGTTTAATTTCTATTATATTTAGTTATGTAGTGGAATCTTACGATTTTACAATTCGATTTTACAATTCGATTCAAAGAGTAGCTTACGATCCGTTTATGAAATTCCGAATTTAGCAACGTTGCTTATACCATTAAAATGAAACATGGATATAATATAATGTATGACTTCGATCATGCCAGATGTATGCACCTATTAAATGAGCTAGTGAGGCTAGCATGACGAAAACTCATGTATGTTTCATTTTAGGAAAAATAACTTTAAATAATACAAATTATCGTCTATAAACAAAAAATAATTCGAACATTAAAAATTATAAAAATGTATCCAAATTATGTCAATATTAACCCAAAATGATATGGTCAAATCTACGACGGAGATGCTAATGTGGGACCGAAAAACATGAGCCGACAAAAAATTTTACACATCAACTCATTTATATAAAAAAAATGAAAAAAATGAAAAATCAAAATCAATATAAAAAAAATAAACTTCTTCGGCAATTTTTATATACTGAAGAACGAACCAAAAAAACAATTCCTCGAAGTGGGCGCTCGAAGAGGAAGGTTTGAAAGTCAATCTCCGTCATCGTTGTAAAATTGATTGCTGAAATTTTAGGTTTGTGCTTCAGTAGATGCAAATTGCTAAAGAATTTCATTCTTTTGATTTTGATTCTTTTCTATTTTTTATTATATAAATTAGCTGATGTGTGAAAAAAATTGTCAACTCATGTTTTTTAGGTGTCACATCAGCATTTTCGCCGGAGATTTCACCGAAAAAATGAACCATACCGTTTTGGGGTAATATTGACATAATTCGAGTACATTTTTACAATTTTAAAGTTTGTATTATTTTTTATTCAAAGATGATACTTGATATTATTTAGAGTTATATTTCCTTTAAAAATGCACTTCATCCTTATTAAAAATATTAAAAATTGAGGATGTACATATATAGCACAAGGGTACCACATGGTGATCGAAAAGTAAACAGATTTTGGACACTATGGAAAATTAGCAAAATTTTGAAAATACCATCAAAATAATTAAGGAGGATACCAGATCAAACCGGTGATTGATATATACTCCGTATTTAGACATACAAGAAAGAAAAATTGAATGTCATATTTCCCAATTAAATTACCAAGAGAATATATATGCTTGATTGTATCGTTCTCCATAGAGACACATGACATTAAGTATAAGGTTTTTAATTTCTAGTGTGTTCATAAACACATTCTAATAACTTCATTTTTAACAATAACTTTTTTAGCCATTAGTTTAATACTTTCATATTTTTTAAAAGGTTTTACCCATTTTCTTTTAGGTAATATTTGAAAAAAAAAATCCTATTTTAGCTTGTTAGCATGTGTCCATAGACACACACTAGAAAAACCGTAAGTATAAATAACATTGTTTTTTGAATATATGAAGTTGAAACATAACTAAACATAGCTAATTTATAAGATTCATGGTCTATTCCTTCTATTGTCAATTGATTTTAGAATGAGATATCACTAGACTCATGTACTTATACGCGCATGTACGTTTCTACGTGCACGACCCACAGTCTACATATCTATCTATTGATACACAAACTTTAACATGTCATTCGAGCTGGTCAGTTCATGAGCGTCTTTCCTAGTTTATTTGGGTTGGTCTAGGCGAATGCTACCCGTCCGTTATCTATCTACCTCATCTACCTACCTTTGTCCATGTGTCAACTTGATCAGCTCATTTGCACTTGAAACGGCGTGTTTGATTACATATTTCACATCTGAAATTGAGACATAACTCAGCCTAATACAACTTTGGTGGCCTACTCCTTCTATCGTCAATTAGTTTTATAATGAGACCCAACTAGACTTATACGCGCATATGCGCTCATACGTACTGTACGACCCCTAGTCTACCTACCTGTCCATTGACCCACAAACTTTATTATAGATAAATTTGGAATAAGAACTGATCTATTATTTTGGTAAGAAAAAGTACTAATCTATTTTGTTGGTACGAAAAAGTATTAATCTATTTTTCTGGTAAGAAACACAATATTAATTATAACTATTAGTTTATTTTTTGAAGTTTGTTGGTCGCTAGAGATCGATATTTGTAGTAAGAAGGTTGTTAAGGAGAAGAACATCACATGGACCGTTGTGGGGAACGCATTTGAGCGGTGAGTCAAACCGGACCTCACGTGCATGTCACGGACCACTAATAATATTCAACCTAACCAATTAGTAATGCCTTCTTTCGATCTAACTATTCCTAATCAATTTAGTTTTAGTTTTTCTTCTAACATGCTTCCCCACATTACCATCCCTATAAAAACCAGCAAGCGTAACCCACAATTTCATGGCTATATTCTTCAACACCAATGCATATTCATGTATCGTACGTACATATATAGGTATATATTTTGGTTATGTTCTTATATTATATATATATATATATATATGTATATATATGCTGCTACACCTCCATTAATTATGAATGTTTGAATATATTGATCGAGTTATTTGAAACCATTTGTCTTCAATGAATCTTTAATATAAGATATCTTAATGACTTGATATATTGATTTGTTTCTGCAGTTCTAAAGAAAATGTGTTTGACGAGTCTAGCACGTGCTCCATTGATCGAACGTGCTAGAACGATGAGTTAAGTTGACAACGCACACAACAACATTTGGGTGAGTGAATTCGATGCTAAACTTGTCAAGCGAATAGTCCTTTATTCGTTGATTCGCCTTTGTTTCGTTGTCTGTTCGACCTTGATCCTCAATCCTTAATTAAACAATGGGACTATATAAGGTAATTACAGTGAAATAGCAAGCTGGGTATGAAGTTTGGATCATAAATTTCAAACTTCTTAGGGGGTTTTGCATCAATACAATGTTACTTTTAGATTAGTTTGAAGCATATTATAAAACGTGAGGATTAATTTAGAAGCTGAATTAATGAATTAATCACGAAAGAATCTGTATAAAGACAAAAAAAGTTTAGATTTTTAAGTATTTTTTTCACGAAAACTGTACCAAACTAAAACAATATACACTTATTTGGGTGGATTAATAGATTCTGACCCAAAATAAAAATGCTATAATGTTCTGAGTAACATGACATGTTCTTTGTTTGTATTAAGGTACTTTCAAAACTGAGTATATGCTTTTTATTAATTAAGAGCCCGCTTGATAAATAAAGTCATAAATATATACTGATCAATCCATCTTAGGATCGGAACAAATTTAAATTGTAATTTAATATATGTACATAAGTGATCCAACAATATACAATATGTGTACATCAGTACATAAGTGAAAATCTACGTAGTTGCTATGCTAGTTACAATCTTTAATTTTCTCCTTTGAAAAGCTGAGTATATGTTTTTTGGTGAGATAAATAATAAAGAGTACATGCAGGAGTAGTAATTGGTAAGCCATCGAAGCAATATGCGATCAGCTAATAATTCTAATTAGTGAGAGTTTCGAGGATGGATTTGTTCGCAAATCCCGAATCCTGGTAATTAAATGCACTAGTAATCTGCAATTGTAACAATAGTTGTCATGTAGATAAAATGGGGGGAATGTCTAATAGATCATGACTCATCCATAATTACAATAGTTGTCGTGTTGATAAAATCAATAATTGTAACAATTTTATCCTAATAATAATCCATATATTTATATATACTAAACCATAAATAGATTTTAATTAAAAGATTTTTATTTTTCAAAAATATTAATTTATTTAACTTCTGCATATCTGTGGGCCTCATATGATTAGAATAATTTTAGTTGTAAGTGAATTTATAACTAATCTTTTGTTAATTAGATACATATCTTCCTCAAATCAGTTATTGTTTTGAATATTGTTTGTTTCACATATATACAACATTCGAGATTTTAGGTAATTACCACATTGTGTATGAACATGGTCGTACTTCGAGATTCATTAAACTATTTTCATAGATCAAAGTATAAATTTATTGGAGTGAAATAAATATTCACATGTTTTGTTAATTAATACCCAAAATTTAAATTCACCAATGCAAGTACGGACTACATGTTACGTGGTTTCTCAAATCAATTATACTAGGTTAAGTGGTTAACCCACTTACACGAGTACACGACTATGGTATAGATATTCAGGGATAGAACTAATAAATATGAAAATTTTACTGAACGAAAATCATATTTGGGTTGTTTTCAATTAATAATTAACAACAATAAATCTAGAATTTCATAAATATTATTATTTTCTTATAGATTTGAGGATGCGACAATCTTAAGATATTCCACGATATATATTACTAACAGTTGTTTTTTTCTAATAAAATAACTAATATTTTCTAACTTTGCATGTAAATATTAATATCATAAGTTTCATAACCGTACAAAGCACAATAGATTAATCTAGTTATTAATCAGCTAATGTCGAGTCATTGTTGAATACCGGAACTAGCTTTCACGTATATCGTGCACAAGTTAAATCATACTCCGTGGTTTTAACTAAATTGACAGTTTAATTTTGCAAACACACACAACATTCCTTTCGATCAACTTTAATCGCTTCAGTATTTAGATCTTGATAAACTTCTATTGGTATATTTTCAAAATTTACCTAGTAATTTCACCCAATTTCCAACATTTTATTTATCTTTTTTATAAAAGGGAGCCCGTTCCAAAAAGTATTTCATTAACGTGGCAATATATATATATATATCTCTTAACCAATGGTTGGTTGAAAATTACTTTAATTACTTTTTATATTACAAAGGTTCTATAGTTAATTCATAATGTACTGACTTAGGGTCTTAAAGCTAAGTATTCCCCTTAATACTAGTGCAAAGTGTTAAAATGACACTTAAATGAATTTTATAGGAGACAAGGGATCACTATTTTGTTTGAATTTGATTTTGAGTTTGAGTTTGGATACAAGTGGGGCTAGCTTGTGGAATCTCTCCTAACACAAAAAACCCTAGCCAGCTAAGGTATATAATCTATTCGTTAGGTATATGAATTTGGAGGGTAGGTAAATACAAAATGAAAATATATTATAAACAAAACTATATTTATACCCAAAAAAGTATATGTCAAATAAAACCAAGCGAGGGCAGGACTTAAATTGACAAAAAAATACAGGATAATTAGAATGATGGATCAAGGTCGAAACAGAAAACGAAAGTGAGGTGATGAAGAAGGACTCTTGATTTGACAAGCATTTTGCATCGACTTCGACACCTTTATTCTTCCTGTATTCTCTCCCTTGCCCGCTGCTTTTGCATATTTGCATGTGGCCTCCACAACTTATAGGTATGCGACTCTGCTCTTTTACATTTCCATCTTTATCCATCTCCAATATATATATATATAGGGAGAGCTTTATGTGAGGAACACCTTTAGGATGAAATATAAGGAGCATTTTAGACCATTCATTTTAATATTACAATACACCCTACCACATTCAATCCCGGTCAATGGTCAGCGTTGATCGGTCAAAGGCCAGTTTTTTTTTTTTTTTAATATTTTTTTCTTAAAAAAAAATTATTTTTTTATACACGTTTTCGTTATAAAATTTGTATGAAAAGAATTGAACAATTTGTTCTTAAAGTTGAACAATTGTATGTTTAAAGTTGCACAATTAAAATTCGAACAATATTAAAGTTGAACAATTGTACATGAAAAGTTGAACTATTGTATCTTAAAGTTGAACAATTTTTTTTATAGTTCGACAACTGTGTTCGTTATGTATATAAATTTGAACAATTGTCTCTTAATGTTGAACAATTTTATTTTTTATAAGTTTTTTAGTTGTACATGGCCGTTTTTGCCTTTTTTTATTTTCCTACACATTTATGATTTAGGGTTTATGTTTTGAACATTTTTTAGTTGTATTATGTTTATATTACATTATAAACAAAACTTCAAGTTTATTTGACAATTGTTAAAATATTAATGAAGTATTGTCTAATCTATCTTTTGTTTAAGTTTGAATTTTCATGCAATTTAAATTGTTCAACTTTTCTGGTTCAGTTGTTTAACTTTATATATTGTTAAAAAAGTTGTTCAACTTGTATGATACAATTGTTCAACATTAAGATACAATTGTTAAATTTTCTTGGTATAATTGTTAAACTTTATATATTGTTCAAATAATATTGTTCAACTTTCAACATACAATTGTTCAAATTTAATAAGAAAATGTTCAATTTTTTAATTAAAATTTTATGATAAAAACGTGTAGAAAAACAATAAAAAAAAGAAGAAAAAAACTCGCCCAAAAAATATTGTTCAACTTTAAGATACAATTGTTCAACTTTGTTCGTACAATTGTTCAACTTTATATATTGTTCAAAAAACATTGTTCAACTTTTAACATACAATTGTTCAAATTTATTAAGGAATTGTTCAAATTTTTTTATTATAATTTTATGATAAAAATGTGTAGAAAAACAAGGGGAAAAAAAGGAAGAAAAAAATTTGCCTAAAAAAATAAAAATAAAATATGCTTACTGAAACAGTCGTCTAACCATAAAAATAAAAAATTTCAACTTTAAGATACAATTGTTCAACTTTGGTATAATTGTTAAAATTTATATATTATTCAAAATATATTGTTCAACTTTTAACATACAATTGTTCAAATTTAATAAGGAATTGTTCAACTTTTGTAATTAAAATTTTATGATAAAAACGTGTATAAAAACAATAAAAAAAATGAAGGAAAAAACTTGCCCAAAAAAAATAAAAAATAAGAATTGCTTAGTGAAACAGTCGTCTAACCATAAAAATGAAATTGTTCAACTTTAAGATACAATTGTTCAACTTGTTTGTACAATTGTTCAACTTTATATATTGTTCAAAAAACTTTGTTCAAATTTTAATATATAATTGTTCAAGTTTAATAAGGAATTGTTCAACTTTTTTAATTACAATTTTATGATAAAAACGTGTAGAAAAAGAAAAAAATAATTTTTTTATTTAAAAACAAAAAAAACAAAAAAAAATCAGTTTGACCGATCAACGTTGATTGGTCAACGCTGACCATTGACCGGTCAATGGTCAGATGTTGACCATGGGGTGTGATTGTGTATGAGAGGGTGTATGTTTGCTATGATGGATGTTCCATCATAGCCTTCCATTGTCCCAAAATGATTGGCTCTCATTCCTCCTCACGTTTCACCGTAAGCATCCATTTCATCGGAGCCTGACTCTATATATATATATATATATACTCGGTTACTTTTCGGCGCATACGCAAAATTACCTTTCAGCGTATAGGCTCCACACGTTACGTGTGGTTAGGATCCACACGTAACGTGTGGTTAGGATCCACACGTAACGTGTCGTTATGCTTCACACGTTACGTGTGGAGCTGATTGACACGTTACGTGTGGTATTTTTGGTATATTATAATATTGTGTATGAATGTTGTGTATGAATCATATTATAATGTTGTGTATGAATCATACTATTGTTTCTAAATAGGCATTAGGGGAGGGTTACCCTCATTTTGTTGCCCAACTTTTATCTAATCTTTATAAAAAAACAATACAAAATAATCAACCTAGAAGATAAAACAAATTGTTCATTACGTTGGTTGACTACACAACCACATTGAGCACACAATACAGGAAAGAATACAAGTTGATCATAAACTTAGAAAAAATAAGAGAACATATATGGTTCGTTGCTTTAGCGTTTGAAGAAATTAGGATAGTCTCTGGTAAACGTTCGCTTCATATGATATCTCTAGTCTGCTTTGCTACATTTGCTTGCTCCCTACAAAGGTTGATAGTACATGAACAACATTACACAAAAGATACGACATTAATCACCTATGATGTATATCATTTAGTAGTTTGAGGTTATACCTACGAATGTTATCAAAATCTTTAAGAAGATCTTGATTCTCCTTAACAAGATCTTGTTTTTCCTGCCATTGTTGTCGAATAACCGTGTGTGCCCTGTCCTCGTACATTGGATCAATCCACTCCCTGAAACAACACCCCAGTTCTGGGCATCCCCAATACCTCCTTCCGTAGTTCCACTGCAAATCCCAAGTTCGGACAACAACTTTCAAATTACAATAGCATAGCCTATCTGCGTTTGTTGATGGTTTGGATGAATATGCCATTATTTATTGTAGTGTTTGGTTTCCTACAAATATCATGAATCCATTAATATAAAAAATTAGGGTTAATAAATCGATAGAAATTGGAAGAAGATGCTTATCCAAAAATGTATCTTCAAGCGCCGCTTGTGTTGGAATTGTTGTAGTGAACAAACAACCCTAATGCTTCTTATATAGTGAAAATACAATGTGTTTGACAGCTAATAACCAGCCTCAAAAAGAAGAAATCTGATTGACGACTAATAACCAACTGTAGTATATAGCTGTATACAGCTGTAGTCATGAGTCTTTTATACTAAACCCTAAACCTTAACCCTAAACCATAACCCTAAACCTTAAATCCTAACCCTAAACCATAAACCTTAAATCATAAATACTAAACCCTAAACCCTAAATCATAAATACTAAATACTAAACCCTAAATTCTAAAATCCAAAATAGTAAACTCCGACCCATAACCCTAACCCTAAACCTAAACCCTAAAGAGGAAAAGAAGCCCACACGTAACGTGTATGAGAGGCCCACACGTAACGTGTGGAAGAAGCCCACACGTAACGTGTGGTTTCGTCTGTTGTAAAACGCATTGAATTACCCGTCTTGTCCCCACTTAACTGAATTAATGGACCCCTCTTCTTCATCTTCACCGGCTAACCACAATTTCGAGCTTAATACTTTATTTCAAACACTAAAAAAATTGTGTTTTACACTCTCATTTTTTGTAAAAAAAATGGACAACATGAACAACAATGATTATTGGAACAACAATGTCGAAGATGATCCATATCCGAATGAGATACTTTCTGTTATTTAAAGTTAAAGTTCTCATCCCTCACTAGATCATACGATCGATTTATGTAATGACTGATATGTATAATGCAATGACTTTGATGTAGATCGACACATGTTCGTTATATTTATGAGCTGTTGGTGAAATACCAAGACACATGTTTCCCTCATCCCTCAGTAGATTATACAGATAGGTTCAAATTTTCTTAATTTCCACAAGTTTCAATTTTACGTGAATTAAAATACGGTCTCATACACAATACAAAATGAAGACATCTTAATGCAAAGTTCAATGGTTCGGAAGGAAGGGATACATTTGCTTCAATGATTGCCGTAACGCCTCGGCTACGTCTTCACATTGGTCATCTTCATGTTGGTGATCGCGATATGGATTCAGACGTCCGTAGTAACCCTCGATGCACTACACACAAGATAAGTGGATACGATTAATAAATAGTTTATACACGAAATTAAACAAGATATAATTATTCAATTTCTTACCTGCTGCTGAGCGTGATCACCCTCTGTAGGGATGATGAATGGATGTGTATGCTGGAGGTACCACTGCATGTAATCACCGCTACACTGGTGGGGTTGAAAGACTGGAGGGCCCATAGCTTGTAGGCTAATGGAATGTTGATTGCAGGCATCCCATGCAAATTGGGCTCTATCGTATTCCACCGTGTAACTGCTAATCTTCGTGCCCCTCCATGCCCTAATTGGCACAATCGGTGATCTTGGACACTGTTGTGCACACCCAAATTGCCTAGCTGCTCGATCCGGCATGTAAGGCTCGGTGACCCACAAACAGGATATGACTCCATGGAATCGCGATGAAGCAAACATCCCGTCGTTGAAGTCAATCGGGCCGTATGGAATCCACTCAACCTAAACATAATTGAATTTTAAACAACTAATCATGCCTATAATTTCATATTTTAACATACTAGATAAGAACCATATATGCACTTACACTCTCAGCATGTATCCCATCCAGCTCCTCCCTATAATTTCTGATCCGGTTGGGTGGCTGTGACATGTCCCATCGACGGGCATATGGGATCGGCTGTTGGGGGTCCCAGTGTATACTCTGTGCATGTCTAAACATGGGGAAGTATTGATATATCCATGTCTACAAAACAATTACATGTAAGTCAATTCCCTAAATAACAAATATACATCTATAACAAAACTACATATGTTTTTATACAAGAAAATTTATACCTGGATCAGAGTGAAACATGTGGACATGAGCCGCGCCTCTTTCCTTGTGCACTCGCCCAAGCTGCGGTACACGTGGGCAAGAACACCGGTACCCCAGGCATAGTTCTTGGTTGATGAGGGATCAACCACGAACAGAGTGTAATAAACGGACAATTTATGTTGAGACTTGTCAGGAAAGAGACAAGACCCCACCAAGTACAACAAGAACCCAACCGTATGCGTCTCGTCAGTCAAATCCTGGCAGTGAGCCTTAAAATCTCCCGCTGTCACGGTACCGGCGACGACATCACCACCCTACAGCTCAAAAAACTCCTACGCCTGCTCCACCAACGCCTTCTTCAAATCATTGGGGCCTAACTGCTCGTGCCATTTCTGTGGGGGACCCATGTCTTGCCCTTGTATGTTCAGCAGAAGGATCATCCGCACATCATGGAGAGTTATAGTCATCTCTCCCCATGGCATGTGGAATGAGTTGGTCTCTGGTTGCCAACGCTCGACGAAGGCACCAATCAGCGTCTCATCCACATGCTCGTGCATGATGTCCGGTAGATGACATAGCCCGGACGCAGATGCCATGTTACCCCACTCGGCATTCGGTGTGATACGCCATGAACGTAACTGCTTGCCTCGCTACTGGAACCTCAACGGTGGCACCAGCTGTATATATTTATATAACAACATATGAACATATTTAAGCAATCCATTGGACTTATTTGTAATAAGATTAAGAATTACAAGAAATAAAGTTTCATGCAACTTACAATGCGCTGGTACAGGAGGTACGCCACGTGGTTGACAAAACTCTTGAGGAGTTCAGGGTTCTCCGGACCTCCAGGAACGCTCACCCGTAATTCAGGGTCATATCTCACCTTCTTCTTTGATCGGGGCGGTTTTGCCCGCGAAGAAGAGGCTTCCTGAGGCTTCTCGTCCACGTCCGGAGCGTCATCTCTTGGCATCCAGGCATTGCTGGCCTAGTCCTGAGTCCCCCATGTATTGGCCTGGTCCTACATTTATTAAATAAATCAGAAGTAATTACATTTTTTAAACAAATTCATATTATACTAAATGTACTTACCATAGGCTGGTGATAGGGAGCGTTTGGATACAATGTCGGGTTCTCCCAAGGGTTGTGCTGATCCTCAACCCCCTAATAATACGAAGGGCTGTGATGAGGGCTCACATGCGGCGGTAGTATCGATAGACTAAAAGTCGGCCCGTAGTAGTTATTCTGATCTATTTTATCAGAATAACCACGCAGCGGGCTCGCTCGGTAGTCCGGGTAGAACCGAGGCTCAGAATCTGCCCTATCTCTAGGAAACGAAGGCACCGCCATTAAGCTCTGAGCAGAAATCATGCCCGCAACCCTAGTACTGCTACCGGCGCCCGTCTGATAGGCGCCAGTCTCATCATTCCTCTGTTGCCTTCTCTCCGTCATGTTCACCTCTTCTTCAATCCTAAACGACTGTTCACGGACAAGGTTGCGACGCCTCCTACATGCGGTTCTTTTACCAGGCTCCATCTGCGGTTATATATCCACACATTTTAATCAAAATAATATATTCTGTATTCTGGATAAATACTACGCCGGAGAGTCATCGGAATGTCGCTGGAAACGAAGGCAAGCCAGAACAAAACTGCAAATTCACACGTTACGTGTGATATGGCTCCACACGTTACGTGTGGAAACGTTTCACACGTAACGTGTGAATTTGTAGTTTCCAACTGCCGGCGGCGACATTCCGGCGACATTTCATCGTCTTCTCCGACGCAATTTCTAGATTCCGGCAAAAAATATTTTCATCAAATAATACAATAAATTCAACAAAAATCACACTATTTTAACAAATCTACCAATACTATCACTTCCATTTGCATATTTTCACAAAAATTCAACCTAAATCCTCAACACCATTTTATTCAAATCTAACCAATTTTCACCATTTCATACAAAAAAATACTTCAAAATTAAACAAAAAATCAACAACAATATCAAAAACATCTATACAACATAGATCTACCATCAAAAACATCTACACAACATAGATCTACAATATGGATCTATAATATCTAACAAAAAACTTCAAAATTAACAAAAAATAACCAAACAACAATTTCTACTAACTAACCTTTCAAAGATCTTGATTCAACGTAACGTGCGGAGTTCGTTGCTTCGTAACGAGGAGATCCACGAGACGCGTTATGCGGGAAGGGAAGAAGGGAGCTCGGGCTGCGTTTTAGGGTAATTGCTTCGAATGGGAGAAATCTGGCTTTTAAAGCCAGATTCACTCCACACGTTACGTGTGGAGCTGTCGTAACGTGTGGAGCTGTCCCACACGTTACGTGTAGAGTGTCTCCCCACGTAACGTGTGGAGCTTGAAAGGGTTTGCTCTCGCGCGTAACGTTGAAAGCCTATTCTCACGTTACGCGCGAGCCTATGCGCTGAAAGGCAAAATTGTCTATGCGCCGAATAGTAAGGGCCTATATATATATAGTTGTTGCCTAGCTCATCTGGCCGATTCTCTTCAAGATTAGGATTTTTAAGTTATAGGTTTTATCTTTTTCGACTGGGATAATAGTTTTTAAAAGCAGAAATCTTAGGAGCATAGATTAAAAAGACCTTTTTATTATTAGTAATGACTTTTGTCAACATCAATATATATTACATAGTAAACAAAATTGCAATTGTTCTATCCTATATCCTTGTGATCTTGTGATTTTGTGAATTTTTTATTTTTTATTTATGATTTTATTGTTTTTCCATACGTGGTTTCGCAAAAAAGATGAGCACTTGGTGAACTTTCAGAGCTCGACTTGTAAAACCCAGATAGATTACCTCATGGTTAGAAGAGAAGATAGGCGCAGCTACAAAGATTGCAAGGTTATCCCGTATGGAGGACTAACAACCCAACATCGGCTCCTAATCCTGGATTTCGAGATAGCTGGTAAAAAGACTAAGAGAAACAACATGTCACAACCTAGGATCAGATGGTGGCGATTGTCTGAGTCAAGTGGATTAATGCTACGTGACAAGATTGAGGAAGAGGCAGAGGTTAAGGGAGCATGGCAAGCAAAAGATAGTGCGGACGAGATGTGGAGTAAAATGGCAGAGTGTATTCGCAGGGCGGCGTGTGGGGTGTTAGGAGTGGCAAAAGGCAGAAGGGACTCCAGTAAAGGCCAAGGTGTATCTTGGTGGGACGAAGAGGTGAAAGGGAAGGTAAAGGCTAAGCAGGTGGCATACAAGGAGTTTACGAGAAGTACCAACGATGCTGAAAGGGCGAGTTTGTTAACCGACTACAAGACGGCCAAAAAGGAGGCTAAGATCGAGAGCTGTGGCTAGGGCCAAAGAGAGAGCGTTCGAGAGTTTGTACAAGGCTTTGGACGAGAAAGGTGGGGAAAGATTGGTGTATCGGTTAGCTAAGGCTAGGGAGAGGAAGTGCAGAGATCTAGACACAGTGAGGTGTATTAAAGATGAAGAAGGTAAGGTGTTAGTAGACGACCAGGACATCAAGCACATATGGCAACAGTACTTTGCCAAACTGCTAAACGACGGACACGGTGCACCCGTAACATACCAGGATACAGAAGGTCGGACCGTAAACAACTTCTGCAGATGCATCTCAAAGGAGGAAGTGAAAGAGACAATCCGTAGGATGAGAAGCAGGACAGCAGTAGGGCCAGACGAGATCCCAGTTGAGGTTTGGAAGTGCTTGGGGGTAAAAAGCTTAGATTGGCTCACGACACTCTTCAATGTTATCTTCAGGACATCAAAAATGCCCGAGGAGTGGAGGCTTAACAAGTTGATTCCGTTATATAAGAACAAGGGTGATGCGCAACAGTGCAATAACTATAGGGGTATCAAACTCCTTAGTCACACAGTGAAGGTGTGGAAGAGAATAATAGAGGTAAGATTGAGGCATCTTATAAGCGTGTCCGAAAATCAATTTGGTTTTATGCCGGGGAGGTCGACTATGGAAGCCATTCACTTACTCAGGAGGTTGGTCGAGGCATATCGGGATAGGAAGAGAAATTTACATATGGTCTTTGTTGACTTGGAGAAGGCGTATGATAGAGTGCCAAGAAAACTAATTTGGGAGTGCCTGGAAGCGAAGAAAGTATCAGGCTCGTATATTAGAATCCTAAAAGACATGTACGAGGGTGCTTTGACCAGCGTGTGTACCCCAGGAGGAGACACGGAGTACTTTCGGGTCGACGTCGGTTTGCACCAAGGGTCGGTGTTAAGTCCGTTTCTATTTACCGTAGTGTTGGATATGCTATCAGGGACAATACAGGGTGAGATACCGTGGTGCATGCTGTTTGCAGACGACATTGTGCTAGTGGATGAGACTAGGAATGTGGTCAACAGTAAGCTAGAACTTTGGAGGGAGAAGCTCGAGTCCAAGGGCTTTAAGTTGAGTAGGACTAAATCAGAGTATGTTGAGTTCACCTTTGGTAGAGGTGATGTGACGGGGGCAGAAGTGCAGCTTGGTAGGGAGGTCGTCCCAAAGAAGGAGACTTTCAAGTATTTGGGTCCTTCATACAAAGCAACGGCGGTATAGATGCAGATATTAAGCACAGAATACAGATGGGCTGGCAAAAATGGAGAGGCGCGTCAGGCGTTTTATGCGACAAGAAAGTGCCACTCAAACTAAAGGGTAAGTTCCACAAGGTGGTAGTTAGGCCGGCGTTACTGTACGGTGCAGTGTGTTGGCCGACGAGAAAAGATCAAGAACAGAAGCTGATGGTGGCAGAGATGAGGATGCTACGCTGGATGTGCGGACATACCCGGTTGGACAGGATCCGAAATGAATCAATTAGAGAGAGGATTGGCGTGGCAGACGTTAGAGACAAGTTGCGTGAATCTAGACTCCGATGGTTTGGGCATGTGCAGAGGAGGCAGCCTGATGCACCAGTGCGTAGATGTGAAGGGTTATTGCTCAGCGAGTTTCGTCGAGGTAGAGGTAGACCGAAAAAGAGTTGGAAAAAGGTAGTCAAGCATGATTTGACTCTCCTGACACTGACAGAGGACATGGCTCAGGACAGAAAGCTTTGGAGGGAAAAAATTAGGGTAGAGGATTGATTTGGACATGAAGCGTTTCTTTGGTTTTGATTTTGGTTATTTTTTTGCTTGTGTGTCAGTCTCTTTTGGGTCTATCAGGAAATATCTTCTCGAATTGCTTCGGGGTATGGGTGCGTACATCTGGATCCCCCAGACCCCGCCGTTGGTGGGACTACACTGGGTCGATTGTTGTTGTTGTTGTTGTTTAATTATTAAATCTGGATCCTTATCATATGCTCGTAGGACATAAGGTTGTTATTTAATGTCCACCTTATATTTCTTCATAGCGCCCACTCTACGACTGTGAATTGACCACATAGAAACTGTATCCGTTCGTGAATTGACCACGGATGAACAACTTGTTTCATCCGTGACGGTGGGACGTCGTCTTCTTCCTCAGAAGACACAACTGTTCGTTTGTCTCAAGAAATCAACCCGAAATCAACGAGCAACAAGAAATCAACTCGAAATCTATCTAAATCATATCCATTATACATTTTATTCATCTAGACTTAAAACTTCGAATTTAAGACAAATTAGGTCAATAATACCCAAAATTCAATCTTGAAAATTTGTTTAAACCCTAACTACGAATTTACAAAATTGGTTGATAAACTTATATTTTCTTGGAGATGGTTGGTTGATTCTTAAGTGTGGCACCTCCTTGATCCAAATTGATGGCAATTTAGTGGCTAAGTGAGGAAGAAAGGGCTGATTTTTGATGGCTTGTGAGATGGGAAATGGAAGAAAGGAAGATAGGTAAGAGATGGGAAATGAAAGTGAGAAAGAAAATGAGAGTGGTAGGGTTGTAATTTTGGAGTAAATTTCTTATATATGTGTAGAGAAGGTTCTATTTAGAAAAATAGAGTAAGCTCCATTTAACAATGGCCTAAAACAAACTAATAAAATTAATACACAACTTGTGATTTCCACATTTTGATTAATCGCTAGGCCTCCGCAAGTAGGCATCACATGATTGAGAGATAAACCTGGCCCATCAACAGTCTGAAGGTAACCATGGACTGGACGAACATAACTAACAAGCCCACTCTTTATTGAGCCCATCTAGCTGAAATAAATATCTTACCACTCTCTCTGGGGAGAAATAATAAAAGTAAACAAGTGCAGTGAGCAGATCACTGAGCTCAGACTTACCGAAGATGGTGGAGATGGGCGTCGTCGGTCTCAACCTAGCTGGCTTCGCCACGCATTTGGTGGCCGAGAAAAGAGTGCTCGCTTTCAATCGTTCGACTAAGTTAGCTGAGTCATTTCAGGTACAGATTCTAAGTTTGCCCCCCTTTTTTAATCTTTCCAATTTCGTCATTACGATTTTGAGATTCTGTTTGTTGCGGTTGAAACTGGAAGATAATTGATTTAGATGTGATATAGCTGAAATTGGTGTATATTTACAGTGGTTTTCAGCTTGACGGGCTGATTTCTAGGGCAATTGCTTGAATGATGTTTTGATTCTAATGATTGGAGATCTGGAGTTGTAGTTAAGGTGTACAGATAAGATTACTTGGTATGCAAACTGAATTGAGTATGGATTGTCATATTAGTTGACTGTTTGAATGATCTGTGTTGTTGTTAAGTGTATTGTTTTCGAGATTGCAAGCACCAGAAAAGGGATTAATGAGATTACGAATTTTGACATTGTGTAATCGTAGCTTAGTAATCCGATTTTGTTTCTCTGAAACACTTGCTAATTCCTGTTTGTTAATGAAGCTGATTGTCTTGGATAATTGAGTGATGATGAACATATGAAGTCTGCTACATCATATTTTGACATTGAATCCTATTCAGCTGTTTTCTTTGGATGAAAAAGTTATCATTCAGATCTCTGAGGACCCAATAGTACTGTGTGTCCTCTATTATTTGAGGCTAATGTCTCATCACTTCATCTAAACCAGAAGAAATATTCGAAATTCATCCTCCTCGGTCCAAGCTGACTGCTTTTTCGAGCTCAATCCTCAGTATTAGATTTTTCTTTTTTTGCTTTTCGTTCCCAACTATCAACCTATAGTAGGAAAGTCTGTCCTATGGTGGTAGTTATCCATCAAAACCCCTTCCTATGCAGAAGGCCTCGATTTTTTTTTTATATTCTATGAGATTGACATCTGTATACTTCATTGCCTCACAAAGATGTGGTTGTCAATTACGAGTGATGTTAGTTACTACCTACCAAACCTTTCTAATACTGAGGTAAGTGTAAAGAGTAATTTCTTAACATACACTTTGATGATCTTCAAGTACACCAGCATGAAGTAACATATCAGATGTCTGCAGTCCATAGCCATGCTGCAGCTTTTTTCTTGAAAGTAGCTTGCGTGTTATGGTTGCGAGTGGATTGCTTCTGTTCATTCCCATTTTGCACCTTTAGGAGTCAACCCTGTATGATGCTCTTCAAAGTTGATGCATCAAACAAATATAAGCTGAACCTTATCAATAGGTCAATTTACATCTTGCCTTCCGAAAGACATAACTTTGGTAACTTGCTTGAATTGCAGATACTTGTATTTTGATATTGATAGTCTTTAGACTTCAGTCCAAAAAATCTACGAGATAACTCCATGTTTTGGTGCCGCAAATTCCTACCCACATGGATCAAACTAAATTGGAAAATGGAAACATTTGGTTATGTGAGACTTACATATAGCTCCAAACATTTCAGTGTTGAATATCACATAGGTTGATTCATCATGTTGATATATCTTTGCAAACCCTCTTGTATAGAAACACAGTGTAACAAAATTGGCACTAGCACACACTCATTACTTCGGTAATTTAATTGTTAGACTCATAACTCATGTCATGATAATTGGGTATTGTTGAAGGTCTAGAGATTGTAGAAACCTTGCTTGTTAGGGACCCTTCTCTGAAGAATAGAGGCACTTTAATTCACTTCTTCAAGTGGAAATTCTAAACTGCTGGAGAGCCACAAAAAGCTTACTTCAATTCCAATGACTTGAAGCAAATGCCAATTAAACTATTAAAGCAACAGATATAATTACACGTCCTTTCAAGTGAATCCACTTATTATCTTGACTTTGTTCATTGTCTTTGTGTATAGGTCAGATGCCAAGGTTCTTCAAGATCCCGAGCACCAGACACTGTGAAAGTAGCTCGACGAGAGATGGCATTGGGTTTGACAGCCGTGTGCCTGACAGGAGCAACAGGAAATGCAGAGGCACGCATTGTGAAACCTGAGATAAGGAGGAAAATAAGAGAGAAGCTTGAGATGTTGAAAGAAAAGGCCGGTTTGTCAAAGCAAAAAGACGACGGTAAAAAAGCTCCACCTCCACCTCCACAACCATCATTGTTGAAAAAAGAGCAGAAGATCCCATTGGAGCCACCCACTTTACCACTTCCTACACTTCCTGAAAGTAGCACTCTGGTAGACGCTACCGTAGCCATCAATTAAACGGTAACATTCTATGTGTTATATAGTGTTGCAAGGTTTCGTTTGTGGATTCTGAAATTTGGCAACAAAAGAATTTATGAAGGACAACAGCGCCCTCATTAGCGCTGCCCTTTGCATGTTTAGGAGGTATAAGAACGTTGAGCGTTATTAAGAGATTGCAGGGGCTCCATTGTACTTATTATGCAAAATAGCTTTCATCATTTCTCATTTTTTGTTCTTCTAATTATGAAATATGGCTAGAGTAGTGTTGGATGACCCCATTTAATACATTAAAATGCCTTCTACTCATTTTAATGCATTAAATTACTAATATGTGTATGGATGAACATGTATTAAAATTTAACATGTATTCTAATTAAAAAAAATCTTCATTAACCCCCAATCTGATCCATAACTCACCTGCATAGCTTACCCACCACCAATAGCCACCCAGTGTACGGTAGGCCCCTAATGTCGACACCAGGTCCAACAACCATAATCAGATCCATAACCCACCTGCATAGCTACCCACCACCAATAGCCACCCTTTGTACGGTAGGCCCCTAACGTCGACACCAGGTCCAACAACCACCGGACGAGCCGCCAAGCTTCACCCTTGACCATCTATCTCCACAAACACATTATCTTTTAGTTTGAACGTTAGGGGTGTCAATCAGGCGGGTCGGGTCATTTCGGATTCGGGTTAACTCGAATTTGGGTTAATTCGGATTCGGTAACAAGTCGGTTCATGTCGGGTCGGGTCAGGTCGGATCAAATATTCGTTTATCGGGTGAGATCGAGTATTCGGGTATTCGGGTCAATTTCGGTCGGGTTAATTTGAATTTTGGTCAAACTTAGGGCTGTCAATTGGGCAAATCAGATTGGTTTCGAGTCGGGTCATTTTGGTTTCGGATTAATCCGGATTCGGGCTAATGACATATTCACATGTATTTTGACAACTCAATCCAATTTGGGTCTGTCGGGTCAATTGTTCATTTAATCGGGAGAAGTCGGATATTTGGGTCAATTTCGATGGGTTATTTCGGATTATGACCGAACTAGATTTTGTGTAAATCATATTTCGGTTGAGTCGGATTTCAGATAAATATGTGTTCGAATGAATAAGATTTCGTTTAAGCACGATCTCAAAGGAATCGCATTTCGTATAGATCGAATTGTGGTTGAAAAGTATTTTGATGGAACCGGTTTTCGATTGAAGACAAACATAATTACAATAAATATATATATTCACTATAAAATCTCCTATCATTGGAGTTCTATATTTAAGATTGGGTTTTGGTAAGAATGATTCTTACGGTAAAAAGTGAGGATAAACCTAGACCTTTAAGTTTATGATCTAACGATAAGGAAAGTTTATGATCTAACGGTAAGGAAAGTTTAGGATCAGGTGACATTGGTTTTTTCTGTGATTTCGGGCTATCGAGTTTGAGTTTTCATCTGATTTCAAATCAGTCAACTTTTGGTTTTCGGGTGATTTTGGACCGGGCAACTTCGGGTCTTCGGGTGATATCGGATTAGACAACTTCAGGTTTTCTGGTGATTTTGGGTCAGGTGAATTCGAGTATCGGGTTGATAACGGACTAGTCCGTTCGGGTTATTTTTGGGTTCGGGCTAGTCAGTTTGGGCCGGGTCAGGCATACATTTTTTTATTCTTTTCGGATATCAAACGGGTTCGGTGATGGGTTGGTCGTTCGAATCGGGTCAAGTTTTGACAGCCCTACGTACAACAGTTGAGTAGTTGCAAATCAGTAAAAAAAATACATAATATAAGGCTACATTTGTTGATGATTTTTTTAATCTGGTGCACATGGAAATAAGCCCAAACACAGCCTTACCACGTGTCTAGACTACTAGTAGCAGTGGGGAGTGTTGACATCCATTGGATCTTGTTAGAATAGCTAAAATATAGGAACGATTATGTATATTGGTATGTGAATATCTTTATTTGTTTCCTGATATATCTTATAATCTATACCTATATATATCCTATAAATATACAAGACAACCCAAGTGGGATTTATTTTATCTCTCACATGGTATCAGCCTAACAAACCCTATCTTCTAAAATCTCTCTCCATTTGAACGATCCTCTCTTCCTCTTCCAATGCATGGCCTCACGCCCCCTACTGCTTCCCCCATAGATGATACCACCGACCGTGAAACTCAGCCCACCTCTACCAGCACAAACACGGCCACCTCTCCTCCCAACCCCATGGCCATCGCCCAACAGCATGCACTCCGTGTTTCCAGCATCAAGACCCATGTCCCCATTCAAATGGAAAACACTCCATCCAATTACAACAAATGGCGCTCTCTCTTTCTAGTCACCCTTGGCAAGTTTACCCTCCTCTCCCACATCGACGGATCTTCTTCTTCGACTTCCGTCCATGATGAGACCTGACAGATGCTCGATTTCATTGTTTTGTCCTGGATCTACAGATCCATCTTCACAGATATCTTTGAGATCGTCATGAAACATGATGCTTCCGCACAGATGATCTGGGCAACCATTGAAAACTTGTTCTGCGACAACAAGAAGACGAGCGCCATACATCTTGAGTCTGAATTTCGCGGACTGACTCAAGCAAACATGACAATCACAGAATACTGTAAGAAGTCAAAGACCCTGGTGGACAGCCTTGCTAACGTTGATCAACCAGTGTCCGATGAGACATTGGTCCTCCAAACCATCCGCGAGCTCAACGACAACTTCTAGACTATGGCTGTTGTCACACCCTGCAAAAACCATTTCCCACATTCTAGGAAATCCGTAGTATTCCTCTCTAGCAATGACCCCATCCCCGACACCTTCTGCACCACCACACCCGCCACCTCCCAACAGCAACAACAACAACCCACCCGCCACCAATAACTCCAACAACAATGCCAACCAGGGACGAGGCCGCGGACGCGGTTGCGGACGTGGCAGGCGTGGAGGATGGCGGTACCCTCCCTGGCAGCAGTGACATGCTCCGCAGTGGTAGTCAAACTGGAATCTGAACTGGGGTAATCGAATTCTTGGTGCTTCCCCACGACCAAACAACAACCAAGCATTATTCACACAGCAATAGAATTATCCCGTCTGGGATCAACAAGCTCTCATTCAGGCTATGAACAACATGTCTCTTCCCTAGCAGTTAGACAACAGTATCCGGTATATGGATACTAGCGCTTCCTCTCACATGACCCCCAACATAGGTATTCTCTCTCATGTCATTAATCACGACATCTTTTCTTCTTCTAAAATAATTGTGGGCAATGGACAAACCCTTCCCATCACAAAAACTAGCCACACAAAATTATCCAACTCACCTCTTCTACAACTCAAAAACGTCATGGTTACTCCACTCTCATCAAAAATATTATTTATGTTCGGAAATTTACTACTGATAATAAATGTTCAGTTGAATTTGATCCTTTTGGTTTTACTGTAAAGGACCTTCCAACCAAGACCGTGATTCGTCGCTGCAATAGCCAAGGAGAACTCTACCCATTCTTCCCACAAAAAGAGTTAGCCGCAAGTTCTCCCGCTCATGCCCTCACAACAGTCTCAAAGTCATCCTCCTCTGTCTGGCATCGCAGACTCGGTCATCCCGGCGCACATGTCTACAATAAAATTAAGTCTAGTCATTTCATTCCATGTAATAATGATCAAGCTACTCTGTGTCAAGCTTGTCAACTAGGAAAGCACACTAAGCTTCCTTTTGAGTCGTCTGTCTCCCAAACACAATTTCCTTTTCAAATAATACACTTTGACTTGTGGACATCTCCTGTCTTTAGCAATTCTGAGTTCAAATATTAGTTAGTTATAATCGATGACTACACTCATTATATATGGACTTTTCCCTTGAGGAACAAATCAGAAACCACAGAAAAACTCATCCAATTCTTCTCTTATGTCAAAAATCAATTTAGTGTCACCGTAAAAAACATCCAATGTGACCATGGTAGGGAATTCGACAATCAAACTCTTCAATCCTACCTCCACAAAAGAGGTATCCTTTTTCACTTCTCATGTCCTAAAACCTCCCAACAAAATGGTAAAGCAGAACGTATGATTCGAACGATAAACAATGTCGTTTGTTCCATCCTCTTTCAAGCTCGTCTTCCGCCTCGTTTATGGGTCGAATCACTCCAAACCGCCACCCATACTCTCAACCTTCTTCCCAAAAAAACACAGTCTATGTCATCTCCACATGAGTCGTTATTCCATGAGTTTCCTAGCTATGGTCATCTACGCGTCTTCGGTTGCTTATGTTACCCAAACATTTCCGCAACTATGTCTCACAAACGTTTTCCCCGTTCTACTCCTTGTATTCTCCTTGGCTATGCACAACATCACAAGGGATACTGATGCTTAATTTATCCAACAACAAGGTCATAATTTCCAGGCATGTTATATTTGATGAGAGCACATTTCGCTTCTCCAATTCCCTGCCTCAATATGCAACTATGGACCCCATTCGATTCAGTGCCGAAAATACCCACCCAACCGGTTCCATTAAAACCGGTCTACCCCCACCCAACCGATCCCACTCACCACAAATTCGGTTATCACCACACCAAATACCTCCACAATCGGCCCCATTTACCCACAAAATCCCACATTATCTTCCCTTAATCCTATCATATCCTTTCCCAACAACCCACAAGATAATTCAAATATAATATCTTCCCATGACACCAATATCCCCTCCAACCACTCAAACAAACGTACCCACACCAAATCCAAATCTCCAACAACCGGCCCCACCCACTCTACCCTCAACCTCAGCCAATCCTAACACACATCAGATGTGTACAAGATCAAAAAACGGTATTACTGTTGGGCCCAAGATGCTCTCACAGGCCAAGCCGAACAGACTGGGCCGCCTTACCTCAGATATAGCCCAAGAAGTGTGAAGAAGGACGTCGAATGCTCATCACTGCACTTACCCGACCAATCCCGAAGATCTCGCCCAAACACCATAATTGCTTGATCCTTAGCAACGGTGGCCAACTTAAGTGCAAGATTAGAGGTGTCATTAAATGAGAGGATCCCAAAGATTATGCTCACGAATAAAAGTAAAGATCTCGCAAAAACGGTAACGAGACTGGTAAAGAGAGAGAACCCATAAATAGGGTACGAAGAGGCTAAGAAGGGGAGACGGACTTAAGACACACCAACCCAGCAATACTCATCAACTCAGCTCTTGCAAAGCTTGCTAACTCACTGGTTCTCGTTTAGTTCTTTTGGGACATCATCCGACTGCGGACAGTCGAGTCACCAGAGTAGCCGGTCGGAGAAGACCTGATCTCCTATTCCTTGAGGATAAGTTGTATTTCGACTCATTTATGTTATCAATTGATCAGTACATCATAATATAA
Source organism: Rheum nobile (assembly GCA_027886185.1). Lineage (NCBI taxonomy): Eukaryota > Viridiplantae > Streptophyta > Magnoliopsida > Caryophyllales > Polygonaceae > Rheum > Rheum nobile. The sequence goes on along the minus strand of WOAB01000531.1, from coordinate 7,453,852 downwards.
TCTTGCTCATATTTCATACGTAGTTGACTGTTTATTTGGTTTGGATTTATCGCGTTCTATCCGATCGACTCGTTACCCCGTCTAAGGCGATTTAGGTTGATTGATCTTTTCGCCCCAAAACAATTTGGCGCCCACCGTGGGGCAACTTGCAGATCACCCTCTCAAAAATCCTCCAACCATGACTGTCAGCCTACCTACCGACATCGAGGAACCACGCCTCGAGGACGACTCCCAAACTCAAGGAAACACAACCGAAAACCCAACTCTGAACCAACTCCAAGAGCTTGCCCAAAAAATGACTACCCTCCAAGATGACCTCGCCCAGCAACGTCAAAAGACCGAAGCTCTGGCTGCCTTGTCCACCCAATCTGAAGTCGAGACCACACAACTAACTCGTGAAAATGAGTCTCTTAGATCGCATGTATAGTCAATGGCTTCTGTATCCAGACAAGCGCCCGTCCATAGCAGCGTCAAGACACGTCTTAACATGGATGACGTCGAGTTGACTCCCCCAAGCGTCCGACGTCCCGGATATGTTGATGGTATGTCTCAGACTCCTTTGGTCAATCCATTTTCGACTAAGAATGTTACTTTCTCTACACCGATCGGGTCAGCAGGAATCCGAATCGACGAGCCACAGGTTACCAATCCCCCCGATATTCTGGCTCTCGTCTAGTAGATGCTCAGTCAACACATGAAGGCGCTTGACGATCGCATCGCTAGAATTCCCAGAGTTCCGCAGCCGATCGAGAAAGAAGCATCGAACGGATACAAAGAATCTCCGTTCATCGAAGAAATCGCCAGAGTCGAGATCCCTAAGAAGTTCAACCTCCCTAGCATGACGACTTTCGACGACACTAACGATCCAGACGATCACATCTCTCTCTATAAACAAAAATTAATGACTGCGTCTGTTCCAAGGGAGAGCCGCGAGGCCGTCATGTGCAAAAGCTTTGGCACGACTCTCGCGGGTCCCGCGCTGACCTGGTTTATGCGTTTGCCTCAGGGTACGATCACCTCATTCGCAGATCTGGTCAATTCCTTTAAAGTCCAATTCGCCAGCAGTCGGAGGCTCGAGAGGCAGTCAAGCGATCTCTATCGAGTCACCTAAAGGTATAATGAACCTCTCCGAAGCTATCTTAACAGGTACAACAAGGAAAAGGTCGTGATCCCCCATTGCGATATCACCACCTCCATCGAAGCCTTCAGACAAGGTTTGATCAAAGATAGCAACCTCTACAACGAGATCACCAAGTACTCGTGCAGAAGCTTCGAAGACGTCCAAGCCAAGACCATGGCTGAGGTGCGTTTAGAAGAAGATCGTGAGTCACAAAAGGCATCCCATTGACCCGATCATTCCGATCGCAAATCCTCATCCGACAATCGCCGAGACAGACGTCATCATCCGTACCCTCGTGGTCGAAATGAGCAAAGTCAGGTAAACTCCTTCCAAGACAGGTCTCAAGACTGGAAAGACGGTCCGACGCTGCCTCTCAGGGTTCAATCTTACAACTTTGGTGTATCCATATCGGAACTCATCAAGAGTTTCGACAAGTATGGGAAAGAAGTAAGATGGCCCCGAAAGAGTGACAGGCCGGACGTCAAGAAAGACATGAACAGGTGGTGTGAATTCCATGGCGACCACGGTCATTCGACAGATGAATGCATTACACTATGCAAAGAGGTCGCTAGGTTACTTGCGCAAGGTCTCTTGCGCGACGTGATCTCGGAATGGGCCAAAGCCACCATGGAACGACGAGACCAGGTAAAGCGCGATAAACCCCCATGATCGGCACTATTTTATAGTGCATATCTAGGAGTTATTACCAAGTTTGAGGTGCCATTTGGATGGATTTAGAGCACAATTGTGGAGTTGAGAGTTAGAGACTAGAAGTGAAGAAATCATGGGATTTACAGAGGTTTGAAGTGCATTGAAGAGTAGAAGAACAGTGGGTTGAATTCAAATGGTTCGTTCTATTTACTCAGATGTCCAAATGGACTGATTCCAATTCGAGGAGTTAGATCTTGAAGTCTACTGCAAGTCCTCAAAATATGAGCGCAATCCGAGTTGGGAATCAAAAGTTATGGCGTTTTTACGAAAATATCGCAGAAGCTGAAGAAGACACCGTCACCGCACCCGGCGGTGGAACGGCCGCACCCGCGGCGAGCACAACAGAAGCGAGACAATCCACTGGAGAGCCACCGCACCCGCGGTGGCGACGCGCTGACGGGATTTATTTTCGAGATTTCTTATTTCCTTTTATTTTATTTTCGAGACTTTGTTTCCAAGTTTGTTATTTTCTTTTCTTTATTTCTGAATTATTACTTTAGTATTTAAGTTAGGTTTAAGACTTTTTAGAGGAGGATCCAATTCTAAAACCCTAGTTGCCACCTTTCATCGTTTTTCTCACAAACCCTAATGGAGAACTAAACCTCCATTGTTGCACTTGACAGTTTGAAGCCAGCAATTGATTGGTTGTGAGTTTTCTACTCTTGTTCGTTTTCCTATCTAGTTGGATTAATTCTCTTGTGCTTGATTGTCTATTGGTTTATGTTGATTTATCTAGAGTAGCTACCTAGGTTTATTGATATCTTCCTGATTGCTAGGACTTGTGATTCCGGGTTCGGGTTGCATATCTAGTAGCAAGCACGATTGTTGCGTATAGGGGATCCGAGCGCTTCATCGTGAGAGAGAGTTAATTGCATGCTTATAGTAACGGGTTGTTTCTATTGCATGTATCTTGTTGAATCCTTGTTTGAAAGCAATTGCATGTCGATCCTAGTGCTGAAGAGGACGACTCAGGAAAAGAGGGTATTTTGGAAAATGACCGCACCCAGCGGCAAGGTGACCGCACCCGCGGCGAGCATGAAAAGGAGGGACAGAATGTTCTGTCAAGTTCACCGCACCCCGCGGTGGCACCCACCGCACCCAGCGGTGGCGGTACTGTTTCTCGAGAAAATTCTGGGGATCCATCGCACCCGGCGGTGACCTTTGGCTGCACCCGCGGTGAGACTTCTGGAGTTGTTGCTGAGCCTTATGTGGACACCTACGTTCGTCCATACTTTCCTCCTCTCGGTTCCAAGAAGTCACCCGCCCCATTCCCAGAGGCGCTCAAGGAGTTGGGCCTTCCAAACAATATTTGGGACCGCAAGGTGCTTTCTGAGGAAGAATATTTTTTGGGACTGGAGGAATTCAGCGACCAAGAGGAGGAGAGCCGCGATTGCGGAAACGATCATGCGACGCCCGCCCCTCTCGAAGATGCCCCGGCAGTATACAAAGAGGCATCCCCCTGATCCAGGCCCTAGGAGTTCAGTTGCTATGAGCAACCCAAGTTGAGGTTGGAGTAGGATGTCAAGCCACGACAATAACTAAGGCGCTATCCGGGAGGCAACCCGAGGTATGTTTTACTTTCTTTGTTTTTCTTTCTTTATTTCTTGCATTAGTTTTGCTTGTTTTTGCTTTGTTTTTGTCTTGGTTTTTGTTTCCGACTAACCTGCAGGGAAGAGACCCATGCCTATTGAAGAAGGTGTTTCCACACCAATGTAAGTCTTCCTTTCCTACACTAAGTCACCCCCCCGAAAAAACCTTAAACGGGGGGCAAAAAAAAAATTTCCAAAAAAAAACGAAAAAAAAAAGTTTTACCGAAGGCCAGATGTCCGGAGTTCCCCATGGAGAAGGTGCGCATCATGTTGTCTAGGAGGAGACATTCGCCCCACACATTATTTGGCAACGATGATGGCCCTACAATTGACAGCTGAGGAGGAGGAACACTAGAGCCCCCATCAAGATCATATGTGGGCTCCACCATGTGTTCCTAGAAGGCCGTGCAACCCCGACATCTTTGCTATACCACTATTCACCAAAGTGGTTTCCTCTTGGTTGCACGGTAGGAGAAAACTATGGAGTTGATGAAGACACCCGGCCAACACTAGAGACCTGGGCGTTACTGAGTATACCGCCAGCAACAACAAAAGTGTGCAAGCAGCTTGGCGACGTTTGTGAGTTATTTTTTTGCTTTTCCCTGTGCTTTATTCTTTTGTCTTTCATTACATTGAGGACAATGCAATGTTTAAGCATGGGGGAGGGTTCCATATTTGTTACGTTGTTGAGGAGAAAAATAAAAAATTGAAAAAAGCCAAAAATTGAGAAAAGGCATACATTAGAAATCCTGAGATAGGTCGAAAACCCAAAAGGGCGGCCTAGGTAATAAGCAGGTGGCTTGGACCAGCATTAGGCTGGGGTAATATGAGGTCTAGAGTGATGTGAGTATATTGTGAGCACATCTATGAAAAAAATATGAGTGGCTTGGTGAAAACCCGAAAGGGCGCCTTGGCAAAATGAGTGAAAAGAAGAAGAGTGATTTTTAGGAATCATCATTTTACCTGGCGTGGTGACATAAGAAGAGGTGATATAAGGAGGATTCAGATAGGTCACTCTGGGAGGCATAAGAAGATAGATGGAGGTTAGGATTAGATTTTATTCACTCTATGGTGTTCGGGATAAGCTTGGGGAAAGTACTCTGTTTTCCTTTTAGCTTTGGTGTGTGGTGTTGTATTATTGTATGTTGTGTTATGTTGTGCTTATTGTGTTGGTGCCTAGAGTTTATTGTTAGGTGTGATTCTTGGAGGGATTGATTTTTCTATGCTTCCTGAAACCTTGGGGGTTTGAATTGGAGGAGTAGGTTTACTTTAGCTTACTCGAGGACGAGCAAGGTTTAAGCATGGTGGATTTGATCGGCACTATTTTATAGTGCATATCTAGGAGTTATTACCAGGTTTGAGGTGCCGTTTGGATGGGTTTAGAGCAAAATTGTGGAGTTGAGAGTTAGAGACTAGAAGTGAAGAAATCATGGGATTTACAGAGGTTTGAAGTGCATTGAAGAGTAGAAGAACAGTGGGTTGAATTCAAATGGTTCGTTCTATTTACTCAGATGTTCAAATGGACTGATTCCAATTCGAGGAGTTAGATCTTGAAGTCTACTGCAAGTCCTCAAAATATGAGAGCAATCCAAGTTGGGAATCAAAAGTTATGGCATTTTTACGAAAGTGTCGCAGAAGCTGAAGAAGACACCGTCACCGCACCCCGCGGTGGAACGGCCGCACCCGCGGCGAGCACAACAGAAGCGAGACAAGCCACTGGAGAGCCACCGCACCCGCGGTGGCGACGCGCTGACGGGATTTATTTTCGAGATTTCTTATTTCCTTTTATTTTATTTCCGAGACTTTGTTTCCAAGTTTGTTATTTTCTTTTCTTTATTTCTGAATTATTACTTTAGTATTTAAGTTAGGTTTAAGACTTTTTAGAGGAGGATCCAATTCTGAAACCCTAGTTGCCACCTTTCATCGTTTTTCTCACAAACCCTAATGGAGAACTAAACCTCCATTGTTGCACTTGACAGTTTGAAGCCAACAATTGATTGGTTGTGAGTTTTCTACTCTTGTTCGTTTTCCTATCTAGTTGGATTAATTCTCTTGTGCTTGATTGTCTATTGGTTTATGTTGATTTATCTAGAGTAGCTACCTAGGTTTATTGATATCTTCCTGATTGCTAGGACTTGTGATTCCGGATTCGGGTTGCATATCTAGTAGCAAGCACGATTGTTGCGTATAGGGGATCCGAGCGCTTCATCGTGAGAGAGAGTTAATTGCATGCTTATAGTAACGGGTTGTTTCTATTGCATGTATCTTGTTGAATCCTTGTTTGATTGCTATTGCTTTATTGAGTCTTGAAGGTTTTCGGATTTGATTTGGTGATAAGTACTATTAGGGCTGGTAGAACTAATAGTTATCTATGATCGGGATAAGAACAACTATAGGAATATTAAGAACTTGAGATTGATAGAATTATGTGATCGACCTATCTATTGTTGTGTGGATCTTTGTTAAGTGTGGCGCTTTTTCCCATATTATTTACAACCATTATTTGCGAACTGTTTATTTGCTTTCTTATTGCTTGTTACGAAACACAAACAAACCCCCCCTAGTTCCTAGTTGGTGACTTACAATTACAAGAATTGATAACCTGACTCTCTGTGGGATCAACCCTGACTTACTTTCTATACTCTGTTTAGTAGGTACTTTAGGATTTCTTTGATAGGCATACGACTTGAGCCCTGTCACCCCATCTCATGTCCATACAAAAATTATCAATACTATTTCAGAGGCTCGAACGTATGTGGAAACACGTACTCCGTAGCAAAAAGACATGCGAGAGAAAGCAAAGGCAACAAGCCCGCGGTACCAGAGTTCAGACGACCCAAGGTCTCTAACCTCCCAACAGTCACGTTAGACGAATCCGACGTTGACGAGTCAGGAGACCATCATGACGGTCGGGTAATCTCTCTGTCTATTGGAAACTGTTTGATACATAGAGTACTAATCGATACAGGAAGTTCAACCAACCTCTTGACCTTCGACGCCCTCAAAGGGATGGGTCTGGGTGAAGATGATCTTATCAAGAAATCGACTCCACTAGTTGGGTTCAACGGCAAAGTCAAGCACACTATCGGAGAAATCGTCCTTACGACATACGCCGGAGGAGTAAACCAACAAGTAAAATTCTTAGTCTTAGACTGTCCATCTCCCTACAACTGCATTCTTGGCAGGCCTTGGATACACGCGATGAAGGCGGTATCCTCAATGTACCATCAGACTATCAAGTTCCCAACCAAATGGGGAGTTCAAGAGATCATGGGCGACCAAAGGATGGCCAAGGAATGCTATGTTGCCTCCATGAAAAGCGCGGTCGAACCAAATATCGCATAGCAATTACAGCTTGGCGAAAGATCCAGTCGATACATCGAACCTGAGATGGAAAAGCTTGACGAGATTGCACTAGATCCTTCAAAGCCAAACCAAACGGTAAGGGTCGGGTCGGACCTGGACGACTCGACCAGGCAAAAAATATTGGATTTCCTTCGGTCTAATGCTGACTGCTTCGCGTGGTCACATGAAGACATGGTCGGGATATCTCCAAACATTATTACTCATAAATTAAATGTAGATCCATCTCACCCTCCTGTGAAGCAAAAGCGCAGGAAATTCGCCCCCAAGCGGAATAAGATCATCGACGACGAAGTCAGGAGCCTGATAGAAACAGGAAAGATAAGAGAAGTCGACTACCTCGATTGGCTAGCCAACGTAGTTGTGGTCCAAAAGAAAAACGGCAAGTGGATAGTCTGCATCGACTTCACCGACCTTAACAAAGCATGTCCCAAGTACTCCTTTCCACTCCCCCATATCGACGCCATGGTCGACGCAACAGTGGGACACGAAATGCTATCCTTCATGGATGCGTTCAGTGGTTACAATCAAATCCTCATGGAACTAGAAGACCAAGAGAAAATAGCGTTCGTCACAAATCAAGGTATTTATTGTTATAAAGTGATGCCCTTCGGACTAAAAAATGCAGGGGCTACTTATCAACGAGTAGTCAACAAGATGTTCAAAGATCAGATTGGGGACACAATGGAAGTCTACATAGATGACATGTTGGTCAAGTCAAAAAAGAAGAAGGACCACATCGATCACCTCCGCGATGGCTTCGAGGTACTAAAAAGATATAATATGAAACTAAATCCTATGAAGTGCTCTTTTGGAGTCTCGTCAGGGAAATTCCTGGGGTACATGATGACACAAAGAGTAATAGAGGCCAGTCCGGAGCAGGTCAAAGCCATCATCAACCTTCGATCTCCTCGGTGCGTCAAGGACGTACAAAAATTGACAGGTCGAATAGCAGCTCTAAACAGGTTCATCTCAAAGTCGTCGGACAAATGCAAACCCTTCCACGACGCTCTCCGAAAGAACAAGTCCTTCCAATGGACAGAAGAACATGAAGCCGCGTTTCGAGATCTGAAGAAGTACTTGGCCAACCCCCTATTGTTAGCAAAACCTAAAGACGACGAGCCACTACTGTTGTACCTAGCAATGTCGGAATCTGCAATAAGCCTAGTGCTGGTCAGAGAAGAAGACGGCAAGCAATCGCCAATCTATTATGTCAGACGAATGCTACTCCCAACGGAAACAAGGTATTTGTCACTGGAAAGACTCATCCTAGCACTGGTAATGGCGTCGAACAAACTTAAACCCTATTTCGAATCTCATACTATAATTGTTCACACTAACCATCTCATGAGAGCAATCATGAGGAAACCAGAATTCACAGGATGAATGGATAAATGGGCCATACACCTCAGTGGTTACGAGATTGAATACAATCCCAGGACGGCAATCAAGTCCCAGGAATTGGCTGATTTTGTGGCAGATTTCAGTCCGACCCTATAACAGGAAGCCGTCAAAGAAGCAACACAATTGCTCGCAACAGAGGAAACATGTAAATGGGAGCTCCACACAGACGACGCATCGAATTCTAGAGGATCAGGGCTGGGGGTCGTGCTAAAATCGCCACAAGGGGACAAGATAGCCCAAGCCGTAAGATGCGAATGGGACGCGACTAACAATGAAGCCGAATATGAAGCACTCGTATTTGGGCTCATTCTGGCACGCGACCTAGGAGTCCAAGAAATCGAAGTCATTTGCGACTCCCTCCTAGCCGTGAATCAAATTCAAGGGTCATACAACGCCAAGGACGACATAATTATAGCTTATCTGGACGTGGTCAAGAAACTAATCAACCAATTCCGAAAGTTCGACATCAGATAGGTTCCCAGAGATCTCAACGCTCAGGCCGATGCACTAGCCAACCTAGGGTCCATCTTGGATCCGAAGGAATTCCCAAACATCCCACTAGCACACGTCACGACACTAGCTGTCCCAAAAACACCCAAGGATCTCAGCACACCGCTGGAAGAACTTGTCACATTGGAAGTAGGCGACCGACCAGAAGAAGACATCGTCAATGGTCATGACGATTGGACACTACCTTACGTCAAATGGCTAAACGACGGCATCCTGCCCAATGACAAAACAGAAACAAAAAGGCTAAAGGTATAGGCTCTCTCCTTCGACATTATAAGTGATGTGTTGTTCAAAAGATCAGTCACAAGAATACTCCTACGATGCCTTAAGACTCCAGAAGTCAAACGCATCCTACAATTATTACATAAAGGAGAATGCGGCAACCACACCGGAGGACGAAGCCTCTCAGGGAAAGCCCTGCGAACGGGATACTACTGGCCCACAATGAATAGAGACGCGATGGAGTACACCAAGGAATGCGATGCCTGCCAACGACACGCGCCCATTCCACATCAACCCTCAGAATTCCTCCATCCGACTTTAACACCATGGCCCTTCATGAGGTGGGGGATGGACATCGTCGAAAAACTCCCACCGGCGTTGGGCCAACGGGTCTTCTTGCTCGCTATGACAAACTATTTTTCCAAATGGGTCGAAGCTGAAGCATATCGAGAGGTAAAAGATCAACATGTCATTTCATTTATAAAATGCAATATCATGTGCAGATTTGGCATCCCGTCAGAAATCGTGTGCGACAATGGCTCCCAGTTCATCAGTCATAAGACTCGAGCCTTCTGTGACCAGTGGAACATCAAACTGGTCACATCCACTCCTCGATACCCGCAATCCAACGGACAAGCCCAGTCTAGCAACAAAATCATCATCAACAACCTCAAGAAATGCCTCACAGGGGCTAAGGGAACATGGGCAGACGAGCTTCCCCTTATCCTCTGGTCCGACAAGACCACTCTAAAGAACACAACCGGACAATCACTGTTCTCACTCTTCTACGGAAGTGAAGCGGTCATTCCCGCTGAATTGCTTGTTCCAACAACTCGTTATGGTCTCCAGACAAATGAACAAAACGATGTCGAACTAGCACACAACCTAGACACAATCGATGAGACTAGGGAAAAAGATAGAATTAGGATGGTCAGGTTCCAACAACAGGTCGCAAGAAGTTACAACAAGAACATTCGAACCAAAGTCTTCAAAGTTGGCGACTGGGTCCTTAGAAAGACATTCCAGAACACCAAGGATCCGACCGACGGCAAGCTCGCACCCCAGTGGGAAGGTCCCTACCTCATCAAAGAAGTAGTCGGACAAGGATCATATCGACTAGAAGATAAAGACGGACAACCAATCCCAAGAAGCTGGAATGCCACACATCTGAAGCTGTATCACTTCTGACCTCATCTGGTAAGACACTAGAACCCTCTCATTTTTCGTATATTATTTATCATTACAAACCCGATTCTATTCCATGAACCTAACACTTACGTCTAGAAAAGACACATTCTTGTGACCATAAGTACAGGAAAACACAAAGACAAGCTGGATCCAGTCATATACAAAAAGCGCTTATATTACATTTACACGATCGATCTGAACACGAGAAGATGAATACCAGAGGCACGCCGGCACACCGCCTGCCTTATACAATACATAAGGTCAACACCTTATTACATTTACGCAATAAAAAAATATTGCTCCCCTGCTCGGCATAATACAAGTCATGACTAAACAAAAACATACACACTTGCAGACCTCCCTTTTCTTACATGATGCGGAAAACCCTACTCGATGGAGCATGTTTTAGGGCGAAAGGATCAGACGACCTAAATCGCCTTAGACGGGGTAACTAGTCGATCGGGTGATAGAGAACAATCCAAACCAAGCAGATAATTGACAAGCAAAGAATAAATGTAGAATAGTGAGATGATTTTTATTAGATAATGTATTAATCGGATCGAATCGAGATACAACTTATCATAGTTTAGACCGAGTGGTCGTGTAGGACTCGACCGATGACTTTTTGGTGGCGACCGGTGTAGAGTAAGCGCAGATGATTGCTAGAGAGCTAAGCGGGCAGCGTAAGTGTTGTTCTGATTCGTTTGCGAGCCATGATGCTTGTGTGTGTAGCGTTAATGCCTGCCAACGACACGTGCCCCTTTTTTATTGTGACCGTTGTGTTTTTCTAATATCTTTGTCTTCAATGCCGGGAGCAATGGCCAGGATTATGCCATTTAATTGCTGCAATTATAGTGGTTTGAATGTTGTGGACGTTGCGTGATCTGGGCATTAAATGTATGGCGAGATTCTCGCGATCCTGTCGGAGGGAATTCGACCAGAGAAGCCTTGTCGCCTCCTCTGGGCCTTCTCCTTTGTTCTTCCGATCTGTAATGGGCTTGGGCTCGATTCACTTGACCCATCTTCTCCGGGGATGCCAGGCCCAACAATAGCCCCAAGTTGCCTTGGGTTTTCGGTTTAGGCAAGTAAAACGGAATCCGTGGCAACTTCTCTAGATACGTTCTTCACCATCTTTTTTTTTGGCGCGTTTGCTCAGGGCTACGTGGCGCGTGATCGGGGCATGATGCGACACCTCTGCAAATCTTCGATTCCCTCCATAAATTCATAGCAGAGGGAATCGATTAGTCTTCATCCCATCTTCCTTTGCAAGTTTCTTCTGGTAAGCTTCTCGGTCTCTTTCGCCATAGTTTTCTGATTTCTCTAGTCATAGCTCTTTGATCTCTCTCTCTTTCCATTCTCGAAATGGTTTCCATCGAGGCTTCCGAGTCATCGAAGACTCTTTCCGATTCTCGTGAAGGCGAAACTCCTCCTCGTTTCATTTTGAAGGAGTCGGATGCATTGACTAGTACTTTGTCCCAGGCGGAGCTGGATCAAGTTCTCCAAGTCGGAGGCTTTCCACCGGAGACGGTCTCCAGGTTGCCTCATCCAGACGAGAGGGCCGATGCGTGTTACGAAGGATGGATTTGCTTCTACGCTTACCCGTTTAGAATAGGGCACAAATTTCCTTTATCTCCCCTTGTCATGGATTTTTTAGCCACTTTGGCGCTAGCGCCATGTCAAGTAATGCCTCAGGCGTGGAGAGTTCTTAGGGTTTTAGACCTTGTGAATGTTCAAACTGGGGCCGATTTTGATTTTGACGCTCTGTGGTATAACTACTTTATTGGGTCGAAGAGTTCCTATCGCGTTCAGTTGCGTATCCGACATGGTCGGAAGACCTTGGTGCAGAGCCCTGATGTCAACGACCGCGGATGGGGGTCGAAGTTCTTTTTCGTCGAACGTTCTTCTTTGGAGAAGGAGGGAGAGTGTCCGTTTTTGTTGACGGAGTGGCGAATCGATAGTATGTATTTGTCTTCTCTTTCGCGTATTTTATGTGTCTTAACTCTTGCCTTAACTTTTCCTTTTTGTAGTCCCCGAACCAGAAGATCTAGAAGTGAGTAGTCGGTCGAAAGGCTTGTCGAATATTGTCCTTGAAATTCCTGCGTCTGAAAGAAAGTTTGTGAACGTCAACCTGCTGTCGACGACTCCTGCCTCTCAAGACGACATGTCGAATGTCTCATCGTCTCGTGCAAAAGGTAGATTCTTGACTCCAGGCGTCTTTTACTGTTTTTCGTTTTGCCATATACTTTAGGGTTTCTCCCTTTTTGTTGCTCTGTCGTGTCAGGTTCCCCTGGTGGTCGATCGAGTGCTCATTTGAGGGTGGCGTCAGGGAAAAGTCTGATCGAGCAGAGGAAGGCGGCGACCAAAGCCGCGTCAAGCAAACCGGATTTGGTGGATCTGACGGTTCCAGTCAAGACTGGCTCTAAGAGGAAGGCAAGCGCTTTCCCTGAAGACGTCAAGGTGGAGGACATCCCTAGGAAAAAGAGTGCGACTGCTGAGGGGGTCGGCAAGATCGGTGCCGTCGGACAGTCGATTGCCGACCTTTTTCGTGCTCAGGACCCGACTTTGAAGTCGGAAGTTAAGGATGTCTCCCCTCTAGACTGCATTGGTGAAGCGGGATGCTCCGCGTGGAGGGTGAGTTGCCCTTTGTTCTTGTTTTTATGTTTCTTTTGCTCGAATGCGTTTCTTGATTGTGCTTTTGTGTTGTGGTGTGTCTTTCTGTCAAGCCTTCCAGTATTTCTTGGGAGCTTACTCTGATGTTCAGGCGATGCTTGTCAAGGCCGAGGACAGGGCTGCTAGGTCAGAGTCCGACCTTGCGTCTTTGAGGACCAAGCTGGAGGGAGCGGAGAGTCGTTGCCGTGAGATTGGGCGTTGCCTCACCAGGGAGCTGAAGAGCAGTCAAGAAGAGCTGGTCGCAAGTCGGAGGGAGTTTGAAGAGTGCCGATCAGGCGTTGAGGAGGAGGTGAGGCGGGCTCGCATTGCCGATGGCCAAATCGCTGGTGACGTTGGGGCCTTTTATGCAGTGAAGTCGCGCATCGAAATGATCGAGGAGTTCAACGAGGGCAAGCATGAGCTCTGGGACCTGAAAGCGGAGAAGGAGACTCTGGACTCCATGTTCCCAAACGGCGATCCTGGTCAGGAGATGTTTTGCTTAGCCGGCGTCGGAGAGGAGGCCGTGGATGAAGACGCCGATGAGGACGAGGCCCATCTTGGTGATGTCGAGCCGACTGACGAGATAGCTTCTCTGGAGCCAGCCCCTGCGGAAGGTAATGCCATTGCTCCCGACGCTTGATTTGTTTTCTCTACGTAGTATGACTTTCTTTGCCCCACCTGTGTGTGGGTTTGAATATTATGTGTTTTGGCGACCCGTCCACCATCGCGGGTCGCAGGATATTTCTGAATGATTGTCGTTAAAAGTCCTACAGATGTGTAGGCAGACAATGTGTTTTGACGACCCGTCCACCATCGCGGGTCGCGTATTTGTATAAAGATGCTTTTATTTCAATGCGATTGTATTTTTACATATAGAGTCGTATGCTAGTTCGTTTCGTACATGTTCGTCGGACCTTCAAGGAAGTTGTCGACGACGTTTTGTATTTCGTGTATGTTGGTTTCACCCGTATGCTCCGTCGAGTGGGGTTTCACCGTGTGTATGTATGTAGAGCAGGCATGCGATGTGTTTGTGTATGTGTTAGTCATGACATTATGCCGGGGAGGTAAGCAATATGTTTTATTGCATAAATGTAATAAGGTGTTTATACCTTATGTTTTGTGTAAGGCAGGTGGTGTGCCGACGTGCCTGTATTGTCATCTCCCCGTGTTTCGATCGATCGTGTAATGTAATGTAAGCGCTTTTTTGGCGGATGACAGGATCCAATCTAAATGTTATTCTGCATTTGTGTTTTTGTAAGGATGAAGTCTTCGCTTAGTGTCAGATGATGATATGTAAAAGGAGATAGCGATGTACATGCTATATCATGCGGTATGTATGCGGCAGGTAGCAATGTATATGCGATAGCATGCGATTTGTATGCGATTTGTATGCGACAGATAGCAATGTATATGCGAGGTATAAGATTTGTGTGATGTTTTACCTCATTGGTTCAGAAATGGTAGAGTTTTAGATGTGCTGCGTTCCAACTCCTCGGGATCGGTTGTCCGTCGTTATCCTTTAGCTGATATGCTCCATGTCCGACCACTTCGGTGATCAAGTAAGGTCCTTCCCATTGTGGTGCTAGCTTTCCGTCGGATGGGTTCTTAGTGTTATGGAAAGTTTTCCTGAGGACCCAGTCTCCGACCTTGAATGCCTTGATTCGGACGTTCTTGTTGTAGCTCCTTGCGACTTGTTGTTGGAACCTGACCATCCTGATTCGGGCTTTCTCTCTGATTTCGTCCGTTGTGTCCAGATTGTGTGCTAGTTCGATGTCGTTTTGTTCATTTGTCTGAAGGTTGCAGCGAGCGGTCGGAACCAGTAACTCAGCCGGGATGACCGCCTCACTCCCATAGACGAGAGAGAAAGGCGATTGCCCGGTCGCATTCTTTGGAGTAGTCCTGTCGGACCAGAGAATAAGTGGGAGTTCGTCTGCCCATTTGCCTTTAGCCCCTGTGAGGCGTTTCTTGAGGTTGTTGATAATGATCTTGTTGCTGGATTCGGCTTGTCCGTTGGATTGTGGATACCGAGGTGTGGATGTGACCAACTTGATGTTCCACTGGTCGTAGAAGGTTCGAGTCTTATGACTGATGAATTGGGAGCCATTGTCGCACACGATTTCTGATGGGACGCCAAATCTGCACAAGATATTGCGTTTTACGAATGAAATGACGTGTTGATCTTTTACCTCTCTGTAGGCTTCGGCTTCGATCCATTTAGAGAAGTAGTCTGTCACGGCAAGGAAGAAGACTCTTTGACCCGACGCGGGGGGGGGGAGCTTTCCAACGATGTCCATTCCCCATCTCATAAAGGGCCATGGAGCTAGGGTCGGATGGAGGAGCTATGAAGGCTGATGATGGACGGGTGCGTGCCGCTGACAGGCGTCGCATCTTTTGGTGTATTCCATGGCGTCTTTGTTCATCGTTGGCCAATAGTACCCATTTCGTAGGGCTTTTCCCGAGAGGCTTCGTCCGCCGGTGTGATTGCCACACTCCCCTTCTGGAGTCTTGAGGCATCGTAGGAGTAGTCCTGTAACAGATGTTTTGTACAAGATGTTATCTACGATATCGTAAGAGAGTGCTTGTACCTTGAGCCTTTTTGCTTCCGTCTTGTCGTCGGGTAGGATGCCGTCTTTTAACCATGTAATGTAAGGTAGCATCCAGTCGTCATTGGTGTCGACGATGTCTTCTTCTGATCGGTCGCCTATTTCCATGGCGACGAGTTCTTCAAGCGATGTTGTTGACTCGA
Source organism: Rheum nobile (assembly GCA_027886185.1). Taxonomy (NCBI): domain Eukaryota; kingdom Viridiplantae; phylum Streptophyta; class Magnoliopsida; order Caryophyllales; family Polygonaceae; genus Rheum; species Rheum nobile. Next base: position 7,438,350 of record WOAB01000531.1, on the reverse strand, counting down.
CGGATGTCCTTGGGACGGCTGGCGTGGTGATGTGGGCCAATGGTATGTGTGGAAATTCCTTCGGGTCTAGGATGGATCCCAGATAAGCGAGTGCGTCAGCTTGGGAGTTGAGATCCCTGGGCACCTGTCTGATGTTGAATGTTTGGAATTGTCCGATCAGTTTCTTGGCTACCTCCAGGTAGGCTATCATTCTGGTATCCTTGGCACTGTACGACCCTTGTATCTGGTTTACGACCAGCAGGGAGTCGCAAACGACTTCGACCTCTCGGACCCCTAGGTCGCGAGCTAGGATGAGTCCGAATATGAGTGCCTCGTATTCAGCTTCGTTGTTAGTCGCATCCCACTCACATCTGACAGCTTGAGCTATCTTGTCCCCTTGTGGCGATTTTAGCACGACCCCTAGCCCCGATCCTCTGGCATTGGATGCCCCATCTGTGTGGAGCTCCCACGTACCTGCCTCATCCATCGCGAGTAATTGTGTTGCTTCTTTTGTGGCTTCTTGCTCTAGGGCCGAACTGAAATCGGCCACAAAGTCGGCTAAGGCTTGTGACTTGATCGCTGTCCTGGGCTCGTACTCGATATCGTAAACACTGAGGTGTATGGCCCATTTGGTCATTCGTCCTGTGAACTCAGGTTTCCTCATGATAGCTCTCATGGGATGATTAGTGCGAACAGTAATAGTATGGGATTCGAAATATGGTTTGAGTTTGTTCGAAGCCATTACCAGTGATAGCACGAGCTTTTCAAGTGACGAATACCTTGTTTCGGCCGGTAACAGCGTCCGACTGACATAATATATTGGCGATTGTTTGTCATCCTCCTCCCTGATCAGTACTGCGCTTACGGCTGGTTCTGACACTGTAAGATAAAGAAATAAGGGCTCGTCGCCTTTAGGTTTGGTCAGTAACATGGGACTGGCCAGGTACTCTTTGAGGTTTTGGAATGCTACTTCGTGTTCTTCCGTCCATTGAAAGGACTTGTTCTTCTTGAGTGCATCGTGGAAGGGTTTGCATTTGTCGGATGATTTGGAGATGAATCTGCTCAGAGCTGCTATCCGACCTGTGAGCTTCTGTACATCTTTGACGCATCGGGGGGATCGAAGGTTGATGAGAGCCTTGATCTGTCCTGGGCTAGCCTCTACTCCTCTTTGTGTCATCATGTATCCTAAGAACTTCCCTGACGACACTCCGAAGGAGCATTTAGTAGGGTTTAGTTTCATGTTGTACCTTTTGAGCACCTCGAAGTTGTCGCGTAGGTGGTCTATGTGATCTTCTTTCTTTTTGGACTTGACCAACATGTCGTCGATGTAGACTTCCATCGTGTCTCTGATTTGGTCTTTGAACATTTTGTTGACTAGTCGTTGATACATAGCCCCTGCATTTTTCAGACCAAAGGGCATTACTCGGTAACAATAGATACCTTGGCTGGTGATGAACGTTGTTTTTTCCTGATCGTCGGGTTCCATGAGGATTTGATTGTAACCGCTGAAAGCGTCCATGAAGGTAAGCATTTCGTGTCCCGTTGTGGCATCGACCATGGCGTCAATATGGGGTAGAGGGAACGAGTCCTTGGGACAAGCCTTGTTGAGGTCTGTGAAGTCGATGCAGACTCTCCATTTGCCGTTCTTCTTTTGGACTACGACTACGTTGGCTAGCCATTCAGGATAGTGGACCTCCCTGATCTTTCCTGTTTCCAATAAGCTTTTGACTTTGTCGTCGACTATCCTATTCCGCTTGGGGGTGAACTTCCTGCGTTTTTGCTTGACAGGAGGATGAGATGGATCCACATTTAATTTATGAGTAATAACGTTTGGAGATATTCCGACCATATCCTCATGCGACCATGCGAAACAGTCAGCATTGGCCCTGAGAAAGTCAAGAAGTTGTTGTCTGGTCGAATCGTCCAAGTCTGACCCGACCCTTACCGTTTGGTTTTGCTTTGAAGGGTCTAGTGCGATTTCATCGAGTTTTTCCATTTCTGGTTCGACGTACCGACTAGGCCCTTCACCGCTCTGTGGTTGCTATGCGGTCTTGTGTTCGACTGCGTTCTTCATGGAAGCGACGTAGCATTCTTTTGCAGTCCTTTGATCTCCTTTGATCTCTTGGACTCCCCATTCAGTGGGGAATTTGATGACTTGATGATACGTTGAAGGTACTGCCTTCATAGCGTGTATCCATGGCCTGCCAAGAATACAATTATAGGGAGACGGACAGTCTAGGACTAAGAATTTCACCTGTTGGTTGATTCCTCCAGCGTATGTGGTTAGAATGATTTCACCAGTCGTATACCTAACCTCACCACTGAACCCGACCAGTGGGGTCGACTTCTTGATTAGGTCGTTCTCAGTCAGACCCATTTCTTTAAGAGCGTCAAGGGTCAAGAGGTTTGTCAAACTCCCTGTATCGATTAGTACTCTCCGTATTAAACAATTACCAATAGACAAAGAGATTACCAGACCATCGTGGTGACTATCCGACCCGTCAGAATCGGATTCGTCGAATGTGACCGTCGGAAGGTCAGATGTCCTCCTTGGCTTGAATTCCGATGCCTCTGGCTTGTCGCCCTTGCTTTCCCTAGCGTGTCGCTTAGCCGCGGAGTATGTGTTTCCACACATACCCGATCCACCTGAAATGGTATTGACAACTTTTGTATGGACGGGAGATGGGGGTTTGTTCTATTTTACCTGATCTCGACGTTCCATGGTGGCCTTTGCCCGCTCCGAGATTACGTCGCGCAGGAGCCCCTGTGAGAGCAGCCTAGCGACTTCCTTCCGCAGGGCGATGCACTCGTCGGTCGAATGACCGTGGTCGCCGTGGAATTTGCACCATCGACTCATGTCCTTCTTGACATCCGGTCGGTCGCTCTTTCGGGGCCATCTTACCTCTTTTCCGTATTTGTCGAAACTCTTGACGAGTTCCGACACGGAAACATTGAAATTATAAGACTGGACCCTAGGAGGCAACGCCGGACCGTCTCTCCATTCCTGTGACCTGTCTTGGAAAGAGTTTACCTGATTTGGTTCGTTTCGATTACAAGAATAGGGATGAGATCGCCTGTCTCGACGGTTGTCGGGGGGGTTTTTACGGTCGGATGGATCGGGTCCGCATGAGGCTTTATGCGACTCTCGGTCTTCTTCCAATCTTACCTCGGCCATGGTTTTGGCTTGGACATCTTCAAAACTTTTACACGGGTACTTGGTAATCTCGTCGTAGAGATTGCTGTCTTTGACCAGACCTTGTCGGAAGGCCTCAATGGAGGTTGTGACATCGCAGTGGGGGATCGCCACTTTTTCCTTATTGTACTTGTTAAGATAATTCCGAAGGGGTTCGTTATACCTTTGTGTGACTCGGTAGAGGTCACTCGATTGTCTTTCGAGCCTTCGACTGCTAGCAAATTGACTCTTGAAAGAGTTGACTAGATCCGCAAAGGATGTAATCATTCCCTGAGGCAAATGCATAAACCACGTTAGTGCGGGACCCGCGAGGGTTGTGCCAAAGCTTTTGCACATGACAGCCTCGCGGCTCTCCCTTGAAACAGATGCGGCCATTAGTTTTTGTTTATAGAGTGAGATATGGTCATCTGGATCGGTGGTGTCGTCGAACGTCGCCATGTTGGGGAGATGGAACTTCTTGGGGATCTTGACCCTTGCGATTTCTTCGACGAACGGGGATTCTTCGAATCCGCCGGACGTTTCCCTCTCAATTGGTTGCGGGACTCCTGGGAGCCTGTTGAAGCGATCGTCGATCGTCTTCATGTGTCTGTCGAGCGTCTGCTGGAAAAGAGCCAGGACATCTGGCGGATTGGTAACCTGCGGTTCGTCGATTCGGGCCCCAGTAGACCCGATCGGTGTGGAAAAGGTGACATGGTTAGTCGAAAATGGACTAGCGAAAGGAGTTCGAGACGTACCCTCAGTGTGTCCGGGACGTCGTATGCTCGGAGGCGTCGGCTCGATGTTGTTCATGTCGAGGCGTGTTCGGACGCCGCCGTGGACGGGCACGTTCCTAGATCCTGAAGCCACTGACTATACCTGCGACTTAAGAGACTCATTTTCATGGGTTAGTTGCGCGATCTCGGCTTCAGATTGGGTTGACAAAGCGGCTAGGGCCTCGGTCTTTTGGCGTTGCTGGGCTAGTTCCTCTTGAAGGGTGGCCATTTTTTGGGAAAGTTCTTGGAACTGGGTTGGAGTAGGATTTTCGATTGTGATTACTGTATCTTGGGTTCCGTCTTCGAGACGTGGTTCTTGGTTGTCGGTAGGTGGGTCAATAGTCATGGTTGGAAGGTTTCAGAAGGGTGATCGGCAAGTTGCCCCACGGTGGGTGCCAGATTGTTTTGGGGCGAAAGGATCGGACGACCTAAATCGCCTTAGACGGGGTAACTAGTCGATCAGGTGATATAGAACAATCCAAACCCAGCAGATAATTGACAAGCAAAGAATAAATGTAGAATAGTGAGATGATTTTTATTAGATAATGTATTAATCGGATCAAATCGAGATACAACTTATCGTAGTTTAGACCGAGTGGTCGTGTAGGACTCGACCGATGACTTTTTGGTGGCGACCGGTGGAGAGTAAGCGCAGATGATTGCTAGAGAGCTAAGCGGGCAGCGTAAGTGTTGTTCTGATTCGTTTGCGAGCCAGGATGCTTGTGTGTGTAGCGTTAATGTGTTCGTATCCTCTTATCTTCTTCTTCTTCGTCCAAATATGATAAGTCCTTTTTTATTGTGACCATTGTGTTTTTCTAATATCTTCGTCTTCAATGCCGGGAGCAATGGCCAGGATTATGCCATTTAATTGCTGCAATTATAGTGGTTTGAATGTTATGGACGTTGCGTGATCTGGGCATTAAATGTATGGCGAGATTCTCGCGATCCTGTCGGAGGGCATTCGACCAGAGAAGCCTTGTCGCCTCCTCTGGGCCTTCTCCTTTGTTCTTCCAATCTGCAATGGGCTTGGGCTCGATTCACTTGACCCATCTTCTCCGGGGATGCCAGGCCCAACAGAGCATACGGGCAAATCCGACACAAATCAAAGGCGACGCGACTATCTTCTCTAAAAAAGTCTGACAATCATTCAGACATAGAACAAGGTCGACCCTTTGTAAAACAGGTTACGTCAATAAAAAAAAGTCTAATTCTTTTTACATCCATACAACCCGTGATGGTGGACGGGTCGCCAAAACATATTGTCTGCCTACACAAACGTAGGACTTCAAACATTCTTAAAAACATATTATGCGACCCGCGATGCTAGACGGGGATTCCCCTTGGGAAACAGGGTATCCATGGTCTCCCTCTCTGCCTTCAGATCCCAGACCTTATGCTTGCCCGCCTCGAACTCCTCGATCATTTCAACACGCGACTTCAATGCATAAAAGGCATCCACGTCGCCTGCAACCCGAACATCATCAATTCTGGCCTGCTTGACCCTATCTTCAAAACTAGTCTGACTCTCGCTGAGCTCATTCCGACAAATCTCCAACTCATCTTGGCAAGTCTTCAACTCTCTAGAGAAGCGGCGCTCAACGTCCTTTAAACGACTTTCAGCCCCTTCCACCTTGGTCTTCAAAGATGCCAAGTCGGACTCTGACTTAGCGGCCCTGTCCTCGGCCTTGGAAACCATCTCCTTAACCCCGGAATAAGCACCCAAGAGAAACTGAAAATTCTGGAAAAGGTGAAACAAAATAAAAACTCAATCCACCAGTTTTTCAAAAAAAAAAACATGTATACATAAAGATTCGACGAGGCAATTTACCTTCCATGCAGAGCAGCCCGCCTCGCCAATACAGTCCAAAGGAGAAACACCGTCGACGTCAGACTTTAAAGTCGGATCTTGAGCATGGAACAAGTCGGCAATCAATCGACCGGTCAAATCAATCTTCTCAATTCCAGGGGGGACCACCGACCTCTTCTTTGAAGTGTCTCTGACAACCTTTCCAGCATCAGAAGAAACACCTACCTTCCTTTTTGTACCAACTTTGGCTGGAAGAGACGACTCGGCCGACGTCGATTTACTCGACGAGGCCCTGGCCGCCGCCAACCTCTGCTCAATCAGACCTTTCCCAGACACGCCCTTTAAATGGGCACTCTATCGACCAACACGAGACGTTGTCACACCAGACAGAACACAAAATTACGAATACGGCACATAAACGAAAACACGAGCGATCCAAACAGAAGACTTACGCTTGACATGAGAAGACGAAGGGGCCGACATAGCGTCTTCAGTCGTCGGACCGACAGATAACAAATTGACGTTCACGAACTTTCTCTCCGACAAAGGAATCTCAAGAAGAATGTTGGTCAGACTCTTCGATTTAGCGTCGACTTCTAGGTCCTCAGGCTCAGGAACTGCATAAAGAACGGGGTAAGCACGAAGTTAAAACATATCTAGCAAAACGAAAACAAAAGAAAGGTGCGTACTTTCGACCCGCCACTCCGTCAGCAAGAACAAACAATCACCCCCCTTTTTTAAAGACGACCGCTCGACGAAGAAGAATTTCGACCCCCATCCACGGTCGTTCACATCTAGATTTGACACTAGCGGTTTCCTACCCTGACGCCTGCGCAGCTGAACCCGAGAAGAACTCTTCGATCCCAAAGCATAGTTGTACCACAAGGCGTCGAAGTCGAAGCCAATCCCCGACTCCGAGTTCAAGAGATCCAAAACCCTAAGAACCCGCCACGCTTGTGGCATGACTTGACACGGCACAAGCGCCAGAGTCGCCAAGAAATCACGTACGAGAGGAGTAAACGGAAATCTGTGCCCAATCCGAAACGGATAAGCATAAAAATAGATCCACCCCTCATATCTAGCGTCTGCTCTCTCGTCCGGATGAGGAAGTCTCGCGACCGTCTCTGGTGGAAAACAGCGGACTTGGAGAATCTGCTCCAGATCCGCCTCCGTCAACGTCCCTGTCAGGGCGTCGGTCTCCTTCAACAAGAAAAGGGGGGAACCGTCATTTTTGCTCGAACGAGTGGCGGACGATTCTGCGGAGCTGCTGGAAACCTTATCTAAAATGGAGAGAGGGGGAAATCGAAAGGCAATCTTGATAGATTCTAAAGACTTACCAAAGCAAGAAACGCAAAGAGATCAGAAGGAAAGGAGATGAAAAAGCCTGCCGGTTTACTTCGAATTTATGGAGGGAAGGATAGAGGCTTAGGCTGTCCCATCATGCCACACGATTATCGCCACGTCGACCCTCGCCTGTTGTGCCAGAACGGATGGTGGAGATCGTGTGCAGAGGAAGTCGTCTTGACTCCCGCCATTAGCTGCCTTGAGCCCAAACGACTTGGGGCTATTGTTGGGCCCAAGATGCTCTCACAGGCCAGGCCGAACAGACTGGGCCACCTTACCTCAGATATAGCCCAAGAAGTGTGAAGAAGGACGTCGGATGCTCATCACTGCACTTACCTGACCAATCCCGAAGATCTCGCCCAAACACCATAATTGCTTGATCCTTAGCAACGGCGGCCAACTTAAGTGCAAGATTAGAGGTGTCATTAAATGAGAGTATCCCGAAGATTATGCTCACGGATAAAAGGAAAGATCTCGCAAAAACGGTAACGAGACCGGTAAAGAGAGAGAACCCATAAATAGGGTACGAAGAGGCTAAGAAGGGGAGACTGACTTAAGACACACCAACCCAGCAATACTCATCAACTCAGCTCTTGCAAAGCTTGCTAACTCACTGGTTCTCGTTTAGTTCTTTTGGGACATCATCCGACTGCGGACAGTCGAGTCACCAGAGTAGCCGATCGGACAAGACCTGATCTCCTATTCCTTGAGGATAAGTTGTATTTCGACTCATTTTTGTTATCACTTGATCAGTACATCATAATATAATCTTGCTCTTATTTCATACGTAGTTGACTGTTTATTTGGTTTGGATTTATCGCGTTCTATCCGATCGACTCGTTACCCCGTCTAAGGCGATTTAGGTTGATTGATCTTTTCGCCCTAAAACAATTACTAAACCTAATCCCATCATTAACCTAAACACCACCATCTCACCAGTACCCAAAACCTACAAACAAGCCATCCAAAATCCACAATGGTACAAACCAATGAAAGAAGAATTTGATGTTCTGATTAAAAACAAGACTTGGGATCTTGTGCCAACACCGAAGGATGCTAATGTTGTTATAGGAAAGTGATTATTCCGACACAAATTTGGGGTTGATGGGTCGCTGGCAAGGTACAAATCAAGGTGGGTCGCTAGAGGTTATTCTCAACAACAAGGGATCGATTTTGATGAAACGTTCTCCCTTGTTGTCAAACCCGCAACTGTTCGTACGGTACTCTTTATTGCTCTTGCTCGACAGTGGCCAATTCATCAGTTGGATATAAAAAATGCGTTCCTCCATGGAACACATGCATAACTTGTCTAATGTCAACAACCACCTGGGTTTGTAAGTCAACAATTTCTTGATTATGTCTGCAAGCTAAACAAAGCCCTCTATGGCTTAAAATAGGCCCTGTGAGCTGGTTTTAACGTTTGCCAATTTTTTGATTCGACTGGGCTTTTAGGGTGCCAGATCTAACCCATCTCTAATCGTGTTCAAGGATGAGGTCAATCAGGCGTATTTGCTTGTGTACGTCGAGGATATTATCTTGACTGCTTCGTTTGCTGCATTTCGTCAACAAATTGTCTCCGCCCTCAGTAAAGAATTCACCATGTCTGACTTAGGCAAACTTCATTACTTTCTCGGTATTTTAGTGACTCAAAATTTAGCAAGTATGCTTCTCAGTCAGGAGAAATATGCAACCGAGATTTTGTGCAAAGCAGGCATGGAGAATTGTAGAGTAAGTCAAACTCCAGTTGATATCAGTAGTAAATTGGGCAGCAATGTCGGATCACCGGTATCAGACCCAACCCACTATCGTCCCTGGCAGGTGCGTTACACAGTACTTCATATTTACTCAGCCCGACATTAGATATGCTGTGCATAAATGTTGTTTGTATATCGGGAGGCTCATTTTTCGGCTCTCAAACGCATCCTTGGATACATCAAAGGACCTTGAATTTGGGTCTGCAACTTCACTCTAGCAAGGTTGATGGGTTGACAGTGTACTCCGATGCCGATTGGGCTGGCTGTCCGGACTCCTGACGATCAACATCAGGGTATTGTATGTATTTGGTCTTCTAAAAGACAAACCACATTATCTCGATCAAGTGCCAAGCCCGAATATCGTGCGGTTGCAAATGCGATTGTCGAGAGCTGCTGGTTGCGTGCGTTGCTCACTGAATTGCACAATCTGATTCAACAAGCCACAATTTTTTTCTGTGATAACATCAGCGCGGTATACCTCTCATCCAGTCTCGTTCAACATCAACGAACCAAGCAAGCATATCGAGATAGACATTCACTTTGTTCAGGAGAAGGTTGCACATGGTCAGATTCGTGTCCTACATGTCCCGTCAGCTCATCAGTTTGCTGACCTCATGACAAATGGGTTGCCAAGTCCACTATTCTAGGATTTTCGGTTCAGTCTTTGCGTTCGAGCACCTGCTGCAACGACTGCGGGAGGCTGTAGAGTAGCTAGAATATAGGAACGGTTATGTTTATTTCTATGTGAATATCTTTATTTATTCCATGATATATATTATAATCTGTACCCAGTGGCGGATCCTGGATTTCTTCGAAGGGGATCACAAAATCGTCTATGAAAAATTATATAATATTGTTTAGCATTAATCACATTACTATTTGTAAAAAAATTGTACAAATCTTATATACTAGGTGGATTATTATGTTTTGAAAAACATTTTTAACTAATTTACAATTTTGAAAATATTTTTGGACAAATAGTAAGGAGAACTACCTAAAATATGTTAGTATCAAATATATTGTGAGAATTTTAAATAAGATTAATTCAATTATCTTACAAAATTTTTAACTTATTTCATAATCATGATGGACAAAAATAGGAAATATAAATATTTGTATAAAAGAGAAAATAAAGGACACAAATTGTTATTTATCTAAAAAGAAAACAATACAAAAGATGGGAGATGGGGACTTGAACCCCAAACCTTTGGGTTAAACTCATGTTCCACAACCAATTGGGCTAATAACTCTTTTTGTTAACATGTAAAAGACATTAATATATATATATTTTTTATTTAATTTTTTTTAATATATGACTTGATCCAGGGGAAGGGGGGTCACCGGACCCCCCAGGACCCCCTGGATCCGCCTCTGTCTGTACCTATATATATATCCTGACAATATACAAGGCAACCCTAGTGGGATTCATTTTATCTCTCATAGATCATATTCAAATCAATTGTGCACAAAATCAGTTGATCATGATGTTTTTTTTGTAATTGTAAGTCTGTTTTTAGTTAGAAAATAAATGAATTAGATGGAAAAAATTATTTTTATTATTTTCATCTTATAATTATCTATCCATATACACCCATTATATATATATTTATATAAAATATTTTTATTGTAAATAAGCAATGTAAATATTTAAAATTGATTTTAGACATTTTTTTTATTAAAGTAATTTATGTATTGTGTAAAATATTGTAATTAATATATTAGATGAAATGAAACATAAAAATTAATACATTTACGCATAAAATAAATATATTACAAGACATTAAACATAAAATTTAATATATTACGACAACATTAAACATGAAATAATGTATTACATCAACATTAAACATGAAATTTAATATATAACAATGAGATTACACATGAAAATTAAGATATTAGACCTTACACATAATATTATACAATTCTCATAAACATAACTAGAAGAAACAACATAAATGAAAATTATAATAAAGATTAACATAGATGTGCAACTATTCTTCACTTAGGTAACGAGAAGCATAATTGTGAAGCTATTCATCACTTAGGAAAACGAAAAGACATAAATCTCAGGTTATTTTTCACTTAGGAAACAACTCAACCGTCAATTTTGCCCTTACCATCTCTTGCTCTGGGCTTAACCCGTCGAAAGCTAGAAGTTGAATTAGCATTTGAAGTTTCGAAGTACGAAGGTAGTCATCCTGAGAACGGTGATAGTCTTCAACAATCTTTTTCTTCTCTTTTAACATCACTCTTTTAGCCTCTTGCTTTTGCATATCTTAATAGTTTGGACCATAGTAAGCTTATCGACTTTTTCCAAATGTGCATGCAAATGCTCACTTGAACTTTGAGCAACTTGTTTTCCCTTCTTCTTTGTAGTCTTTATACTTGTTGGGATTACTGGAGCCCTTTAATGTGGAGAAAATGCGACACCTTCAGGTCCAGATATACTAGTAGGGGGTCTGGATTAGAGCTTGAAGAATAAAATCAAACTTCATTCAACTTTGATCATTTGAAACTCCCTTCATCTTGCCTAGCCAACCAAGTGCACCACTTTGGTTCATTTTGAAGCTTAAGCCAAACATGCTTGAACAAAATATCAACACCCAAATTAGAACGGAAACACTACTACAATAGAGGGATATAGAAACGGTCAAAAACCGCAACAAAAAGCACAAGAATCGCTTCCTAAAGTCTAATGAAGCGGTTTTGAACCGATTTATTTGAAACCGCTGGCACAATTTTGGAACTGCTGCTTATCCCGCAATAATAGCCAAAACTGCTTCAATAGCATCACCCGCAGCAAAAACCCACTTCATTATCTAAAACCGCTGCACTGAACCACTTTATTTGATCTTTATTGTTGTAGTGAAAAGAGCATGTGCATTTGTTATCACATTAATCTCATTTTTCCCCACCAGCTCTTCGATTTGAAGCTTGTAGATAGCAACCAACAAATTGCTAGTGTCTCTAGCACTTTTATGCCACCTTTATTTTAATATGTCAAAGGCCTCTAAACCCAAGTGTCATCCTCTTGAACCATTCTTGTGTTGTAGTAATCTTTCAATCGAGTCTGATATAACTCGTTCTTTTGATCACTGCTTGCAATAATGTATGTGCTGGTATTAACCCATGCAATGGCCAACAACAAATTCTCACCTAGACTTCACTTCACTCTTTGTTCACCACCTTGACGAGTAACTTTTTGGGGGAGTGGATTTTTGTCAAGTGTTTTCTTACAAAGGGATCTTCGATGAATGAGGTTTGGTTCAAGCATGGCTTGTATATCATCAAGACTGCACATGTTGATGTGAGCTCTAATGATGAAATGCAGAAGCATTTCCATATGAACATGGGGTATTAGGAGATGCAAATTGATGAAAATTCATTGGAGAAGATGAAGCATATGGATTGCCTTGAACATTATTCCAATAATTTGGAAAATTAGTTTATTCTTCAAACAAATCCAAAAAAGTCTTGAGAAAACTAGAAGGAATTTTGATAGTTGTGAGGTTTGTTTGGATCCATATCGAAGGAAATGCGAAATATTGCTTTGAGAAAATGAAAAAGAAGGTCTTTGGTAAATGGATGGATTGGGCAAGTGTAGAGATCTTATTCCAAACCAACACATACATGTATGGAAAAAATAGTTCTACTCGAGACCATTAATGTTGCTCTGAATGTTGCTTTACCTGATACCATTAATGACGCTTTTCCTAATGCTCTCACTTTTTCTCTGCCCGATGTCAACGATGCTATGAATTTCGTTCTACCCTATACCATCAATGGTTTTTCCCGGATACCATCACTTTTGCTCTGCCCGAGACCATTGATAATGCTTTGAATTTTGTTCCCCTGAAACCATCAATGGTTCTCTCCCCGATACCCTCACTTTTGCTCTACCCAAGACAAGTAATTATACTTTGAATTTTGCTCTACCCAATACCATCAATGGTGCCTTCCCCGATACCCTCACTTTCGCTCCGCCCAAGACCATTAATAATTTTTTGAATTTTTCTCTACCCGATACCATCAACGATGCTTTCCTCGATACCCTCACTTTTTCTTTGCCCGATGCCATAATGGAAAGTTTCTCTACCCAATGCATCGAATGTTACACTCCCAATAATCCTCACTTTGCTTTACCCGATATCCTTAATGTTTTAACCTCACAACCTCCTTTTCTTCTTATATATACACAAATGGTTCAAGAAAATATCTCTGCAATTTCCTCTCCTCCAAACTCCTTCTCCCACGTTTCACTCTCACAAAATATCCTTCATCGTTTCATACTTCCCTGACAAATGGATCCCCATAAGATTATTTGGGATCTTTTGAATCCAAATGATAGTTCATCATCTAATGAGTTTGATGATGAAATTAATGATAGTTCATCATCTGATGAGCTTGATAATGAAATTAATAGTTTATATTTGTCCTCATATTTCATCCTAAGAGTCATAAGCACTTGAACCTTGTCTGATATATAAACTTAATTAACTTGATATGTGCTTTTATATGTGATTTCGTACATACATAATATGTTAAATCTAGTCATATACATGTAAATAAATGAATTAAAAGAAACTTTGAATAAAATGTGACTAATTAAATGAAAACTAATTCAAAAGAGAATATTCAAAAAATACTTAAATGATGTAGCGCAATGTGACACGATGTGTAGTAGACATGTGAAAATAAATGACGTAGCGTAATATCAAAATGACAAGTGATCTTATCTAGGTTTTACTTTAGTATTATAAAGTAGATTAGACATAAAGGCTTTAAACGAATCATATAAATGTGTAACCTTTTAATTTAGAAATATAAATGTTTGACAAATTAGTTAAAATATATGATAATACGTAGTCTCTTAAACTAATTTTGAGATAATGTTGTTCCAAAAATAATAAAGATCATTTAAAAAAAATTCAGATATTTTCATATATTAATTAAAGCAACATTAAAATTATCCTAGTATATATAATATATCATTTAGATGAGATATTTATGATTACATTGAATTTTAATCTAGAATAAAAAATCAAAATAACAAAATGAATTTTGATTTGGATATTGTGCCGACAAACAAATATTAATAAAAAATGCATGAATTATGATATTAGTTTTAGTTTATTTGGGAAGTATTCGATGTAGATATCTTGTTTCTTAATCTTTGATTTTATCCGGTATGTTTTATTTACTCTTTTTTACAAAAAATCGTTTAACCAAATCTTTTGACATATCATACCGATTAGGTAAAATGAAAAATAAGTTCATAGTGTCAAAAATTATTCGGGTTAATTAAGAACCATCAACTAATATGGAGAATTACAAAAATTGAAAGGAAAATTCAATCATATATCTGATGTCCTAAATTAGTTTTAGATATTGTATTTTGAATCTCATATCGAATAACTTTTGATTTTTTTTTTAAAAAAAGTTATAGCCGAACTCACAATTTTTTATTTTCTTTAACTTTTATTTAGTTTACAAGCATATATCCACAAATATCAAGCAATTAGTAACAACTTTTTAATTTTCAATTGACCATTAATCGTTGTTGTTAAGATTTTTCAGTATCTGATCTTCAATTAGTCTCACTTTTTGAAAATGCGCAAGTAGTTGAATTGTTGTATTCCAGTTCACGATTACTGCATCTTTTAGAGATTTTTTGTCAATTAAAAGGTCCAAAGCCTTTACCGAGATACACGCCGCGATGAACCAAGGATTCCAAGACAGTGACGTGGCAAGGGATGTGTAGATCGACACTCACCGATGATGGCGTGATGATGGAAATAAAGGGAGATTGGCCATGGAGGGAAAAAATATTGACACTCAACGGTGATGGCGGTTGAGCTTTGAACGAGGCAAAGGCATGGGCATCGACGAGTCTGGTGTTCTGGATAGTCATTTTGAAGAAGACTCACATGGAGATCAGTCCATTCTCTCTTTTTTTGGCAAGAGGAGATCAATCCAATTCTGAGTTAGTTAGTGTTGTGGAAGTTTTGGATTTGTAATCTTTGTGATGGATTTGTAATTTTGTGATTGATTTGTATTTAAACTAGGAAAACATTAGTGCTAGATTTAGGATAAAAATCTATGATATATAATTAAATTTTTTTATAACAATAAAAAATAAAATAACATATGACAGTTCTTAATGAATGAGTGTCATGTAGCGTAGTTAAGTTTTTATTTAGTATATATATAGAATGCGGATTTAGTGAAAACACTTCTTAAAATGAGAACTCTCTTAAAATGCGAATTGATGCACAAGTCTGTACAATAAGGTGCACAAGGGAAAGAAAGTGCATAATGCACTTGCAATCTCATGCACACATATTTGGGTGCACAATTGTGCACTAAGTTGGTGCACAACTAGTCTCCCCCATTGACCCACCGGAGCTCCGGTGTTGACCACCGTTGACCGCCATTGACATGTGTTGACCGGACATTGACCAACATTTACCGGTGTTGACTAACCCTTGACCGGTCAGTGCACTAGCTTGTGCACCACTTCGGATGTGCACCATGTTATGAATACTTGTGTACCATGTTGGAATTAATTGTGCATCATTTAAATAAAAATAAAAGTGTACAATTAAAGAAAATACAAGCGTACCATGTTATAACTAAATGTGCACCGCGTTACAAGTAATTGTGCACCACAATTCATATGTTTTGTGCACTGAGAAGATTCATGTGTTTGTGCACTCTATTGTATTTAAAAAATTCAAGTGCACTACTCAATAAAAATCGGGTGCATAATTCAACATATTATGGTACACTTTTCAACAGACTTTGGTGCACAAACTCGTATAAATTTTTTTTCTAAGTACAATAGCAGTGCACAATGTTTGTGCACTGCTATTGTACTTAGAAAAAAACAAGTTCATTACTCAATAAAATTTTGGTGCACAACTTCACATATTTTGGTGCACTTTTCAATAGAGTTTGGTGCACAAATTCGTACAACTTAGTGCACAAGACTAGTTCGCATTTTATGCGAAATTCTCATTTTAAGAACAATTCTCATCAGATCTGTTCACTATATATATATATATAAGTGATTATAATTCATAAGTGTTGTTCTTCACACCAAAATATATGTCTACCTCACACTTTTATATATTTTTTTACTATAAAACCCTCCCACTTTCTTTCCTTTTACTTCTTGAAGAAGCTCACCTATATACACACACCCTTCCACCAAAGATACAGTACCTTATTTCCGACATAGAGAGTATGAAAGTTTCAGATTCGTATGGCGTCCATGTACCTTATTTCGTACGAAAATTAGTTATAGAAAATAATTTGCAAAGAATTTGAGAGGAAGTTTCGCAAATAAAATTCACATAAAAAATCAACAAGTTAACTCCATGAAAGGGTCATTGATATCTTTTATTCAAACAGTGTGAAATATCAAATCTATAACTTAAGTAGTTAACCTTTATTATTGATTCATATGAAAAAGTTTATAAATTGATATTGTATCCTTTTTTACCACAAAAATATCTAATCAGTTCAAAACTATAAATAATTTATTTATTAATCGTGATAATTTTATTTCTATTTCCATATGGTTTATTTTAAAAATAAAAAAAAGTTCCATTTTTATATTATAATATTTAGTATTTACTTTATATAAATTGTTTTTACCATATATTAAATCCGATACGAGTATAAACTAAGTATTTTGATTTGGAAACTATTATCCTATATTAGAATATTAAACCCTCCAGAAAAGAATTAAAAGACATAAGATATTACCATGTTATGGGCAAATATATTATCATATTATGGGCAAAGATATTATAGTAATTTCAAGGTGTACAGGAGTATTAATTTAGTGTGAAGATTAACATCACCCTTATAATGGGTTAATAGCCTGCTCAAATCAGTTGTTGAATATGTCGCGCATGTCATACTCAGATCTTCTGCTTATTACCATTTTTAGTACGTTGCTGTTCAGGCCAAACCCTATCAATTATAGACGAGAATATCATTTAACCGGTAAGTAAATTACATATAAACATACTTGTTTTAGAAATTATTATCTTAAATTGAAAAGCTTAAATCCGAAATAAAAAATTAAAATCATCAAAATAAGTAATATCTAACTAACATTTTCATAATAAACTGCTTAACCTATACCATAAGGAGATAGGTTAGAAAAACCGTATATATATATATATGGTTTTTCTAGTGTGTGTTCATGGACACATACTAATAAGTTAAAATAGAAAATTATCTAAAATATTTTTAAAAGAAAATAGATAAATCCTTGACAAAAAAAATTAAATTAATAACTAAAAAAATTATTAAAATTCTTACAGTCTGCCCATGTACACACTAAAAAAACATTACATATATACATGTCGGCTATGTAGGTGTCATCTTAAGATTCTTAATTAATCAACAGTGAACAAACTATGTGTCATCTTAACCAGTAGTGAACAGTAGTGAACAGCTGTCTTGCACAAGAATAGTTGTTCAGCCGATAGAGTGTAAATATGGAATAAATTTGAATAATATCTTTTTTATTTGGTAGCATAGAGGAAAGCCTTTTTAAATGTCGGCTATGTATGTGTCATCTTAAGATTTTTAGGAAAGTCACTCAATCTAGCTATCTTACTATAAAAATTGGAGAATCTTACTATAAAAATTGAAGTTTGCTTAACTACAATACTTATTTTGTCTTATTTGGATCGTTTTTTTGATACAATAAAAATTAGACTGAAAATCACAGAAAACACGGTTATTTCTTTCATTCATTATAATTGTTTACGATAATGAAAACACATGGTTATTTCTTTCAATTGGGTTTTATTTTTATAAAAAATTATACGTGTTAGTCACGAGGTATTGCGGATTTCGCGTGGTGCCAAAAGTTTTTAAAAAAGTCAAGAAAAATTGGAGTTTGCTTAACTACAATACCTATTTTGTCTTATTTGGATCTAAATTTTGAATTCTCAATTCTTGTGCTATTTGGCCTCTATTATTTCTTTCATTCATTGTAGTTATTTACGGTAATGAAAACACATAGTTATTTTATCCAATTGGGTTTTATTTTTATAAAAAAAATTATGCATGTTAGTCATGAGGTATTGCAGATTTCGCGTGGTGCCAAAAGTTTTTAAAAAAGCCGCGTGATAACTCGACGTTTAACAAATTCCGTATTATATCCTCAAGTATTATAAAAAACAAAAATCATTACAAATTATCTATATATTATATATAATTAAATAAAATTATAATATTCTTGTTTTTTTTAAATCACCTCATCTTTATTCTTTTTATAAGACCACCAAATTTATTTATTTTTTATAAAAAAATATTTAAAACTACTCTTATTTACATATTCTTCATTACACCATAACAGTGCTATTTTTAAAGAATTAATATAATTTATTATTTATATAAAAATAAAAAATACAACCTTATTCAAATATCTTTTTTCAATTAATACTTTTTTTTTCAACAATCAAAAGTACATGGTATTTTGATTAAATCCTTTTTTCTTTCAAAATAATATTTGAAATCTGGGTTTTTGTAAAAGTTACCCGATAACATTTTATGCGAGAACAAAAAAAAATCATAAAAGTAGTTTTTTTTGTTTAAAATATATATACAATATTGGGTATTCTATAATAATAATTATGATGTCAAAAAATGTGTAAATAAAAAAAGGTTTCTTAAATTTTATGATTTTATAAAAAGATAAAGATTAGGTCTTTACTTAAATACCACAAAGATATGATATTTTTATTAAATTAAGTTTAAAATATGGGTAGCTTATAATTTTTTGTTGCTTTTTATAATGTTTGAGGGCACTGAGCGGAATTTGTGAAACCTCAAGGTTACCATGCGGAATTAACGATACCTCGTGGCTACCATGCGAAATTTCTCTTTTAAAACAAAAAATTAGGATTTTCGGATAGACTAGGCTCATATGTAAATAATGGTATATTTTTTCCATGTATAGAAAACCTTTCCACGTCTTTTTGTTTTCATCTCTGAGTATGTCCTTTACCCATCCTTAAATTGCACCACGTTACTTTCTTGTAGGTAATGCGTTGTTTCTTCAGTTTTGCTACCTCCAATGTTGGATTGCACTTCAAACCAACTCGCAGTATCTTCAATAAATATATATGCCTTCTTTCTCTTCTTCACTTAATTACATTCTTGTTGTTCGCAATGAATACATTAATCATCAATTGGTGAGGCCGTGTTTTAGAAGAGTATTTTTATGTGCAAAGTGAACGCTAACTAATTGTGAGATATTGATGGAAGAAGTGATAGGCGCCCTATTGCTACTTGAGGCAAATTGTTGGGAACTCACTACTGATGCTAATTTTGATGTAGTTTAGATCCAAAGGACGAGTTTGGCTTAAAGAAAATAAACCGCACTTCTTGTTTCAACTGCTTATACGCCTACCTCTATAGTTGATACAACTTCTATAAGCCATTTGGGTATTGTATATTTATTTTAAGTTTCATTTTTTCTTGTTCCTTGTAATCAATTTACGACACCACATATTCATTAATTTTACATGTGACTTTGAGTTGTAGTATAATCGTTTTATAGACCTAGTGGAACGTGTCTTTTTTCGATTTGGAATTGCAATCTTAAAACGAGCTTCAGATTACTACCTTTGATTTAGTTAATCAATAATGATACAACATCTTCTGTTGCTGAGGAGGATACTTTTGGTAAAAGAATACCAAAAAGTTTCACAAGTCGAAGATTAGTCATAAAGCAAGAGCAAGGAGGTAAAATCCTTCAAAGCTATGCAAAAGGTCCTTTTTTGTGCGAGGAGTACCACCTCTCTTTCAACCAAAAAGAGGCATGGAGAAGGTTAATCGACAACAATCAACAAAAACTTCAGTAAAATACCAGTATTTCCTCTCAACAATTTCCCAGTTTTATTGAGTCATTTACAAAAAAATCTCATTCATGACATGATTTTGTTTGTTGTGTAGTTGGCGAGTTCTTGAGACATCAACTTGTACAAATCAATCTGCTACAAGCAAAAATCAAAAGCCCCCAATACCTTCGGTGTCTATTGCAATTATGGCTATTAACTACTAATTAAATGTAATAATTTGTTACTGGATGTTTCTTGAGCTTGTCAAGGCTATTTTCCTTCTATTGGATGTCATAGTTATGAGATTTATTCACCTTAATCAATCAAACTTATTTAAAACGTACAATATTATTAATGTACTTTAGTATACAAACACTTATGTGAAGGTCTTCAACTCAAAAGATTTAAAATATTTGCATGTATTGAGAATGAGAGAAGACACATGCCAAAGAGAGACTAGCTTGTGACAATACTTTCGAACTCCGACACCTGATTGAGCATTGAAAGATGCATAATTTGACAATATTGCAACAAAATGTTACTATGAAAGCTCATATTTGGATTGGTTCCACACATTAATATATTTGACGCCAAAATCGATTTAACGAAATTAGGAAGGAATGAGCGAATGTTTTAGATTCTAAAACTATTGGAGGCTAATATAAAAATTGTGCCAAAAAAATCCAAAGTCAATTCTTAAATAAAAGGAAAATATAAAAGAAAAATCGGTTGTTGCTAATTACAAAGGAAAGTCAGCACACGACTTAATGTGGTCGTATATGGTTTTTAACAATTAATGAAGCACTTTGTAATAAACCTATAAAAAATAATCCATAGCACCTATAGTGTAGTCATAGTTACTTATTGGTTGGATTAGGATATTGAAGTTTCATTACTATATTTTCTTTATTTGGCAGTTAATACATATATAGTGTTCCGTTATATCAATTATGAGGGCAAGAGGTATGTTCAGAACCTTTCTATGTTTGTGACATTTTCGCTTTCCCCGACTGAAGTACTAAATCGACACATTGTTTGAGTAATTCTTGTTTACTAGATAGCTATTGCACATGTGATTATGTTTCAAACTTGAATCTCAAAATAGAAAACTTAGCATTGTTTTCTCCTTGAGGTGATAGTACACCGTGTCTTCACATGAAAAGAACTCTACAATGTGCATTACTTTCAATTAATTTACCTATACTTCATGGTTTTAACCCGCTCGTCTAAATGTTATGTTTTTATAGCCTACAGATCTGAGAAAAACCTATTTTGGTGTGGTGCAGTGGTGTTACGAATGTGGCTAACCTATACTTCATGAGATGGAGTTCAATGTAATAGAGTATAGAATATGGTTATACCAAGAATTTTCTTTCCGCACACTCTTAGTAAAAATATCAATTTTTTATTGTCTGTCAATTTTTTTAAAAATCTATATGATATTGCTAATATTATGAAATTTTCCTTCTACACATGAGTAATCTGGCATTAGGGAATTTGTTTCATACGAGGCTGAAATCATATTAATTATGGTACTAGGGAATTTGTTGGAATGAATTTACAAGTGTCATTGAGTTTTAGTGATAGTTTTCAACGCCTTTTATTTTATTCTTAATTTTAATTGTTTTTGAGTTTTAAATTTATTTTAATATTTTTTTTTGATAAGAAAATTATTCAAATTTTAATAATTTTAATTGTCTGTCGAATTTTAATAATTTATTTAAATAATTTTTAGTGTATTTATCCACTTACTTGACAAAAAATATATCAAAATACACATACATATTAAATAAAGTGTCAATGTTCTTTAATCATCGGATAGCACGCGGTGCCTCCCTAGTTTCCTAAAAAAAGTGAGTTTTTTCTATCTTGGTAAATGATTGAGGAGCATGCTATCTTTTATTGTATCCTATTATTCACGCGCCATTGGATTTAAATTTAAAATGTCCCACATTGTTTCTTATTATATACCGTAAGAGTTCTTAATTTCGTCTGAACATATAAGGCCAGACTCACATTACTTATTTACTTAGGTTCGATTTGTATTGATATGATATCAGAGTATTAGATATGAGTGTAAGATATCAGTCATACTCATATCTGTGTTTAGTATGTTCTGATATCGATATCAAACTAATATCTGATATCTGCTATTTGGTATATGTAGATATTGATATCAGTAATATCAAAATGATATTGGAGTGTTATTTTGATCTCTCCAAAAAAATTGGTATATCAAATAGTTTTTTTCTAGTGTGTGTCCATGGACACACTATAATAACTTCATTTTTAGTAATAAAACTCCATTTTTAGCAATAATTTTTTTAATCATTAGTTTAATTTTTTTGCTAAGGGTTTATCCATTATATTTTAGGAAATATTTTGAATATAATTTCCTATTTTAACTTGTTAGCATGTGCCAATGGGCATACACTAGGAAAATCGTATCAAATATATCACTCATTCTCACACCCATATCCGATACCTTGATATCGCTCATATCATATCTTAATATTCATACCGAGATACCGATACCGATATCCAATATCCAATATCTTTAAAAGTGAGTACCTAGTAACGTGAATAGTCCAATTTAAGATAATTAAATGACTTCAATTAAACTTTCATCAAACGATGACGTTTCCATCTCTTTATTTTGGTAAGACGTTTTCATAATTTGTGAGGAGGTAAAATCATATTCAATAATGTTTTATCCATGTTTTCCCATTATTTTGTTTTATTTTCAGCAAATAAGAGTTTTGGGCCTAATTTGAGAAGCTCACCAAGGTAAAAAAGGCCCGCCCTCTTCATCAGGCAAGGTAAAATATGACCTTGGGGACAAATAACCTCCTTCTTCTCTTTCTCTTGAACGGACATGAAGGAGGCAACCTCCATTGATTTCGATCAATCATTCGATATCTGATTTGAGTGTCGGAGGGACTTTAGGGGAGATTCGGCTCTCCCGTTTACTCGACTTTTTGGTTGCAGATCAGGCGAACTCATCGGATCCTTGGGATATTATCGTCGTCATCAACACAATTTATTGTGATGCGGATTTATTCTATCACAATTTGTTACAAGTTCATTGATATATAAACGTTGTTCGTTTCACGTAACATAATTTTAACTAGGAAATATATAGGGTTCTTTCGTTAGGTTTTCAAATATAGCTAAATGTTTTAATTGTTGTTATGTAGATAAAATTGAAGTACGTACAAATTATAAGAAAGAGAAATATCAGATTGAGGGGTACGGTTGACGATAGACGTCCAGCCACGAATTGTAATATACGTACGTGATCATATTTTATATGCATCTGATCGATAACAGCTACGAATTTTGTTATACGTACGGGGCAATTTTGATACTTTGTCTTTTCAGAAAAAGGATGTTGTTTTCAGATTCTATTTCTCCTTTCTTTGTAACTTTGACAAATGAGAAGTAAATATTGATGCTATATGCATACGTACACGCACACCTAAGAAACTATATGAAAAATGTTATAATTTAAAGTCGTGGCGCCATTGTAATGACATTATAAATAATAATGGGGTCGTGTCTGTTGAAGCATAACTTTTTAACATAAACAAAAGAGGACTAATATATTTGATGGCTAAGGCCAAAATATTGGAGGCACAAATTGCAAAAGTTTAGTTCTTTCTCTTTTAAGAAAATTCATTCTATCTTGATTTGTGCAAATCTTACTTCTGAGAATAAAGAAATTTTGATCAATATTTTTGATTTTACATCTCCATTAAGACTCAGAGTGATTATCTTTACAAAAATATGCAAAAATGAAAATGACTCTGCCTAATGAAAACGCTCCCTTTTGCCTTGAACCCCAAACCCTAGTTTTTCAAGCGCCGTCAACACTGCACCTTGACAATCTACCCTCCGATCCCCTCAATCTCCCTCTGCTTAACCATGATCTTGAGTGTAGTACTCTGGATCGGGAGTCCTAAATCCCTAACCCAAATCTCTACCCAAAAATCAAGCTCACTCCTTGCGGATCCACTATCACATCTTTGACTGATCACCTACTACTGAGTACTCCTTGTCATGAGAACTTCCTTCACCTGCGGATCCACTACGTTGGTTGGTGCCACTGTTCCGCCGTCGACTTTACAAAGAGAAGTGATTCGAAGACCCCATTGACATCCTCGTCTGTCGATGTTGTGTGGAAGAAAGGAAATAAATCGATGAAGGTGACCCTATGCTCTCCCACAATAGACTCCTCACCCAAAGTAAAGTCGTATCTCGCCTCCGATGATGCCAACCAACATCACCCTTATCTCTGTCCTCTGGGCGACCGCAAGATGTAGAGGTGCTAGTCGGGTGTTGCTCTACTGAGACGTTGGGAGGGAGAGATCGGGTACTGCATTGGTGTTCAAGTTCTCGTCCCTGCTGCACCTGAGTGGATTTGGAGCAGTCTACAACTCCAACCCTCCTTTTCTGGGAGATCTTCGAACCAGATTTACAAGTGTTTTCCTTCCTTATCTCCTCGTTGTTCTTCCTTGCTTGATCTATTTTATGTTTTCTTTCCTTTATCTTTGAATCCTGACTGGCTGAATCTGATTCACCAAACCCTGATTACATTAGCTTGATCTCTGGTTTTTTAAACTGGTTTTCTTATTGCTTTCTCGTTTCAGTTTGTGTTTGTGTGGTTGTTGTTCCTCTATCCATGCCTAGGGATATAGGAAATAGAAATTTGATAGAGGCTTTATGCACCTCTCCTGGTACCTTTAACTCATCTGCTAACCTTAAAGCTACTAGCCCTGACCCAATTGTTTCGAACCCTAATGAGGCAAACCCTCCTTATGTGGTCAAAACCAATACTGAATCCACTTGGTACACCACTCTACAAAATCAGGTCTTTGGACATGGAGAAAAATAGCAGCTCACTGAACAATGTGGATGGCTGAACAAAAACAAAAAAATGAACCATATTGCCCTGAACAAACAACACTGGAGACTGATCTCTATGCTTTACAATAACTCGAATCTGACTGGGTTGGTGTACATGTATGAAAATATTATTTTCCTGAACATGTATCATGAAATCAGCTTATGCTTGGAGTGACTCTGTATAACTAGTTGTGTTAATGACAACTCTCAGCTTTATCTTACAAAACACTACAAAAAACAGAAACTTTATTGCAAAAATAAGTTTATGTTCTTGCTGTGGCTTTGTGTTCTCTACCATCATAATTATTATCATAAAACTGATCTTTCTATCCCTTTCATATTTTATAATGTGATAGGGGATCTGATGTTGGATGAGAATTTGGAATGCTGGGTATACTTGCATGTTTTGTGCTTGCTTACCCTGTCATTTTTATGTTGCTCACCATTATGCTTTGACAGCAAAAGAATTTATGATGCGCAGCTGAATTTTAGATGTTTTTATCTCAACTCTTACTACTACAATAGGTTAGTCAAGTATGATAACAAATGCAAGTGGTGGGCTTGTGTTAGCTGCTTGCTATATCAATCCAGATATTCCATTGGTGAATAACTGACCACTACTGATCCTTCTTACTCTTTGAATAACTATAAATATAAGGTAAGTTATCCTTCCCTGATCAAACATTTAATCTATAATAATTCTAATATGTGGTTTGCTTGTTGTTTGTTCTTACAAGAGGCAATTAAATGTACTACTAGATACTATATTAGTATCAACAAAGGTGATATTGACAAGGCCAATGAACCAAGATGGCACAGAGAAACAATACAAAAAATGAACCCTTATCCCATGAACACATTTTTATGGAGTTTCAACTCCAAGAACAATCATAATCAGAAATATGTGTGGTTATTGTACATTTCTTTTACAATTTCACACTCAACCTTCATAGATCATTGTGGGTGCTACCCAACTTATTTCTATACTACTATTAATGAACTTTACCCTATGGAAGGCAACACTTTTTGTATTTATATAAATAGGAAATCAACTCTGTCTCGTCTTAGTTTTCTTGTGAATCATTTTGTGGGTGCTACCCAGCTTATTTCTATACTACTATTAATGAGCCATGTTGAACAATTCAAAATAAAGACAATATTCGCCTATGAAAGTATTTCACTTTGTTGTGATTCCAAGCATATTTTTGATATGTACCATAATTTATGGTTCTTTCTAAACAAAAGTGGTTACTTATAAGGAAAAAAATAGATTATAAAACAATTCATAAGAAAACCTGTGACTGCTAACACTTGTCATAAATTCCAACATAAAAAAACTAGAAGCAAGACCCCTAACTGTCTTAGGATATGGGGCAATTATTCATTTGATTTTTTATGAAGATTACAACCTGAAATTGTCGTGGGATCGGAAAAAAAAATTATGGATGGATGTTGAATCCTTCTGCAAGATTGAACGAATCCAAATACTAGCATTATTTGAAACTAGAACGAACAAAGAACCTAGTGAAAAAAACATGGAAAACAATTGGATTTGATCAATTTCATTTTGTCCCAGCTACTGGATTTTCAGGTGGTATTTGCGTCATGTGGAAAACATACCAACTCACAAATGAAATACTTAAAATAGAAAAAAATTGAACCAAGATTTGTCAGTATTAAATATACAAATCTATGCACAAACATTCAAGCCTTGCTCATTCTCACATATGCCCCCCCGAATGAGTCTGGTAAAAATAAATTTTGGGAAACCATTATTTCATTTATCAAAAACAGTGCCTATCCTTGTATTGTGATGGGCGACCTTATTGAAATTCAAGATCCCACTGAAAAATTGGGTGGTTCTTCTCCACCACTAACTAAATTTGCTAGATTAAGACACTTTAAAAATGAATGTGAATTATTGGATATACCAATACAAGAAAATACCTTTACCTGGCGGAAAAACAAAACAGAGATTGATAACATGTATAAAAAACTGGATAGAGCTTTGATTCATCACCAAATCTTGCAATGGTATACAAATATCTGTACCAAATATTATGCATTGACTAGTTCGGATCACTGCCCCATATCCATTGAACTAGCATCTACTATATCTCTCAAAAATCAACCTTTCAAAATTGAAAAAATCTGGATGACAAGAAAAGACTTTAGAAATGTAATCAAACAAGCTTGGAGAACAAATTACCATGGTTCTAGAATGTATAATCTAGTATCCAAGACAAAGATGCTTAAAAAACATGCCAAAATTTGGAATAAAAGCACATTTGGTAATGTGTTTACCTAGCTTCAAAACATAGAAAAACAGCTATTTGACATTCAGATAGATACTTTTACAAACTTTATTAATAATCTAATCCAAAAACAAAACAGACTCATCGAAAAGAAATAAAAACTTCTTAGCTTCCAAAAGATGTTTTGGAATCAGAGAGCAAAAGTAAAACATATAAAACTTAATGACACTAATGCAATATATTTTCATAAAATAGCAAGTGGTAGAAGAAATAGATTAAGGAAATCAAAACCCAAGAAGGGACTAGCATAATTGGAGAAGAGAATATCATAAATGAAATCAGAAATGATTTTATAAAGAGATTTAAAAGTGAAGAAATGAACGAAGGTTTACTAAGGGATAACCTTGAATTAATTCAACCTGAAATCTCAATAGACGAAAATGTAGATTTAATAAGAAATGTCTCTAATGAAGAGATTAAAAAGGCTGTTTTTAACATTGGTTCGGATAAATCACCGGGCCCAGATGGAATGACAACAAGATTCTATCAAAAATATTAAGACATTGTAGGTCCATCTGTGATTCAAGTTGTGAAAAGTTTCTCTCTTTCGGGGAAATTATTCAAACAAATCAACCATACATTTATATCATTAATCCCAAAATGTGACAATCCTAACTCTACAAACCACTATAGACCTATAAGTCTATGTTCCATAATTTATAAAATTATATCAAAAATCTTAACAACAAGGCTTAAAAGCACTATGGAAAAATTAATTCATCCCTTGCAGGGAGCTTTTGTAGCAAATAGAGTCATCCAAGACAATATATTAATAGCCCATGAAAATTTTCACTCATTTAAATCGAATCAAGGAATCGAAGGATTCATAGCTCTAAAATTAGATATGGAAAAAGCCTACGACAAAATTGAATGGAATTTCATTATTAAAATATTGGAGAAATTTGGATTCCATGCTAAATTTATCAACTGGATAAAAGAATGCATTATGACTGTCTCATTCTCGGTACTAGTCAATAATGGCCCCACGGAAATTTATAAACCAACCATAGGACTTCGACATGGAGATCCCCTCTCACCATTTCCTTTTATACTAGTATCTGAAATCCTAGCTCGAAAACTACAACGAGCATCTGAGAGACCTCGAAAACCTATTGGCTTCCAAATCTCTAGACATGGAACGCGAATTCCTTTCTTGGCATTTGCGGATGACATTATGATATTCTCAAAAGCAAAACAAGAAAACTGTAAGGAAATTAATGATATCGTGGATGAGTATTGTAAAATATCTGGACAAAAAGTAAACTTTCAAAAATCTGCCTTTCAAGCTACGAAAAAAGTAACCAACACAAAAAATTGTCGATCTAAGGTATTCTTACAATCACAAACATGATATCTCTTGAAAAATATCTAGGATGCCCTATCATTAATGGTAGAGTGAACGTAAATACATTTGCTGATCTTTTAATTAGCACACAAAAATAATTAGCCAAATGGGAAGCTAACTCTCTATCCCAAGCAAGTAGAACAACATTAATAAAAGCTAATCTTGCTTCAAGACCTAATTACCTTATGCAAAGTTTTATGCTTCCCGTAGAAACTCATAATGAACTTGGTAAACTAAATAGAACCTTTTTTCTGGAATAAAGATCCCTCGTATAAACCTCTTATAGGGTGGGAAAAGATTTGTAAACCTACACAACAAGGAGGACTCGGATTGCGAAAATTGAAAGATATGAATAAAGCATTACAATTTAAATTATTATGGAAAATCTTGGTTGAACCAGATAATTTCTGGGTGAAAATTATAACCGAAAAATACCTGAAAATACAACATATCTTACATTATGAGAAAAAAGGCTATTGTTCTTGGCAGTGGTCCAAAATGATTGAAATTCTAGACGAATTCAAAATCGGACTCATTTGGCAAGTTAGAAATGGTAGAACTATTAAATTCTGGACTGATAGATGGTTCTTAAAGATTCCCTTATGCGACATTACCACCATACAACCAACTCAGAACAAAGATGCATTGGTGGTAGATTTCATTTTGCCAAATAATACTTGGAATAAAGAAAAGATTGAACAAATTTTACCAACTGACATATCTAAACAAATCACTTTCATACCAATACCCTTAAACAATATAAATGATAGAATGTACTGGGAAGCCAATAAAAATGGTTGGTTCTCTACAAAATCCGTCGTGGACATGATTAATGAAAATAAAAGATATACAGCTTATGACTCTTCCTGGATCTGGAAGTCGGACACTTATCCTATGGTTAAAAATTTTCTTTGGAAAATTATGAAAACCAAACTCCCAACCAAAGCAATTAAGAATAGCTGAAAAAGGAGTAGTACTCCCTCAGGGATGTGTCTGCTGCAATGCACAAACTGAAGACTCTAATCATCTTTTATTCCTGTGTAACCATACCATGAAAACCGAGAAAAAATAAATAACCAAACATTTGGAATCATCAGATCCTTAAACATTATAAATAAAAAAAACATATGAAATAATCGAGGAAATCCGACACAAAAATGAAAGATCACAATTCTTAGAATTGGCGGTCTCTTGGTAGGGAATCTGGTTCTATAGAACCAACAAAGCTTTGGAAGAACAAATGATGACATTGACATGATTAAGGATGTACCTATTTACATCAAAAATTAAATCCATAATTTGAAACAAACGAAGAATTGGAACCTAGACTGTCTGGCCGAAGATAAACAAAAAAAAAAGAACAATAACATCAACAGTAGACGACCAAAGAAGAAATGGAAGAAACCACCGGATAATTTCATAAAAATTAACACGGATGGATCCACTAAGACTAATGGAGAATCTAGCTATGACTTCATTTTTCGAAACAGCAAAGGTGAACCAATATTCCTCTTTGGGGACAAATGTGGAAAGAAAAGTAAGTATGATTCTTGATGTTGGACTTTCTTATACACATTCTTGTTTTTTTCTTTAGACATTTTCCTTCTGTTCGGTTCTGGGATCAGGCCTTTGCTGTTTTTTGTCATTGTATGTTTATGGCTAATCAAGAGTACTTAGCTTGTTCACTCGATTGTCATGGTAATGCTATTTTTGTTGATCTCATGCCTAGGCAAGATTGTCCCTTGTGGTTTTTTGTTGATGATTGGATATGCTTTAGAATATAGATCATTTCTTATGCTTGTGTTGGTTTGTTCTTCACAAACACTAG
The DNA here is from genome assembly GCA_027886185.1 of Rheum nobile. Taxonomy (NCBI): domain Eukaryota; kingdom Viridiplantae; phylum Streptophyta; class Magnoliopsida; order Caryophyllales; family Polygonaceae; genus Rheum; species Rheum nobile. The sequence continues at coordinate 7,408,260 of WOAB01000531.1, read as the reverse complement.
GGAATTTGTAGGGGTGTTTGTTTGATTAAGTACAATTTATGAAATGGTGTTGGGAATATGCTCATTTTTTTAAAGAAGAATTTATAGTATGGAGGAATGAAATCTTTATCTAGTCTATCTTGTAATTTTTCCAGGTCAAATGCATCTCCTATTGCTTAAACAAGTTTGAACCTTTCATAGATTTGAGTCTTGAAATAGATAAGGTTGATTCTCTACAGAAGGACTGACATGCTTGTTACTGAGTGTTGATTCAACTCTTGCTTTAACTGGTTCACAAGATAACTCTGTGCACCTTGTCAACATTTTGACTGGAAAGGTATTACTTGCCCATATCCTTTTTCTGATTAAATTATGTAATCCCACGATTTAAGTTTTTTACCACATGGTTCAAGTAGTGATGAAAAAATCAGTGTAGAAATGATTTCAATGTTCAGTGTTGGTCATGACTTGAATCCTTATTCATCTGGTGGTTGAATTATGGACCATCTCATATGGTTTGGGGAACTATTTTGTAAGTAGAGAGAATCTGCTAGGGTCTAACTGTAGTTTCTAACTGACCAAAATTACGTTTACTTTTTTTTAAAAAAAAGAGATTTTTACCCCGGTTTTAATGAAAAATCGGGGTCCCGATTTTTATTTTTATTTTTAAAAAAAGATCATAAAAATCGGGGTCCCGAAATATCTTATTTATTTTTAAAAAAAAAGGACTTTTGCCCCGATTTTTACGAAAAACCGGGGCCCGACATCCGGACCTGGTCGAGAACAACCACGGTTTTCGAACCGCGGTCCGAAGAGGGAAAAAACCGGGGTCCGAGTCCTACTTTTATACTAGTGTATGGTCTAAAGCTGGCACATCAAGCACATTTTCAACACTTTGCTTCCCATCTCTTGCAGCTCGGTTTCAAAGCTAGTAAATTTGACACTTGATTGTTTATTTACAACTCCGGCAACAATCAGGCTCATTTACTGGTTTGTGTGGATGATATTATTTTTACTGCATCCTCATCAGTCTTCCTTCAGACTATTATTATAGCTCTCAACAAAGAGTTCTCCATGATTGATTATGGTGCCCACCACTATTTCTTGGGAATTATTGTAACTAAGAACTCCACCGGTCTTCATCTCAGTCAAGAAAAATATGCCTATGAGATTTTGCAAAAAGCTGGTATATCTGATTGTAACCTCTACTGCATGCCTATGGACTCGAATCCCAAGCTCGGTCATGATGCTGGTCCACCAATCCTGAATCCGACCGAGTAAAGATACTTAGAAAGAACACTACAATATCTCACCTCTACCAAACCTAACATCGCAAGGTTACTTGTATCCCTTTTCTCAACTTTGATGATGATACTTTGATCCTTACTAACGCATCACACACATGCAATAAATCAAAAATATTTTGCCAACTTTACCTCAAGATCTGACCTTGCAATCCATTACCATAAAAGCTCTTGTCAAACCTTATTAAAAAAAAGCTAAAGAGCAAGCACCTTCTATTGATAGTATATTAAATATACAAGTTACAAAGAACATGTAAAAGTATTTAGGGATCCCTATTGTTAGAGGACGCGTTAAAATTGAAATGTTTGTTGACTCCCTAAGATGCATGAAAAAACAATTATCCAAATGAAAAGTTAATTTGTTATCTCAAGTCGAAGAACTATTTTAATTCAATCCAATCTCTTATCTAAGGTTAATTATTTATTGCAAAGTTTCCTTTTACCCTTTGGTATTTATAAACAAACTGATAACAGAAACAAAGAGTTTTTTGGAATAAATTATTTCTAATCATCACTCTCTTATTAATTGGGACAAGAATTGTAAACCAAAATATGAGGGGTGGGGGGGTGGGGGTGGGGGGGGGGGGGGGGGGGGGGGGGGGATAGGATTGCAAAAATGTACAAAACTTGAATAAATCTCTAGAAATGAAACTTCTTTGGAAACTTCTGGTAGAACCTGATAACATGTGAGTTCGTATAATAACTGATATATACATTGGATCTTCTAATATTTTCTCTTACAAAACTAAACACCTACACAATTCTAGCAATTTGCTCGACTTTTGCATATAAGAGATGTTTTTAAAAAAGGAATTATTTAGCAACTTGAAAATGGTCACTCGATTAATTTTTGGAAGGATCAATAGATATCTGATTGTACTTGAACCTTAAATTTGATAATGGTAATATTGATCTTAAAGAATCTCACTTCATAACTGCATCTAAGAATTTCGATATCCTAAAACTTCAATCTTTATTACCACCTCATATTATTACTAAAATTTTAAATATCAAAATTCCTAGTTCACAAATTGAGGATAAAATTATTTGGAATCTCTCAAGTGATGGAACTTTCTCTGTTAAGCCGCCCTTTAACAAATACCCATACCTCTCAAACGCAACATTGTGATTCCAACTCGATTAGGAAACTTAAATTCCTCCCAAAATCTAGAATTTCCTTTGAAAGTCAAGTACTCATTCATTACCGACTACTGAGCAATTAAAAAGACATTTTTCATATGTTCCCTCACAATGTTGCCTATGTAATATGAATGGCAAAGATCTTAATCATCTCTTCTTCATGTGTCCTTACACAATACAAATGATCCATATTATTGAGTTAAAAACTAGTCATTCGTTCTCTTTTCAAAATGATTCTGATTTCTTAACTAACCTTGACTACTTTCGATAATCAAACACAAACACATAACTCATTATCTTCCTATGGTGGACAATATGGTAAAAAAGAAACTCTATTATTTTTAGTAGAAACTCAAACTTCCCTGCTCTACTACTATCTGACTCTGCTATATTGTTTGCTCGTGATTGAGAAATTTCTCAATATCATGAATCTCTTGGTTATATTAAGCCAAAAACCAAACCTACTAAACGACAATTAATTAAAACCGAGTCTGGAAAAAGCCCCAACTGGATGGGTTAAACTTAAATCTTGACGGTTCTTTACGTGATAATAATAACTCTCATATTGGATTCATATTAAGGAATCACACAGGGTCTATTATCCATTTAGATAGAAAACAAATACCTAATACTACTATCATACATACTGAAGCATATGCGGCTCTTGAAGGTGTTAGAAAAATGGTTTCATTAAACGGTAAAAATTTGGTCATAGAGGGTGATAATTTAACAATTATAAACTCCATTAAAGGAATTTGGAAAATTCAATGGGAAATTCGCACAAATATACTAGATATTCATTCCCTAATGAATTACTTTGATTCTTTCTTAGTTTTCATTGCTATAGGGAATTAAACATGACAATTGACTTTTTGGCAACACGTGATATCCACGCTACAACAATAAGGAGTTTCATTGCAGACTTCATGCAAACCTTTTCTTCTTCACATCATCTATTTACTTCGAGACTAGATTCCAAAAGGAATTCTAGAATTGATTTTCTTAGTAAACATCCTGTAAAGATCATCTGCAGTGATAATTTAGGATTGTCCTATAATTAAAAGGGATCCTTGTGTTTACCTTGTAACAAAAATTTCCTATCGTGAAACCCTGTTCAAATTAGTTTCTAGATTTAGGCTAATGTTATTTACATGCACTTTTTTTTACTATATACACGCACTTTGGTACGATTTTAAAGGTGTATGCTTCCTGAATGTATACTAGTAATTAATCCGAATAACTGCTCACCAATAAATAAATGCGCATTTACGCTTTTTCACACCTCGTAGATATACACATTTATAGGGAACGTTTACTTAGGGCATCCACAACCTTGGTTTTTTAACTCGGGTTTTAGCCTATTTTTCTACTATCTCTGTCACATCATTTTAAAAACTCGTATTACTTTTTCTTCACATCCTTGGAGTTTTAACTCGGGTTTTTTAACTTCATCTTTACTTACCAAGTATATATTTCTATTATATAATTACAACAATAACATACATACATCATAGGTCTTATAATTTAAGATATTAAAAGATATAATATTCATTTTTAAATTTATTGATTTTCTATTTTATTTAAAAAATTCATTTAAGAAAAAATTACTTTTCTTGTATTAACCATGTTCATTAGAAATAAATTTTATGATAAATATATAATATGAGTGTTTACAAATAAACAAAATTAAATTAAAATATTAAAAACAAAATTTTAATAAATAATATATAATTTCGAGCTAGAATTGGCTCAAATAACTAAAAATCTCAACCCAAAATTTATATATGTGAGCCATCCGATTAGGCTTCTTCTGATGGTGGTGGACGCTTGTAAAAGAGATGGCAGGTTTTTTTAAGGATTTTTTTAGTAGAAATGTAGAAGAGTTTTTTAGCTTTTGGTTACTGTCTTTAAAATTTTTAATATATTTTATTTTAAAAAGCTCTCATTGGGAGTGCTTTTAGTTAAACAATCACTTAACACTATTAACTATATGTGAAAGGTTCACATAAGAATGATTTCTCCCCGAGAACGTGAGAATAATGCATATCAAGAATGCAATTTATGTATTTTTGAAAATGTTTAATTTTTAATTTTTAAATTTTCAAACATAAGGAGAAAAATTTATGTACATACAGGCAAAAACTTATGTAATTTTCAAAACTCATGTATATACAAGCAAAAACTGTGCACATTCTAAAGTGCATAAGTTTTGTATGTATGTGCATATGTTTTTTCTTGTATGTGTGTGACTTTGTAAAATGCATAAAATTTTGCATGTGCATGAGTTCTAAAATGCATAACTTTTTGCTTATGTGTGCATAAGCTTGACTTTGCATGTATGTGCATCATTCTCATGTTCTCACGCGAGAAATCATTCTCATCGGATCCTTCCCCTAAATACTATTATACTATATTATTCTAAGGATGAATTTGATGAATATATCTTTAACAAGGTAGTAACTGGGCGCTCGCACCCCATATGCACAAAATTAGGCACTTGACCCCCATAAACATACACGCGCATAAACAGAACTTGCTTGAGCCGCAAGCTTTTCAGAAGATCAAAACAACAAATTCAACCTCTACAAGCCTTCTATGTGGTCGATCGATGGTGATAACGAGAGAAATCACCATTTGATATATAATCGATGTGCACGAGCGAGGTTTCTACTGTCGACGAATTCTAGGTCGCATTCTGTCATAGAATTCATTGTGCGGACGGGAAATTTGAATCAAGCATCAAACACACAATCAAATCGAAGCGAAACTCAAAAACTGAGACCGAATCCAACGTACGAAGAAGGTAAACGTTCAAACATTGGATAAAAATCAACTTTTGATTTTAATGACAGTAATATTATGACAGTAACAACAGAAGTCGAGTTTTTGTGTTGTCATTATGAAACTTCTTGATAACAATAACAATTTTTATGTGTTTGTTGATGACAAATCTAGATTTAAGTAAAAAATTTGAATTATTATGATACTTAGCTAGCATACAAATCAGATGGATATTGGTGACAATTTCGATATGATATTGAGCATTGTGATGACAATTAGAGACTGTCATGAACCTTAAATATGATAAAAACTGATAATTCATATTGTGTGACAATTTACTATTAATGAAAGTAGCTATATTTTGTGTGTGACAGTTTCTATATGGTATTAAAATTGTGATGATAATTAGAGACTGCCACAGACCTTAATGGTGATAACAAATGATAATTGTCATTGTGTGACAACTTATTGCTAATGACAGTAGCTATATTTTCTGTGTGACAGATTCTATATGGTATTAAAATTGTGATGACAATTAGAGACTGTCACGGACCTTAAAGGTGATAACAAATGATAATTGTCATTGCGTGACAACTTACGTGCTAATGACAATAGCCATTATCTATGTGTGGCAGTTTCTATATGGTATTAAAAATGTGATGACAATTAGAGATTGTCACATACATTATGTAAGACCCGAGCTTTAGAAGCGTCATCCCATGCCAACCCGGGAACTTCCTAGGTGGTCACCCATCCTGGTACTACTCCCGCCCTAGCACGCTTAACTTTAGAGTTCTTTGTCCTCACTTGAACAATGAAAAGAAAGAGCTCTTGTTGACATGGATAACACTCTAATCCTTATAAAGGATTACAAATTTGCGGTGTTGCAATCACCCCCCACTTAAACCCTTGACGACCTCGTCAAGGCCCAAAAGACCGCCCTCTAGATCGAGCGACCGTCCACCGGACCAAGTCCACTCGTAACCCAGAGTCGGCTCTGATACCATTTATAAGGCCCGAGCCTTAGAAGCATCATCCCATGCCAACCCGGGAACTTCTCAGGTGGTCACCCATCCTGGTACTACTCCCGCCCTAGCACGCTTAATGTCAGAGTTCTTTATCCTCACTTGAACAATGAAAAGGAAGAGCTCTTGTTGACATGGATAACACTCTAATCCTTATAAAGGATTACAAATTTGGGGTGTTACACATTAAAGGTGATAGCAAATGATAATTGTCATTGTGCGACAACTTACTACTAATGACAATAGCTATATTTTGTTACAAACATGTAGGAAGTTTTTCGTGACAGTTTGATAATTGTGTTAACATGTTACTATAGTGTATATTATACTAACATATTGATAATTATGGTAAAAACTATCAAAGCTAAATGTTACTATAGTGATAGTTTGTAAATTACTATATTGTTTATTGTGACATATTTTCACTATTTTAAAAGCACTATTATCCTAGTTTGGTCACCAGGTGAAAATGAACATTCTAACAGTGTGCTATGGAGGGGAATGAGAATTTAAAGGAGAACAATGTGATTATGTTGGTAATATGATTACTAAGGCTTTTGTGATTGAAGAAAACATGCAAATGGTTGTTATCAAAGAAATGATTTTTGAGAGGTTCAACAACAAATCTAGTACAATTATTAGCTTGATGCACTTGCATCCATTCCAGAAATTGAAAAATCCTTATATTAATGGGGGTCCTCGAGTTTCATGGACATTACCTTTATATGTGATGTCAACTAAGAAGATGAGCAAGAATGAACAAAGTACTAGTACTACACAGAAGACTATAGTTACATTGGAGTCTGATAATTATTTTCAAGAAACACATTGACAGAAATATGCTCAGCAATGAATCTCGGAATAGAAATCAGATTCAGATTCATCAAAGCTATGAAGAAGATACCCATGTTCCAACAGATGATGACTTTCTGCATGTTGGACCGATTTTTCAGTGAAAGCAAGAACTCAAAGTGTTGTCATGTTAATGGCAATAAAGTAGAATTTTGGGTATAGGGTGAAGAATTCAACACCTGAGAGGTATAAAGTGATATGTGTGGATAAGGAAGGTACATGGAAATTAGTAGCTGGGAAATTGAAGGGTATAGATTACTTTGAGATAAGAGTATTCATTGACAATCATACTTGCTCATTTGATGTGAGATGTGCAAGCCATTGTAAATCTTCCTATAAAATTGTAGGAGAGATGATAAAGACAATGTAATATCACCAATCTTTTATTTCCACATCTATTGCTAAAATAACATCAGTTATAAATGATTTTCTTCTTCTAAAATGTAGGTTCAAAGTTGTTAGCAAAGGACCAAATCCTAAAGTGATTTGCAATGATATGAGGGATGGGTTCTATCAAAAAGCCAACTACTGGAAAGTTTGGAAGGCTCGGGAATATGCGCATAATTTGATAAGAGGAACACTTGAAGAAAACTATGCAATGATACCTGCATATTATCACATGCTGAAACAAGTAAACAATGGCACATACACATGCCTTGAAATTGGAACTTCAAACTGGTTCAAGTATATGTTTATATCAATTGGAGCATCGAACAATGGTTTTAATCTAATGAAAACTCCCTCTACTTAAAATATGCAAGAATATCTACAGAATTTGATAGTTGCAAACTGTCACTATTTCCTAATACTGACAGTTACACACTGTGACTAATTGTGACAGTTACACACTATGACTAATAGTGACAGTTAGACACTGTCATTATTAGTGACAGTTACACACTGTCACTATTAGTGATAACTGCAAACTATCACGATCAGTGAAAGTTGCAAACTGTCACCATTAATGACAGTTGCAAACTGTCACGATCAGTGACAATTGCAAATTGTCACCATTAATGACAATACCAAACTCTCACTTTAAATGACAGGAGAAAAAACTGTCACTCTATGACAGTAGGAAACAATTGAATTGTTTGTGACACTTACAATCTTCAAATAAAAAAATAATTTTATTGTTAAGTTATAACTAAGTGTAATAACATTGTCTTTTATAGGCGATCATGGTAGACGATACTCACCTACATGGAAAGTATGAGGGGAATCTAATGATTGCTAATGCACAAGATGCAAACCACCAGATCTACCCTATTGCATTTGTTGTTGTGGATTCGGAAAATGATAACTCATGGACATGGTTTTTCCAGCTATTGTTCAACGTAGTTCCATGTTCAAATGAGTTGGTACTTGTCTATGATCGACACTTGAGCCTCGGGAAAGCAGTAGAGAGCGTATATACTTGTGCAAAACATGTTGTTTGCACACGACACATGAAATAAAATCTGAAAACAAGATTTAAGGACCGCGGTATACACAAATTGTTCACAAAGGCAGCTAAGAGTTATACAATAGGGGAATTTGAGAAATGTTCTAAGCAGATTTGCAACATGAATTCAGAAGTGGTGCACATTGTCCTGGTGAAAGGTACAATATTATGACCATAAACAATTCTGAAAGCATAAACTTGGTTTTGAAGGAAGCTATGATGTGCTCATGCCCCATCAAGACACTCATACAAGCCAAGAAGGAAGCCAAGAGGAGGACACCCAGATTGAGAGCCCGGACGAGCTAGCAACGCCGATGCCGGCATCCCAAGCGCCAGCTCCACATCCACCAGGCGCCGGTCATTTCTCTCCGGCGATCACACCTCCTACATCTAGCTCACCACCTATGGATCCCTTTGAGCTCAAGAGCGCTGCTGGAACCGGCCTGACGCCCGACAAAAGCAAGTGCCCTAGTCTAGCGCCGGACGCCGCGCCTACAACACCAACTCCACTTCTGCCGGGCCCCGATCACTTTGCCCCGGGCACCAAGCCTCCAGGTGAATCCTTGGACCCTCCTAAGTCCTACAACACAAGGAGCGCCCGTTACAAGGCACCCGTGCCACCTCAAGACATCCTTACTCCTAAAGTGCGCGGCACCAAGGCCCATGCTCATGAAGACTTGGCCCCAAGGGCTATCACTCGGGCCCAAGCTCGCCAACTCCACCAAGAGCTCATTAAAGGTCTTATGACCCTGGGAGCGCCGAGCCATGTGGTGTTGGAGCCGGCCACATGCCTTGAATGCCAACCGGATCCGGACACTTGCAACCCCGGCGACGCCACTTGACTTTGGATTTTTCTACCATTCGTCTAAGTGTTTAAGCCTAAGTTTTTATGTCATTTTATGAGGATATTAAGCACGTTTATTTCATGGAAAACCGCACCTAAATTAAACTCCTAGATGACTTGAAGAGGCCGGCCATTTAGTGGTTGGAAAGTGAGGAGTCTAGCTTACATTATGCTTGTGTCTTTTGAGTTTCTTACTTGAATTTCGGCAGCTATATAAGGGCTGGCCATGGCAATGTAAAAGGCACGTTGAATCTGATATTAAACAAAAAGAACGAGTTTCTTTTCAGCCCTAGTTTCTAGTCATCTATTTGCTTGTGTGTTGCATCAAGCATCCTTGTGAGTTGTGTGCGTTATATCACATCTCCAAGCCTTGTCTATCCTAAGGTTGGTGTGTCATATCCATCCAAAGGAGGATACATATCCCTCACTATCATACTCCATCCCAGTCGCCTGCAATCGCCGCCCAAAACACCACCCAAATCCATCCATTCTTCTTACTACTTTCACCTATTGGACTCCCTGCGACCGTCCACGAGAATTGATGTATCTTTGGCCTCGCATATCCATTTGCTACCATATTTTGAGGGATAAAACTAGATCTCTAGTTATAACTCTTCAAATTAGAATCATCCAATTTGGAATCCGAACGAGAGAGAACAAGTCATTTCAATCCAGGTCAGAATCCAGCAGTCCGATTGCCTTCCAAGGGGATTTTCCGGCCTTGTCACGAGCAGTTTCTTGCACCGAAGCATCCCACGATCCTTGACCATATCAAGCTAGGTCATACCAAATTGTTGCGTTGTTGGATTACATTAGGGATTTGATAGCAAGATGGTTTGTTGAGTGGCGGGAAAAAGCTGAAAAGAACAACAACCAATTGCCACCAAATTTCGCTAACATACTAGAGACAAGGTACAAGCAATTAAAAAGATATGATGTCAAGATACTGAATTCTATTCAAATTCAAGTACTTGGTGGACAATTTTCTAGTGTTGTTGATCTGTCACAAAAGTCATGTAATTGCAAGGTATTTGATTTGAATCACATCCCTTGTCTACATGTGATTGCTGCAATAATGCACATGAAGCTTAATATCACTGATTTCATGGCATACCAGGAAACAATCTATTCGTTGCCTATGAAATCAGATTGGGTTGTCCCTCAAGATGTAATTAAGATAGCATGTTATCCACCAGCTGTGAATAGAAGAAGTGGGTTGACAAGGAAACACAGATTGAATTTCGTAGGAGAATTTAAAAGGAATGTAAACAAGAACACAAGGAGGAAGTGTAGTAATTGTGGAAGTTTTGGGCATAACGAGTCATCATGTAGAGGCAAATCATCAAGCAACAACAACTTTGTTGAAGAGAAGGATTAGATTCAACATTTGTCAACATATGTTTGTTGCATGTTTTTTTTAGATAAAGATGTCAAGTTTTAATGACTGGATTTCTACTTTCATACATAAGTTATGAAGAGATTGTTGCAAATTTGTTTTTATGCACGAGTGTACAAGACTCATATTTTTATTGCATGTTTTTATTGAGTACACTTTCATATCATGTATAGAATTGTCATAAATATGTTAATGCAGACTTGTTCAAATTGTCACAACACATACAACATGTTAAAAGTTGTCATGACAACATAATATGCACATTAAGAGCTATAAATGGCCATCAACCTGTTAGAAGTTGTTGAAGTTAATATAAAAAACCTGTCATAAAATGATTTAAAAACTACAACACACTGGCGCAATCTTTCATAAACTAATTGAACAATTTGTCACACACAACTTAATTAGTTTAAGTTGTAACAAACAGTTTAACAAGCTTAAACTGTCACCAACTGTATTAGAAATAAAACAACAGATTAACAATTTATCAAAAGATCGTAAATAACCTGTCACAAATTGTTTAACAAGCTGTCACAAACAGTTTAACAAGCTTAAGTTGTCACCAACTATATTAGAAATAAAAAAACATATTAACAAGTTGTCAAAAGATCGTAGAAAAACTTATCATAAATTGTTTTACAAGCTGTCACACACATTTTAACAAGCTAAAACTGTCACCAATTGTATTAGAAATAAAGCAACGGATTAACAAGCTGTCAAAAGATCGTAGAACAACCTGTCACAAATAGTTTTACAAACTATCACAAATAGTATTAACAAGCTTAATCTGTCACCAACTATATTAAAAATAAAACAACAGATTAACAAGCTATCAAAATATCGTAGAACAGCCTATCACAAATTGTTTTACAAGCTATCACAAATAATTTAACAAGCTTAAACGGTCACCAACTATATTAGAAGTAAAACAACATATTAACAAGTTGTCAAAAGATCGTATAACAATCTGTCACAAATTGTTGTACAAGTTGTCACAAATAGCTAAGAAAGCGTATCACAAACTGTATTAGAAATAAAACAACAGATTAACAAGATGTCAAAAGATCGTAGAATAACCTGTCATAAATTGTTTTACAAGCTGTCACAAATAGTCTTAGCAATATTGTCACACAACATTCAACAACCAAACATAGACTATTTTCCAAGCTTAAACTGTCTCAAATCGGCTTGCTTCGTGGAATACATGTTTTCAACTGTGGATCCACTAAATTTACTTTGCATTCAGAGGTAATGGCTGCTAGATCCAATTCTTCCTAAAAAATTCAATTGTCGTTTTTTCCCTATGAGCTCTCACCCACTTGTCATCCAAATAAGATAAACTACCACCAAAAGCGAAGGCTTCAATATACTTCATGGTATATAACCCACAGTTGCCATTGTCAACATAAAAGAAAAGTTGTATCAGATAATAATAACCTAATAAATTAAGTACCCAAAAAATGGAAAATATTTTTTTACCTTCCACCATCTTGAGGGACTGTCACATCCTTGCTAATGGTAAAATCTTCATCCAAAGGACCAAAATGTGAAAACTTGTTAGATTTCTTCATGATGAAAGGCAGCATAGTACACAATGGTGCGATACATCTAAAAAGCTTCTCATTTGTGTAAAGACTAGTCATACTGTCAAAGATCTTCACATGAAGATTTACCAAGTCAATCTCCAAAGCCACTAGTGGCTCTTTTCAATGTTAAATAGTGAATATACCTTCTTAATATCATCATACCAGCATTTACCAAATGTTAATGGTAAGGAAACATCAAAATACTCGTAGTGCCTCTTTGAGATTTCACATTGCCCAGATTTGTAACGATCTACAAGCACTTCAGAAAAGTGACCATGTCACACCCAATCCACAATTAAGACATCCTTGAATGCATCACCTAGTTCAGCTAAACGCTTCCTCAAGTAATATAAGGTTTTTTCAAGTTGCTAAAAAAAGAAACAGTCACAAATACAGAAAAACAGAGAATAAGAAGATTAAGAACAAAAATGAATTATCACTTACAAAGTCCTCAAACCAGCCACCCTTCTTCAAAATAGTTTTGAAGAATTCCTTGTTGAGCTGAATATCAAAGCTGGGAAAAGTAGCATACTTAGCACTGTAAAAAAATAGAATTGTCCTAAAAACCAAACAAATATACCATCAACAGATCACATATAGAAAATGTGACAATTATCATCAATAAGAAAACATTGTCATTAAATGCATAACTGTCATAAAATAGAAACATTCACATACACACGAACACTTTGTCACAAACTGTCACAAACTCAAACAACAACCTATATCAGACTTTTTAGAAGCTTAAACTGTCAGAAGTTGCTTTACAATTAAAACAGACTGGCACAAATTGTCATAAACTAATTCAACAGCTTGTCACAAACAGTTTAAAATGTCATAATCTGTCATAAAATCATTGAAAACCTTGCCACAAACATCAAACAAAACTGTCATGACATCTAATTCAAAAATTAATTCAACCACACAAAACATATTGTCACAAAACGCATAAAATAACTGCCATAAAGGCATAAATATTGTCAAAAACAATCGAACTATCATCAATATAATTTTTTTTTTGTCATTGACACTAACTGTCATAAACATGAGAAAATTGTCATCAAAGTAGACAAACTGTCATTAAATGAAGTACACAAAGCAAGTTGTCACAATGTGTCATCAAAGTTTACTTATGTCATTAGAAATCTCTAAGAATATTAATAAAAGGAATATGAAACATACATGCCTAGATACCAATTGTTGAATTCTATGCGAGTGTTGATATCGTAGAACAAGTATGGTGGTAGCGGTGGCAAGTGAGGTTTCTTCTTACTAGCAGTGTAAAGATAATCACAATAGTACTTGTCTTCTCAAGCCTTGAAGATTTCCTTAAAGGATCATTTAGAGAATTGTCTAGTCCAACATCACTCAACATAAAAACACTAGAATCAATGGCTGCTAAATCAAGTTCCTCACCATCCTCTGGTTTCTCATCCTCAACACCAGCCTCAAGATCCACATCATTGTTGTAATAAAACCTTTGGATTCTGATCCACATCATTCTGAGTGTCAGTTTTCTCAACTGACTCAATACACTTGTCACCATTGGTGATAGTAAGATCCTCACCATCCAATTTCTTATCAATTACATCAACTTACTCAATGCACTTTTTAGGATTCATGACAGTAACATCCTCACCATCCAATTTCTCATCAACAAGCACGTCAGTAATTTGATCAACTGATCCAGTATACTTCTCAGAATTAAAGTAAGAAGGCTCCTCAACATCAATTTTCTCATTCACAATTCTAGCATCAGATTGTACAATCAATTCCTTCAAATTCTCGGCATTGTCATCAATAGGATCATCAACCTCCAATTTCTCATCCAAATGGCCAGCCTCAACTTCATGAAATAAGTCATTTGACTTCTTGGCATTTATATCAATAGGCTCTACAACCTCCATTTTGTCAGCAAAAATGCTTGCGTCAACAACCTCATCAGAAACAACATTGCCACATTCTACCAACTTCTCATTATCAAGCATATCCTCATCCATGGAATCACACTTATTTTCATCATCTACAATTGGATCGCGCATCGAAGATGTTTGCCTAGCATTCATCATGCTCTCAAGATCAAACAACCTCTTCGATACACCTGACAATTGGGTATAGGGTTGGAATTCACCCGTGGGTGACCGACCCACCCGAAAAACCCGATCCGAATATATGGATGATCATCCGAAGTAAATCGGGTGACGGATTGTTGGTGGGTCGAGTGAAATGAATGACGGGTGGGTGATGGGTAATGTAATTCTCACTCATCACCCGCACTTCATCGACCCATTTGGTTACCCGTAAAAAATGTAGTTCTTATTCTAATTTATTAAAATGTATTGCTTCAATTTTAGTTTTTTAATGCTTAAAAGTTGAAAATTATAAGAATATTTTATATTAACATCCATCAAATCCTATATTTAGAACAACTATTTCATATATTGAAGAAAATTAATTATTTTTTACACTTAATCGTGTATTTTATTACATTTAAATAATTATAAAATATTAATAAAAATGTTATGCGAATGACCTGACCCACCTGAATCACTCGTTGGGTGATGGATGGACGGATGTGGGTGAAAAGTTTCGCGGGTGACGGGTGGAGGATTTAACTTCACGGGTCGGGTGATAAAATGGATCCACCAATCCATCACCCGACCCATTTCCATCCCTAGTTGGGTATGAATGTTAGTAACTTTAAATTGAACATCTTTAAGTACTACCTCTAGACCTAAGCAAACACGGGTTGGCCTGCCTGGACCGCCCGCCTAATAGTACGGGCTCAGACAAGGATTAAAGCCCTAACGGGCCGTTTGGCTCGTCCCGGAAGGGTAAGCGGGTCGGGTACGGTTACAGGTTGAGGTCCTAACGGGCCGTTCAACCCGACCCGTATATTATTTTAAATATGTAAAAAATATAATGAAAATACATAATAAAAAACCCGAATAACGGGGTCTGGCCCGTATATTCTATTAAAGAGGCTATTTTGTTTTGAATGTTAGAAAACAAATATTTTTAATGGAATGACTAACTGGGCCTCCCGCTGGCCTGCCCGACCCGAATAACCAGGCGGGTACAGTTAAGGGTTTTGGCCCAAATAACGGGCCTGGCCCGGACCCGGCCTGCTTAAATGGGCTGAGAAAAAGGGTCCAGCCCAGCCCGGACCCAGCTCGTACCTGTGTTTGATCAGGTCTAACTGTATCCAAATTACGCATGTGTTCCTTCAATTGCTTTGCCCACTTAGGTTCATCACTGACTTTCTTAGTCATTTGAGGAACCTCCTTCGTTTGATCCATCACAGTTTCATCATCTGTTACAGGCTGACTATCAACTCTTGGCAAATCATTGTTGTCACTAACAGTTTTCTCAATGTCTTCACGCTTAACATCTGCATCAGTATTACCACAACCACGATTCCTCTGTTTCTTCATAATTACATCAACATTCCCATTATTACTCCCAAAAGGGACTATAGACAACTCATTCTTGCTTCTCCTTTACAACTTTCGGCGTTGGTACTTTATTCTTCTTTACATCCTTCGATGGTGCTTGACTCTTCTTTTCTCGCGTCAGCTTCTCTATAATCTTTGGCACAACAGCCTTATTGTCGTCGCCACTACGGGGCCATAGACAAGCCCTCTTCCCAACAACATTATCTTTTAACGGTTTCAGACTTTGCTTTTTTATTCATGTTTTGTTTGCTTCTCATCATCTACATGTGTCGTCTTCTTCCGCTTATTTCCAGCTTTCTCACTCTTTTTCCTTGGTGAAATAACAAAACCATCTACGTCATCATCCTTGAATCCAGTAACATGTAATCCTTTTTCAGCCATCTCCTTTGCATGAGATATCATCCACTTGGCAATGGGATCGTATGTCAGATCAGCCTTCTCATTAGAGAAGCAAAGATGACCAAATTGAACATACTCTTGGTAGATATACACAAGCCTAAAACAAAGAACGTGAAAGAAAAAATAAGAAAAATTGTCATCATAATTTTAAAAATTCAAACTGTCATTGAATGGAAACTGTCACTACAAAAAAGAAAATCAACTTTTCATGACCAAGGAAAAACAACTTGTTTTTTATGAAGATCTCCACTTGGAATTGTCGGGGAATTGGAAAAAAAAAACTATTTGGATGGACTTAGAATCCTTCTGTAAAATAGAAAGAATTCAACTACTAGCGTTATTTGAAACAAGAACAAACAAAGTGCCTAGTGAAAAACTATGGGAAAAAGCAGGATTTGATCAATTCTACTGTGTCCCGGCAATTGGCTTTGTAGGCGGACTTTGTGTTATGTGGAAAACATATCAACTTGTTAATGAACTACTGGAAATAGACAAGATTGAAAAAATATTTATTAGCATTCTATACTCTAACTTAAGTACAAACACTAAAATAATGATAATCCTTACTTATGCTCCGCCAAATGAAGCAGGAAAAAATGAGTTCTAGGAAACAATAATCACCTACATTAAAAAAAGTCATCACCCGTGTATTGTAATGGGTAATTTGATTGAAATACAAGACCCAACTGAAAAAATGGGAGGATCATTTCCACCTTTAACAAAATTTACGAGGCTACGACATTTCAAAAATGAATGTGAATTATTTGACATTCCTTTCCAAGGCAATGCCTTTACCTGGAGAAAAAACAAAACAGAAATAGACAATATCTATGAAAAACTAGACAGAGTTTTAATTCATCACCAAATTCTTCAATGGTATCCTGATATCTATACAAGAAACTATGCTTTCTCAAGCTCAGATCATTGCCCTATATCAATTGATCTAGCTTCGACTAATTCTTTCAAGAATCAACCTTTTAAATTCAAAAAAATTTGGATGACAAGAAACGACTTCAGAAATATTGTTAAACAATCCTGGAGATCAAATTATCATGGCTCTAGGATGTTTGATCTAGTTTCAAAGACAAAACTTCTAAAGAAGCATGCAAAAGTCTGGAATAGAACGACGTTTGGTAATGTCTTTAATCAACTAAAGGACATAGAGAAACAACTCTCAGAGATTCAAATTAATATCTGCACGAATGCAAATATTAATGAAATCCAGAAACAAAAAAGACTAATTGTCAAGAAAGAAAAACTTCTAAATTTTCAAAAAGTTTTTTGGAATCAAAGAGCAAAAGTTAAACACATAAAACTAACAGATACTAATTCGAGCTATTTTCATAAAATTGCAAGTGGGAGAAGAAATAGAAAAATCATCAAGGAAATAAAAACCCAAGAAGGCACTACCATTACTGGTGAAGAGAATATCAGAAATGAAATTAGAAATGATTTCATCAAAAGATTTAAAAGTGATGAGACGAGTGATTTACTACTACAAGAAAATTTGGAACTAATTCACAATGAAATATCCATAGAAGATAACGAAGAATTAACTAAACATATTACGAATGATGAAATCAAGAAAGCAGTGTTTGATATTGGTACAAACAAGTCTTCAGGTCCGGATGGAGTGACAACTGAATTTTATCAAAAATATTGGGATATTGTGGGTCCTTCTGTAATTCAAGCTGTGAAAAGCTTCTTTCTTTCAAGAAGGCTACTCAAACAAATCAATCATACATTTATATCTCTAATACCAAAATGTGATAACCCAAATTCCACTAACCATTATAGACCGATCGATTAGCCTATGTTCGACAATTTACAAAATAATATCAAAAATTCTAACTAATAGACTAAAAAATACAATGGAAAAATTAATACACCCGCTCCAAGGTGCATTCATAGCTAACAGGGCCATCCAAGATAATATATTAATAGCCCATGAAATTTTTCACTCTTTCAAATCAAAAAAAGGAACTGAAGGATTTATGGCAATAAAATTAGATATGGAAAAAGCTTATGACAGAATTGAATGAAGCTTCATTATTAAAATTATGGAGAAATTTGGATTTCATCCTAAATTTATAAATTGGATCAGAGAATGTATAACGACAGTGTCCTTTTCGGTACTGGTTAACAATGGACCAACATAAATTTTTAGACCTACCAGATGTCTAGGATAGGGAGATCCTCTATCTCATTTCCTTTTTATTCTAGGATCTGAAATCTTAGCAAGAAGATTGCAAAAAGAATCGGATAGGCAGCGACATCCTATTGGATTCCAAATCTCTAGACTTGGGACTCGAATCCCTTTCTTGGCTTTCGCGGATGATATTATGATATTCTCTAAGGAAAAACTAGAAAACTGCAAGGATATTAAAAATATCCTGGACGAATATTGCAAAATATCAGGCCAGAAAGTAAATTTTCATAAATCTGCTTTCCAGGTTACAAAAAAAGTAATAAATAGCAAAAAAACAAGCGATACAAGGAACACTCACAATTACAAATATGACATCCCTAGACAAATATCTAGGATGCCCTATTATTAATGGCAGAGTCAATACCAATACATTTGGTGATCTGCTAGTGAGCACACAACAACAATTAACAAAGTAGAAGGCCAACTCCCTATCTCAAGCAGGGAGAACAACTCTAATTAAAGCAAATCTTGCGTCACGACCAAACTTCCTGATGCAAAGTTTTATGCTACCCAATCATACCCATAATGAACTCGATAAAATCAACATAAGTTTTTTCTAGAACAAAGACCATACATATAAACCATTGATAGGACGGGATAAAGTATGCAAACCTATGAATCTCGGAGGCCTATGATTGAGGAAATTAGTAGATATAATTAAAGCCCTGCAATTTAAATTAATTTGAAAAATACTGGCAGAACCAGATAATTTTTGGGTCAAAATTATCACGGAAAAATACTTAAAAACTGAACATGTTTTACAATATACAAAGAAAGGACAATGCTCATGGCAATGGTTCAAAATGTGTGAAATCATGGACGAATTCAAAATGGGACTTATATGGCAAGTAGGAAATGGTAAAACGATTAGATTCTGGACTGATAAATGGGTGCACACTACACCTCTTTGTGAAACCATTGATTTGCAACATATACCAAATAAGGATGCTTTAGTAGCAGATTTTATGCTTCCAAATAATAAATGGAACAAAGAAATGATTGAACATAATTTACCAGAGGAATTAGTAAAACAGATAATCTCTGTACCAATACCTATAACAATATTCATGACAGAATGTACTGGAAAGCCAGTAAAAATGGTTGGTTTTCAACCAAATCTGCTATGGATATGATCATAAAAAAGAAAAGATATATTGCACATGACTCCTCATGGATCTGGAATTTGGACACTTACCCAAAAGTAAAAAAAAATATGTGGAAAGTTATAAGAAATGGTTTACCAACCAAATCAAGACTAGCTGAAAAAGGAGTTGTAATCCCACAAGGTTGTATTCGTTGTAACTCACCAACTGAAGACTCTAATCGTATGCTATTCCAGTGTAGCCATACACTAAAAACTATTGATAAAATGAACAGGAAAACTTATAGAATCATAAGCGATTTAACCATTTGCACACAAAAAAACAGAAGAGATCATTGAAGAAATCAGAAATAAAATAGACAAGTCACAATTCACTGATCTTGCAGTTTCTTGGTGGGGTATCTGGTTTTATAGAAACCAATAAAGTTTCGGCAGAACAAATAATGACAATGATACAATACAAGATGTATCGCGCTACATCAACAACCAAATCAACAATTGGAATCAAACTAAAACATGGAATCCAGACTGTTTGAAAGATAACATTTCCACAAAAAGAAAGCCTAATTTGAAAAGGCGTATTTTGAAAAAATGGAAAAAACCCCCAGATAAAATAATTAAAATAAATACATATGGATCTACAAAAACAAATGGTGAGTCTAGCTATGGATTTATTTTCCGTAACGATAAGGGTGAACCTCTATTTATTTTTGGTGAAAAGTGTGGTATTTCAACCCCCCTTAAAACATAAACCATAGCGGTTCGAAATGCTTTAATCAAAGCTAACGAAATGGGTATCTCAAATATCCTTTTGGAATGTGACAACCTTACAATTGTGAACGTCCTGAATAAGATCTGGCACTGTCTATGGGATATTGAAATTTTAAATTCTGATATTCTATGTTTATTACAACTGTTTTCCTTAGTGCAGATCTGTCACGTCTTCCGAGAAACAAACGCTGCAGCCGACCACATCGCAAAGCTGAGCCAGCGGAGTTCCTTGGAAGATATTCAAGTTAATTTAGAGCTTTTAGTTCTCATCCGCAAGGATGTTATAGACTGAAAAACCGTCTCTTTGTGGTTTCCAGTCTATTTTTTACTGTATAAAAAAAAACTTGTCACCAACACAAATAAGGTGTCATTGATAATGTTTTAACTATTAGAAAAGAAAATAAAAACACTAAATTATCACTATAATCTTTAAAATTGTCATATAAAATGATGCAATTGTCATCAACACATAAAGATGAGAAAAATTGTCATGAAAGGGAAATTGTCACTAACACATATAAGGTCTCATTCTATATGTTCTAACCATTACAAGGACAAATGTGAACACTAAAAAAAATTGTCATACAAAATTATGCACTTGTCACCACAACAAAAAAGAATAAGAAAAATGATAGGACAAAAACCTACCCACAAGCGTATGGGATCAGTTGTAGCTTTCCAAGTATCGTTCCCACAAGAACTATGTAGTATCGATTGTAACTTTAACTAGTAAGCTAACTCGTAAAAAGGGATATCTATGAGTTTAACTAATAACTAAGGAAGAAACAAAGTATGCAAAATATGATTGTAAATCAATTGAGGGAAGGCTTCTAAGGCAATGGATCTCTACAATTATGCTTCAATAGACCCAACTAGATATGTCAGAATTTAACTAACAATCGCTATCGCGTAGAGCTAATCAAGATCTAGACCCTTTGGGCACTTAGAATCTAAGGTCAAACTGAACTAACATCTACTCTCGTAACTTGCTAAATCCAATCTAATCTTAGGATTTATATAATAGTTATTAATCCATAAGAGAAATTAGGACGCTCTCGCAATAATAAAATCTCATGTTCAAATCCTAGGAATCCAATAGAAGTTATCACATCTCAGTCTCAAACCCTAATAGGATCCAATTCGCGTAAGCTACTATGGCATTAAGCACACTAGGAATGAATCAACAAAGTTTCAGGATTCCATTCAGGCAAATATCAAACAGGTCTACCTACGCATAGTTGGGATAACCCAAACCTTAGAAATATGGAATTAGCTAGACATAATCGCAAGAGCAATCAAAGAAATCATATTAATAATAGAAATCATAAACAAGATTATACAAAAAGAGAAACTTAGTCTTGAATCAAGTAGTACAATCTCCAAAGTTGAAATCTTCAAAGGAGACAAACAACTAGGTTTGAAGAGTTAGAAAAAGTGGAAAAAGATCCAAGAGAGCTGAAAAATAAACCCTAGAAAAGTATTTAAACCATCTAAAAATAGTCATGGGCCGAAGCTCAAAAGTTCGGAAAACTATGAAGTGCACAGACCAAGGCACAGTTCGTGCAATTGAAACTGCACAGACCAAGGCACAATCCGTGCAATTGAAACTGCACGGACCAAGGCACATTCCGTGCAATTGAAACTACACGAACTGCTCTTTTACAAAGAGTAAACACACGAACCGTGCAGTTGAGTGCACGGTCCAGTGGTACCCCGTGCAATTTGAATTGCACGGTCTCCTTTCTTACAGAAGCAAAATGCACGGCTGTGCGGAAAACGCACGGGCTGATGGCGAGAAATCACTGTATGCACGGTTGTGCATTGGAATGCACATCCCTCTGAAGGAAATCTGAACCAACTTCACGGCTTCCAATGAGTTTTTATGCAACTCTCGTATTAGCTCGATTCTGCCCCGAATTCACCACGATTCGCCACGTTACCCTCTAGATAACACCAAGGGTCCCAGTAATCTCCATAGAAAGTATGAGGAATCCACTTAAGTACATGAAATGCACAATTTTCTCGTGTAGACATCCGTAATAAATAAAACGATGCAACTAGCTATAAACACAAACTAAAATGCTTAAAATGACCTAGGCTACAATACAAATGCATGTCCTAAACATGTACTAAATGAATGTTTTCAAAAAACTGTCATAACAATTAGAAAATCAAACTTTCATTAAAGGAAAACTCTCACTAACACGTATAAAGTGTCATTAATCATGTTATAACTATTAAGAACATAAATATAAACACGACAAATATTTGTCAGTATAGTTTGCAAACTGTCATACAGATAATGCAATCGTTGCCAAGATAAAACAAAATTGAATTCAAGACTGTCATAGTTCAAAACTCGTGAATAAATAAGATAGCAATAAGATTTTGCATGAATAATATTAAAAAAAGGCAAGAAATCACTCCAAAGTGTCATAAAAATTACTATGACAGTTAATTGATATAATCAAAAAATTTGTGAAAGATTGAACAAACAACAACTAGAGACACTAAAAGAAGAAAACATACCAATTTCCTTTCACCAACAAATTTCACAATATGATGATGCCACATGTTAGTGTCGGATGTAATAAACCAACGAACCAAGTAAGGCACCGTTGTATCGCTACTACAATCTACATGTGCAACCTTATGAAGTTGAGGGAATGTTTCCAATATCCACACCTGTCATAAAAAAAATATTAAATATTAAAAACAACAATAATGTGCAAAAATGAAACTATAAGAAGCTATAGAAAATGTACTATACCTGGAAGGAAAGAGGATAGCCAAACAAGTTATATCCAATCCTTGAATCAAACTTATGTGCATGGTTCAATGATAATTCGCGAGTACTCATGTTAACCTTCATCAAATTCTCAATGGTAGTAGAATACAAAACCCTACTCCATGGGTACTTGCTAACTTCTCGAAATTGTCAAACATAAGATTAAAATACTCCTTCCTAATCTCAACATTGCGGAGTTGAGGCAGTAGCACACCATCCACAATTAACAAATGATCCAATTTGAACTTTTTTTGCAGGATCATCTTCATCCAAAAAGACACCAAGAAGTTCATCATATGAACAGACTTCAAGACCAATCTCATCTTGCATGTCAACATCAGAGGAATCAATTTTAAGATCACCAGTGTAGTTCAACCCAGTGATAGCAGCAAAATCAAATAAGGCAAACCTAACAATATTACCCCCCTCCTACCCTAAACCGCATCTCATGACTTTTTTGGGTGTCCAACTCATACAACAAAACATAATATATAAGTTGGGCACAATACTTTAGACATTCGTCCGCTTGCAAAATAAGACCAAAACAACAGTCACCTAATAGAAGCCCGTCAGAAACTAAAAGGTTTGCTTCTAACACATTGGGCAACTCACTTCTACTAAAATAGTCGCATTTGCCAACATTGTGTGCAACTTTGGGAAGCATATACTTGTAGTTAGTGCAATCCATTTTTAACCTAATAGACATAATAACAAAACAAGTACTAGTCAAGACTGTGATCATATAAAAAAAATGTAATACGAATGTAAAAAATTTCACCAAAACAATTAACAATTGACATACAAAATGTCATAATTAACATAAAAAATGTCACCATTAAAAAAATGTCATAAACATGCTGCTATAGATTCTCACAGTTCATAACACATGCTACTATAGATTGTCACAGTTCACAAATGACATGCAAAATGTCACAATTAACAAGAAAATTCCCACCCATTGAAAAAATGTCATAAACATGCTACTAAAAACGGTCACACTTTAAACAAACTGTCACATATAACATATAAACTGTCGACATTAAGAAACTGCCATAAACAAGCTTATGCATGTTGTCACAATTCAAATACAAACTGTCACATTCAACAAAATAGTCATTGATATGTTATAATCCTCAAACTTAATATATAAACAGTGATCAACTTGTACAATATTGTTACAACATACAAATAAATTGTCACAGTATACAATAAAAAATGTTGCAATTAAGAGAAATGAAAATCAACATAGTATAAATGTCACAAATACATCAATTCTTGTACAGAACTGTCACATGCAACATATAACATGATTATCACACATATTTATACCAAGAAAAACTGTCACAAAACAGTTCAACATTGCACAAACAAACAAAAAACACAATAAGCAAACAAAAAGCAAAACTTAACAATATACATGTTATAATCAAGTTCAAAAACCATAAAAATCACCACACGCGAACACAGATACGAACAAACAAAAAAACGATACAAATCTATCAACTAAATCAAACAACAACCAAAAACATCATAATCAAACCATGGCATACACAGATAAGAACTTATCGAACAAAAAACAATTGCAAAAGGTGTTAAAACTACACAAAACCCTAGAAATTTACAAAAGCAAAAATCAGAGGGTAAGGGAGGCTTACAAATGGATCGAGACAACGAGAAAACTATGAGATCAAACGATCTTGTGCGAACGAAGACGAGAGCAAGTGAAATCGGACGAAAATGGAGAGAAGATTGAACCAAAATCGAAAATAGAGTTCGCAGTTGATGGAAGACGAAAAGAGGAGTAGAAGGTGAAGAGAGGAATTCCAGTGAGAGGGAGCGGGAAAAGAAAAAAAAATCAGGAGAGAGAGATGAAGGCTTATATAGTGATTACTTAAAATTCAAGTTAAGTGGACACTTATCTAAATAGGTACATGTAAGTGGATTTTTCACCCAAATCCTTCTTATTCTAATATGTACTATTATACTATCATAAGATATTATACTATTATATTATAGTCTAATATACTATTGTAATATACTTATGAAGTATTATTATTCAGTTTGGTGTTTAATATACTTAACTTATGTTTAAGCACCTTCTTATGGAAAGATTTTGTTAAATTATATAATTTAAAAATATTAATATTTTCTTAAAAGAGTTTAAACATTCCTCTTTAGGAAGTATATTCATAAAGGGGAAGTCTTAACTTAGAAAAACCGATATATATATAATATATATGACTTATTTTGGGTATGCTTGTATGAAATAATCTACTATATAACTACTAAACGCAAATATCGACTGAGCCACGTGGCGCTCCCAAAATGAGCCCGAATTTTAAGTTGTCACGTAGCGTCACGATATTGAATTGGATATGTGGCAGCTTGTGGTTTTTTAAGATTTATTTTAAAAATAAAAAATCTACGATAATAGAATTATACACTTGCCGTACGAATATTATTTGCAATAAAATCTTTCCAAAATGTACAAAAAAATATTTTATAATATTTGATTATCTTTTTCCAATATTGACCACAGAATATTCTGTAATATTTATGTATGCACTATGCGAAAATAAATCTGCAATATTTTTTACATTAATCCTTTCCAAAATGGACCACAAAAAGATAAGACTAGGATCCGGAAGTTAGAGTCGCTAAAAGTAAACTTTATACAAAACAAAGATGAAAACGTGCTATAAGTATAATGGTTTATGTTCATGTCAATTATTTTATATAACATATTATTGGTATGCATAATCTTTTTTTAAAGTCGTTCAAAGCACGGAGTGTAATCTACTATATATCTACTAATCCAAAACCTTATGTGTCGCCATCACGTTTGATTTGCCTACATGTCATCACTCATCTAACCATCATCCACTACATCATCCAACTATTAGGAAAAAAATAAAAAAAGATTATCAACTAAAAGAGCTACAAAATATTCTGAAAAGATACGAAAAAACTAAAAATTATTTTCCATGTATAGAATAAGTTAAGTTTTGATTATAGTAAGTAATCACAACCAATAAGATAGGTTTTTATTAGAGAATCTCAATTTATATGCGTAGGGAGTTTTTAACCCTTTATTTTCCTAAGTAATCTTGAATAGATAGAAAAGTATATTTTTCACATATCTTATTTGATGGTGTAAGTAAATATATATCAACTAATCTTGCTATATCATCTTAAAACACTTATGGTTTTTACAAATCTTCTCTATAATTTTTCTACATATTGAAGCTATACAATATTTTTACGATCAAGTTCACAAATTGCTTAAAACCGTAGATTTCTATCAAGAATATATAAAATATTATTGAAAAGATTCTCTCGAAGTCAATTAAGATAAATCCAGTGTTTATGTTGTAGTAGTTTACTTACCAATTTCCATAACTAATGTATTTCGTAGAGTCTATTGAAAGTCATTTAAATCCAATTTATACGAACTAAAGAGCATATAGTATGTTGTATTTATCAAGTGCATTGTTTATATATGTATTATATTATATTATGATATATATATGCTTTTTCCTAATGTATTTTTATCTTCAAACGACAACTCTATAAAATAGATAACCCACTTTAACATAATTGTAAACCAAATTTCATATGGGTCTAATCTTCACAACGTATTTGTTAAATGTAATTTATCATTATTATTATTATTTTTTAAAGTACTTATTGGTCGTAGTTAATATGGTTTGATCATCTTCACAAGTTATGGTTTTGTTAACTTTACAACTTAAGTTCAGGTACAAAACTATCTGAATTGATTTGTGATGCCAACTTATTATATGGGATGAGCTCCGATGACGAATAGATTCTATTTTGAAGCATTATACATGATTTTAAAAGATATTCTATGGGCTATAAATCCCCTTAGTTCAGTACAACCTTTTGGAGGAAAAGTCGTAGTATTTGGTGGAGACTTTAGGCAAATCCTACCCAATATCACAAAAGAAAGCACACAAGATATTATTTTTGTCACCATTAATTCCTCTTATTTGTGGAAATATTGCAAAATTCTTAATTTGACAAGAAACATGAGGATTCAACAAGGTACATCTGATTATGATATCCAAGATGGTACTGTAGGCGATGACAAGATGGAGAAGCACAAATACAAATTCCTGATGAACTATTGGCGAAGGATTATGACTTAGATCTGATTCCAGCAATTATTAAGTTTGTTTATCCCTCTCTTTGGATAATCAATTGTCTCCAAAATACTTTGAAGAACGAGCAATTCTTGCACCACCACATGAAGAGGTAGATAGAGTTAATAACTATATATGTCTTTGTTACCAGGTAATGAAAAAGTCTATCTCAGTTCGGATAGCCTTTGCAAGACAAGTTTTATTGCAGACAATGATGCAAGTGTTTATACTTCTGACTATTTGAAAAGTATTAGGTGTTTTGGTGTCCCAAATCATGTATTGACCATTCTTCAAGTTTGCGCAATGGGACAAGATTGATAACCACGCAGCTCAGCAGTCATGTCATACAAGGAAGAACTATTTTAACTACAATATTAGACATATAGTTTTGAATCCTTGCATGCTCATGTCACTGTCAAACACTTCATACCCGTTCAAGTTTCAACGAAGACAATTTCTCTTGAGTGTCTGTTTTGCTATGACGATAAACAATAGCCAGGGCCAATCTCTTACAAATGTCGGTTTGTATCTTTCACGTCCTGTTTTTGCTCATGGTCAGTTTTATATTGTATCACTCATGGTCAGTTTTATGTTGCATCATCAAGAGTTACTAGCAAGAAAGGTTTGAAGATTTTGATATAGGACAAAAACAAAAAAAGATCTAATACTACTACCAATGTAGTATACAACGAAGTTTTTCATAATTTGTAGCAATTTTGAATATCGTATGAGATTTTATGTTTAGGGTTTCATTTTCATGTATTAGATAAATATTTTGATTATGCTTTATCGTTTTAGTAGTATAGATGTTAGGGATATGACTATCCACGTTTCAAAACTACTTAACTAATTTTACTATTAATAAAGTTATGGAGAATTTCGCCTCTCTTTTGATAATGTATTTTGTTAATCTCTTCACTATTTTATATTTAATTAGTCTTTTTTTACATTAGCATTCATCTACTTTTATAATAGTCATTATCTACATATTTTTATATCAATTAAATATATAATTTTTATATACTATTTTTTTAAATATAAGAAAGAATAAACAGATCCCGTGCACGACACGGGTATTACACTAGTAATATACTATAATAATAAAGTAGTATAATAGTATATAAAGGATTGTTTATACTAAGTGCACGCTCTGTAGAAGCATACGTGTGCAACGCGTGTGCGTACTGACCAACGAAGTGTATGCATCATTTTTGTAGGGATGAGCATTTATCCAAATCACTAGTATGTATTCGGAAAACTTAAGCCTTTAAAGTTAGTACTAAAGTGCATGCATATAGACTCTGGAAAGTTCATTGAATTTGATTATTTATTTGTGGAGGCAATAATTTAATTTTGTGGAATAAAAAAGAAAATGCGAAGAGAAAACGAAAAAGAAAAGTTTCTACTTCTTTTCTTTTTCGTTTTCTCTTCGCATTTTCTTTTTTATTCCACAAAATTAAATTATTGCCTCCACAAATAAATAATCAAATTCAGTGAAAACACTACACAAGAAAAAGTATGACACAAAAGTCTAAGGATATGTTTGGGTAAAATGCATTTAAATGTATTATTTTATATTAAATTGTACTAAAATTTAATATACTATAATATAAAATAATACATTCAAATACATTATGTATGCCTATTCAAATGGACTGTGACTAGACCTGTCAAAAATCGACCCAACCCGAAAATCCGACCCGAAAGGACCCGAACCCGACCCGAACGTCACTGGGTCAAGAAGGGTCCGAACCCGACTCGACCCGAACGCAAATCCGAGCTCGCGGGTCCCCATTATTTTGTATGTTTTATTTCATTTATATTAAATGTTTTAATATACTTTATTAAATAATAATATAATATTAATTATATTATTATAGGTATTTTATTAAAATTAAAAATCATAATAATAATCATAAAAAAAAGGCATGTTCGACCCGCTGGGTCAACCCGAACCCGACCCGCCCGACTCGGAAATTTTATCAACCCGATCGACCCGAACCCGATTTGACCCGAATCCGACATGACCCGAACCCGACCCGCCCGACCCAGTTGACAGATCTAACTATGACACATACCATATTAACATGTGAAGGGGATGGAGTGGAGTTCAAAAAAGTGGAGTTGGGTGTTGGCGGAAGTATCAAAAAGTTTTTGTGATAAACTCAAGATAGAAACTTTAGAAACAAACCCGACAATGAAAACGCTCCCTTTGCTTAGCCTTACCCTGCTCCTCGAGACCATAGCCTTTGAACGGCCGCTGCTCGTCAATCTTGCATCCCTAACCTTTCTTCTCAATCTTCTTCTACGAAATCCTTGAACAAAATGACATTTTCATACCTCAATCCTCCTCGTTCTCTGTCTGTCCTTTCTTCCCTGAGAGGGAGGCAAATACTAGGGCGATTTTTGGGGGAAAATTTCCCCTACCAGTCGTGAAATCCTTATACTGTTGTTACACGCTCCAACTCTGGAATCTGTATTGCCCTTCGTCTCATATCCACCCTGAGTTCATCTTCCAAGGAAGCTTCCTTTGCCTTGTGTGGGATCAAGGTTCCCTGGAAAGATGGGTCAGTGACTGGTCGGAGGTTGGTGAAGGAAGAGATATTTCGTGCATTCTTGTAAATGCTATGGATCTCTGGGAACTGTACTTCCAACACCGAATGGATGATGAGATATGGTGCTGCGTTGAAATTCTTGATCTTGTTATTGTTGTACGAGACTGGATTTAGAGTAGTCAACATCTCAAACCCTCAATCTCTGGGAGACCTTGGACCCAGCTTGACAGGTGTTTTCCTTCCTTATCTCCTCCTTCCTTTTCTTTGCTTGGTTTTTCTTATGTTATCTATCCTATATGTTTGAACCCTTACTAGCTGAATCTGACTCTCCAACTCTTAATCACTCTCAACTTGCTCTTTGTTTTTTTCGAAATGGTGTGCTTACTGCATTCTCTTTTCAGTTTGTGCCCTTGTGATTGGTTTTCCTCTATCTGATCCTATGAACAAAGGAAAAAGAACTATGAATGAAGTTTTATGCACCTCTCCTAATGCCTCTAATTCCACGTTTGTTGCTAATACTACTAGCCCTGATCCCGTTGTTTTGAACCCTAATGAGGTGACCCCTCCTTCTGCAATCAAAACCACTACCGAAACCTACTTTGCGACTGATTGTCTCGACCACTGGATCTTTAGTTTTGAATGGTATGAGTTTATGTACTTCTTGTGTCTTAACTACTACTATTACTCTGATATGCATCCTTATCTTTATAGCACTATCTTGACTGTGAATGATCCCTTGAACTAGAATGACAAATTGGAGATGACCAGAAGACCTGGTATGCATAAGATAATACTTTCTATGTCTAACATAATTCTTTCTATATCTACCTTATACGACTATGACCAGAAACCCTGGAATTATAAGCTTGAAAGCATCTGGATGTTTACTGTCTGGTACCTTTCTCATGATTCTCTATTGAATCAAAACAAACACCCGAACCCTTACCAACTGAACAAACAGACTAGGAGACATGTATCTTGCATATATGCTCTCTTGAGATCAAATTTTTCTATGACCAAAGACACAAGTTTGATTATTTTGCAGTATTTGTATTTGTTTAAATACTATACCGAATTGTCAAGTATACCTAAATGTGTGAATTTTTATAAATTCAAGGTAAGGTATCTACCCTTGCACAAACAACGAACCTATAAATATGCTAATTTGTGTTATGCTTGTTGGTTGTTTTTCCAGGATTCAATCAACAAAGGAGACATCAACAAGCCCAAAGAACCAAGATGGCACAGGGAAACAATACAAAAAACGAAACCTTACCCCATGAACAAACTTGTATGGAATTTCAACTCCAAGAACAATCTTGACCAGGCCAATGAAACAGTAGTACTAAGAGAACAAAGACATACCATGAACCCTTATCCCATGAACAAATATATTTGGAGTTTTACCTCCACGAACAACCTTTTTTTGCACGTTCTATTTACATATTGAGCTTGTTGTCTCTGCTACATTTATTTCTACATATTGTAAATGTTTGCCAACATCTCTACTCTCCCCTTATGAGGAAAGACATTTGTTGACTCACATTTATACTAAGAAAACCAAATTTTGGGTTGTTCTTAATGAATCCCCTACAGTTTGCACACGATATAACTGTCAATACTATGAACTAAGGAACAAGACCCCTAAATGTCTTTGGATATGGGGCAATTACTCAATAGGTTTTTTTTATGAAGATCACAACATGGAATTGTCGTGGGATAGGGAGAAAATCCATCTAGATGGATATTGAATCCTTCTATAAAATAGAACAAATCCAATTACTCGCATTGTTTCAAACGAGAACGAACAAAGAACCTAGTGAAAAAGTTTGGAAAAAAGCTGGTTTTGATCAATTCCATTGTGTTCCTGCTACTGGTTTTTCAGGTGGCATTTGCGTAATGTGAAAATCATACCAACTCACAAATGAAATACTTGAAATTCACAAAATTGAACCAAGATTTATTAGTATTAAATATATGAATCTTTGCACAAACATTAAAGTATTGCTCATTCTTACTTACGCTCCACCAAATGAATCTGGTAAAAATGAATTCTGGGAAAATATTATTTTATTTATCAAAAACAGCGCCTATCCATGTATTGTTATGGGTGATCTAAATGAAATACAAGATCCTATCGAAAAACTTGGGGGTTCTACCCCACCTCTAACAAAAGTTGTTAATTAAGACACTTTAAAAATGAATGCGAATTATTGGATATCCCATTTCAAGGGAATACCTTCACCTGGCAAAAAAAACCCAGAAATTGATATATGAAAAACTGGATAGAGCTCTTATTCACCACCAGATTCTACAATGGTATCCAGATATCTGTACCAAATATTATGCCTTTACCAGTTCGGATCACTGCCCTATTACAATTGAACTAGCCTCTACTATACCTATTAAAAACCAACCCTTCAAATTTGAAAAAAATTGGATGACGAAAGGATTTTAGAAATGTCGTTAAACAAGCTTGGAGAACAAATTATCATCGATCTAGAATGTATAATCTAGTTTTCAAGACAAAATTAATCAAGAAACATGCCAAGATCTGGAATAAAACTACCTTTGGTAATGTGTTTACCCAACTTCAAACCATAGAAAAACAACTTTCTGACATTCAAATTGAGATATGTACAAACCCTAACAACGATCTCATTAAAAACAAAATAGACTTATTGAAAAAAAGGAAAAACTTCTTTGTTTCCAAAAGATATTTTGGAATCAAAGAGCTAAAGTTAAACACATAAAATATAATGATACTAATACCATCTATTTTCACAAAATAGCAAGTGGGAGAAGAAATAGAAAAATTATAAAAGAAATCAAAACCCAAGAAGGAACACGCATTATTGGAGAAGAGAACATTAGAAATGAAATCAGAAATGATTTTATTAAAAGGTTCAGAAGTGAGGATATGTATTATGGATTACTTCGGGAAAACCTAGAACTAATTCATTCTGAAATCTCTATAGAGGATAATGTAGAATTAACAAGGAACGTATCTAATGAATAAATTAAGAAGGCTATTTTTGACATTGGCTCGGATAAATCACCGGGTCCTGATGGTATGACAGCAGAATTCTATCAAAAATATTGGGACATTGTGGGTCCATCTGTAATTGAAGCAGTAAAGAGCTTTTTCCTTTCAGGGAAATTGCTTAAACAAATAAATCATACATTTATCTCTTTGATTCCAAAATGTGACAATCCAAACTCAACTAATCACTATAGACCCATAAGCTTATGCTCTATAATTTATAAAATTATATCGAAATTCCTAACAACAAGACTTAAAAGTACCATGAAATAATCAATTCATCCCCTGCAGGGTGCTTTTGTTGCAAATAGAGCCATCCAAGATAATATCTTGATAGCTCATGAAATATTTCACTCATTTAAATAAAAAAAAAAGAGCAGAAGGATTCATTGCCTTAAAATTATATATGGAAAAGCTTATGACATAATTGAGTGGAATTTCATTATTAAAATAATGGAGAAGTTTGGATTTCATGAAAGATTTATCAACTGGATAAAATAATGCATTACGACTGTCTCCTTTTCGGTGCTAGTCAACAATGGACCCACAGAAATATTTAAACCAACCAGAGGACTCCGACAAGGTGATCCCCTCTCACTTTTTCTATTCATTCTAGGATCGGAAATCCTTGCCCGAAAACTTCAAAAAGCTTTTGAAAAGCCCCGGAAACCGCTAGTTTTTCAAATCACTCGACAAGGAACGCGAATTCCTTTCTTGGCATTTGCGGATGACATTGTGATCTTTTCAAAAGCAAACTAGGAAAACTGCAAGGAAATCAAGAATATTGTAGATGAGTACTGCAAAATTTCTAGACAAAAAGTAAATTTTCATAAATCTGATTTTCAAGTCACAAAAAAGGTAACCAACCAAAAAAAATTAGCAATCCAAGGTATTCTCACAATCACAAATATGATGTCTCTTGAAAAATATCTAAGTTGTCCTATCATTAATGGTAGAGTCATTTCGAATACCTTTGTTGATCTTTTAATTAGCACACAACAACAACTATCCAAATGGAAAGCGAACTCTTTTTCCCAAGCAAGAAGAACAACACTAATAAAAGCTAATCTGACATCTAGACCAAATTACCTTATGCAAAGCTTTATGCTACCTACACATACACATAATGAACTTGATAAACTAAATAGATCTTTTTTCCGGAACAAAGATAGTTCCTACAAACCTCTTATAGGCTGGGAAAAAATATATAAACCAACACAACAAGGAGGTCTTGGATTGAGAAAATCGAAGGACATGAATAAAGCTTTACAATTTAAATTATTATGAAAAATTATAGTTGATCCAAGTAATTTTTGGGTTAAAGTTGTTAGCGAAAAATATCTGAAAACACAACATATGTTACAATATGAGAAAAAAAGAAGTTGTTCTTGGCAGTGGTCCAAAATGATTGAACTTCTGGATGAATTCAAATCTGGACTAATTTGGCAAGTTGGAAATGGCAGAACAATCAAATTTTGGTATGATAATTGGGTTTCTAAAACTCCTTTATGTGATATCATTTATACACAATCAATTCTGAATAATGATGCTTTGGTGGCGGGTTTTATTTTGCCAAACCAAACCTAGAATAAGGACATGATTGAACAATGCTTATGTGATACCCCGTATTTTTTGTAAGGTTATTTTGGGAATTATGGAATTTTCTCGGGTACCCGTTGTGTACGTCGGATTTAATTCAGGTAGTTTGAGACATTATGTAATGTGCTCTGTATCTGTAATATTTTTCTCAGTGAAATAATATACAGACAAGGTGCCTTAGATTTTAATTGTCGTTCGTGTACGATAATTTTTATCCCGGTTTAACGTCTGGTTCGTTCAAAGCTGAACGGGCGCGAAAAGGGGGAAACGGCGACCGCCGTTCAGAAACGGCGACCGCCGTGGTTGGGCCCGAGAGGTCAACGTGTCAGCTTCTAGCTGGCCGCGACAGGCCTAGCAACGGCGACCGCCGCATTTACGGCGACCGCCGCGTGCCCGCCGCAGGCAAAATTACGGCGACCGCCGTGATTGTCCAGTGGGCATTGCCCGCCGGTCACCGGCGTCGTTCGAGGCGCGCCGTTGCATCGTTTGCTGCGTCTGAGGGTTTGCAGATCACTCCTTGGGGGTTTGCCTATAAATAGACGAGCTTGGGCATGGGTTTTGGGTCATCTACAACCCCGAATCGCTGCCAAAACTCTCCCTCAAAGTGAGTTGTGTTTTCGTCGGTTTTCTTGTGCTCGTCGGAGGTGTCGTGGTGTGTTTCCAGAGTGCCTTTGTGAAGCTTTTGGTTAGCCTTGGAGGTTAGAAGCCAAAGCAAGTCGAAGGAGGCCGAACCGCTCGTGTTTTGGGGTGAGTTTTCTCTCGTTTCAGTCGGCCGTGTTCTTCACGGCGACCGCCGCCAAGAACAGCGACCGCCGCCAGTGCCCAGAACGCCTTCGTGGCTTTGGCTTGGTCGATTGTCATCGTGGCGTCTTTCCTTTCGTGTTCTTTCGCCGTGTTTAGATTCGTACTGTTTATGTCGGATCTAACTTAGGGTTCCTTTTATGGGTTGACTCGAAGGTTGTTGTGCTGTCGGAACTATACCGTGTCAAGCCCGGAATCCAGTGACGTCTTTAGACTATTCTGCGGAGTAAGGCAAGTGGCGGTTCGCTCTTGCTCTTTCGTTCCATATTTACATTAATTATCAGTAGTTTATCTGAGTAATTAATTTGGAATGAATATTCTGTTTGTCTGGAAACGGTTTTGATAAACTGTTTTGAAAATCATATAATAGGTTGTATATTTGTTAGAACAACGCTATTATCTGTGATCGTCTTTCAGGCCTTTATGTGGATTTATCCTCTAAATGTTGTGGTGTTGTAACTGTTTAGTTAGCACTGTTAGATAGGAACGTTACTCGGACTCTGTCCAGTCGTTTCTTTATAATCTGGTATCGGGATGGCTCGTCCCCATCTGGTACTATTCTATGATCATGATCGGTCTCTTATACATGTGTGTAGAGACAGGACACTTAGCTAGTGTCACAAACCTTTCGGTATACGTCACTCTCGACGAAACGTATACTAAGATGTGTCGTCCCATTGGTGGGGTACACATGTAAAAGTCTATAACGTGATGTGTGTTTTTGAAACATAAATCAGATAAGTGCTACCTTGACGCACATAATTAATACACCTTGGGCGAGTAGTGCAGCTAAGTTCAGTGCAGCTAGGAAAACTCGTCTTGACTCGAACGTAGTACGTTCGCTTTCCAATCTGGATTCGCTGTAGGCGATGAGGTTGGTCGTGAACCGAAGCATCTCAGTCAGTTTTAAATCATTGTTGAATGATTCTGTAATATTCCAGATTTGTCATTATTTCCTTAAAGACTCATTTCCGTTGGAGTCTTCTTTCGAGTCGATTTCTGTGAAGATTCAGTCTTCCAGAATCTTCTCTTGTGCATACCTCTTGTTTATTCCAGTAGGAGTATGGTGGTTGACAAGCGTACTCGATTATTATTCGAGGGACGAAGAGTCTAACCTAATACAACTGCTTCGAACCATTCTGCTTTGTTCCCTTGCTAGTCTATTCATTTAGACTAACCAACCAATGTTTTCCCTTGCATGGTTGGCTGGTGTCATCCGTTCGATTCGGCACATCAGTTAAGAAGTAGCTCAGAAGATTAGAAGGACTATGGAGTCGGCGGTGGTTTTTGAATGTTTTAATTATTTCTTTAATCAGGTTATGATCCTTTGGACAATAACTCCGTTTGTAATGTACTTTCTTAGTCTTCCGCTGTGTTTGGTTTAAACTATGTTTTGACCTATTCGGGATTGGGTTGTAATCCCGTAACTCTTGTTTCCTCAACAATGTTATGTTTTGGAATTTAATGCTTGATCTTTTTGTATCAATTGCATTTCATAAATTGTATTTAATTGGTAAAGCCTTGGGTGATCTCGGTAAGGAACACTGGGGTCACTGGCGGTAATACCTTTCCAAAAGGGTTAAGTTTTGGGGGTGTTACAGTTGTGGTATCAGAGCCAAAGGTTTTAAAACGGGTTTGGAATTTTTATAAACCATTTATTCATTTTCAAAATGCTTTACAAGGGCTCTGAATTTTCATTCTGAAAAGAATTTAAAAACACCGTTCATAGTCATGTCTTCTTTATAGTCTGATATAGTAAGCTTGCTTCTATGTCTAGAAAGACTAATTCCTTCCTTATTGTTCGATAGGATGGGTGTCTGCTTTTCTATTGGTAGGGGGTCGGAAGACGCCAAGTTGGATCAGCCGAGGCTAGATTTTCCGTTACCTCAGCAATGTTTCGAGGTTGGAGGCCCAAATAGCCCACCCGAAGACATCAAGCACTTTCTCCCCGAGTCGGTTGTCCTTGTAGCCAAGAATGCTATGGTCCCTAGACCTGTACCTGTGCCGCCACCAAGGGTGGAGGGAGTACAGGAATGGGAGCAGGAAGACGAGTTGTCAAGGTATGAACAAGGGGTTTACCAAGACGACTTTCTACTGGGACCAATTCCCGAGGAGATCGAGTACGAGGAGGAGGAAGAGGAGATGCTTGAGCAAGATCCTGTCGAGGACGAGGAGATGATCGAGGATGATTCCAAGGATGAGGATCCCATCGAGGATGATCCCGAGGATGAGGATCCCATCGAGGATGATCCCGAGGATGAGGATCCCATAGAGGATGATCCAGAAGAGGATCCAGAGTTGGACCTTGGAGGGCAGAATCAGGAGCCCGGTACAGAATTGTCACCAGTGCCAGAGTACGCACCCATGTCAGAAGCTGATTGGGAGGCACTGTATACCGAGTACGGTATTGGGAGAAGTGACAGGGAATCTCATCCTATCCCTACTCCAAGGAGATGGAGGTCGGAATCCGAGCTGTAGGAGATTCTCCGCCAGAGCGAGGTAATCTCCGCAGAACAGCAGCGTCAGAGGGATGAGTTGACCGCCAGTACTCAGAGGAGGGCTGGAATAGGAGGACCAGTCATGGACGACCCATACTTTACCATGACTGAGCTAGGACTATGTGCTTCAGGGTCAAGCAGGGTGCGAAACCCATCGCCAGAGCTCTATGGTGAGCCTAGCCCGAAGAGACCATGCACGAGTAGCCAGTCATATGGGAGACGTTTTGGAACGCCTTGAGGAGGAGTGGCGTTGCCTATCGTAGTAGTTTCGTTTCTTAGTATTCCAAGTTGTACTTTGTGTAATATTTCAGTATTACGGCAAGTACTTTGAGAAACACTTATATCTTCGAGCAGCATTGTTCTAGCGCTCGAATGATAAACTTATGTGTAACTTGTGTAAGAATTCGAAGGTTCATCTATAAAATGCCAAGTTGATCTATTCTGAGTGATTTATTTACATTGATATATTGCATAAGTATGTTGCATAATATTAATGTATTGAATGCTTGGAATTGGATCGGTAAACAGATGGTGAACCCAAGAAGCACGAGAAACTCGACTCGAGCCGGTGCTGGGACTAGCCAAAACCCCAGACCAGCAGGAAGAGGTGTTCAGGATGAACACGAGTCTGAGTCTCGCGTCCAGCAGAGGCGTGAAGGCCAGGATCAGACCCAAGCGCCGACGCTGTTTGACGCTGCAGCTGTTGAGGCGATCCGTGGGATCGTGATGCAGGCAATTGCAGATGTCTTGAGACCAAGTGCGCCTCAAGCACAAGAAGTGCCTATTCACGCAGCGGTTCCTGCTGTTGTGGAACCCTGAAACCCTGTGATTCAGGAGACTGTCGTTAGGGCGAGGGACAGCTATGGTCGCGCTCTTAAGACCATTACTTCCATGAGACCCGATTGCTATAACGGGAAAGGGGAGCCAGTGGCAGTAACTCATTGGTTCTCCCATATGGAGAGGCTGTTCAGGAACGTGGAGTGTACGGAGGCCGAGAAGGTCCATATCGCTTCTCTTCAGCTGAAGGAGGAGGCTAGCGAGTGGTGGGAGAGCACTGGTTTGGCTGAGAGCCCAGTGTTGACTTGGTCGATGTTTAAGACCAAGATGGTTGATCACTTTTCCTCTCGTGCTATGAGAGAGGAGAAGCATAAAGAGTTCTTGTACCCTTAGACTGATGGTCTGAGAGTGACCGAGTTGGCATCTAAGTTCAACCATCTTCTACAGTACGCCACTGCCGAGATCACCAGCGAGGCTCAAAAGACCCGGTACTTCCACGAGTGGATGAACCCGGATATCAAGCCATTAATGGTGCACCACACATGCTCTACCTTAGAGCAGTATGTGGATTGTGCCTATAAGCTGGAGGTAACTCTCGAGGAGTCGACCAAGAGGCGTAACCGACAGAAGTCGATGCAGAATCAGAACCAGGGAGGTGATTTTAAGCGCCCTGCGCCACCGTCTAACTTCGCCAAATCCGGCAGAGCTAAGACAGAGATGACGCAAGGAGGGTCGACTCAGCAGTCAGGGCAGACCAGGAGTATAGTTCAGTGTTATAACTGCGGTACTACTGGGCACAAGAGCACTGAGTGTCGGAAGGAGAGGAGGCCATGCTTTGGGTGTGGACGTGATGGTCATCTGCAAAAGTTCTGCAAGCAGGGGAAGCAGAAGGGAGTAGAGTCGCAGCAAGGGTCAGTTCATCAGAGCAACCGACCTAGGTTTAAGCCTGCCGAGACTCCTAGCCCTTCAGTGCAGACAACTGCTCAGAACAGGGGAAAGGCTCCAGCTGCTTCTGGAAGTCAGGGCCAACGCTTGTACGAGATGCATGAGGCAGATGGACCCAACGCTCCGATTGCTCAAGGTACTCTATACCTTCACTCTACTTCAGTATGCATTCTGTTTGATTCTGGTGCTACGCATTCCTTTATTTCGGATAGCTGTGTTAGCAAGTTAGACTTAGTGTGCAACGATTCGTGCGACCCTTTCGTCGTTAATCTTCCTAATGGAGAACGTTTGGTGGGAACCAAGCATTTGTCCGACTTTCCGATTACCATTTAGGGTAAGGAATTCGAGGCAGATTTGATCTGCATAGCCATGGCTCCATACGACATTATTCTCGGTATGGATTGGCTGACGCGTCACAAGGCGGTGATCGACTTCAGTTCAAGAACGGTGACGGTGTCATCCGGGGGCCAATTCGTGTGCAAGTTCAAAGGTCGAAATGACGCTGATAACGGCAAGCTGATCAATGCGATGGCTGCGTTTAAGCTACTACGACAAGGATGTGTCGGGTACCTTTGCTACTTGGATT
Source organism: Rheum nobile (assembly GCA_027886185.1). Taxonomy (NCBI): domain Eukaryota; kingdom Viridiplantae; phylum Streptophyta; class Magnoliopsida; order Caryophyllales; family Polygonaceae; genus Rheum; species Rheum nobile. The sequence continues at coordinate 7,368,218 of WOAB01000531.1, read as the reverse complement.
CGCCTGCGAAGGATGGACCTAAAGTTCTTGATATTCCTGTAGTTAGGGAATTTTCGGATGTCTTTCCGGAAGAAATTCCAGGATTACTCCCAAATCGTGACGTAGAGTTCTCAATTGATCTCGAGCCTGGTACGGCACCGATTTCCAAATCCTCGTATCGGATGGCTCCAGCTGAGATGCAAGAGTTGAAGAATCAACTTGAAGATCTTCTTGACAAAGGTTATGTCAGGCCGAGTGCATCGCCGTGGGGTGCTCCGGTATTATTCGTCAAAAAGAAGGATGGATCGTTCCGACTTTGTATCGACTATCGAGAGTTGAACAAGGTGACGATCAAAAACAAGTATCCTTTGCCTAGGATTGATGACTTGTTGGACCAATTGCAGGGAGCAAAGGTTTTCTCCAAGATCGACTTAAGATCTGGATATCATCAGCTCAGGATTCGTGAGCAGGACATTCCTCGAACTGCGTTTAGGACCAGATATGATCATTATGAGTTCGTAGTGATGCCTTTTGGGCTTACAAATGCTCCAGCTATCTTTATGGATTTGATGAACCGATGTTTTCACCAGTACTTGGATAAGTTCGTGGTGGTTTTCATCGACGACATCTTGATCTACTCTCCGAATGAAGAAGTCCACGATGAACATCTACGGATTGCCTTGTCAATCCTTAGACAACATCAGCTTTATGCTAAATTGTCTAAATGTGAATTCTGGATAAAGGAAGTGGCTTTCTTAGGCCACGTGATCAATAAAAATGGGGTTATGGTTGATCCCCAAAAGATTGAAGCGGTGGCTAAGTGGACACAGCCCTAGAATGTGAAGGAGGTGCGCAGTTTTCTTGGACTTGCCGGGTATTATAGAAGGTTTGTAGAAGGATTTTCAAAGATCGCTCTACCTATGACCAATCTACTCCGCAAGGTCCACAAGAAGTTTGTCTGGAATGACAAGTGCGAGGTCAGTTTCCAGGAGTTGAAGCGACGGTTGACCTCGGCACCCGTGTTAGCACTCCCAGAGGGGAATGACGATTATGTGGTCTATAGTGATGCTTCCAAGTGTGGCCTTGGTTGTGTTTTGATGCAAAGGGGCAGAGTCATTGCTTACGCATCTAGACAACTCAAGACTTACGAAGAAAACTATCTGACCCATGATCTTGAGTTAGCAGCGGTTGTCTTTGCGTTGAAGATTTGGAGGCATTACCTCTACGGTATAAGATGCCAAGTCTTCACCGACCACAAAAGTCTCAAGTATATATTTACTCAGAAGGAGTTAAATATGAGACAACGCCGCTGGCTAGAGTTGCTCAAGGACTACGACATGGAGTTGTTGTATCATCCGGGCAAGGCTAATGTAGTAGCTGATGCACTAAGCCGGAAGACAACGCATGAGACTGTAGTTGCTCTACTTACTGCTCAGACCAAGCTAAACCAAGAGTCATGCGACATCGAAGTCTTGTATGACCAGCGTAGAGGGTACCTGAGTATGATGGAGATTCATGCTACACTGCTGGATCAAATCAAAGAAAAGCAAGTCGATGACATCATCTTGGTAAAGTTAAGCAGTGAAGTGATGGATGGGAAAGATCCCAGTTTTGTGGTTCAGGATGATGGATCACTTTGGTTTCAGGATCGGATCTGTGTGCTTGACACAGAAGGTCTTCGTCAGTTGGTGATGAGAGAAGCTCATTCATCTGCTTATTCTGTGCATCCTGGCTCTAGCAAGATGTACAAGGATCTCAGGAAGAAGTTTTGGTGGCCAAACATGAAGTGGGACGTAGCAGACTTTGTGGCAAAGTGCTTAACTTGCCAAAAAGTCAAGATCGAACACCGAAGACCAGGTGGTGAGATGCTACCTCTCCCCGTGCCAGAATGGAAGTGGGAGGACATTTCCATGGACTTCGTCACTGGGCTACCCAAGACTCGAAGTCAGAGAGATGCTATCTGGGTAATTGTGGATAGGCTTACGAAGAGTGCTCATTTCATAGCCATCAAGACCACATGGGAAACCCAGAAGCTAGCCGAAGTTTACCAGAAGGAGATTGTCCGCTTACATGGCATTCCTAAGACCATTGTATCGGACCGAGATGGCCGTTTCATGTCAAGATTCTGGAAGGAACTTCATAAGGCTATGGGGACCGAGTTGAGGTTCAGTACAGCGTTTCATCCTCAGACAGATGGCCAGTCTGAAAGGACCATCCAGACTTTGGAGGATATGCTTAGAGCTTGTGTGCTCGATCGTCCGACTAGCTGGGAGGACAGCTTGAGTCTGATTGAGTTCATATACAACAATAGCTGGCATGCTACAATCAAGATGGCTCCGTTTGAAGCTTTGTACGGTCGCAGATGTAGATCTCCGATTTGTTGGGACGATAATGCCGACAAAATTCTGCTTGGACCAGAGTTGGTCGAAAGGACGGCTTCAGACATTGCTTTGATCAGACAAAGAATGTTGACCGCTCAGAGTCGACATAAGTCCTACGCAGATCGGAAGCGCAGGACTGTCGAGTTCGAGGTCGGTGACAAGGTTTTTGTCAAGGTATCGCCATCCAAAGGAGTTTTCAGATTTGGTAAGCGTGGGAAGCTTAACCCTCGCTACGTGGGACCATTCGAGATTTTGGATAGAGTGGGATCTCTAGCGTACCGTTTGGCGTTGTCGCCATCGGCTCACCCGGTGCATAACGTGTTCCACGTGTCTTTACTCAGAAAGTATGTACCATATGAGTCTCATGTACTTAGCTACGAGGACATTGAGATTCAAGCTAATGGTACTTATGAAGAGTTGCCCGTGCGCATTTTAGAGCGTCGGGAGAAGCATTTGCGCAACAAGATCGTACCTTTGGTACGAGTGCTATGGTCCAAGTCAGGGACCGAAGAAGTTACTTGGGAGACGTGGGAAACCGAGTCAGATATGCTCAGGCGTTTTCCTGAGTTATTCTCGACCTAAGTTTCGGGGTCGAAACTTCTTGTAAGGGGGAGGAGATGTGATACCCCGTATTTTTTGTAAGGTTATTTTGGGAATTATGGAATTTTCCCGGGTACCCGTTGTGTACGTCGGATTTAATTCAGGTAGTTTGAGACATTCTGTAATGTGCTCTGTATCTGTAATATTTTTCTCAGTGAAATAATATACAGACAAGGTGCCTTGATTTTAATTGTCGTTCGCGTACGATAATTTTTATCCCGGTTTAACGTCTGGTTTGTTCAAAGCTGAACGGGCGCGAAAAGGGGGAAACGGCGACCGCCGTGGTTGGGCCCGAGAGGTCAACGTGTCAGCTTCTAGCTGGCCGCGACAGGCCTAGCAACGGCGACCGCCGCATTTACGGCGACCTTCGCGTGCCCGCCGCAGGCAAAATTACGGCGACCGCCGTGATTGTCCAGTGGGCATTGCCCGCCGGTCGCCGGCGTCGTTCGAGGCGCGTCGTTGCATCGTTTGCCGCGTCTGAGGGTTTGCAGATCACTCCTTAGGGGTTTGCCTATAAATAGACGAGCTTGGGCATGGGTTTTGGGTCATCTACAACCCCGAATCGCTGCCAAAACTCTCCCTCAAAGTGAGTTGTGTTTTCGTCAGTTTTCTTGTGCTCGCCGGAGGTGTCGTGGTGTGTTTCCAGAGTGCCTTTGTGAAGCTTTTGGTTAGCCTTGGAGGTTAGAAGCCAAAGCAAGTCGAAGGAGGCCGAACCGCTCGTGTTTTGGGGTGAGTTTTCTCTCGTTTCAGTCGGCCGTGTTCTTCACGGCGACCGCCGCCAAGAACAGCGACCGCCGCCAGTGCCCAGAACGCCTTCGTGGCTTTGGCTTGGTCGGTTGTCGTCGTGGCGTCTTTCCTTTCGTGTTCTTTCGCCGTGTTTAGATTCGTACTGTTTATGTCGGATCTAACTTAGGGTTCCTTTTATGGGTCGACTCGAAGGTTGTTGTGCTGTTGGAACTATACTGTGTCAAGCCCGGAATCCAGTGACGTCTTTAGACTATTCTGCGGAGTAAGGCAAGTGGCGGTTCGCTCTTGCTCTTTCGTTCCATATTTATATTAATTATCAGTAGTTTATCTGAGTAATTAATTTGGAATGAATATTCTATTTGTCTGGAAACGGTTTTGATAAACTGTTTTGAAAATCATATAATAGGTTGTATATCTGTTAGAACAACGCTATTATCTGTGATCGCCTTTCGGGCCTTTATGTGGATTTATCCTGTAAATGTTGTGGTGCTGTAACTGTTTAGTTAGCACTGTTAGATAGGAACGTTACTTGGACTCTGTCCAGTCGTTTCTTTATAATCTGGTATCGGGATGGCTCGTCCCCATCTGGCACTATTCTATGATCATGATCGGTCTCTTACACATGTGTGTAGAGACAAGACACTTAGCTGGTGTCACAAACCTTTCGGTATACGTCACTCTCGACGAAACGTATACTAAGATGTGTCGTCCCATTGGTGGGGTACACATGTAAAAGTCTATAACGTGATGTGTGTTTTTGAAACATAAATCAGATAAGTGCTACCTTGACGCACATAATTAATACACCTTGGGCGAGTAGTGCAGCTAGGAAAACTCGTCTTGACTCGAACGTAGTACGTTCTCTTTCCAATCTGGATTCGCTGTAGGCGATGAGGTTGGTCGTGAACCGAAGCATCTCAGTCAGTTTTAAATCATTGTTGAATGATTCTGTAATATTCCAGATTTGTCATTACTTCCTTAAAGACTCATTTCCGTTGGAGTCTTCTTTCGAGTCGATTTCTGTGAAGATTCAGTCTTCCAGAATCTTCTCTTGTGCATACCTCTTGTTTATTCCAGTAGGAGTATGGTGGTTGACAAGCGTACTCGATTATTATTCGAGGGACGAAGAGTCTAACCTAATACAACTGCTTCGAACCATTCTGCTTTGTTCCCTTGCTAGTCTATTCATTTAGACTAACCAACCAATGTTTTCCCTTGCATGGTTGGCTGGTGTCATCCGTTCGATTCGGCACATCAGTTAAGAAGTAGCTCAGAAGATTAGAAGGACTATGGAGTCGGCGGTGGTTTTTGAATGTTTTAATTATTTCTTTAATCAGGTTATGATCCTTTGGACAATAACTCCATTTGTAATGTACTTTCTTAGTCTTCCGCTGTGTTTGGTTTAAACTATGTTTTGACCTATTCGGGATTGGGTTGTAATCCCGTAACTCTTGTTTCCTCAACAATGTTATGTTTTGGAATTTAATGCTTGATCTTTTTGTATCAATTGCATTTCATAAATTGTATTTAATTGGTAAAGCCTTGGGTGATCTCGGTAAGGAACATTGGGGTCACTGGCGGTAATACCTTTCCAAAAGGGTTAAGTTTTGGGGGTGTTACAGCTTACCCCATGATTTAGCCAAAAAAATAATCTCTATCCCAATACCCTTGAATAATATTCATGACATAATGTATTGGGAAGCCAGTAAAAACGGATGGTTTTCTACAAATTCTGCTATGGATATGATCAACATAAACAAAAGATACTTTGCTTATGATTCTTCATGGATCTGGAAGATGAACACTTATCCCAAAGTTAAAAGTTTTATCTGGAAAATAATAATAAATGGACTCCTAACCAAAGCAAGATTAGCAGAAAAAGGAGTAGCTATCCCCCAGGGTTGCATCCGTTGCAATGCACACTTGGAGGATTTGAATCATCTCCTCTTCCAATGTAACCATACCATGAAAACAATAGAGCAAATGAATTATCTCACCTATGGAATCATTAGATCTCTAAACATAGGGAATAAAAAAAACATATGAAATCATTGAGGAAATTCGACAAATAACTGACAGATCACAATTTTTAGAATTAGTGGTCTCTTGGTGGGGAATATGGTTTTATAGAAACCAACAAAGTTTTGGAAGAACAAACAATGACACAAATATAATAAAAGAAGGTACCAATTTATATTAAAAAACAAGTTGAGAATTGGAAACAGACAAAGAACTGGAATCCAGACTGCTTAGCAGAGGATAAACCAAAAACACATAGAAATAATAATCTAAGACGACCGAAAAAGAAATGGAAAAAACCATCGAAAAATACAATTAAAATTAATACAGATGGATCTACCAAAACTAATGGTGACTCTAGGAAAAGGTTATATTTTCATAAACAACATAGGTGAAGCAATTTTCCTCTTTGGGGATAAATGTGCTTTCTCAACCCCTTTGAAAACAGAAACTCTAGCAGTCAGAAATGCTCTGGTTAAGGCTTATGAATTTGGCATTACCAACATTCAACTTGAATGCGACAACCTTACTATTGTGAACGTTCTTAATAAAATCTGGCATTGTCCTTGGGATATTGAAATTTTAAATTCTGATATCATTTGTGTTTTACAACTGTTTTCTTCAGTGCAGATTTGTCATGTCTTCCGAGAAACAAACGCGGTGACCGACTTCATTGCAAAGCTGGGCCAGCGGAGTTCCTTGAAATATATTCGAGCTAATCTAGAACTTGTAATTCTCATCCACAAGGATGCTATAGACTGAGAAATCGTTTCTTCTGTGGTTTCCAGTCTAATTTTTACCTTTTCAAAAAAAACATTGTGATAAAATATGGGACAATTAAATTTTATTGACAAATCTCAAAGCTAATTTATGAAGAAAATATCGCGAAGATTGTCCTTTGTTTTAAAAAATATTAGTGTCGATTTCACAATTGAAATTGCTTTTTTTATACAAGGTAAACACTAGGATCCCTTCTAATTAGAAAGATTGTTCTAAATCTTCGTTTTGGGTGATCTTTACAAACTGTTTACAGAACTTATCATAAAAAGAATTCATTTTTACGAACTCATATCTAGCAGAGATTGAAATTGCTTTTGGTTAAAGCATATGTAGATATTTTATGATCAATATTTCAAAATTCAACTCTATATACAAGAATAAAGATCATATAAGGAGAGTGTTTAGGATGTAAAATGAGGATTAATCTTAGCCATTAGATTATAGTAATGAAGAGTTAGGATTAAAACACATGGAGTGACAAACTTGTAAATATAACCAATTTTTTTAAAATTATATTTATTTTTTACTTATTACTTTCTAAAAATAATTTCCGAAATTATTTTTTCCAAAAAAAAAAAATCAGAATTTTTTTCCAGAATTTTTTTTTCCAAAAATATTTTTTTTTCCAAATTTTGTTTCCCCCAAAAAAATTTTCCCGAAAAATAAGTTTTTTCCCCAATTTTTTATTATTTTTCATTAACATTTTCCTGGAAAATTAGTATAATGCACTTTAGTATTTTAATCATGCACTTTAACATACTACTCATGCACTTTAATATATTTACATAATATACTTAATTTTACATTACTAAACATGCACTTTAATATACTTACACATGTATGTACTTAACTATGAATATTGAGCATCCACTTTAACATAATTACATATACACTTTTTACCATATTAAGTATGCACTTTAACATGATAAATATGCACTTTAACATATTAACATATGCACTTTTAATATAATAAACATACATTAGATAAAATGTGCACTTTTAATATACATGTTAAACATGCATATTTATATATTATAACATGTACTTTATCATATTAAAGATGCACTCTATGTGAGCATTAAAAATATGCTTATATATGCACTTTAAATTCATTATAAATGTACTTTTGATACTTATTTATGCACTTGATATACAATACAATTAAATAAAATAACATATTTTTTGAAAAAAAAATACGAAAAAATATAAATTTTGAAAAAATAAATAAATTATTTTTCGAAAAAAAATCTGAAATAAATTAATTTTCGAAAAAAAAATATTCTCAAAAAAAATTAATTTTTGAAAAAAAAAAATCAAATTTTTTTTTTGAAAAAATATTAATTTCGAAAAAAATCTTTTCAATAAAAATATTATAAAAATAATAATATTTATAATTTTATCACTCAAATCTTATTCATTCATCTCTTAAATTTTATGGTCATAATTACTCATCACTTTATCTCGATCATTATACACTTACCCTGCTCCTATATACAAATCATATTTTTCGTATTTCATACACGAAACATATAAGATATTTAAACCTTTTCAATTTTTTAAGAATCTAATCTTTATCTGATTTGAAGATATTTTAACCTTTTCAATACATATCGGATTCATAGCCCATGAAAATTAGGGGCTTAGATATTTCAGCCCATAAAAGTGGATATTATCATATTAAATGTTATCACAAAAAAAAAACTCATACGAGGATGTGTACGTAAGGGCTATTTGCAATATTTCAGAAGTAACAAGAATTTGCAGTTTGTACGCAAAGACGCCTGCATATTACATGCTAATTTGTCATAATTGCTAAAGCTGCCCACCATAATTACACCGCATATATGAGCCCTCAAAACTGTATGTTCGGGACCTCGGGTAGATATAATAATTTCTCAATTGATTTAATTACTAAGTCCTTTAAATTTTACTTCTTGTCTTTATAAAGTTTACACATATTAAGAAATTAATTAAAAATATCTTACAAATCTTTAAATTAATCACTAACCACCTTTTACAACCAATAAATGAAAAAAATAATTATAATCAAATTCAAAGACAAATTTTATGATTAGATGTGATAATCTGTCTTGAAAACCTATAAAGACAAATATAAAAGAACGGATTTTGAAGCCTAAAAAGACATGTAAAACTTAACGGAGATAGTAATAATTATGGGCTAACCTTGGCTTATTTAATAATTAATGATCATAAGTTCAAGGTAAAAATCAAAATTAATTATTTCAAGAACAAGGTAAAAACTTGACGCATTGGCTACATAAGAGCTCAATATTAAATGTAATGTATATCGAGGAGTATGGCCGCAAATCACAAATTTCATATTAAACTGATTCTTTGTAGATCTACGTTAAAACTTGACGCCAGCTTTCAATAGGCTACATAGGAGCTCGATAACAAATGAAATATATATACTGTAGAGTATAGTCACGTACAAATATCAAATCAATCAATCAAACCAATATAAAACCCGCAAATCAAATCAATTAAACAAACCAATATAAAATCATAGAAGGGTTAGGCAACCCTTCCTAAAAGGTGAGTCTAATCTTATTCACGTCATACAAATGATATATAGTTGGATTGAGTCTAGACATCCATTCGTAGAAGGTGTGTTAATTAGACTTATTCCTCTGATTTACAAAAATCAAACACTTTGAAGTTTGAATTACACAAGGCTTGATTCTCTTCAAAGAGATGAGTAGATATCTCGCTAAAATTTGGGTGCAAATTAACCGAATCACCAAAATCATAGATATTTATGTATTTGTATAAATTTTAATAGTATAAATAAAATAAAGTCGAACTCAAAGCCTTATAATTCAAATAAAACATGTTTATAAATTTGTACATTTTTCCTTAACAATGCTAAGTGAACCATTACTCGATTGGCAATTTTCCATTAATACAACATTGCAAATCATTTACCTCCGACATATAGCGGGTTTGTTTGATAAAATATATTTTTTGTTTATAATGTATTTTTTGTGAAAAAATAGTTTTTGAGATTTTAAAATTATGAGATATGAAAATTTATATATAATTGAAAAAATTACTTTTTTATTTATAAAGTATTCATAAATTACATACCAAACAGAGTCAGCAGCATTATGATAAAGAGGACATGCATTCAGTGTTAAGTCCCGATTTCGATTCCCACCGTTAGCGCTACCTAACTAGGACATGGTAAGTGGGGACGTGGTTGTTCGGAGTGAACATTCGAAATCAATTGTGTAATTGATCCTCAACCTTTACAAGTCATTTCATGCCATAATGGTCACCGACATCTAATAAATATCATAGTACGTGCTCAGCCTTTTGATATATCGACATAATGTTTTTTTAACATTTCAAATGTTTTGCCCGGATAATGGAAACTGGAAATTAACCAATTATGTAAGATAAGGACTTTAGTGGAACAAAATAAAGGTTGGGGGGTCATTATTCTATAATTTTAAAAGATTCAAGATAAAAATGCAATTTACCCTAACAGTAACACTATAGTATATATATAGAGAGAGAGAGCGCTCTTCTTTTAGCTGGCTTGCGTTCGTACTCACTTGTACAAAGCAATATTGATTTAGGTGAATCATAAGAATAAACTTAGCTAATTATGGAGGATGATTCAAGGGAAGCTTTGATTATAGGACGAATTATAGGAGAGCTTGTGGATCCCTTTACGCCCACGATTCCGATCAGAATATTCTACAATAACATCCGAGTTACCAGTGGATGTGATCGTCGTCCTTCCCATGTTGCTAACGCCCCTAGGGTTGAAGTTGGAGGTGACGATTTATGCAACTTCTATACCTTGGTAAGTCGTTTTAACAAACTTTATCTCAACGTTTTTGTCATGATCTTTGTCGACTTATATATATATATATATATCCATTTTTTTTAATCTATGTCTCGAAACATTGGTTAAAAATTGATATTTAGAAAATTCAGGTTGAATTTTAGTTGTTTAGAATTATTCAACCGTTTTAAAGAGTTTATTATTTTTGTTGTAATATAATTGTCCTACATCTAAAGTTGTGACATAACTTGTCTAGTATATAAGCTTGATGGGCTATTTCTCCTATTATCAATTGGTTTTAGGATGAACCTCATTGAAATTATGTATTGGCCTATCTGCGCTCATGTCCGCACGACCCCCAGTCTATGGGTCCATGGACTTTGACATGGTATTAGAGCAGGTTCGGTCCTGGGTCCCTTTATTGGGTTGGTTGGATCTGACTATAAAGAGATTGAGATGTTCACCCATACCCGTTTGTTCAAGTGTCAACTAGGCCTGATCAATTGTCCGTCCATTACACTTGTGGGGACGTGTTGGAATATATAAGCTTGATGGGCTATTCTTCCTATTGTCAATTGATTTTAGGATGTAACCTCATTGGAATTATGTACTGATCTATCTGCGCTTATACGCTCGTGTCCGCACGACTCCCAGTCTATGGGCCCACGGACTTTGACAGTTCTAAAACCAAAAGTCTTCAAACATCATACATGTATGGATTAATCAATATATTTGATGCAGGTGATGGTGGATCTGGATGCTCCAAGTCCAAGCAACCCTCACTTGAGAGAGTACTTGCACTGGTAAAATATACAAATATTTTTTTAATGTGTGTCCATGACACACAATAAATTTTTTATATTTAATAATAATTACTTTTAATTACTAGTTTTTTTTTAAAATTTTATCCCTTTTACTTTATGGAATGTTTTAGAATTTTTTTGAAATTTGGACTCTTAACAGGTATATGTGAACACACATTAGACAAACCGAATATATAATTAATTAATTCACTAATTAATCAACAGTGGTTGTTTGTGCAAATTAAACTGTTAGCTAGGTTTATGATTTATGGATCTGCGACTCACTTTCATTAAATTCATTTGATAAATGTGATTGTTGTTTTCAAGGTTGGTGACTGATATTCCTGCATCAACTACGGCAAATTTTGGTAAGTTTTTCTTCCAAAATATATTATTAGTTTTTTTTGTTGCATATTATTGGTTAATTACTAGTTGTCAATCGGATCGGTCAAGTCGGGTTCAATTCGGTTATTTCGGATTTGGGTTGAAAATGGGTCGGGTCATTTCAGATAATAGGTCAAACCGGATCGGGTCATTACAGGTCAGTGGGCGGTTCAGATTTACCAACGGGTCAAGAGCGTCATTTTTTTAAATATTATGTTCACTATTTAAATATTATTTAATAGTTAAAAACTGATTTAAATATGTCAAAAATAAGTTGAAATGAATTAAATAATAATATTATTATTAATTATTTATATTTAATTGATATTAGTAGACCAAAATTATATTTTATTTTTAATTTAGTTTATATTAATTTATAAATTTTTACATTATAAAAAATTATATAAGTACAACAATGATCTCTTTTTAGGATAATTGAGCATATTATCATTATTTATATGTCATTTATCATATATATTTTATGTTCTATTTCACATTTATTCGTTAATCGGGTCGGGTTCGGATTGGTCGGGTTCGGTCTCGGTAAATTCGAGTTATCAAAAATTTTGGTCAGATCGGATCCAAAAGCGGATCGGTCAGATCGGTAAAACGGATTCGATCACTTTTTTACATCTATCTATTAATTAGTAAGGGGAAAGTATTATGGCTAATTTGGGTATTGACGGCTCCTATTAAATTTATTCGTAATAAGTTGATAATAATAAATTAAATATTCCTGTATGTATTAAAAAACAAAAAGACACATTAATGGCTGAAAACACAAATTAATTTGTTATTTAATTCTTTGTAACTATTCACTGAGGTTTATTTGGCCAACATAATTATAATTATAAAGACATTGTTATGAATAAAGATAATTTTTTGAGATAGGTATTTTTTGGTGGTTGGGATATGTGCCCAATTAGATTTGTTTAGATAATAAAAAATCAAAAAAAAAAACTTTCCCTCTGACCAATGTCATCCTTGTCCTTTTCAAAAAAAATTTGAAGGAAATCCTCAAATTTTAAAATGACATATTTTCAAAAACTATCTCTTGTGCTAAACACTACGGAGTATTTATCAATTATAAACATTTAAAATTAAAAACTTTTTTATAAAGATGTTGACACCAAACAAAGCCTAAGCGGCTAAGCTCTATCAAACAAAAAAAATGTATTTTTCTATGGAATTTCATAAGCTCGTACTTCAAGGGCTCGTATTACAAGGGCAACCAAACAATCAACCTATATAGTTATTATATTTTTTTTTTGACTTTTTTTTTTAAAATAATTAATTTTCTGGTCATATATTCTATATGTTTCACAATATTTTATTTGTTTATACATTTCATACTTATTAAAACAAGTTAGAAATAGAAAATAGATAAGTTTTTTTATAAGTAATTAATGAAGAATGTGAATAATTGGAATATATTCTTACATATATTATATGATTATGTATCATATGTATCATCTGTTTAATGTGATGCATGTATAAATACATTTTTGAATTTGTTTTTTTGACACATAGGAGACACTTAGACCATTACAACGGAGATGGAGAATCAAACTTGTGATCATGAGGTCATGGGTGTCATGCTTGCCAGCTAAGCTGGTAAGACTTGACAATACTTTTTTCATTTATAGTTTCTTGAGGGTAATGACCTGATTTCCTACTTTGTTTAGTAAATAAATATTAATTTTTTGAGTTGATTGACTTTGACTTGCAATCAATGGACATAAGATATTTTATCGAAAAAATTGAAAGAATTGAATGATTTGAAGCAAAGAATGCGAATAATTGAAATTTTTTAAAGAAATTGAAAACAAATAACACAAAATAAGAATAAACATAGCCCGCCTAGACCCACCTAGACCGTCTAGCTCGATTAGAACCCGACTTGTCCGCCTAAACCCCGCCTAAAACCCAGTCGCCTAGCCATTCCAACTTGGCCAAATTAAACCGGGTCGGTGCTGGGCCGCCTAGCCCGGTTTTTTGAACACTGGTTATTATCTATCAATAATTATAAATAGCACTTGAAGAATAAAATTAGAAAAATATTTTAAGTTCTTTTACATTAGTTAAAGAAATATTTGTAAAACAGTTAGAATTGTATACTACGATCAGAATGTGATATACAAGATTTTACCGATTTTATAATATATATCGATCCTGCCGCAAATAAAATTCTATCTAGGATTCGAATTATTTGGCCTTCTCTTGAATCGTAGATTCTGATTGTTATGTCAATAACCACGAAAGAAATTAATCATCAAAGTGTACAAAAAACATATAAACATTAATGATGATATATATGTGGAACGTGCATATATGCAGGGAGCGAAATGGTGTCCTATGAAAGCCCAAGGCCGACGTCGGGGATACACAGGATGGTGTTCTTATTGTTCCAGCAACTCGGGAGGCAGACGGTGTTCGGTCCCGAGTGGCGCCAGAACTTCAGCACCAGGGAGTTCGCCATCGTCTACAACCTCGGTTCTCCGGCCGCCGCCGTGTATTTCAATTGTCAAAGGGAGAGGGGCCATGGAGGAAGAAGGATATAGTTCAGTACAGTTTACAATACAAGGCTACCTAAGTAATATAATAACCTCCATCACTATATTGCACGTTTATGTACATACATCCTACGTCTGCGTATACGGTATACTACCTACCCTAGCTACCTTACTATTATTATTTTTATTATCAATATATATATACATATATTGATTGAATAAGCTAGGTTATACTTTTGTGATCGATCATCTAAGAATATTATTTTTCTGTTTGAAGTTGAGATACTGTATATTACATAGGCACATATCGATTGGAAATAAATCATTTTTTCTTTTTGGTAGAAGAAAGACATTGCTCTCCGTTAATATTATAAAAAGAAAAAAAGGCTAAGTAGTAATCATATGGGAGATTACCCAACCCCCAACATCAGTAGAGAGAACCGAAATAACACCACCAAGAGGGTCACACAAAACATGAAAATCAAGTGCAAAAAAAAAAAAAAAAAGCATAAGAAGCAAGATAGTCGACATCCATGTTAGCGTTTTAATAGACATGTCGAAATCGAACAAGCCTGTCTTTACGAAAAAAAGTGTTGGCACTAGCGTACCAAGCTAGAAAGAGAGTGACTACTATTCAGAGGCTTCTCTATCAACGAAATCGCCACTTGCGAATCCGTCTCAATAAAAACCCTCATGTAGAATCGGTCACAAGCCATACGAAAACCCTGCAAAATTCCCCACAACTCAGCCCGAGAAACAAATCAAGCACCAATCTGGTGAGCAAACCCAACCAGCCAACACCCTGACTCATCCGGATCACTCCCGCAACAATTGAACCAGCCGAAACTGATCCATCAATACTCAACTTAACCCAACCAACGACGATCACATGCAATGCATCGCTTCACACAAACTCTTCTCCCATACAGAGAATGTCGAGGAAACCAAGATGACTTATACTTAGCAACTTTTCGGCACACAAAAACTACCTTATCTCCACTAAATACTTCATCTCCTAAAACTGAAGTGATGAGAAAAATAGAGCCAACCAGCACAACGACGATCCCATGCAATGCATTGCTTCACACAAACTCTTCTCCCATACAGAGAATGTTGAGGAAACCAAGATGGCTTATACTCAACAACTTTTTGGTACACAAAAACTACCTTATCTCCACTAATACTTCTTCTCCTAAAACTGAAATGATGAGAACATAGAGCGGGATAAAATGAAAGCAGAAACAAGAACAACAAATACAATTTTATTGAAGAAAAAACAAGTCTTGGGGCCTCAACTGGAACACCTAGACCAACAAAGAAAATACAAGAGGGCAAACGCAAAGAAAATCGTGTAAGGAAGATTCAGAGAAGTCGAGAAAAAGAATGTGTGTTCAATAAGAACAAATGTTCTTCAACACACAAACAACCACAAAAATGGTCACTAAAGTTGATGCGCCCCTGCCCACCATGACTGCAACTGAGGAGGAGGAATCCATGAGCATCCGCTCACAAGGTCCCATAACAAGATCGTGTGCCAAGGCCATCGCCAACGCCACACAATCATTGATCGTGCGCGTTGTCGCTAGCCAAGGGGCGCCAAAGACCGCGTTCTCTATCAGACTCCTCGAGCCCAGCCCAGAGACCGCGTTCTCTCTCAAACTCCTCACCACCATCATTGACCGCGATCTCTGATTGTTTGCTATTTTGGACATTCTAGTTTTGGCATTTCTCTCATTTTAGTGGTTACTATTTTTAGTTAATTCTTTTTGGGTGTGTGTTCCACGCATGTCGCGTGGGCTAGCCCATTAGGCGAGACTTGGCCCATCCGAGTCCCGCGACCCCTATAAATGGCTATCTCAGCCTTCTGTTTTAGGTTACGTTCAATTTTAATCAAAGCTTGAGTATTGAGTGCCATTTGCCTCCTCCCTTTGATCGGACGTCAAAACCCTAGTCTATCTTCGCATCCCCTTCCCTCCACTGCCGACGCTACGACACCGCTCGATCCGTCGAGCCACCTATCCCTCCATCGCGCCTAGTCTTGAGGTCGCGAGTCTCATTTACATCATCGCATTGCCATCGTCACCGCGCTCGCTTGCTCGCGTGAAGTGACAAACACCGCGTTCCATCAATCCACACTTGGATACGAGACGAGCGACTCACCACCAAGACCTCGATCCGACATCCGAAGGCAGGAACGCATCAACTGGCATCATAGCCTTTGGTCTTGTAAGTCGTTATCCCAAGTGCATTAGTTTACGAAAAAAAATTTCTTGCCATCATCCATTGCTTCCGCCATCATCATTTTCAAAAAAACAATTCTCTCTCCACCATTGATACAAAAATTTTGCTTGTCATTACCATCGGTGTCTCAAGTCAAGGACTTGGCCAAGTAGTTTCTTCAACCTCGCGATATTGGTGTGATTTGCTAGCATAAGATCTTCAAGATTGCGTAATTAATTCTCTGATTTCTTGCATGATTTTCGCATATCTTACTTGCAATATCTTCTAGGTTGTTAGCCATATCTCACACGATCTTCTCTCTCTCCAATCACGAAATCTTAGTGATTTTCTTTCCTTAGTTACCAAGCCGTTATCTTCTTGATTTGTTCTTCTCCGAGATCTTCCAAAAGTCAACACAAGATCTCGTCAATTTAAATTCAAAAAAAAAAGTCAAAGTCGGAATTCAAAAAAAAAAGACACTACTTTAATTTAAAAAAAAAAAAGGGGAAAGCCAAAATAAGACAACAATTTTCCACCATCGGCTTGGCTCATTTCTCTATCTCTCCACCGTCTAGGTCGACACCTAGACGGTAAGCTTTGTTTGTTTGTGAATGTTTACGTAAGGGTTAGGACTTGATTGCTTGGTCTTGTTGATTTCGCGCTTGCGTCTCACACCTTTCTTGTGGTAGCCTTAAGCCGACCTCACGGCCACCCAAACTGCCCTACCTATGTGAACTATTGTTTCTTGTTTAGTGCTTGCGTGATTGTTGGTTGCTTTTGCCTCTTGTTCGTTTTACTTCGATGTCTGGTCATATTGTTATAGGTAACATGGTGGCCTCGACATGTGGTGATGGCAACAGAGACAACCACAACAATCCTCCAAACACTTCTTTGGTTCCACCTCTTGATCCAACAAATCAAGACCCCATATTGGAGCTCTCGGTCGAACAGCGCGAGATACAAGAGCTAAGGCGATAAGTTGCTCAACTACAAGCCACGCAATGCGCTGCGCCAGTGCTTCCCACACCGACACTAATGATTCCTATGGATGTCGTGGGCGTGCCGCGTCCCACTGAAGCTGGTCCAAGTCAACCACGCGTGGACAAGGGCAAAGGGTTGATGACCTCAACCTCCAACTTGCAACCACGCCTTCAAAGGATACATGTCGCAACACGAACACTATGCACTGCGAGCAACCCCTGTCGGCTACGACAGCGGCTCCGACCGCGACAATGATTTATAGGGTGAGTACTCTGAACCCTTTGACTTTCATGACAGGTATGCAGCCAGAGGAACTAGACGCCGCCGCGAGACTGCTTCAACGCCTCTTGCTGGCCGCGCACGACGCGATGAACGAGAATCAGGCATGCCGCATAGATCCTTCCGCGCCACATGCATTGAGCCGCGTCAGCGTCGCCATGATCCCACTCCTGTGCCCTTCGACGTCAACGACCACCTTGGCCATCAAAGCACGCGCACACTGCGTTATGGCTCTGATGGCTATGGATCGACGACGCCGACTATCCATGATGACTTAGATGAGTTTGACGACGAGGAAATGGAGGACGAAGGCATGATCAACCCAGGCTCCTACCATCCTCCCCTTGGTGATCCAATTGAGCTCCAGGATAGGCCCGTGTATTGGATTCCGCACCCACTCCAACAAGTAGGCCCATAGCATCGCGTCCAAGGAGACAATACGCGTGTCACTCGTGGACAACACCACGAGGACATGTTGCGTGACTTTCGACGCCGCAACGATGCCTCTGTTCCGACGCGACGACATCAACGCGCCGAGTATAATGCACCACCAACGGTCTTCGCCGCTGACGATGTCTAGGATGGCCGCGCTCGCCGTCAACTTCGTCGTGCCCAATTCCCTGCACAACGCGCTTATGCGCCCAACCTGCTCAACCCACACCACGGCTTAGCCGCCACGAGGTAAAAGTAGAAATTGAGCATTTCTTTGGTGAATATGATCCGGTTGTATTTCTTGAGTGGGTGCAGGCTACAGAGTATACTTTGAGATATTATCACATCCCCACGGACGAGCATGTTGACGCGGCAACGCTACACTTCCGAGGCGCTGCACGCGTTTGGTGGAACAAGTTCGTTGATGACCGCGTTCGTCGACACCTTGTCCCCATCGCCGAGTGGCACCAGCTTGTCTATGTCATGACACAGAAGTACGTGCCTGCTGACTATAGAAACCAAATGTGAATGAAGATTGCTATGGCGCGACAAGGCACCAAAACGCCTCTGGAGTTCTTCTCTCACTTGGAGGACATGTACTACAAGGCAAGCATCAGTGTCGCTCCGTCCACCCTTTGGACAAAGTTTATGAGTGGCTTGAATTTGTCAATCCGTGACCAGCTGGAGATTTTGCCAATCAAGGATCTCAACACCTTGACTCACACCGCGATGCAAATACACAACCAACTCTCGCATCGTCGACAATCATCTTGGCAAAATCAAGGTCAACGAAGGTATGATGCTAACCCTGGTCAATACCCTACTACTAATGTGCGCAGAGCCCACAGGAACCAGCGCGTCAACTCAAGGCCGATATGGCAAGACCGCGACGCCAACCTCCAATGTCGCGCGCGCGACACCGCCAAAGGGCTCCTCACCGGCCACTGAGCGTGCGCGTGACTTAGAATGTTTCAAGTGTGGAGGGCGAGAGCACTACAAGAGGGATTGTCCAAACAACAAGAAGGTGCTCTTCTCCAGCATTGCCGCGGGCTATGAATCTTACGAGGAGGAGGAGGCCCCGCTTGAGACCATCGAGGAAGGATTCGAGGATGACAACGAGGAGGCCTACACTTGTGATGCCGCCGCACTCCATGATGGCACACCTCTCAGCCTTGTCACGCGCCGTATCCTCAATGTCAAGGAAGCCACACTGGTCGACCAACGCGAGAACCTCTTCCACACGCGTTGTTTGGTCAAGACAGCGTCCTTGAGTGTCATTATCGATGGAGGCAGCTGCTGCAATATCATCAATGGGAAGGTGGTCAACCATTTCAACCTGTCGACCACGCCTCACCCACAACCCTATGGCCTACAGTGGATTTCTTCGAGTTCTGGTAACACTGTAACTCGACAATGTCTTATCTCTTTTTCCATTGGCCAATATTCAAACTCAGTCCTGTGTGATGTCATTACAATAGATGCCACACATCTTTTGCTGGGGCACCCACGGCAATTCGACAGGCGCGTTCTTCACGATGGCTATTTAAACACTTACGTGTTTACTTACCACGGGAAGCGCGTCACCCTCTTACCCATGTCTCCACATGAGATTTTACAGGATCAGGTCGAGCGTGATCGATAAAAGGCTTTAGAAGCAACAAAGGCCGCGTCAACGCCGACGCGATCCAACCCAAATTCTAGAGACTCGTCAACAACCCCAGGCACTAGAAACAGGAGATTGCGTACTCCCTCAGGGCAACAAAGCGCTTCTAACAACAACGCACCCAAGGATCGAATGTGTTGCAAGGAAAGTGCAAATGCCGCACCGACAAGTGCAGCGTTACAAGGAACTGTGAGCACATATTACTTCTTGCGCGGCCCATCAACCTCACTGCCACCTTCAGCGGCAAGGCGCCATGTTTCTTATTGGTGCCAACTCCTTGTATTCCAGAGAAGCCTATCGTCGACCCTTTGCCGAGCGCCATCAGCGCGTTGCTCGACGAGTTCGATGACATCTTTCCAGAGGAGCTTCCACAGGGCCTTCCCCTATTACGCGGCATTGAGCATCAAATTGATTTGGTGTCAGGTGCCTCGCTGCCCAACAGTGCTGCCTATCGCGTTGGCCTTGAGGAAACCAAGGAGTTGCAGCGCCAGGTGCAAGAACTTCTGGATCGCGGCTACGTGAGGGCATCCCTAAGCCCTTGCGCGGTCCCCGTGATCCTCGTGCCCAAAAAAGATGGATCACGGCGCATGTGTGTCGACTGCCGCACCATCAATCAGATTACGGTGAAGTACATGCACCCGATCCCACATCTCGACGACATGCTCGATGAGCTACACGGCGCGATCCACTTCACCAAAATTGACTTGAAGAGCGGCTATCACCAAATTCGAATGAAGGAGGATGATGAATGGAAGACCGCGTTCAAGATGAAATATGGCCTTTATGAATGGCTCATCATGCCTTTTGGTCTCACTAACGCACCAAGCACGTTCATGAGGCTGATGAACCACGTTTTGAGGGAATTTCTGGGCAAATTTGTTATGGTTTACTTTGATGACATTTTGGTGTATTCGCGTAGTCTAGATGAGCATGTAGAGCACCTTAGGCTGGTTTTAGAGTGCTTGAGACGTGAGCAATTGTATGCCAACCTCGGCAAGTGTCGCTTTGCGTCAGGCACCACTAACTTTCTGGGCTACGTGGTCTCCAAAGATGGTCTCCGCGTGGATGAAGACAAGGTGAAGGCAATCCGGGATTGGCCCATGCCTACTACTCCAACCATGGTATGCAACTTCCTTGGCTTGGCAAGATTTTACCGGAGATTTGTCTACGACTTCAGCTCCATCGCCGCGCCTCTCCATGAGCTCACAAGGAAAGGCACCGCGGTGAATTGGTTGGCACACCACGAGAACGCATTCATCGCGTTGAAAGATTCCATGTGTAACGCGCCCCTTCTCCAACTCCCAGACTTCAACAAACACTTTGAGATTGAATGCGACGCGTCAAATGTGGGCATTGGCGGGGTCTTGCACCAGGATAAGATGCCCATCGCGTTCTTCAGTGAGAAGCTCACAGGGGCCACCTTGAACTATCCAACATACGACAAGGAGCTCTACGCCCTAGTCCGCGTGCTCAAGACCTGGCAACACTACCTCTGGCCACGCGAATTAGTAATCCACTCAGACCACGCGGCCATTAGCTACGTGAAGAGCCATGCCCACCTAAGCCGTTGCCATGCTCGATGGGTGGAATTCATGGAGACATTCCCCTACGTCGTTGTGCACAAGAAAGGTAAGGAGAATGTGGTCGCCGACGCCCTTTCTCAAACGTATATCCTCCTTACTCATCTTCAAACTAAGGTTCTTGGCTTTGCTTTAATTAAGGATTTATACTTAACTGATCCCTTCTTAAAGCCTATTTTGGAGCACTGCCTTAGAGACCGCGAGTTTGAAACTTATTTCTTACATGAGGGTTACCTATACAAGGTCGGCCGCCTATGCATCCCTAGCTCTTCCATTAGGAACCTTCTAATTCAGGAAGCGCATGAAGGACGCAGTCATTTTGGGGTTGCAAAAACATTAGCTGCCCTTCGCGAGCATTTCTTTTGGCCGCGTATGACCAACTAGGTGACACAATATTGTAAGAGTTGTGTGACATGTCAACGCGCTAAGGAGAGTTCAAGTCCATACGGCCTCTACACGCCCTTGCCCATCCCACTAGGCCCTTGGGAAGATTTGTCCATGGACTTTATTACAGGTTTGCCTCTATCTCGTAGGGGTAAGGACTCCATCTTTGTTGTTGTGGACGGGTTTTCCAAAATGGCACATTTCATTGCGTGTAAGACCAACCATAATGCTAGTGACATCGCCACGTTGTTCTTTGAGAATGTGGTACGTTTGCATGAGATCCCTAGGTCTATTGTGAGTGATGGGATCCCTAGGTCTATTGTGAGTGATAGGGACACTAAATTTGTGGGGCATTTTTGGAGAACTCTTTGGGGAAAGCTAGGTACAAAACTCCTCTTTTTCACTAGCTACCACCCCCAAACCGATGGCCAACCGGAGGTGACCAATCAAACCCTAGGAGCCCTCCTTCGGACCATGCTCAAGACTAACCCCAAGCGTTTGGAAGACTTACTTGCTATTATTGATTTTTCTTACAACAGGTCCAGGCACTCCGCGACAAGGCTCACCCCGTTCGAGGTCGTCTATGGCAGAAACCCATTGACACCACTCGACATGCTGCCCCGACCACTAAAGGACATTGAGTACACTACCACGACCAATCGCGCCGCGATGATCCAGGATCTACAACGCCGAATGCGAGAGCAGCTGGAACGCCACGCTACTCAATACGCATCACAACATAATCGCGAGCGACGCTGCATCATCTTTGCACCGGGAGACATGGTGTGGGTGCATCTTTGCAAAGAATGTTTCCCAGCCAAGCGCAAATCAAAGTTAGCGCCATGCGGTGATGGTCCTTTTCGCGTTGTCAAGGCCATTGGAGACAACGCGTATGAGCTGGAGCTACCAGCCGACTACGGTGTCCACGCGACCTTCAACGTCGCCGACTTGGAGCCTTATGTGGAGCCCGAGTTCGATGATGGTAAAGCGGGGATGCTTCACAGCCAAGTGGGGGAGGGTGATGCGCCACTGCCCACCATGACTGCAACTGAGGAGGAGGAAGCCATGAGCATCCGCTCACAAGGTCCCATAATAAGATCGCGTGCCAAGGCCATCGCCACACAATCATTGATCGTGTGCGTTGTCGCTAGCCAAGGGACGCCAGAGACCGCATTCTCTATCAAACTCCTCAAGCCCAGCCCAGAGACCGCGTTCTCTCTCAAACTCCTCACCACCATCATTGACTGCGATCTCTGATTGTTTGCTATTTTGGACATTCTAGTTTTGGCATTTCTCTCATTCTAGTAGTTACTATTTTTAGTTAACTCTTTTTGGGTGTGTGTTCCACGCGTGTCGCGTGGGCTAGCCCATTAGGCGAGACTCGGCCCATCCGAGTCCCGCTACCCTCATAAAAGGCTATCTCAGCCTTCTATTTTAGGTTACGTTCAATTTTAATCAAAGCTTGAGTATTGAGTGCCATTTGCCTCCTCCCTTTGATCGGACGTCAAAACCCTAGTCTATCTTCGCATCCCCTTCCCTCCGCCGCCGACGCTACGACACCGCTCGATCCGTCGAGCCACCTATCCCTCCATCACGCCTAGTCTTGAGGTCGCGAGTCTCATTTACATCATCGCATCGCCATCGTCACTGCGCTCGCTTGCTCACGTGAAGTGAAAAAAACCGCGTTCCATCAATCCACACTTGGATACGAGACGAGCGACTCACCACCAAGACCTCGATCTGACATCCGAAGGTAGGAACGCATCAAAAGCTCTCGACTTCAAGATCTCCTTCAAGATCAAGATTAAGAGTGAGGAATAATGGCGGAGCACAACACAAAGGAGAAGAGAAACCACAAAAGCTCTCAAGGAAACTCGTCACAACTTAAGACTTTAATTTAGGGTTTCCCAAAATGAGAGCTTTTGTATGGAGTTTCCCTCACGTGCCATATTCTATGTCATGTGAGTGTCTCGTCCCAAAAAAGATAATCAAGCACATACATGGTATTGGGCTAGATTGAGGCAAACAAGAGTAGTCTTCCTATTTGGGTCATTTGGCCCAAATGGTAGCAAAGCCCTAATTGGCCTAATTAACCCACATAAACATCTTGTTTACATTGCACAACATATGCCAAAACTTAGGCAATTACTGATACGCCCACGGACGTAACATTGACGGAGTCCCAAGAGGATGACATGCTGAGTGTCAGAATCGAAGGCCCGATCACCAGATCCAGAGCCAGGGCCATTGCCCAGGCCACACAGTCAATCACGACCAAGGGCATGGCGCGTGATAGCTGCGCCCTCTTCACCACGCCCCGGCTTGTCCTATGTGCGACGATTGGCCAAGCTGCAGCCATCGACGAGGCCCGTTGACTTTTCTGAGGCACTTTCTGAGCCATTTGCGTTCTTTTGGCATTTTGAGGTTTACATGCCAATTTTGAGACATTTTGAGACCGTTGCTATTTTTAGTAGTTTCCATTGTTAGCCGTTTCTATTTTTAGCAAGTTTCTAACTATGAAAACTTTCTAACTTGGGAACTTACTATTTTTAGACTTACTATATTAGGAAAGTTTCTATTTTCAAGTCCGGGCCTCTCTTGTGCCTAAGAGAGCCGGCCCATGTTCGGTTTTGAGGCCCATGGCCGAAACACAAGGCTTTTTTAAAGCCAACCCTTGTAATTTTGGTCCGTTACATTGAATTGAAGTTAATTGCAGCCGTTGAGCCTTGCTCCCGCCGCTGTTACTTCGACTCAGCCGAGCATCCCTCCGCCGCCGTAGTCGCCGGCCATTCCTCCTTGTGCGCGCGCCGTCCGAACCCTCTCCGTCCGTGCACGCAAGCCCTCACCCACACTAGTCTTGGCCATAGCCGAGACCTCCCTCCAGCCCCCGAAGCCATGCCTTTGTCTTGGTTCGCCTTCCATCCGAAGAGATTGTCAAGTCCGATCCGCCTTCTACCTAGATCCACCCCCGACGACGCATTTAGGAGACGATAACGCATCAATTACACAATGAAATCTCTACAATTTGCCCTCCAATTTGTTATGTTTTACACAAGTAGTAAAACAACCTTGTATTTGTTTGGTCTGGGATTTACAACCGTTTGGCCCAAATGGTAGCGAAGCCCTAATTGGCCCAATCAACCTAGATAAATATCTTGTTTACATTGCACAACATATGCCAAAACTTAGGCAATTACACAATGAAATCTCTACAATTTGCCCTCCTAATTTTTATGTTTTACACAAGTAGTAAAACAACCTTGTATGGGTTTGGTCTAGGATTTACAACCTTTTCTATCATCGACACCTTTTTGTAGCGCGCCTAGGTTGGATTGATCGCATGGAGGAAGTCCCTGCAAAAGGCAAATTTGTCAGTGGAGACAATCTTAGTACCAAAGTCAGCAAGATTTTTCTCATCAACAACTTTTCAAACCAAAATGATTTGTTGTTCCACTTTATCTCTGATAAATTGAAATCTCAAATCAATGTACTTGGTCCTCTCATGGTAGATAAGATCCCCGGAAAAAAAAATTTGACCGGTCAACGCCGGCGTTGACCACCGAAGTCCGGCGTTGACCGGTAAAGAGAGGTTTGACCAAAGGGGGCATGTGCCCTTTAATGAAAGTTTAATCTAAGCCTTTTAATTTGTCTTCATCCAAGGGCTATACGATCATTCTCATTTTACACCATAATGATTATTCTCACATGATCAAATTCCATTATAAATAAGATTAGATAGAAAATGGAACTCACTCTCGGATTTATTAGAACTACCTCAAATGTTATTTGACAACCCCAAGCTACTAGGTCTAGACTGTTGGGACTCGATTTTTCGGCCCATTAGATCGGTCCAATGGCCTGAACCAAAGCCATCTTCTAGAAGGTCCGGTCTGTTCAGCCTCTAGAAATCCTAGTCCAGTCAGAAACAACCTCCTGAGATCTCGGTCTAGTCGGTATACGGGAAGCGACGTCCGCTGATTTCGGTCTCAGGAGTTATTGAGCAAAGATCTCAGCCATAAAGAGAATCATGGAGCATTAAACGAAATGAATCATGGAGCATTAAACCAATGGAGGAAATCAAGGGAGCATTAACTCCCTAGAGAAGATCAAGGGATTTGTCTTCAACAACTTGGGCATCAAGGAAGAGAATATTCCTAGGATACTTTCTAGCTATATATATAAGTCTTGCCTTCTACTTGAAGGAGGACCACTGACTACTGCATTTTACTAGCATTTGGAGCTTTCATTGTAATTCAAAGCACGATCTTTCTAAGCAAGGCAGAGTTCGATTGTTCTGAAAATCCATTCGACATTAGTCATTCGACTCATTCTCATTCGACCCACTGCAATCCTTTGTAGCTAAGCTTTATTATTACTTTTTCATCTCATCATTTTGATTCTCTGGTTTATTTGAAGTTATAATTTGATTCGTTCGACTAATAGCACCACATCGAAGGCAATTTAGGTTTGATATCTTTTTGCCCAAAACAAGTTGGCGCCCATCGTGGGGCCGTTAGCCGATTCGCATTCAGAAACTTCATCAAAAATCATCCAAAATGGTGAACGACGTTCCTCCCATCACCTCCGGAGAAAGGCCAATCTTGGGAACAACCGCTAACGACACGATCGTCAATACAACGGAGGTTTCCACCCAAGAACAGATCCGTCAAATGGCACAAATCATGTCGTCTCTCCAGGAAGAACTAGCCAACCAGCGTCGGACTAACGAATCAATCCGCGATACCTCCGTTACTGCAATTAATCGTTTGACTAATGAAAATGAATTTCTTAGAGCACAGGTCCAATCTGTTGCATCCGTGCCAGCCGGAAGAAGGCGTTCAATTGACCTCGATGGGATCCGGACTCGATTGGATATGGATGTTGTAGTCATGACACCAGCGAACGAGCGAAACCAAATCCATGCGACCGGTATTTCTAAAACCTCTCGTGTCAACCCTATTGTGACTAACAATGTTTCTTTTGTCACACCGACCGGTTCCGAAAGGAACCGATTAACCAATCCGTAGGTTACGACGACGCCGAGCATCCAGACGCTCATCCAACAGGCTATCGACGAGCATATGAAGTCTCTCGACGAACGTCTCGTGAGGATCCCGGGCATTCCCCGACCCATCGAGAAAGAGGCGTTGGACGGCTTTGAAGAGTCTCCCTTCGTGGATGATATCGCACGGGTCGAGATCCCAAAGAAGTTCCATCTCCCGAGTATGTCCAGTTACGATGGGACGAGCGATCCAGACGACCATATCTCCCTCTACAAACAAAAGCTCATGACGATTTCCGTCTCCAGGACCAGTCGCGAGGCGGTTATGTGTAAAAGTTTCGACACCTACCTCGCGGGGCCGGTGCTTACTTGGTTTATGCATCTGCCACAAGGATCAATCGCATCCTTTGCAGAATTAGTCAACGCTTTTAAAATTCAATTCGCTAGTAGTAGAAGACTAGAGAAGCAATCTAGCGACCTATATCGTATTGTCCAAAAGCATAACGAACCTCTGCGTACTTATCTTAACAGATACAATAACGAAAAGGTCGCCATACCCCACTGCGACATCCCTACATCTGTCGAAGCCTTCCGACGAGGTCTGGTCTGGGGAAGCGAGTTGCGTCAGGAATTGACGAAATATCCCGGCCGAAGCTTCAAAGATGTCCAAGCCAAGGCAATGGCTCAAGTCAGACTGGAAGAGGACGAAGAACCCTTCAAGACCGAGCCAAGTCCAGATCGAATCAACCACAGATCGGCGTCCGATGATTGCAGGGACATGCGTCATCAGCCCTACTCTTGGGGACGCGACGACCAAAGTCGATACAGGGGACAAGATAGCCCAAGCCGTAAGATGTGAATGGAACGCGACATACCTAAAGCAGTATCATTTCTAAAAACCTTTTGTCATTTGTTAGCTTAGCTATTACATTCGTTCAGTCCATTATTATTTCATCGGACGCGTTTACTGACTTAAGCATCGGAGGGCCGTTGGACTCACACCAACGGTCACCCTTTGATCTTTTCTATACTTTTCAAGTATCTTCAACAGGAACACAGCAAGAGACCTCAAGGACGTAAAATGACATTCAAGCCCAAAACGGATATCCTTATCACATACAAAACATCGCTTACAATACACATTACACGATCGATCAGTACACGAGGAGTAGAGAAACAACATACTACAAACTACTTACAAGACTTGTCTTATCCAAGGCACTCGTCTTTTCCTACAATACATACAACTCCTCCCCGGACATAGAAAGCATGCTACATTACAGGTCATCACGACCAAACATTTCGCGCCACTGCCAAGGCGCGATTGACAAAATCAAGTTGATCAACACATACAAAAACATGACACATGTTTCCAAAACATGTCTCCATTAAGGTACACGCCTTATACAAACACTACAACGCTCTTCCCTAGAACTACACGACATGTCACACTCAATTACAGGTCTACACGACCAACGTCACACGACTTGACCAGGAAGCGACTGACGAGTCCACCTGCAAAACAAAGCAAACGACAAACAAGGAGCGGTCTCCTGACCCTTCGTCATCACAAGAAATGCCATCAGTCGTCTCACACGATTATTGGTTGTATTAAGCCGACTCTCAGTTTGAGCAATACACATGTCGGCCCCGTCGCCAGAACGCTTGTAACAAAATCAAGATCACGCTAGAAGAAAGAGAAGTTATAAAATCAAACCATCCCATCACTCGACGCTCTGACCCAGTTTAATTTTGGGGCAATTGTTGGGCCTCGATTTTTCGGCCCATTAGATCGGTCCAATGGCCTGAACCAAAGCCATCTTCTAGAAGGTCCGGTCCGTTCAGCCTTCAGAAATCCTAGTCCAGTCAGAAACAACCTTCTGAGATCTCGGTCTAGTCGGTATACGGGAAGCGACGTCCGCTGATTTCGGTCTCAGGAGTTATTGAGCAAAGATCTCAGCCATAAAAAGAATCATGGAGCATTAAACGAAATGAATCGTGGAGCATTAAACCAATGGAGGAAATCAAGGGAGCATTAACTCCCTAGAGAAGATCAAGGGATTTGTCTTCAACAACTTGGGCATCAAGGAAGAGAATATTCCTAGGATACTTTCTAGCTATATATATAAGTCTTGCCTTCTACTTGAAGGAGGACCACTGACTACTGCATTTTACTAGCATTTGGAGCTTTCATTGTAATTCGAAGCACGATCTTTCTAAGCAAGGCAGAGTCCGATTGTTCTGAAAATCCATTCGACATTAGTCATTCGACTCATTATCATTCGACCCACTGCAATCCTTTGTAGCTAAGTTTTATTATTACTATTTCATCTCATCATTTTGATTCTCTGATTTATTTGAAGTTATAATTTGATTCGTTCGACTAATAACACCACATCGAAGACAATTTAGGTTTGATATTTTTTTGCCCAAAACATAGACAATGATGAAAAGTTGGCAAAAGATACTTAGCAAATCCTTATAACAATGAATTTATACCTAGAGATAAAAAAAGGTCCGAAATTAATAACCCTATTTTGCTAACAGAGGAGCACACAACACGCGCTTGGACCAACGTCCAACGTTTGGGGGCGCATGGCCAGAACTTTTTACGAAGGGCACCCACACGATCCTGCGTTTTGGCGCACAACCAAAGTAACGGTCGCGTGGTGGTCTCGATAGGTGCACGACTAGAGGGAGATGAAATGGGTTGCACAACCCCAGCCACACAACTAAACCGAAGAATATGCATGGTCGTGTGTCAAAGTGCACGACCATAGGAATGATCGTGGGGTTCCTACTTAGCCACACAACTAGGTCCATTTCCCAATTAAACTTATATTTTATTTACCGATCAATTATTGAATTCATAATAATATAAATTATATAGTGTGGTAATATGATATAATATTTATTAAATGAATAAAATTAGAATTAGAATTTTTAAAATTGTACGTAGAATAACTATCCAATTAACGGCCGGTTGTAAATTAATATAAAACACAAATGTCACTTGACTTTTATTTAAATTTGAAAACATGAAAATAAATAAACAAGTGCATGAAATTCTCGGTATGATTGTCGACATTGTATAATATTGAGTGTAATAACTAATTTTAATGTGTAATGTTTTTGTAGTAAGTCAATTTCATGTTGAATGGCTTTTAAAATATAAATTTATACGTATATTGCCTTGTAATATATTTATTTTGTGTAAATTTATTAATTTTCATGTTTCATTTCATCTAATATACTATTATTTATAGGAATTTGATAATGTGAGAATGATCGTTATGGTGTAAAATGAGAATGATCCTATAGCTCTTGAATGGGGATAAATTTAAGGGCTTGGATCAAACTTTCATTAAAAGGGGCATGTGCCATGCACATGACTCCTTGGTTAAACTTCCCTTGTCGGTCAACGCCGGTGTTGACCGACCAATTTTTTTTATTTTTTTATTTTTTGGGTCTAAAATTTATTTTTTTGGGACATAATTTTTATTTTCTAGGCCAAAATTTTCTATGCAAATTCCTTGCTAAAGTTATACACATTTCATCAGAATGTCATGCACTTTTGAAAAAAAGAGCAATGCATGTTAAAAACTAAATGAATTTCACATCTAGTACCAAAATAAATGCACAAGTATACTATTCTATGTGCACATACATGCAAAAACTCATGCACTTCAGTATTCATCCATACACGTTCTAAAACTCATGTACATTTTCAACACAAATCTGATATATGCACTCATAGTGCAAATTAGGTGCACAAACAAGCCATTATTCATGCACATACACGCATAGATGTATGCACTTCACACGTATTGCACTGGATGTACATGTAAATTGACTTGAATGTGCATAATGTTTGCATTGTATGTGCTAGTACAAATCATGTGCACATACAAGCCATTATCCATGCACATACATGCATAGACGTATGCACTTCACACGTAATGGCTTGAATGTGCGTGCAAAATGACTTGAATGTGCAAAATGTTTGCACTGGATTTGCGGGAAAAATCTAGACCCCGAAAATAAACATTTTAGGAGAAAAAAAGCTTGAACGGTTAGAAGTGCATGACTGGTTTTACGTCGGTCAAAAGTGTATAAAATTTTTCTTATGCACTAAATGTGCATAGAAAATTTTGGGCCGGATACAAAAAAATCGCCCAAAGAAAAAAAAAGTTGGCCCCGTAAAAAAAAAAGTTGATCGGTTTTACGTCGGTCAAAAGTGCATGAAATCATGTTGGAATGTGCATAACTTTTGCAAGGAACGTGCATAGAAAATTTTGGTCCAGAAAATAAAAATTCCGGAGTTGACCGACGGTCAATGCCGGAGTTGACCCACTTAAGTGGTCATGTGCCATGCATATGACCACTTAAAAAAAGCTTTTATCTCCACCCTTGGATGAAAGTCCATCCAAAAGTAGAGGTTCATTCTCATTTTACATCATAAGTCCCATTCTCACTTGATCAAGCCCCTTATTTATAATATTTCATATAATACATAAATTAATTTACTCATAATGAATACTAACATCATTTTTAGATATTTACAATGCTTATATTACTTATTTTCAGTTGAAACACTTTTTTATAAAAAAAAAAACATTGTATATGGCTAAATTGGGGTTTTAAATGGGAAAAAAAGCATCCCCTCCAGCTAATTTTCTCCACCATTAATCTGGCCTATATCCAACGGCCTCTAGCGCATCCTCTGCTTTCAGCGGTAGCTGTCACGTGGCCTTGTGCTGCGTTCGGGTTTCTTTTTCTGTGTGTCGCGTTTTGGCCTGTTTTGTTAGAAAGCAACCTCGTTTTGGTTCGATTCAACCGGATTAAAATCAAACAAAGGGGTCATTGTTTTGGCTGGTTCTTTACTGATTGTTTACGTATCAACTCAAAGGCCAGTTTTTAGTAGGGTTGAGCACCGGTCCAAACCCGGTTCAAATCGGACCGGAACCCGGAACACCAAAAATGGTGGATCGGAATCCGGACCGGAAATATCTGATCCGGTCCTATTTGTACCGGTTTAGGATTTTGCTAAATTTAAATATAATTTACTTATATTTAAACATGAAAACAAACCCTCAAATCTAAATATAATTTACTCTTAAATATAATTTATCTTAAAACATAAACCCTAAACCTCAAATATAAAAAAATCTCAAATCAGTTACAATTTTAAAAAAATACCGGATCGGACTGGACCCGGACCGGACCGGACCCGAATCGGACCGGATCGGACCCGAAATTCCGAAAATCCCTGGACCGGAGACCGGACTGGTCCGATCCGGTCCAAATTTCCGGGCCGGACCGGAATTTGTTCATCCCTAGTTTTTAGTCCAAAACTACTGTTATGAAAAAAGTTAATCAACATTTTATGCTAAAATCCTAACCATTGTACATGGTCTTACACCAGCATCATGATGAAACTCGTTCCATATATAAGAAACATTTCATTATGGTCCATAATCTTTCGTTCTCATGATGGTGCATTGTGAAATAGACACAAGGACCAATTTTGGAACACTTCCATAAGTTTCAGACATTAACAAAAATGGTAAGTGGAAAATTAGATAATTCAGTGAATGAGCTATCAGCAAGTCACTTTTTCATGAGGAGATTCTTGCTTGCTGGATATATGCCTCTTTGAGTTGCAATTGCAAGTTGCAAGACTTTAGCTTTTTAAAGGGACCATTGAATTGGACCCAATATTGAGCGAATTTGATGCATGCTTGGTTTCAACGAAAGCTAGCCAATTGTCTACTTGTCTTGATTTCTTTAGGGTGTGTTTGGGCAAGAGTTTATAAAATCTTTATAAACAAAATTCACTTTTTTTTCTCCTTTCATATTTCCCTATAACATCCAATAATGTTTTTGATTTTCACCCAAATTCTAACATTTAATTTTATTTTCACCTTTTTTAAATGAGAATGGTACTCCCAAATCCATCATTAAAGATGATCTTAATGTTGTTGTGTTCCAATTCTGACCAAGGTTTGATTTGAGATAAATAGACTAGTGTTAGGGAATAGGGACATCTGAGGCACCTACACACGCGTCAACCGAAAGCAATCAAAGCATCATTGTCAAGGAAATATAGTACTCTCTCCGTTAAACTTTAATTGTCTTTTTAGACTCAAAAACTTGTTCAAGTTTATTTGTCTTTTTAGATAATGTACACCAAGTTTACCATATTTGCCCCTTATATTTATTGATTCACTTTTACTCTTTGTTTATCTAATACATACTATTTAATGCTTACTCCAATTCTCAATGTAATTAAATAAGGGTATTTTTGTAAAGAGTAAAATATACAAATATATAAATTTGACTATGAGTGTAATTAATGCCTAATAAATATAATAAATTTTCTCTAATTTTTCTGTTGATCTTTCATTACAAACTAAATCTTCTAATATAGCTTAATTGTTGAAGACACTATCATAATACAAAAGGTCTAAGGTTCAATTCCCCTTCTTAACAACTTTGTTTTAATATTTTATCTTTCATTATTTTTTTGTTTATATTTATTAGTTACTCAAATCTTTATATCTATCTATATATACTATAATATAGAGTCTTGAATAATTAATGACTCATATTAATTGAGATAATTTTTGTTAAATTTTTTTTTTCAATTTCATTAAAAATCAACTATGTTCTTTATCTGAATGATTAGGTTTAGAATAATTTTACTCTTAAAAGTTCGAGTCTTCTTGAATTTATTTTTAATCTTTTAACATTTTTATAGGTTTAGAATAATTTTAGTAGCAAAACACTATTATATATATTTATCATTTTTTACATTTTTTGGAGATTTGGTATTTTAATTTTCTCTCCCACGTTATACCCTCTTGATGAAGACAACTACATACGAAATGGTTGAAGTTCAGATAAATAAACATAGAGATATAATAAGAGTATTCTTATCTTTCTTATCTTATTTTATATACATATACAAATGGATTTTGTCATCGTTAATTACTTTCATTATTTTTGCTCACCGATATACCTATAGGATGATTTACTTGCGAAAGAAAAGCGATGACTCATATAAAGCTTAATGGTTATGGTTATTACAAAAGAAAACTAAATATGTCAGGTTTAAATATTTTTAGGAGCATGTTGGTCAAATAAATTTTTTGGCATTTCTTAAACATATTAGTTTTTATAAAAACACTAAATATAATAATAATAATTATAATCTAATGGTGTGGTTTTGGTGGCACATGATGAATAGTTCATTTTCTAAAATTAGATGGTTGAACACGTGCTTCGCACGAAAATATATATTGTTTTTTTATTTTTTATAATATATAAAATAATAAGTTTGTATTAAGGTGTATTTGTTTTTTTTAATAAGAGACCGTCTTTTTTTCCCTACAATATAGAATTTATTCTATTAACGATTTGTGATTCAATAATTTCGGTGATCATTCTTTTAGTTAAAAAGTAAGATTGTCTAATACATAATTTTTTAATTAAATAGACTTTATATATAATTAATTTGGACTCATTGTTACAAATTTATTTAAAGGCTGGATGATGTGGCGAATGATTATTGGATTGGTGATGACACGTAGGCGAATTGAATGTTATGATGACGCATAGAATCTAGACCTCTTACATAGTATATATAGATAGGCTGTGACTAATATTAAATAGAGTATTTTATTTTATTTACTAAAAATTGGTTTATCTTTATACCAATGATTTTTTAATAATTTTGCTAAAGTATTTATGTTTTGTACTTCAAATAAGAAGAAAATCTACAGTTGAACTTTTATAATATCAAATTAGAAAACTAAAATTTATAAATTTTATCATAGTTCAATTTATGACGAAAACTTGAATAACCTATACTAAATAAAATTTGATAATATATGACCATTTTAATTATATGAAAATTTAAAAATTTATATTAAAGATATAATTTATTAAATAAAAAATATTACATTATATTTATGATAGATATACCAATTGTTATTGTGATAATAATAATAGTGAAAAGACATTAAATTTGTTATTTTGGGTGAAAAAAGGGAAAAACATACAGTATATTACCTCATATGTACAATAGATTTTTTACCCCAATAAATTGAAGCATTTATTAGGACAACAAATCTAACTTTTAGTGTTATATAGACTAATTATGATTATGTTACTTTCATCGGTTGTAACGTTAATTTGTGAAGAGTAATGGTTTTGAGGGAAATTATTATAACCACCTTAATCATAAATGATATATTACACGAGATTTTTTTTTTTAGTTTGTACGTGATATTAAAATATATAACGCCTTAATCATCAATGATATGTTACAAAATAATTAATTAATGCAATGTTGAACATAAGGTCCTAAAACTTCCCCTTTTAATTATTAGTAACTCCAAATATTATGTTAAAAAAGCTCTAAATACTTAGCGTTGCTCTTTTATTCTCAGTTAAAAAGTAGTTACTTGGAGTCTTTTTTTCTTTCTGTGTAGTCTATTTAACTGGTAGGTGGGAAAGGGTGTATGCTTTGGGGATGAAATTCAGACAAAAGAGATGAGGTAACAACATCTGATCAGTAATCCACCTCTTGTCACGGTAAGATAAATCTCTTAATGTATTTTTTTTTTCTATTTTATAGATACGACCTAAAAATTAATTGATTTTCTTAAAAATGTATAAGATTCGATTGCATAATCATAATTTTGCTAATAGATTATTGTATTCCTTAATTAAACTAATTTTTCATTCTGAATGTGCGTTTTGCTAGGATACTCATTATACATGGTTTATTTATTTGAAATTCTCAAAGGATTTTATTAGATTTCTTTATATGTAGTTAAATTTTATATGGTTTGGTTGCAGAAGAAACTTGGCGAATGTGTTATTGTCATCAATGTAAAAACCAGTTTTAGAGAGCACATATTGCATAATGAGTCTCCATACATCTTAAAGGCCTTTATTTGAGGTTTAAGGTTTACCGTACATGGGCTAGAATCAAGAAGGTATGCCCTTTTTGTAGATTCAACTTATCATTTTCCAAATATTATATTCGTATATTCATGTATTTGATTTTCCATACTTCAAAATTATTACATTAAAAAACTTGCTTCAAGTTATTCTACTAAAAAACATATAATTACTGAAATGTTTAAAGAAAATCGATCATTACAAAATAATATATATGTATTCGTATTTGTACTTTGTATTAGTTTTAGGATGGACAAACTTAACAGATGTATGCTAATATAATATTTTAAATAAACATAGTCAAATATAGTAGTAGTAGTCAAAATTTCACTTTGTACAACAAAGGACTTATGAGAAACTTCTACGGAAGAATTCATGAATTAACTCATCTAAGTCATATTATTTAAGAGCAAATATTTTATTCTTATTTATAAATAAAAAATGATTAATTTTACTAAACAAATCTTAAGAAAATGAGTTGAACATTATAAAATATTTTCCCAAAGTAAAAATATATTTGTGGTTTAGCTCTCTTTTTTCAAAAAAGTGTTTTTTGTAAGAATGCAAAAAAAAAAAACTGTGCGTAGGCATAAACACTAGGAGAGATCCTTTCATTTTTTTGGTCGGTTAGAAAAAAGTGTTTCAAAGTTGTTATAATATGCAACCAAATTAATTTACTACAATCATTGTAAGTATATATTAATTATGTTATCAAGAGGACTTGAGAGATTGATTGGTCACATGCCACAACTCAAGTACTTAACAGATAAGAAGGTTGAAAGAGGGAGGAATGACTAATAAAAGAGCCAAAGGTGAAAAAATGTGTTTTTTCGTTGGTGATTAGAGGGTTGAGATAATCTGTTAATGTGAGAGTATATATCAAAGTAAAAAAATCAAGGCAAATTGTTATTATATTTTAATTTAAAATCATGAAAAATATTATTTTTATTGATGTCAAAGTTTCATGTATATAATTAGAATTTTTATATATAGGTCGTATAGTTTATCAAATCAAAGGTGAAATTAGATCGAGACTATTCAGATTTGAGGATAAGAAATTTTATCATTTTAAATATCAACTTAAATAACTTATCGTGATCTAACATTTAATGTGAGATCTAACATGTCATACTCTTTTATTTAAAATTTAGTTGCATATTTACCAATACAGTATTTATTTGTTTTCATATATTTAGTCCAATTGTTAAACCTTATCGATTTTTTCAAGTAATAGCTAAACACTATATTCTCTTATGTAAAATTTAGTTGTATATTTGTCAATGATTGAGAAAAAAAATTGTGTTATTAATACTACTATACTTACCTATACTAATTCAAATTAGATGCAAGACTAGCATTGATAATTTACGAATTTAGCCATAAACATGCATTATCTTGATCGAATATAAATAATACGTGAAAAATATATTAACAAGAAATGTGTGTCTATATACACATTTGTTTGAGTGAAAGTACATTGAAAATTTGATATATAATCACCGTACATTAATAAATGAGATAATACTAAAAGTGGATAAACTCAGTTTGTAAAAAAATAATTTTTAAGTATTAGAATATATTATAAAAATAAGAAAAAATAAACTCCGTGTGTAGCACGGGCATGACATCTACTTTTCTTAATATGTGTGTAAATTGCTTAAAGGACAATCAAAGTTGAACGGAAGGAGTACAAAACCTGAGATTGGAAACCTAAATACTCATTTGGTGCAATTTTGACTTTTAAACTTTTTTATTTTCATTACATAATTACTTCAAAACATATCATATCAATAAAAAGGTGCACGCGCTTCACAAGGGTCGAACACCAAACCTTTAGCTCCTTCATACACAAGAGCGTTATCTACGATGCATGCTCCAACTGAAATATTTAGTAGTATGTTTTAATATAACACACGGAGTAAATATGGGTTGTGCGATCCAGCAGATCCTATGGCCTAGCTCTCTCTGTAATTTTCACCGTAACTACTCTATGCATTTGAGTCAACCTCTTAATGATTGACTGGGGTCGTGTAGAGTTCCATCGTAAAAGCATTGATAATAGGATGAGTAGCCCATTAACGTTATATACTAGGGCATTTATATTCATCCACTTCCAATATGAAATATAATTTACATTCTAACACGCTCCCGTAATGCAAGAGTCTAGCCTAGTTTACACTTAGACAAATGAGTGTGGAAAAGTCTGGACTGAGCTTGCTCTGATACCATGCGAAAGTCTATGGATCTATAGATTGGGGTCGGCAAATACGAGTGCATAGACGCAAATAAGCCTAATACATAAGTGATGCGACCCTGCCCTCCATGGCGGCCATAGAACAAGAAGCCATGACCGTGAGCTCAGAAGGGCCAAGTACGAAGACCGCGATATTTGTCACACTATTCGCATCGAGTACAGAGACCGCGAGCCTTCTTCATACTTCTCGCATCTGGTACAGAGACCGCGATCTCCTTCAAGCGTCTCCAGCCAAGGCCAGGGATCGCGTTCTATCTCAAGATCCTCGCCTCCAGCCCAGTCCAGAGATCGCGTTCTATCTCAAGATCCTCGCCATCATCATTGAACGCGTTCTTTGAATATTTTGTATTTATTGAACATAATTATTTTCAGTATTTTCTTTTGGGTGTGTGTTCCATGCGTGTCACGTGGGCCAGCCCATTAAGCGAGACTTGGCCCATCCGAGTCCCGCTATCTCCTATAAAAGGTCATCTCGACCTTCTGTACTATGTTACGTCTAATTTTGAATCAAAGCTTAAGTTGAGAGCCTATTGCCTCCTTCCTTTGATTGGACGTCAAACACCTCTGTCTTCTCATCTCCTTCACTCCGCCGCCGACGTTGTGGCAACCGCTTGATTCTTCAAGCCAAGTCTTCCTTCGCATCTCCCTTCACCCCGCTGCCGACGCTACAGCCCGACGTCAAACACCTCTGTCTTCTCATCTCCTTCACTCCGCCGCCGACGCTATGGCAACCGCTTGATTCTTCAAGCCAAGTCTTCCTTCGCATCTCCCTTCACCTCGCTGCCAACGCTACAGCCCAAGACTTGTCTTTTCAAGTCATATATCCCTCCAACAATCGCTTCCGCCATCGCCATACCACCATAAATCATCGCGTTATTCCACTCACGCAACGCGTTCCACTCATTCAACCACTGAAGTGACTCGTGCGACTTCCCACCAAGATCATCGATCCGACATTCACAAGCAGGAACGCATCAACTGGCATCAGAGCCTTTGATCTTGTAAGTCGCTTGTCAAGTCTCACTTGTTCACAATTTTTCTCCCCCATCATCCTTGCTTCCGCGTTTGTCAAATTTTTGTTTTCTCTTCAAACACATGCTTGTCCAATCGATTTCTACAAGAGAATCTCTTGGCCGATAATTGCTTGATCCACGCGCGAAAATAGTGTGATTTGTGTGCATGAAATCTACGTAATTGATTGCTTGATTTCCTTAATTAATTGCTTAAATTGCGCAAACATATCTTGCCATATTTTCTTGTGTTGACCGCCATAAATCTGCATTAAATCTTATCTCTCCTATCGCGTAAATCTTGCGATTTCTTTCCATAAGTTACTTAGCCGTTTATTTTATTTTGTTTCATTTAATTCTTATCCGATCTTCAACCAAAGACTAAGATCTCGGATTTGAATTTCAAATTCAAAAAAAAAGAAAAAAGTCAAGTCGCATTTAAAATAAAAGGACGCGACAATTCAAAAAGAAGTAAAGCCAAAATAAGGCAACCTTCTTCCCTCAACGGCTAGGCTCATCTTCTTCATCTCTCCACCGTCTAGTGTCACACTCGAAGGTGTGTCTTGTGTGTACGTGTTGTTTACGTAAAAGGTTAGGACTTCTTTCTTTTGGTTTCGTTTGCTTTTGTGCTTGCATATCACACTTGCTTTGCTTGCCTTTAACCGCCCTCACGGCCAAAAGAACGCGCCCTCCTACGTGAACACTTGTTACTTGCTCGTTGCTTGCATGATTATTGGTTGTGTTGTCTTTTGTTCGTTTTTACTCGCGATGTCTGGTCACATTGTTTTAGGAAATGAGACCACGCCAAATCTACCCTTGGTGCCACAACAAGACCAACACAATGAAGATCCCCCTATGGAGCTCTCGGCTGAACAACGCGAGATACAAGAGTTAAGGCGCCAAGTTGCCAAATTCCAAGCCATGCAGCGTGTCATAACCATGGTGACCGCGCCAACACAGATGATCAACATGGATGTCGCAGGAGGACCACGACAAACTGACGCTGGTCCAAGCCAACAACGCATGGATAAGGGAAAGGGGTTGATGCCTTCGACCTCCAACCTCCAACCGCGCCTACAACGGCTTCAATCAGTCATAGAGAGTCGTCAGGGATACGTGTCGCACCGCGATCATTCCGCTCTGCGAGCAAATCCTAATGACTACGACACCGGCTCCGACCACGACAATGTTCATCAAGGTGAGTTTTCTGAACCATACGATTTTGATGACAGGTATGCATCTCGACGCACCCAGCGTCGCATTCAAGGCTCAGCACATCGCGGAGGCCGATTACGCGAAGCCGAGTTAGCCGCTGCGACGCCGCGAAGACCCAGTCGCCGTCCCAGTGGGCACAAGCGATGCGATGAGGCCGATTTTGAGACGCCAACTACCCAGCCATGAGGCTTCGATGTGCATGCCCACCTACGACATCAAAGTGCTCGGACACCACTTTATGGGTCCGATGGCTATGCGTCAATCATACCCAGAGTCCAAGACGACTTCGACGAGTTTGACGATGAGGAAGTTGAAGACTCAGGTATGATAAATTCTGGCTATTCTTACCCCCCTCTTGGAGATCCACTTGAATTGCAACACCGCCCTTCAAATTGGATTCCTCCACCGCGTCTCAAAGCACAAAGAGATTGCGATCATGGCATTGGCGATGAGCGCCGTGATGTCATGCCCAGAGATGTCCGCCAAGCCGATCATGGAACCCGGCCACGACATCGTCAACGCGATGCCACCTACGCGCCCAGGGAAGATTTTGCTCACGGCGAATCACAACAAGCACGCGAGAGGTTTCACCATGCACGCGTTGAAGACCCTGGCCTCCGCGCCTATGAGAACTCTCTCTATGACGCTGCGCCACACAACGTGCCATTGCAAGCCCCTGCCCAACCTCGATACCAAAGACACGAAGTCAAGGTAAAAATCGAGCATTTTCATGGTGAATACAACCTTTCTGTTTTTCTTGAATGGGTGCAGGCTACGGAGTACACACTTCGCTATTGTCGAGTGCCACCTGAGGAGCATGTCGACGCCGTGACACTTCACTTCCGCGGAGCAGCCAAAGTTTGGTGGCATCGTTTCGAGGATGACAGCGTGCGTCGCCACCGAACAGGGATCACCGAATGGCACCAACTCGTGTACGTGATGACCAAAAAATATGTGCCTCCAGATTATAGAAATCAAATGAGAATGGAGATAGCCATGGCTCGCCAAGGCTCACAAACTCCCCTCAAGTTTTTCTCCAAGCTCGAGGACATGTATTACAAGGCAAACATAAGCGTTGCACCATCGACTTTGAGGACCAAGTTTCTAAGTGGCCTGAACGCGCCAATCCGCGACTAGCTGGAGATCTTGCCCATCAAGGATCTCAACACGTTGACCCATACGACGATGCAAGTTTACAACCAACACGCGTGTCGCAAGCACTCCTCTTGGCAACCAGGCCACACCAGGTATGAATCTAACCTTGGTCATTCCCTTACTACTGATGTGCGCACGCCAGTCACAGGAACCACCGCGTCCAGCCAAGACAGACACGGCAAGAACGCGTTGCCCACCTCCAATGCACCTCACGCGACCACAACAAAGGGCTCCTCATAGAGCAATGAGCATGCGCGTGACCTTGAATGTTTCAAGTGTGGAGGGCGCGGCCACTACCAAAGGGATTGTCCGAATAACAGAAAGATTCTCTTCTCCAACACTACAACCGGATATGAATCCTATGAGGAAGAAGTAGCACCGCTTGAGGCCATTGACAAAGGAGATGAAGAAGACCGCGAGGACGCTTATCTGTGTGAGGCTGTCGCGATACATGCCGGTACACCTCTCAGCCTTGTCACGCGTTGCATCCTCACCGTCAAGGAAGGCAGCCTTGTCGACCAACGCAAGAATCTCTTCCAGACGCGTTGCTTGGTTAAGACCGCGACCTTGAGTGTTATCATCGACGAAGGAAGTTGTTGCAACATCGTCAATGAGAAGGTGGTCAACCATCTCAGCTTGCCGACAACGCCTCATCCACAACCATATGGCCTACTGATATGCGATATATTGTATAGCACATCTAGTGGTTATTAGAATAATTTAGGTGATGTTTGGATATTATTTTATGGTAATTCTGTAATTCGGAAGAGAAGACTAGAAGTGAAGAAATCATGGGATTTACAGAGGTTTGAAGTGCATTGAAGAGTAGAAGGACAGTGTGTTGAATTCAATTGGTTCGTTCTCTCTACTCAGATGTCCAAATGGAGTGATTCCAATTCTAGGAGTTATCTATTGAAGTCTACTGCAAGCCCTCAAAATATGAGCGCAATCCGAGTTGGGAATCAAAAGTTATGGCATTTTTACGAAAGTATCGCAGAAGTTGGAGGCGCCACCGCACCCGCGGCCAACACCACCGCACCCGCGGTGAGCAAGCAGAAGTTGGCATCTGAATCTCTAGAGGCCCACCACACCCGCGGTGGGGGTTGCTGCACCCGCGGTGACCTATACGCGGAAGACTATTTCCGAGATTTTTATTTTCTTTTATTTTAATTCTGAAACTTTATTTCCAAGTTTGATATTTTTTTTTCTTTATTTCTGAATTATTTGCCCTAGTATTTAAGGTTATTTCTAAGACTTTGTTTAGATTACCCTAGTTGCCACCTATCTTAGTTTTTCTCTCACAAACCCTATGAAGAACTAAGCT
This sequence comes from Rheum nobile, assembly GCA_027886185.1. Taxonomy (NCBI): domain Eukaryota; kingdom Viridiplantae; phylum Streptophyta; class Magnoliopsida; order Caryophyllales; family Polygonaceae; genus Rheum; species Rheum nobile. The sequence continues at coordinate 7,325,729 of WOAB01000531.1, read as the reverse complement.
TCCATTGTTGCACTTGACATTTTGAAGCCTTCAATTGATTGGTTGTGAGTTTTCTACTCTTGTTCAATTTCCTATCTAGTTGGATTAATTCTCTTGTGCTTGAATGTTTATTGGTTTATGTTGATTTATCTAGAGTAGCTACCTAGGTCTATTGATATCTTCCTAATTGCTAGGATTTGTGATTCCGGGTTCAGGTTGTATATCTAGTAGCAAACACGATTTACATAAGCGGGTTGCGAGTGTTCATCATGAGAGAGAGTTAATTGCATGTTATAGTAACGGGTTGTTTCTATTGCATGTATCTTGTTTAATCCTTGGTTGAATGCTATTGCTTTATTGAGTCTTGAAGGTTTTCGGATTTGATTTGGTAATAAGTACTATTAGGGCTGGTAGAACTAATAGTTACCTAAGATCGGGATAAGGACAACTATAGGAAAGATAAGAACTTGAGACTAATAGAATTCAGTGATCAACCATATCTCTTGTTGTGTGGATCTTTGTCAGGTGTAGCGCTTTTCCCAACCATATTCACAACCTTTACTTGCGAACTTGTTTACTTGTTACTTGGTCACTAAGAAACCGATACAAAACCCCCCCCTAGTTCCTAGTTGGTGACTTGAGAAACACAAGAATAGATAACCTGATTCCCTTGGGTTCGACCCTGACTTGCTTGCTATACTCTGTTTAGTAGGTATATTAGGATTTCTTTGATTAGGCATACGACTTTAAGCCTGTCAAATTTGGCGCCGTTGCCGGGGAGTCAAAAATTTTGTTTTTGTGTTTTTGTTTGTTACCAACTTTCGTGTGGACCTATCTTACGGTCCACACTCGTGCTACTGATTTCTTTTCTTTTTTCTTTGATACAGAAATGGAGTTATGGGGAGAGCCGCGATATGACCCATACTCCTACTCATACACTCCAGGGTGGAGAGATCACCCCAATTCGAGTTATGGGTATCAGCAATACCCTCTATATGGTCATGACTACCAGGAGTTCTACCCGGAGCCACAATCGTTCTACCAGCAGGGTACTCCACGGCAGTACAATCCGGCCTATGAGCATAGACTACTAGTGTCCGATCCAAGTTCCCACATGTCGAATGAGGATTTACTTCAATCTCTTACGCAAAGCATGATCCAACATGAACAAGAGATGGATTCCAGGTTCCATAATTTAGGGAATCAAATGGAGCACTTGACTCAAGAAATTAGCAGAATAGAGACCACGATGTCGGCAAAACAGCTATTTCACCCAATAGTGCACCAGAGAGATGATGTCTTTTTAATGACCCTCCAGAGTACTGAGCATCATCATGTCGCTCCCTTAGCTGAAAGAGAAGAGCAAATCAGCGAGACAGATGTAGAATACAGCAGGATGTCTGCAGAAGAAAACTACGACTTTGTCCACCCATTGAGGAGATGGGCATTCCAGATGATGTTTTGAACCAAGTTGTGCTCTCTGAAGACGATTATTTTTGGGAACTGGAAGAATGCCTTTTCATTGGCCATACAAAGTACTGAGCAGCTGCATGTCGCCCCCTTAGCTGAAAGGGAAGAACAATTTTTTTAGACGGGTGCAGAATACAGCGAGGTTTCTTCAGAAGAGAACCCAAGACCGCGGGAGGTATACCTCGACCTCGGTTCACCCACTGAGGAGATGGGTATTCCAGATGATAGTTTGGACCGCGTTGTGCTTTCTGAAGAAGAGTATTTTTTGGGACTGGAGGAATTCAGCGACCAAGAGGAGGAAAGCCGCGATCGCGAAAACGATCATGCGACGCTCGTTCCTCTCGAAAATGCCCCGGCAGCCCCCGACCCTCTCGAGGCTGCCTATGATGAGTATGTGCGTCTAAACTCCTCCCCGCTCATTGCGCTGCACCCCGTTGCACCCTTCCCTGAGGCATTACAAGATACTCGAAGGCTGAAGAACAACAATGAAATCTATGAGGCCTTCCGTAACTGCGCAGAAACCGTTCCTTTGGTCACATTGACAAACAGTATCCCTCGATGCACATAATTTTTAAGGACGCTAGGCAATATCAAAAAGAAACCAAAGGGGAAGCACAAGAAGGAGGCCTTGATTCAAGTGGTGGATTTGTACATGCTGCATACGGGGCAGGACAAACATGCAGCCCCTGAGATGTTGGGTAGGCCATTTCTGAGAATGACAAGTGCAATCATAGATGTAAAAAGTGGTCCAACCATCAGCAAGGGCACAAGCATGGGGGAAAGGCTCAACATGGAGCACACAAAACGGCATCCCCCTAATATAGACCTCAGGAGTTCAAGTGATAGGAACAACCCGAGTTGAAGAGGTTGAGCACTATGTCGAGCCAATGACATTAACCAAGGCGCTGCTCGGGAGGCAACCCGAGATTTGGTAGTTTATTTTCTTTCCCTTAGTCAATTTCTATTGTTTTTCTTTTAGTTTTTGTGTTGAACTAACCTGCAGGAAGCGCGAAAAAAGTGAAGAAGGAGTTCACGGCGCCCGTCGCTAACCTTACGGCGCCCGCCGTAAATGCCTCGCCAAGAAAGTTGGCCACAACTTGGGAACAGCGACCGCCGTTTAATTACAACGACCGCCGCAATTTCTCAGGTAAAAAAAAATTTAAAAAAAAAGTTCCACCGGAGGCCAGCTGCCCAGCGTTTCCTATGGAGAGATGGTGCGCATCATGTTGTCAAGGAGGAGACATTAGCCCCACTTTGTATTTGACAACGATGATGGCCCTATAATTGGCAGCTAGAGAGGAGGTACACCAGGGCCCAACCACGATGATATCTGGGCCCATTTTTTTTTTGAAGGCCATGCAACCCCGTTCCCTTGATTGTCCACTACTCACCACAGTGGTTCCTTTTGGTTGCATGGTAGGAGTTGATAGAGTTGAAGGCCGTGCAGTCCTGATTTCCTACATAACCACCACACTTCACAGTGGTTTCCTATGGTTGCACGATATATGAAGGTTATAGCGTTGATGCAGACATCCAGGACATGAACTTTCATGAGTACACCGCCAGCGACAAGGAAGTGTCCAAGCCAACTCGGCAACGTTGTGAGTTATTTTTTGCTTTTCCCTGTGCTTTATTCTTTTGTCTTTCATTACATTGAGGACAATGCAATGTTTAAGCATGGGGTGGGGTTTTATACTTGCTACGCTGCTGAGGAAAAAAATGAAAAGAGCCAAAAAATTGAAAAAGGCTATTATAAAAATCCTGGGTTAGGTCGAAAACCCGAAAGGGCGGCCTAGGCAATAAGCAGGTGGCTTGGACCAGCATTAGGCTGGGGTAATATGAGGTCAAGAGTGACGTGAGCTTATGTGAGCACATCTATTGGAAAATGAAATGAGTGGCTTGGTGAAAACCCGAAAGGGCGCCTTGGCAAAATGAGCGAAAAGAAGAAGAGTGATTTTAGGATTTCTCACTATTCTTGGCGAGGCGTCATAAGAAGAGGAGTCAAAGAAGGATTGTCGGGTAGGTCACTCTGGGAGACATAAGGAGCAATATATAGAGGCTAGGATTAGAGGTTACTCACACTATTGGATGTCCGGGGTTTAGCTTGGGGGAAGTACTCTGCTTGCCCCTTAACCTTGTTGAGTTGTGGATGTGTTGTGAATGAGATTGGTGCCAGGAGCTTGGCATGAGTTAGGTGACTCTTAGTTGGAGGATATGCTTCCTGAGACCTTGGATGCTGCATTGGAGGAATAGACTCTTTATTAGTTTACTCGAGGACGAGCAAAGGTCTAAGCATGGGGTGGTTTGATAAGCGCTACTTTGTAGGGCTTAAGTAAGAGTCATTAGAGGTTTTATTGGTGCCATTCGGGTATATTTAGACACATTCATGTGCATGGCGTTTGGGGGCGAAGTTGGTGTATTTGGAGGTGTTTGAGCGGTTTTGGAGATCATATGAGACGCCAAGGGAGTGCAATGAAGAGTAGAAGAACGGTAGGCTGAATTCAATTGGTTCGTTCTCTCTACTCAGATGTCCAAATGGAGTGATTCCATGTCGAGGAGTTAGATCTTGAAGTCTACTACAAGTCCTCAAAATATGAGCGCAATCCGAGTTGAGAATCAAAAGTTATGGCGTTTCTACGGAAGTGTCGCAGGAGATGAACCGAAGAACAGCGACGGCGCCCGCCGCGATTACGGCGCCCGCAGTGAAGGTTGCAGCGGCCGCCGTCGTGTCTGAAGCCCGCCGAGTCACGATTTCCTTTTATGTTTTAATTGGATTATTTTATTTATGTTTTATTATTTCGTTTTAGGTTAATTTAGATTTTATTTCCTTGAGTATTTAAGGGTTGAGAAAAGGCTTGTTTGCCTATGATCTATTATCAACTCTCTCGAACCCTAATTTTCTCTCTACGTATTTTCTATGAAGAACTAAGCCTCCTTGGCTTAGTCAGATACTGAAGCTTTCGTCTTGATTCAGTTGTGAGATTCTTGTTCTTAATCTATTGCATGGTTTTTATCTCTTCTCTTGTTTGAGTTGCCTATGATTGATATTGATAATCTCTATTTGGACACAACTAGGGTTTGTCGTTATTGCTCTATTGCTAGATTTAGATTGTTACTGGTTGAGCATATCTATTTCAGAGTAGCAACTGTATCGTACTAGTATCTGGTTGTGCTAGTCTTATGCAGAAGAGAACTGATTTACATTCTAGGATAAAAGCTGGTTGTTTTATGCTAGAATTGTATCCAACTATATTCCTATTCTTAACGCTGCTGTTAAACTGAATCTTGATAGTTTCAGGGTTATTTAATTAGTTAGTGCTAATAGTATCTGGTTGTGCTATTAGTTATATCTGAAAAGGAATTGGAATTTCCATTCCATGAGATTTTAAATGAGTATCTAGGATCAACTTGTCATACGAATAGTGGATGTTGTTTGACTAAGTGCTTTTTCCCATTACTGATTTCATCAACTATTACCTTGTTTACCCTTTTGCATGCTTAGATTACTTAAACTCACAAAACCCCCCCTTTGGTTACTTTGGATTGACATATAACTTGCATACTAAGATAAAATCCGTCTCCCTATGGATTCGACCTGTACTTACCTAGGACTACGGTTTAAGGTTTGTTTGGATATTTTGCATAGTAGGAATTAGAACGACAAATTCCTGTTATCACAGTGACCGTGGTAAAGAGGGTCGCGACTGCGGAAAAGACCCTAGTGCCCAAGACCCTCCCGCAGCTGCATATGACACATATGTGCGCCCTAATTTTTCTCCGCTCAGTTCATTGAAACTTCCTACACCCTGTCCCGAGGCTCTGAAGGACACCAGAAATGTGGAGAACGACAAGGATCCATTTGAAACCTTCAGAACCTGCGAGGCAAACACTCCTTTGTTCAAACTGGCAAACAGTACCCCTCACTGCACAGAAGTTTTAAGGGCACTGCGCAAGATCAAAAAGAAACCAAAAGGGAAACACAAGAAGGAAACCGTGATTCCAAAGACAAATTTCTATAAGCTGGATACGGGGCAGAATAAGCATACAGCCCCTGGGATGTTGGGTAGACCGTTTCTGAAGATGGCAAGTGCATTCATGAATATGAACAGCGGTCCAACCATCAGCAAGTGCACAAGCATGGGGGAAAGACTCAACATGGAGCACACAAAGAGGCATCCCCCTGATATAGACCCCAAGAGTTCAATTGCTTTGAGCAACCCAAGTTAAGTGGGAGAATACCAAGTCAAGCCATGACAATAACTAAGGCGCTGTCCGGGAGGCAACCCGAGGTATGTTTTTCTTTCTTTGCTTTTCTTTCTTTGTTTTTGCTTTTGTTTTGGTGTGTTTTGTTTTTGTTTTTCTTTGTTTCTGACTAACCTGCAGGGAGGAGACCTATGCGAATTGAAGAAGGTGTTTCCCATACCATTGTAAGTCTCTCTTTCCCTGCACTAATAAACTCCCCGAAAAAACCTTAAACGGGGAGCAAAAAAAATTCCAAAAAAAAAAGAAGAATCGGAATGAAAAAAAAAGTTGTACCGAAGGCCAGCTGTCTAGAGTTCCCCATGGAGAGACGGTGCGCATCATGTTGTCAAAGGAGGAGACATTATCCCTACACATTATTTGGCAACGATGATGGCCCTACAATTGACAGCTGAGGAGGAGGAACACTAGAGCCCCCATCACGATTACATCTGGGCTCCACCATGTGTTCGTTGAAGGCCGTGCAGCCCCGACATCTTTGCAAAGCCACTACTCACCAAAGTGGTTTCCTCTTGGTTGCACGGTAGGAGAAAACTATGGAGTTGATGAAGACACCCGCCCAACACTAGAGACCTGGGCGTTACTGAGTATACCGCCAGCAACAACGAAAGTGTCCAAGTAGCTCGGCGACGTTGTGAGTTATTTTTTTTGCTTTTCCCTGTGCTTCTATTCTTTTTGTCTTTCATTACATTGAGTAAAATGCAATGTTTAAGCATGGGGGAGAGTTCTATACTTGCTACGTTGTTGAGGAGAAAAATAAAAAAAATGAAAAAGCCAAAAATTTGAAAAAAGGCAAAAATTGAAATCCTGGGATAAGTCGAAAACCCGAAAGGGCGACTTAGGTAAGAAGTAGGTGGCTTGGACCAGCATTAGGCTGGGGTAATAATTGGTCAAGAGTGATGTGAGTATATTGTGAGCCCATCTATTGAAAAATGAAATGAGTGGCTTGGTGAAAACCCAAAAGGGCGCCTTGGCAAAATGAGTGAAAAGAAAAAGAGGGATTTTTAGGAATCATCATTTTACCTGGCGTGGTGACATAAGAAGAGGTGATATAAGGAGGATTCGGGTAGGTCACTCTGGGAGGTATAAGAAGATAGATGGGAGACTAGGATTAGAACTTATTCACTCTATGGTGTTCGGGATAAGCTTGGGGGCAGTACTCTGCTTTTCTTTAAGTTTGATTGTGTGGGGTGTTGATTTGAGGAGTTGTATGTTATGTTTTGCATCACTTGTTTGGTTGTCTTGGAGCTTATTGTCGATGTGTTGTAACTACTAGTGTCATATTTTATTGTGCTTCCTGAAGCCTTGGGGTTGAATTTGGAGGAGTAGGTTGACTTTAACTTACTCGAGGACGAGCAAGGTTTAAGCATGGAGGAATTTGATATGCGATATATTGTATAGCACATCTAGTGGTTATTAGCATGATTTAGGTGATGTTTGGATATTATTTGATGGTAATTCTGTAATCCGGAAGAGAAGACTAGAAGTGAAGAAATCATGGGATTTACAGAGGTTTGAAGTGCATTGATGAGTAGAAGGACATTGTGTTGAATTCAATTGGTTCGTTCTCTCTACTCAGATGTCCAAATGGAGTGATTCCAATTCTAGGAGTTATCTCTTGAAGTCTACTGCAAGCCCTCAAAATATGAGCGTAATCCGAGTTGGGAATCAAAAGTTATGGCATTTTTACGGAAGTGTTGCAGAAGCTGGAGGCGCCACCGCACCCGCGGCCAACACCACCGCACCCGCGGTGAGCAAGCAGAAGTTGGCATCTGAATCTCTGGAGGCCCACCGCACCCGCGGTGGGGGTTGCCGCACCCGCGGTGACCTGTACGCGGAAGACTATTTCCGAGATTTTTATTTCCTTTTATTTTAATTCTGAAACTTTGTTTCCAAGTTTGATATTTTTTTTTCTTTATTTCTGAATTATTTATCCTAGTATTTAAGGTTATTTCTAAGACTTGGTTTAGATTACCCTAGTTGCCACCTATCTTAGTTTTTCTCTCACAAACCCTATGAAGAACTAAGCTTTCATTGTTGCACTTGATATTTTGAAGCCTTTAATTGATTGGTTGTGAGTTTTTTACTCTTGTTCGATTTCCTATCTAGTTGGATTAATTCTCTTGTGCTTGAATGTTTATTGGTTTATGTTGATTTATCTAGAGTAGCTACATAGGTCTATTGATATCTTCCTAATTGCTAGGATTTGTGATTCCGGGTTCGGGTTGCATATCTAGTAGCAAACACGATTTACATAAGCGGGTTGCGAGTGTTCATCGTGAGAGAGAGTTAATTGCATGTTATAGTAACGGATTGTTTTTATTGCATGTATCTTGTTTAATCCTTGGTTGAATGCTATTGCTTTATTGAGTCTTGAAGGTTTTCGGATTTGATTTGGTAATAAGTACTATTAGGGCTGGTAGAACTAATAGTTACCTAAGATCGGGATAAGGACAACTATAGGAAAGATAAGAACTTGAGACTAATAGAATTCAGTGATCAACCATATCTCTTGTTGTGTGGATCTTTGTCAGGTGTAGCGCTTTTCCCAACCATATTCACAACCTTTACTTGCGAACTTGTTTACTTGTTACTTGGTCACTAAGAAACCGATACAAAACCCCCCCTAGTTCCTAGTTGGTGACTTGAGAAACACAAGAATAGATAACCTGATTCCCTTGGGTTCGACCCTGACTTGCTTGCTATACTCTGTTTAGTAGGTATATTAGGATTTCTTTGATTAGGCATACGACTTTAAGCCTGTCACCTACAATGGCTCTCTTCAAGTTCATGTAACACTGTCTCACGGCAGTGTCTTCTAACTTTTTCCATTGGTCCCTACAAAGACACAGTTTTATGTGATGTGATTGCAATGGACGCCACCCACCTCTTGCTTGGGCGTCCATGGCAGTTTGATCGTCGCGTACTTCACGATGGGTATCTAAACACCTATGTGTTTACCTACCACAGGAAGCGCGTGACTCTCTTACCAATGTCTCCATATGAGATTTTCCAGGAACAGGTGGAGCGAGATCGCCACAAGGATTTGCAATCGACCGAGACCGCGGACACAGCACAGCGACCCAACTCCATATCTGGCGTGTCTTTAACAACCCCAAACCCTGGTGAACGAAGGACGCGTCCTCCATCAGGCCAACATAGCGCGTCCTATAACAACGCGTCCAAGGATTGCACGCATTGCAGAGACACTGGGAGTACCGCACCACCGAGCACTGTGTTACAGGGAAGTTATGCCCACCATGTGCTTCTCGCCCGACCAAGGGACTTCACTACCCGTTTGAACAACAAAGTGCCTTCTTCCCTGTTCGTGCCAACTCCAAGCTTGCACTGCGCACACATCGGCGCGCCTTTGCCCTAGCTTTCGCCGCGTTGCAAGCGGAGTTCACCGCGGAATTGACAGAGGCGCCTCCAAACGCACTACCACCCTTGTGTAGCCTTCCATAGACAATCAACTGGGTGAATGGTGCCTATCTGCCACATCGCAGCCGCCGTCGATTCGTGTTCAACACCGGAGACCTCCAGTGGGTGCACTTGCACGAGTATATGGAGCACAAGATCAATGTTGGTGAAGCGGGGACGCTTCACAGCCAAGTGGGGGAGGGTGATGTGACCCTGCCCTCCATGGCGGCCATAGAACAAGAAGCCATGACCTTGAGCTCAGAAGGGCCAAGTACGAAGACCGCGATCTTTGTCACACTACTCGCATCGAGTACAGAGACCGTGAGCCTTCATCATACTTCTCGCATCTGGTACAGAGACGGCGATCTCCTTCAAGCGTCTCCAGCCAAGGCCAGGGATCGCGTTCTATCTCAAGACCCTTGCCTCCAGCCCAGTCCAGAGATCGCGTTCTATCTCAAGATCCTCGCCATCATCATTGAACGCGTTCTTTGAATATTTTGTATTTATTGAACATAATTATTTTCAGTATTTTCTTTTGGGTGTGTGTTCCACGCGTGTTGCGTGGGCCATCCCATTAAGCGAGAATCGGCCCATCCGAGTCCCGCTATCTCTTATAAAAGGTCATCTCGACCTTCTGTACTAGGTTACGTCTAATTTTGAATCAAAGCTTAAGTTGAGAGCCTATCGCCTCCTTCCTTTGATTGGACGTCAAACACCTCTGTCTTCTCATCTCCTTCACTCCGCCGCCGACGCTACGGCAACCGCTTGATTCTTCAAGCCAAGTCTTCCTTCACATCTCCCTTCACCCCGCTGTCGACGCTACGGCCCAAGACTTGTCTTTTCAAGTCATCTATCCCTCCAACAATCGCTTCCACCATCGCCATACCATCATAAATCATCGCGTTATTCCACTCACGCAACGTGTTCCACTCATTCAACCACTGAAGTGACTCGTGCGACTTCCCACCAAGATCATCAATCCGACATTCACAAGCAGGAACGCATCAATAAGCCAGGTAGAGTCCCATCCTATAACTAATTGACAATCCACAAACCTTATAAACTAGATGTTTTTTTGGTCGAATGAACTACACATTAAAATTGCTCTACCCAACTCATGTGATTATAAGTTTCATTAACCTTTCTCATGTGGGGCATTGCTATATTTATCCTTTAAATTTCAACCATGAAAACACACATGGTGGAAGCTCGATGCCAAGTGTCTGCCATACATTTGCTAGAAAAAGATATGTTCAATTCAAGTACAAAATTTGAAAAAGTACGGGTTGTCTAATGTGTGCCCATGAGCACATGTTAAGAGTCCAAATTTGATATTTTTTTTCAAAATATTAAGAGGTGAACCCCTAGAAAAAAAGTTATATAACTAGTGGATAAAAGGGATTATTACTAAATATGATATTTTTATTGTGTGCCCATGTGCACACATTAGAAAAATCCATAAACGATTTGTGTAAAGTAATAATGGAAAACGATTGCATTCATGATTTACCCTATCAACAAAAAAGAGAAAGGAGAACCACAACACTATATTCCTTGGCTGTAACAGATCGAGTTGTGACCGTTAATAATTACCTCCTAAAGATATTACTTATTTAGTTTAATAATACTTGTCATTTTAAATTATGATATATTATTAAAAAATTCAAGTTGAAATTCTACAATTTTCTTTCTAAAATTTACAATTTAATAACTACTCACCTAGGGGTGTTAATCGGGCGGGTCAGATCGGTTTCGGGTCGGGTCATTTCGTTTTTGGAACGTTTCGGATTCGGGTCAATGTCGGATACTCTAGCGATTCAAATCAAATTAGGTTGGCCCGAGTCGGATCGGGTATTCATTTACCGGGTAAAATGGGGTTTTGGATAAATTTCAGTCGGGTTAATTCGGATTTCGATCGAACTAGATTTCGGGTTGTTCGGATTTTGGGTCATGTCAAGTTTCGGGCGGAGTCGGATTTCGGATTGAGTCGAGTTTCAATTAAATCAGATTTCAAATGATGGAAATTATTTTCTCTAGTTACTTTAAAGATTGAAGAGTCGATATACTAGATTTAGCTTTGGTGAATTTACAAAAAATTGGTTAAAGAGTGTTACACAATTATGCTTTAGGGTTTAGAGTTTGTTATATAATTAATATTTTGATTAGTATAACAGTAATTATATATATAGTAATTTTATCAGTATAGTGATATAAACTAGGATACTAAACGATATAAATACATCTACCATAAAATTATATTTTACTTAATATAGGCTACATTCACCAGACATATTTTCAGATTCATTACATGATTAATTAAGAATATTATAGCTACTATATTTAATGTTGAAATACGTAGCTTCAGGTTTTTGGGTGATTTCAGGTCGGTTGACTTTGGGCTTTCTAGTGATTTCGGGTCAGGTGGCTTCGGGTATCGGGCTGAAAACGAGCTAGTCCATTCGGGTGTATTCAATTTCGAATTGTTTTTAGGTTTGGTTATTTTGGGTTCGGGCTAGATCGGTTTGGGTCGGTCATTCTCGGGTATACACGTTTTTTGTTCTTTTCGGTGTCGGTAGTGGTGTCGGGCGGGTCGGGCAGGTTTTTCGGATCGGGTCAAGTTTTGACATCCCTATACTCACCTCATTTTTAACCATTGAATAAAAAAAATTTGTATAAAAAGTGTTAATGTGTGCAATTTTTAATGACATATCTCGTAACTCATTAATAAATCATTACCTATAATTCTAAAATGAAAAATATTTTTTTAACAAAAATAGAAGACTAAAATGATACTTATTAATTATCACCGAACGAAAGGAATATTTTATTTGTCCACTCACTCGTATAAGGCTTCTTGTGTTAACAGAAAAGTATATGATTTAGCTACAATCACGTATCACGAACATGTATTTGTTTCAATTCATATACTCACCCGTTAAAAAAATATGTATCATTTTAACCTTGTATTTTTGTTAAGAAATATTTATTATTCTATAGTTTTAGGTAATGATTTATTGGTGAGTTACGTTGATGAAAATTGCACATATTAACATTTCTATGCAAATTCTCTTCATTTATTGAATATAAATGAGGTGGGTAACTATTAATTTGTATATTTTAGGAAAAGTTTGTACCCCCTCCGTTAAGAATTAAGTTTCGTTTTAACTTTCTATTCCTTATTTTTGTTAAGAAATATTTGTCATTCTAAAGTTATAAGTAATTATTTATTAATGAGTTACAAGGTATACATATTGACACTTCCTATGCAAATTCTTTTATTCATTGATTAGAAATGAAGTGGGTAATTATTAAATCGATTTTTCCAACATATGCCATAAGATCCCTTATATAGAAAATTTTGATTATATGTTAAGTTTTTAAATTTTTCTATTTTTTTAAATGGGTTCACCATTTCCTATTTAGGGTTTATTTTCCTTATTAGAAATTCTTAACATATGCCCTTAGGATATAGGTTAGACAAACCGTTATTAAATTTTATATTTTAGAAAAGTTTGTGGTATTTCAACTTAAATATTGCATTTCTCAATAGTTATGTCAAAAACGAAAATAACAAGTATTGTTTAACGAATGTCATAATATTTTAACTTAATTATTACATTCCTTAATATTTGTGTCAAAAGCTAACAAGACAAGTATTTCATAACAGATGGAGTATTTGGACAGTTGACACACAGAAATCTCTAACATGGAAATCATTATAAGATTAATATTATTGTAGTCCTTTCTTAGTAATTTAATTTTAGAAAATGGCATATATGTGATTTTATATTAACAATATCGTGTATGTTTTGTACGATATGTATTTACAAATATTTTATCAATACAACATATTTATTAAGATTGTTAACAATTTTTCAACTCGTATGAATTGAACCAAATGGATCACAGTAGCACAGATAATAACTTTTTCAATCAATATATATATAAAAGTTGGCTTCATGTCCACTTAAATGCTCTCCTCTAAATACTCTCTTTGCTTAAACACGTATTAAAACCCATAGCATGAGAAAGTTTATACGTGCAATTCTATCAATTACATTTTGGGCCCAGCTGATATGGACCGAATTACTAATTTGGGCCGGATTACCAATTCTATCAGTTACATTTTTAGAAGAATTTCAATAGTCTTATACGTGTAACAATAACGCTTTTACCATTCATATTTTCAACAACTAATTAATTAGCAATTTCTTAATTGAAACGGTGAACCTCCTCATCTCCCAATTAAATTCATGTAGTTTAGCCCATATGTTTTCCCTCTCTCCACCCTCCACCGCCATTAACAGAGCATAGGGTTAGAGCAAAACTCCCGTCTTGTTTATTGAATCGTTGCATGATACATGATCTGCTCGATCTTGTGGGTATGTTAAATGCAAGAAAGCAAAATGGAAAAATTAAAGCTTAATAATTTATACTTTTTTTAACCGAATTTAGCCAGATCATTTACTTCAATCTGTACATGTACATAAGAAAAAAATCCTTTCAAAATATACTGATAAAATGAATGTATGTGAGTGAAAAAGCATGGTCCATAAAAATCCCTTCCTAAGATAAAGACATCGATTCCATGATAAGGCGATTGGAATATTTGTGATGTGAGATCAATAATTCTGTACATAAATTGCAATAAAATATGAAGATAATTTTGGAAATATTCCACGTACTACACTTTACTAGTAATACAGTAGATATACTCATGATATCTTCTATAATTTTATTATAAACTTTTACAGTATGTATATATGATAATACGATTTTGTTAAAAGGTTTACAATTTTCTATCTAGGGATCGCGACCTAACAGTCGTTGAAGGAATTGTGTCATTTAATCAAATGTGTAATTACTGATTATGAAGTGGGATCATTTATGGAGATATTTAATCCGGTGATTTTAGGTAGTCATAGTGTTTTGCTAGAAGCCAACTATGATTTATAGACTATATGTTATAAAGTATGTCATAAAGTCTATTGCTATTATTACCGGGTCCTACGAGGTCACACCCTTAGAGTTTGGACTGGATCAGGTTGTTGGGAGACATTATATAAAGTATATAATATAAAGTTATATAAGATATAACTTGGGAGATAAGGCTTGTTAATAATAAAGTGTTATTATTAATAATAAAAGAAATATTTATTTAGGAAATAAGATATCTACACATGGCAATATAAAAGGAGGGCTTTTAGGAAAAGCCCATAACTCTAATTCACACCAAGAGTACGGTTGCCACCATCTCCCAAATCTCTCTTGTTCGCCTTGGATCCTCGCTCTAGCAACCGAGTCCTAGGTGATCCAGATTCAAGCTCGGGTAGACCAAATAGAGGAGTCACACGTGAGGCTCTATTCTCTTCATTCCAGCAGATTGAAACACGCATCAAGAGGTATTTGATTCTTCATATCTATGATCTATTTGGTTTATGCATGAGATCCTTGGTTAGATGTAGGAAAACGTTTTCTGAAATTCCGCTTTACGCATCTAAAATCCCTACAGTGGTATCAGTTGCCTCTTGCATAAATTGATTAGATCAAATTTAAAGTTTTAAATTTTGATGCATGTTCATGATTGTCTTGATTCAAATTAAGTGGTAAAATTATATATAGGTTAATTTGCATGATTAAAATTCTGATTTTAATTGATTGGATTAGTAAGGTTGAAGAACTTTATGAACATATATGCATGTAAAATTGATCTACCCATACTTGATTCATGTGATTTAATTATGCAAGAGATATGATTTTTTGACATATTTTAAATCATTAGATGAAGATTTTGATTTTCATAAGATGTATCAACTATCCAAAATCATGATTTTTTGTTAAACTTTGATTTTTTATCTTTCGAATTATTTCGAACTGTTTCGAATTATATTAAATCATTTGGTTTATAACAATGTTTGACATGTTTCGAACTGTTTGACATGTTCGAAACTTTGATTTTTGTTAAACGATATCAAACTGTTCGGACTTAAATTGTTATATTGTTCGGCTTTAAAGAATTGTTCGGCTACGATCCTGCGGTGGCTGGTTCGGGTCGGACCCGGGTCGGTCCGTAGGGGCTGCGTGGTTCGGTGTGAGCGGGTTGGTCCGGGTTTGACTCGGGTGCGACTCGGTCCGGTTGGATAGATTTGGCGTTTTAGAATAATTTACTAAAATATAAGATAAGATCTTATTTGTCTAATAGGATAATATTTGATATTATCTATAATATAATTTCCTAAAAAATTGTTAGGATAGATTCCCACTAGATTTAGATAAGAATATTTGATATCTTATGTTGTTCATGCATATCTTATCCAATAATGCATTTTAATGATTAATTATGATTAATTCTATATATTATATTTCAATTTGAATTAAGAATTTGATATTAAATTATTTATGTCATGAGATGATTTATGTAATTTAATATGGTTTTGTTTAAATTAGTTAAATTGGTTATTACTATTAATTAGATTACTATTATTGATAATATTTGATATTATTATTGCGTGCATGTGTTATAATATTATGATATTATTGCTTGCATGAGGTGACTAGTATGGCCCACATTAGGATAGATAAATACGGTCTGCGTACCGTTATGTTTTTCTTGTACACGATCTGCGTATTGTTATGTATTTTTGTAATTTAAATTTCTACAAGAGAGTTTATTTCAATTATATGTAAGACAAGAAGAAAAAGATCCTAAGACGACCAAAGGATGGAGATCCGTGGAGGATACTAAGGATGGACATCCAGGAGTAACAAGACCCATGATTCCATAAAGATTAGATCTTTAATTTTGGTTTTTAGGGGCCATACTAGGATCACATTTAATTACTGCATTACTTGAATGCTTTATTTCCCACTTTGCATGCTTGCTTGTTTGTTTATGCTATTTTGTTCACCAGTAAATAAACAACCATTGCATGCTTAAGTCCCTTAACAGAATATTGAGATCATGCCTTTCCATATCATAACCATGAGGCCCTTGGGATTCGTTGGATAGTTTTTGCCCTAGCGAGGTGTCCTTCCTTGACCTTGGGATAGTGCGGGTATGTCTAATAGGGGCATGCTGCCTTGGTATGGTTACACTCAACAAGAGACCAAAAGGCTCAGTTTTGGATCTTGAGGCATAAGGATGAGTCTTACATAAGATGTGGCCATCAACCATGAGTTATAAGATGTTATAATTAGTAAAGGAGTTTACTTACCTTGATTACATGAGACTTGGGGAAGTGCCCTAGTACGCTCGAGTTTCATCTAAGATAGGATCTTGGATTCATTTTACTCACAAGGGACAATATAATTGAGTAGAATGTGCAATAACTTACTGTTTATAGCTAGTCTAAATTTTAAGTTCTTGCATGTCAAGCATAATTTATCTGCATGTTTTATTCCGTTTTGTAGTTACTATGTCTTCTGAACACCTCAAATTCACTCTCCGCTCAATTGTTGAGAAAAATAAGTTGAACGACACAAATTTCCTTGATTAGGAAAGACACGTGAGAATCAGTCTCAGGTCTGAGGAACAAGAGGATGTCCTTGAAACCCCCATCCCAGAGTTGACTGTCACCTCATCTGATGAGGATAAGGCAAGTCACAAAAACCTGGAAGAAAAGAAGAGGGGAACAGTCTCCACTTCAGGTATTTACGTTACTGAAATCTTATCAACCAAGTCTCATTCTTGGATATTAGATTCAGGATGTGGTTCTCACATTAGTTCGAATGTGCAAGGACTAAGAAATAGGAGACGGTTGCAGAAGGGTGAGATAGATCTCCGCGTTGGAAATGGAGCAAGGGTTGCTGCACTTGCCATTGGAGATTATAGTCTACCTCTACCTTCTGGCTTAGTTTTAGAACTTTATAATTGTTATTTTGTTCCTTCTATTACTAAGAACTTGATTTCAATTTCAGTTTTGAACCTTAAGGGTTATGAATTTGTCATTAAGGATTGTTTTTCCATTTATAAGAATGACATTTTCTATGCTTGAGCCCATGTGAGTAGTAGTGGACTATACATGCTGGATCTCAAATTTGAAATTTATAACGTTGATACAAAGAGGCAAAAGTCGAATATAAGTGAGGCCAATCTATGGCATTGTCGCTTGGGTCACATCAGCATCAAACGCATGAAGGAACTCCAAACAGTTGGTAGCATAAAGTTATTTGATTTAGAATCATTTGAAACATGTGAGTAATGTCTGATGGGCAAGATGACAAGGTCGCCTTTCACTGGTACGAGTGAGAGGACTACTGAGCTCTTAGCTCTCATACATACCGATGTATGTGGACCTATGAGCACATAAGCTAGGAGAGGCTATTGATACTTCATTATATTTACTGATGATTTTAGTAGATATGGGTATATCTACTTAATGAAGCATAAATCTGAGTCTTTTAAAAAGTTCAAAGAATTCCAGAATGAAGTTGAGACACAGACTGACAAGAAGATAAAGCCACTCCGATCAGATCGAGGGGGCGAATATCTGAGCCAAGAATTCGACCATCACTTGAGGAGTTGTGATATTTTGACACAACTGACTCCACCAGGCACGCCATAGTTGAATGGCGTATCTGAAAGGAGGAACATGACATTGTTAGACATGGTTCGCTCAATGATGAGTTTTGCTGATCTTCCTACATCCTTTTGGGGTATGCCCTCACCACTGCTGTATTCACACTAAACAGGACTCCGTCACGATCAGTTGACAAGACACCACATGAGATATGGTATGGAAAGATTTCTAGCTTGTCATTTCTGAAGGTCTGGGGATGCAAAACTTATGTAAAGCGTTTACTATCTGACAAGCTAGCACCAAAATCAGACAAATGCTTCTTTATAGGTTATCCCAAGGAAATAAGGGAATATTATTTCTACAATCCCGCTGAGAACAAAGTGTTTGTTGCTCGGGATAGTGTCTTTTTGGAAAAGGACTTCTTTTCCAAGAAGCCAAGTGGGAGAAATGTTCAGCTTGATGAGATTCAAGCTGAGCAACAAACCCAACAAAGTGAGGACATAAACGATGTCACTAAGGAACTTGACTTTGGGGGCATACCTTCTCAAAGGGAAACTTCCCAGATCCAAGATGTAATTCCTCAAGTTGATGAAGCACCTGAGGTCCCGCATACAGATGTGGTCAACCCAGCAGCTGAAATCTCTCCTATTGTTGGACCACATTGGAGATCAAATAGGCTAAGGCAGCTGCCTAGGCGTTATGAGGATTACGTCTTGACTGCTAGAATTGACGTTATACTTTTAGAGAACGATGAACCTGCGACCTATAAGCAAGCGATGGCGGACCCCGACTCCGAAAAATGGCTGGAAGCCATGAAATCCGAAATGGACTCCATGTCTGAAAATCAAGTATGGGACTTGATAGATTTTCCTGATGGGGTAAAACCCATTGGATGCAAATGGGTCTTTAAGATCAAGACAGACAAGGATGGAAACGTTTCTGTTTATAAGGCAAGACTAGTTGCCAAAGGATTTAGACAGGTTCATGGTACTGACTATGATGAAACGTTCGCACCGGTCGTTATGATCAGGTCCATTAGGATACTCCTAGCGATTGCCGCTTATCATGATTATGAGATTTGGCAAATGAATGTCAAGACCGCTTTTCTAAATGGGTATTTAGAAGATGATGTATACATGATGCAGCCAGAAGGTTTTGAGGATCCAGAAAACCCTAGGAGAATATGCAAGCTTAAGAAGTCCATTTATGGACTTAAGCAAGCATCCAAGAGTTGGAATCTTCGTTTTGATGAAGTGGTCAAAAAGTTTGACTTCATCAGATGCGAAGAAGAGCCCTGTGTCTACAAGAAGTTTAGTGGGAGCAAAGTGGCCATCCTAGTTCTGTATGTGGATGACATACTACTCATTGTGAATGACATTCCTATGTTGGAGACAGTTAAGGAGTGGCTTAAGAAGTATTTCTCAATGAAGGACTTGGGAGAGGCTGAGTACATATTAGGCATTAAGATCTATAGAGATAGATCTAAGAGACTTATTGGTCTGAGTCAGGGAACTTATATAGATAAAGTCCTTGGGAGATTCAATATGATGAACTCTAAGAAAGGGTTCCTGCCTATGCAGCATGAATTATATCTCAGCAAGAATCAGTGTTCTAAGACATCTGGTGAGACTGAAAGGATGAGCAGGATTCCCTATGCCTCAACCATAGGATCCATCATGTATGCAATGACTTGTACTCGCCCAGATGTTGCATATGCTTTGAGTATGTGTAGCAGGTACCAATCAAACCCGGGTGATGCACATTGGTGTGCAGCCAAGAATATCTTGGAGTACTTAAGAAGGACTAGGGATGATATCTTGATATTTGGAGGTGATGACGAGCTGGTAGTCAATGGCTATACTGATGCAAGTTTTGAGACAGACAGAAATGATTTTGAATCTCAGTCTGGATATGTCTTCATTCTGAATGGAGGAGCCGTCAGTTGGAAGAGTTCCAAATCCAGACATGTTCTACGGAAGTACCACATGATCAGACACTATGTTGATAGTGGGGATGTGAGGATGTGAGGATGTGCAAAGTGTACACAAACGACAACATTGCAGATCCTTTTGACCAAGCCCATGTCTAGGCCCAAGCATGACAGTCACACTCGGACAAAAGGACTCAAGCACATTTGAGAGTTCCTTCGAGACATTGTTTGTTGTATGATAAACCTTGTTTATTGTTATCACAGACATTTATGCTTGACTTATATATGAGTTTCTTATTATTATTTAATCATTGCTTGGGATTAGATAAAGTATCCAAACAATTTAATAGTTATCAAATGGGCTCATCAAAACTGTTTTGGTGAATGAAACCCCATTAAGTGAACTGAAATTATAAAATTGTTAGAAGTCCATGGTCTAAGTTGTTAACTTGGATACAAATGACTTAATCAAATGACCATATGTGAGATTGATTGATAACACCGGGTTTCATGTGTTATAGGGACATAGAGATGTCTAATCGATTACATAGATGTGTATACTGATACACATCGGACAGACCGATCTTAGGATTCCTCGGGACTTTACTGCGGAGTTCTAGGATTATTCATGATTAGTGAGTTCTTAGACATGAGTATGATATAGTTATCATTTGACTGCTGGTATGTCTTTGACGCTGTCAAACGTTGACCGTAACATGCAGTTATAAAGACAGTGATTGGGATTGCCAAAAGTTGAGTGGGAGATGTAGTCTTACAAGATTGAATATGTCCTCCTATTCCATGTATACCATGATACATTTGGAAAGGATTGGTGTCTCGGCCACTTGAAGAGTGAGAACTGTGAAAACGCATGGCCATGCTCAGATGGATTATTAGTAATCATTTGTACTGACAGTTTGATCTCAAGAGTTCAAGAAATGTATTTGGCGGTAAAGATGAGTTTCATCATATAGTCAAATAAGACACTAAGTGACAAAAGAATTTTAACATTGCACACTTGTTTTAAGGACAAGTGGGAGATTGAAGGAATTGTGTCCTTTAATCAAAGGTACAATTACTGATTATGAAGTGGGACCATTTATGGAGATATTTAATCCGGTGATTTTAGGTAGTCATAGTGCTTTGCTAGAAGCCAACTATGATTTATAGACTATATGTTATAAAGTATGTCATAAAGTCTATTGTTATTATTACCGGGTCCTACGAGGTTACACCCTTAGAGTTTGGACTGGATCAGGTTGTTGGGAGACATATTATATAAAGTATATAATATAAAGTTATATAAGATATAACTTGGGAGATAAAGCTTGTTAATAATAAAGTGCTATTATTAATAATAAAAGAAATACTTATTTAGAAAATAAGATATCTACACATGGCAATATAAAAGGAGGACTTTTAGGAAAAGCCCATAACCCTAATTCACACCAAGAGTACGGTTGCCACCATCTCCCAAATCTCTCTTGTTCGCCTTGGATCCTCGCTCTAGCAACCGAGTCCTAGGTGATTCAGATTCAAGCTCGGGTAGACCAAATAGAGGAGTCACACGTGAAGCTCTATTCTCTTCATTCCAGCAGATTGAAACACGCATCAAGAGGTATTTGATTTTTCCTATCTATGATCTATTTGATTTATGTATGAGATCCTTGGTTAGATATAGGAAAACGTTTCCTGAAATTCCGCTTTACGCATCTAAAATCCCTACCATCGTCAAAGTCCGCTCCATGTCTCTCCATTCTGGTAAAGTTATATGCTGAGTTAGAACGATCCCAAAATATAGGGAATAGTGAAACTCATATTTTACATATCAGGACAAACTTAATGTGTTACACACGAGACCCAAAGTAAATTAACTTACCGGGACATCACGTAAATTAACTCGCCAAACTTCAGCATAATACTCAAAACTTTAGTTTGGGGAAAGTTTAAAGTGCGCACATGCACACAACCTCCATTTAATGCATGTGACAACTTGTCTGGTAAATGTTCTTTTCAAAGAAACAACTAATCTAGTGTTCTAGACCCTCAACCTTCCTCCTCCCCTTCCCTTTACTGAGAATTTGATTTTATTTTATTCTTTTTATCAATAGAATTTATTTAATATATCTTGTTCTGCAAAAATCTGGAATAAGCTCTTATGCATGTGAGTACATTAAAGAAAAACATCTTTTATTTTGTCAACATTCTCCAATTCTTAATATTTAATTTTTTTTTTTCACAAGCGTGATATTACCTAACTAAATTCGTTTGGTTAAATATAAAATTTAGTTGCGATTTTCTTTTTATTTTTTTTTGGGTATAAAGTGCCTAATTTATTATCTATAACATCGCAATTACACTAACCAACGCATTATATTCTAGATTGAATATTTAATATATCATGTCATTTAGAAAATTTGATTAGAAAATTTACAAAATTCATTGATCATGCCTTGCATAATTATTCCATAATTAAGGCGTCATATTGATATATAAATAGTGCATTAGAATTTAATTGGATGACCCTGGTCAAGGGTCTTTGAGTTTAGTAACCCCCTTTTCCACATGTCTGATTATGGATGGTAACATGGCGGGATTCTCCTCTCTCCTCACGGGGATCCTGAATCTCCCCTAAATTTGTCCCTCAATAAATGAACATTAGATATATATGTTGAGTTGAAATAAGGTATGGTCGTGAATAAATATGGATTTGGAACTCGGAAACTTGATAATGAATAATTTATGTGTTGTTAAATTGATTAAGTGTGGTTTTTATTTTGGTAGGTATGTTAATTTAAGGTTGATGCTATACACACACTTTTTTGGTTGTATGCACACACTTTCGCCTGTCTAGCCACGACATATGACATACCGAGGTGTGTCAATGAATTCAGATACCCAAAAGCATAAAAACACGTGTGTCCGGGATGGGTGTACGCTCAGACTGAGTGCACCAAATTACAAGAACATATATTGGTGCGACTCAACTGGGTACACCAATATATGTTCTTGAAATTTGGTGCGCCTGGTGAGGTGCACGCCCAAAGTGGCCATACGTCTTACCGAGTTATTTTTCGGACATATTCTGAGTTTTTATTTCGTGAGCCAAGTCACGGCATACAGTGTGTATATCTAGTTAAAAATTTGTGTGCATACATCTTTTGTGTTATTTAACTTTGAATCAGCTGGGATGACCCTTGCTTGGTCTAAGGCAAGAATTCTTGATCTCACATAACATATTTTCCGGTAGAAGCGTTGATCACATATTATTACAAGATGCAACTACATAAATATAAATTTACTCATACATGGGAATACAAACCAAAACCCTAACATTACCGCAATGGAGAGATAACAGTCGATAACTTACCAAATAAACCAACGATGACAAAGAAAGAGACGTTACTAGGAAGAATGCGACTGGAGGAGACGCATTTGGGAAATCGCCACCGCATGAGATGACTAGCTATCAAGTGGGCAAGGGACAACGCTGACAGAAAGAATCAAAAGAGAAGTCGACACAGAGGAGAGGCATCTAAGGCGCATGAGATAAGGGGGAAAGGTACGAACATAAGGGTGAAAATTGTCATTGCGCTAATAATAAAATAGAGCTATGAGTGACAAAAAAACATAGAGCTCTTTCTTAAAAACCACTTACAGTTTTATTACCTTTTTTTAAAAAAATACATAAACAATTTATATCGCTTTTAAGAAAAAACACTAAGATATTGAAAATCTAAAATAAAAAACAAATTATGTTTCTTAGCGGTTGTTTCAATAAACAACATTTTTCATAATTATTGCGCTTTTTAATAGCGCCCTAAATTTACCGCTATCAATGAGAAATTTTGTATTAATGTCTTATGTTAGAAATTATGTAAATATTGTTTTTTTACATATTTAGTATGTATTATTTTATAAGAATATTATCATCTGTTTTTCTAACCTATTAAATAAATAAACCTTAAAGAGGAAATGGTGAACCCTTTAAGAAAAAATTAAAAAATTCTAAAAAAATTAATACCTAATCAAATCTTCCTATATATGGGATCTTAACCTCGACCCTTAGGGCATAGGTTTGTAAAATCGAAATAACGATATAGATCTTTCTTTTTAATGTTCTTCTTATTCGTTTGTTTTGGTTGAATGTCGATGACGGTCGAAGTACATCCTGAATCCGTATTTAGCTTCCATACTCCTCAATTAAGCGGATCTAGAGATTATGCTATTTTTTTCCAAAACTTATAAATACATCCTATCACACATTCAGAAACCTTTTTCTCTCTTCATAATGGCTGAATTTATGTTCAATCAATTTAGTACCACTTATTGGGGTTCAAAGTACCTATACATGCACGAAATGTGTGAGATCTTTAGATGATTAGACATGGACGCAACAAGAACCCATCCTTGATATATGATGCCTTAGCGCTTTACAACCGGGGTCGGTGGATCAAGCAATTCAACAGTAGCACAAGTTCCACGAGTCGTATATGTGATTCGTCATACTTAAATCCTTTTACGAATTGCATCCGAGCAACCTGTGAACGAGTTAACGAAAAATCGCCAACTTGATCAAATCAAGACAACTTTGCATTAAATTTGTTATTTTGGGTGAAAAGGGGAAAAAAACATACAATATATTATCTCATATGTACAATAGATTTTTTACCCCAATAAATTGAAGCATTTATTAGGACAAAAAATCTAACTTTTAGTGTTATATAGACTAATTATGATTATGTTACTTTCATCGGTCGTAACGTTAATTTGTGAAGAGTAATGGTTTTGAGGGAAATTATTATAACCACCTTAATCATCAATGATATATTACACAAGAATTAATTTTTTTTAGTTTGTACGTGATATTAAAATATATAACGCCTTAATCATCAATGATATGTTACACAATAATTAATTAATGCAATGTTGAACATAAGACCCTAAAACTTCCCCTTTTAATTGTTAGTAACTCCAAATATTATGTTAAAAAAGCTCTAAATACTTAGCGTTGCTCTTTTATTCTCAGTTAAAAAGTAGTTACTTGGAGTCTTTTCTTTCTTTCTTTGTAGTCTATTTAACTGGTAGGTGGGAAAGGGTGTATGCTTTGGGGATGAAATTCAGACAAAAGAGATGAGGTAACAACATCTGATCAGTCATCCACCTCTTGTCACGGTAAGATAAATCTCTTAATGTATTTTTTTTTCTATTTTATAGATACGACCTAAAAATTAATTGATTCTCTTAAAAATGTATAAGATTCGATTGCATAATCATAATTTTGCTAACAGATTATTGTATTCCTTAGATAAACTAAATTTTCATTCTGAATGTGCGTTTTGCTAGGATACTCATTATACATGGTTTATTTATTTGAAATTCTCAAAGGATTTTATTAGATTTCTTTATATGTAGTTAAATTTTATATGGTTTGGTTGTAGAAGAAACTTGGCGAATATGTTATTGTCATCAATGTAAAAACCAGTTTTAGAGAGAACATATTGCATAATGAGTCTTCATACATCTTAAAGGCCTTTATTTGAGGTTTAAGGTTTACCGTACATGGGCTAGAATCAAGAAGATATGCCTTTTTTGTAGATTCAGCTTATCGTTTTCCAAATATTATATTCGTATATATTCATGTATATGATTTTCCATAGTTCAAAATTATTACATTAAAAAACTTGCTTCAAGTTATTCTACTAAAAAATAGATAATTACTGAAATGTTTAAAGAAAATCGATCATTACAAAATAATATATATATATATTTATGTATTCGTATTTGTACTTTGTATTAGTTTTAGGATGGACAAACTTAACAGATGTATGTTAATATAATATTTTAAATAAACATAGTCAAATATAGGTGTAGTAGTAGTAGTAGTAGTCAAAAATTTACTTTGTACAACAAAGGATTTATGAGAAACTTCTACGGAAGAGTTCTTGAATTAACTCATCTAAGTCTTATTATTTAAGAGCAAATATTTTATTCTTATTTATAATTAAAAAAAATGATTAATTTTACTAAACAAAGCTTAAGAAAATGAGTTGAACATTAAAATATTTTCCCAAAGTAAAAATATATTTGTGGTTTAGCTCTCGTTTTTCAAAAAAGTGTTTTTTTATAAGAATGCAAAAAAAAATTGTGCGTAGGCATAAACACTAGGAGAGATCCTTTCATTTTTTTGGTCAATTAGAAAAAAAGTGTTTCAAAGTTGTTATAATATGCAACCTAATTAATTTACTGCAATCAATGTAATTATATATTAACTATGTTATCAAGAGGATTTGAGAGATTGATTGGTCACATGCCACAACTCAAGTACTTA
Source organism: Rheum nobile (assembly GCA_027886185.1). Taxonomy (NCBI): domain Eukaryota; kingdom Viridiplantae; phylum Streptophyta; class Magnoliopsida; order Caryophyllales; family Polygonaceae; genus Rheum; species Rheum nobile. Next base: position 7,299,820 of record WOAB01000531.1, on the reverse strand, counting down.
ACAAATAAGAAGGTCGAAAGAGGGAGAAATGACTAATAAAAGAGCCAAAGGTGAAAAAATGTGTATTTTCGTTGGTGATTAGAGGGTTGAGATAATCTGTTAATGTGGGAGTATATATAAAAAAAAATCAAGGCAAATTGTTAGTATATTTAATTTAAAATCATGAAAAATATTATTTTTTTGATGTCAAAGTTTCATGTATATAATTAGAATTTTTATATATAGGTCGTATAGTTTATCAAATCAAAGGTGAAATTAGATCGAGACTATTCAGAATTGAGGATAAGAAATTTTATCATTTTAAATATCAACTTAAATAACTTATCGTGATCTAACATTTAATGTGAGATCTAACATGTCATACTCTTTTATTTAAAATTTAGTTGCATATTTACCAATACAGTATTTATTTGTTTTCATATATTTAGTCCAATTGTTAAACCTTATCGATTTTTTCAAGTAATAGCTAAACACTATATTCTCTTATGTAAAATTTAGTTGTATATTTGTCAATGATTGAGAAAAAAATTGTGTTATTAATGCTACTATATTTACCTATATTAATTCAAATTAGATGCAAGACTAGCATTGATAATTTATGAATTTAGCCATAAACATGCATTATCTTGATCGAATGTAAATAATACGCGAAAAATATATTAACAAGAAATGTGTGTTTATATACACATTTTTTTGAGTGAAAGTACATTGAAAATTTTATATATAATCACAGTACATTAATAAATGTGATAATACTAAAATTGGATAAACTCAGTTTGTAACAAAATAATTTTTAAGTATTAGAATATATTATAATAATAAGAAAAAATAAGCTCCATGCGTAGCACGGGCATGACCTATACTTTTCTTATAATGTGTGTAAATTGCTTAAAGGACAATCAAAGTTGAACGGAGGGAGTACAAAACTTGAGACTCGAAACCTAAAGACTCGTTTGGTGCAATTTTGAGTTTTAAACTTTTTTATTTTCATTACATAATTACTTCAAAACATATCATATCAATAAAAAGGGGCACACACTTATGGGCACGTGCTTCACAAGGGTCGAACACCAAACCTTTAGCTCCTACATACATAAGAGTTCCATCTACGATGCATGCTCCAACTGAAATATTTAGTAGAATGTTTTAATTTAACACACGAAGTAAATATGGGTTGCGCGATCCAACAGATCCTATGGCCTAGCTCTCTCCGTAATTTTCACCATAACTACTCTATGCATTTGAGTCGGCCTCTTAATGATTGACTGGGGTCGTGTAGAGTTCCATCGTAAAAGCGTTGATAATAGGATGAGTAGCCCATTAACCTTATATACTAGGGCATTTATATTCATCCACTTCCAAAATGAAATATAATTTACATTCTAACACGCTCCCGCAATGCAAGAATCTAGCCTAGTTTACACTTAGACAAATGAGTGTGGAAAAGTCTGGACCGAGCTTGCTCTGATACCATGCGAAAATCTGTGGGTCTATAGACTGAGGTCGGCAAATACGAGTGCATAGACGCAGATAAGCCTAATACATAAGTCAGATGGAGTCCCATCCTATAACTAATTGACAATCCACAGACCTTATAAACTAGATGTTTTTTTGGTCGAATGAACTACACATTAATATTCACTAACTTTCCATATAAAATGGACTATACATTCTGACAAAATTGCTCTACCCAACTCATCTGATTATAAGTTTCATTAATGATACGCCCCTGCCCACCATGACTGCTACAGAAGAAGAGCAAGCTATGAGCATTCGCTCAGAAGGACCAATAACGCGATCACGTGCCAAAGCAATTGCCAACGCGACACAATCCATGGTTGTCCGCGTTGTCGCAAGCCAAGGAGCGCAAGAGACCGCATTCTCCCTCACACGCCTTCAATCCAGTCAAGAGAACGCATTCTCCGTTAAGCTCCTCTCAACCATCAGTTGAACGCGATCTATCGTATTGTTTTGGAATTTCTAAACATTGTCATTTAGGTTATTTTCTTTTGGGGCGTGCGTTCCACGCGTGTCACGTGGGCCGGCCCATTAGGCGAGACTCGGCCCATCCGAGCCCCGCTATCTCTTATAAAAGGTCAACTTGACCTTCTGTACTAGGTTACGCATCATTTTAATCTAAGATTACTTGTCGAGAGCTTTTGCCTCCATTCTCTTAGATCTGCGTCACCCCAAACTTTGTCTTCTCATCTCTTTCACTCCGCCGCCGACGCTACGGCCACCACTCGATCTTCTTCGAGTCTATCCCTTCCACTGCCGACGCTACGGCACTCCCTCGATCTTTCGAGTCTATCTCCTCCACTGCCGACGCTACGGCTTCGCTCTCTATCTCGAGCCACCATTCCAACAACGTGTTCCACATCCTCAACCCCACTTTCGACGCGTGCGACTTCCCACCAAGATCATATATCCGGCATCACAAGCAGGAACGCATCAACTTGCATTAGAGCCTTTGATCTTGTAAGTCGCTTGTCAAGTTTCATTTGTTCACGATTTTTTTTTCTCCCCCATCATCCTTGCTTCCGCCATAATCACTCAAAAAAATTTCTCTCTCATACACATGCTTGTCCAATCGGTTTCTATAAGAGAATCTCTTGAACGATAATTTCTTGATCCACGCGCGAAATTAGTGTGATTTGTGTGCATGAAATCTGCGTAATTAATTGCTTGATTACCTTAATTAATTACTTAAATTTCGCTAATCATATCTTGCATATTTCCTTGTGTGGCCGTCATAAATCTGCATTAAATTTTCTCTCTCCTATCGCGTAAATCTCGCGATTTCTTTCCATAAGTTACTTAGCCGTTTATTTTTATTTTGTTTCATTTAATTCTTATCCGATCTTCAATCAAGACTAAGATCTCGGATTTGAATTTCAATTTTTTTTTAAAAAAAAACAAGTCGCATTTCAAAAAAAAAAAAAAGAACGCGACATTCAAAAAAAAAAAAGTAAAGCCAAAATAAGACAACCTTCTTCCCTCAACGGCTAGGCTCATGTTCTTCATCTCTCCATCGTCTAGTGTCACACTTGAAGGTGTGTCTTGTGTGTACGCATTGTTACGCAAGAGATTAGGTCTTCATTCTTTTGGTTTCGTTTGCTTTTGTGCTTGCATATCACACTTTCTTTGCTTGCCTCAAGCCGCCCTCATGGCCAAAAGAACGCGCCCTTCTACGTGAACAATTGTTACTTGCTAGTTGCTTGCTTGTTCTTTGGTTATGTATTATCTTTTGTTCGTTTTTACTCGCGATGTCTGGTCACATTGTGATAGGTACCCTTACGGCACCCACCGATGGGAATGTCCAAGGAGATGGCAACAACCACCCACCACCACAAAACATCGCGCAACATGAAGTGGCACCACTCGCCAACCCTCCCCAACAAGATCCCATTCTGGAGCTCTCCGAGGAACAACGCGAGATCCAAGAACTTAGGCGCCAAGTTGCCGAATTTCAAGCCATGCAACGCGCCTCGACGGCCCAACCCACACCAACTTTGATGGTCCCAATGGACACTCTGGGCGCGCCGCGTCAAACTGAAGCCGGACCAAGTAAACAGCGCGTTGACAAGGGCAAAGGAGTGATGCCATCTACCTCCAACTTGCAACCGCACCTTAACAGGATCCAATCAGTGATCGAGAGTCGCCAAGGCTATGTGTCGCATCGCGAACGCTATGCACCGCGAGCAACACCAGCCGACTACGACAGCGACTCTGACCGCGACTCTGACCGCGACGATGACTCCCATGGTGAGTACTCTGAACCTTTTGACTTCAATGATAGGTATGAAGCTAGAGGAACAAGACGCCGCCGCGAGAATGCTTCAACCCCTCTTGCCGGCCGCGCCAGACGAGATGAACGCGACTCAGGTTTGCCGCGTCGATCCAATCGCATCGCAGACAATGAGCCGCGTCAACATTGGCATGGTCCCACACCAGTACCTTTCGACGTCAACGATCACCTTGACCATCAAAGTGCGCGTACTCCCCGTTATGGCTCCGATGGCTATGGATCGACGACTCCGATTGTCCATGATGATTTCCACGAGTTCGATGACGAAGAGATGGAGGACGCAGAACTAATCAATCCAGGTTCCTTCCATCCTCCCCTTGGTGATCCCATTGAACTCCAAGATAGGCCAGCGGATTGGATTCCACCTCCACTCCAACCAGTAGGACCACAACATCGCGTTCCAGGCGACATCAGACGTGACTCTCGCGGCCATCACCACAGAGACATGACGCGTGACTTTCATCGCCAACACGATGTCCCTGTTCCTAGAAGAAGACAAGGACGCGCTGACTACAACGCGATTCCTAGGGACTTTGTCACTAATGATGTCCCGGATCGCCAAGCTCGTCGTCATCAACATCGCGCTCAGGAAGCTGACCAGCGCGCTTACGCGCCACCCCCTGCTCAACATACACCACAGCTTAGCCGCCACGAGGTAAAGGTTAAAATTGAGCATTTCTTTGGCGAATATGATCCCACTGTGTTTCTTGAGTGGTTGCAGGCTACAGAGTTTACTTTGCGATATTGCAAAGTCCCCCCAGAAGAGCATGTTGACGCGGCAACGCTACATTTCAGAGGAGCTGCACGCGTTTGGTACCACAGGTTCGTGGACGATCGCGTTCGTCGACACCTTTTTCCATTCACGGATTGGCACCAGCTCGTGTATGTCATGACACAGAAGTACGTGCCACCGGATTACAGAAATCAAATGCGAATGGAGATCGCCATGGCGCGTCAAGGCTCCAAAACACCTCTGGAGTTCTTTTCTCAACTGGAGGACATGTACTACAAAGCCAGCATCAGTGTCGCCCCGTCCACATTGCGAACGAAATTTCTCAGTGGCTTGAATGTTTCCATTCGTGACCAACTCGAGATATTGCCAATCAATGATCTGAATACCTTGACTCACACCGCAATGCAACTCCACAACCAACAAACGCATCGTCGACAATCCTCTTGGCAAACTCCTGGTCAAAGAAGGTATGATTCTAACTCTGGTCGATCCCCTTCTACTAATGTGTGTGGTTCACCCACAGGCACCAGCGCGTCAACTCAAAGCAGACAGGGAAAGGTCGCGACAACACCCACCAATGCTCCTCGCGGGTCGCCAACAAGGGGCCCATCAACAACTACAGAGCGCGCGCGTGACTTGGTGTGTTTCAAGTGTGGAGGAAGAGGGCACTACATAAGAGATTGCCCAAACAACAAGAAAGTTCTCTTCTCTAGCATCGCTGCTGGCTATGAGTCTTATGAGGAGGAGGATACACCCCTTGAGACTATCGAGGAGGGATTCGAAGATGACAAGGAGGCTTACACCTGTGAAGCCACCGCGCTACATGAAGGCACACCATTGAGCCTTGTCACGCGACGCATCCTCACTGTCAAGGAAGCCACCCTTGTCGACCAACGCGATAATCTATTCCACATGCGTTGCTTGATCAAGACCGCGTCCTTGAGTGTCATCATCGATGGAGGCAGTTGTTGCAATATCATCAATGAAAAGGTGGTCAACCATTTCAATCTGCCAACCACTCCTCACCCACAACCATATGGGCTACAATGGATTTCATCGAGTTCTGATAACACTGTAACTCGTCAATGTCTTATTTCTTTCTCCATTGGTCAATATACAGATTCAATGCTTTGTGATGTCATTGCAATGGACGCTATACATATTTTGGTGGGGCGCCCATGGCAATTTAACAGGCGCGTTCTCCACGATGGCTATTTAAACACTTATGTGTTTACTTACCACAGGAAACGCGTCACGCTCTTACCTATGTCCCCCATGAGATTTTACAGGACTAGGTTGAGCGTGATCGACAGAAGGCAATGGAAGCAGCAAAGACCCAGAGTACAAGTTGCACGCGTTCTTCCACTGGGCACAAAGTCGCTACCACCGACAACGCGCCCACTGATCGAACGCGTTCAAATGAAGGGCCAAAGACCACGTCAAAAACCACCAAGTTGAAAGGCACTTGTGAGCACAGACTACTTTTGGCGCGGCCAAGCGACCTCACTGCCCCCTTGAGTGACAAGGCACCATGTTTCCTTTTAGTGCCCACGCGTTGCAACCCAGAGAGCCCAATCATGGACGCGCTGCCAAGCGCGATCTCCGAGCTACTCGATGAGTTCAAGGACTTGTTCCCAGAGGAGCTACCCCAAGGCCTTCCACCATTACGAGGCATCGAGCACCAAATTGATTTGATGCCTGATGCCTCCCTCCCAAATTACGCTGCCTATCGCGCTGGCCCAGATGAAGCGAAGGAGCTCTAGCATCAAGTGCAAGAACTTCTGGAACGCGGCTACGTAAGGGAATCCCTAAGCCCTTGCGCAGTCTCAGTGATCCTAGTGCCAAAAAAAGATGGCCAACACCCACAACACCAACAATGGTTAGAAGCTTCCTTGGCTTGGCAGGCTTCTACATGAGATTTGTTCGCAACTTCAGCTCCATCGCCGCGCCACTACATGAGCTCACAAAGAAAGGGGCCGTGGTGAATTGGAAGGACAACCACAATAACGCATTCAACGCGTTAAAAGAGGCCTTGTGCAACGCGCCACTACTACAACTTCCAGACTTCACCAAGCACTTTGAAGTGGAATGTGACGCGTCCAATGTGGGGATTGGTGGGGTCCTTCACCAAGAGAAGAATCCCATCGCGTTCTACAACGAGAAGCTCACTGGGGCAACTTTGAATTACCCCATCTACGACAAGGAGCTCTACGCTCTTGTTCGCGTTCTCAGGACATGGCAGCACTATCTCTGGCCACGTGAGTTCGTGATCCACTCCGACCACGTGGCCATCAGCTATCTGAAGAGTGAAGCCCACCTAAGCCGCCGCCATGCTCGTTGGGTAGAATTTATGGAGACGTTTCCTTACGTCGTGGTGCATAAATAAGGTAAGGAGAATGTGATAGCCGACGCCCCTTCTCGCAGGTATGTTCTCCTTACTCATCTTCAATCTAAACTTCTTGGCTTCGCGTTGATTAAGGATTTATACTTGATTGACCCATTCTTTAAGCCTATTGTAGAACACTGCCTTAGGGACCGCGAGTTCGAAACATATTTCTTTCATGAGGGGTACCTTTACAAAGCCGTGTGCTTGTGCATTCCTAGCTCACCAATTAGGAAACTCCTCATCCAAGAAGCCCATGAAGGACGCGGTCATTTTGGGGTAACCAAGACTCTAGCTGCTCTTCGCGAGTATTTCTTTTGGCCGCGCATGACCACTCAGGTGACGCGATATTGCACAAGTTGTGTCACATGTCAACGCGCAAAATCTACTTCCCACCCCTATGGTCTCTACACGCCATTGCCCATCCCATTAGGCCCTTGGGAAGATTTGTCTATGGACTTCATCATAGGTTTGCCTCTCTCTCGAAAGGGTAAAGATTCAATCTTTATAGTTGTGGACAAGTTTTCAAAAATGGCCCATTTTATTGCGTGTAAGACCACACACACTGCTAGTGAAATCGCCGCGTTGTTCTTTGACAACGTGGTCCGTTTACATGGGATACCACGGACTGTCGTGAGTGATCGCGATACCAAATGGCCTTTTCTGGAGAACTCTTTAGGGAAAATTGGGTACCAAACTCTTGTTTTCCACTAGTTACCATCCACAAACAGATGGCCAAACTGAGGTAACCAATAGAACCCTAGGAGCCCTCCTTAGGACCATGCTCAAATCCAACCCAAAGCGTTGGGAAGACTTACTTGCAATTGTTGAGTTTTCTTACAACAAGTCCAGGCACTCCGCGACAAAGCTTACACCGTTCGAGGTAGTCTATGGCAGGAACCCACTGACTCCGCTGGACATACTTCCGCGGCCTCTGAAGGATAATGAGCACTCTAGCACGGCCAACCGCGCCGCGATGATCCAGGAATTGCATCAATGAACCCGGGACCAGCTGGAACGGCGCACTGATCAATATGCCACCCAACACAACCGTGGCCGACGCCGCGTTATATTTGCCCCAGGGGACTTGGTATGGGTGCATCTTCGCAAAGTCCATTTTCCAGCAAAGCACAAATCAAAACTGGCTCAACACGATGATGGCCCTTTTCGGGTTGTGAAGGCCATTGGAGACAATGCTTACGAGATCGAGCTTCCCCCAAACTACGGTGTCCACGCGACCTTCAACGTCGCCGACTTGGAACCATATGTGGAGCCCGAATTCGATGATGGTGAAGCGGGGACGCTTCACAGCCAAGTGGGGGAGGGTGATGCGCCCCTGCCCACCATGACTGCTACAGAAGAAGAGCAAGCTATGAGCATTTGCTCAGAAGGATCAATAACGCGATCGCATGCCAAAGCAATTGCCAACGCGACACAATCCATGGTTGTCCGTGTTGTCGCAAGCCAAGGAGCGCAAGAGACCGCGTTCTCCCTCACACGCCTTCAATCCAGTCAAGAGAACACGTTCTTCGTTAAGCTCCTCTCAACCATCAGTTGAACGCGATCTATCGTATTGTTTTGGAATCTCTGAACATTGTCATTTAGGTTATTTTCTTTTGGGGCGTGCGTTCCACGCGTTTCGCGTGGGCCGGCCCATTAGGCGAGACTCGGCCCATCCGAGCCCCGCTATCTCTTATAAAAGGTTAACTCGACCTTCTGTACTAGGTTATGCATCATTTTAATCTAAGATTACTTGTCGAGAGCTTTTGCCTCCATTCTCTTAGATCTGCATCACCCCAAACTCTGTCCTCTCATCTCTTTCACTCCTCCGCCGACGCTACTGCCACCACTCGATCTTCTTCGAGTCTATCCATTCCGCTGCCGACGCTACGGCCCTCACTCGATCTTTCGAGTCTATCTCTTCCGCTGCCGACGCTACGGCTTCGCTCTCCATCTCGAGCCACCATTCCAACAACGCGTTCCATATCCTCAACCCCACTTTCGACGCGTGCGACTTCCCACCAAGATCATAGATTCGGCATCACAAGCAGGAACGCATCAATTAACCTTTCTCATGTGGGGCATTGCTATCTTTATCCTTTAAATTTCAACCATGAAAAATCACATGGTGGAAGCTCGATGCCAACTGTCTGCCATACATTTGCAAGAGAAAGATATGTTCAATTCAAGTACAAAATTTGAAAAAGTACGGTTTGTCTAATGTGTGCCCATGGGCACATGTTAACAGTCCAAATTTGGAATTTTTTTTCCAAAATATTCACTAAAGTAGAAGAGGTGAACCACTAGAAAGAAAGTTATATAACTAGTGGATAAAAGGGATTATTACTAAATATGAGATTTTTATTGTGTGCCCATGGGCACACATTAGAAAAAATCCATAAACGATTTGTGTAAAGTAATAATGGAAAACGATTGCATTCATGAGTTACCCTATCAAAAAAAAAGAGAAAGGAGAACCACATCACTATATTCCTTGGCTGTAACAGATCGAGTTGTGATTGTTAATAATTACCTCCCAAGGAAATTACTTGTTTAGTTTAATAATATTTATCATTTTAACTTATGATATATTATTAAAAAATTCAAGTTGAAATTCTACAATTTTCTTTCTAAAATTTACAATTTAATAACTACTCACCTAGGGTTGTTAATTGGGCGGGTCTGATCGGTTTCGGGTCGGGTCATTTAGGTTTTGGAACGTCTCGAATTCGGGTCAATGTCGAATACTCTAGCGATTCAAATAAAATTGGGTTGGCCCGAGTCGGATCGGGTACTCATTTACCGGGTAAAATCGGGTTTTGGATCAATTTTAGTCGGGTTAATTCGGATTTCGATCGAACTAGATTTCAGGTTGTTCGGATTTTGGGTCATGTCAAGTTTCGGGCAGAATCAGATTTCGAGTTGAGTCGAGTTTCAATTAAATCAGATTTCAAATGATGGAAATTATTTTCTCTAGTTACTTTAAAGATTGAAGAGTCGATATACTAGATTTAGCTTTGGTGAATTTACAAAAAATTGGTTAAAGAGTGTTACACAATTATGCTTTAGGGTTTAGAGTTTGTTATATAATTAATATTTTGATTAATATAACAATAATTATATATATAGCAATTTTATCTATATAGTGATATAAACTAGGATACTAAACAATATAAATACATCTACCATAAAATTATATTTTACTTAATATTAGGCTACATTCACGAGGCATATTTTCAGATTACTTACATGATTAATTAAGAATATTATAGCTACTATATTTAATGTTGAAATACGTAGCTTCAGGTTTTCGGGTGATTTCACGTCGGTTGACTTCGGGCTTTCTAGTGATTTCGGGTCAGGTGGCTTCGGGTATCAGGCTGAAAACGAGCTAGCCCATTCGGGTGTATTCAATTTTGAATTGTTTTTGTGTTTGGTTATTTTGGGTTCGGGCTAGATCGGTTTGGATCCGTCATTCTCGGGTATACATGTTTTTTGTTCTTTTCGGTGTCAGTCGAGGTGTCGGGCAGGTTTTTCGGATCGGGTCAAGTTTTGACATCCGTATACCCACCTCATTTTTAACCATTGAATAAAAAGAATTTGTATAAAAAGTGTTAATGTGTGCAATTTTTAGTGACATACCTCGTAACTCATTATTAATCATTACCTATAACTCGAAAATGAAAAATATTTTTTTAACAAAAATAGAAGACTAAAATGATACTTATTAGCTATTATCGAACGAAAGGAGTATTTTATTTGTCCACTCACTCGTATAAGGCTTCTTGTGTTAACATAAAAGTATATGATTTAGCTACAATCACGTATCACGAACATGTATTTGTTTCAATTCATATACTCACCCGTTAAAAAAATATGTATCATTTTAACATTCTATTTTTGTTAAGAAATATTTGTCATTCTATAGTTTTAGGTAATGATTTATTGATGAGTTACGTTGATGAAAATTGCACATATTAACATTTCTATGCAAATTCTCTTCATTCATTGAATATAAATGAGGTGGGTAACTATTAATTTGTATATTTTAGGAAAAGTTTGTACCCCATCTGTTAAGAATTAAGTTTCGTTTTAACTTTCTATTCCGTATTTTTGTTAAGAAATATTTGTCATTCTAAAGTTATAAGTAATTATTTATTAATGAGTTACAAGGTATACATATTGACACTTCCTATGCAAATTCTTTTATTCATTGATTAGAAATGAAGTGGGTAATTATTAAATCGATTTTTCTAACATATGTCCTAAGGGCATAGGTTAAGATCCCTTATATAGAAAGTTTTGATTATATGTTAAGTTTTTTAAATTTTCTATTTTTTTTAAATGGGTTCACCCTTTCCTATTTAGGATTTATTTTTCTTATTAGGAATTCTTAACCTATGCCCTTAGGACATATGTTAGACAAACCGTTATTAAATTATATATTTTAGAAAAGTTTCTGGTATTTCAACTTAATTATTGCATTCCTCAATAGTTATATAAAAAACGAAAATTACAAGTATTGTTTAACGGATGTCGTAGTATTTTAACTTCATTATTACATTCCTTAATATTTGTGTCAAAAGTTAACAAGACAAGTATTACATAACCGATAGAGTATTTGGACAGTTGACACACAGAAATCTCTAACATGGAAATCATTATAAGATTAATATTATTGTAAACCTTTCTTAGTAATTTAATTTTAGAAAATGGCATATATGTGATTTATATTAACAATATCCTGTATGTTTTGTATGATATGTATTTGTAAATATTTTATCAATACAACATATTTAATAAGATTGTTAACAATTTTCAACTCGTATGAATTGAACCAAATGGATCATAGTAGCACAAATAATAACTTTTCCATTCTATATCTATATCTACTTAAAAATTGGCTTTCTTGTCATTCAATGCTAGCTTTTAAGTAGATAAGTAGGACAAAACAATGGCAAACGTCACCTTTGTTTAGCAAAGTTTTTTTTGTAAAGATTTTCAAAATACTTATCAGATTAAAAACAAAATTTTAAATTGGAGAAGCTTTCTATAAGAACAATAAAATAGGAGAGAACTGAGAAATAACCTAGACCGTTGATCATAAATGGATCGGACGGTTGAGATTTCTGACGCTGGCTCTATAGATCTGTGGAGAGAGAAGTTGATCGACGCCATACGAGAGAGCAGAGAAGGAGCGTGTGCGGTATCCGGCTCCGATTGCGGTGGAGTATTCTCCGATTCAGCGGATTTGTTGAGGGAGAAGCGATTGAATGACGTCATTCTAGCGAGGAGAGACGGAGCTCAAATAATCTCCTCCGATTGCGGTTGCGAAATCGCTTCATCGGTCGGAGGTCTCCGATTCGATGGATCTGTGGAGATATAAGCTGTTAAATGACGTCATCCGCGAGAGGAAAGAAGGCACATGAGCGATTAACAGTTGATTCTCCGACGGTGGAGCGGATTCATAGGAGTTGCCGGAAAAATTGAAGGAGGTGACTCGAGAGAAGAGCGAAGGCGCTCGGAGGAGTCTCTGCGGTCGTGGGATCCTCCATATATGCTTAGATTGTAGATATTTCCAGAAGCTCGTGCCATGAACTGTCATTTAAGTATCCTTGAACGTTTGTACTGATGTCTTTGAACATGGATGTAAAAGGCTGGAAACAGTTGAGAGAAAAAGTCCATAAATAGTAATTTAAGTATCCTTGAATGTTTGTACTGATGTCCTTGAACATGGATGTAAAAGGTTGGAAACAGTTGAGAGAAAAAGTCCATGAACAGTAATTTAAGTATCCTTGAACGTTTGTACTGATGTCCTTAAACATGGATGTAAAAGGCTGGAAACAGTTGAGAGAAAAAGTCCATAAACTGTCATTTAAGTATCCTTGAACGTTTGTACTGATGTCCTTGAACATAGATATAAAAGACTGGAAACAGTTGAGAGAAAAAGTCCATGAACAGTCATGTGTTTTGTAGTGTTGTAGTATGACAGTTTGTTACTTTAGGTTGATGTAGTTGAAACAATTTGATCTTTTATAGTTTGATGTAATTTAGGTTGATGTAGTTGACTATTGTTTGTGGTGTTGGCACATTACAGTTCATGGTGTTTATCACAATCGTTCAGTTTGTTTCAATCAAAATTGGCCTTGGCAAACTGTTAGTGCTGTTGAGTATGAATGTTCATGGTTATGATCTTGAATGTTCATGGTTATGATCATGAAAGTTCATGGTGTTGAGCATGATAGTTCATGGTCGTGAACATGAATGTTCATTGTAATTAGCAAGGAAGTTCATCGTCTTGAGCATGAATGTTCATTGTAATTAGCAAGGAAGTTCATGGTCTTGAGCATGAATGTTCATGGTCGTGATCCTGAATGTTCATGGTTAGGAGGGTTAACCAAGTTAGTGCTCTTGAGTATGAATGTTCATGGTTATGATCTTGAATGTTCATGGTTGTGATCATGAAAGTTCATGGTGTCGAGCATGATAGTTCATGGTCGTGAGCATGAATGTTCATTGTAATTAGCAAGGAAGTTCATGGTCTTGAGCATGAATGTTCATGGTCGTGATCTTGAATGTTCATGGTTAGGAGGGTTAACCAAGTTAGTGCTCTTGAGTATGAAGGTTCATGGTTATGAGCATGAAAGTTCATGGTGGTCGTTATCTTGAATGTTCATGGTCATGAGCTTGAACATTACTTCATGTTCAAAAACACGTTAGTTCATGTACCGATTTCTCGATAAATTGAATGAAGGCAATCACTTCATATTTGGAGCAGGTAGGAAAACAATGTGGGTTCTTTATTTTTTAGTCAAAGGCCTAATTTCAATTCATGTCACACATTTGCAATTTGCACACATTCATCACCTTCATCCTGCATTCCTGCCTCGCTATTTCTCACAAATGACGTCGCCCAAGAATGGCGGCCAATTGCCACTGCGTTCAGCACCAGAAGCAACCAATGGACAGAACAGAACGATTTCCGGCGAATTTGGGCGATTGCTCGCCAGGGGTGAGATTTCCAGCGAGAAATTCAGTGTTTTCTCCCTTCTCTTTCGAGGACAGAACGGATTGGGCGACAAGTCTGGGGCTCTCAGTGATGGCATGAACCTAGGCGGTTTACAAGAGGCGTCGGACTACTGCAACGAGGCGGCCTCGGAGCCGGAGAGAAGAATTTGAGAGCGGTAGGAGTCGTATCACTCACGCTCCCTGGAGTCGGAGAGGACCTCGTATGCATGGACGAGCTCCTAGAAAGCTGCGATGGCTTCGGCGGAGAAGGCGCCGGACTGGACGAGTATACTGTGGTGGCGCTGATCACTCTTTCTCTTGGATGCAGGTTTGTGGGAGGTCGATGACCTCACAGGAGTGTTTTTTTTGTTTTTTTTTTCAGTTTACACGCGCGCGTTAGTAGCTGCTAGCAGCTTGCTACGTGGATGGTTTTTAGTGGTTCTTAGTTCCCTCTTAGGGAGTGGTTCTCACCAGAACCGCACCCTTTTAAATTTCTTTATCATAAAACATGCCCGCACTCTTTAAAATGTTTTAAACTAAGCAATGAGTGCCCTATAGAAAAATACGAAAAATGTCCATAAAATTTTAAATGATCGATTGAATCCTCAATGTTATATTGATGTAAAAATTCAACTATGAAGTTTAAACATTACTGGTCATATTATGGTATTTTTTAAGGAAACTCTTTGGTAGAATTCAAAAACTATATAGCAAAAAAGTTATATGTCGATAAAAGTTAAAATTAAAAAATATACATAGATATATAAAAAAAAGATAATCATGATTAAAAAGTTCTTATTTAACAATCAAGAATTCAAGATTTATTCAACTCTACCTCTCTTATTTTTTTCAATTATATTCAAACTGAACCCTTTAACGACAAATCAATAAATATTATCAAGTTCTCTACATCGTGATAATGACAATCTAATAGGTTAGATTAGAAGGATTTGTTTGATGTGACTATTTATAAAGAATTTTATAGAAATATGTATTTTCTTATTAAAAGTTGCTTAAATAAAATGTATTTATCAATAGAAAAATATATGTAGTACAATTAAGAGAAATGTGTAGAAAATTTTACTTTTACACAACTCTAAAAATATTTTTTCTTAAGAAATACCTTTGTGAACTCCTCAGTTTTTCAAAATAAAAAGCAACAAAATTTTGAATTTCTTACTTTCTCAAAACAAAGAACAAAAAACTAGAACACAATTTAGATAATGTTATTATTTTTAATTTCATTTTAAAAATAATCCGGTATAGAATTTTTCTCCTTTTGGGAGTTCTTCTTTTATATTTATATCCCCTGTCTTTTCCGTCAACTGTTACCTTTTTAGGGTTCGTATCATTTCCTCCGTAGATTTTTTGTTCAATAGATCGTAGAAGATCAAAAAGCTCGATGGAAAAACATTCATGGTTGCTCCACCCGCTAGAGCCAGAGCCGATTTAATACTTTCAAAATTGTATGGTATTGAATGAACACACCTGATGCAAAAAAATGCAAACTTTATATTAGATATAGAAGATTTCTAAAATATTCACAAAAACTTTCATCAAAATATAAACACATCCCTACAAAAACAAACTTTCACTTTAGTTCAAAATTAAAATTATACTTCTAACCAAAGTTATAAAAAATAAAATAACCCGCTTCTTATGTACAATCATAACATTTTATACCTAGTATACTTACATTTAAATAAATATCAAATAATATATGTCTAACATAAAAAAACAGAACAACGATCCATGTATTACAAACTTATTTTGTATATCGTGACACTACATATATACAAATGGCCCATGCGAAGCACGAGCTTTGATTTTTAGTATATTTAAAAGTTAGCATTCTAGGTCATTGAATGCTAACTTTTAAAGATAAATTAGTTTTTTTTTCTTTTTATGCCTTATTTATTTAGCTCACAATTTAAACAATTTCTCAAATCCAAAAAGTACTAAAGTGAAAATTTCATATATTAACAATTATATTAATAATCTATAATCTTCTATATAATATAAAAAGTTTTTGATTCACAATTATATACAATTACTACATATTAATCGATTAAAAAGTCCTCATTTTCATATGGTTGTATAACTCTTATATCTTCACATTAAATTTTCAACATAGTTTAATTTATATTTCTATTAAGCATGAAAAACAACCAAAATACCATCACTAAAAGACCTTCGTATCTTTTTGAGAAGTTGTGAAATATTAAATAAAAAATTTATTAGACCAAATCAATATTAGTGATTAGAAGTTATTATATAACCAATTATTAATTGAATTTATAGACATAATGTCTCTTTTAAAACTATAAAGTACTATATGTATGATATGATTTTATCCTTTTTTTTATTTCAGTTAAGAATAATTAATATAGTGTAATTGCATGAAATAAGTTTATAGCTCCCAAAAACCAAAAAAATTGACATAAATCCGTTTTTTTATCACCTAATTAATCTTTTATATTAAGGATATTTTTTGTCACCAACCAATTGAATCATAAATACTTAAAATTAGGAGATAGGCAACCTATAAACTTAATAATTTTACCTTTATTATCGTTATTATGCCAAAATAAGTGCATGAATGGATAAAAATTCTTCATTACATTTATCACCTAGAATTGTGTAATATACACGAGACTTTTCAAATGACATTGGTGTTTCATGCCAATGGGCAATGCATTAATAACAATATTTTAGTTTTATCATATTTAAATTTCACCATTCAAGTATATTTATTCATAATAATAAAGGGAAATGAAAATATTGTAACCTTTGTGACTCTTCATTCACCATTAGAAGTTCATGTATATGGGTAATTACATCAATTTAGACAATGAATAAATGTATTCATAACATGTTAATTCTATACGCATTTAATCGGCAATTTAAATATATTTTATTCTCTTTAAATAGTTGATAGCAAATGAATTGATCTTCTGGAAACCCGACCAAACATTACAAATGATGAAAGGATGTAGCTCAAAATGAAGGTGGGTCATTTTCTATTTTTATGGTTATGCTACAATAGTTGTTGTAAGTATGATTTTTTTTTCAAGAATCTTTTTATTGATATAAGCTTATGAAAATCGATTAAATAGAATTAATTTTATTCTTGAAATGTGATGTATTTTTTTTGCTATATATGGCATGTTTAAGTGTTTATCATTGTAGGAATACATGAAGGTCAAACTCCTCACAAAGATTGACGATTTAGGAAGAATATACTTTCACACCAAATTGACCGGCCAACTATGGAGGTAAGTGAGCCACATAAGATCTCAATTGAAATCAAGTTGTGTAGATTTTTTATTTGTGAATGACCATGCCAAGAGTTTCTAAAAGTTGTGCATCCTTAAATGGTAAAATATATATTCTTGAAATAATTAAATCATTCATTTATCTATATATATCCAATATATTATATTGTTGGTTGAAAATTTACAGTTATTTCCATGAAATATTTATTTATTTCTAAATAATTAAACTTTCTAATATTTTTATATATTTAATCATGCAGACTTTTACGGATTAATTTCTTCACAAAAATACAAGTATCATATCAAATGAAACGTACGTATGTGTAAGTATTACTTCTTTATACCAATTACATATGCACGCTTCTGTTTTCTTAAACCGTTTTAATTACATTTGTAATTTATTTATATACTTATACAAACTATTTATGATATTATAGTTCTTGGGGTGTTTTCTTTTACTACAAACAAAATTGTATATGTAATCCAAGTAAGAGAGCGACAAAACCAAAACACACAGCCAAAGTCTCGATGCTGTAGAGAAATGTCGTTAGAAACAAACCATCAAGTTATTGCAATTGTTTTGTTGTCAATTACCACTCAAATTACTTGACCTTTATATACAATTGATTCAAATTAAACCATAATTTCTTGATACATTTCAATGAATAGAATATAATTAATGTATAAATAATACCATAAAAATTATTTCGGGATCCTTTTAATTCAAAATGTTAGTTTTTAAATAAAGTACACATAAATTAAGAATCTATCTATAATCTCATATATATTTATCTATGTAGTCTTTGGGAAAATAATATCAAATTTATTTATAATGATTCTTATTAATCTCTCTCTAACAATGTATTTATATAAATCTGTCAATATAATAATGATTCTAATTATAATTATAATGTATCATATGATGTAACTTATTTCTAACAATATATTTATAAAAATCGTATCTACATTATTAGGGAATTATAGTTAAACTACACGTGAAGAGTAATTTTGAGCTTAAATAATAAATTACTTTTGAAATTTGCACGAAATTTTCCTCCTAGCGGAATGATACACCGTTACATATTGATTCTAATAAAAAATATATTTTGTCCATTGTAGTAACCCTTAAATTTTCCTTTTAATATTCATATTATAAAGAAAGATTAATTTGAATTATTATAAAAGCAAATTGACTATGTTGTAATTAAATCCCGCAATTCTAGCCATTAACTAGAAGAGTTCAAAATATAGTGCTTGTCATTTCATACGGGAAAAAAATATTATCATACAAAGTAATAAATAAATAAGGATTTAAGAGTCTAATCCACAACATACAAAACTAAACTTTAAAATAACCAATATCAAGTTGGTAACATGTGCCTCCGTTACAAGGATTATGCATACATGTATAAGATTGTAGATAATGATTTTGATTTTCATAAAGACCATATTTATAACACATTATTATGCTAATATTAAGCATATTTATATATTTATACTAATCTATAATCGATAAGAGATGAAAAATCTTAATTCATTATTGTATAGCACTTTAGATTATCGTAACTACAAATATAGCAAATATTATTGACACTAAGGAAATCAATACAATTTTTTATGATTGTATCATTGACTATATATTTGATATTGATTAGTTCCGTAAAAGAAGATGGTTCATGTACTAAGACTATTAACAAATAATATTTTTAATTTTTCGTTCCATAAGATACGCTATATCAGTTTTTGATGTTGGGATGGGTCTACCATTTCGTGTGCCAACAGTACCCCGGTCTGGATGTAGAGCGGCTTCAACCGGCCGAACCAGGCGATGAAGACCTAAAAAAAGATATACTATGTCATTACAATGAGAGAGTATTGATCGTTCTTTTATGTTAAAAAGAGGGCCTAAAGAAATAGTCATTTTTATGATTACATTTTCTTTTAAAAACAAATAAATATTTTTTAAATAATAATGAGTGACCCGTGCGTAGCACGTACATGTAACTAGTCTATATATATTTAAAAGTTAGCATTCTAAGTCATTGAATGCTAACTTTTAAAGATGAATTAAATTTTTTTTTCGTTTCATGTCTTATTTATTTAACACAAAATTTAAACAATTTCTCAAATCCAAAAAGTACTAAAGTGACAATTTCATATATTAACAATTATATTAATAATATATAATTGTCTATATAATATACAAAGTTTTTGATTCACAATTATATACAATTACTACATATTAATCAATTAAAAAGTCCTCATTTTCATATCGTTGTATAATTCTTATATCTTCACGTTAAATTTTCAACATAGTTCAATTTATATTTCTATTAAGCATGAAAAATAACCATCTATATATATTTATATATTTAAAAGTTAGCATTCTAGGTCATTGAATGATAACTTTTAAAGACAAAATCAAAGGCTTAAATAGGCCTAAAGTTATAGTTTGTTTGTAGGATTAGTTTATCACCCTTATAGGATTAGTATAATTATAGGCTACTTTGTAATTTAAGTAATTAATTTGTTTGTGTTTATTTTAATATACTATAGCATAATTATGTGTATATATAAAAATGAGCACTATTTGTAAGTAATTATTCTCTCCCCTCACACACTTTTTTCAGCTAAATCTTCCCTCTACATACGGACTACTCTTTAGGTTATGACTCATTTTTTAACCTAAATCTCAATTAGTGATAGGTACTATATACTGTATACGTTATATTTTGCTCTCATTTACTCCTATTTTAATATTATCCAATCACTAAACGTAACTTTCGTATTTAGTACACAATGAATGGTTGAAAACAAATTATAGTCAAGATGTCTGAACGGTTATATGTCAAAATGGCTTTACTTTCCATGTAACATTTTCATCTATAAAAGGGCAAAAACGGTGGTATTCTGTTCATTTGCTCTGGGTATCCATCATCTCATTCTTCTACATGGAAATTAGTTTTAGACAGCCATATAGTGAAGCTTGGGAGATAGTGGGCAACACCTTAAAAAGACATGGTCACTGAAGTAAGCATAATTATTAAGTTAAAGATGTGAATGAAGATTCCCGATTGTCGATGATGCAAGTATACATCCACCTCACGGTAAACTATCCTTGATTATATGTATTTGGATCTCTTTTGTAGTCTACAATACTTACATTTATCGGTTTAAATTTATTAATATAATTGTCTTTTGATCAAGATAGGTTAATTTTATGTGAAGATGTTAGAGAATTGGATAATCTAATAGCACTATTGAGGCATCGATTGTTTACATCATGCACCAGTAGCTTTCACTAGAAGGAGGACAAAGACAATCGATTTAGGACGACTGATTGTTAGTAGAGAATAAAGCAAACTATTTTATGGACGATGTAAACCCTTTAACTATTGGTAGCATAAATTCAATTAGGTTTGTATTTTTAGTTTCTTTTTTGTACTAAATCGTTTTAGGTAGGTGTGTTGTTATTTTGGTTAAGGATGATTTTTATTGTTCTATTTTATACATATTCATTTTACACTCATCATGTATATATACTAAATTTGGCCTCATTGGTGTTGGTCTAGAGGAATTAATCAAGGATGGAAGCCGAAATAATAGACATGTACTCACTCTCACATATGAAATGTACAAGGAAGAAGTTATGAATTATAATTTCGCTAAGAAGAGTAAGCAAGTACCGATAAAATAACTAATGTACTTTTATATAAATTGTAACAAGGTTTAAGAAAATGCAGAGTCATCAATTATTTATATTACTTCGTATTTAATAAGAATATGAATTAATGACTAATATATTTTAATTAAAATGATATTAATGTCTAGGAATATGTAAAGTCAACATGACTAATAAAATGATATATATTCCAGACCAAATAAATAAAACGATATCATAATAAATATTAATAACTAAAGCATAACAAACAAGACATTATTAAAATGCAATAAATTTGTAAGATAAAGGCAAAATTTTAGAAATGTGGAGGATAGTGGAGCATGTAAGAAATGAGAGTTGTTGTAGCAAGTTTCTTATAAATAATCGAGTTCAAGCACAACATATAATTAGATAGGCATTTCTAAAATATTTCCCAAATATTTTCAAAGGAAAAAACGCATCCTTATAAAAAACAACTACCACCTTAATTCAAAAGTTAAATTGAAATTCTGACCAAAATAAATAAATAAAATTGTACTTCGTACAATCATAGTATTTTATACCTAAAATACTTAAATATTATATTTTTTTGTCAAGACTTAGATATTACATTTAATTACATATCAAACAATATATCACCTAAGATAAAACATAAAACAACAATCCATATATTAGAAACTCAAATTTAAATCGTGACACGGACTTCGATTTCTAGTTTATTGAATCGTTGCATGATACATGATCTGCTCGATCTTGTGGGTATGTTAAATGCAAGAAAGCAAAATGGAAAAAATTAAAGCTTAATAATTTATCCTTTTTTTAACCGAATTTAGCCAGATCATTTACCTCAATCTGTACATGTACATAAGAAAAAATTCCTTTCAAAATATACTGATAAAATGAATGTATGTGAGTGAAAAAGCATGGTCCATAAAAATCCCTTCCTAAGATAAAGACATCGATTCCATGATAAGGCGATTGGAATATTTGTGATGTGAGATCAAGAATACTGTACATAAATTGCAATAAAATATAAAGATAATTTTGGAAATATTCCACTACTACACTTTACTAGTAATACAGTAGATATACTCATGATATCTTCTATAATTTTATTATAAACTTGTACAGTATGTATATATGATAATACGATTTTGTTAATTAAAAGGTTTATAATTTTCTATTTAGGGATTAATTTCTATAATAAGAATTCTGGACATAGACTAAAAAAATCGTTTTTATTTTGAATGTGTGTATACAAGTAGTCTCTCTCATCATGTGGTGTTCGAATATCTTTATGACATATTTCTCCTTATATAGATGGAGATAATATATTTTCTAACCTTATATTTTATCTTTATAAGATCTTGTTTTTTTTTTTTTCTATTAGGACGAATATCTTATATTTTTCAAAGCTATATCATAATCTGGCCGTTAGCCGGAGTATATATTTTTTCAGAAATCTTTGTGGAGAGTTATGTTTTTTCAAATAATTAGTGTAATACCCGTGCCTTGCACGAGATTTTTTTTTTCCATTTATAATAAAGATATTTTTTAAATTATGGATGAGTCATTGGTTGAATATTTTGTTTATTAGTTATTTGAATAAAACATGAATAACCGAACATTAAAACTGTCATCAAGATATACAAAAGACTAATTATATAAAGAGAGACGGCACTCTCCTTAACTTTATTAATACTAAAATTGGCTAATTAGTGTTTCAAATAGATATAGTCACACCACTTACATCAATACTACTAAAAGCATGACTTGTTAATTTAAACTAATGGGATTTTTTATTCATAACATGAATCGTTTAGTGATGTTCCATGTCGCTTATGTCGTATAACATTCATTCTCAACTTCCTCCTATGTCGAGCTACGTTGTGCATGAACATAAAAATCAATTAGTTAAAATACATAAATCATGCTATGTAATATAACTTTTAAGAATAACATACCTTCTTCGACATTGTGCATATGATTTTGTTCTATATACATGACATTGTTCAATGAAACTACAAATAAATAGTTATATCATTAACTGCTTATTATAGACAATAAAACAAAATTATTATTCATATTTCATAAAAAAAGTAACAATCTACTACTATATACCGTCATTTTCTTGATCTCGAACACTTACAGATAAACATGAATTATGAACGTTTTGATCACTTAGGGGTACATGCAAAGCCAACGGTGTGATATTTTGGTGTACTGCATAAATAAATGCATATGTGTTACAAAATTTAAAGCATAAGGAAAAAAACAATACCACAATTATATATATTCATTTTTATAAAATAGTTACAAATGTATTTACTTTAATTTACAATCATTAAATCATTACAATATGATATTATATAACATCAAACATTTATTACAATATACATGTTCAAAACAAATTAACTAAAGACTTTATCAAATAACATTACTAACCATTTGAAATGTTGGACATGGGGATCCGATCACTAACGGATGAATTATTACTAACTTCATGAATATATCCTGCATAATGAATTTATATATTCAAGTTCATATTTAACTTGATCGAAAACAACAGTGAAAGAATTAAATGCTATTTAGTCACTTGATTGATTTGAATTTGTCCGTTGTCGTTTATCTCTAATAACAGCCAATCTCATCGCTCTGTTATGTCGAGTTAATTTGTCCATTACAAACGAAGCCTGCATAATCAAATATTTGTTGAAATTAAAACTTTTTTTTTTGCATTGTATTCAGTTGTAATATGCAAATTGGAAATTTTTTTTGCATATTAAAAATGTATCTACTTCTATAAGTAAAAAATTAAGGAGATGTTTATAGTTTGTTTTTACATGACTTATAGAAGAAAAAAAATATAGTTAGAATGTTTTCGAAATATAGGCCTAATACATTACAAAATTTATATTATATACTTATTAAAAATATAATAAATAAACAATATATAATTGTTTCTATTATTACATTTTATTACAAAATTATAAATAATAATGGACATATGCCCAAAATATCGTATTAAGATATCTGAACATAATCACGGCCCAATGTAAACCAAATTGAAGCCCAAGATCGATCTCGTTTTTAAGCCCAATATCGATCTAGTTGGACAAAGCCCAATATTAGCTTTTCAGATAACCAACACCAAAACCCTAATCTCATATTCTTTCCTCTTAGGGCCGCGTTAGTCCTTGCCAGACATTATGTTCAAATTGGCCCATTAAAGCCCATTTACATATAAGCGGTAGCTTAAGCAACAAAAAAACCCTAATCCTGATCCGTTTCTCATTTCTCGGCGCAGCTTCCAGATTCACTTCCAAAACTCTCTCTTTCACTTTCTTTCAAATTTTCAACTTCTTTCCATTTCAAGATCTACAAAATCCATGGCGATTTCTATTTGGAAATTCAGGTTCGTGTTTCTCTTTCTCTTCATCTTCCTCTTCATCTTCCGCTTTGTATTTCTATGGATTCTTTTAAAATCTCTGAATTTTTGTTGCAATTTTTTCAGATCCAGTAACCGTCTCATTTTCTGGGGATCGAGTTCCTTCCGAAAGGATATTTATAAATTAACTGAACAACAACAGTACATGTATGTTTTTTTTTTACAAATCTGAGCTATTTGTTGATAGGTTCTTAGATGTCTTTGTGTCTAATTTTCCTATTTATCATGCAGATGACGAAGGCAAAGAGATGTCGATCTCGAAAGTGGAAGTGTAGGGCACACTTGAAAACCCAGGACACGGTTTCAAATCAGACATGGATGAAGTTTCTTGCCAATTCCAGATTATCGAAAAGTAAGATTCCCTCTTCAAATCCTAAATTCCTTTCTGTTTTAATTCCTAAAAATCCAAAATTTCACTCTCGATGAAGTATTTGCCGAAAAGTAACATTCTGAATTTCTCTTTCTATGTATTTAGGGTTTCATGTCCGAAATCCGCAATTTGACTTGTGTTACCAAAATGTAAATTTTTTTAACAAATTTCTTTGATTTCGACAGGTATTCTGAATTCATTGTTCGAATTTGTTTTTAGATTTCGGATAGATGAACAATTAATAATTTAATAATATAGTAAATATCATACATATCCTTATTTTAAAAAAAGGCCGAAATATTATGTTATTCTAGATGTTTCTTCATCCAGTTTTTATATACTATATATTTAATTGCATATAGTATATTATATAGTAAATTAAAATAGTAAAAAATTGCATCAGAGTTTATATAAACCCTAAAACCTACAATGGGTAATGGGCTTATTGGCCCAATACGTTTTTTGGCCCAATATACTAAATGTGGAAGTTTTCGAAACATTATAACTGTTGCCAACAAATTTTTTAAATTGCTAGACCAATGAATTAACTTATGTGCCGAATTAATATTTGTATAGTCTTTAAAATATGGAAGTGTTTGGGTCTGTTTAATTCGTAGTAGTACCAAATAACGTCAACCCAAATCTTCCCAGTCACGACCCATTATAACTGTTGCCAATAGATCTAGTGCAAGCCCATTAGCCCAATTGCTGACATTAAATTACAACAAAAAATGTAAATAACTTAATAATTTGAAATACAAATGCTAAATTTTTAAAAAATAAACACAAAAAAAAATGTCAATTCTAATTACATTAATGGGATAATGCTCCGACCCAATGTAACACGATCCACTTCAATAATCCGTGTTAAGTTTTCGAAAACATTATCCAGGCCCAATGTCGACCAAAATATGGCCCAAGTTCGAACTCGTCGGCCTAAGCCCAAATATAGCGTTATCAGATACCCTAATACAGAAACCCTAAATTCATTTCAACATTTCATTCTGCGCCGCTTCTCTTCTCTCTCCCTTTCCAATTTTAGGGTTCTGGTTCAATCTTTCCATTTCTAACTTTGAAGCTTCTATGGGACGCGTCTCTTCTCTCCTTCTACGACCTTCCATTTCCAGAGTTACCATTTTCAATCTTTCCACATTTAATATCCACTTTTCTTTCCGATTTCATCTTCCATTTTCGACATCATCAAATTTCAGTGAAGCACAGAATGAACATCTCCATTTTTATGCATTCTCTTTCTCCAAGTGACCTTAACTAATATCGATCTTACATTCAAATGTTCCCCAGAAACCTAAACATTCTTTTGATCGAAAAAAAAATGTCACCAGAGATGGAGGTTCATTATCAGATCCGGAAGAACAGTCTGATCTTCAGATCCAGATCTTTCAAAGGTAATTTTATTTCTCTCTGTCTCTTTGTCAGTCTCTATATTCATCTCGATAGAAGTCGCTTTATGGATCATTTAATTTTAACCTATGATTTATCTTCTCTGGCACCAGATTTAATGTTAGTTTCATTTGATTTTGGTTGAAACATGTTTCTGGGTTGGAGATCTGGAAGAACAAACAGTTGCCGATGATGAAGAATTTTTGATCATTTAAAGACTGTTCTCATCTCTCTCTCTCTCTCTCTCTCTCTCTCTCTCTCTCTCTCTCTCTCTCTCTCTCTCTCTCTCTCTCTCTCTCAAACATGCCTGTGTCCTCTATTTTTTTTTTAGTTTTTATGTTTTAATTGATATTATGTTTACTGAATTCAACTTTTTATACAATTACAGGCATCAACACTAAAACAACACATATACTGTATTATCGTTTACATTAAGGTCAGAAGTAATCTTTTCAATTTTGTACACCAAAGTATATATTTTTTTATAATATGTTCAGTACTAATATATTCCTGTATATTCTTTGTATAGGAGATCTCGGATTGGACTCATAATGAGCATTGGAGACAAACTCTGAATTTTTTAAAGAGAGACATACATGTATCCCAGCATCTATAATCTATAGATTTACTTATAATCAGAGTGTGTAATCATGTTTTGCATTTAGTATTTAGTATTATAATTGTATCAAAAATATCTAGTAACCCTAAATCAACAAACTTAACACATCTAGATCTAATTCTTATTTTTTTTGTGACTCTAAACAAAATAAATAGTACTGAATATAGATTTACTTACAATCAGAGTGTGTAATCATGTTTTGCATGTAGTATTTTTTCTGTCACCCTAAATCAACAAACTTACACTAATATTTAAATAATTCATTCATACAGTATAAGTAAAGGCCTGTGTAATAATTAATGATTTGACTAAAGCTCAGCTCCCATGTTTAATATATCTAGATTATAAATAGAACATTATTCATTGAAAATAGATTATCTGTTACTGTCGCTGAGTTGAAAATGATTTGACTAAATCTTGGTCTCACAAGATAAAGCCCTTTCCTCTTCACAACAACCGATTCCTGCAATACATAATAGCCATTATAAATAACTTGTTCTCTTCAAACCACGACCTGGAATACTTTTGCAATCTGCTAGGTTATATATGTTATAATTATTTTTTACCGAAAAAACCTAATATGAATTTTGATTTTGGTTGTTGTGAAGAGGAAAGGGCTTTATCTTTAGCTAATTATATTTTTTTAGACACGTGTTATTTTGTCCATTATAGAGTTCGTCTATAATGGACAAAATCAGTAATGGAAAATGAGATCAATGTTGGATGATATGTAAATGCAAAAAATCAGTGCAGATGGGGATAATGTCCGAACCTTTAGCTAATTATTATGTAAATGCAAAAAACTCAGTCAGTGTGATAATATGTTTTTAAAATAGCAATTTCTAAAATCTGTTAAGTATTTCCTGGTTTGATAATATGTTTTTTATTCAACTTAATTACTGAAATCTGTTATTGTACGAATATCCATACCTTTATGTATTGAAGCATATGTTCAGTTCATGATTCTATCAATGTAGTCATTAATTTCTGAAATCTGTATTTGTTTATTGTTGGTGTAGGAATACATATGGGAAATCAAACTGGTGTTTCAAACAACTCATGTAGTTCGAAGATGTAAAACTGAAAACCTAAAGGTACGGATACTATACTAACATTTAGATGAACGTGACAAATAAATATATTCAATGTTGCATAGAGTAGAATGAATCAAAGCCTGAAAAGTAGTTATTTAAATGAAAAATATAGGTCCTGAATTATTACCTTGTAACTCTGTTTTGAATTTCCTGAGTAACACTGAACCAAAGAAAATAAAGCAATATCAGTATTTCCTGGTATGTAAATGTAAAATCAGTAATGGACAAAATACATACGAAAATCAGTAATAGAAAATGAGTTCACTGTTGGCTGAACTGTAAATGCAGAAACTCAGTGTAGATGGGGAAAATGGCCGAACCTTTAGCTCATTATTATAAATTGCAAAATCTAATATGAATTGCAAAAACATACCTCATGTCTCGATATTGTTTATGCCTGTGCTAGAAGTCAGAAAGTTTTAGAACATAACTACTATGAATTGCAAAAAACATACCTGCTGTCTCGATATTTTTATGCCTGTGCTAGAAGTCTAAAAAGTTTTAGAACATAATTGAGGAAGATGCACTGTATTTATAAGGCATAATTGATTCTGTACGTGTATTATATTGGATGATTTTATTTGATTGTGCACATATTCAACTGCCATAATGGATGTAATTGATTTTGTACTTGTATTGTATACATCTTCAAATTGGAAAAAATCTTGCCTTGCAGATTACACAATGGAGAAAAAGATGTGCCTTGGGCCGAGATTGTTTATTCTGTATGTAATTGTTTATTATTTATGTAATTTATGTAATTTATGTACTTATGCCTATGTTGTTTTTTTAAGGTCATTTGAAGCAGCAGCTCAGTGTTGTATCTTTGCATGGATGTAATTTTTTTCATTTATGTGTTATTTGCATATATTGTAGGTTGGTTTGCAAGTTTCATGTTGCAGGTTGGGAATTTTTTATGGCTACCCTAATTGAATTAGGGTTGGTAAAATTATTTTGCAGGTTATTCTTTCATTAGGAGAGATTTGCATGAATATTTAGACATTCATGTAGTATTGGGATTTGCATAAAATTATTTTCGAAGCATTAGCAGAGATTTGCATAAAATTATTTAGACATGCTATTTTGCAGGTTATTTAATTAGCAGGGATTTGCATAAAATTATTTTCGAAACATTGTTTACAGCAATTTAGGTTTCGATTTAGCCATTTTTAGTGTGCTTGTTTATATATTCAAGATTTTCCCAATTTTGTGCGATTCTGTAATATAATTTCCGAACAAAAATATACAAAAATAGAGTAGCATATTTTAAGTAATCTATATGGAAAATATATGCTACAGATATTCTGAAAGATTGCGATTAGAAGATAAAAACGGCAAAAAATGGAAAAACGGATGAAATTACACGTGGCCAAAGTGCTGAAAAAATGACACGTGACAGAAAAGAAACGGTGCATTGTGGGGGTGCCACGTGGCGTAGCCGGGCCTTTGCGTTTAGTAGATATATAGTAGATTAGTGATATGCG
This sequence comes from Rheum nobile, assembly GCA_027886185.1. Lineage (NCBI taxonomy): Eukaryota > Viridiplantae > Streptophyta > Magnoliopsida > Caryophyllales > Polygonaceae > Rheum > Rheum nobile. The sequence goes on along the minus strand of WOAB01000531.1, from coordinate 7,270,536 downwards.
TCTTTCAAGATCAACGTCTCTAGGATTGCCACATGTTTCAAATCTCATCCTGTAACTCGTCGACGACTTGCAATTCATAACTCGTCGACGACTTTACGAGATTTTCACCAGTAAGTTGTAAACTTGTTCTCACACCTTCAAAGGATCGCGACCTAACAGTCGTCAAAGTCCGCTCCATGTCTCTCCATTCTGGTAAAGTTATATGCTGAGTTAGAACGATCCCAACATATAGGGAATAGTGAAACTCATATTTTACATATCAGGACAAACTTAATGTGTTACACACGAGACCCAAAGTAAATTAACTTACCGGGACATCACGTAAATTAACTCGCCAAACTTTAGCATAATACTCAAAACTTTAGTTTGGGGAAAGTTTAAAGTGCGCACATGCACACAACCTCCATTGGAATAGGCCTCCGCCCCAAATTCTATTACTACTAGTTATAACAAGTGTCCATTTAATGCATGTGACAACTTGTCTGGTAAATGTTCTTTTCAAAGAAACAACTAATCTAGTGTTCTAGACCCTCAACCTTCCTCCTCCCCTTCCCTTTATTGAGAATTTGATTTTATTTTATTCTTTTTATCAAGAGAATTTATTTAATATATCTTGTTCTGCAAAAATGTGGAATAAGCTCTTATGCATGTGAGTACATTAAAGAAAAACATCTTTTATTTTGTCAACATTCTCCAATTCTTAATATTTAAATATTATTATTTTTTTCACAAGCATGATATTACCTAACTAAATTCGTTTGGTTAAATATAAATTTAGTTGCGATTTTTTTTTCTTTTTTTTTGGGTATAAAGTGCCTAATTTATTATGTATAACATCACAATTACACTTACCAACGCATTATATTCTAGATTGAATATTTAATATATCATTTCATTTAGAAAATTTGATTAGAAAATTTACAAAATTCATTGATCTTGCCTTGCATAAATTATTAAGTAATTTTAAAATTTGATAATTCTATTCCATAATTAAGGCGTCATATTGATATATAAATAGTGCATCGGAATTTAATTGGATGACCCTGGTCAAGGGTCTTTGGGTTCAGTAACCCCATTTTCCACATGTCTGATTATGGATGGTAACATGGCGGGATTCTCCTCTCCCCTCACAGGGATCCTGAATCTCTCCTAAATTTGCCCCTCATTAAATGAACATTAGATATATATGTTGAGTTGAAATAAGGTATGGTCGTGAATAAATATGGATTTGGAACTCTGAAACTTGATAATGAATAATTTCTGTGTTGTTAAATTGATTAAGTGTGGTTTTTATTTTGGTAGGTATGTTAATTTAAGGTTGATGCTATACACACACTTTTTTTGGTTGTATGCACACACTTTCGTCTGTCTAGCCACGACGTATGACATACCGAGGTGTGTCAATGAATTCAGATACCCAAAAGCATAAAAACACGTGTGCCCGGGATGGGTGTACGCTCAGACTGAGTGCACCAAATTACAAGAACATATATTGGTGCGACTTAACTGGGTACACCAATATATGTTCTTGAAATTTGGTGCGCCTGGTGAGGTGCACGCCCAGAGTGGCCATACGTCTTACCGAGTTATTTTTCGGACATATTCCGAGTTTTTATTTCGTGAGCCAAGTCACGGCATACAGTGTGTATATCTAGTTAAAAATTTGTGTGCATACATCTTTTGTGTTGTTTAACTTTGAATCAGCTGGGATGACCCTTGCTTGGTCTAAGGCAAGAATTCTTGATCTCACATCACATATTTTCCGGTAGATGCGCTGATCACATATTATTACAAGATGCAACTACATAAATATAAATTTACTCATACATGGGAATACAAACCAAAACCCTAACATTACCGCAACAGAGAGATAACAGTCGATAACTTACCAAATAAACCAACGATGACAAAGAAAGAGACGTTACTAGGAAGAATGCGACCAGAGGAGACGCATTTGGGAAATTGCCATCGGATGAGATGACTAGCTATCAAGTGGGCAAGGGACAACGCTGACATGGAGAATCAAAAGAGAAGTCGACACAGAGGAGAGGCATCTAAGGCGCATGAGATAAGGGGGAAAGTAGACCTGTACAAGTCTGGGTCCGGGCCGGGTTCGGGTCGGGTTTTTTACATTTTTTTTGCCCGGTTAACCAGGCCGGGCTAAACCCGTCCGGTCTAACTGGGTTGGATTTTTTGTCCAAGCCCGTCCGGTCAATCGGGCCGGGTTATCCAGCGGGCCGGCCCATTTTATCTTTCTATCTAATTGATCCGAACAACTCATCATAAGATTACACTTTAGATGCTAAAATTTGTTCTCGGACAAGATCCAAAAAAGCTTGAACAACAAAATTCAGAGAATCAGAGACGTCCTTAGTACATGGAATTTGGGGAAGAAACATTGAGCTCGGTGGAGGCAGTTGGAGGAGTTCCTTGAGCTCGGTGGATGGCTCGGTGGCTACCGCTGCAAGGGCTCGGTGGCGACTTGTTACAGTGGTCTCAGATGAAGGAGGATGGAGATGGAATGTGGCGGCCTAGCGCAGATCTATCGGTGGCGACTGGCTGGCTGGGTTCTCGGTGGAAACTGGCGGCCTGCGCAGATCGAATCAGCAAGGCTCGCGTCGCGCGAACCGGGTGGAAGGCTCGGTGGCCAACGTGATGGAGGGAGGAGAATGGAGTTGGAGGAAGGAAGTCGGAGATGGAGATTGGAGTCGGAGATGGAGTGTCCAGGAGGTTGGAGATGGAGGAGGCAGTGATAGAGAATGGAGGATGCGTGCAATTAGGAAAAGAAGAGAGTGAAGTAGGGAAAGTTAGGGTTACTATTTTTTTATTAATAAAATATAATAAATATTATATATGAACACTAACGGGTATCGGGACGGGCCTCTAGGCCCGTTCGGGTCTAGAGATGTGTCCATACTCGACCCGTTACTGTACCGGGCTGGCCCGACCCGGTTCGACCGGGCCAATATTGTTGTCCAGGCCCGATTTTTAAATCGGGCGGGCGGTCCGGGCCGGACGGGCTAGCCCGGACTTGTACAGGTCTAGGGGAAAGGTACGAACATAAGGGTGAAAATTGTCATTCCGCTATAAATAAAATAGAGCTATGAGTGACAAAAAAACATAGAGCTCTTTCTTAAAAACTACTTACATTTTTATTACCTTTTTAAAAAAAATACATAAACAATTTATATCGCTTTTAAGAAAAAACACTAAGAAATTGAAAATCTAAAATAAAAAACAAATTATGTTTCTTAGCGGTTGTTTCAATAAACACCATTTTTCATAATTATTGTGCTTTTTAATAGCGCCCTAAATTTACCGCTATCAATGAGAAATTTCGTATTAGTGTCTTATGTTAGAAATTATGTATATATTGCTCTTTTACATATTTAGTATGTATTATTTTATAAGAATATTATCATATGTTTTTCTAACCTATTAAAGAAATAAACCTTAAAGAGGAAATGATGAACCCTTTAAGAAAAAATTAAAAAATTCTAAAAAAATTAATACCTAATCAAATCTTCCTATATATGGGATCTTAACCTCGACCCTTAGGGCATAGGTTAGAAAAATCGAAATAACGATATAGATCTTTTTTTTAATGTTATTCTTATTTGTTTGTTTTGGTTGAATGTCGATGACGGTCGAAGTACATCCTGAATCTGTATTTAGCTTCCATACTCCTCAATTAATCGGATCTAGAGATTATGCTATTTTTTTCCAAAACAATTACTGCCCACTGTGGCATTATAAATACATCCTATTACACATTCAGAAACCTTTTTTATCTCTTCATAATGGCCGAATTTAGGTTCAATCAATTTAGTACCACTTATTGGGGTTCAAAGTACCTATACATGAACAAAATGTGTGAGATCTTTAGACGATTAGACATGGACGCAACAAGAACCCATCCTTGATATATGATGCCTTAGCGCTTTACAATCGGGGGCCGATGGATCAAGCAATTCAACAGCAGCACAAGTTCCACGAGTCGTATATGTGATTCCTCATACTTAAATCCTTTTACAAACTGCATCCGAGCAACCTGTGAACGAGTTAACAAAAAATTGTCAACTTGATCAAATCAGAACAACTTTGCATTGTATTATAACACATACATGACGTCACAAGAACACCAAACATAATGATTCTTACATATGTAACACAACATCTACATATATTACGGGTTTACAATCCTACACACGATGTTTACATACAATACGAGTTTACAACCCTACATATGGCATTTACATACATTACTAGTTACATCCCTAGCAAATATACGTCAAACTGAATCCCAATATATAGTGGTGATATCACGAGATAAAAATCCTAACGAATTACATCTTAGAACAAACGCCTTGCTAGACAATGACGATGGATGACTTTAAAAGGCCCAATATACAGTGGCAACGTCGTGCTACAACTCGACAACGAAATACAAAGAACGGTCTATACATACATACATACATACATACATACGTATTGGGGTACACAAAAGACATGACATGACATTTATTAATGACATGTCATGACGTGTCATATGTTAATGACATGTCATACATACATGGCGTGTCATATATTAATGACATGTCATACGAACAAAACATGAGTAAGTGAGTTACTTTTTACTCATTTACACAATACATTTATACATACTTTTTCCAAGACATACTACATCGTGAGATACACTCATATTTACATAATACATCTATATATAATAGAGTGCACTCCAACTATTACACACTTACCGATTGAATGCTAATAGAATACATGGTTACGACCAACATAATCACAACTTACAAAAGTTGCAACAATGATAGAATAATCGTCTTAATTATTCCTCTCCTCGACATAAACTTGGCGAACGTCTTGAGTTGTCCACTTTGTCGAAAGGACACTAAAAATGCATCTTGTCCACTGACACTTCCAAGATACCTGCATTTGGGTATTAATGGGACCATTCTGACATGACATGTAACATCATCTTGATCACAAGAATGGAGACACACAAAGTGGATTCAGATGATCGCTAGATTGTGATCCTTTGAAGATATGATAACAAGTCTACAATCTACTAGCAAATTTATTGCAAAGTCGTGAATGAGTTATGAGTAACAACTCCTTGATGAGTTACATGCTTGGATACGCAACATGTTTGGAAGACACAAATCACCAATTTGGAAGATATCAGAGAAGATAACTTGTCATACAAGAATTTTGGAGAAAGATACCCTAACACCCGAAGATATATTTTCCAACATTGTAAGATAATATTTCCAATGGTAGTATCTATTCCTTTGAAAGTTTAATCAACATGTTCATGTTACAATTCTCAAGTAGCGGACACCTTCTAAAGCAATCAAGTGATAACATAGGCCAAGACTACGATGAGGTCGACCAAGATGTGACAGACAATCATCAAAGATAACATAGATTTCATCCATACCATTTTTAAAAACTCTATTTCATATTAGTTTGTTTACATGCATCTTCTATGTACATACATACATAATTTCTCTAGATATATATTTCTCTAGATATAATACACTCATGAACTATATTGTCTGAAAAACGACACGTACATACATACATACATACATACATTTCTCTATATCATATTATCTTCTTGTCTGAAAAACGACACGTACATACATACATACATACATTTCTCTAGATATAATACACTCACGAGCTATATTCATATGTGCACAATACATTTACATACGACAAAACACACTTTAACTATTACACATTGAAAGCTACATTATTGCAACCAATACAATCATGACTTATAAAACATGCAACAATGACAAAAGAATCGACTGAATTCATCCTCTTCTTGACAAACAATTGACGAGTGTCCTGATATGTTCTCATTGTCAAGAGAAGATTAGAAATGCATCTTGTCCGCAAAACACATCCAAGATACACTTGGAGATGTTGTTGAAACCCATGAAAACATTGATCACTAATTTGGAAGATGTTGGAGAAGATTTGCCTGACAAGAATTCCGGGAGAAGATATTCAAGTAAAAACCGCTTTTGGATATCTTGTTATAATTATAGATAGAGGCAAGGTCTTTGAAAGATAGAAATTTTGCTAGTAAGGCTATATTCGGCGCATGTTATAGAAGGTTATTAGAGGTTTTTACTATTTAAAACCTATCTTTTTATGTGTTTGGTAGTACAAGATTTTTTAAAAGGTTAAGGTTTTAAGAGGTTTTTAAGGAGGTTAAAAATTAAAAAATATGAACCTCCTAAAAGAAAGGTTATTGAAGGTTAGATAAGGTTATCAGAATTTTATTCCCAAAATATCCAAAATTTCATACTAGTGTTAATTTTTTGTAAAAAAACAACTCTTATGGTAATTTTATTTGAAACATATTAAAAAACTTGGCCTCAACCTCACCAAACAATCAAATAGGTTTTTTACTAGATTTTGAAAGGTTATAAAAAAATCTCTAAAAAATTTCACCTTGTAATTTTTTTTTTAAAAACACCAACCTCTTCAAAAATCTTGTTTTGCCGAGCACAACCTTAGAATCAAAACATCGATCTTTTGACTAACTAGACTAGATTGATTCCTAGTCATTTTGATCTTTTGATATTTAGTTATCTGACGTACTGATCTCATGGGCAAACGATTCCACATGTTAAGGTGAATTTTGACATGTAAATCCCTTTCAATTCAAACACCGAAAATCTTCCAAAAACAAACATCGATATTTCTTTTCGCTGTTTTTCCTATTCATTTGTTTTGGTTGAATTCCGACAACGACTTACATCATAGATCCATGATTTAACTTCCATAACCCTCATCTAAACATATCTGGCGATTGTGCTAAATTAGCCTAAAACAAGGTGCTAGCTAGCTAGGTATGTCAAGCAAAAACCTAGAAATATAACTAAGATTATTTTAGGGTTTTGGCATAAAATCTTATATGTTTTTTGTGTGGGTTTGAACTAATGTACAATTGATGAAGTTTAATCATCTAATTAAGAGTTTTGTTAAGGGTCGAATATCAATCAAGTCATTCAAGTATTCGTAAAAAGAAAAAAGAAATTTAAGAATGTTGAGAGTCAATTGTAAATCTCACATTGAAATTCCGATGGACCACTCCTCTTATTGATAATTGATTTTAGGATGAAATTCCGTTGGACTTATATACTAGGCTTTGCGGTTGGGCCCAAGAAGATATCTCCCCACAACACAGACGCAATTTAAGCATATACATGCAGATGGATATTTCATATGAAGGAATCAAAGGTGAAGATTTCGGATCGGGCAGTTTGGGCCACAAAATTGATTATGTAAGTACGTGGGCATGAGGGAAGCCATACCATGTAATGATAAGGAATGCATGCGACTTTGAGTTGTGGGTCCCACTTTTTTGGTCCTTTTTTTCATGACAAACAAATTAAAAAGAATCGTTCCGACCAAAAAAACAAAAAAGAATCGTGTTCCTTAGATTCTAGTACCCTCCAACACTTGTTCTTTGACGAGCTTACGTACTTACTGCTACCTATTTGATTATACTTATATATATTCGACCGTTTCTGCCCAAGTATTTGAATATAATGTATATACACATTCATACTCATATATCCATATCATAATAACGTACCTAAGAAGTGATCGAAACCCTATATAGGTAGCGAGGATCGGATGGAGGATGAGAGGGAACGGTTGATCGTGGCAAGGATCATAGGAGACCTTGTCGACCCCTTCACCCCGGCCATTTCTATGAGAGTCGTTTACAATAACACCCGAATCACCAATGGCTCCGATCTTCGACCTTCTCAAGTTGCCAACGAGCCTAGGGTTGAGATCGGAGGAAGCGACTTCAGAAACTTTTATACCTTGGTACATATATAATTACTCATTGATTAATATGCACATAAGCACGCTTATCTCTGCATATTTTGGGTACATAGGACGTACACCTCGACTTATCATGTTACTTAATTTGATTGTACATATGTGTTTGAGGCAGGTAATGGTGGATTTGGATGCTCCTAGTCCAAGCAACCCACACATGAAGGAATACTTGCACTGGTAATTTGCAAATTAAACTATAGTATATATTAATTTTAAGTCGACAAATAGGTACTATAGAGATTTAGGCCCCTCGCAATCTGCACTTGCGTAAATTCGAGCATGTAAATGCGATTAATTAATATCATATTTGTTGGTTGTTGCAGGTTGGTGACCGATATTCCGGCAACTACTCGGGCTAGTTTTGGTACGACGTCGTTTTAGGTTTTGTTTGGCCATCTACTTATATTGTCTTTATTTACAAAAAGTATTTTTTCTTTCCTTATACATTACCACCCAAATTTTAAAAATTAGTTTTCCTCAAAAAGTATTTTTTAACAAAAAAAATCTTTATAAATACACTCACCAAACAAACCTTAATTACCTAACAATCTATTAGAATCATATATACCTTTTTAGTAATGATTTTTTGAATCTATGCCCTTAAAACATATATTAAGATCTCATGTATAGACAAATTTTATTAGATTTATTTTTGTAATTTTTTTGTTGAAGGGTTACTATTTCCTCTTTAAGGTTAATTTTCTTAATGTAAATTATTAACCTATATTCTAATAACATAGGTTAGAAAAACCGTTCTAATAATTGAGTTATATACAGGTAGATACCACAATAACCAACTTACATTTTGGTTCGAATAAACAATCTGTTGCCATTACTACTTACGGTTTAATCCTATGCTAGCTAACACATGATAAATAATCAAAAATAGAAATTAAAACCCTAAAATATGAAAGTTTAACCCGTCAAAAAAAGGTCACATAATCTCGAATGAAAATTCACAGGATCCTTCAAAGTTGGTTCTTTAATACATAATAGAAAAACGGTATTATTATTGTTATATTTCAATTTGAATTTTATTAATGTACAATATTACGTGTACAAGCTACCGGTTTATATATCAATCCAATGAAAAACGGATGCAAAGAAGCTAGTGGTTTGTGTTATATACCTATATATCATTTTAGAGCGAATTTTGCAAAGGAAGTCCTGAAATTGGTACACGCGCGCGTGCAGGGAGCGAAATGGTGGAGTATGATTGCCCAAAGCCGACGATGGGGATCCACCGCATCGTGTTCGCGTTGTTCCCGCAGATGGGCGGGAGGAAGAGCGTTTTGGGGCCCGGGCGCCGCCACAACTTCAACACCCGCGAGTTTGCCGACGTCTTCAACCTCGGATCGCCCGTCGCCGCCGTCTACTTCAACTGCCAGAGGGAAAGGGGCCACGGCGGACGAAGGTTCGAGTGTTAATCAATCCTGCACTACTACGTGCTCTAATTAACGTAATACATATGTGGCTTAGAAAACTAAGTATATAGCTAGCTACTTCGACTCGTACCGATCGTGTAGCTAACTTAGAAGTACCTCATCATAGATCTCTTCAATAGGGACCCTTGTACGTTGAATAAGGACGTTGTACTTTGTTATATATTAAGCTTTCATTTATATATAAACTAGTTTGAGTTCGTGCAAGACACGGATCCTCCTCAATCTTGGACAAGGCTTTTTGTGTTGGGACTCAATTATATATCCAGTATCGTCATATTTTTAGGGAGACCAATGCGTCCTTTGCTTTCTCTTCTCTTCTAAATTTTCATGTCTTTAATGTTCTGTCGGATGACGCTATTTCTTTTCTTATGGATGAGGTGAGGGGTCGAATAACACCCCGTCTATTTTAAAGTTGCTCATTTTGCTTTATAAATTTCGAGAGTGTCACCTCTCTTCTAAAAAAGACACTGATATTCCTCTTCATTACGTGGATTGTCATTCGTAATATCCTTTCCATGGTTATCATGAAACTAGAACCAAACCAAAATAAAAATCGATTTTTATTTTCATGCGAACCAAAAACCGAATATAGTCGGTTCAGGTTCAGTTCGAATTGGTTCCGTAAAAAACGAAAACCAAACCCAATGAACAATCCTACATAAACACAATAAGATCCACCAACCTTATGCATTATGCTTAGTTAAATTACAACTTCATACGTAGAATAGAATTGATATTACATATTTGAACACTATATCATAATTAGCTCCTTTGTGTTACTATATCTGGCTTGTGTAAAATTTATATATCTTCAAAACAACGATCCATGTGGATGTCTGCTTCACCCTTCTCCATCAGGAATCATATCAAGAGTATCTTTTTGCTGCATTTTTTCCCCCATTAAGACCTCCCTTTTTGTAAAGGATTCTACTTTATACACCATTTAACCCCATTATTTTAATAGGCTATATGTTCTTCCCAATTCATGTAGATCAGAGAATATATATTGTGAGCCAAACTGAATTTTGCACAGAAATAGGAATTGACAAATATACATAGTTGAGCATGATAAAAGTAATCAACATACACAAGTACTCATTCACTTGTCTATATGACACGGCGGCAAAATTCAATAAAAAAATTTAGAATAAAATAGGACTATCGGTAATCCAAGCAATTAAAGGGTTCTTCTTGTCCATGGTGAAGTTGGTACTGGGTTTATTATTAGAAATGACAAAGTCGAAGTAATCCACATGAAAAGAAAATGAAGTGGGTATAATAACATTCTCATGACTGAAGCAATAACCTTATAAAATAGCATTAATCATGCCAAGACCCTAAACATTCAAAAACTTCAAATTGAGGGAGACAATCTTTGCCTTATAAATGCTATTAAGGGCATCTGGGATTGTCCCTGGGAGATTGAAATGGTTGTTGCTGACATTCTTGTAGCCATCCATTCATTCCAAGAGGTTCGTTTTAGACATATTTTTTAGGAGGTGAACCGTGTTGCTGATCGCATTGCTAAACTTAGCTTTTCACCACTTGTGTCTAACCTAAATCTTGATTCAGAACTTTGGGTTCTCATCCGCAAGGATGCTCTAGGCTGGTCTTTGCATCGCAGCTAAGACTAGTCTAATTCTTTCCTCATAAAAAAAAAAGGGTTCTTCTTGTCTAGAAAAAATCTAAAACAAGTTAACCATAATTTTATCACTCTCATACCTAAATGTGATAGCCATAGTTCCACAAACCATCATCGACCAATCAGCCTTTCCTCAACAATGTACAAAGTTATATAAAAAATCTTAACTAAAAGACTGAAAAAATAGATGGAAAAAGTTATTCACTCTCTAGGGTGCCTTTATTGCAAACAGAGTCATCCAAGACAATATTCTCATTGCACAAGAAATATTTTACTCATTCAAGTCAAGAAAGATGTACAGGGTTAGATTGCGATCAAACTAGATATGGAAAAAAGTATATGACCGAATTGAATGTAAATTCATTTTTGAAATCCTCCACAAATTTGGATTTAGCAAAGTGTTTGTAAGCTAGATAAGATAATGCATTTCAACTGTGTTTTTCTCTGTATTAGTGAATAATGGATCAACAGTATTCCTTCTGGAGAGATGACTAAAACAAGGTGACCCTCTCCCCCCTTCCTCTTTATTCTAGGAGCAGAGATCCTAGCAAGGAAATTACATCAAGCATTCGATCGACCTAGGAAACCAATAGGATTTCAAATATCCAAAAATGGAACTAGAATCCTGTTCCTTGCATTCGCCGACAACATTATGATATTGTCAAAAGCAAGCCATCAAAATTGTAGGGAAATAAAACAAATACTCGATGACTACTACACAATTTCGGGACAAAAGGTTAATTTTCACAAATCTGCTTTCCAGGTCACAAAGAAAGTACCAAATGTAAAAAAATACAGATTCAAGGAATTCTGACAATATCACACATGCCATTGCTTGAGAAATAGCTAGGGTGTCCAATTATCAATGGTATGGTCAGTTCGAGCACTTTTGATGATATTATCACAAAATCCAAGACACGACTAACAAAATGGAAAACAAACTCTTTGGCACAAGCATGTATAACAATTTTAATAAAATCTATCCTTGTAGCTAGACCAAACTTCCTAATGCAAAGTTTTATGCTACCTACGAATACTCACAATGAACTAGACAAAATAAATAGATCTTTTTTCTGGAATAAAGATGCATCTTTTAAACCTCTAATTGGATGGAACAAAATCTGTCAGCCCCAATGCCTTGGTGGCTTGAGATTGAGAAAAACAAGAGACATGAATTATGCTTTACAATATAAACTAATTTGGAAAATCATTGTAGAGCCTAATAACTATTGGGTGAAAATCGTTTCAGAAAAATGTCTAAAGGAACAACATTTTTTAGACTACGAAAAAAAAGGATGTTGTTCTTGGCAATTGTCCAAAATGGTGAAAATTCGAAAAAACTTCCAAACAGGACTGATCTGGCAAGTTGGTGATGGAAAAACTATAAAGTTTTGGAAAGATAGATGGTCACTTAAAGAACCACTAGATCAAATTGTGAACATGACATCCATAGATGATCCTAATGCTTGTGTTGATAAGTTCATAGACATTAATAAAAGGTGGAACAAATATAAACTTATCCAAATGCTCCCTCCTCATGTTTCATATCTAATCATACATACTCCTATTCTTGTTAATCGGATCACTAATCATATGTATTGGGAACCCAACAAGAACGGTTTGTTCTGTACAAAATCTGCTATGGAACTATTATGAAGAGTAAAATGTTATGCCGCATATGATTCCTCATGGATTTGGAAGCTAGACACCTACCCTAAAGTTAAAAACTTCCTCTGAAAAATAATGAAAAATGCACTACCGACGAAAACAAACTATAAGAAAAGGGCATCGCGACAACTACAAGACGTATCTCATGCAACCAGCAGACTAAGGACACCCATAACTTGCTTCTTCACTGTAATCACACATTACAAACGATCACAAAAATTAATACAATGACTGGAAGATATATTCGCAATTTTAACTCTTTGAATAGAGGGATTCAAGAGATTATGGAAGAGATTAGAGGCAATCTTAGTCAACACAACTTCATCTAATTGGCTATTACTTGGTGGAGCATATGGTACCAAAGAAACAAGAAAACATTCGCAAATGACAATCTACAAACTGGCTTGAATCTAATATATGGAACTCCGACTGTACAATTAGCACTAACGAAACAAAAAGAATAAAAACCAACAACTGAAAACATAAAACTCTGAGATGGAAAAAACCACCAGACAAATTTATCAAAATTGATTTTGATGGATCCACAAAACCAAATTGAGACTCAACAATTGGAATCATCTTTAGAAATGATAAAGGAGAACAACAACTAATCAGTGTTGATCACTGTGGTACATCTACAACGCTCAAAACTGAGGCTATTACCTTTCGTAATGCCCTTGTAAACGCTAAAGAAATGAAACTTGAAAACAATTAAACTGATCGAAATTGATATTCTCACAATTGTTGATGTTCTTAATCATATATGGTTTCGAGATCATTATCTCTGATATCCTACTTTTGTTACAATCTTTCGTGACAGTTCGGATCACTCAATCTTTTGTGAAATCAATGTTGTGACTGAACTTATTGCTAAACTTTGCCACTCCCTTTCACTGGAAGATATCATGACCAACTCAAAACTTATGGTTCTCATCCGAAATGATGCTATATGCTGGTTTTCAAGTAGATCTTGATATCGGTCTAATTATTATTTTATCAAAAAAGAAAAGAAAAAAAGACTTAATTCAAATAAAACAAAGTAATCTTAATTCAATTAACTAATTAGAACTATAAGTTTAAGAAAAATGAACAGATAAATTAAGCTAGAGAATTTAGTTCATGAAGTAGCGAATTCACATACAAGATGTTTTGCAATTCGACTATGTATGCTAGCCTTTTTATGGTGAATTGTGGTAGAGTTAAGTTGGGCATGAGCTTTGGTTAATTTCTAATAGGTTTAGCGTACGTGAGATACATGTACCAATATCCTATATATAGTTACCTTGTAATGTTGAGTAGAATAAGAAAAAAGCAACATTAAGTGTTTAAGCAAAAATAGTGTTTTTCTTCATCAAAATTTTGTGCCTTTTCCATATATTCTCACCATATTCTATCAAATTGGTATCAAAGTTAGAGATGACAAATTTGATTTTCTTTTCAAATTCTTTCGTCTCACAAAAGAAAATTATAAAAATTGTTGCATATGCATGAAGGTGCTGCTTGGTTCCCAACTGGTTCAATTGACCCCATACACTTGCGGGTAGATTTTAGCCCCATCAAGTTTGTGGCGCCGTTGCAGGGGACTATTATTAGTATCTGTTGTTTCCTACAACTAGTTCAACTGACCCCGTACACTTGCTGGTTTCAGGTTTGTTTCCTTCTAATGCGAAGAGTCCTGAGCGCTAATGACCTCAAAATCTACGATCCCGAACATGAGCGTACTTTTCGATCAAGAAGAGGGCAACAACGTGAAGCTAGAGAACAAGAATTGGCTGACAATCAAGATTTATAATGGTAATAATCAGCAAGTCAGTCCGCCACCTATGATGCTTGGTGTTTATGTGATGCCAAATCACCTCGATCCTATTTTTTTGTGTGGTCTGGTCTCTATTGAATGCCTACAATTTTGAGTTGAAACTTTCTTTGATAAATATGGTTAGACAAAATCAGTTTGGAAGTCTGCCTTTTGAGAATCCCCACCAATATCTGAATACTTTCCTAGAGCTTATGGACACGGTAAATATTCATGAGGTGTTCGAGGATGCGCTTATGCTGTGCACTTTCTCATTCTCTCTACGAGACAAGGCCAAGTCTTGGTTCAAGTTCCTTCCTCATGGTTCCATAACAAATTGGAATGAGTTAGCCAAAGCATATTGAGATGAGAAACCAGATTATTGCCTTCTAGATGAAGGATGAAGGGTCTTTATATGAAAGGTGGGAGATATTTAAAGAGTCGCTGATGTTGTGCCCTCATCATGGGCATCCTAAATGGGACTTCTTCATGGCTTCTACAATGTTGTTGATTGTTCTACTAAGCTAATCATTAACGCTTCAACAAGAGGTAGAATCATTAGTGATAAGCACTACTTTGTAGGGCTTAAGTAAGAGTCATTAGAGGTTTTATTGGTGCCATTCGGGTAGATTTAGACACATTCATGTGTATGGCGTATGGGGGTGAAGTTTGGTAATTAATTAAATGCCACGTGATTGATGGGCCCAATTGAAGGAGAAGCATCCCACGTGAAGCAAAGCAAGGAGAAGCAGCCCACCGAGAAGCCGCGTGATTTGCCGAGAGCGGGAATTGATGCGGGAGCAAATTGGTGATGACATCACCACGACATCAGCAGCTGGTGCTTTGTTGAATTGGGCCGTGATAGGCCGTTGCTGCTCCCACGAAATGGAGGCCGAGAACGGCTGCTGAACGAGAATTGCGGAATTCAAGGCCGAGAACGCTTGCGGGATTAATTTCCTGTTTTAGTTTATTTAATTATTATTGTTTTATTAATTCATTTTAGGTTAATTTAGATTTTTATTTCCTTTAGTTTATTAGGGTAGAGAAAAGGCTTGTTGGCCAATCTATCTTATCATCTTTTTCTCTTGAACCCTAATTCCCTTTTCTACGTTATGAAGAACTAAGCCTCCCTGGCTTAGTCGGACGCTGAAGCTTTCGTTTTGATTAAGTTGTGAGATTCTCGTTCTTAAACTATTGTATGGTTTTTATCTTTCTCTTGCTTAAGTTGTTTATGATTGATATTGATAATCTCTATTTGGACGCATCTAGGGTTTATTGTTATTGATTGATTGCTAGATCTAGATTGTTACTGGTTGAGCATATCTATTTCAGAGTAGCAACTGCATCGTACTAGTAACTGGTTGTACTAGTCTTATGCAGAAGAGAACTGATTTACATTCTAGGATAATATCTGGTTGTTTTATTCTAGGGTTGTATCCAACTATATTCCTATCCGTAAGGCTGCTGTTAAACTGAATCTTGATAGTTTCAGGGTTGTTTAATTAGTTAGTGCTAATAGTATCTGGTTATGCTATTAGTTATATCTGAAAAGGAATTGGAATTACCATTGCATGAGATTTTGAATGAGTATCTATGATCAACTTGTCATACGAATAGTGGATGTTGTTTGACTAAGTGCCTTTCCCCATTACTGAATCCATCACATCTAGTTGTTTACTCTTGCATGCTTAGATTAATTAAACTCACAAAACCCCCCTTTGGTTACTTTGGTTTGACATACGAATTGCATATTTAGATAGAATTCGCCTCCCTGTGGATTCGACCTTTACTTACCTAGGACTACGGTTTAGGGTTTGTTTGGATATTTTACATAACAGTTTTTACACGACAAAAACCTGTTATCAATTAGCATGGAAGTTTATGCTGCAAGGGACTTGATTGAGAGTATTGCTCAACACTCTCATTATTTCAATGATGTTCGCTCTGGTCAGCGGGTTATATGAGGTTGACGCTGAGACACACTACAATGATTAGATGGATGCTATGGCTCAGGAAATGAAGAGATTGAATTTGTTGGTGCAAAAGTCTTAGACCATAGGTGCAGTACAACCCACCCATATTATTTCTAGTGTAACTTGTTAGTTTTTTGGGGAAGGTGACCATACTATATCTTCCTACCAGTTTTTTGCTTCCAAGAATGAGACTCAAGGAGAAGCGAACTACATGAACAACTTCAACATGGGTCCTAGAATTGATCCATATTCTAAAACTTACAACCCCGGTTGGAGCAATTATCCAAACTTCTCCTATGCAAACAATCATGCTCAACAGAAACCACCTCATGGGTTTCAACCAAGGGCTTCTCAACCACAACATCAAGCTCATATTCAATCATCTAAGGACCCTACACTAGAAATCATAGTGAAGGACATTACTACTCATTTAGCAACCGTGAGTAAGAAGGTGAGTCATTTTAAGAATCACTTGGCACAACTTGCTTTGAATTCTCCCATGTTAACTGGTAAACTTTCAGGTCAACCTAAGGCCAATCCCAAAGGACAAATCAATGTTGTTTCCTTGAGGAATGGAAGACAACATGAGTATCCAAAATCTGTGGATCCCAAAGGAAATATCAAAGTATCTCTAGAGCCTGAAGAAGTTGTGACTAAAGAGAAGGAGCAAGAAAAGGATCTCGGATATGCTCCACCACCAGCCTATAAGTCACCTCTTCCATTCCCGCGGAGGAGAGCTCAAGCCCAACAAGATCAACAATATAAGAAATTTGTGGAGGTACTGAAAAAGCTATATATTAATATTTCCTTCACTGATGCTCTTAAGTAGATGCTAGCCTATGTGAAGTTCTTGAAGGAGATTTTGTCCAACAAGAACAGTTGGATGATTACCAGTTCGTCTCCTTGAGTCAGGAGTGCAACGCTCTCATTCAGAATAAATTGCCTCCTAACCTTGAAGACTCGCTTTTGTATCCCTATGAATTGGAAACAATACCTACAAAGCTCTACGTGACTTAGGGGCCAATATGAGTTTGATTCCACTCTTTATATACAAGAAGTTGGATTTGGGAGAGCCTAGACAAGTAAGGATGACATTTTCCTAGATAACTGATCCACTGCGCATCCGTTATGTATTCTGGAGGACATTGTTATCCAGATAGGTAAGTTTTACATTCCTGTATATTTCATTGTCCTTGATATTGAGGCTGATTTTCCTGTTCCTATTATCTTGGGAAGACCCTTTCTAGCTACTACATGTACACTCATTGATGTTAAGCAATGGGTCCTTTCTTTTACTATTGGGGATGAGTCGGGGTGGAAATGGGACGAGTGATGGATGAGTTGAGTCATTTTATAATCTGACTCGTAAAGTTAAATTCTCCACCCGACCCACCTGTCACCCATGAAACTTTTCACCCTCATCTGTCCATCATCCACCCATGGGTCATTCGAGTGAGTCGGGTCATTCGCATACCAAATTTATGAATATTTTATAACTATTTAAATGTAATAAAATACATGATTAAGTGCAAAAAATAAGTAATTTTCTTCCATATATGAAAATAGTTATTCTAAATATAGGATTTGATGGATGTTAATAGAATTTTTTCTTAAAATATTCAACTTTTAAACATAAAATAAAATAAAATTGAAGTCATACATTTTAATAAAATAGAATTAGAACTACAATTGCCAATGGGTGAGCGGATGGGTGGGTGAAGTGCGGGTGATGGGTGAGATTTACATCACCCATCACTCACCTATCATCTGTTTCACCTGACCCACCAACCATCCGTCATCCGATTTTACTTTGGGTAATCATCCATATATTCGGTTTGGGTTTTTCAGGTAGGTCGGTCATCCATAGTGATTTCCAGCCGTGGGGATGAGAAAATTGAGTTTAATTTTTCCAAAGCTATTAAGCAACCTACTTTTGATGATGATGGTTACAGGATAGATGTAGTAGACAAAAAAAGCTCAAGAGTCTATGATGTCTGTCATTACTAAAGACCCTTTGGCGCTTTGCTTGACTGAGAGTGTGACTCGAGCTGAAAAGGATGAGTTACTTGCTAATGTAGTTCAAGATTTGGAGTCCACAAGAGAGTTCCCTAGGGCCATTGACAAGGACTTGAAAAGAGATGATCCAAATTCTAAGAAAGAGTCTAAAGATGCACCAATGGTGGAGTTAAAGCCACTACCATCCACATTGAAATATGAGTTTCTGGGAACTAATCCTACATATCATGTGATTATCAATGCTAGTGTAAGTGATTTTGAGATTGAGAAATTATGACATGAGCTTAGATTGCATAGAAAAACAATAGGATATTCCATTGACGACTTAAAATGAATTAGTCCCTCGATATGCATGCATAGGATTTTGATGGAAGATGGCCATAAGTCCTCTATTGAACATCAAAGAAACTTAACCCAAACATGAAAGTTGTGAAATAAGAAGTGCTAAAATTGTTATATGCATACATTATTTATCCTATTTCTGATAGTGAGTTGGTTACTTTGGTTAATGTAGTACCAAAGAAAGGGGTTATAACTGTTGTAAGGAATGATAAGAATGAGTTGATTCCCACTAGTACAGTCACAGGTTGGAGAATGTGCTTTGACTATAGGAAGTTGAACAAGGCCACCCCGAAAAATCATTTTCCCCCTTTGCTTCATTGACCACATGTTATAGAGGTTAGCTAATCATTTACACTTTTGCTATCAGGATGGTTATAGTGGATTTTTCCAAATCCCTATCCACCCTAATGATCAGGAGAAGACCACATTCACATGCCCTTATAGAACATTTGCATATAGAAGGATGTACTTTGGTCTATGTAATGCCCCTACTACATTTCAGAGTTGCACGATGACTAACTTGCTGACTTGTTTGAGGACATTATAGCGGTGTTTATAGATGACTTCTCTGTTTATGCTACTTCTTTTTATGCTTGTTTGTCTAACTTGTCATGAGTTTTATAGTGGTGTGAAGAAGCGAACTTGGTCTTAAATTGGGAAAAGTGTGATTTTATGGTAAGGAAGGTATTGTTTTGGGTGACTTGGTTTTCAATCGTGGTATTGAGGTTGACAAGGCCAAGATATAGATTAGTGAGAATATGCCACCTCCTACTTCGGTTAAGGGAATAAGGAGTTTCCTTGGACATGCAGGTTTTTATAAAGGTTCATTGAGAATTTCTCTAAAATTGCTAAGCCTTTTACTATTATGTTGTTAAAGGATGTTTCCTTTGATTTTTCGAAGGAGTGACTAGATTCTTTATACATGTTGAAGAAAGCATTGATTTCAGCTCCAATTATGAAACCCCTTGATTGGGATCTCCCATTTGAGATCATTTGTGTTACTAGTGAGTATGTTGTGAGAGTTGTTTTGGGACAAAGGAAGAACAAGAAGCTTCATGCCATTTACTATGCTAGCAAGATTCTAGATGAGGCTCAAGTGAAATATGCTACCACAAAGAAAGAGTTGCTAACAATGGTGTTTGCATTTGAGAAGTTCATGTCCTATTTAGTGAGTGTCAAGGTTATTGTCTATACTGATCATGCTGCTATCCGATATCTCTTGAGCTAGAAGGAAGACAAGCCTAGACTTATTCATTGAATCCTTCTTCTTCTTCAAGAGTTTGATTTGGAGATCAAGGACAAAAAGGGCACGGAAAATCTGGTTATGACCATCTTTCCAAACTGAATTAAGAGTAGTTAGAGTGCATTTAGGATGAGCCACCCATTGATGATTCCTTTCCTGATGACCATCTTTTCAAGAATACTAAGCAGATACCTAAGTTTGCTAGTTCCAGGGTATGTTGATTTTGTCAATTATTTGGTTTGTAATAAAATACCCCATGGACTAACATTTCATCAAAAGAAGAAGTTTATGTCTGATGTCAACATTAATACTGGGGTGAGCCTTTTCTTTTCAAGAGGTGTGAAGATGGAATCCTTAGACTCTGTATCCTTGAAGAGAAGGTAGAGAGTGTTATTACTCATTGTCATTCTCTATCCCGTGGTGGCCATGCTAGCTCCTCTAAGAAAAATCTCCAAGATCCTACAGTTGGCTCTATATTGGCCTTCTATGTTCAAGATTGTGCACCATTTCATTGCCTCCTATGATGCATGTTAGCACACAAGGAATATTTGTAGGAGGAATGAGTGCCCCTCAATAACATCCAGGAGGTTGAAATTTGTGATGTTTGGAGAGTTGATTTATAGTACTTTTTGCCGTTCTATAACAACAAATATATCCTTATTGTGGTTGATTATGTGTCAAAGTGAGTTGAAGTTATTGCTTCTCCAACCAATGATTCTAGAGTGGTGTGCAAGTTCTTCAATAATGCGATGTTTCCAAGGATTGGGACACCCCGAGTTGTGATAAGTGACGGTGAATCTCACATTATTGAGAAGAAGTTTCAAGCATTATTGAAGAAGTATAGGGTCACTCACAAAATTGCCAACCTTTACCATCCTCAAACTAGTGGCCAAGTTTAGGTTTCTAACAGGGAGACCAAGAGCATCTTGGAGAAGAATGTGTCCCGGTCCCAAAAGGTGTGGTCAATGAAGTTAGATGATGCTCTTTGGGCTTATAGGATTGCATAGAATAATCCCATTGGCACTACACCATTTAGTCTAGTGTATGTGAAGTCTTGTACGTCATCTTCATGTGGAGTTAGAGCACAATGCATATTGGAAAATTAAGCTGTTCAATTATGATATGAAGGAGACAAGTGAGAAGAGTATTACAATTGCATGAACTTGAGGAGCTTAGGTTGGATACCTGATACAACCCAAGCACGGATGCAGACTGGTCCAAGGTAGTTTCGTCGTCCAAGCCACCGATGAATGCTCCTTGTGAAGGGTAACCGAGAAGTGGATATAAGAACCACTTGAACGAGAGTTCTAGAGGGTGATTTGAGATGGTTTTGGAATGGTGATGAAGATGGGTACACTACTAAATCCGTTGGATAGGCTCACCAACAAACGCAATAGATTTCATGGACAAGATCTAAGATATGCACACCTAGGTCTCAACCACAAAGATTTGGATAAACACACCAAATTTGGACGTCAAAGCTTGAGAGTTTCTTCTCTGTAAAAACTTGATCAAAATGTATGCTAAAACGTGTCTGAAAAACTAAGGCAAAAATCCTTAAATAGTCTAGGTCAACTACTAAACAGGCCCCGACAAAGACATGGAAAAACGATGCGGATTGAGCTGAATTTTGGATACGTGAGCCTTGACATCATCAGGAAGAAGCCCACCAAAAATGAGCTCAAACGCACGAGGCATGTGGGAGATCTCCCGATGGCATTGTCATGACATTGCCGACGCCGACGCTGTGGTTGTCATGTTGTAGCTATCGCTGGTCCACCGGGCACTCCACCACTTTGCTCGGCCAACCTGGGTTCCTTGGCACTCCTTGTATACATGAAGGCTTTAGGAGGAGTTGGAGGCCGGTTGGGGTAGACGGGCTCGGTGAGTGCCGCAACTCTTCTTCTTGTGTCGGCGCCTTCACTTGGCAAAGCAAGGTCACTGAGGCGTCAAGCATTTGGCCAGGCACTCCTTGAGCTAATAGCCCTATTTGGAGACCGTGGACAAGCCTCCGTGCTTGGGACCGTGTGATGGCCCCCGGAGGCTGGTCGTTGCCGACGTGGTCTTGCTTGTCGCGCACTAGTGCCCGGGCGTCGGATCTTCTGACTGGCTTGGTGGGGGCGGGCCACACTTTGGCCGGCACACTTCCGGTAGGTGGCTCCTTCTCATATGGACGAAGTTGGGTGTCGAAGGCCGCCGGGTTTGGAGTAGAGTCACCGAGCGACTTGTCTTGCCCTAGCTCTGGCGCCGGCAGCGGTGAGTCCACTTGAGGCGAATTGGCATTCGCATCATCCTCCCCCCCCCTTGAGGAAGATTTGACGTGGCCTAAGGTCGTTATGCCAAATCAAAATAAACCTCAACTTCCAAACTAGTATAGTAAGCAAGCAAAGGTCGAAATCCCAAGAGAATCACAAACGTCTATATTCCTGTCACAAATTGAATACCAATCGAACAATAGTAACAAAGGTTTTTTTTTTGAGGTTTTAATCAAGTAGAAGATAAAACAGAATAAATAGTATGCAATCAAATGTGAGAAAACACTTAGCCAGACAATTTCCACTTAAGTTTTGGTTGGTTGATCCTAGATTACTTCCAATTCCTTCCTATGATTATTCCTGTCCCGATCTTGTGTAGATTAATAAGGAAACCATCCCTAAGAACCCTTACCAATGAATAACCCTAGCACCACTAGTGATTCAACCCAAAGGCAGCAATGAACATAAGAATTAACCAGGATACACATAACACCTCAACCAGAAGCATTCAACATGTAATCAAATATCTACATAGATAAAATTCACCAAAGCAAATAAAACATATGCTTGCCACTCCAGACCAGGACGTTAGCCCAACAGTTTCCTAGTCATAGCAATATGAGTAACAATCAATAAACCTAGATGGCCTGTCTAGATAAATCATTAATTATTCAATGATATTCTACTTAAGAGAAGAGATATAGATCAATAGGAATTAAGAAAGGGAACATAACCTCACAACCAATAATCAAAACTTAAGCTTCCATTGCCAGACTAAGCAAAAATGCTTAGCCTTCCATAGTCTTGAGAAAACAACGATGATGTAAAACTAAAACCTGATATATGAGAGTCTGGTTAGAATGAGCTCTCTTCCTAGGTTAAATAGAAAAGAGAACTAATATGGGCCTAACAAGTTCCTAAGCCCATTAAGAAAAGAAATGAAATAAAATGGAAAAATAAGAAAAGAAATTAGAAAAGATAGACTCGGGAAAAGTCAGAACTTCCAGCGTCGACGACCCGTGATTGCAGCCCAAAAACCGCGATCGCGGCCTCTTGTGGCTCCGTACTCTTCACATTCCTCCGCGCCTGCGGAAAACTCTCGACTTGTCCGAGGAACCGCGATCGCGGCACACTTGCCCGCGGTCGCGGTTAATGCTCGGCCTTCACTCCTTGGCTTCGCCTCCTAACCTCTCGTCTTCACTTCCTTGGCGTCTTCTTTTGGTGGCTTCCTTCCTCAGTGTCTCCTATGATATCCAAAATAGCTCATACACCTCCAAAAACACCAAACTTCGCCCCCAAACGCCATGCACAAGAATGTGTCTAAATCTACCCGAATGGCACCAATAAAACCCTCTAACAACTCTTAGTTACGCCCTACAAAGTAACGTCTATCAAACTCCCCCATGCTTAGACCTTGCTCGCCCTCGAGTAAGCTAATAATGAGCCTACTCCTCCAATGAAACACCCAAGGCCTCAGGAAGCATCTCTCCAAACACAATGTACTAAGAGTTGCGCTTAACCCATGCCAAAGCTCCTGGCACCAATCTCATTCACAACACATCCTCCATCAACAAGCTTAAGGGGCAAGCAGAGTATTTCCCCAAGCTTAGCCCGGACATCCAATAGTGTAAAGTGACCTCTAATCCTAGCCTCCATCTATGACTCCTTATGCCTCCCAGAGTGACCTACCCGACAATCCATCTTTGTCTCCTCTTCTTATGTCGCCCCTCCAGGTAAAATGAGATCCTAAAATCACTCCTCTTCTTTTCACTCATTTTGCCTAGGAGCCCTTTCGGGTTTTCATCCTAGCCACTCGTATTTTTTTTCATAGAGGTGCTCACATATGCTCACGTCACTCAGACACCTTTTTACCCCAGCCTAGCGCTGGTCCAGGCCACCTGCTTATTACCCAAGCCGCCCTTTCGGGTTTTCGACTTGTCCCAGGATTTCCATGTATGTCTTTTTTGCTTTTTGACTTTTTCTAATTTTTTTTTAAAGGGAATGCGAACAATGGACAATGCTGAATGGAAATAACAATGCTGAAATCGAAACTAATTTACAAGATAGATAGCAAGTACTTTCTACTCCCCCATGCTTGAATCGTGCATTGTCCTCAATGTATGAAAGACAAAAAAAATATGAGGGGAAGAAAGAAAGAACTCACTGAGCGTACGCCGGGGTGGTAGTCTTCGTCAATAACGCCAGGAAGGTACTCAGGGATGTAGGGATCCCCATAAACTTCATCACCACTTCAACAGTTGAACTTCCCAAGAGATAGATATTGGAATGCTGGAACTCCGAACTCAGTATGCACAGGTGAAGACGTACCGCAGGGAACAACAACAATGGATGGATCAAGGGTACACCGGTTGTTGCTCGCGAACATGATGAAGAAAGACCGCCTCAGAACCGCTATAAAGGAGGGAACCGTCGTGGAAGAATCGCCATGGAAGGAACACCGTGGAGGAACCGTGATTGCGGGTAACATACGATTTTTTTTTACCGATGAACAGTAACCCCGCGATCGCGTTTTTTTTTCCTTGTCAGACTAAACCCTAATTCGCGGCGCGCCATGGGGCCGCGATTGCGGGTTTTATGCCGCGATCGCGGTTTTTGCTCGACTTTCTCCGACCGCGATCGCGGTTTCTTCTCGGCTTTTCTGCGTGGTTTAGTCAAACAAAAACAGAGCAAAATTTTCGAAAACAAGGGAAAACTAAGCTTCTGAAAGAAAAACTAAGTTGAAAGTCTTACCTCGGGTTGCCTCCCGAGCAACGCCTTGGTTACTGTCGTGGCTCGACATGGTGCTCTCTATTCATCCCGGGTCGCTTACAGCGACCACCCTTCTTGGTTCCAAATATGGGGGGTGCCTCTTCAGGTACGACTGTACCCCATTCCTTCTGTCTTTCATTGTGAGCGGATCACCCTTCGTATCCATGACCGCAATTGTCATCTTCAAGAATTCTCTTCCCAGCATTGCAGAGGTTGTACGCCTATCCTGCCCCGTGTCTAGTATGAGGTAATCCGACATCTGGCCTGCAACCTCACTCTTTTGCTTCACCTTCGGCTTCTTTCCTATCTTCCGCCTCGCCTTCACAGAATCTGCACAACGAGGGATGCTGTTGGCCAGTGTGACCAAAGAAGCTTCTGGCTTGCTTCCATTGAGAGCCTCAGGGGGAGGTGTGATGGGAATCTAGGACTCCAGCAAGGGCCATTCATGTTGAGTGTAGTTTTGAGGCTCATAGTCCCTGTCCTCGTCCATCTCCTCTTCAATTTCAGGAGAACATACCGCGTCAGGTAGCATACTGTTCTTGAAGCTTTTGATTTCCTCTTCGAGGTCCTTCTCAACCTCATCATCAAATTCAACACAATGCCCTATTTCACCTAGCATACCGTGGTTGCAGCACTCCTCCCGCGGTCGCGGTTTCTCTTCTGCGGGGAGCTCTCCAAATTATGCCTTCTCCTCAACATGCCGCTGGGCAGCATTGCCCTTGGGTTGAGATTCTGCTATAGCAGGTATCCATTGCGTCAGCCGCTCCATTGATGCACCCAAGCTTAACAAAGTTTGATGAGATGATTGGTGCTGAATATGATTTTGCTGAGAGAGCTGAGAGAATCCCTCTCTCATCACTTGTGCGTTGTTTGCACCGGCTTGAATCACCGCTTGTGTTAATGCTTGAAGTGTCTGGGTGAGTGCCAGCAGTGTGTTCTCACCATAGCTAGAGTTCTCCAACAATGTCATGCTTTCTTGCGCCATAGCTAGAGTTCTCCAACAGAATTATCTACTCTGAATTGCACTTCATCAATGAAAAGTTAGTAATGTTAGAGGGAACCGTAAGATAGGTTCCCTAGAAAGATCAATATTCAATTTATTTACAAGAAAACAGACAGTGATTCCCCGACAACGGCGCCAAATTTGACGTGGCCTAAGGTCGTTATGCCAAATCAAAGTAAACCTCAACTTCCAAACTAGTATAGTAAGCAAGCAAGGGTCGAAATCCCAAGAGAATCACAAGCGTCTATATTCCTGTCACAAATTGAATACCAATCGAACAGTAGTAACAAAGGGGGGGGGGGGGTTGAGGTTTTAATCAAGTAGAAAATAAAACAGAATAAATAGTATGCAATCAAATGTGAGAAAACACTTAGCCAGGCAATTTCCACTTAAGTTTTGGTTGGTTGATCCTAGATTACTTCCAATTCCTTCCTATGGTTATTCCTGTCCCGATCTTGTGTAGATTAATAAGGAAACCATCCCTAAGAACCCTTACCAATGAATAACCCTAGCACCACTAGTGATTCAACCCAAAGGCAGCAATGAACATAAGAATTAACCAGGATACACATAATACCTCAACCAGAAGCATTCAACATGTAATCAAATCTCTACATAGATAAAATTCACCAAAGCAAATAAAACCTATGCTTGCCACTCCAGACCAGGACGTTAGCCCAACAGTTTCCTAGTCATAGCAATATGAGTAACAATCAATAAACCTAGATGGCCTGTCTAGATAAATCAATAATTATTCAATGATATTCTGCTTAAGAGAAGAGATATAGATCAATAGGAATTAAGAAAGGGAACATAACCCCACAACCAATAATCAAAACTTAAGCTTCCATTGACAGACTAAGCAAAAGTGCTTAGCCTTCCATAGTCTTGAGAAAACAACGATGTTGTAAAACTAAAACCTGATATATGAGAGTCTGGTTAGAATGAGCTCTCTTCCTAGGTTAAATAGAAAAGAGAACTAATATGGGCCTAACAAGTTCCTAAGCCCATTAAGAAAAGAAACGAAATAAAATGGAAAAATAAGAAAAGAAATTAGAAAAGATAGACTCGGGAAAAGTCAGAACTTCCAGCATCGACGACCCGCGATCGCGGCCCAAAAACCGCGATCGCGGCCTCTTGTGGCTCCGCGCTCTTCACATTCCTCCGTTCCTGCGGAAAACTCTCGACTTGCCCGAGGAACCGCGATCGCGGCACCCTTGCCCGCGGTCGCGGTTAATGCTCGACCTTCACTCCTTGGCTTCACCTCCTAACCTCTCGTCTTCACTTCCTTGGCGTCTTCTTTTGGTGGCTTCCTTCCTCAGTGTCTCCTATGATATCCAAAATAGCTCATACACCTCCAAAAACACCAGACTTCGCCCCCAAACGCCATGCATAAGAATGTATCTAAATCTACCCGAATGGCACCAATAAAACCCTCTAAGAACTCTTAGTTACGCCCTACAAAGTAACGTCTATCAAGATTCGACCTCGAATCTTATTGGTCCTCTTCAGAGTCACTGTCCACAACAAAAGAAGACAAGTCAGCCACATTAAACACATCATGGACACCATACTCATCGAGTAGCTCAATTTGGTAGGCATTGTTGTTGATGCGCTTGAGCACTTGAAAGGGTCAATCTCCACACGGCTTGAGCTTGTAATACCACTGCTTTGGGAACCTCTCCTTTCTAAGATGGATCCACACAAGGTCACCTGGTTCAAAAATCATCTCTCGCCGGCCCCTATTCGCCTTCTTCATGTATTGCGTCGTGCACTCTTCTATCCTTTGGCGAGTGGAGGTGTGCAACCTCTTCACAAAGTCAACATGGTCCTTACCTTTCTTGTCTTCAGGATCCTTGAGAGTGTAGGGGACCATGTCCAAAGGTGTGATAGGATTCCGCCCATAGACCACCTCGAAAGGAGACTTCTTAGTGGCCGAATGGATTGTGCGGTTGTAAGCAAACTCTATAAAGGCTAAGCATTCTTCACACATGTGTAGGTTAGTACTCAACAAGGCATGCAATAGAGTTCCTAAGGTCCTATTGACAACTTCGGTTTGGCCGTCCGTTTGAGGATGGATTGAAGTGGAGAAAAGAAATTTGGTACCCAACTTAGACCACAAAGTCTTCCAAAAACAAATAATGAACTTAGCATCTCGGTCGGAAACTATGGTTTTAGGTGAAGCCTAACAATTTCTCCAAAGAACAAATTAGCCACATGTGAAGCGTCATCGGGCTTATGACATGCAATGAAATGAGCCATTTTTGAAAACCGATCAACTACCACAAAAATTGAGTCTCTTCCTCTCTTGGACCTAGGTAATCCCAACACAAAGTCCATAGATATGTCTTTCCATGGGGCACTAGGAATGGGTAAGGGTGTGTACAACCCATGGGGGTTCAGTGTAGACTTAGCTTTAGCACATGTCACACAAGAAGCACAAAATCTTTCTACATCTTTTATCATGCATGGCCAATAGAAATGCTCCTTTAATGTGCCTAAGGTCTTAGCTATACCAAAATGCCCCATTAGACCCCCTCCATGTGCCTCGTGGATGAACAACTTGCGTAGGGACCCACTAGGCACACAAAGTTTGTCACCCTTAAACAAATATCCATCATGCAAATAAAATTGTTCATGGCTTCCCTTTCTCATACATGCATGGAATATCTCAGCAAAATCAACATCACTCTCATACAACGATCTCATGCAAGCAAACCCTAACACTTTGGCATCAAGAGAGGTAAGTAGAGTGTACCTTCTAGACAAAGCATCCGCCACTATGTTATCCTTCCCTTTCTTATGCTTGATGACATAGGGAAATGCTTTAATGAATTCCACCCACTTGGCATGCCGACGATTGAGTTTGTGTTGCCCCTTGAGATATCTCAAAGCCTCATGGTCCGAATGTATGACAAACTCCTTAGGCATTAGGTAGTGTTGCCAAGTTTTAAGAACTCTCACCAAGGCAAACAACTCTTTGTCATATGTGGGATAGTTCAACTCAGCCCCACTAAGCTTTTCACTAAAATAGGCAATAGGCTTGCCTCATTGCATCAACACTCCCCCAAGCCCAATACCCGAGGCATCACACTCAATTTCAACTGTGTTAGAGAAATCAGGAAGCACTAGTAGAGGGGCATGGGTGAGTTTGTCCTTTAGGTTTTGAAAGGCCTTTTCTTGTGACTCTCCCCAATGAAATACTACATTCTTCTTTGTGAGTTCGGTGAGGGGTGTGGCTAGGGTGCTAAAGTCTCTCACAAACCTCCTATAAAATCCAGCCAAGCCCAAGAAACTCCTCACCCGAGTCATGGTAGAAGGTGTAGACCATTCTCTAATGGCTTTAACCTTCTCTTCATCAACCTTCAAACCTGTTTTGCTAACAACAAATCCAAGAAAAATGACATGATCCGAGCAAAAATGACACTTCTTGAAATTTGCATATAACTTCTCTTTCCTAAGGACCTCAAGTACTTGTCTAATATGATGAGCATGTTCATGCAGATTTGGACTATAGATTATTATGTCATCAAAATAAACAACCACAAATTTTCCTAGGAATGGCTAAAGCACATGATTCATTAGCCACATAAAAGTACTTGGTGCATTAGTTAGGCCAAAGTGCATTACCATCCACTCATCTCCCTCCTTCATTCTGATTTGGTGATAGCCACTCTTGAGATCAATTTTGGAGAAGACTTGGGATCCATGCAACTCATCTAGCATGTCATCTAAGCGTGGAATGGGGTGCCTATACTTGATGGTGATGTTGTTGATAGCCCTACAATCAACACACATCCTCCAACTTCCATCTTTCTTAGGCACAAGTATCACCGGCACGACACATGGTAATAAGCTCTCTCTCACATACCCTTTGTCTAGCAACTCTTGGACTTGTTTTTGCAACTCCTTGGTCTCTTCCGGGTTATTCCTATAAGCTGCACGGTTGGGTAAGGTGGCTCCGGGCACAAAATCAATTTGGTGCTCTATTCCTCTAAGTGGTGGAAGACCACTAGGAATGTCTTCTTGGAACAAATCGTCAAACTCCTGCAAAATGGTAACAATAGAAGTAGGTAGATCATCCAATTCATTTGAAGAGAACAAATTAGAACAAGGAACCAAAAGGAAACAAACTTGACTCCCCTGAATAGCATGGCGGACTTCCTTAGCCTTAGCTAGAAGCATGTGAGAGCTCGCTCTAGAATTGGTCCCTATTGCAAGCTTCTTGCTAGCATCCTTCCCTTGGCATCTTTGTTGGCGCCTTTGCTCACTAGCCACATAATCAGCCATGATTTCATGTGGTGCCATAGGAAGGAGGGTGATCTTCTTGCCGGCCATGTGAAATGAATATTCATTAGTGACTCCTTGATGAATCACCCCTCGGTCATATTGCCACGGCCTCCCAAGCAACAAGTGGCAAGCGGTCATTGGGAGAACATCACACAACACTTCATCTTGGTAAGCCCCAATGGCAAACCGAATGGTGGCTTGCTCTTGCACCTTGAGTGGAGTTGATGAGTTGAGCCAATTAAGGGTGTAGGGTTGGTGATGATGTGTTGTCTTGAGGTTGAAACGCCTCACCACTTCCTTGTCTATGATGTTGCAGCATGAGCCTCTGATACGCTCTACTTTGTAGTGTGTAACTAGGAGTTGTTACTGGATATTAGGTACCATTTTGTGTGGGTTTAGAAGATATTTGAGGAGAATGGAGTTGTAGAGAAGAAGTGGTGGAACGGAGGATTTTAGTGCATATTGTGAAGACATTGGAGATGAAGGCGAAGCCACAAGAGAAGACATCAAGCGAGAAGTAGAAGTCGCTGCAGAAGCAAAGCCGCGGGCGCGGAAGCTTGGCCGTGGGCGTGGATTGAAGACAAAAGCAAGAGTTCAGAGAAGTGCATTTCCGTGGGCGCGGAAATATTTCCGCGGTCGTGGATTTTCCTGTTGGAGCGAAGCGCGTCGACTATTCGTCCAAGATCTGTTTTGTTTTATTTCTTTATTATTTCGTTAATTTCCTTTTAGGAAGATATTATTTCTTATTTTAGGAATTAAGTTTTGCTAGGTTATTTTACCTCTCTTTGTTAGCATCCTTTTCAACAATCACATCATCGTTCATTATTTTTCCCTTAGAGTTTTATGCTTTGAAGAATATGAAGAACTAAGCAACATTTTCTCAGTCCTATGATTGAAGCATTCGTTTGTATTTGGTTGTGAGATTATAACTCTATTTCCTTTCCTTTGATTATATTGATTCTCTTTGTGCTTCATCCGATTGATTCTTGCTGATTTGACTAGTCTGATCATCTAGTTGATATTAGTGATTGTCTATTGCTAGGGTTTGGATATTTCTGGTTGAAATCCCTTATCTTGTGTAGCAACCGCAATTTATAGGAACTGGTTGTGAATGTGTATTGTGAATAGAATTGATTACATGTCGAGTACTGACTAGTTGTTAAGTATTGCATGTATCCTGCTTAATTCCTATGCTTACTGCTGCCGTTAGATTGAATCTTGATGGTTTCTTGATTGTTTAATGGTAAGTATTTTCAGGGCTGGTTGACCTGTCTATATACATAAGATCGGAATAGGAATATTCATTGGTAGAAATTGGAGATAATCTAGGATCAATCAAACTGAAGTGTGGATATTTGTCTGGCTAAGTTACTTCTCACCCATTGATTATATCTTTTGCATTGATTTACATTGTTACTTGATACAAACCTAAATCCCCCATTTTGTTACTATTGGCATACAACCTTTGCAATTAGGAAGATTGCTTACCTTCCTGTGGGATCGATCCTTATTTACCCTACTACGTTAGTTAGGTTTTTGAGGTTATTTGATAGGAGTCTACGACAAACCCCTCATCAAATTTGGCACCGTTTTCGGGGAATCTAAAGTCTGTATATTCTCGTTTGTGTGATGGTTTACCGATGTGATCAATAAGACACTATGTCGAGCCACGACATTAACCAAGGCGTTGCTCGGGAGGCAACCCGAGTTATGTAGTTCTTTTCATGTCTTTTCTTTTTAAGTTTTTATTCGTGTTGTTTTGTGTTTAGACTAACCTGCAGGTAGGAGACTCGAAGATAAAAGTTCGAAGACGAGGTTTGCCTCACAGTAGACACGAAACCGCGACCGCGGAAATATTTTCGCGACCGCGGTTTTACCACTGTAAGTCTCCCTATCCTGAAAATAAAAATAAAAAAAATTCTGAAGACACCGCGAAGGCGGCCTTAAAACCACGATCGCAGCCCAGTTGTCCGATTATTACTACGAGAGACGACGTGCATCATGCTACCAATGAGGAGACATTAGCCTGACATTTTTATTTGGCACCGATGATGGCCCGACATTAGACAGCAGATGAGGAGGAGCTCCAGAGCCAACTGCAGACACGATGATTGATATGGAGCGATAGAGCCCGCTACACGTCTACACTAGGGCTCCGAATCTGTGTTCATTGAAGGCCCGTGCAATCTCGTTTCTTTGATGTACCACTTCACCTTACAGTGGATCTTTTTGGGTTGCAAAGGGAGTTTTCTTGAGTAGGACTGCCGCATCACCAGAGACTTGTGGTTTCAATGATTTACCGCCAGTACCAACGTCCAAGTCCAGGCCACCTCGGCGACAATCGTGAGTACTTTTCTGCCTTCCCCAGTGTTTCATCTTTTTGTCTTTCATTAAATTGAGGACAATACAATATTTAAGCATGGGGGAGTGATCTATACTTGCTAGTCGTCTGAGAAAGAAAAACAAAAATCCTGGGCTAAGCTGAAAACCCGAAAAGGCAGCTTAGGCAATAAGCAGGTGGCCCGGACCAACATTAGGCTGTGGTAATAAGAGGTTGTAGAGTGATGTGAGTTTGGTGAGCCCATCTATAGAAAAATAAAATGAGTGGCTAGGTGAAAACCCGAAATGGCGCCTGGGCAAAATGAGTGAAAAGATGAAAAGTGATTACTAGGATTCCTCATTTTTCCTGGCGTGGTGACATAGGTGTTGGAGTCATAAGGAGGATTCAGGTAGATCACTTTGGGAGTTATAAGAAGATAGACTGGAGCTAGGATTAGATATTTTTATTCACTCTATGGTGTTCGGGTTAAGCTTGGGGGAAGTACTCTGCTTTCCTTGAAACTTGTGTGTTGTGTTGATTGTGTTGGTGCCTTGGAGATTCATGAGTAGGTACAGTTCTTAGTTGAGATTGTTTTGTGTGCTTCCTGAGACCTTGGGTATTTCATTGGAGGAGTAGGTTTCTATTAGCTTACTCGAGGACGAGCAAGGTCTAAGCATGGGGGAATTTGATACGCTCTACTTTGTAGTGCATAACTAGGAGTTGTTACTGGATATTAGGTACCATTTTGTGTGGGTTTAGAAGATATTTGAGGAGAATAGAGTTGTAGAGAAGAAGTTGTGGAACATAGGATTTTAGTGCATATTGTGAAGACATTGGAGATGAAGGCGAAGCCACAATAGAAGACCGCAAGCGAGAAGTAGAAGTCGCTGCAGAAGCAAAGCCGCGAGCGCG
The DNA here is from genome assembly GCA_027886185.1 of Rheum nobile. Classification (NCBI taxonomy): domain Eukaryota; kingdom Viridiplantae; phylum Streptophyta; class Magnoliopsida; order Caryophyllales; family Polygonaceae; genus Rheum; species Rheum nobile. The sequence continues at coordinate 7,236,979 of WOAB01000531.1, read as the reverse complement.
GAAGCTTGGCCGTGGGCATGGATTGAAGATAGAAGCAAGAGTTCAGAGAAGTGCATTTTTGCGGGCGCGAAAATCGTGGATTTGCCTGCTGGCGTGGAGCGCGTCGACGATTCGTCCGAGATCTGTTTTGTTTTATTTCTTTTTATTTTATTTCTTTATTATTTCGTTAATTTCCTTTTAGGAAGATATTATTTCTTATCTTAGGAATTAGGTTTTGCTAGGTTATTTTACCTCTCTTTGTTAGCATCCTTTTCAACAATCACATCATCGTTCATTATTTTCCCCTTAGAGTTTTATGTTTTCAAGACTATGAAGAACTAAACAACCTTTGCTTAGTCCGACGATTGAAGCCTTCGTTTGTATTTGGTTGTGAGTTTTTAACTCTATTTCCTTTCCTTTGATTATATTGATTCTCTTTGTGCTTCATCCCATTGATTCTTGTTGATTTGACTAGTCTGATCATCTAGTTGATATTAGTTATTGTCTATTGTTAGGGTTTGGATATTTCTGGTTGAAATCCCTTATCTTGTGTAGCAACCGCAATTTACAAGAACTGGTTGTGAATGTGTATTGTGAAGAGAATTGATTACATGTCGAGTACTGACTAGTTGTTAAGTATTGCATGTATCCTGCTTAATTCCTATGCTTACTGCTGCCGTTAGATTGAATCTTGATGGTTTCTTGATTGTTTAATGGTAAGTATTTTCAGGGCTGGTTGACCTGTCTATATACATAAGATCGGAATAGGAATATTCATTGGTAGAAATTGGAGATAATCTAGGATCAATCAATCAATCAAACTGAAGTGTGGATATTTGTCTGGCTAAGTTACTTCTCACCCATTGATTACATCTTTTGCATTGATTTACATTGTTACTTGATACAAACCTAAATCCCCCATTTTGTTACTATTGGCATACAACCTTTGCAATTAGGAAGATTGCTTACCTTCCTGTGGGATCGATCCTTATTTACCCTACTACGTTAGTTAGGTTTTTGAGGTTATTTGATAGGAGTCTACGACAAACCCCTCATCAAATTTGGCGCCATTGCCGGGGAATCTAAAATCTGTATATTCTCATTTGTGTTATGGTTTACCGATGTGATCAACAAGACACTATGTCGAGCCACGACATTAACCAAGGCGCTGCTCGGAAGGCAACCCGAGGTATGTAGTTCTTTTCATGTCTTTTCTTTTTAAGTTTTTATTCGTGCTGTTTCATGTTTAGACTAACCTGCAGGTAGGAGACTCGAAGACAAAAGTTCAAAGATGAGGTTTGCCTCACATCAGACACGAAACCGCGACCACGGAAATATTTCCGCGACCGCGGTTTTACCACTGTAAGTCTCCCTATCCTGGAAAAAAAAATCAAAAAAATAAATAAATAAATTCTGAAGACACCGCGACCGCAGCCTTAAAACCGCGATCGCGGCCCAGTTGTCCGATTATTACTATGAGAGACGCCGTGCATCATGCTGCCAAGGAGGAGACATTAGCCCGACATTTTTATTGGCAACGATGATGGCCCGACATTAGACAACTGATGAGGAGGAGCTCTAGAGCCAACTACATACACGATGATTGATATGGAGCGATAGAGCCCGCTACACGTCTACACTAGGGCTCCGAATCTGTGTTCATTGAAGGCCCGTGCAATCCCGTTTCTTTGATGTACCACTTCACCTTACAGTGGATCTTTTTGGGTTGCACGTGGAGTTTGCTTGAGTAGGACCGCCGCAGCACCAGAGACTTGTGGTTTCAATGATTTACCGCCAGCACCAACGTCCAAGTCCAGGCCACCTCGGCGACGATCGTGATCATTTTCTGCCTTCCCCAGTGTTTCATCTTTTTGTCTTTCATTACTGTTGGATCGTTAGAGTTACGTATGAGGGAACAAAGGCTTTGTTCCCACAGAAGGCACAGTAGAACAATATAGCAAGAAAGATAACGAACGAACTCACGATATATAGTGGAAACCCTGATTGGAAAAACTAGCTTCTCAAGGAAAAACCACTACCTTCAAGCTTCCGCTTGAGAGGATTTTGAAGCGTCTACTTGTCTTATTGATTTCTTGTTCGATTACACTTGTATCCTGGACTTCAACCTCTAGACTTCCCACCTAGATTTGAAACCTCTTCTACAACGATGAATCGAACTCAACCCTCAAAGACTCACAAACACTTCACTCTCTTTTTCTTTTCTTTTCTTTTCGTTTGATGCCCCGAGTTCGTACATAGAAATGAATCCCACACTCCTATAAATACAACTCGTCTAAACCCTAATCGTAACAAGATAAGATTTCTCCAAATAAGGTAACAAGAAGATATGATTTGATTGAAGAAATAATATCCCAACCGTCTATATTAATTAAAGAAAAGATTCCTTAAATTAATATAATCGGATAAGATATAATCCCCTCTCTCCAATTATCTTATCATAGGAAAGATTTCCTAAGATAAAACAATCGGTCTTCTCTCTCTCTCCATATCTTCTCAATCGGCTTTAATCCTTACAGCCGAAGTCTTTCATCCTTTACCGCGTATGCTTCTTGATTTGTTTCCATAATTCAGCACGTTGAATTTCTTCCTTCCATTCACAGCTTTGATCTTGTTCGTCACTGTTGTTCCTTGAGAGGTAACAAAGCACATGAACAAAGCTTTGTTCCCTCTGCGATCCTTTGCTGCAATGGTTCCCTGAGATAACTGTCTTTGTTCCTGAAACACTTAGTACCCAGATTAGTTGAATGTTTGTTACCATCAAAACCTAAGGAATTCAACAAATTCCCCCTTTTTGATGGTGACAAACACCCTTGACAATAAAGCATACACGTCCGAGATAAAGACAGTTTATGGAGAGAAAGTCTTCCCACTAAGGCAGTATTAGTTCCCCCTCAACTCAACAACATATGAAACCATGTTTTGTTCCCCCTTAACCAAAGCTACCTGTCATTTTCCCTCTTTTGGCATCATCAAAAACATAGGTAAGGAGATAGAGAGAAAACGACCACATCAAGATGAGCAACACCCCCTTTTGCATTAGATTGAAATACACAAACATAGACTGCATGTAAAGACAACTACAAAATAAGCAAAGATAACACATATGATCAACATGCCAGTCAATGGAAACACATGAGCCATAGACAAGGAAAATCAAGCAGTAAGGGATAAATGTGCTAGGGAACAAAAGAGGGATTGGTTAGCCAAAGAACGAAGAATCAAGTACCACTGGTGCACGCACATCCTCCATAAGTCGCCTTTGTTGTTCTGCCAATCAACGATATTGCGCGAGACAAACTTTTCATGTCCCTTCGCAGATCTGTTCCCCTTCAGACCCAACCAACACCTTTTTGCAACACAAACTGCTTCTTGTGTAGCTTACTAGCATCCAACCGCCGGTAGAAGAAAGTATCATTTGTCCCCTCTTTGTGTTCCCTGTGGTGTTCCAGTTTATTTTTTTTTATTGTTTTTTGAAACAGCACACGGGAGTAACATGACAACTTTGCAGAGAACGCCATAGATAGGAGGGGAGAAAACACAAGAATCCTTTTTCATATCTTTTCAAGTATTAAGGATAATGATCCCAATCTTCTTCTTTCCTTCTTTTACCAAAGATCACAGCCAAGAAGATATTTTCCAAAAATAAATCTTGTAAAAGATTCTGTCCAAATCCATCAAAGCCCACAAAATCTCAAGCGCAACAACCATCACGCAACCACCACATCACCTTTTATGCACGAACACTTCTCAAGAAGTTACAAGCTATCATTACACATCATACCTGTCAAATCCCAGCCACAGACCACAGAGGCGACAATTCGTATTCTCGACTTTCCGAAAAAGTAGAGGAGTGTGATGCGGGGGTAATGTTACCAGAGAGGGTACAAAGAACATCACACATAAATATATACGAGAATTTTTAATAATGTTTAATCATGAATGAGAGGCTCCCAGATGTGGATGATAAGAGAGGCTCATAGGAAGCATCAAGCATGATGGCTAGGGTAGGCTGTAGAGTCAATAATCATTTGGGCTTATAATGAGGGATCAATGCATCAAGTTGACTCTTTTAGGCCAAAAGAAAGCTGAATCATGTATTAACAAGATAGCATAGAGAATCATGCATGCAATTTTGCACATTAGTGAATTATTAGCATGAGTCTAAGCAAGGCGTTCAACAAATGATCAAGAGAATGAATGCAGATCAAGACATGATGATTAACCTTTCACACTTTACCATGTAATTTAGCCAATCATCGAGGGAACACAACAAATATACATGTGGTTAGGGGAACAAACCAAGCTTCATATGGAACTGAATGTAGAGTTCCCCAACATGTGTCCTAATGAGAAAATTGGCGTTTGATTCTTTTGTTCCATGAATTTCCTTGTATGCCAATCTTTCTCCATACAATGATGCCTTTTCTAGATGTACATGGTACCTGAGTATACAAACACGAAACACTTCAGTCATTAAGTCCTTATCCACATATCCATTTCTTTTACCTTTGTCACCAGGCCTTTGAGTCTCAAACATTCCTGCAGAAGTGAGGTGAGACTCGCTTTGTTCCCTGTCAGGTAACTGAACTTAATACGAGTGAAATAACGGGAACTTTCCTCACTTTATCCTGCACATAAAGAGTTAGTTCTTTGCGAACCCAGACAAACTTATGCTTTCTGGGCGTAGGAGCAACATATCTGATCTTTGGAGGTTCAACATTCATTTGCTCCCTTGTAGTATGAGCAATCTCCTCATTGTGTTGCTTCAGAAGGCACTCTTGTTTTTAGTGACCAGAATGCCCGTAATACCAACAGACCCTGTGGCACTTTAGGTCGACATACTTGCTCTTGCCAGGCCAAATTGTTTTGTTAGCAATCCTAGAATGAAAATCAATGTTATTGGACTTATTGCTTTGGGATTGCTTCAACCAGATTTTATGAGCCTTCTGTCCATGGTACCAAGCCTTGCTCTCGTCGGTCGGTTCTGAGCTGTCTTTGCCTTTGTACCCTTTAGAGGAACTCTCCCCCTTTTCTTGCACTGGCTCTTTTCCTTTGACTTTAGAGCCTTTTGACTTGGTTCCATCAACATGAAGCTTGGGTTGATAGCCAATACCAAAGCGAGGCACCTCCTTCTTTTCAGGCTTCTTTTCATTCTTGGCTGCAACAAAGACAATACCTTTTATCTTGTCCTTCTGTTCCTCATTGAGTTTGGTTAGATCACTAGAAAGTTTTGCATTTCCTAGTTTTAGCATTAATGACTCAGCCTCAAGTGAGGAGACAGAGGACTCTAGAGAAATAATCTTCTCAGTGAGTTTAGGACACTCAGTGCACGGGCTTGGAGAAGAGGATGAGCCTTTCTCAAGTTTGACCACTTTTTCTGCCCATCCTTTGTTTTCTTCGATCAAACTTGAGATCAATTCATCCCTATCTTTAATCTGTTCACTGAAAAGACTATTCTCATGAACAAGCTTCTTAATGAAGGAAACTAAGCTTTCTTTTGACTTCCTTTTCAAGCTAGAGATGAGTTCAGATTCACTTACCTCAGTTCCCTGCATACCGCCTTTTGATTTGTCATGGTCTTCTATGGCCATCAAGCAGACATCTCTTGAATGAGAAGATTCTTCATCCTCTGAGTCAGTATCACCCCATGTTGCGACCATTGCTTGCTTCCCTTCACGAACCTGAGGGTGACCAACCTTTTTCTTGAAGCAGTTATTTGCAAAATGTCCCTTGTATTGGCAGTGGTAACAAACGACATCCTTCATGTCTCTGTTCCCTTCAGAGGAACTCTGTGTGCCCTTGTTTTGAGACCATATTTTCTTCATAGCTCTAGTGATGAGAGTCACATCTTCATCACCGTCCTCATCTTCGTCTTCAACTTGAGATAGGTCAAAGGCACGTTCAACCTTCAAGGCAATGCTTTGAGCCTTCTCTTCTCCCTTTTTGTTCATCTTGTGGTTGTATACAGATGCGTTGCTTTCAAGCTTGGCAACAACCTCTTCCATGGTGAGAGACTTGACGTCAGTTTGGGAGTACAGAGCGAGAGCAATTGCGTCCCACTGAGAGTTGAGGCCTTGCATAAAGTGATGAGTAAGCTTCCAGTCTGGCATCTCTTCATCAAGGAACTCCAATTGACCTACGATCCCCTGGAACCTGGAGTAGAACTCTTGAATGTGCTCATCCTCTCCTTAAGAAATTTGATCGTGCTCCTTCATCAAGGAAAGAATTCTGTTTTTCTTGACATCTTTATTTCCATGATGGAGACGTCTTAGAGCTTCCCAAATCTCCTTGGCGGTTTTGTAGCCGATGATTTTCTTGAGATCCGTGGGGAGAAGGGCCATGTGAAGGATCTTCTTGGCTTTGCAATTCTTCTCCAGCTTCTTCCAGTCTCCATCGGTGTAGTCGATCTTTGGCTTAGGCTTTGTAGCATCCTTTTCATTTGGGATAGCCATGGGGCCAACCTCGACGATTCTCCATATCTGTCCATCGAGGGAACAAATATGGGATTCGATTTGCTCAACCCACCAGTCATATTCACCTCCCTTCAGGACTGGTGGCTTCCAGAATGAATCACCAATAGCGTTGCTTGACGACATCTTTCCTGCAAAGTCTAAAACGAAAACAATCTAGAGCACCAGGCTCTGATACCAATTGTTGGATCGTTAGAGTTATGTCTGAGGGAACAAAGTCTTTGTTCCCACAGAAGGCACAGCGGAACAATATACCAGGAAAGATAACGAACGAACTCACGATATATAGTGGAAACCGTGATTGGCAAAACTAGCTTCTCAAGGAAAAACCACTACCTTCAAGCTTCCGCTTGAGAGGATTTTGAAGCGTCTACTTGTCTTATTGATTTATTGTTCGATTATACTTGTATCCTGGACTTCAACCTCTAGACTTCCCACCTAGATTTGAAACCTCTTCTACAACGATGAATCGAACTCAACCCTCAAAGACTCACAAACACTTCACTCTCTTTTTATTTTCTTTTGGTTTCATGCCCCGAGTTCGTACATAGAAATGAATCCCACACTCCTATAAATACAACTCGTCTAAACCCTAATCATAACAAGATAAGATTTCTCCAAATAAGGTAACAAGAAGATATGATTTGATTGAAGAAATAATATCCCAACCGTCTATATTAATTAAAGAAAAGATTCCTTAAATTAATATAACCGGATAAAATATAATCCCCTCTCTCCAATTATCTTATCTTAGGAAAGATTTCCTAAGATAAAACAATCGGGCTTCTCTCTCTCCATATCTTCTCGATCGGCTTTAATCCTTGCAGCCGAAGTCTTTCATCCTTTACCGCGTGTGCTTCTTGATTTGTTTCCATAATTCAGCACGCTGGATTTCTTCCTTCCATTCACAACTTTGATCTTGTTCGTCACTGTTGTTCCTTGAGAGGTAACAAAGCACATGAACAGAGCTTTGTTCCCTCTGCGATCCTTTGCTGCAATGGTTCCCTGAGATAACTGTCTTTGTTCCTGAAACACTTATTACCCAGATTAGTTGAATGTTTGTTACCATCAAAACCTAAGGAATTCAACAATTACATTGAGGACAATGCAATATTTAAGCATGGGGGAGTGATCTATACTTGCTAGTCGTTTGAGAAAAAAAAATCCTGGGCTAAGCTGAAAACCCGAAAGGGCAGCTTAGGCAATAAGCAGGTGGCCCGGACCAGCATTAGGCTGGGGTAATAAGAGGTTGTAGAGTGATATGAGTTTGGTGAGCCCATCTATAGAAAAATCAAATGAGTGGCTAGGTGAAAACCCGAAAGGGCGCCTGGGCAAAATGAGTGAAAAGAAGGAGTGATTACTAGGATTCCTCATTTTTCTTGGCGTGGTGACATAAGTGTTGGAGTCATAAGGAGGATTCGGGTAGATCACTTTGGGAGTTATAAGAAGATAGACTGGAGCTAGGATTAGATATTTTTATTCACTCTATGGTGTTCGGGTTAAGCTTGGGGGAAGTACTCTGATTTCCTTGAAGCTTGTGTGTTGTGTTGATTGTGTAGGTGCCTTGGAGATTCATGAGTAGGTACAGTTCTTAGTGGAGATTGTTTTGTGTGCTTCCTGAGACCTTGGGTATTTCATTGGAGGAGTAGGTTTCTATTAGCTTACTCGAGGACGAGCAAGGTCTAAGTGTTGAATTCCTTAGGTTTTGATGGTAACAAACATTCAACTAATCTGGGTAATAAGTCTTTCAGGAACAAAGACAGTTGTCTCAGGGAACCATTGCAGCAAAGGATCGCGGGGAGGAACAAAGCTCTGTTCATGTGCTTTGTTACCTCGCAAGGAACTGTAGTGACGAACAAGATCAAAGCTGCGAATGGAAGGAAGAAATCCAGCGTGAAGATTATGGAAACAAATCAAAGGAGATCACGCGGTCAAGGATGGAAGACTTCGGCTGCAAGGACTAAGCCGATCGAGAAGATATGGAGAGAGAAGAAGCCCGATCGTGTTATCTTAGGAATCTTTCCTAAGATAAGATAATTGGAGAGAGAAGATTTATATCCATTCCGATTAGATTAATTAAGGAACTCCTTCCTTAATTAATATAGTCGGTTGGGATATTATTCTTCAAACGAAATCATATCTTCTTGTAATCATATTTACAAGAATCTTATCTTGTTACAATTAGGGTTTTGCCGTGTTGTATTTATTAGAATTATGGATTCATTTCTATGTAACCACGACGACGGAAAACAGAGAGAACAAAAAAGAGAAAGAAAAGAAGGGAGGTGTGTGTAAGTCTTTGAGGGTTGAGTTCGATTCATCGTTGTAGAAGAGTCTTCGAGTCTAGCTGGTTGTTTAGAGGTCGAAGTCCAGGATACAAGTGTAATCGAACAAGAAATCAATAAGACAAGTACACGCTTCAAAATCCTCTCAAGCGGAAGCTTGAAGGTAGTGGTTTTTCCTTGAGAAGCTAGTTTTGCTAATCAGGGTTTCCACTATACATCGTGAGTTCGTTCGTTATCTTTCTTGCTGGTTTTAATCCGCTGCATCTTCTGTAGGAACAAAGCTTTTGTTCCCTCAGACGTAACTCTAACGATCCAACAATTGGTATCAGAGCCTGGTGCTCTAGATTGTTCGTTTTTAGTTACAGATTTTGCAGGAAAGATGTCGTCAGGAAATGCCTTGGATGGAGACTCTCGAGAAGGTGATGTAGATGTGGTTCTCATCACTCAAGCCATGAAGAAGATATGGTCTCGAAACAAAGGCATTAAGGGTTCGGTCATGGTTCACAATGACATGAAGGAGGTTGTCTGCTTCCACTGTTATGACAACGGACACTTCGCCAAAAACTGCCTCAACAAAGCGGCAGGTTCTCCTCAGACCCGGAAAGAGGAACAAGCAAAGGGTGTGAAGTGGGGTGATTACAACTCAGATGATGAAGCATCTCCTCTCTCAAAGGATATCTGTTTGATGATCTCAAAAGATCACAACATATCAGAAGATGGTGCTCATAAATCCGAGGAGGAAGCAAGGAAAGGCTCTTGGCACCTTGACAGTGCGTGCTCAAGTCACATGACAGGGAACAGTGAATGGTTCACTTCTCTTCAGCCAGCCTCAGGGGCATCGATAACTTTTGGAAACAAGAGTAAGGGTGAGGTTTGTGGTATCGGTATGGTAAGACTCTCTAAACACATCACTATGAATAATGTGAATCTAGTGAATAATCTCAAGTTTGATCTGTTTAGTGTGGCTCAACTATGTCAAAAAAAAAACAGAAAAAATAGGGTAGTCTTTACCACTGATGATTGTCATGTTGAGTGTCTAAGTACATGGAAAATCTTACTCAAAGGGATATGCGACAACAATGTCTATAAGGTCGACCCTGCTTTCATCCCTGACAAGGACCTATGTCTGTCGTCTATTGCTGGGACAACAGACTTGTGACACAAATGCTTTGGACATGCTAGCCTTCAACTCCTTTCCAAACTTCACAGACAAGAGCTGGTGAACGGTCTCCCTAAGGTTGAAGCTATGAGAAATGATGTGTGTGATGCATCAAAGGAAAACAAGTCAGATCCTCTTTCAAGTCAAAAAGGGATGTAAGTACTACCCGTCCTCTGGAATTAGTCCACATGGATCTTTGTGGGCCAATACGCACGAAGAGCCGTGGGGGAAATGCATGTCTTTGTTATTGTTGATGACTATTCCAGGTACACATGGACTCTATTTATCTCATCAAAGGATGAAGTGTTCGCTGAGTTTGAGTCCTGGCTTAAGGCAGCCGAAAGGAGCACTGGACATTCCTTGGGGTCTATTCGCACTGATCATGGAACAGAATTCGAGAACTCTCAGTTCCTATCCCTCTGTAGGAACAGAGGTATTAACCACAACTTCTCTTCTCCCAGGACCCCACAGCAAAACGGGGTTGTGGAAAGGAAAAACAGGACTCTGGAAGACATGACGCGTACCCTCCTCATCTCAAGTGGTCTTCCTAGGAATTTCTGGGCCGAAGCTCTGAATGCTTCTTGTTACGTTCTGAATAGAGCAACCATTCGTCCTCACCTGAACAAAACTGCCTATGAGCTTCTTAAGGGAAGGAAACCTAATGTGTCTCATTTGCGCACATTTGGTTGCAAATGCTTCGTCCACAACAACGGGAAAGATTCTCTTGGGAAGTTCAATCCCAGGAGTGATGAAGGAACTTTTGTAGGATACTCTCAGCAAAGCAAGGCTTACAAAGTATTCAACAAGAGAACCAGAAAGGTAGAGGAAAGCATTCATGTAGTGTTTGATTAATCAGTTATGGTTGGTAATAATGTGCAGGAACAATCAGGCAGTGTTCCCTCCAATACCGAGCTATCCGAAGATGATTTCTTTCAGCTTGTAGAAAGCAATGTTGGTGATGGGACCTCTCAAGATCAAGAAACTCAGAATGATCCTTCAACACCGAAAACTCCCAACTCTGCCAACTCAGATGGAAATGAAGAAAATGCTCACCCACCAGAAACACCTCAGGTACCTCAGGGGGAACATAGCCCAAGTCACGGCACAACGGAGCCCTCTGAGGACAGCTCTACTGCTGACAAAACTGGAGATGTCAGTCATAATACTGATGAAACTGTTGGTGAAAGCTCAAACGCTGGCAACGCTAATTCAGAGGAGTTCGACGTCAACAATCTCCAAGTTCCAAACTACCAACAAAAGTGGGCTCATCCAGTCAAACTAATCGTCACAGACTATAGAAAGGGAGCACCTCAAAGCACTCGCTCCTCCCTACATAACTTTTGTGCTTTCAATGCTTTTCTCTCTTTACAAGAACCTAAAACCGTAGGAGAAGCATTGAAGGATCCTGACTGGATAAACGTCATGCAAGAAGAACTTCATCAGTTCGAAAGGAACAAGGTTTGGCGGTTAGTGTAACACCCCCAAAACTTAACCCTTTTTGGAAAGGTATTACCGCCAGTGATCCCAGTGTTCCTTACCGAGATCACCCAAGGCTTTACCGTTTAAATATAATTCAAGAAATATAATGATACAAAATGATAACCTTATTTATATAAAACCTGAGTCCCAGGATTACATCCCAATCCCGAATAGGACAAACACATAGTTTAAATAAATTACAGCGGAAGTCTTAAACAAAGTACAGCGGAAGTCTTATAAAATATTTTACAAACAAGGATCTTGACCACAATGGTCATCTCCCAAGGATCTCAACCTGATTAAAAGAAATTATTAAAAACGTCCAAAAACCATCGTCGACTCCATAGTCCTTCTAGTCTTCTCATCTACACTCTATCTGATGTGCCGAATCGAACGGATGACACCAGCCCACATGCAGAGAACAAAGTTCGTGGGTTAGTCTACTTGAATAGACTAGCAAGGGTAAAAAGCAGAATGGTTCGAAGCAGTCGTATTAGGTTAGACTCATCGCTTCTCGAATAATAATCGATGACGATAGTCAACCATCATACTCCTACTGGAATAAACAACAGGTATGCACAAGAGAAGATTCTGGAAGACTGAATCTTCGCAGAAATCAACTCGAAAAGAGACTCCAAGAGATTGAGTCTTTAAGGAAATATGACAAATCTGGAATGTTTACAGCAACATAAAATAATGATTTAAAAGCTGATTGAGATGCTTCGTTTCACGACCAACCTCACCCCTTACAGCGAATCTAGATTGGAAAGAGAACGTACTACATTCAAGTCTGGATCTTATAGAACCACATAACGATAATTTAAAAACTGACTAAGATGCTTCGGTTCACGACCAACCTCACCGCTTACAGTGATTCTAGATCGGAAAGAGAACGTACTATGATCAAAGTCGAGACGAGCATTCCTAGCTGCACTATTACTTAGCTGCACTACTCGCCGAAGGTTTATTAATCATGTGCACTCGGGCACATATCTTATTTAATTATAGAACACACGTTATTGAAAACCGTTAATGTTATTAAGAGCGGCACACAGCTTAATCATAGGGTGACCATTATGTCGACCCAAATTAGTACAACACACAAACACACACACACACACACGAACACACGAGGCTTAATATTATTCCGAGAACAACGAAAGTTATTGTTACACAGGGTGATCTTATGTTCACCCAGATTGCACTGCCACAGCGCTTACACTTTAATTTACAGGGTGACAGTTACGTCCACCCCAATTGCACTAGCTAGGTGCTTAATACACAGGACTGCTATTAGGCTCATCCATTGGCGCTAACAAGGCGCTTAAACACTTCAGATCCTTAAGGGTGGATAAGAAGCATAGGTCGTGACCCTTAAATTAATATTCGGAAATTATCCCGAGCAATATTATAATTTAAAGAAACGACAAATCCTTACTTGGATTAACGTTCCCACAAACTCTCATGTTAACTAAACAGTCTAACACAACAATTATTCATATTAAAGCCATCCAGGCAATCAACTCAAACACAGAGATAATAGAAACAACTAATCCTTACTTGGATTAGTTTTCCTATTAACCCACATGCTATTCTAGCATTAAGATTAATTTCACAATAATACCATCACGGTAATTATCACATATGATAGCGTTGTTCTGACAGATATACAACCTATCATAACATTACTTTAATCACGTTTATTTATGAAATTAGTTCCCAAACAAAACAACAGTTCTGGATAAATCCACATAAATGCCCGGAAAGCAATCATAGATAATAGCGTCGTTCTAACAGATATACAACCTATTATATGATTTTCCAAAACAGTTTATAAAACCAATTCCAGACAAACACAATAATCATTCCAAGTTAATTACTCAGATAAACAGCTGATAATTAATGTAAATATGGAACGATGAGCAAGAGCGAACCGCCACTTGCCTTAGCCGGCAGATCTGGAACAAAGCAGAGACAACGGGATTCCGGGCTCGACACAGGTATAGCTTTGACAGCACAACGACCTTCGAGTCGATCCATAAGGAAACCCCAAGTTAGATTCGACATAAACTAGTACAAATCTAAGGAAAGACGAAAGGAACCGAAAGAAACGATGCCACGACGACAACCCACCAAGCCAAAGCCACGAAGGCATTCTAGGCACTGGCGGCGGTCACCGCATTCATCACGGCGGGCGCCGTAAAGAACACGGCGGTCGCTGTGAAGAACTCCGACGACAGAACGAGAGAAAAACTCACCCAAATGATGCGCGTTTCGACCCCCTTTTTGCCTTGCCTGGGTTCCAACCTCCAAAGGCAACCAAAAGGCTTCACAAGGGCTTCTGGAAACACCACCAAACGACACCGGCGAAAGCTTCAGAAATCCGGCGAGGGCACCAAACTCCGGCGAGAGAGATTTTGAGATTTGAGTTTCTGATTTGTGTGAAATCCGATCCCCAAGCCTCTCCTTTTTGTTGGATCGTTAGAGTTACGTCTGAGGGAACAAAGGCTTTGTTCCCACAGAAGTTGCAGCGGAATAATATAGGAAGAAAGATAACGAACGAACTCACGATATATAGTGGAAACCCTGATTATCAAAACTTGCTTCTCAAGGAAAAACCACTACATTCAAGCTTCCGCTTGAGAGGATTTTGAAGCATGTACTTGTCTTATTGATATCTTGCTTGATTACACTTGTATCCTGGACTTCGACATCTAAACACCCAGCTAGACTCGAAACCTCTTCTACAACGATGAATCAAACTCAACCCTCAAAGACTTACACACACCTCACTTTTTTTCTTCTTCTTCTTTTCGTTCTCTCTGTTTTCCGTCGTCGTGGTTACATAGAAATGAATCCACACTTCTATTAAATACAACTCGACAAACCCTAAATGTAACAAGATAAGATTTATTCAAATATGGTAACAAGAAGATATGTTTTGCTGGAGGAATAATATCCCTAGCCGTATACATTAATAAAAGGAAAGGATTCCCTTAAATTAATATAAATGGATGTGATAAGATTCTTCTCTCTCCAATCCGCTTATCTAAGGAAAGAATCCCTAAGATAAGGAATCGAGCTTCTCTCTCCATATCTCCTCCAACGGCTAGATCCTTCCAGCCGATTTCTTCAATCCTTGACCGCGTGTGCGCCTTGATTTGTTTCCATAAATAACACGCTGGATTTCTTCCTTCCATTCGCAGCTTCGATCTTGTTCGTCATTGTTGTTCCTTCAGAGGTAACAAAGCACAAGAACATAACTTTGTTCCCTCTTCAATCCTTTGCTGCGAAGGTTCCCTGAGACAACTGTCTTTGTTCCTGAAACACTTAGTACCCAGATTAGTTGAATGTTTGTCACTATCAAAACCTAAGGAATTCAACAAATTCCCCCTTTTTGATGGTGACAAACATCCTTGACAATAAAGCATATACATACGAGATAAAGACAGTTGTATGGGGAAATGTTCTCCACACAAGACCATACAAGTTCCCCCTCAATACAGCAACATATGAAACCACGTGCTATTCCCCCTCAACCAAGGTTACCTGTTATTTTCCCCGTTTTGACATCATCAAAAACATAGCGAAGAGTTAGAGATGAAGGATCACAGCTAGATGAACATTATTCCCAATCGCATTAGATTGAAACGCACGAACACGGACAACATGTTAAGACAACAACAAGATATGCAAGGATACCATTTATGATCAACATGCCAGTAAATGTTCACACACGAATCAGAGACAAGGAAGTTCGAAAAGGAGAGGGATAGATGTGCTAGGGAACAAAAGAGGTATTGGTTAGCCAGAGAAATACGAATTAAGTACCACTGGGGCCAACAGTAGATCTGAAGTATGACTAGCAATGGAGTTCATCTTTTGTTCTCACTCAAAGCTTGTGCTTCCTTATTGTCGTCAGCATCCATCATAGGCTCAGCTAATGGAGGAGAGAATCTTTGGTTCCTTCTTTTCCCTTCTTTGTGTATCTTGTGATGTTTCGGGTTTTTTTTTTTTTTTTTTATATTTTTTTTTTTTTTTTTTTGTTGAACATCACAACCTTCAGCTTGCCTTCTTTCACCAGGGATTCATTCGGAGCCCACTACTTCTCACGTGCAACATCAGCTTTTAAGCACGAACCCTCCTTAGGCAGTTGTAAGCCAGCATCACATATCATACCTGTCGAATCCTATCCACATACCATAGTGGCAACAATTCGTATTCTCGACTTTCCAAAAAAGTAGAATAGTGTGATGCGGGGGTAATGTTACCAGAGAGGGTACAAAGAACATCACACAAAACATATATGAGAATTTTTCAATAATGTGTAATCATGAATGAGAGACTCCCAGATATGAATGATTAGATGGGCTCATAGGGAGCATCAAATATGATGGCTAAGGTAAGCTGTAGAGTCAACAATCATTTGAGCTTATAATGAGGGATCAATGCATCAAGTTGACTCTTTTGGGCCGAAGGAAATCTGATTCATGTATTAGCAAGATAACATAGAGAGCATGCATGAAATGTTGCAGATAAGTGAAATATTAGCATGAGTCTAGGCAGGTCATTGAACTAGTGATCAAGAGAATAAATGCAGACCGGGACATGATGTTTCATCCTTCACACTTTACCATGTAATATTAGCCAATCATCGAGGGAACACAACATGTAGACAGTCAGTTTAGAGATATCATACCTAGTTCCATACGAAACTGTTCGAATGGTTCCCTGTTTAGTGCCTTGGTGAAGATGTCAGCGATTTGATCCTTAGTTCCACAGAAGTCCATTGTCACCAACCCTTTCTCCACACAGTCACGTAAGAAGTGATGTCTTATCTCGATGTGCTTGGTACGTGAGTATTGCACCGGATTCTTGGAGATATTTATGGCACTTGTATTGTCACAGAGAATGGGAATGGAGTTTAGAGGAATACCGTAGTCGCTGAGTTGTTGCTTGAGCCATAGGAGTTGAGTGCAACAAGCAGCAGCGGCTATGTATTCAGCTTCCGCAGTGGAGAGAGCCACTGAGTTCTGCTTCTTTGACCCCTAGGAAACCAGACACGGCCCAAGGAACTGAGCCATTCCAGAGGTAGATTTTCTGTCCACTTTGTTCCCTGCGAAGTCAGCATCTGTGTATCCGACAAGATCAAGGCTTCCTCCCCTTGGATACCACAGACAAAGATCATCTATTCCCTTCAAATATCTCAGGATCCTCTTCACTGCTTTGAGATGTGTCTCTTTGGGATCGGCCTGAAAACGAGCACAAAGACATACACTATACATAATATCGGCCTACTGGCAGTGAGATATAGAAGCGAACCTATTATTCCTCGGTAGAGAGATGGATCAATTCCTTGCTCATGTTCGTCTTTTCCCATTGGATTGTTTGGAGATATGGGAGTGGTGAAGGGTTTCGCATCATTCATACCAAACTTTTTGACGCACTCCCTGAGATACTTCTGTTGGTGCACTTTGGTTCCCTCATTTCCCTGAGAGACTTGCAGACCTAGGAAGAACTTGAGTTCTCCAACCATGCTCATCTCGAATTCACTGGCCATCAGCTTAGAGAATTTCTGAACCAGTTTATCATCAGTGGATCCAAAGATGATATCATCCACATAGACTTGGACCACCAGAATATGCTTCCCTTCCTTCAGAAGGAACAGAGTCTTATCGACCTTTCCTCGAACGTATCCGTGTGTCAGAAGGAACTGTGAGAGCCTTTCATACCAGGCCCTCGGGGCTTGCTTGAGACCATACAGAGCTTTGTCTAGAATGTAGACATGGTCAGGTTGAGTGGTGTCCTCAAAGTCGGGTGTTTGCTCCACGTAGACTTCCTCCTTAAGAACTCCATTCAAGAAGGCAGTCTTGACATCCATCTGTTGCAGCTTGAACCCATGGAAAGAAGAATACGCAATTAGGAGTCTTATTGCTTCTAACCTGGCAACAGGAGCAAGGGTCTCATCATAGTCGATGCCTTTCTGCTGGTTGTAACCTTTCACCACCAGCCTAGCTTTGTTCCTTGTGACCTGACCTTGATCATCCAACTTGTTTCTGAACACCCACTTGGTTCCAATCACTGTTTTGTTCCTTGGACGAGGAACTAACCGCCAAACCTTGTTTCTTTCGAACTGGTGAAGTTCCTCTTGCATGGCGTTTATCCAGTCAGGATCCTTCAATGCTTCTCCTACAGTTTTGGGTTCTTGTAAAGAGAGAAAAGCATTGAAAGCACATAAATTTTGTAGGGAGGAACAAGTGCTCTGAGGTGCTCCATTTCTATAGTCAGTGACGATTAGCTTGACTGGATGAGCCCACTTTTGCTGGTAGTTGGGAACTTGGAGATTGTTGATGTCGAATTCCTCTGAATCAGCGTTCCCAGCACTTGAGCCTTCACCTCCTGTGCCATTAGCATTAGGAGTGACATCCCTCGTTCCTTCAGCAGAAGGGCAGTCCTCAGAGGGCTCCGATGTGCCGTGACTTGGGCTTTGTTCCCCCTGAGGTGCCTGAGATACATCAGGGGGGTAAGCATTTTCTTCATTGCCCCCTGAGTTGGCGGAATTGGGAGTTCTTGGTGTAGAGGGATCATTTTGAGTTTCTTGATCTTCAGAGGTCCCACCGCTGACATTGCTATCTACAAGCTGAAAGAAATCATCTTCGGAGAGCTCGATGTTGCCTGATAGTTCCTGCACATTGTTACCAGCCATAACAATTTCATCAAATACAACATGAACGCTTTCCTCTACCTTTCTGGTTCTCTTGTTGAAAACTTTGTAGGCCTTGCTTTGCTGTGAATATCCTACAAAAGTTCCTTCATCACTTCTGGGAACAAACTTCCCAAGAGAATCTTTCCCGTTGTTGGGGACGAAGCACTTGCAACCAAATGTGCGTAAATGAGACACATTAGGTTTCCTTCCCTTCAGAAGCTCATAGGCAGTTTTGTTCAGAAGAGGACGAATGGTTGCCCTATTCAGAACGTAGCACGCGACATTCAAGGCTTCGGCCCAAAAACTCCTTGGAAGACCACTTGAGATGAGGAGAGTACGCGTCATGTCTTCCAGAGTTCTGTTCTTCCTTTCCACAACACCATTTTGCTATGGGGTCCTGGGAGCAGAGAAGTTGTGGTTGATACCTCTGTTCCTACAGAGGGATAGGAACTGAGAGTTCTCGAATTCAGTTCCATGATCAGTGCGAATAGACCCCAAGGAATGTCCAGTGCTCCTTTCGGCTGCCTTAAGCCATGACTCAAACTCCGCGAACACTTCATCCTTTGTGGAGATAAATAGAGTCCATGTGTACCTGGAATAGTCATCAACAATAACAAAGACATATGCATTTCCCCCATGGCTCTTCGTGCACATAGGCCCACAAAGATCCATGTGGACTAATTCCAGAGGACGTGTTGTACTTACATCCCTTTTTGACTTGAAGGAAGACCTCACTTGTTTTCCTTTAATGCATGCGTCACACACGTCACTTCTCATTGCTTCAACCTTGGGAAGGTCATTCACCAACTCTTGAGTATGAAGTTTGGATAGGAGTTGAAGGCTAGCATGTCCAAAGCGTTTGTGCCACAAGTCTGTCGTCTCAGCAATAGACGACAGACATAGGTCCTTGTCAGGGATGAAAGCAGGGTCGACCTTATAGACATTGTTGTCGCATATCCCTTTGAGTAAGATTTTCCCTGTACTTAGACACTCAACATGACAATCATCAGTGGTAAAGACTACCCTATTTTTTCTGTTTTGACATAGTTGAGCCACACTAAACAGATCAAACTTGAGATTATTCACTAGATTCACATTATTCATAGTGATGTGTTTAGAGAGTCTTACCATACCGATACCACAAACCTCACCCTTACTCTTGTTTCCAAAAGTTATCGATGCCCCTGAGGCTGGCTGAAGAGAAGTGAACCATTCACTGTTCCCTGTCATGTGACTTGAACATGCACTGTCACGGTGCCAAGAGCCTTTCCTTGCTTCCTCCTCGGATTTATGAGAACCACCTTCTGATACGTTGTGACCTGTTGAGCTCATCAAGCAGATATCCTTTGAGAGAGGAGATGCTTCATCATCTGAGCTGCAGTCACCCCACTTCGCAATCCTCGTTTGTTCCTCGTTGAAGACCTGAGAAGAACCTGCCGCTTTGTTGAGGCACCTTTTTAAGAAGTGTCCGTTGTCATAGCAGTGAGAGCAGACAACCTTCTTCATGTCATTGTGAACCATGACCGAACCTTTAGTGCCTTTGCTTCGAGACCATATCTTCTTCATGGCTTGAGTGATGAGAGCCACATCTACATCACCTTCTTGAGAGTCTCTATCCAAGGCATTTCCTGACGACATCTTTCCTGCAGAATCTGTAACTAAAACAAACAATCTAGAGCACCAGGCTCTGATACCAATTGTTGGATCGTTAGAGTTACGTCTGAGGGAACAAAGGCTTTGTTCCCACAGAAGTTGCAGCGGAATAATATAGCAAGAAAGATAACGAACGAACTCACGATATATAGTGGAAACCCTGATTAACAAAACTAGCTTCTCAAGGAAAAACCACTACCTTCAAACTTCCGCTTGAGAGGATTTTGAAGCGTGTACTTGTCTTATTGATATCTTGCTTGATTACACTTGTATCCTGGACTTCGACATCTAAACACCCAGCTAGACTCGAAACCTCTTCTACAATGATGAATCAAACTCAACCCTCAAAGACTTACACTTTTATAGCCAGATCACAAGGGAGCATAATGATGGCCTAAATGGAGGCGTGGCGGGGCTAGTTCGGCGTCGTCAGACGCTCGCCGGCGCCCATCGGGCAAAGACCTCCGGACAACAACGACGGCATGCGCCGTCATCAATACGGCGGGCGCCGTCATCAATACGGCGGGCGCCGTCATCAATGCGGCAGGCGCCGCCATAGGCCTGGCGTCCCCAGCTAGGAGAAGACCCGGCTGCTCCTCGAGCCTTGCGACGGCGGGCGCCGCCATACCCACGGTGGGCGCCGCCACCCTGGCTTCGCCGCCTCCTCAGCTCTTAGATGAAAACGATGTTAACCCGGGATAAAATTATCGTACGCGAACGAGTATTAACATCCAAAGCATGTCGTCTGTATATTATTTCACTGAGAAAAATATTATAGATACAGAGCACATTACAGAATGCCTCCAACTTTCTGAATTAAATCCGACGTACTAAACGGGTGTTCGGGAAAATTCCAAAAATTCCCAAAAAAATCCTTATAGAATTATGGGGTATCACATCACCTCCTCCTTAAAAGAAGTTTCGACCTCGAAACTTACATGAAGCCAATGAGGGCACTGCCTCGAAACCAATCTTACCACCTGGATCCAACATCCTCAATCACTTCATCCTTGAAATGGATCACAAGAGATATTACTCTTAATTCCTTAGGATATCATTCTGAAAATGATTCATCCGCCTTAATGCTTATGGCACAAACTCGCACATGAGAGATAGCTCCTGATCTCTCCGAACAAAACTCTACAAGTTTATTCCCTTTCCTTAAGAAATCTCGGAAGAACTCAACGTATGAGATAACGCTTACCACAGTACTCCTTAGATGTATATAGACAATTCTCCTTACTGAATCTTTAATACATCGGGATCATCAACATATCCCATCCTTAACTGCAACCTTTCCTCTCAACATGACCGATCCACAACTTAATCTTCCTTACAGAGTTGCATCCGTTCTTATAGATGACATACTCTATGTATGAAGAAGAACCTTAGGAGTGGATTTAGATTTAAACAACATAGTCGACCTTGGGATTAACCACATAGGGGACGAATATCTAAGTTGTCCACAAAACTCCACCACCATAAGTCCGACAGTCCTTATCCTTACTTGGCATAAGCTGTCCTCGACACTTACGGGGTTTCGTATGAACAACTAATTCGTACTGATAACGCAATCAGAAATTTTCCAAAACAAGGAAACACTTCATTAACATTAAGCATTACATTACTAACAAAAGTTGCACAACCAGATCACGATGCTACGGAGATTACCGACACACGTCGTTAATCCTTAATCTTACAGAAAGACTTAGCACATATATAACTTAATGAATCAGGGTTCTTCTCCGTTGGCTTGGCTCATTACAAAGAGTCATTGCCCTTGGCCTGAAGACCCCATAGGCGCTTTGCCTTTATTACAAGTCATAGACTGCTCAGGAGTAGATACCACTGGCCTTGGGTTCTGCCCACCTCCAACATTTGATGCCTGATAAGACTGCATTGGTCCCTGACCCTTCAGTCTGCAGTATGTTTTTATGTGGCCTTCTCTTCCATAATTATGACATACTCTCTTGTCCTTTTGGCAATTAAAATTTTTATGTCCAACTTTACCACAGTTGTGGCACTGAATTACTCCGCTGCTCCAACCTGAGCCTCTGGCAGAGTCAGACTGATTTGTCTCGGTCTTAGCACGACCAGACTTTTCAAACTTGGTAGGCGATGCCGGTCGTTTGAATGAACCAACTTGGTGATCCTGTTGCCCACCCTTTCCCTTAAGTTGCTTTTCCCGCTTAAGGGCAGACTCCTCCAGTGTGACTTCTGTCTTGAAGGCTGCATCCACATATTGTTCTAACGTAGAACAACCATGACGCAACATTAGAGGCTTGATCTCTGGATTCATCCACCCATGGAAGTACCAGATCTTCTGCTCCTCGGTTGACACCTCAGGTCCAGTATACTGCATCAAGTGATTGAACTTAGCTGCGAGCTCAGTCACCTTTAACCCATCAGTCTACGGATACAGAAATTCCTTATGCTTCTCCTCCCTCATAGCTCGGGAAAAGAAACGATCGGTCATCTTGGTTTTGAACATGCTCCAATTCAGCTCGGGATGATCAGCCAGACCGATGCTCTCCCACCATTCGCTAGCCACATCCTTGAGTTGAAGAGAGGCGATGTGTACTTTCCCAGCCTCAGTGCAATTAATGTTCCGGAGCAACCGTTCCATATGCGAGAACCAATATGTCACCCTGACTGGTTCTCCAGTACCGTCATAGCTGTCAGGCCTCATTGAACTCACGGCTTTTAACGCTTGACCGTAAGTTCCTCTGTTTCCGACAACATTGATCTGAGGTACTTGCTCCACTGACTCCTCAACTTCAGGAATAGCCTGAGAAACTGGACCACCTTGTGCTTGTGGTGCAACTGGTTGCATAACATCTGTGATTGCCTGCATGACAATTCCTCGAATTGCCTCCACTGTTGCAGCATCAAACAATATCAGAGCGTTGGCATGTGCTTGGCCATTGCCTCCCTGGTTATTGTTAAAGACAGACTCACGTTCTCCTGTTGGGTCTGCAGCATTCCTCGCATTTGGTCTGGGGTCATTACTCGGCCCAGCACCAGCACGGATAACGTTCCTTGTATTCACCATCTGTTTACCGATCAAATTCCAAGGATTTTATCACATTAGTATCATTCTGATATACTTATTGTAATAAAATCAACTTAGAATAGATCAACTTGGTAATTTCTATTGATGAACTCAAACCGAGTTACTAGGTTCTACAACCTTAACTCGAAACGAGAGAATTGGGAATTCAAGCCTTATTGGGTATGGCGAAACCACCTTGGCTTCTCCCGGTTCCTATGAAGAGAACAGAATGCACCCATATCTTACGGGGCAATGAGGAAGGAATTAGTCTTTCTAGATATAGAAGCAAACTTACTATATCAGACCATATAGAAGACAAGACTATGAACGGTGTTTTCAAATTCTTTTCACTTTAAAAATTCAGAGTTCTTTGAAAACACTTTTCAATTAAAACGAGTAAATGGCTTTCAAACACCCCCAAAACTTAACCCTTTTTGGAAAGGTATTACCGCCAGTGACCCTAGTGTTCCTTACCGAGATCACCCAAGGCTTTACCGTTTAAATATAATTCAAGAAATATAATGATACAAAATGATAACCTTATTTATATAAAACCTGAGTCCCGAGATTACATCCCAATCCCGAATAGGATAAACACAGAGTTAAATAAATTACATCGGAAGTCTTAAACAAAGTACAGCGGAAGTCTTATAAAATATTTTACAAACAAGGATCTTGACCACAATGGTCATCTCCCAAGGATCTCAACCTGATTAAAAGAAATTATTAAAAACGTCCAAAAACCACCGTCGACTCCATAGTCCTTCTAGTCTTCTCATCTACACTCTATCTGATGTGCCGAATCGAACGGATGACACCAGCCCACATGCAGAGAACAAAGTTCATGGGTTAGTCTACTGAATAGACTAGCAAGGGTAATAAGCAGAATGGTTCGAAGAAGTCGTATTAGGTTAGACTCATCGCTTCTCGAATAATAATCGATGACGATAGTCAACCATCATACTCCTACTGGAATAAACAAGAGGTATGCACAAGAGAAGATTCTGGAAGACTGAATCTTCGCAGAAATCGACTCGAAAAGAGACTCCAAGAGATTGAGTCTTTAAGGAAATATGACAAATCTGGAATGTTTACAGCAACATACAATAATGATTTAAAAGCTGATTGAGATGCTTCGTTTCACGACCAACCTCACCGCTTACAGCGAATCTAGATTGGAAAGAGAACGTACTACATTCAAGTCTGGATCTTACAGAACCACATAACGATAATTTAAAAATTGACTAAGATGCTTCGGTTCACGACCAACCTCACCGCTTACAGCGATTCCAGATCGGAAAGAGAACGTACTATGATCAAAGTCGAGACGAGCTTTCCTAGCTGCACTATTACTTAGCTACACTACTCGCCGAAGGTTTATTAATCATGTGCACTCGGGCACATATCTTATTTAATTATAGAACACACGTTATTGAAAACCGTTAATGTTATTAAGAGCGGCACACAGCTTAATCACAGGGTGACCATTATGTCGACCCAAATTAGTACAACACACAAACACACACACACACGAACACACGAGGCTTAATATTATTCCGAGAACAACGAAAGTTATTGTTACACAGGGTGATCTTATGTTCACCCAGATTGCACTGCCACAACGCTTACACTTTAATTTACAGGGTGACAGTTACGTCCACCCCAATTGCACTAGTTAGGTGCTTAATACACAGGACTGCTATTAGGCTCATCCACTGGCGCTAGCAAGGCGCTTAAACACTTCAGATCCTTAAGGGTGGATAAGAAGCATAGGTCATGACCCTTAAATTAATATTCGGAAATTATCCCGAGGAATATTATAATTTAAAGAAACGATAAATCCTTACTTGGATTAACGTTCCCATAAATCCTTACTTGGATTAGTTTTCCTATTAACCCACATGCTATTCTAGCATTAAGATTAATTTCACAACAATACCATCACGGTAATTATCACATATGATAGCGTTGTTCTGACAGATATACAACCTATCATAACATTACTTTAATCATGTTTATTTATGAAATTACTTCCCAAACAAAACAACAGTTCTGGATAAATCCACATAAATGCCCGGAAAGCGATCATAGATAATAGTGTCGTTCTAACAGATATACAACCTATTATATGATTTTCCAAAATAGTTTATAAAACCAATTCCAGACAAACACAATAATCATTCCAAATTAATTACTCAGATAAACAGCTGATAATTAATGTAAATATGGAACGATGAGCAAGAGCGAACCGCCACTTGCCTTAGTCCGCAGATCTGGAACAAAGCAGAGACAACGGGATTCCGGGCTCGACACAGGTATAGCTTCGACAGCACAACGACCTTCGAGTCGACCCATAAGGAAACCCCAAGTTAGATTCGACATAAACTAGTACAAATCTAAGGAAAGACGAAAGGAACCGAAAGAAACGACGCCACGACGACAACCCACCAAGCCAAAGCCACGAAGGCATTCTGGGCACTGGCGGCGGTCGCCGTTCTTGGCGGCGGTCGCCGCATTCATCACGGCAGGCGCCGTAAAGAACACGGCGGTCGCCGTGAAGAACTCCGACGACAGAACGAGAGAAAAACTCACCCAAATGATGCGCGTTTCGACCCCCTTTTTGCCTTGCCTGGGTTCCAACCTCCAAAGGCAACCAAAAGGCTTCACAAGGGCTTCTGGAAACACCACCAAACGACACCGGCGAAAGCTTCAGAAATCCGGCGAGGGCACCAAACTCCGGCGAGAGAGATTTTGAGATTTGAGCTTCTGATTTTGTGTGAAATCCCATCCCCAAGCCTCTCCTTTTATAGCCAGATCACAAGGGAGCATAATGATGGCCTAAATGGAGGCGTGGTAGGGCTAGTTCGGCATCGTCAGACGCTCGCCGGCGCCCATCGGGCAAAGACCTCCGGACAACAACGACGACGGGCACCGTCATAAATGCGGCGGGCGCCGTCATCAATACGGCGGGCACCGTCATCAATGCGGCGGGCGCCGCCATAGGCCTGGCGTCCCCAGCTAGGAGAAGACCCGACTGCTCCTCGAGCCTTGCGACGGCGGGCGCCGCCATACCCACGGCGGGCGCCGCCACCCTGGCTTCGCCGCCTCCTCAGCTCTTAGATGAAAACGATGCTAACCCGGGATAAAATTATCGTACGCGAACGAGTATTAACATCCAAAGCACGTCGTCTGTATATTATTTCACTGAGAAAAATATTACAGATACATAGCACATTACAGAATGCCTCCAACTTTCTGAATTAAATCCGACGTACTAAACGGGTGTTCGGGAAAATTCCAAAAATTCCAAAAAAAATCCTTACAGAATTACGGGGTATCACAGTTAGTTCCTCGTCCAAGGAACAAAACAGTGATAGGAACCAAATGGGTGTTCAGGAACAAGCTGGATGATCAAGGTCAAGTCACAAGGAACAAAGCAAGGCTGGTGGTGAAAGGTTACAACCAGCAGGAAGGCATCGACTATGATGAGACCTTTGCTCCAGTTGCCAGGTTAGAAGCAATAAGACTCCTAATTGCCTATTCCTCTTTCCATGGATTCAAACTGCAACAGATGGATGTCAAGACCGCCTTCTTGAATGGAGTTCTCAAGGAGGAAGTCTATGTGGAGCAAACTCCCGGCTTTGAGGACACCACCCAACCCGACCATGTCTATATTCTAGACAAAGCTTTGTACGGTCTCAAGCAAGCCCTGAGGGCCTGGTATGAAAGGCTCTCACAGTTCCTTCTGACGCACGGATACTGATGCGGGGATTAGCCGCGTTGCTTCGGATCTAGACGAAGAGCCCTTGAACAACCAAAACTAGAAAGGTTCAAACAAGCTAGAAACTTGTGTCATTGCAAGAGCACAAGTGACTAGGAGGACAACAAGCTAGGAACTTGTGAAATGGAGCCTTGCAAGCTCAAGAACACAAGTAATAACAAGGAAACTGAAAATACAAGATAAATAAAAGGGGATAAGTAAGAAGAACCCGTAAAGACGAAAGCTCGACCCAACGTCACTCGAAAGATACCGAGAACAAAGCCAACGGATCAATACGATCCCTTCTCCTGCAACTCCACACAACTTGGCAATGGATTCCGCCAAGAGCACGAAGAGGGGACTTATGAAGGCCTACGATCACCAACCTCGAGAGAGATTAACAAACGCAAGACAACTAAGCTACAATTATCATCAACTTCATGAGAAACTCTCAAGCTCTCTTTTGGTTCCACAAAGGGAGTGTTTTACACATAAAAAGGTTGTCTACCAAAATAAAGAAAGGCAAGTGGCTTATATAGTCCACACAAACCAACCAACAAAAACAACATAAGTGGGCCGCTTCTGTGGTGCTGCCGCGGGTGCGCCAGGAGAACCGCCGGGTGCGGCCAACTGGGTTCCAAAAGGGGGAGTTTCTGTAGAGCCGCCGCGGGTGTGCCAGGGGAACCGCTGGGTGCGGTCAACTGGATTCCAGAAGGGGGAGTTTCTGTCGAACCGCCGCGGGTGCCCCATTGGGACCGCCGGGTGCGGTATGTGCCCTGTATGCTCCTATGGTGATCATGGTCGAGAGGCGGGGCTTGGGTTCTTCATCCATGGTGGCCTCCTTTGCTAAGCACAAGGTAATGACAACGTCCGACTCTTCTTGGAGTGATTTGGCTCGTGACCTTGTGATGGGGCCTTTGGAAGGAGGTTGAGGGGATGGTCCCGCATCATCCTCCCCTTCTTGGAAAGGATCCGACCCCGAATCTCCTTGTCCTTCAAAAGGAGTAAGATCGCCCACGTTGAAGGTAGGGCTCACACCGTACTCCTCGGGTAGCTCCAAGACATAGGCATTGTCGCCCACTTTTCTCAAGACTTTGAATGGTCCATCTCCTCTTGGTGATAGCTTGGACACACGCTTGTCCGGGAAGCGCTCCTTTCTCAAATGCAGCTCAATTGGTGATACAAGGTGCATTCCACATGCCCTTGTATCAAAGGTCAGGGGTTTGAAACCCCCTGGCAACAACCTGCTTGGTTGGTGCCTGCCTGCACAGCATGGCCCAACAGGCGATGGGTTGGGGTTCACGGTCTGCAGACCTGATCCAGGGGGTCTCTCTCGGATCTACATGGTTACCTACCCTACACAGGTGGGGCCATGTGGGTTCGGTGGCTGAGCCGTTGTGAGGTTCCCTGCATCAGATACGCTCGTGGAAAGGTTGACAAGACATTGTTCCTTCTGAAGGAAGGGAAGCATATTCTGGTGGTACAAGTCTACGTGGATGATATCATCTTTGGCTCTACAGATGATAAACTGGTTCAAAAATTCTCTAAGCTGATGGCCAGTGAATTCGAGATGAGCATGGTTGGAGAACTCAAGTTCTTCTTAGGTCTTCAAGTCTCTCAGGGGGATGAGGAAACCAAAGTGCATCAACAGAAGTATCTAAGGGAATGTGTCAAAAAGTTTGGAATGTCTGACACAAAACCCTTCACCACTCCCATCTCTCTAAACAACCCAATGGAAAAAGATGAATATGAACAGGGAATTGATCCATCTCTCTATCGAGGAATCATCAGTTCGCTTCTCTATCTCACTGCTAGTAGACCTGATATTATGTACAGTGTATGTCTTTGTGCTCGTTTTCAGGCCGATCCCAAAGAAACACATCTCAAAGCAGTGAAGAGGATTCTGAGATACTTAAAGGGGACAGATGATCTATGTCTGTGGTATCCAAGGGGAGGAAGCCTCGATCTAGTCGGATACACAGATGCTGACTTCGTAGGAAACAAAGTGGATAGAAAATCAACATCAGGAATGGCTCAGTTCCTTAGGCCGTGTTTAGTTTCCTGGGGGTCAAAGAAGCAGAACTTCGTCGCTCTATCCACTGCAGAAGCTGAATACATAGCCGCTACTGCTTGTTGCACACAACTCCTATGGCTTAAACAACAACTCAATGACTACGGTATTCTTCTTAACTCTATTCCCATTCTCTGTGACAATACCAATGCCATAAATATCTCCAAGAATCTGGTACAACACTCACGTACCAAGCACATCGAGATAAGCCACCACTTCTTACGTGACTGTGTGGAGAAAGGGTTAGTGACAATGGACTTCTGTGGAACTAAGGATCAAACTGCCGACATCTTCATCAAGGCTCTAAACAGGGAACCCTTCGAACAGTCCGTATGGAACTAGGTATGATCTCTCTAAACTAAATGTCTATTTGTTCTGTTCCCTCGATGATTGGCTAAATTACATTGGTAATGTGTGAAAGGTTAATCATCATGTCTTGGTCTGCATTTCTTCTCTTGATCATTAGTTTAACGACTTGCTTAGACTCATGCTAATACTTTACTTATGTGCAAAATCTCATGCATGTTTTTCTATGCTATCTTGTTAATACATGGTTCAGCTTTCTTTCGGCCCAAAAGAGTCAACTTGATGCATTGATCCCTCATTATAAGCCCAAATGATTGTTTACTCTGTAGCTTACCTTAGCCATCATGCTTGATGCTTCCTATGAGCCACTCTAATCATCCACATCTGGGAGCCTCTCATTCATGATTAAACATTATTAAAAATTCTCGTATATGTTTATGTGTGATGTTCTTTGTACCCTCTCTGGTAACATTACCCCCGCATCACACTCCTCTACTTTTTCGGAAAGTCGAGAATACGAATTGTCGCATCTGTGGTCTGTGGCTGGGATTTGACAGGTATGATGTGTAATGATGGCTTGCAACTGCTTGAGAAGTGTTTGTGCATAAAAGGTGATGTGGTGGTTGTGTGATGGTTGTTGTGCTTGAGATTTTGTGGGCTTTGATGGATTTGGACAGAATCTTTTACAAGATCTATTTTTGGAAGATATCTTATTGGCTGTGATCTTGGAAAAAGAAGGAAAGGGGAGGATTTGAAGTAATACCCTTTGCACTTTACAAGATAAGGAGAATGATTCTCGTGTTTACTCCCCTCCTACCTATATGGCGACTTCAGCAAAGTTACCTTATCGCTCCCTTGTACTGTTCCGAAAAAAGAAGAAAAAGAGTAGTTTGTGTTACAAGAAGGTGTTGGTTGGGTCAAGGTTAGACGTGAGATGGAAGCTGGTGTGGAGGAAGAAGAGTCTGAAGGTGCATACTCTGAGGGGGAACAAAAGGTGGAATCTGATTTGAGGAAGGACCGTGAGAAGTTTGTCTCGCGCAATATCTCTATTGGCAGAACAACAAAGGCGTCTTACGGAGTAAGTGAATGCCTAAATTGCTATTCATATTTCAGCTCCCTCTGTAGGCACCAGTGGCGCTTGATTCGTCTTTCTCTGGCTAACCAATCCCTATTTTGTTCCCAGCATATCTTCCCCTACTACTTTGCTTTTCTTTGCTTCTGTTTCATGTATTTGCAATGATTGGCATGTTAATCATATGTGTTATCTTTGCTTATTTTGTAGTTGTCTTTACATGCAGTCTATGTTTGTGCGTTTCAATCTAATGCAAAAGGGGGTGTTGCTCATCTTGATGTGGTCGTTTTTCTCTCTATCTCTTTACTTATGTTTTTGATGATGCCAAAAGGGGGAAAATGACAGGTAGCTTTGGTTGAGGGGGAACAGGACATGGTTTCATATGTTGCTGAGTTGAGGGGGCACTATTATCGCTTGCGTGCGGAACTTTTCTCTATACAACTGTCTCTATCTCATTTGTGTATGCTTTATTATCAAGGATGTTTGTCACCATCAAAAAGGGGGAATTTGTTGAATTCCTTAGGTTTTGATGGTAACAAACATTCAACTAATCTGGGTAATAAGTGTTTCAGGAACAAAGACAGTTGTCTCAGGGAACCATTATAGCAAAGGATCGCGGGGAGGAACAAAGCTCTGTTCATGTGCTTTGTTACCTCGCAAGGAACTGTAGTGACGAACAAGATCAAAGCTACGAATGGAAGGAAGAAATCCAGTGTGACGATTATGGAAACAAATCAAAGGAGATCACGCGGTCAAGGATGGAAGACTTCGTCTGCAAGGACTAAGCTGATCGAGAAGATATGGAGAGAGAAGAAGTCTGATCGTGTTATCTTAGGAATCTTTCCTAAGATAAGATAATTGGAGAGAGAAGATTTATATCCATTCCGATTAGATTAATTAAGGAACTCCTTCCTTAATTAATATAGTCGGTTGGGATATTATTCTTCAAACGAAATCATATCTTCTTGTAATCATATTTACAGAAATCTTATCTTGTTACAATTAGGGTTTTGCCGTGTTGTATTTATTAGAAGTATGGATTCATTTCTATGTAACCACGACGATGGAAAACAGAGAGAACGAAAAAGAGAAAGAAAAGAAGTGAGGTGTGTGTAAGTCTTTGAGGGTTGAGTTCGATTCATCGTTGTAGAAGAGTCTTCGAGTCTAGCTGGTTGTTTAGAGGTCAAAGTCCAGGATACAAGTGTAATCGAACAAGAAATCAATAAGACAAGTACACGCTTCAAAATCCTCTCAAGCGGAAGCTTGAAGGTAGTGGTTTTTCCTTGAGAAGCTAGTTTTTCTAATCAGGGTTTCCACTATACATCGTGAGTTCGTTCGTTATCTTTCTTGCTGGTTTTAATCTGCTGCATCTTCTGTGGGAACAAAGCTTTTGTTCCCTCAGACGTAACTCTAACGATCCAACACTAAGCATGGGGGAATTTGATATGATCTACTTTGTAGTGCGTAACTAGGAGTTGTTACTGGATATTAGGTACCATTTTGTGTGGGTTTAGAAGATATTTGAGGAGAATGGAGTTGTAGAGAAGAAGTGGTAGAACGGAGGATTTTAGTGCATATTGTGAAGACATTGGAGATGAAGGCGAAGCCACAAGAGAAGACCGCAAGCGAGAAGTAGAAGTCGCTGCAGAAGCAAAGCCGTGGGTGACAGGGCTAAAGTCGTATGCCTATCAAATAAATCCTAAAATACCTACTAAAGAGTATAGCAAGCAAGTCAGGGTCGATCCCACAGGGAATCAGGTTATCAATTCTTGTGTTTCGTAAACTACCAACTAGGAACTAGGGGGGGTTGTTGTATGAGTTTCTTAGTAACCAAGTAAATAAATCAAGAAAACAAGTAAACAAATTCGCAAGTAAAGGTTGTGAATATGGTGGGGAAAAACGTCACACTTAACAAAGATCCACACAACAAAAGATATGGTTGATCACTGAATCCTATTAATCTCAAGTTCTTATCTTTCCTTTAGTTGTTCTTATCCCGATCTTTGGTAACTATTAGTTCTACCAGCCCTAATAGTAATTATTACTAAATCAAACCCGAAAACCTTCAAGATTCAATAAAGCAATATCATTAAACCAAGGATTCAACAAGATACATGCAATAGAAACAACCCGTTACTATAACATGCAATTAACTCTCTCTCACGATGAACACTCGCAACCCGCTTATGTAAATCGTGTGTACTACTAGATATGCAACCCGAACCCGGAATCACAAGTCCTAGCTATTAGGAAGATATCAATAAACCTAGGTGATCAGTCTAGATAAATCAACATAAACCAATAAACATTCAAGCATAAGAGAATTAATACAACTAGATAGGAAATAGAACAAGAGTAGAAAACTCACAACCAATCAATTGCTGGCTTCAAACTGTCAAGTGCAACAATGGAGGTTTAGTTCTCCATAGGGTTTGTGAGAGCAAAAACGTAGAAAGGTGGCAACTAGGGTTTTTTTACTAAGTCTTCTAAAATAGTCTTAAATACTAGGACAAATACTTAAGAATAAAATAAAAGGAAATAATAATCCTAAAATAAAGTCTCGGAAAATAAAATAAAAATGAAATAAACTCGAAAATAAATCTCGTTAGCGCATCGCCACCGCGGGGTGCGGTGGCATTCATGCCGCGGGGTGCGGCAATCTTCTAGTGTCCAGACGCCAACTCTATGGTCTCTCGCCGCGGGTGCGGTCATCTTCCCACCGCGGGGTGCGGTGGTCTTCAGTCTCGACTTCTCGCTTCTGCTTCCTCCTTGCTTGCCTTGCACCGCTCCTCAACTCATCTCTTCACTTCCTTGGCGTCTCCTATGATATCCAAAACAACTCAAACACCTCCAAAAACACCAAACTTCTCCCCCAAATGCCATGCACATGAATGTGTCTAAATCTACCCGAATGGCACCAATAAACCCTCTAACTAGTGCTTATCAAACTTCCCCATGCTTAGACCTTTGCTCATCCTCGAGTAAACTAATACAGAGTCCACTCCTCCAATGTAGCACCTAAGGTCTCAGGAAGCATCTCCTCCAACTAAGAGTCACCTAACCCATGCCAAGCTCCTGGCACCAATCTCATTCACAACACATCCACAACTCAACAAGCTTAAGGGGCAAGCAGAGTACTTCCCCCAAGCTTAACCCGGATATCCAATAGTGTGAGTAACCTCTAATCCTAGCCTCCATCTATGACTCCTTATGCCTCCCAGAGTGACCTACCCGACAATCCTTCTTTGACTCCTCTTCTTATGTCGCCCCACCGGTAAAATGAAATCCTAGAAACACTCCTCTTCTTTTCACTCATTCTGCCTAGGAGCCCTTTCGGGTTTTCATCCTAGCCACTCATATTCTTTTAATAGATGTGCTCACATAAGCTCACGTCACTCAGACACCATATTACCCCAGCCTAGAGCTAGTCCGGGTCACCTGCTTTTTACCTGAGTCGCCCTTTCGGGTTTTCAACTCATGCCAGGATTTTTGTTGCCTTTTTCTAATATTTTTGGCTTTTTTTTTAAAGAAAACTCATGCAATGCAGAATTGAAAGAAACTGTACACAGAAACTGAAAAACTGTACATAAAGATAAGTAATGAGTTTACTCCCTCCCCCATGCTTGAAGTACGCATTGTCCTCAATGTGTGAAATAGAAGACAATCATAATAAATGGGGAAAAGAAAGTAAAACTCACTGATGTGGTGGGCCGGGCGGCCAAGGGTACTGCCCGAAGTACTGTGTCTGCTGCTCTCCCAGCTGCTGGAGCCGCTCATACTGCTACTGGAGCCGCTCATCCTGCTGATCCAACCTCTCCAAGATCTGGGTCTGAAAACCATCAAACCGACCATCAAAACCCTGTTGCCACTGCTGCTGCTAGAGCGACACCGCCTCCATCTGTCGAGACAGCATGTCCTGCCAGGGGTCCATGGGCGGTGGTCCCTGGCCTGCAGCAGGCATCTCCTCATCAGCAATATCAGCAGGCATCTCCTCATCAGCAATATCAGCAGGCGCCCAACTCGAACTCCCTGCAGTAGCTCGCCTCCGCCGAGGCTGGGGGTCGGAGGGCCTCTCCAAGGCCTTAGAAGCTAACGTCCCCACTATAGGCTCGTCCTTGTCGGGAGGCATGAAGAAGTCGCGATACTCGGGTCCATAGGGGAGCTCTCTTGGCAGAGCCAGGCGGTGACTCAAGTCGGCATACGAGCACCAAAATGGTGCCCTCTTCACTACCTTCAGCATGTTGCTCGCCCGCAGCCGATTGACGTCGAAGACCTGCGAGACGATGGGCACCTCATCCGCGTCGATCTGGAGGGCCGTCTCAGCAATAAGGGTGATCAAACCACCCTGAATAATGTCCCTCTTCTCGCCCTCACGAATCCGCAGAAGGGCCATGAGGACGAGCTCTAACCAATCTGGGACAAAAGTCGCCTGCGGCAGGATGCTGTAGAACCACTGTAGGTCCTTCAGGGGGACCTTGTTGTCCTCCTTATGACCATGAAACGTCCCCTGAAATAGCTTGTGCAGCAATCGCAGACATGGGTGAGTAAATTTGTTGTTATACTCATCACCCACGGAGTAGGACTGTCCAGTCGCCCCCGCCCAGAAAGCAACCAGAGTAGCCTCGGTAGTACCGTCTCTCCAATCTGCACTGGGGTGCCTACTCATCCCAATGGCCTCCCTCGCCTGCTCAGCACTCACTGTATACACCTTATCCTCGTACTTGAAGGACACAGCAGTAAGCGTATCACCATCCATGTGGCGTCGGAAAGTAGCAATAAATTGCCTGCTCAAATTCTCATACGAGGGGGCATATACATCAATAAATCCCCCTAGCCCCGCATGCTGTAAACAAAGCTCAGCATAATCAATCAGTCCCAGCGCCTCTAATGTACCCCTATGCAGAAATTTTGTCGGTAATACACTACGCAACTTCACAACCTCAAACTTCTCCATCTCCCTAGAGTTCATCCCAACCTTCCTTGATCTCGACATTGGAACGAATAACGACGTTGGAAGCAAGGGAGAAGACGAGACTCACAATAGGAAGCACGAAAAATTTCTGCTGAAGGCTGCCGCGGGGTGCGGTGCAAGAGTCGCCGCGGGGTGCAGTGCGAAGGATTCTGGGCACTGAATTTCCTTTGCCGCGGGTGGCGGTGGCCTTCTTGCCGCGGGGTGCGGCGGTCTGTGATGGGGATCTCGCCGAGAGCAGCGAACCCGGCTCCACAGCCTCCACGAGCCTTGGTTTGGGGAAATGGCTTGGGTTTTGGCTCGGTGGGGGTCGCCTTGGGTTTGGGTGGTTTGGATCCGGCACGGGTGTGGTGGATCGTGGTGGGTGCGGTGGTGGTTATGGGAGTGGAATTGGGGTTTTGGGTGAGTGAGGTAGGATTGGGGTGTGGGAATGTGGATTTGTGGAGGGAATGGTGGAGATTTGGGTGGGAGTGGGTGGGTTTTGGTGAGGTTTGTGAAGGATGAGAGACTTGGGTGAGATGGAGGCAAAGGGAGCGTGAATGATGAGGGTAGGGGAGGGTAGGCTGATAGGGGAAGAAGGAAAGGGAAAGATGGGGCCGGATGGCCCACCACAATTTTTTTTTTTTGGAAATAAGGGGTTCCCACCGCGGGTGCGGTGGGCCGCTCACCGCGGGGTGCGGTGAGCTCTCCAGAATCGCCTTTGCGTCTTATTCTTCATACCTGCACATTAGTACGCAGACAAAAACGAAAAACAGAGAACAACTACCTAGCTAAGCTATGAAAATGCAAAGACAAAAGAAAAAGAAAGAAATAAAATACCTCGGGTTGCCTCCCGAGCAGCGCCTTGGTTCACGTCGTTGGCTCGACATAGACTCTTGTCTATTCATTTTCAGCACTTGGCTCCTCCAGAGCCATCTCATCAATTGCCTCGGTGTGGAAACCCTCATGGTAAGGTTTTAACCTTTGACCATTGACTTTGAATGTCTTCTGAGTTGTTGGTTCGATTAGATCAACAACACCATGTGGGTAGACCTCAACAATAATATATGGTCCTATCCACTTCGATCTAAGCTTCCCCGCAAAGAGTTTCAGGCGAGATTGAAACAAAAGAACTTTATCACCGGGGTGGAAGTCCTTTCGCAAGATATTCTTGTCATGCCATGCCTTGGTTTTTGCCTTATAGATAACAACATTGTCATACGAATCGAGGCATAACTCTTCCAACTCTTGCAGCTGCAGCTTGCGGAACTTTCCTACCTCATCAATCTGCATGTTGCACTTCTTCACCGCCCACCATGCCTTATGTTCCAGCTCTACAGGGAGATGGCAAGCTTTGCCAAATACGAGCCGAAAAGGAGACATCCCAATTGGAGTCTTAAAAGCGGTGCGGTAAGCCCACAATGCATCATTAAGCCTCAAACTCCAATCCTTCCTATTGGGTGCCACCGTCTTCTCAAGAATGGTCTTGATCTCTCGATTGGACACCTCAGCCTGCCCATTGGTCTGTGGATGATAGGCAGTGGAAACTCTTTGTGTGACGTGATACTTCTTCAGTAGGGCGGTCACAGTCTTGTTGCAGAAGTGGGTTCCCCGATCACTAATCAAAGCTTTGGGGATCCCAAACCTGAAAAATATGTTCTCTTTCAAGAAACATGTCACAACTTTAGAATCATCAGTCCTGGTGGCCTTCGCTTCCACCCACTTGGAAACGTAGTCCACCGCAAGCAAAATATAGAGGTTCCCAAAAGAACTAGGAAAGGGTCCCATAAAGTCAATTCCCCACACATCAAAAACCTCACAAAAAATCAAAGAAGACTGTGGCATCTCATTCCTCCTAGAAATATTACCCATTCTCTGACATCTATCACAAACTTTGCAAAATGCAAATGCATCCCGAAAGATATGGGGCCAATAGAAACCTGCATCTAGCACTTTCCTAGCAGTCTTATTTGCACCAAAATGACCCCTACATGCTTCAGAATGACAAAAGCTGAGGACAGATTGTACCTCGTTATCAGGAAGACATCGACGGATTACCTGGTCGACACAGTGTCTCCAGAGATAAGGATCGTCCCAAATGTAGTGTCGAGCTTCTCTCCGCACCTTCTCCCGTTGCGCCTTGGTATGATCCGAAGGGAATTCCCCACAAACCAAGTAGTTCACAATGTCGGCGTACCATGGTCGGAAAGAACGGATCCCGAGAACGGACCTGTGGAAGTACGCCTCGAGCGAAGAGATGCTCACATCACCGATAACTCCTTCATTCCCCTTCACCGCGGGGTGCGGCGACCTTCCCACCGCGGGGTGCGGTAAGCCTGGGGAATTCTCGAGAAAACTATCACCGTCACCGCAGGGTGTGGTGACTTCCACCGCTGGGTGCGGTGGACACTCCAGAATCCCCACTTGGAAGAGGGTGTCGTTTGGGAAGGTTCCATGGATGGGATTTTGCTTCCCGGGCTTGTCTTCCTCGTTCACAAGCCTACTCAAGTGATCCGCCACCAAGTTCTCTGCTCCTTTCTTGTCTCGTATCTCCACATCAAACTCACTCAGCAGAAGAACCCATCGAATCAATCTTGGCTTTGCCTCTTTCTTCGTCATTAGGTAACGAAGGGCGGCGTGATCTGTGTATAAGATCACCTTCACTCCCAAAAGATATTGCCTGAATTTCTCCAAGGCAAACACCACAGCCAGCATATCTTTCTCAGTAGTGGAGTAGTTTCGTTGCGGGCCATTCAGAGTCATGGACGCGTAGTGAATCACATGAGAGGCCCTTCCCTCTTTCTGCCCCAAAACTACTCCAACTGCATAATCACTGGCATCACACATTATCTCGAACGGTCGAGACCAATCAGGTGTTTGGATAATCGGTGCACTTGTCAAGCGTTCCTTCAAACAATCAAACGCCTTCTTGCACTCCTTATTCAAATCAAAAGTCACCTCTTTCTTCAGCAACTCGCATAAGGGTGATGAGATCTTGGAAAAGTCCTTGATAAACCTGCGATAGAAACCTGTATGGCCTAGGAAGGAACGAACTTCACACACATTAGTAGGATAAGGAAAAGACTGAATTACATCAATCTTCGCCTTATCGACCTCAATACCCTTAGTAGAGACGATATGACCCAACACAATCCCTTGTTCTACCATGAAATTACACTTTTCAGAATTTAAAACTAAGTTAGTTTCAACACATCTTTTAAGCACAAGTGTCAAATGGTTCAAACATTTATCAAAGCTATCCCCATGTACCGTGAAATCATCCATGAATACCTCAATGAAATTTTCAATATACTTAGAGAAAATACTTACCATACATCGTTGAAAAGTACCGGGTGCGTTACATAGTCCAAAAGGCATTCTGCGGTATGCAAAAGTGCCAAAGGGACATGTAAAAGTAGTCTTCTCCTGGTCTTCTGGCGCTATGGCCACCTGAAAATACCCTGAGTATCCATCTAGAAAACAATAATAGGGGCGCCCAGCAAGGCGTTCTAGCATTTGATCAATAAAAGGCAAAGGAAAGTGGTCTTTTCGGGTTACCGCGTTCAGCTTACGGTAATCAATGCAGACTCTCTAGCCCGTTACAGTTCTTGTAGGGACCAACTCTCCTTGTTGGTTCTCAACCACTGTGATCCCTCCCTTCTTGGGGACAACCTGAGTGGGGCTGACCCAACGACTGTCGAAGATAGGGAAGATCATGTCAGCCTGAAGGAGTTTCAGCACCTCCTTCTTCACCACCTCCATCATAGGTGGGTTAAGCCTCCTTTGTTGCTGTCTGGACGGCTTGGCGTCATCCTCTAGTAAGATCCGATGCATACATGTGGAGGGACTAATCCCTTTGATGTCGGCAATGGTCCATCCCAGCGCAGTCTTGTGCTCCTTCAAAATCTCCACTAGTTTCTCCTCTTGCTCCTTTGAAAGCTTACTAGACACAATGACTGGCAAAGTGTCGTTGACTCCAAGAAAAGTATACTTGAGGTGATCATGGAGTTGTTTGAGTACGTTCACTATTGGGAGCCTGTACAACAGAAGGAACGAGCTTCTCGCTCGGTGTTAGCAAGTTGGGGCCAATACCCAAAGGTTCAATAGGAAGCTTACCGTTCACATCCATCTTAGATAAGACCACCTGCATGTTAGTTGACAAAGCATATTCCGTGTGGGACTCATCTATATCATTCTCAATAATGGATTGCAACTCATCTGAACCAGAAATATCAAACACATCTTGCACAATGGGTTCAATCACATCAATAGAGCACAAAGAATGGTCATCAACAGGGTGTTTCATAGCATGATAAATGTTGAATTGAACCACATCCCCATCGAATTCCATAGTAAGTGTCCCACTTACATAATCAATCTTAGTCCTAGCAGTTTTTAAGAATGGCCTTCCTAACAGAATAGGGGCCGCATGCTCATCGTGTTCCATATCTAGGACAAAGAAATCAGCAGGGAAAATCAAATTGTCAACCATAACCAAAACATCCTCAACTACCCCCTTAGGGTAAACACTAGACCTATCAGCGAGTTGCACAACAATTCCTGTTTCATGCAAAGGTCCCAATCCAAGTGATTTATAGAGAGAATAAGGTAAGACATTAATAGATGCACCTAGATCAAGCATAGCTCTATCAAATTTAGTGTCACCTATAACACAGGGAATGGTTACCATACCTGGGTCAGCACACTTCTTGGGCATACGCCGCTGAAAAACCGTTGAGACACGTTCACTCACCTTGATCTTCTGCTTCCCTTTCAGCTTTTGATTCCTCTTTATCGTGCAAAGCTCCTTCAAGAACCGAGCATACTTGGGAATGCTTTTAACAAGTTTAAGCAAAGGGATGTTGACCTCACACTTGCTAAAAGTTTCGAAAAGGTCCTTGTCGTCGACTACCCTTCTCTCCTTGAGCGCCTCTGGAAATGGGGCGGGTGGCTTTTCGGAACCGATAGGAGGAAAGTATGGACGAACATAGGTGTCGACATAAGGCTCGTCAACAGCTCCAGAAGGCTATCGCGGGGTGCGGTAAACTGCCAGACAAATCCCGAGAAATAGCGTCACCGCGGGGTGCGGTGGATTCCACCGCGGGGTGCGGCGGTCTTGACAGATCACTCTGTTCCTCCTCATTCTCACCGCTGGGTGCGGTCAGACTCTGCCACTGGGTGCGGTTTTCTTCCAGAGTCTCCTCTTTTCCTGAATCGCCCCCCTCAACGCTTGGAGCAATTGACAACTGCTTTCCACTTTGGAGCATCACAGCGCTGACATTTTCCCTCGGGTTTACTACCGTTTGGGATGGTAGATTTCCCGAAGTCCTCTGATCAATCCTTGTAATCGCCTGAGCCATCTGTCCCATCTGCGTCTCAAGGTTCTTGATACTCGACGTCGTAGCTTGGACGTGAGTGCTGAAATGATTCGTCAATGCTTTGAGCATATCTTCAGTTGAAGGAGACACATCAGGTTGTAGAGCTTGTGGCCTTGGTACAAAAGGCGGTCTGGGCTGAGGTTATTGTTGAAACTGAGGCTGTTGTTGTTCATTCGGTTGATCCCTCCATCTGAAATTTGGGTGGTCTCTCCACCCCGGATTATAAGTGTTGGAGTAGGGATCATGTCGAGGTCTTGGATTTCCATAGCCTCCTATAGCGTTTACCTTAGTAGGCGAATCATCTTGTAATTGAGGACAAGCGTCAGTGGGGTGGAATTGGTTGGCACAGACCCCACACGCTTTGAGTTGTTGAGGAGTCCCTTGCAGCGTAAGTCTCCTCACCATGTCCTTCAATTCAGCCATATCACTGGCATATGCAGAGCGACAAGAGTCAGCAGCATTGACTCCTCTCTTGGTAGAAGCTCTACCGAAATTTCTTGTGCCATCTGCCATCTCCTGAATCTTCTCCATAGTTGCTGCCGGTGTTGTGTTTAGAATATTGCCACCACATGTAGCGTCAACGATCCTCCTTTCACTGTCCAGCAGACCATTGTAAAGGTGGAGTACTAGATCTTGATTGGAATACCCGTGGAATGGACAACTTGAGCAAAGTCTCTTGAACCGCTCATAGTACTCATACAGACTCTCGTCAGCCTCCTGCTCGATGTTGCTAATAGCTCTCTTCAAACTGTTCGCCTTCTTTGCAGGGAAATACTTTTCGAGAAATGCCTTGTGTAGCTTGTTCCACGTGTCAATGCTTCCAGTAGGCAGATGGTAATACCAGTCATCAGCTGTGTCCTTCAGGGTAAACCCAAAAGCTTTCATCTTGATTTGCTCCTCAGTAACATTCGCCGGTTTCGTGCTCATGCAGACTGTATGCAATTTACCCATGTGCTTGATTGGGTCCTCTCCAGGCAGTCCATGGAAAGTTGGGAGCAAATGAATCATCCCCGGCTTCAACTCGAAGTTCACGCCCTCTCCTACAGCAGGAATCACCACAGCTAAAGGTTGCTGATGTAGGTTAGGCGCAGTCAACTGCCTCAACGTTCTATCTACGTCACCCATCTCGAATGCAGGGTTGTCAAAAACCAAAGCACGGTTCACTCTGCGATCCTGGGAAAAAGTTCTCTCAATCTCTGGATCAAAATCAAGAAGAGGTGAATTAGTAGCACGAGTGTGAACCATAAGATAGGTTCACACCAAGGTTGGTAACAAACAAACCACAAAAACAGAAAATTTGACTCCCCGACAACGGCGCCAAATTTGACAGGGCTAAAGTCGTATGCGTATCAAATAAATCCTAAAATACCTACTAAAGAGTATAGCAAGCAAGTCAGGGTCGATCCCACAGGGAATCAGGTTATCAATTCTTGTGTTTCGTAAACTACCAACTAGGAACTAGGGGGGTTGTTGTATGAGTTTCTTAGTAACCAAGTAAATAAAGCAAGAAAACAAGTAAACAAATTCGCAAGTAAAGGTTGTGAATATGGTGGGGGAAAACGTCACACTTAACAAAGATCCACACAACAAAATATATGGTTGATCACTGAATTCTATTAATCTCAAGTTCTTATCTTTCCTTTAGTTGTTCTTATCCCGATCTTAGGTAAC
Source organism: Rheum nobile (assembly GCA_027886185.1). NCBI lineage: Eukaryota > Viridiplantae > Streptophyta > Magnoliopsida > Caryophyllales > Polygonaceae > Rheum > Rheum nobile. The sequence goes on along the minus strand of WOAB01000531.1, from coordinate 7,194,969 downwards.
TATTAGTTCTACCAGCCCTAATAGTACTTATTACTAAATCAAACCCGAAAACCTTCAAGATTCAATAAAGCAATAGCATTCAACCAAGGATTCAACAAGATACATGCAATAGAAACAACTCGTTACTATAACATGCAATTAACTCTCTCTCACGATGAACACTCGCAACCCGCTTATGTAAATCGTGTGTACTACTAGATATGCAACCCGAACCCGGAATCACAAGTCCTAGCTATTAGGAAGATATCAATAAACCTAGGTGATCAGTCTAGATAAATCAACATAAACCAATAAACATTCAAGCACAAGAGAATTAATACAACTAGATAGGAAATAGAACAAGAGTAGAAAACTCACAACCAATCAATTGCTGGCTTCAAACTGTCAAGTGCAACAATGGAGGTTTAGTTCTCCATAGGGTTTGTGAGAGAAAAAACGTAGAAAGGTGGCAACTAGGGTTTTTTACTAAGTCTCGGAAAATAAAATAAAATAAAAATGAAATAAACTCGGAAATAAATCTCGTCAGCGCATCGCCACCGCGGGGTGCGGTGGCATTCATGCCGCGGGGTGCGGCAGTCTTCTAGTGTCCAGACGCCAATTCTCTGGTCTCTCGCCGCGGGTGCGGTCATCTTCCCACCGCGGGGTGCGGTGGTCTTCAGTCTCGACTTCTCGCTTCTGCTTCCTCCTTGCTTGCCTCGCACCGCTCCTCAACTCATCTCTTCACTTACTTGGCGTCTCCTATGATATCCAAAATAGCTCAAACACCTCCAAAAACACCAAACTTCGCCCCCAAACGCCATGCACATGAATGTGTCTAAATCTACCCGAATGGCACCAATAAACCCTCTAATAACTCTCAGTTAAGCCCTACAAAGTAGTGCTTATCAGTGGGCACGGAAGCTTGGCCGCGAGCGCGGATTGCAGACAGAAGCAAGAGTTCAGAGAAGTGCATTTCCGCGGTCGCCGATTTTCCTGCTGGCGCGGAGCGCGTCGACGATTCGTCCGAGATCTGTTTTGTTTTATTTCTTTTTATTTTTTGTTTCTTTATTATTTCATTAATTTCCTTTTAGGAAGATATTATTTCTTATCTTAGGAATTAGGTTTTGCTAGGTTATTTTACCTCTCTTTGTTAGCATCCTTTTCAACAATCATATCATCGTTCATTATTTTCCCCTTAGAGTTTTATGCTTTGAAGACTACGAAGAACTAAGCAACCTTTGCTTAGTCCGACGATTGAAGCCTTCGTTTGTATTTGGTTGTGAGATTATAACTCTATTTCCTTTCCTTTGATTATTGATCAGTACTACTTTGTAGGGTTTAACTAGGAGTTGTTACGGTGTTTTGGATACCATTTGGATGAGTTTAGAGCACAATTGCGGAGTATGGAGTTGAGCATAAGGAATATGATATTGGTGGCATAGAAGAGCTTAAATGAAGATATATTGAAGATGGAGACAAGCCACAAGAAGAGACGAAGATCAGAAGCGAAGTGTTGCAACAGTGAAGAATCCGCGGTCGCAGAACCTACAGCCGCGGTCGCGGAAAAGTCGAAAGCGAGGAGTCTACAGAGGCGGTCGTGGAAGAAAGAGCCGCGATCGCGGAAATTGGTTATGAGACGCGCACGGGATTATTTTGTTTCCTTTCATCCGAAGATTTGCTTTTACCTTTATTTCTTTTTCTTTTATTCCTTTTATTCCGATTATTTTATTTCCTTTTAGATTTCAATTGTTATCTTTAGTTTTAGTTTTTGTTAGGTTTTATAACCTAATTCCTAGAGCCTTTTCATGATCTAGTTTTACATTAGTTTTTCCTTTTGAGTTTTACGTTTCAAGACTATGAAGAACTAAGCAACTTTTGCTTAGTCCGACGATTGAAGCCTTCGTTTGAATAATGGTTGTGAGGTTATAACTCTATTTCTTTTCCTTTGAATGTATTGATTCTCTTGTGCTTCATCCCATTGATTCTTGCTGATTTGACTGGCCTGATCATCTAGTTGATATTAGTAATTGTCTATTGCTAGGGTTTGGTAATTACTGTTTGAGTTACCTAATTCATGAGTAGCAACTGTAATATTCTAAGAACTGTTTGGACTGGTTTATTGTAGAGAGAATTAATTCATGCAATTGTATGACTGTTTGCTACTCTTGCATGTATCTATTGAAATTCTGGTGCTTCTTGCTGCTGTTGAATTGAATCTAGAGGTTTTCCTGGTTATTTGATAGTTAGTATTCTCAGGGTCTGTTTGTCCTATTTATAACTTAAGAAAAGGAATAGAATATTCATAAGAAGGAATAGAGATAATCTAGGATCAACCAATCGAACGAATGGTGGATATTTGTCTGGCTAAGTACCTTTTCCCAATTGATTACAACCTTTGCTTTACTTTATTTAGTTTAATTGCAAACAAACCAACAAAACCCCCTTTGTCACTTTGGCATACATTTGTGCACTTAGAAAGATTACCTCCTCCCTGTGGGATTCGACCCTTGCTTGCCTACCATACTTAGTTAGGTTTTTGAGGATTTACTTTGATTAGGCATCACGACCTTAGCCTCTATCAATTATATTGATTCTCTTTGTGCTTCATCCCATTCATTCTTGTTGATTTGACTAGTCTGATCATCTAGTTGATATTAGTGATTGTCTATTGTTAGGGTTTGGATATTTCTAGTTGAAATCCCATATCTTGTGTAGCAACCGCAATTTACAGGAACTGGTTGTGAATGTTTATTGTGAAGAGAATTGATTACATGTCGAGTACTGACTAGTTGTTATGTATTGCATGTATCCTGCTTAATTCATATGCTTACTGTTGCCATTAGATTGAATCTTGATGGTTTCTTGATTGTTTAATGGTAAGTATTTTCAGGGCTGGTTGACCTGTCTATATACATAAGATCAGAATAGGAATATTCATTGGTAGGAATTGGAGATAATCTAGGATCAATCAATCAAACTCAAGTGTGGATATTTGTCTGGCTAAGTTACTTCTTACCCATTGATTACATCTTTTGCATTGATTTACATTGTTACTTGATACAAACCTAAATTCCCCCTTTTGTTACTATTGCCATACAACCTTTGCAATTAGGAAGATTGCTTACCTCCCTGTGGGATCGATCCTTATTTACCCTACTACGTTAGTTAGGTTTTTGAGGTTATTTGACAGGAGTCTACGACAAACCCCTCATCAGCCTTTGTCTATGATAACACTACATACCTTCCCTTGAATGTGGCACCGGGTGTGGAAGATTGTTTCTCTTTGTGATGGGGGCAGTGGAGCGTCATTGGCCATCAAGGTTCTCTTGACCACAAAGCACTCCCCCTCAGCCGCCGTGACTTGAACTTCTTCTTCATCAAACTGAGGTGGCAACTCTTCTTGCTCTTCCTCCGAGATGTAGTCACCATGTTCATTGAGGAGAACTTGCTTCCTTGTGGGGCAATCTCTAGCATAGTGGCCACGGCCAAGGCACTTGTAGCACTTCACATCCCTTGTACGAGACGCATCTTCCTTCTTGGTAATGGGCTCAGTTTTGGGTGCCTCACGCCTATATGGTGCCTTGGACGGGTCACTCTTCACCTCAGGCCGCTTGGATTGTTAGGAAGCTTGGTGTGATGTTGATGATGAACTCCAAGGCCTTGAGCTAGTCACACTCTTCTTCCTTTGTAAGCTTTGGTGCACTTTAGTAGCATAGTGCAACACTTCCTCCATGGGGGCCTCGTGGCTAAAATGTAAGTCTACAAGATGGCTCAAATCAGAATTTAAACCACCAATAAACTTAGATACAATATAGCTTTACGGGAGATGCATCTTGGATCTAAAAGCAAGCCTCTTAAGCTCTTTGTAAAACTCTTCCGGTGTACGACTCCCTTGTCTTACTCTCTCAAGTTGGATTTGCACTTTGTTGGTGTAGTCTTGAGGCACAAACCGGTAGTTCATGGCATCTCTAAGCTCCTCCCAAGTGGTGATGGGTGGATAGTTGTGGTAGAGACGCTCCTCTTTGTCTTCTTCCCACCAAGCCAAAGCATAGCTCTTGAAGTGGATTGTGGCGAGAGCAATGCGTTGGGCGTCGGTGTGTTGGTGGAACTCAAACATGGCCTCAATGGTGGATAGCCAATCCAGGTAGGCCTCCACGTCCGAAGTGCCTTCAAAAGTGGGAATGGTGAGCTTTATGCCATAGTTGGGCTGGCGCGCCTCTTGCAACGGTTGGCCATAGCGGGGTGCCTCGGGTTGTGAAGCCCTAGCGTAGGCATTGGGGCCTCTCGGCCTCATTTGTTCCGTGATCGCCGGCTGAGTATAAGGTCCCCGCCTTGGCATCATTGGTGGTGGCCCCATTGGTCGGTAAGGCCTTCGAAGCATGCCGTCAAAGAGAGATGGCCGGGTGATGGGCTCACGCCTAGGGGATAGTGGCGGCCGGGCGTCTGGCGAGAAAGGATTGTCAAAGTCCTCTTGAGCCGTGTCACGCCTGGCTTGGGTGCGGTCCCCGGTGCATCGTGAGGGCCCTAAACTATGATGCTCACTTTGGGCCTCGTCGTCAAATTGTGAACCCTCTTGGTGGTCCACAACACTAGCCCTTCTAGAAGTGCTCATCCTCTCTTCAAGTTTGGAGTCCATGGCTTAGAGAAGATCCAGCCGAGTCTTGTCATGGATGGCTTGGAGATCCTCTAGTGTAATCGGCCTCCCTAAAGAATTACCTTCGTTGGCCACTTTGTCTTTGCCACCAGCCATGTTACAAAGACACTCAAAAGATTAGTAAAAAACCGAATGGAAAAGATTGGAGAATTTACCTCGGCAAAGCAACTTCACTTGGCCTCCCAAAAGTTTAGGGGTCTCCACGTCCAACCTAGCTTGGACACAGTCACAAGGCAAAACACCTTCCCAAGTGTAGTCACTAAATTCAAGCCAATATCCACAAGGAAAGTTGAAATATTTCACCAATTATGGGTCATGGCTAGGAATGGTGTTTGGTCAAGGAAACTTAACTCCACATGTATGCTACACTTAGTCAAGATTTTCAAGCCTAACTCAAGTGCACAAAGGTACTAAGAACTCAACCCTTCACCAATTCAAGGATCCGAACAACACTTAAACAAAAAGAAAATTTCAGAAACTAACTCCCCTTTTTCTGGCTAAATAGCCTTTCTTTCTCGAGTTTGATGTATTTTTTTTTAAATAATATATGCTAAAGATTACAAAAATCACTCCCTTTGACGTAGTCCAAAGATACCAATAGTAACAAACACAACTCACTTAGCCACGTAGTAACAAGTCCGGGAATAGTTAGGGATTAAGCGCTTTTCCCGTTTTGTGACACTTGAGCAAACTTTATAGTATATTTCATGCAGCATACATGCTTAATTAAGCCAAGAAAGGAAGGTTTGTATTCAGTTTTGGGTCAAGGCTGAATTAAACAAGCATTAAATGTCCGAATTGATTGAAGAATTTAAACAAGTTTAATGACCAAATAAGGTTACATTTTGGGGCAGCCTTCAATGTCCCCCTCTTTAATTTGTCTTCCTCACTAGATATCAGCCAATACTCAAGCAAGAAAAACGCAGGCCAAAATTCAGAAGCACTCGACAACAACTCAACAACAATTCGGCTAGAGACAAATGATGACGAATTGCAAGCTTTTCTTATGGAAACAACTTGGAATTTGGAGACTAACCTTGAAGGAGGCTCTGATACCAAATGATACAGCCCAAGCACGGATCCGGACTGGTGCAAGGTAGTCTCGCCGTCCAAGCCACCGATGAATACTCCTTGTGAAGGGTAACCGAGAAGTGGCTAGAAGAACCACTTGAACGAGAGTTCTAGAGGGTGATTTGAGATGGTTTTGGAATGGTGATGAAGATGGGTAGCCTACTGAATCCGTTGGATAGGCTCACCAACAAACGCAATAGATTTCGTGGACAAGATCTAAGATATGCACACCTAGGTCTCAACCACAATGATTTGGATAAACACACCAAATTTGGACGTCAAAGCTTGAGAGTTTTTGATAGTTTCTTCTCTGTAAAAACTTGATCAAAATGTATGTTAAAACGTGTATGAAAAACTAAGGCAAAAATCCTTAAATAGTCTAGGTCAACTACTAAACAGGCCCCCGACAAAGACATGGAAAAACGACGCGGATGGAGCTGAATTTTGGATATGTGGGCCTGGACATCATCAGGAAGAAGCCCACCAAAAATGCGCCCAAACGCATGAGGAATCTGGGAGATCGCCTGGTGGCATTGTCATGACATTGCCGACGCCGACGTTGTGGTTGTCATGTTGTAGCTATCGTCAGTCCACCGGGCACTCCGCCACTTTGCTCGGCCAACCTGGGTTCCTTGGCACTCCTTGGTTCCATGAAGGCTATAGGAGGAGTTGGAGGCTGGTTGGGGTAGTCGGGCTCGATGAGTGCCGCAACTCTTCTTCTTGTGTCGGCGCCTTCACTTGGCAAAGCAAGGTCACCGAGGCGTCAAGCGTTTGGCCATGCACTCCTTGAGCTAATAGCCATATTTGGAGACCGTGGAGCAGCCTCCGTGCTTGGGACCGTGTGATGGCCCCCCGGAGGCTAGTCGTTGTTGACGCGGTCTTGCTTGTCGCGCGCTAGCGCTTGGGCGTCGGATCTTGTGACTGGCTTGGTGGGGGCGGGCCAGACTTTGGTCGGCACACTTCCGGTAGGTGGCTCCTTCTCATATGGAGGAAGTTGGGTGTCGAAGGCCGCCGGGTTTGGAGTAGAGTCGCCGAGCGACTTGTCTTGCCCTAGCTCTGGCGCCGGCGGCGGCTAGTCCACTTGAGGCGAATTGGCATTCGCATCAGTACCCATGACAATGCCATGATATGCAAAGAGAGGACCAAGAGGTGGCATGACAAACATATTGTGCCTAAGAAATTGCATGAAGGCGATCTTGTTTTTCTTGTCAACTCTAGGCTCAGGCGCTTTCTGGGCAAACTAAGGTAAAAATGGAGTGTACCTTTCCAAGTGCGCAAGGTAAACTCTCATGATGCAGTTGATATATGAATTGAAGAAAAGGGTATAAAATAACCATTAAATTTAAAATTTTATAAGTATACATTTGTCCTTTTATAATAAAAAAAGTTATTGTATTTTTTAAGATATAAAAATTAAACAAAATAATTTAAGGTCAAATTAGTTCTTATAATATTTTCTTAAAAGAAATATTAGAAATGTATAAAAGGGATAAATACAAATGTATTTTATATGTTTATTTGTCCAACATATAATTTGACATATTAAAATGGGATAATTAATTACGCTTTAAAAGTTTATGTTTAAAGTGTAAATTATTAAGGACGCAAATACCTTGATTTATAAAGTTTGGGCTTTTTTTATAAGTAAAAATTAGACCGGAGAACCACAAAGGAAACGGTTTCTCAGTCTATAGAATCGTTACGGATGAGAACTACAAGCTCTGTATTGACTCGAATATCTTCCAAGGAACTCCGCTGACCCAGCTTTGCAACGCAATCGGTCACTGCGTTTGTTTCTCGAAAGATATGACAAATCTGCACTGAAGAAAATAGTTGTAAAACACAAAGGTAATTGTTGGGCCCAACATGCTCCAAAGGAATCGGTACAAGCAGATTGTGCCAAGGTCCAAGCAAAGAAGAAGGCCGGAAGAGACTAGAGAGAAGCATCGGACACTCTTCGAACGCATGGGATCCGACCAGCTCCGAAGATTTTGCCTAAAGCATTAATTGCTCAATCAAGGGCAAACGGTAAACACATTGAGTACAAGATTGCGATGACATTCAAGAGGGATCCCAGAGATCACGCATGGAATAAATGGAGAATATTACGAAGGTAGTAATGAACGAAAGAAGAAGACACCATAAATAGACCACGAAGAAACGATCGACAAAAAACACGTCCTCGGGCAACACTCATTCACTCAATTCTCCAAAAAGCTTACCAGCACATCCGCTCCCACTCGAATCCCCTGGGATACTACCCGATCATAGCCGGTCAAATCATCAGAACCGCTTGTCGAACAGGACTTGATCTCTTACTCTTCAAGGATAAGTTGTACATCAATCCGATTCTATCATCATTTGATCAATATACCATATTACAATATTGCATCTATTCTTTACGTGGTTGATTGTTTATTTGGTTTGGATTTATTTTATATTATCCGATCGACTCGTTACCCCGTCTAAGGCGATTTAGGTCGATCGATCTTTTCGCCCCAAAACAATTTGGCGCCCACCGTGGGGCAACTTTCCGATCACCATCTCAAAAATCCTCCAACCATGAATGTTAACCCGCCTACCGGTACAGAGGAGCCACGCCTCGAAGACGACTCCCAAACTCAAGGAAACACAATCGAAAACCCTACTCCGAACCAACTCCAAGAGCTTGCCCAAAAAATGACTACCCTACAAGAAGAGCTCGCACAGCAACGCCAAAAGACCGGAGCCTTGGCTACCTTATCCACCCAATCTGAGACCGAGATCGCACAACTAACCCATGAAAATGAGTCTCTTAGATTAAAGGTACAATCAATGGCTTCTGGATCCAGGCAGATGCCCATCCATAGCAACATCCAGACACGTCTTAACATGGATAGCGTCGAGCTGACTCCCCCGAGCGTCCGACGCCCCGGACATACTGAGGGTACATCTCGAACTCCTTTGGTCAATCCATTTTCGACTAACAATATTACTCTTTCCACACCGATCGGGTCAGTAGGAACTCGAATTGGCGAACCGCAGGTCACCAATCCTCCCGATATCCTGGCTCTCGTCCAGCAGACGCTCAGTCAGCATATGGCACTCGACGACCGCATCGCTAGAATTCTCGGAGTTCCGCAACCGATCGAGAAAGAAGCGTCAGACGGATACAAGGAATCTCCATTCGTCGAGGAGATCGCCAGAGTCGAAATCCCAAAGAAGTTCAACCTTCCTAGCATGAAGACTTTCGACGGCACCAACGATCCAGATGATCATATTTCTCTCTATAAACAAAAACTAATGACTGCATCTGTTCCAAGGGAGAGCCGCGAGGCTGTCATGTGCAAAAGCTTTGGCACGACTCTCGCGGGTCCCGCACTGACCTGGTTTATGCGTTTGCCTCAGGGAACGATCGCCTCGTTTGCGGATCTGGTCAATTCCTTCAAGATCCAATTCGCCAGCAGTCGGAGGCTCGAAAGGCAGTCGAGTGATCTCTATCGAATCACCCAAAGGTATAATGAACCTCTCCGAAGCTATCTTAATTCTTAACAGGTACAATAAGGAAAAAGTCACGATCCTCCATTACGACGTCACCACCTCCATCGAAGCCTTCAGACAAGGTCTGATCAAGGACAACAACCTTTACAACGAGATTACCAAGTACCCATGCAGAAGCTTCGAAGATGTCCAAGCCAAAACCATGGCCGAGGTACGTTTGGAAGAAGATAGAGAATCACAAAAAGTGTCCCATGGACCCGACCAATCCGATCGCAAATCCTCTTCCGATAACCGCTGAGACAGACGTCATCACCCCTACCCTCGCAATCGAAATGAGCAGAGTCAGGTAAACTCCTTCCAAGATAGGTCTCAAGATTGGAGAGATGGTCCGACGCTGCCTCCTAGGGTTCGATCTTACAACTTCAGCGTTTCCGTGTCAGAGCTCGTCAAGAGTTTCGGTAAATATGGAAAAGAAGTAAGATGGCTCCGAAAGAGCGACCGACCGGACGTCAAAAAGGACATGAGCAGGTGGTGCGAATTCCATGGTGACCATGGTCACTCTACGGACGAATGCATCGCCTTACGCAAAGAGGTCGCCAGGTTACTTGTGCAAGGTCTCTTGCGCGACGTGATCTCGAAACGGGCCAAAGCTACCATAGAGCGACGAGATCAGGTAAAGCAGGATAAACCTCCATCTCCTGTCCATACAAAAATTATCAATACCATTTCAGGGGGCTCGGACGTATGTGGGAACACGTACTCCGCAGCCAAAAGACATGCGAGAGAAAGCAAATGCAGTAAACCCGAGATGCCAGGGCTCAGACAAACCAAGGTCTCCGACCTCCCAACGGTCACGTTCGACGAGTCCGATGCCGACGGGTCGGAAAACCATCATGATGGTCTGGTAATCTCTTTGTCTATTGGGAACTGTTTGATACGTAGAGTACTAATTGATACATGAAGCTCGACCAATCTCTTGACCTTCGACGCCCTCAAAGGGTGATAGGTGTCATTTCATGCACCTTTACTAGCAACTATTAGCATTATTTGGAGGAGTTTATGATCAGATTTGAGGCTAAGTCTGTATTCCAGAAGTTGTGGAGAGAAGTGGAGATATCCAGGGACTTACAGCTTAGATGGAGATGATGAAGATGGATGAGGTTATGCTGGAGTTTATTGGAGAAGACTACCAACAATTGGTAGTAATAAAGAGCAGAAGAGAAGAAGAAGAGCTAAAGAAAGGACTAGGCGAGTGTCACCGCCCCACGCCAGAGCCACCGCGACCCGGCGGTGGGTCTCAGAGAAGAGTGATGGCCGCGCCAGAGAAGAAGCCACCGCCCCGCGGTGGATCTCACCGCCCTGCGGTGGGCACGTCACGCCTCGCGGCCAGCGTAAGACTTTATTTCCTTTATTGCATTTCGGACTTTCTTATTTTTATTATTTTATTTCCTTTGTTATTTTCATTAGGTTAACTTATTTCCTAAACCTATTTAAGACCTCTTTCTAGGTCTTGAGTGGGGAGCAAGACATCAGATTTCTATTATCGTTATTTTTTTCATTAGGGTTTCATTTGCATCTGAATGGAGCACTAATTTTCCCTTGTTCTACTAGACCACTACTACAAAATATGCTTTTTAGCCCGGGCGTTTTCCATTATATAGCCCGGATATAGCTAAAAAGGGTCCGGGCTATTGGTTGGTGTGATAATAGATCAAATAGCCCGGATCCATTGTCACACGCATGGGCTATATTCCTTCACATAATTTGGGGCGCCCCAAATTATGTGAAAGCATATAGCCCGGGCGTGTGACAATGGGGTCCGGGCTAAATAACCAAGACTTTTTAGCCCGGACCTTTGGGTATCCGGGCTAAAAAGTCTAGTTATTTGCTAAAAAACAAGAGGACCTCTTAACCCGGATCTTTAAAGGTCTGGGCTAAAAAGTCCTCTTTTCTGAAAAAAATAGAATGCAATAACGCACCATGCTGGTATAATCAAGGAATTCCATTAAAATGAAATAAAAAGAGAGAAATTAAAAAGGTTTGAAGCAACAATATCATTATATACATCCTCTCAAAATCTAAATAGAGAGAGGACAATGTCCTTGACAATAGGACAATCCAATAAGAGCACCTGGACAACAGGAAATCCATATCCTTGACAAACGCAATCACTGGTTACAGTTGCGAGTCTTATATTCCAAAACGATGTGAATACCTCTCTTTAAGCTTTGAGCTGGATACGGGTGTTGAGCAAGATGTTTCATACTTTTTCTGAATATGCAAGATGTTTCATACTTTTTTCTGAACATGTAACAGGGGTCTTAGTGTTGAATGCTAACAGGATAGATAAGACTATGGATAAAAAGTGGTTAGACTCAATTTCGTTTATAAGAAGTGGTAATATGCAAAATACCATTATCTTACTTACAGTGTTGCATAATTTACGCTTTTACCAAGAAGATTGAATGTGTAAACAAGGAGTGACAGGTTTCAGGTTGTTAACTGGGTTTTTATTACATGCATAAGAAAAATAACCAGCAAACATTGATAAGGACACTGGCTATAAAGGACAACGACAGGAGACATTTCTTACCTCAGTTCCCAGGGCAAATTTCGCAAACTCGAAGACACCCATGGGCCCATTCCAGATTATCGTCTAGGTGGTTTCTAAAGCTTCGCTGAAGGATTTGATAGAGTCAGGACCAATATCCAATCCCATCCATCCATCTGGAATTGCAGATGCTGGCACAATCTGAAAAGGTGTCCATCATATTTATTAAGAACCATTACAAGCCAGCTATGAAATTGCATTCAACTCTATGATTTGCAATGCCTTTACAGCATAGGATATCCATATCACAATTACATATGTCATTCACAAACAATGTGTTAACAAACATTAGTCAAGAAGGGCTACCTTTCCATTACTCTTGCAAGTTCTCTAAATGTTGATAGACAAGTTGTGTTGCCCAAGGAAAATATCCTGATGCTCTCAGCATTCTATCTGACTTTGAGTAGAAAGCTACAATATTTAAAGACAAACAAGGTAAACCATTAGTACAGAGAACTTAAAACAACAAAATATCTCAGGATTCACTGGTGAAAAAAACAACCAAGTATTACTATATGCCTTGTGATGGAATATGCACTAACACCCCGACCTTAGTTAAAGCGAGAAAGAAATGTGATTTATTTCAATTCTATCCTCAAAATTTTAAAATAGTGATGTGATTTTTCTACAAGATATTTTCAGAAATCAGTTATATTGGAACAAACATGAAAATACACTTATGCAGAACACCCCAAAAACAAGCAAGGCAATGCTTGAAGCAAGAGCTTACCACCACGTGTCTATGTTATATGTTAGTGACAAGTCTTGCACAATAGTCGTCTCAACAAACTGCAATTCAACACGCATGACAAGTCTAATGTGATCCACTTGGATTAGCACAAGCTAATTACAAATGTCCTAGCATTAAGGGATGCAATGATCCCAGCCTTTGCTATAGAAATAGTTTGTTGTTTCATCATCTAACAGAAAAGGAAACCTTGTGAGTGTTCCCAGTGGGTGATGACAAGTAAATTCAGATTTTGATATGAAACTATACATTTCAATGACAGAAGAAAATCTTACTTCATGTAGCATGGTTCTTGCACTGTCTGACATCTTGTCAAACTCATCAATGCAGCAGATATACAGGAGAGCGACAGTAAAGGCATATTTCACAAAACTAGAATGACAAATAACAGAATAAGTGTAAGCTCTCATAACTCGCCAATAACAGCAACCCCTTATTAAGCCAACAAAAACCCTCATAACTCACCAATAACTGCTTCACTTACTCTGGTTTCTTCTTTGACTTCTCTAATGGCTGCGTCACCAGTGTCTTCTCCCTGAAAATTACATCATTCAGTACATAAACCATAATGCAGAATTGTGTAGAATTAATGGATAAATACCTCATTGGCAACTCTAGTGGGGAATTTCCACACGCCCAATTTTCTTAACATGCCATTCTTCTCTTGGACTACCAAAACCTACAAAATCAACTAATCAGTAACATATCCATAACCAAAGGCATGGACAAGAAGAAGAAAAATAGGCGGAGTGTTAGATTTAGCTATGTCAAATAGTAGGTTATCGGCTTATACTCAATAGTGAAAGTCATTTTGGAACAGTCTACATCGGTGCCAAACTCTAGGCACCAATCAGAATTAACAAAATTTTTTTTAAAGATTCCAATTTAAAAAGGGATCAGATCACATAACAGATTCAAAGATATTGTTGAAGCTGATCTTAATGTAGGAACAACCAAAACCTAACAAGTGCATTTCTATACTAAAAAGCATCACAAAACTAAACCCGAAAATCCTCTTTTTCAGTGCTTATGTGTTTCTTTCAATCATCTGAGTGTTAGCTTTGTTGCCATTTTGGACTTGTACATTTTATAACTATAATCACAACAAATATGAGTAAATTACCAGAACAAATAACACATGGCCAAGTAATATGAGAAAACAGTGACAGTGTAACACCAAAAATAATAAGAGAATTTACATAGCCATTGAACTGTTGCACAGCTGCTTTCGCTTCCTCAACACTAGACATGGTCACGGGTCAATAAGCAGCAAACAAGTATTGACCTTTGTTAAATCTTCGCATCTCTGTCCATGTAGTAATGGTATCACTAGTACAAGATAATAAGGCTAGTAAACCATCTACCAAACAATGAGAAGTGAGAATCTAGAGTATAGAGGCGGCATAACTGTTCTAACCTATTGTAAGAAAGGATAACAATTAAAAGGGAAAAAACAGATGCATACCCATACATCATTGCATCATTATAAAGAGCTTCCCTTATCATAGGAAGAGGAGCGCGCACTTTGTCTCCATCGCTCAGTCCAGCATATTCATTTTTTATGTCCTTTCCTGGAGCATTGTATCACAGAAGAACGATAAAATAGCAAGCCCTCCTTCATTTCCCACATAAAATAGCTGAATAGCTTCATCAAGCTTCCAACTTGTTGCCTAAATAATTTTCATTTTTCAACATGCAAGAGCACCCATTTCAAATCAGTAAGAAGAACAATTATTTTTGCACATTTGCAGACTGCTTACAACATGAACTATCACAACACAAATTTTGAAATTTGACCATATTAGATTTGTTTTCTATAACACTTGTGAGGTTCCAATGTGAATTGAGATGATCTGCAACCATCAAAGCGATCATCTTTTGAGATTTCATGTGCAGGAACAAATAAGGCACAGATGCTCAGAAATAGGGTTGATTGGTTGATCCACAGTTTTTGGGTTTTCTTGTCTTTTCTGTTGTTTCCCTTCTTTATTTTTGTTGTTCAATACTTCCTCTATAAATTTGTAAATTGACTAATCCTAAAGAGATGATAAATAGAATAGACTACCTCCACAACTACAAGAGAACAGTCAACCAAGATCTACTACATCAATCGCGGTCAACATTTAAGCCGTTTTACCAATTCAGATCACTGAAAACCTTCAATCAAATTATCAACCAAATAAAGCTAATCCGCACCTGAAAACCTACTACTGTTTCCACTAAACAATGTTCTACAAGCACACATCCATAAACCATCAACACTTGACCTAAAAACCTCAATGTTCTCACCCGCAAAATTAGAAACTACAAATCTCACCCATCAAACCATTATATATAACCTGGAGAAATTGACGGGCTATAGAGCCCAAACCCTCTGCTCCTTCCAGTCGCTTTATCATCTATAGCCTACAGTAACATAAAATTTAAGCACTATAGAACTGATGGTAACACCAATAACAAGCACATTCAGCAGTATTTGCGCTTCTTAGAAGAGACAACAGAAGAGATAGAACAGGACAACCCAACCTTAAACCAGTATAGCTACTAGAGCAGTGGGATTGTATACAAAATCACAAATACTAATATACGTTCTAGATGAAAAGGCTCCTTCAAAAAGTCAAAGAGATTATACATGACAAACAACACCTAAAAACATCAATTGCATCCTGATACTATGAAATCACAATTACGCACTACAACATACACAATCACCACAAGCTAACATTTACAATTTACTAGAAGAATGCATACCTCGACCATCTCAACATTACCAGCGGTCTCGAACAAGCCAGCGAGCTGAGTGCTGTCGGTGCTGAAGGGAAGGTTACCGACGAAGAGCTTAACGTCAGGGGAGATTCCAAGGTCGTTGAAGACCTCCTCGTCCTCGTCATGCTCAACCTCCTGTCACTTTCTTCTCAATACCCCAAATCGTACACGTGGTGTCGATGCTGGAAGTCCCAATCTTGCGTGGCTCCGTCTCGTTCCAGTCGAAGTCCCAATCTTGCGCGGCTCCCCACCCTAAATTGAGATCGAGTAACAGATGTGGCTAAGCCGACTGAACACCAGCCAACTGAAGCAGAAGAAACAAAGAAAAGGAGCACCAATCGACCATAGAAACTTTGAACAAGAGCACAAGCCAATTGAAGCAGATGAAATCTAGCGCTATAGTGCTCCAATTGAAGAAGAGATATTGTCGGCTAAAAAAAAAAAAGAGATATTGTGGCGGGGATTAACTGGAATGTTAGGGCTTTAGACTTGATTTTTACTTTTTAACGAAGAATCGCAAAGCCCGGACCAACCAACTGAAGCAGATGAACAGTAGAGCTTCAATGGAAAAAGACAAATCGTTGGGACGAAGTGGACTAGGGTTGTTTAGCGAGAGATATCGATGAAGTACTGGAAATAACTCTTATTTTGTTTGATTAAAAATAAAAATAAAATCAATTTAAACCAGTTGGTCATATGTCCGGGAAATATAATGTAGCGATGCATGATTAAATAGCCCGGGCTTTTACATGTTGGGTATGCTCCGTGCTATTTTCTTTTGAGGGGAATAATAATGAAACTTAATATCCCGGATATTAAGCATTGAAAACACGCCCGGGCTATTTTCTTACCGCGCTCAAAATGCTACATATTAAATAGCCCGGGCGTATCACAATATATCCAGGATATTTACTTGTCCCAAAACAAATATTTGTAAATTTGTATTATGGTAACCACTTAATAGCCCAAATATAAGTGATCCGGGCTATTTTATCACGGGGTAAAAGGTGATTTTTGTAGTAGTGGATGTTTGAAGCAATACAGTTGATGTGTTTGTGAGATTTCTATTCCTTGTTCCTATTCTTATATGTATTGGTTTGATTCTCTTGGTTATATTGAATATTGATTCATTGTTATTCTTTATAGCCTGATCAACTAGGTTGAGTAATATTTATCAATTGCTAGGGTTTGCATATAGTGGAATACGAGTGCATATCTAGTAGCATACACGATTGTTGCATATAGTGGAATACGAGTGCGCAATTATGAGTGAGAATCATTTGCATGTTAAGTAGTAAGGTTTTCTTCTATTTGCATGTATCCTATATCCTTGTGTGCATTGCTATTGCTTTATTAGTGGTAAGGTTTTCTTCCATTGATATTGTAGTAAGTACTATCAACAACTGTCTGAATTGGTAGTTAATCAAGATTAGGGTGGGAACAACCATAAGAATAGTGAAAGAACTTGGATTTAATAGATTTCGGTGATTAAATTATATCTCTGTATTATGGATCTCGCTCTAGCGGAACTTCTTTCCCCAATCATATTCTCAAGTCAACTTAACATGTTTACTTTGCTCTGTTTGATAACCAAAACCCCCATTTCCTTGTTACTTGTTAATCATAATTGCATACTTCATCAGATCTTCCATGTGGATTCGACCCTTACTTGCTTGCTATACATCTGTTTAGTAGGTTGTTAGGACTTTTACTTTGACTAGGCCATTCAACGATATTTGCATTGCATATTTCGGCCACGTCAAATTTGGCACCGTTGCCGGGGAAGTTTTCTGTTTTTGTTGTGTGTTTTTGTGATTGATTTTTGGTGGAGACCTATCTTATGGTCGACACCCGTAGTACTGACTCCCCTCTAGCTGCTTTTGATCCAGAAGTCAACAGAACATTCCGTGCGAACCTACGCGATCAAGGAGAAGAAGAAGTAGAGGTTGAGATCGTTGAGCCAGTTGATATTCCGCCTGCTGAAATGGCCAGAACTCTGAGAGAGCTGACTGAACCGAACATCGGAGCACAACCCTTGGCTGTCGTCATCCCTGCACTTGATGAAGGGGTGAACTTTGAGCTGAAATCTGGAGTTGTTGCTTATCTCCCGAAATTCCATGGTTTGAGTGGAGAGGACCCGATATCTCATCTGGGTAAATTCCACAATGTCTGCATGACTATAAAGCCAAGAAATATGACGGAGGATCAAATCAAGATGAGAGCCTTTGGTTTTTCTTTGCTAGACTCTGCTAGCGACTGATATTATCACTTGCCGCCAGGGACCATAGATTCCTGGACTAAACTGCACAAGGCGTTTCTTGACAAGTACTTCCCAACAAAGAAGGCGAATGCTTTGAAAAAGGCAATTGCTAACATTGAGCAGGGTGGTGATGAGACGCTATATGACTATCTTGAGCGGTACAAAAGGCTTTGCTCTAGCTGCCCGTTCCATGGATACGCCAAGCAGGACCTTGTTCTCTACTTGCACAATGGTCTGCTCGATCAAGAAAGAAGGATGGTTGACGATGCATGCGGTGGAAGCATTCTGAATCTGACACCGGATGCAGCCATGGAGAGATCCAGGAGATGAGTGAGAGTACCAGGAGCTTTGGCAAGACTTACCAGAGAAAGGCGGTCAATGCTGTGACCCTTGCAGGACCTAGCTTAGTGCTGAATGAGCTAGCTGAGTTGAAGGAGATGGTGAAGAGAATGGCAAATCAAAACACTCCTCAACAAGTCAAAGCATGAGGGATTTGCTATGATCAGTTCTACCCTACCGATATTTGTCCTCAGCTGCAGGAGGAAGGTACTGCTGAAGTGAATGTTGTAGGAGGTTACGGACCCCCTAGACCGCAGTTTGGTGGATAGCCTAACTACAATCAGAGAGGGCGAGACCATCCAGGTTTCAGGTGGAGCGATCCACAAGGTGGTCAACAGCCAGCACAACAGCAGTACCAGCAGAGAGTCTCGTACCAACAGAGGCCTCAGGGCCAAACCTCGGGTGCTTCTACTGAAGAGATGCTCAAGACTCTGACTCAGCACTTTGCCACTCATGTTCATGCTACTGAGTCAAGCATAAAGAATACGGAGAGGCAGATTGGCCAACTTGCTGATGTTGTGACAAAGATTGACCAGAGGACATCAAACTCCCTGCCATCTCAGACTATAGTAAATCCGAGGGAGAATGTGAGTGCCATCACCCTCAGAAGTGGTAAGCAGCTGGTCGTTCCTCCTATTGCTGAAGAGGAGAACGAAGTTGAAAAGGAGAAAATCAATGACCGTCCTGCGGTGGACTCCACCGCGACCCGACGGCGAGTGGAATCTGAGACCAGGAAAGAAGGATGTCAGTCACCGCCCCGCGGCGACACTCACCGCGACCCGGCGGCAAGTCTCAGTAATCCCACCGTGACCTCACCTCCCCGCGGCGATGATCACCGCCCCACGGTGAGCCTACCGCGACCCTGCCTCCAAAATCCCAGCTCTGCCGATGAAGTCTGTGGTGATAACTATGTTCGTCCGGTGTTTCCCCCTCTTGGTTCTGAGAAGCCACCAACACCTTTTCTTGAGGCACTGAAGGCTAGAAGGGTCGCCGACGACAGTGATCTGTTCGAGACGTTCCGAAACTGTGAGTTGAACATTCCTCTTCTCAAGCTTATTAAGGTTGTTCCTCGATATGCCAAGTTTTTGAAGGAGTTGTGCACCGTCAAGAGGACACAAAAGCTGAAGATCCAGAAGAAGGTTCCGGTTGGTGAACATGTCTCGGCGGTATTTCAAAGGCGTATGCCTGAGAAGTGCAAGGATCCAGGTACGTTCACTATTCATATTGCTATAGGTGAGCATCGATTTGAGAAGGCCTTGTTAGACTTGGGTGCCTCTATTAATGTTTTGCCTTATTCATTGCTTGAAGATTTAGGAGTACGACCTTTGCATGATACGAATATTGTGATTCAACTTGCTGATGGTTCTTGTGTGCCCCCTAAGGATATTGTGGAGGATATTCTTGTTAAGATAGGTCCCTTAATTTTCCCTGCTGATTTCTTCGTTATGGATATGGACTATGATGAGCAGGTTGCTCCCGTTATGTTAGGTCGACCTTTTATGAAAACATCCATGACGAAGATTGATGTGGATAGTGGTACTTTGTTTATGGAGTTCGATGGAGTAATCTTTTAGCATAATATTCATAAGGCCAACTCCATTGAATTACCTCCCCCTTGCTGCATTAGTGATATTGATAACCCTATTTAGGAAAATGTTAAGCCTAGTGTAGTGGAGACCATAGTTGATTTTTCTGCTATTGCTGAACCTTTTGAGTTGCATGCGTTGCATGAGTATGATGTCTTGCTTGATGACATAGGAGAGTCTATTCCCTCTAATTTGGGCACTTGCCCCCTACACTAACCATACAAGGCTGTAAGCCTTCATCTAGTGTCGTGTAGCATGATCAGGTCAAGCCCTATCGGCCCCCACATCGCTCTAAGTACGGGGGAGATGCTCCAAAGGAAGCAATTATGGAGTCATTGGCCAAGAGGGAGCATGGTCTAAGGTCCAAGCCTTTCCATGGACGGTCCCAGCAAGAAGAGTTAAGTAAGAGGATTCCGAGGGGATCCTGTTCTAGGTGGTAGTTGAATTGAAGTACGTCGAGCCAACGACGTTAACTAAGGCGCTGTCCGGGAGGCAACCCGAGGTAGTTTTCCTTAATTTTTCTTTTCTCTTAGATTAATTTCGTAGTTTCGTTTGCTTTGTTTCGTTCGCTTGTCACTAACATTTCAGGTACGAAAGTAAATGGAGAGGAGACGGTGCTCCCAATTACCTCACCGCGACCCGGTGACAAGTCCACCGCCCCGCGGTGGATGTCTGGTATATCTTCTCAACTCCGAAAAAAAAAAAACTCCCCGAAAAAAACCTTAAACGGGGAGCAAAAAAAAAAGTGGTAAATAAGGAATTGACGGATTGGGCCCTTTTGGCTGAGTTTTCTCTTTGGGCTTTGCACATCACCGGCCCCATCAACCCTTTTTCCTATTCCCTAACCTAGCCTCCACTCTCACAAACACTCCATACCCAACCCCCTCTCAAGCTTTTCCAAGCCAATTCCCCATTTTCCTACCATACCCTCTTGTTCTAAGTCCGAATCTAGCCTTCAATTTCATTAACGTTGAGTTTCTTTGCCTAATTTGGAGTCTAGCCTCACAAAAGAGCCAAACACAAAGACCCCAACGCATCGCGTCACCCACCACCGCGTCGCCTGCCACCGCCCCGCGGCGACCCCCACCGCGACCCGGCGTGAAGTCCCAGTTTTCCCACCGCGACCCGGCGGCACATCCACCGCCCCGCGGCGAGGTTACCAGGCTGTGTTTTTCGCTCGTTTTGTAAGTCCTCTTTGGTCGCCTTCTGTTTTGAATATCCAAATTCATTACTTATGGCACCTAGAGGTAGGAAGCAGGACGCTACGAGGGATGAGAATGAGGTGTATAACGTTGTGAAGGAGAGGAAGGTGTTGGCTACTAAATTCTTTGACAAGCCGACATTGATTGAGTTTGGTATGTTGGAGTGTGTATCTCTTTGTTTAGCAGAGTGTGGCCTGGGGACTTTCCTGAATAAGTCCGCTGATGCTTACCCGGAGCTGTGCTACCAGTTCATTGCCTCTTGTAAGAGGTATTCTGATGGTTCCACTGACAAGAGGTTGACGAAGATCACGTTCAAGTATAATGGTCGTGAGTATGCTTTGTCTGCTAGTGCGATTCGTGATGCCCTAGGCATTACAAAGGAGCCATTCGATGGATGGTCTAGTGGCCTGATTGAGACGGATATGATGGATTTTTGGCAGGCGGCCACGAATAGGCAGTTCAAGAAGGGTCAGGAGGTGAATTCGAAATTGGTGAACCCTTGCTTAAGGTTGATCCACAAGGTGTTGATGAGAGACTTCTTTGGCCATGCTGATGATGGTAAGGTCCCTCTGAAGGATTTCCAGTGGTTTTTGAGCATCTTGTCTATTGTCACGTACACCCCGTATTGGGCTAGTTTGTTTCTGAGTTCCTTGAAGAGGATTCGTGATGGTGAGCCACGTGATATCTATGGGGGTGGTTTGATCACCCTTCTTTGTGCTGAGATTATTGCCACTGATCGTATTCCTCGGCCTGTTGCTCATGCGGTGTATGACATGGCGCACATGAGAGTGTGCTCGATGCTAAAGCCATTGGGCAGGGATGGTGATTTAGTTTGGTCTTCATATGATGGTCATATTCTGATTCTTCCTCGGGTTTTTACTTATTCCCCTTCATTTGCGGATTGGTGGATTCCCAGTGATGGGAGAATTATGGCCGATGCTACCCCTGCTGCTGCTCCTTCGGGTCCGTTTAGAGAGGGCCCTAGTGTTGGTGTTGATGCTGTTGCTGTTGATTCTGTGGGCGAGGATGCTCCTCTTCCTACTCAGTTTGATGCGCCTTCATCTTCTTATGGTCCTGCCACACCTTGGCAGGAGTTGTACGTAAGATTTGATGCATTCTCGGTGCAGCAGACTCACTGAAACACCCGAGTAGAGACCGGTCTGTAGACTTGGCAGACCCAGTTCTGTGCTGATGTAGATGAGCGACTAGACGCTATGGACGCTCATATGAGGGACTACTTTGGGAGGTTCCCTCCACCACCACCATCCGGCCCACAGTGAGTTTATTTCTCCTTTCCCTATTTCATTTGTTGTTCTCTTTTCTACAATTAGGACAATGTTCGGTTTAAGTATGGGAGAGGGATTTAGACTGTGCTATCTAGCTAGCTAGTGTATATAGCTTTGTGTTCTGTAATTTCCATTCAAGTATTGATTTCTAAAAAAAAAAATCGAAAAAAGCCAAAAAGATGTGAAAAGGGCAATCAAAATCCTGGGATGAGCTGAAAACCCGAAAGGGCGGTTCAGGTAAGAAGCAGGTAGTCCGACTGGTATAGACCGGTGCAAAATTGGACTGGAGTGATGCGAGTATATGTGAGATATCTAGCAAAATGAAATGAGTGGCTAGGTGAAAACCCGAGAGGGCGCCTGGGCAAAATGAGCGTAAAGAAAAAAGAGTGATTTTAGGATCATTCTGGAGGTTGGCATCATAAGAAGGGGAGTCATAAGGAGGATTCGGGTAGGCCACTCTGGAGCGATAAGGAGCTAGATTGGAGGTAGGATTAGAATAACCTTTACATCACTTGTTTTGGTTATCTGGAGCTGATTGTTGAGATGTTATAGTTGTTGGTGTCATATTTTCTTGTACTTCCTGAAACCTTGGTGTTTGATTAAGAGAGTAGGTTTATCATTAGCTTACTCGGGACGAGTAAAGGTCTAAGTATGAGAGAATTTGATAGGTGTCATTTCATGCACCTTTACTAGCAACTATTAGCATTATTTGGAGGAGTTTATGATCAGATTTGAGGCTAAGTCTGTATTCCAGAAGTTGTGGAGAGAAGTGAAGATATCCAGGGACTTACAGCTTAGATGGAGATGATGAAGATGGATGAGGTTCTGCTGGAGTTTATTAGAGAAGACTATCAACAATTGGTAGTAATGAAGAGCAGAAGAGAAGAAGAAGAGCTGAAGAAAGGACTGGGCGAGTGTCACCGCCCCGCGCTAGAGCCACCGCGACCCGACGGTGGGTCTCAGAGAAGAGTGATGGCCGTGCCAGAGAAGAAGCCACCGCCCCGCGGTGGATCTCACCGCCCCGCGGTGGGCACGTCACGCCTCGAGGCCAGCAGAAGACTTTATTTCCTTTATTGCATTTCAGACTTTCTTATTTTTATTATTTTATTTCCTTTGTTATTTTCATTAGGTTAACTTATTTCCTAAACCTATTTAAGACCTCTTTCTAGGTCTTGAGTGGGGAGCAAGACATCAGATTTCTATTATCGTTGTTTTTCTCATTAGGGTTTCATTTGCATCTGAATGGAGCGCTAATTTTCCCTTGTTCTACTAGACGTTTGAAGCAATACAGTTGATGTGTTTGTGAGATTTATATTCCTTGTTCCTATTCTTATATGTATTGGTTTGATTCTCTTGGTTATATTGAATATTGATTCATTGTTATTCTTCATAGCCTGATCAACTAGGTTGAGTAATATTTATCAATTGCTAGGGTTTGCATATAGTGGAATACGAGTGCATATCTAGTAGCATACACGATTGTTGCATATAGTGGAATACGAGTGCGCAATTATGAGTGAGAATCATTTGCATGTTAAGTAGTAAGGTTTTCTTCTATTTGCATGTATCCTATATCCTTGTGTGCATTGCTATTGCTTTATTAGTGGTAAGGTTTTCTTCCATTGATATTGTAGTAAGTACTATCAACAACTGTCTGAATTGGTAGTTAATCAAAATCAGGGTGGGAACAACCATAAGAATAGTGAAAGAACTTGGATTTAATAGATTTCGGTGATCAAATTATATCTCTGTATTGTGGATCTTGCTCTAGCGGAACTTCTTTCCCCAATCATATTCTCAAGTCAACTTAACCTGTTTATGTTGCTCTGTTTGATAACCAAAACCCCCCTTCCTTGTTACTTGTTAATCATAATTGCATACTTCATCAGATCTTCCCTGTGGGTTCGACCCTTACTTGCTTGTTATACATCTGTTTAGTAGGTTGTTAGGACTTTTACTTTGACTAGGCCATTCAACGATATTTGCATTGCATATTTCGGCCACGTCAAAGGGATAGGTCTGGGTGAAGATGATCTTATCAAGAAATCGACTCCACTAGTCGGATTCATCGGTGAAGTTAAGCACACTATTGGCGAAATCATTCTTACGACATACGCCGGAGGAGTAAACCAACAGGTGAAATTTTTAGTCCTAGACTGTCCATCTCCCTATATCTGCATTCTTGGCAGGCCATGGATACACGCAATGAAGGCGGTACCCTCGACGTACCATCAAATCATCAAGTTCCCTACCAAGTGGGGAGTTCAAGAGATCAAGGTAGATCAGAGGATGGCCAAGGAATGATATGTCGCCTCAATGAAAAGCGCGGTCGAGCCCAAGATCGCATAGCAATCACAGCTCGGTAAAGGATCCAGTCGATACGTCGAACCAGAGATGGAAAAACTTGACGAGATCGCACTAGATCCTTCAAAGCCAAACCAAACGGTAAGGGTCGGGTCGGACCTAGACGACTCGACCAGACAACAAATATTGGATTTCCTCCGATCTAATGTTGATTGCTTTGCGTGGTCACATGAAGACATGGTTGGAATACCTCCAAACATTATTACTCATAAATTGAATGTAGATCCATCTCACCCCCCCTGTAAAGAAGAAGCACAGGAAATTCGCCCCAGAGCGAAATAAGATCGTTGATGACAAAGTCAGGAGCTTACTGGAAACAGGAAAAATAAGAGAAGTCAACTACCCCGAGTGGCTGGCCAACGTGGTTGTGGTCCAAAAGAAAAATGGAAAATGGAGAGTCTGCATCGACTTCACTGACCTTAACAAGGCTTGTCCCAAGGACTCCTTCCCACTCCCTCATATCGACGCCATGGTCGACGCGACAGCAAGGCACGAAATGCTATCTTTCATGGATGCGTTCAGTGGCTACAATCAGATCCTCATGGAATCGGAAGACCAAGAGAAAACGACATTCGTCACAAGCCAAGGTATTTATTGTTACAAAGTAATGCCCTTCGGACTAAAAAATGCAGGGGCTACTTATCAACGACTAGTCAATAAGATGTTCAAAGATCAGATTGGTGACACAATGGAAGTCTACATAGACGACATGCTGGTCAAATCAAAAAAGAAAAAGGACCACATCGATCACCTCCGCGACAGCTTCGAGGTACTAAAAAGATATAACATGAAATTGAATCCTATGAAATGCTCTTTTGGAGTGTCGTCGGGAAAATTCTTGGGGTACATGGTGACACAAAGAGGAATAGAAGCCAGTCCGGAACAGGTCAAAGCCCTCATCAACCTCTGATCCCCTCGATTCGTCAAGGACGTACAAAAGATGACAGGTCGGATAGCAGCTCTGAATAGATTCATCTCGAAGTCGTCTGACAATTGCAAACCCTTTTATGACGCTCTCAAGAAGAACATGTCCTTTCAATGGACAGAAGAACATGAAGTCGCGTTCTAGGATTTGAAGAAATACCTGGTCAGTCCCCTGTTGTTGACCAAACCCAAAGACGACGAGCCATTATTGATGTACCTAGTAGTGTCGGAGTCCGCCGTTAGCGCAGTACTGGTCAGTGAAGAAGATTTTAAGCAATCGCCAATCTACTACGTCAGTCGAACGCTACTGCCAGCGGAGACAAGGTACTCGTCGTTGGAAAAACTTGTCCTATCACTGGTAATGGCATCGAATAAACTCAAACCATATTTCGAATCTCATACTATAATTGTCCACACTAACCATCCCATGAGAGCAATCATGAGGAAACCCGAGTTCACATGAAGAATGGCCAAATGGGCCATACACCTCAGCGGCTACGACATCGAATACGAGCCCAGGACGGCGATCAAGTCGCAAGCCTTGGCTGATTTTGTGGCAGACTTCAACCCAACCCTAGAACAAGAAGCCGCCAAAGAAGCAACACAGTTACTCGCGACAGAGGAAACAAGTAAATGGGAACTCCACACTGACGACGCGTCGAACGCTAGAGGATCGGGGCTAGGAGTCGTGCTGAAATCACCACAAGGGGACAAGATAGCCCAAGCCGTAAGATGCGAATGGGATGCGACCAACAACGAAGCTGAATACGAAGCATTCATATTCGGGCTCATTCTGGCACGTGACCTAGGAGTCCGAGAAATCGAAGTCATCTGCGACTCCCTCTTGGTCGTAAATCAAATACAAGGATCGTACAACGCCAAGGACGACAGAATGATAGCTTATATGGACGTGGCCAAGAAGCTAATTGACCAATTCTAAACGTTCGACATCAGACAAGTTCCCAGAGATCTCAACGCGCAGGCTGACGCACTAGCCAACTTGGGGTCCGTCTTGGACCCAAAGGAATTCCCAAACATCCCACTGGTACACATCACAACACTAGCTGTTCCAAAAACACCCAAGGATTTAAGTACACCTTTGGAAAAACTTGTCACGTTGGAGATAGGCGACCGACCAGAAGAAGACATCGACAACGATCATGACGACTGGACGCTACCTTACGTCAAATGGCTAAAAGACGACATCCTACCCAATGACAAAACGGAAGCAAAAAGGCTAAAGGTACGAGCTCTTTCCTTCGATATTATAAGTGACGTCTTGTTCAAAAGATCTGTCACATTGATACTCCTACGATGCCTCAAGACTCCAGAAGTCAGACGCATCTTACGATCATTACATGAAGGAGAATGTGGAAACCACACCGGAGGACGAAGCCTCTCAGGGAAAGCTTTGCGAATAGGATACTACTGGCCTACAATGAATAGAGACGCGATGGAGTACACCAGGAAGTGCGATGCCTGCCAATGACACGCGCCCGTTCCACATCAACCCTCGGAATTCCTCCATCCGACTTTGGCACCATGGACCTTCATGAGATGGGGGATGGACATCGTCGGGAAACTCCCACCTGCATCGGGCCAACGAGTCTTCTTCCTTGCCATGACAGACTATTTTTCCAAATGGGTCGAAGTTGAAGCCTACCGAGAGGTAAAAGATCAACACGTCATTTCGTTTATAAAACGCAATATCTTGTGCAGATTTGGCGTCCCATCAGAAATCGTATGCGACAATGGCTCCCAATTCATCAATCATAAGACTCGAGCCTTTTGCGACCAGTGGAACATCAGACTGGTCACGTCCACTCCTCGGTATCCACAATCCAACGGACAAGCCGAGTCTAGCAACAAGATCATCATCAATAACCTTAAGAAACGCCTCACAGGGGCTAAAGGAAAATGGGCAGACGAACTTCCTCTCATCCTCTGGTCCGACAGGACCACCCCAAAGAACACGACTGGACAATCAGCATTCTCACTCGTCTACGGAAGTGAAGCGATCATTCCCGCCGAATTTCTGGTTCCGACAGCCCGTTACAGTCTCCAGACGAATGAACAAAACGACGTCGAGCTAGCGCACAACTTGGACACGGTGGATGAGACTAGGGAAAGAGACAGAATTAGAATGGTCAAGTTTCAACAACAGGTCGCAAGAAGTTACAACAAAAACGTTCGAGCCAAAGTCTTCAAAGTTGGCGATTGGGTCCTTAGAAAGACATTCCAGAACACTAAGAATCCGACCGACGGAAAGCTCGCGCCTCAGTGGAAAGGTCCTTATCTCATCAAGGAAGTGGTCGGACAGGGAGCGTACCAGCTGGAGGTAAGAGACGGACGGCCGATCCCAAGAAGTTGGAACGCGACACATATGAAGCTATATCACTTCTAGACCAGCAAAGTAAGGCACTAACATTCTTTCACTTGTCATGTGCTATTCGTTGTTACCAACTCAATTCTATTTCATAAACCTGAGTACTCGCATCTAGCAAGGACATTTTCCTTGCGATCCTAAGTACAGGACGACATCAACATACACGCTGGATCCAGTCACAAACAAAAGTGCTTACACTACATTTACACGATCGATCGGAACACGGGGAGACGAATACCAAAGGCACATCGGCACACCGTCTGCCTTATACAATACATAAGGTCAAAACACCTTTATACATCTATGCAATAAAGACATATTGCTTTCCTCCTCGGCATAACACTAAGTCATGACTAAACATAAACATATACATTTGCATGCCTCCTTTTTTACACGACGCGGAAAGCCCTACTCGACAGAGCACACGGGCAAACCCGACACACAAATCAAAGGCGTCACGGCTATCTTCTCTAGAAGAATCCGACAAAACACACGAACACGAAACAAGTTCGACCCTTTGTAAAACAGATTACGTCAATAAAAGTCTAACCTTTTTTTTTACATCCATGCGACCCGCGATGGTGGATGGGTCGCCAAAACATATTGTCTGCACACATGTAGGACTTCAAGCATCCATAAGAAACACATTCTGCGACCCGCGATGGTGGACGGGTCGCCAAACCAGAAAACATTCTACCCACACGTAGGTGGGATCACAAGTCATTTACGAAAGAAGTCAAGAGTCAGGGGTCGCAGCGTTACCTTCAGTAGGAGCCGGGTTGGAAGAAGGTTGGGGCTCGATCAGCACGGTGTCGCCAGAATGGACCTCGTCTTCACAAGCGCTTTCGTCTGGAGACTCTTCTCCGACGCCGGCCAGCTGGAACAGCTCCAAACCAGGATTCCCCTTCGGAAACAGGGTACCCATGGTCTCCTTCTCCGCCTTCAAGTCCCGGGTCTCTTGTTTGCCCTCTTCAAACTCCTCGATCATCTCGACATACAACTTCAACGCGTAAAAAGCGCCTACGTCGCCTGCGACCCGACCAGCTTCGATCTTAGCCTGCTTCACCTTCTCTTCAACATTTGTCTGGCTCTCGCTGAGTTCCCTCCGATAAACATCCAATTCGTCTTGGCAACTCTTCAACTCCCTATTCAAGCGGCGCTCAGCGTCCCTAAAGCGGCTCTCGGCTCCTTCCACCTTGGTCTTCAAAGACGCCAGGTCGGACTCTGACCTAGCAGCCCAATCCTTGGCCTTAGTGACCATCTCTTTAACTCCAGAATACGCACCCAAGAGAAACTGAAAAGTTTAGAAAAAGAAAGACAAGATCGAAAAAATAAAAAACCAACCAGTTTACGAGAAAGAAAACGTATAAACTTGAGATCCGACAAGACGACTTACCTTTCATGCAGAACACCCCGCTTCGCCAATACAATCCAAGGGAGAGACGCCATCAACTTCAGACTTCAGAGTCGGGTCCTGAGCATGAAAAAGATCGGCGATCGATCGACCGACCGAGTCGATCTTGTCGACTCCACGAGCGACTGTCGACTTCTTCTTTGAAGTGTCCACCCCCTTCACGTCGTCAGAAGAAACACATGTCTTCCTTTTCGAGCCGACTTTGGCTGGAAGTGACGACTCCGCCGGCGTCAATTTACTCGACGAGGACCTGGCCGCCGCCAACCTCTGTTCTATCAGACCCTTCCCAGACACTCCCTTCAAACGTGCACTTGACCGACCAGCTGGAGATGCTGACATATCAGACAAAACGTAAGATGCAAGCACACGATGAAAAGATACATGAGTCGAATAAAAACTTACACTTAACTCGGGATGACGAAAGAGTCGACATGACGTCCTGAGTGGTGGGGGCGACCGACAACAGGTTGACATTTACGAATTTCCGCTTCGACGTGGGGATGCCGAGGATAATATTTGTCAGACCTTTCGACTGAGCGTCCACTTCCAACTCCTCAGCTTCAGGGACTACAAAAAAGAAGAGTTAAGCAAAGGGTTAAAACACATAAATGGGCAAAGAGAAGTCGAAAACGTAATCTCAACTCGCCAGTCCGACAGCAGAAACGAACAGTCACCCCCCTTCTCCAGAGAAAAACGCTCGATGAAGAAGAACTTTAATCCCCATCCACGATCGTTTACATCAAGGTTAGCCACCAAGGGCTTTCGACCCGGGCGAATACGCAACTGGACCCGAGAGGAACTCTTCGACCCCAGAGAGTAATTGTACCACATGGCGTCGAAATTGAAACTGGCCCCAGACTGAGAATTCAACAGATCTAAAACCCTAAGGATCCGCCACGCCTATGGCATGACCTGACACGGCGCAAGCGCCAAAGTCGCTAAAAAATCCCTGACAAGAGGGGAAAACGGAAACGTATGACCTATCCGGAATGAGTAGGCATAGAAACAAACCCATCCCTCATAGCGGGCGTCGGCTCTCTCATCCGGATGCGGCAACCTCGCGACCGTCTCAGGAGGAAAGCCTCTAACTTGGAGGATCTGCTCCAACTCTGCCTCCGTCAACGTCCCCGTCAGAGCGTCAGCCTCCTTCAAAAGGAAAAGAGGGGGAGCCTCATTCTTACTCGAGTTCGAGTGAGTAGAAGACGACTCAGACGAATCATTGGAAATCATTTCTAGGATAGAAAGGGGAGGAAATCGAAAAGCAATTGTTTGAGAAGTCTAAGAGAGCCTACCAGATCAGAGAGCAAAGGGAGAAGATGAAGCAAAACCGTCAAAACTTAATTCGGATTTAAGGACGGAATCGTCAGGTCATAGAGACGTCCCATCGTGCTGCAGGATTATTGCCACGTAGCCCTCGCCTGTCGCGCCCAGATCGGAGGGTGGAGATCATGTGGAAGGGAAGTTGTTCGGACTTCCGATTTGCAGCTACCTTCAGCCCAAAACAACTTGGGGCTATTGTTGGGCCTAACATGCTCCAAAGGAATTGGTACAAGCAGATTGGGCCAAGGTCCAAGCAAAGAAGAAGGCCGGAAGAGACTAGAGAGAAGCGTCGGACACTCCTCGAACGCATGGGATCCGACCAGCTCCAAAGATTTCGCCTAGAGCATTAATTGCTCAATCAAAGGCAAACGGTAAACACATTGAGTACAAGATTGCGATGACATTCAAGAGGGATCCCGAAGATCACGCATGGAATAAATGGAGAATATTACGAAGGTAGTAACGAACGAAAGAAGAAGATACCATAAATAGACCACGAAGAAACGATCGACAAAAAATACATCCTCGGGCAACACTCACTCACTCAGTTCTCCAAAAAGCTTACCAGCACATCCTCTCTCACTCGAATCCCCTGGGATACTACCCGATCATAGTCGGTCGAATCATCAGAACCGCCTGTCGAACAAGACTTGATCCCTTACTCTTCAAGGATAAGTTGTACATCGATCCGATTCTATCATCATTTGATCAATATACCATATTACAATATTGCATCTATTCTTTGCGTGGTTGATTATTTATTTGGTTTGGATTTATTTTATATTATCCGATCGACTCGTTACCCCGTCTAAGGCGATTTAGGTCGATCGATATTTTTGCCCCAAAATAGATATATTAGAAATTAAAATTTTGATATCCCAAGGACATTGTCAAATTTTATTTAGAACATTTACAATCGTCACGTTGTCGCATTCAATAAAAATATTAGTAAGGCTTAATTCATAGGATTTTACCAAAGCAAACCTGACTGCTAAGGTTTCTGTTCTCAAAGGGGTTGAAACTCCATATTTGTCACCAAAGAGGAAAGTTGGTTCTCCTGTACTGTTTCTAAATATATAGCTAAAATTAGATTCCCCATTGGTTTTGGTGGGGCCATCAGTATTAACTTTAATGACATTCTCCGAAGGTTTTTTCCATTTCCTTTTCGGTCGTCTAATATTATTCTTATTCTTTTGTATTTTTGATTTTTCATCTGCCAGGCAGTCCGGGTTCCAATTCTTTGTCTTTTTCAATTATGGATTTGTTGTTTAATGTACATTGGTACATCTTTAATCAGTTCTGTATCATTGTTTGGTCTTCTAGAAAATGTGATTTATCAATTTTTTTTCCCGAATTTCCTCAATAATTTCATCTTTTTATTCCATATATTTAGGGACCTAATGATTCCATATGTTAGTAGATTCATTTTCTCTATTGTTCTCAAGGTATGGTTACATTGGAAGAGGAGATGGTTGGAATCCTTCATTTGTGCATTATAGCGTATACACCCCTGAGGGAGTGCAACTCCTTTTTCTGCTAGTCTAGTTTTGGCTGGGAGTCCATTTTTCACAATTCTCCAGATAAATTTTTTAACTTTGGGATAAGTTTGGGCTATGATCATAGTTAACCGAAAACATGGGGTACACGACTGGCATTATCTATTTAAGTGTGCTATTATTCTAAATACTTCAATAAAAACAACTCAACCCATTTACATGGAGTAGTCCAGTGTATGTGCTCGTTCATGGCGGGACATTCCAATTAGAAATCCGAACTAAGCGAGCCAAATTAACTCATTTTGTGAACTTCAGGTTCTTACCCATCAAATCATTGACAAAAGCCCTAAATTAGTCGGTGCTTTTATCCCATATTTCATCTCGATTCATCCAATAACCAAACTGTCCTCTGTTTTACGCAAATGAAAATTTCGAAAATTCGATTCAATTTGGATGCGTTTTTGGTACCGGTTGATCCAGTGAATCATCCAATCACAACCCATTCTCAATCCTTCAGCTTTACTATAAATTGGTGTCGAATTCGATCAATTCTAATCATCGTAGCGGTCGATTTTCCATCTCATCCTCTGTTTTCCCTTCGGTTCTGTTCGAGCTCTTTGACTACCGAAGAAGAAGTAGATGTCGCTCCCAGCCACCTGGGTCGACACACCTTAACGTCGAGAGTCCATCCGTACCTTTTTCGAGCCCAACCATGGCCATCCGACCCATCTCTGAACCATCTGTAATCGGACCGACGCACCTCTGTTTGAAAATAGAGACGAGCTTGCGCCTGTTGCTCTGGTGACCGCTTTCGTGACGCTTGCCCATCCACCTTGTTAGAGGGCCTTGGCGGGATAAAATTATATCCTGCCCAACCAACGAGCTTGTGCCTGTTGCTCTGGTAACCGGGCCGACGCACCCCTATTTAACAAGAAATTCTATCCCGCCAACATTAACCGAAGTCAATTACTATGTTGAAATAAATTTTGTACATATAAGGTTGAATTAAGGTTATTGAATAAATCTGCTAAAAAAAAGGTTATTGAATAAACTTAACCACTTTATAAAATAAAGTTATGAAATTGTATGAACAAAAGGTTACGTTCATATAGTTATGAGGCTACACAAGTCGAATTATGTTTTTAAAATAAAGATTGAGAACTTTATTATAATTTTGTATTAGAACAAAGGCATAATTGCTACAAATTGAGAAAGTTGAGAAAAAATAATGTAAATTACCTTAAAACTAGGGTGGACTTGTGGAATTTCTGGAAATTGATTGAACAACCAAGTTCATCATTTGTTCTTGCTCCCACGATTAGGGTTTTGAATTCAAAGGCCAAATTCAACCATTTGGGAAGAATTGGCGCATTAAAAGGATTGGGCATTCAAGATCTAGAAGAGAGAAATCAAATCCCTCAATCAATCGGCTTGTTTGAGCGCGGAAACGCTTGAATTCAATGCGGTAATCAATTAATTTCGTTTTTTATTCGATCGAAGTTATTGCTCGAAAATTCGGTTTTATCTGAATCAATTGAGGGGTGAAAGTTGAGAGATTGTGTTGGAGGGGTTATGGGTAGAAATAGCCCTATAGAAACCAAGATTTTTGTGGTGTTTTTGTCATCTAATACTCCCCAAAAGCAATCAAAGCTCTTTATTCCCCTCTTAATCAGAAGGGGTCTGTTGTGGTGGTTTTCCGACACGGACAACCTTCCTCTGCCGCAACTAGCCATCCTCACTGCAATGCCACGCGTCCAACTTTGCCAGTCTCGTCCGTTTTGGTTTTTCTGTTAGAGCCCGTACGAGCCATCTGAACCTGAAGGCGCTCAACCTCTACTTTTGGGATGCTTGGTTCTGCAGTCCGGAGCCGTGACGCCACCAGCCCGTCACCGCAGATCAGCATCGCCACCATCCCCAACACCGTATTGCAGCATCGAGCCGTTGTCGGCCTCCGTCGAGCTGCCTTCGAGCCATAGCTAACCGTTGTAAGTGTTCTGCTAGTGTTGTTCGTTGGTTTTGGTAGTGTACTGTTGCATTGGTTAAGTAGTTCATTGACCTCTTGATTGATCACTTAGTTAGGGCTTAATTTAGTTATTGTACATTATTATTTTTGGTTAAGGATAATGTTATATCATTTTAAATAGCAAAAACATCAATTAGACTTTATAATTTTTATTTGTAATGATTGTTGGATGGGTGCTTATGGAACAAATAAAGTAAATTAACTAGTGTTATTTGGTTCATATTGGATTAGGTATAAAAATTCAACAATCAGTCTCATAATTTTTATTTATAAAACCTTTTTTGAAATAGAACCGACATCCGTTCTTACGCCGCTTTAACGTCAAACGATTTAAAGCAAGTGGTGGTTTGCTCTTGCTTTTATTCCATATTTTTTTATTGACAATAAAACAATTGTTATAATTAAGTTGGAATTAATATTGTCATATTTTGTTTTCGGAACTTATATGTTATAATGTTGTGATAAAATGTGGAATTATATAATTAGGGTGTATATACTGCTAGAAACTACGCTTGTTAATATATTATTACCGTAGGGTGATAGTTGGACTTTGGTGTAAATTTGGTGTGGACTTATATGAATAGTTAACACGAGTATTCGTAGGAACGTTATATACCTTGCGAGGTTAGGTGTTCTTTATAACATCATTAGGAGGATTATTGCCCTAGTACTTCTGGTCATGATCGTACCCTTATTCGAATATAAATGGTGATGCACTTAGCTAGTGCAATTATTCGGGATTCGTCTGATGGTAATTCTCGTATCGAGAATTTGTGTATTAAAAATCTTTAATATAAATACACGTTTTGGAATTAAATAAGATAAGTATTTTTATGCACATAATTAATAAACCATGGCGAGAAGTACAATGTTGAAACCGCTCTTGCTCTTTTCTAAGTAAATCATCTTTTCAATCTGAATTTGCACACTAGTGCGGTGGGTTTGGTTGGGGACACTAGTAAAAAATTTTCATAAATAACACTAAAATTAGGACTCTATTAAAAAGCGCAATAACAAACAAAAACGCTTAGCGATTTTTTAAAAAAAACGCTAAGAAATATTATTTTTTAAAAAAAGTTTAAATTTTCAGACTCATAGCGCGTTTTTATGAAAAGCGCTAAGAGTTGTGAACCACTCTTAACGCCTTTTATAAAAAAACGCTATGAGTCTTTTCTGTTTTTTAATTTTAAAACTGTTAAAAATTATATTTTTGTGCTAAGAATATTCAAAACTCTTAGCGTTTTTTATAAAACACGCTATAAAAGTTTTGCCTTATGTTTAACTCTAGCGCCCTAACTTCATCTCCTCTACTGTGCATACCCGCGCCCTACCTTCGATTTTTCTCTGTCAGAGGCTTCCACTTGGTCTCCTCTGCTGGTGGCTTCCAGTTGGTCTTTTCTGTCGGCGACTTCCAGTTGGTCTCCTCGGCGGCTTCCGTTTCCCTTCTATCCACGCGCCCTACCTTCGATTTTTCTCTATCGGCAGCTTCCAGTTGCCGTCATCGCAGAAGCTTCTCTCCGCGGCTCTCTCGGTGGCGTCTTCGCAGCCCATCATCTCTAGCGTCGCACGGTATGCCACTTTCTTTTGCTTGAATCTTGTTGCTATGGATGTGTAGTCTAGGCGTCTGGCATCCCTATTGTCATTAGGCCACAAAACTCGAGATTTGGACAACCGAGCTTGATGTGCTATAAATTGGAACGAGTAATACAAAATTTTGTGATACTTATTCTGAATATACAGATGGCCTTACTTCCATTTGCATATTTGATAATTGCTACCCAGAGTTTTGGTCAGTTACTTTATACATCTCGCCCCTTGTCTTGTCTGATTGCTCTATCTTGTGGATATTGTGTGTGTATAGTTTTGGGCTGTTCGAATTAATTCGTGGCATGTTGCTTTTGTTTTCCTGCTGGATTTGATTATGGACTAAAGATCAGGAAATGAGCCTCGCCCATTTGTCTGTTTAAGAATTATTTACAAGGCTTAATTTGCATCTACAAGGGGTTTGCCTAATGGTGTTTTGTTCTTTCTGTTCATCTTTTTAGGGTCACTGTGGTTCTTGCTGGGCATTTGGTGTTGTGGAATCACTGTCTGATCGCTTCTGCATCCAGTTTGGAAAGGTCCATTTAGCGCTTTATGAACAATATGCTCAACGGCTTATTTGGACTTGTAAAAGGCTCAAAAAACAACTTCAATTGGACTTCTTCATAACCTTTCTATACAGAACACTTCACTCTCTATCAATGACCTCTTAGCATGCTGCGGTTTCTTGTGTGGAGCTGGTTGTAATGGTGGGTATCCTATCAGTGATGGCGTTACTTTGTGCACCACGGAATTGTCACTGAAGAGGTAAAACAGTCAACCCCCTAAGAGCAAGGCCAATGCCCTCTATTTATGTAGCAATTACTAATTATATTTGTGAAGTTATGTACACGATTAAGGTCCCAAATTTCACAAAAACTGGACTTTCTAGTAACTTTGGTATCTGAGCACAACAGTTGTAGTTTCGATTGGCACAGTGGCATGGAAAGCTTTAAACCTGAACTCCATGACTGTTCTTGTGTCTTCAACTGTCTAATTAAATAGTTTAATCGTGTTTTAGAAACTAAAATCACATTGCAAAACCTAAGGTGCTACCAATAATCCCCACATGAACACTTGCCGTCCTCGAAGCAGTGAAACCTCTTTGTATCAATGATTGTCTAGCTGCACAACCAAAAGTTTGGAGATTTGAACTTATAAATGTTACTTTCAGGAGCTAAATCATCTTAAAGCTTGGATAAGAGATACTCTGCAACTCCCCATATTCAAAGATGAAAACCATAGTTTATGTGATACAAATAATATTTATCTCAACCGTTCAACAAGCCATGAAGTAGATAGGAAACAAAGGAGATTATGCATTTTTGTTTACGAAGCAGAGGTCATGAAACTGATGTGTGGATCAAATCATAGTTTGTCTTTATTTCAAGTTCTCTTATAAAAATAATTCCCAAGCGTTTATTTGAATGCTTCTTCTAATATATTTGACAGCAACTGGGAAGATGTAAGTTTCATGACCACTGAATTTAAGTGCTGATGAATGAAATACTTGCCTTGCCTAATGCCCTGATCCCTTAGTTTGTCCCAGAAAATTCCAATTGACAGTATTGGAGATTTTGACAAGATCTATGATTTTCTAAAGGAGCATTGTAGCATTGTTAAGTGGGTTGCTCTTGGACTTGTTGTTTTTGAAGTAAGTATTGTCCTTTATAGTCCTGTTATTTATGAAGCCTAAGTGCCTAACAAGAAGTATCATGGAAGGGTCTGTAATCTAGCTGA
This sequence comes from Rheum nobile, assembly GCA_027886185.1. Lineage (NCBI taxonomy): Eukaryota > Viridiplantae > Streptophyta > Magnoliopsida > Caryophyllales > Polygonaceae > Rheum > Rheum nobile. The sequence goes on along the minus strand of WOAB01000531.1, from coordinate 7,157,739 downwards.
TTCGGCTGTTTATATATATCCCACCTTTAAAAAAATTGAACATTTCTCACAAGTCACAACCATATAATATAGTATTAAGTATAAGATAAATATTATTTTATTCGACGAGTATCATGGAAGGGTCTGTAATAATTTGATATTTTGGCTGACAAGAACTTTTCTGGTTTTCCTCTTTTCTGTAAAAGATGTGTCTTAGCTCCTATTTTTTTTTAATAATTAATATTGTAGTACATGTATGATATTAATAGGGTAAAGTGTTTAATAATTAATATTGTACTACATGTATGATATTATTATTCGTTTATTTTACTTGTTTCTGTTATTGTGTATAAGCATGTGGCCAACGCTAAAAATGAGGACACTAATGCAAAACCACCTAGCACATCCTGGATAAACATAAAGGTCGAGCACTTAAATTTACTTAACAATTGACATAGTTATATTTTAAGTAATGTCATTATATATCTTTTTCTTAAAAATTACAGCTGACATTATATATGATTTGTGGTTGTGCTGAATTTTTGTGGTTATGTAGAAGTGTCCTCTTCAACCTAACTCTGTGCAATGTGGTTTTTACATATTTCGGATGATGAGAGACATTATTGAACAAAGTGTCAAAGAAATCCTTGAATCGGTATGCTTAATATCTTTAACATTTAAGTTTTTATATAAATGAATACATGAACCTATAAGTTTATGTATGTATATGTAGTACTTGTTGGGTTCAGCCGAGTCGTACACACAAAAAGAAATTGATGAGGTAACAGATGAGTGGTTTGGGTATCTTGAACCTCATTTGCAAATGGTCGCCTAATAGTTTCATAGCCTTGTATATGGTTGTTAATTATGAATATGTAGTGATTTTGGGGCTTCATTTTGTTAAGGGAGACTAGGTGCTCAATTTTGTGGATATATAAGATGCTTCATTTTGTTAGGGAGACTAGATTGATTTTGTGGATATGGTGCTCATTTTGTTAGGGAGACTAGACTGATTTTGGGGCTTCATTTTGTTAACGCTTTTCTTTAAAAAGTGCTAAGAGTTGTAACACCACTCTTAGCGTTTTAAAAAAAAAAAAGCGCTAAGAGAACTACCACTCTTAGCGCTTTTCTTTAAAAGCACTAAGAGTTGAAACTACCACTCTTAGCGTTTTTTAAAGAAAAACGCTAAGAGTGTTGCGGTTATTTAAAAAAAAAACACTTAAAACATAGCATTTTTTTTTTTATAAAAAAACGCTATGCGTCTATTTATTATAGCGCTCTCTCTGTAGCGCTATAACTTTATATTATCACGGACGCTTAGATAGCGGTTGTAAAATCGCTATCCGTATAATAAAAAAAACCGCTATGCCAAGGTCATTCTGTACTAGTGGGACCCAATTAGTCAAAGGAGGCTTTTTGGAATTATGGAGTGTAATAACTAAATATTTCCAAACAAATACATATAATTTCTATAAGACTCAATTTCATTGGATCGTCTATTAGTTCATACCTCTTCTTATGTTTCGGCAGAAGTGTCACAGTTACTTGTTGTCTATCGGCTTTTATTCGAGATACGATGGTAGTGGCTAGATACGACTACATATAACCTCTCATAAAATACCCTTGTTTAGTCTTTTATTAGACTAACCAAACGCTCATTTACCTTGCATGGTTGGTTGATGTCATCCATCACATACGACATATCATATAATTCTTCTCAAGTGTGAAGAACTATATTCCCGACGTTGGTGGAAGCTGATTATTTCAAGTGTTTTGTTTAATAAGGTTAAAGATCCTAAATTAGAGATAATTGTTAAGACCTTAACCGTAATTTTGGTATTTTTCACAAATCTTTCGCTACTACTTATCTATAATTTTGCTATTTATTTCAAGTACTATTTATAAAACATTATCGTGAGTTTTATAAAGTATTATGCTTGGTTTATTTTGGTCTTTAATGTTCAATACTGTAAGCCTTGGGTTATCTTAGATTTGTGTTATGAGGTCATTAGCAGTAATATTTGCCAGTGTTACATGATCACTCCTACTACCCACCACTTTGGCATCGATTTGAATCCTTAAACGAAGACTCCAAATTACCTTCGCATTGACATGGATTACATGTTTCAATTCCACCGGATTGCCACATATGGGCGCAGTAATCACTAACTCCGTTCCCATAGACTACTCACAAGAAATTGCTTGTTAGGCCGTGCACTTGCATGTGCGATGACCGCACGGACCGTGCATTACTACTCTTATCGTTTTTTAGTTTGTGCATTCGTCTGTACATTTTTTTCACGGACCTAGGCGCGCACTGATCATTTTACCCGGATCTTTTATTTTGGAAACATTTTATCTATAGATATAAATATTTCGTTTTAGGGTTTTTGTAAGGATCTTTTGCCACTTTTTCTAACTCTCTAGACCTAGTTTTCTGCCTCAATTGAATATTTCAACTTGAGAGATTATTTTACTGAATTCACAATTAACGTTTCCTTTCTCTTCAATCTTGTTTATGATTTCCTTTGTTATTATGATTTATTTGATTGTTCTTGCGATTATGTCCGGCTAATTCCATATTTTTAGGGTTGGGGTGATCCCAACAATGTGTACATAGACTTGTTTGATATTTGTTTGAATGGAACCTGAAACTTTGTTTATTCAATCCTAGAGAACTTTATGTCCAGAGTAGCTCATGCGAATTGGATCCTATTAAGGGTTTGAGACCGAAAGGTGATAATGTTAATAGGTAGTCAGATAGGGTTTGAGACCGAGAGGTAATAACTTCTATTGGACCCCTAGGATTTGAAACTGAGATTTTATTATGGCGAGAGTGTTTTAATCTCTCTTGTGGATCAATAACTATCATAGAAACCCTGATAGTAGCTTGGATTTAACAAATCATGAGATTGGATGTTAATGCAGTTTGACCATAGATTCTAAGTGTCCGAAGGGTCTAGATCTTGATTAGCAAGTCATGAGAGTGGATGTTAATTGAATCTAGGCACATTTACTAAGAGGAATTAGTAATTACCCCAGGTAGTTACCTTCAACAAATTCAGGCTAAGTTCAAGCATTTATCTATTTTGTCTCTATTGAAACATTATTGTGGATATCCTTTCCCCCGGCAACTTTCCTCCATTAATTTACAACCATCTTTACAATATTTGTTTCTTTCTTAGTTATAACTCAAATGAAAAAACTTCTTTTTTACGACTTAGCTTACCAATCAAAGTTACAATTGATATTACATTAGTCCTCGTGGGAACAATACTTGAAAACTACAATTGACCTCGTACACTTGCAGGTAGGTTTTAGCCCCATCAAAGAGCAATATCTTGCGTTTGGCACAACTTTTGGAGAAGAATTACGAGGTGTTCATGAACAATCGGAGTCTCTTGCTCTCAGATCATCATCAAAATGTGACCGTGAAGGTTCCTATGATGAAGAAAAGAATGTTCTTGCTCGATATTCAGCTAAATGTACCCAAATATCTTCAAGTTTATGTGGGAGACACCTAGGCTATGGCATCTTAGGCTCAGACACGTAAACTTTGCGAGTTTGAAGTTGATGTGTCAAATAAGAATGTTGAATGGGTTGCCATCAATTGACCAACCAGATAAAAGTTGCAAGGGATGTCTTGTCAGAAAAAAATTTCTGAATAGCTTCTTGAAAGAGAGCACTACAAGAGAAAATCATCCACTTCAACTTGCTCATTTCGATGTATGTGGACCGATCAAGACAACCTCCATTGGTAAAAATTGATACATCCTACTTTTCATTGATGATTTAGTATAAAAAACTTGTTATTATTTCTTTACAGAAAAATCACAAGTGTTTTCTATGTTCAAGAAGTTTAAAGTTGTTGTTGGAAAAAATGGTTATTGTATCAAGTCTTAATGGACCGATAGAGGTGATGAAAGAAAGAATCAAACTATTCTAAACATGACTAGAATCATTTTGATGAGTAACAAGATGCAAATAAATTTTGGGCCGAGGCAAGTGATTATGCAGTTTATATATCTAATAAGTATCTAACAAAGAGCCTATCAGACATAATTCCACAAGAAGCATAGAGCGAAAGAAAGCCAAATGCATTTTATATAAGAGTTGGTAGCATTGGCTATGTACATGTGTCAGATCAGTTAAGATCAAAGCTTGAAGACAAAAGCAAGAAGCATGTCTTCATCAACTATGATCATAGTTTGAAATGATGTAAGCTCTATGATCCAGTTGCAGACAATGTTGTCATTAGCAGAGATGTCCAGTTTGATGAAGAAGCATGGAACTAGATCCTTGAAGACAAGGAGATATTATATTTTTTCCAACCTTTATTGAAGAAGAGAAAAGAGAAGATGTTCCTTAATACCCTACAACTCCTTCCCAATGATTAAGTACTGATACTTGGCCTTCTTCTTTAATGACATCAAAAATATCATCATAACCTTCTTTTTATGGAAGTTCGAGTGAAAGAACAACAAAGATGAGAAGCCTGGAATAAATTTATGTTGAATAGGAGTATCCATGTGATGATCTATCTCTTTATTGTTATTTTGTTGAGTATGAGCCTATATATTTTGAAGATGATATAAGGGATGAAAAGTGAAGAGCTACAATGAGTGAGAAGATCAAGTCGACCGAGAAGAATGATACATGGGCATTGACAACTTTACCAAAAGTAGAAAAGCCCATTGGTCTAAAGTGGGTTTTCAAAGAGAAGAAGAATACTCAAAGAAAATTTAGAGGTACAAGACGATATTAGGAGCAAAGAGCTACAATCAACATCATGGGATCAACAATGGTGAGGTATTTACACTAGTTGCTCGATTAGAGACTGTTCATTAGATTACTTCACTTGTAGCTTAGAGAAAGTGGAACTTTTATCAAATGGATGTGAAGTCTGCAATATTGAATGGCGTTCTTGAAGTGGATGTTTGTATTGAACAAACTCAAGGCTATGTGATCAAAGTTCATGCAGATAAAGTGTCAAAGTTGAAGAAAGCTTTATTTGGCTTAAAAAAGCACCACAAGATTGGAATAGCTAGATTGATAAGTATCCTCAGGGGAACGGGTTTGTCAATTGCCTGAATGAGTATGCTATTTATGCCAGGTATGTGAAAATGGTGATGCATTGTTTGTTTTCTTATATATTGATGATATTACTTTCATAGGTAATAACCTGAATATGTTTGGAGATTTCAAACAAACTATGACTAGAGAGTTTAAGATGACTTGTCTTGATCTCGTGTCATATTATCTCGGAATTTAGATTAAGCAAAGAGATGATGGAATTTTAGCTTCCCAAGAAAAATTTGCTAAGGAGATACAAATGAAATTCATAATGCAAGATTATCAGATTTTAATTAATTAAGTACATTAGTTGATTATGGATTCAAGCTTTCAAATATGATTAAGGTGGTAGAGTTGACTCCACAACTTTCAAGAGCCTTGTTGGAAGCTTGAGATGACATGCACTCATCTAAACATCCTATTTTGAGTTGGTCTCATCAGTCGTTATATGGAGGCACCAACTACAACGCATTTCAAAGCATCAAAGTGTATACTTTAGTATATTAAAAGTATAACCAACCACGGTTTGTTTTATTCTTCTACTTATGAGTATAGGCTTGTGGGTTTCATTGACAATGATTGGGCCGAAGATGTTGATGATTGAAAGAGTACTATGGGGTTTGTGTTCTACATGAGAGATACAACTTTCACCTGTAGGTTATAGCTCAAAGAAACAACCGATTTTACTCTTTCTACATGTAAAGTTGAGTATGTTGGTGCTACATCGTGTCCTTGTCATGCTCTTTGGTTAAGAAGACTACTATAGGATTTACATATGTTAGACACATAAGCTCTAGACAGACTTTAACATGTTTTTGAATCATTTTCTTATTTGATTTTAATTCATCTTTATAAATGAAAATTTACTCGATTATATTTTTCAAAATAATTTCTTTCAGATTCCTAAATAAGTTTCCTATATGAGTTTTGAAAATGAATCTCGATGAGATAGTTTGGCAATATTTGACAATTCCGTTTATATAATCTTTATATGAATCCAAATGGGATGTTCTTTGACTGATGGGTTGAATATTGATCGCAATGTGTACTTCAATATTCATGAATTAAATGTGATGTTTTGTGACCTATTAGTCAAGTTTTGTATTCGATAATTCATTATCAATGGTTTTAGAATCAAATAATGATTTTAGATTTAGATATTGCATTTTCATGTAGAGCGACAAATCGACTATAAATGAATACGTTTAAATTTTGATGGTTTTGAATGAGTTCTCCATTTGTTAAGAATTTTAAATGATTGTGGGATGCTTACGCTTATGAAAAATTTTGGAGAAAATCTGACAACATTATATTTAAATATGATATTACGTTTTGAGTGTTTTCGTATTGCCTTTATTACCATAACATTACATGTATATGTATGATTCCTTATACATATGAAATTGCTCATGTCTTAGTATGTTGGAGACTAACCCGGCCCCTAATATCAACGAGGTTGGCTATGTTTAATACATGGTCAAATACCCTATTATTCAGGAGCATTTGAGGTCATACACGATGAACACAATATTACGAAGAACCTTGTGGGTCATCTCCGATCATTACTATTCTATGAGTTTAAATGCTTACTCTATTATACAATTTTTTCCAAGAAACTTGTGTAAATTACAATTTCAACATATTTAGTTGTATTGCTTTAAATTTCCATTTTTGGAAAAATTGTTATTGTATGAACTTAAGTTGGTTTAATTCTAGATGGATTTGGAAAAGCTAGTGTACGCCGATTGACTCATCTTGTTTTTTTTTTTTGATTAGGTAAGAATTAGAATAGAAATCACAGAAGAGTCGGTTACTCAGTCTATAGCATCTTTTCGGATGAGAATTACAAATTCTAGATTAGTTCGAATATCTTTCAAGGAACTCAGCTGGACCTTCTTAGCGATGAAGTCGGCCACCACGTTTGTTTCTCGGAAGACATGAAAAATCTGCACTGAAGAGAAAAGTTGTAAAACGCACAGGATATCAGAAATTAATATTTCAATATCCCATGGACAGTGCCAGATTTGATTCAGAACATTCACAATGGTAAGGTTATCGCATTTAAGTTGAATGTCAGTAATGCCTAATTCATAGGCCTTTACTAGGGCATTTCTTACTGCAAGTGTTTCCGTTTTTAAAGGGGTTGAGATACTACATTTATCCCCAAAGAGGAAGATTGGTTCACCCGTGTTGTTCCTGAAAATGTAACCAAAGCTAGATTCACCATTAGTTTTTGTGGATCCATCTGTGTTGATTTTAATTATGTTATCCGGAGGCTTTTTCCATTTCTTTATTGGTCGTCTTACAATGTTCGTTTTATAAGTTTTTTTATTGTCTTCTGTAACACAATCAGGGTTCCAGTTTTTCGTTTTATTTCAGTTTTCAATTTGTTTCTTAATGTAAATTGGTACATCCTTAAGGGGTTCGACATCATCATTTGTACTCCCAAAGCTTTGTTGGTTTCTATAGAACCAAATGCTCCACCAAGAGACCATTAATTCTGAGAGTTGTGATCTATCAGTTTTTTGTCGAATTTCTTCACTGATTTCATTAATTTTTTTGTTTCCTATGTTTAGGGATGTGATTATGCCAAAGGTGTCATGATTCAATTTTTCTATTGTTTTTAAGGTATGCTTGCATTGGAAGAGGAGGTGGTTCAAATCTTCCAACTGAGCATTGCAGCGTATACACCCCGATGGGGTTGCAACGCCCTTTTCTGCTAATCTAGCTTTTGTAGGAATTCCGTTTTTCATTATTTTCCAAACAAAGTTTTTAACTTTGGGATACGTGTCCATTTTCCAGATCCAAGAGGAATCATAGGCAGTATAACTCTTATTTTTGTTAATTAGTTCCATAGTAGAATTTGTAAAAAAATAGCCGTTTTACTAGTTTTCCAGTACATTCTATCATGGATCTTATTTAAGGGAATTGGGATCGATGTTAATTTTTTGGTTAAATCATTTGGTATATATTGTTCAAGTAAATCCTTATTCCAGGTTTTATTTGGCAGCATAAAATCAGCTACCAGGGTATCCTTATTCAGGATTGACTGTGAGTTTATGTTATCACATAAGGGGGTGTTCAGAACCCAGTTATCCATCCAGAATTTGATAGTTTTTCCATTACCAACTTGCCAAATTAGTCCAGATTTGAACTCAGGCATAAGTTCAATCATTTTGGACCATTGCCAGGAGCAATTTCCTTTTCTCTCGTAATGAAGTATATGGTTTGTTTTCAGGTATTTATCTGTAATAACTCTAACCCAGAAGTTATTTGGTTCAGCTAGAATTTTCCATAGTAATTTGAATTGAAGGGCTTTGTTCATGTCTTTAGCTTTTCTCAAGCCAAGACCTCATTGATGAGTTGGTTTACAAATTTTTTCTCAACCTATCAGAGGTTTATAGGAGTTGTCTTTGTTCCAAAAAAAGGATCTGTTTAGTTTATCAAGTTCGTTGTGTGTGTGTGTGTGTGTAGGTAACATGAAGCTTTGCATAAGATAATTTGGTCTTGAGGCCAGATTGGTTTTTATTAGTGTTGTTCTTCTTGCTTGGGAAAGGGAATTTGCTTTCCATTTAGATAGTTGTTGTTGGGTGCTAACCAAAAGGTTAGCAAAGGTGTTCGAGTTAACTCTACCATTGATGATATGGCAACCCATGTATTTTTCGAGAGATATCATGTTTGTGATTGTGAGAATGCCTTGTAGAGCTAGTTTATTTTGGTTGGTTACCTTTTTTGTAACTTGAAAGGCCGATTTATAAAAATTTACTTTTTGTCCTGAGATCTTATAGTAGTCATCAATAATATCTTTGATTTCTTTACAGTTTTCCTGTTTAGCTTATGAGAATATCACAATGTCATCCGCAAAGGCCAGAAACTGGATTCATGTTCCTTGTTGATTGATTTGAAATCCTAGGGGATTTCGAGTTCGATCTGAGGCTTTTTGGAGTTTTCTAGCAAGGATTTCAGATCCTAAAATAAACAAGAAGGGCGAAAGAGGGTCTCCCTGTCGAAGTCCTCTTGAAGGTTTGAAGATTTATGTGGGTCCATTGTTAACAAGTACCGAGAATGATACCGTTGTAATGCATTCTTTTATCCAGTTGATAAATTTTTCATGGAATCCATACTTTTTCATTATTTTAATAATGAAATTCCATTCGATTCTATCATAAGCTTTTTCCATGTCTACTTTTAAGGAAATAAAGCCTTCAGTTCCTTTTTTTGATTTAAAAGAGTGAAAGATTTCATGTGCAATCAAGATATTGTCTTGAATGGCTCTGTTAGCAACAAAGGCACCCTGAAGGGGGTGTATCAATTGTTCCATGGTTCCTTTGAGTCTAGTTGTTATGATCTTCGAAATGATCTTATAAATAGCAGAGTACAGACTTTTGGGTCTATAGTGATTTGTAGAGTTAGGATTGTCATATTTTGGGATTAAGGATATGAATGTGTGATTTATTTGTTTAAGCAATTTTCCAGAAAGAAAAAAGCTTTTAATTGCTTGGGTAATAGAGGGGTCTACGATGTCCCAATATTTTTGGTAAAATTCTGCTGTCATGCCATCCGGCCCCGGAGATTTATCCGAGCCAATGTTAAAGACCACCTTTTTAATTTATTCGTTGGATACATTTTTAATTAATTCCAGATTATCCTCTATAGAGATTTCAGGCTGGATTAATTCAAGGTTTTCCTGAAATAGTCTCTGGTTCATATCCTCACTTCTGAATCTTTTTATGAAATCATTCCTAATTTCATTTCTGATGTTTTCTTCACCAGTGATGCTTGTTCCTTCTTGGGTTTTGATTTCTTTTATAATTTTTCTATTTCTTTTTCCACTTTCTATTTTATGAAAATAGCTGGCATTCGTGTCATTATATTTGATGTGTTTTACCTTAGCTCTTTGGTTCCAGTAAATTTTCTGGAAACACAGAAGTTTTTCCTTTTTTTCTATTATTCTAGTTTGTTTTTTAATGAGGTCATTTGTAGGGTGATTACAGATCTCAATTTGGATTTCAGATAGTTGTTTTTCTATAGTTTGTAATTCTGTGAAGACATTTCCAAAGGTGCTTTTGTTCCAGATCTTAGCATGTTTTTTGAGTAGTTTTGTTTTGGATACCAGATTGTACAATCTAGATCCATGGTAGTTTGTTCTCCATGCTTGTTTTACCATGTTTCTAAAATCTTTCCTAGTCATCCAATTTTTTTCAAATTTAAACGGCTGATTTTTAAAAGGCACGGCTGAGTCTAGCTCGATGGAGATTGGGCAATGGTCTGAGCTGGAAAAAGCATAATGCTTAGTACAGATATCAGGATACCATTGAAGGATTTGGTGATGGATAAGAACCCTATCCAGTTTTTCGTGGATGTTTTCTATTTATGTGCTATTCTTTCGCCAGGTGTAGGTGTTTCCCTGAATAGAAGTATCCAAAAGTTCACATTTATTTTTAAAACGACGTAGTCTTGCAAATTTCAAAAAAGGCGGTGTAATCCCGCCTAATTTTTTAGAAGGGTTTTGAATTTCGTTCAGATATCCCATAATAATACACGGAAGAGAGCAATTTTCAATGTAGAAGATAAATTCGTTCCAAAACACATTTTTTGCAGACTCATTTGGTGGGGCATAAGTAAGGATTATCATAAGTTTTTTGTTCGTGAGCAAGTTTGTATACTTAATACTAATAAATCTTGTTTTAAGTTGTTCAATTTCAAGGATTTCGTTTGTAAGTTGGTATGTCTTCCACATTACGCAAATGCCTCCTGCAAAGCCCGTAGTAGGGACACAGTAGAATTGATCAAACCCTGCTGTTTTCCATACTTTTTCATTTGGTTCTTTGTTTGTTCTTGTTTCAAAAAGTGCAAGAAGTTGTATACGTTCGATTTTACAGAAAGACTCAACATCCATTCAAAAGGTTTTCTTTCCGATTCCGCGGCAATTCCAGGTTGTGATCTTCATAAAAACCTATCTGTGTTGTTGCCCCATATCCTAAGACATTTAGGGGTCTTATTGTCATTTCTATTCTCATTCTTATTTATTATTTTACCCATAGTCATGAGAGAATTCAGAGGACTAGTCGTTTTGTTCTTAAGAAGTATATGTGTTTGATTGTTCTTTATTGGGGAATCACATTGATGTAAGGAAAACCTAACAACAAGAGATTCAGAATTGAGTTGTATCATGTATTCAGATTGTGCCTGGATCAAAATCTCAGGATTTTTGTTCAGTGACTGATTGTTCAAATGATTCAAATCTGATTTGTCCTTGTATCTCCACTGTGGTTTCCAAAAGCCAGAACTTTTATCCACTTTATTCTGGTGTAAGGTACCATAATTCAAGAAATTCTGCATAGCAGAATGTTTGTTCAGATAGTGAGGGTTCAGCAAGAAGTTTTTGTTCAGTAGAAAAAAAAAACTGCAAGCAAAATCTTGTCTTCCCCTTCAAGGATTTGGCTGGGAGTTTGTTCGAGCTTTACTAGTCCTTGTAAAGTATTCAATAGTTGTAGAATAATAAAAAAAACCCAGCCGAAAGAAAGCAAGGGAGAAAGTAACAAACAGAAAGAAAGGAAAGGAAAAAGAGGACACCAAAAAAAGAAACAAAGAGGCAAAAAATGGGAACACAAGACACACAAAGACCAAAACAAACAACACCAGGAACCAAAGGCAGAAAAAACAAAGTTCAGCTGATCAGATTCATAATTACCACCAAAGTCAGTGTAAGAGTAGAATTTTAAGTAGTCAAGCAGCCAGTTTTCAATGTGTATATCATCAAGGTAAATCCAATAAGGGTAACAAATTGTACTATGAAGGTGCACATTGTTCATATATCTGAAAAGAAGATCACTGAGATTAGAAGATAAAAAAATATCAAGGAAAGCGTGACACACAGGATTAGAGTAGGGGTTTTCACTAGTCATAGCCTTAAGCAATAAGTATCTCAAATTTTCAGTTATAGCATAGTGAGGCATAGAGGTCAACCTCCAGTCAAAATTGTTCATGGGGTAGGTTGTCATACTTTGTATGGTTCCCAAAGGGTAACATTTTCCTGGTGTATTGGCATGAAAGCCAACTCCAGAATTCAATAATTGATTGTTCAAAGGGTCTTGGGGTTTATAATTCATACTCAAGTGTTCAAGCCACTTCAAAAAACAGTGAATATATGGCATTAAAAGCCCTATACGATTGTTCAGATTATGAGTGTTCAAAAAGAGGTTAGTGAAGTCATACCAATTCCCTTCAAGGGCCCTGATGCAGAGATTATAATCACCATTTCTGGGGATAATAATCCAATCACGGAGCACTTGTTCACCAGTCAGGAAGTACTTGTTCACCTTATTATTCCAGTCAAGGATAGAAACATGGACAAAAGAGCATAAAAAATGCCAAGAAATCCATATATCCAGATTCACTTCACACCATAATGTCACCATCACATTACGCATGAAACTAGGGGTAAGAAGTTCAGGATTAAGGTAATCAAAGACACAGCAGCAAAGCACGTACTTAAATCTCTTAACAAAGGAGATCTTGAAACAGCAAGCAATACCAGATTCGTTATTCGATTTCAGCAAGAAGTAAAATTTCAAATTAGGGTTCAAGTAAAGCAGATCTGCAGCAAGCAGCAAAAAGAGCCAAACAACACCCGCAAAGAAACAAGGAATGTCAAGAGGAAAGTAAACAAAGAGAGGAAAGGAAGATGAGAGATTAGAGCGACTACACCTGGGATCGCAAAGAAGGGGGCGCAAGGCAGAGAATAAGAGTTGAGACTTGCCGTGTCGAGCGGGTCGTCTCTTACTCTCGCCACATCGGGGCTGAAAAACTATGTCGGCGGCGAGTTCAGGAGCACGACGGTGAGCTTCGTCGGCACCAACGAAGGATTCAGGAATCTGCAGATTTTGAGGAGTCAAAGGCTTCGGTTGGAACGCATCGTCGTCCCCACCCCCATCCCAGATCCAAAAGACAAGGGAAGGAAAGGAAGGGAGCGAGCACCGGCCAACACAAACTTCACCATCCCAGATCCCGGCGGTGAAGCTTTTGTCCAAGGGATTCAAGATCCAGAAGGAAGACAGGAGGCTTCCTTGAGAAAAGATCTTAGGGCGCAGAGGATCAGATTGCAGTTTCAAGTTCGGAAGCATGTGGCAGCAGAAGGAGGTGCAAACTAGAAGAAAGGCAAGAAATTATTTCATTTTTTACCTGATTTTCTCCATCGAAGCAGACAGAGAGACGCCGACCGAGAGGATGGAGGATCGATTGGTGAAGTTGGTAGTGTGAGGGGAGGCATTGCAGTTCAGATCTAAAAATTTCATGGTATCTGAGAGTGGCGGCTGTTCAGAGTTTAGGGTTTGGGGAGGCAAGTTTGAAGGCTTGAAAGGGAGCGTTTTTTCGACTCATCTTGATATTAATACCTTGTTCGTTATTATCAGCTATTCATTTTAGATTTTATATTCTAATTCCTGGTGGACCGTTAAGGATTTACGGTAATATAACACTTTAATCTGGGGTTGTTACCGAAAGTGGCATAAGAGCTTCGTTATCAATTTAACTTGGGTTTGGTTAGATATTGGTAGCGTTTTTTGTACCGATGCTTCCACCTGATTCTTGTAAGTGTATTGTGATTTTTTTCATCGGTTTTTCTAGTGTGTGCCCATGGGTACATGCTAACAAACTTAAATAGGAAATTTATCTTCAAAATATTCCCTACTAGAGAATTGATAAACCCTTAGCAAACAAGATTAAACTAATGGCTAACCAAATAATTACCAAAAAAAGAGTTCTTAGAGTGTGCCCATGAACACACACTAGAAAAAACCTTTTTTTCATTTGATAAAGTTTGTGGTTGGATTTTTAATCCGAATTTCATTAACTTTGTGATGTGGAGAGAATCTAACATATTCCGCTTGGGTTATATAATGATAAACTATGTAAACTTGGTATTAGTAAGGAAACTCGTGGATTGAGGGAATCGTATGCCTCAATATAGGTTCGATAAAAACTAAACTAAATGATTGTAAGGATTCATTGAGATTTAATTCTTGTATGGAAGTTCGGTCGAGTTCATAAGGTTAAATAGATCGGTTTTTCTAGTGTGAGCCCATCTGTCCATGGACACATGCTAGCAAGCTAAAATAAGAATTTTTTTAAAAAATATTCCCTAAAAGAAAATGAGTAAACCTTTAACAAAAAAATTAAAGTAATAGCTAAAAAATTACGAAAAGACTATATACACGCGATTTTATGTCTAAATGTACACGAAACTGTGCGCGTAGCTTAGCAGCATGGTTTCGTGCGCATAAGCTACGCGCACAGGGGTATAATGGCCATTTTTGAAAAGTCTGGGTAATATTGGTGCATGTAACCTACGCCCACAAAGTGATCCATGACAAAGCTATGCGTGTATCTTATGCGCATGGTGCCATAATATTTTTAATTTTTTTTTCAAGTTTATCTGGTGCGTGTAAGTTATTAGCACCATACTAATTTTTTTTCACTTTTTTCCATAATCATGTAGAGAATTTCAATGCGAGTCCGTACATATAAAATTCGTCCAAAACGGACATCGTTTGCCCCTCCAAAAGCCCAAAAAACAAAGCCTTACTACGCATTTTTTTTACAATTTGGTGTCCGGCATATAGCGCATTGTAGTGAATTTTTTTGTTTGTATTTTCTGCATTTTTCTACTATAATTTTGTATAAAATTTTAATACGAGTCCGTACATATAAAATTCATCCAAAACGGATACCGTTTTCCCCTCTAAAAAGCCAAAAAATGAGAATAAAAACTTTAGCAACTATAGTATATAAGTAATAAGTTCGTAATACTTAACTATAATGCATAACGATACTTTATAAGTAATAAGTTCGTAATACTTAACCATAATGTGTAACTATATTATATAAGTAATAAGTACGTAATACTTAATTATAATGCATAACTATACTTTATAACTAATATATTTTGTAATACTTAACTATAATGCATAACTATAGTATATAAGTAATAAGTTCATAATACTTAACTATAATGTTTAACTATAGTATATAAGAAATAAGTTCATAATACTTAACCATAACGTGTAACTATAATATATAAGTAATAAGTTCGTAATACTTAACTATAATGCATAGCTATACTTTATAAGTATTAAGTTCATAATACTTAACCATAATGTGTAACTATAGTATGTAAGTAATAAATTCATAATACTTAACTATAATACATAACTATAGTATATAAGTAATAAGTTCGTAATACTTAACTATAATGCATAACTATACTTTATAAGTAATAAGTTCATAATACTTAACCATAATGTGTAACTATAGTATATAAGTAATAAGTTCATAATACTTAACTATAATACATAACTATAGTATATAAGTAATAAATTCATAAATACTTAACCATAATGTTTAACTATAGTATATAAGTAATAAGTTTGTAATACTTAACTATAATGCATAGCTATATTTTATAAGTAATAAGTTCATAATATTTAACCATAATGTGTAAGTATAGTATATAACTAATAAGTTCATAATACTTATTTATAATACATAACTATAGTATATAAGTAATAAGTTCGTAATACTTAACTATAATGCATAGCTATACTTTATAAGTAATAAGTTCATAATACTTAACCATAATGTGTAACTATATTATATAAGTAATAAGTACGTAATACTTAATTATAATGCATAACTATACTTTATAACTAATATATTTTGTAATACTTAACTATAATGCATTACTATAGTATATAAGTAATAAGTTCATAATACTTAACTATAATGTTTAACTATAGTATATAAGAAATAAGTTCATAATACTTAACCATAACGTGTAACTATAATATATAAGTAATAAGTTCGTAATACTTAACTATAATGCATAGCTATACTTTATAAGTATTAAGTTCATAATACTTAACCATAATGTGTAACTATAATATGTAAGTAATAAGTTCATAATACTTAACTATAATACATAACTATAGTATATAAGTAATAAGTTCGTAATACTTAACTATAATGCATAACTATACTTTATAAGTAATAAGTTCATAATACTTAACCATAATGTGTAACTATAGTATATAAGTAATAGGTTCATAATACTTAACTATAATACATAACTATAGTATATAAGTAATAAATTCATAAATACTTAACCATAATGTTTAACTATAGTATATAAGTAATAAGTTTGTAATACTTAACTATAATGCATAGCTATATTTTATAAGTAATAAGTTCATAATATTTAACCATAATGTGTAAGTATAGTATATAAGTAATAAGTTCATAATACTTATTTATAATACATAACTATAGTATATAAGTAATAAGTTCGTAATACTTAACTATAATGCATAGCTATACTTTATAAGTAATAAGTTCATAATACTTAACAATAATGTGTAACTATAGTATATAAGTAATAAGTTCATAATACTTAACTATAATACATAACTATAGTATATAAGTAATAAATTCATAAATACTTAACCATAATGTTTAACTATAGTATATAAGTAATAAGTTTGTAATACTTAACTATAATGCATAGCTGTATTTTATAAGTAATAAGTTCATAATATTTAACCATAATGTGTAAGTATAGTATATAAGTAATAAGTTCATAATACTTATTTATAATACATAACTATAGTATATAAGTAATAAGTTCGTAATACTTAACTATAATGCATAGCTATACTTTATAAGTAATAAGTTCATAATACTTAACCATAATGTGTAACTATAGTATATAAGTAATAAATTCATTATACTTAACTATAATACATAACTGTAGTATATTAGTAATAAATTCATAAATATTTAACCATAATGTTTAACTATAGTATATAAGTAATAAGTACGTAATACTTAATTATAATGCATAACTATACTTTATAACTAATATATTTTGTAATACTTGACTATAATACATAACTATAGTATATAAGTAATAATTTCATATTACTTAACCATAATGTGTAACTATAGTATATAAGTAATAAGTTCGTAATACCTAACTATAATGCATAGCTGTACTTTATAAGTAATAAGTTCATAATACTTAACCATAATGTGTAACTATAGTATATAAGTAATAAGTTCATAATACTTAACTATAATACATAACTATAGTATATAAGTAATAAATTCATAAATACTTAACCATAATGTTTAACTTATATACTATACTAAATGTATTCTAGTTAAGTATTTCAAAATATATTACTTATATACTATAGTTTCTAAAGTTTTTATTCTTGTTTTTTGGCTTTTTGGAGGGGAAAACGATATCCGTTTTGGATGAATTTTATATGTACGGACTCACATTAAAATTTTATACAAAATTATAGTAGAAAAATGCAGAAAATACAAAAAAAATTCACTACAATGCGCTATATGTCGGGCACCAAATTGTAAAAATAATGGGTAGGAAGACTTCGTTTTTTGGGCTTTTGGAGGGGCAAACGATGTTCGTTTTGGACGAATTTTATATGTACGGAATCGTATTGAAATTCTCTACATGATTATGGAAAAAGTGCAATTTTTTTTAGTATGGTGCACATAACTTACGCGCACCAGATAAACTTGCACAAAAAAAAAAAAAAAATATTATGGCACCATGCACATAGGATACGTGCATAGCTTTGTCAAGGATCACTTTGTGCGTGTATGTTACGCGCACCAATATTACCCAGACTTTTCAAAAATGGTCATTATACCCCTGTGCGCGTAGCTTATACGCACGAAACCATGCTGCTAAGCTACGCGCACAGTTTCGCGTACATTTAGACATAAAATCGCGTACATATAGCCATTGCCAAATATTATTACTAAAAATGGAGTTGTTAGAGTAGTGTCTATGGACACACACTAGAAAAAACCTAAATTGATAATATATATAATAAGGTTTATAATAATGTATTATAGAAGGAATGTCATGAATCATTTTGGTTTTGAGACCTTTCATAATGAAAAAATCTTAGAAGGGTGTGATCATAGGATACATAAAACTATAATTTTCGGACAAGTTATGGAATTTTGAGTCAAAATTTATTGAAACTAGAGTTTCTTTTTTTTTGAGCAGGAAACTAGAGTTTCATGCTGACATCAATTTAAATGTTTTTGTGATATTAAAATGTCGAACTAATCTACTTGATGATGCTTTTGCGGAGGTTTAATACTTTGCTAAGGTCTCGTTCTCTATCTTCGAGCTACTCGTATTTTGGATGACTCCGTACGGGAAAAACATTGATTTTTCTGTCGTTAGTTCGAAATGACCCACTTGAAAATGATTTTTGCAAGAATTTTACTCATTTTCAGTTTTTCGTTTGATGAGATAAAGTATTTCATATTTTGATGTATTTGTTTATTGTTGTTAGAATACTCATGTCACATCTAAAGTTGAGACATAACTTGTCTAATATATAATCTTAGTGGACTACTTCTCTTATTGTCAATTGATTTTAGGATGAAATCCCACTGCTAGGCCCATATGCGCCTTTGCGCACATACTCACACACCCCCGGGTTGGCTCACGGCCCATTGTCTAATTTGACATGGTATCAGACCATGTTTCGGTCTTGAGTTCAAGTGTCACGGGCCAGGTAGGCCCATTCGTCACACTTGAGAGAGAGTGTTATACCACATATAAAGTTGGGACATAATTTGCCTAGTATATAAGCTTAGTGGACTACTCTTTCTATTGCCAATTGATTTTAGGATGAAATCCCACTGAGTTTATATGCTAGATCCATATGTGCCTTTGCGCACATATGTAACCATACGTCCCCAAATTGACCCACGGCTTATTGTCTAATTTGACAAATGCAATTTGAATCAAAGGCCTTTGCAACCGGGAATCGGTTTTCATGCCAAGATTTGAAAGTTTTTGAATGTAATGACTTATTGGAAGATAATGAACAACTATCGAGTTCTTGATAAGAATTTCATGGTGTATATTATTTGTGTTATCGACTGGATGATCATGATGTTCGTTCAAGTTTTAAATTCATAAAGCCCAAAGCACGAACTTGTCATAATAAAAATCATTTAAATTTTACTTTTCATGTTATACTTGAAGTGGTTGATGATACTTGAATATGAGAAGGGGTGTTTCTTTGGTCTTTTGTTAGATGCATCTCCAAAGGTTTTGTAACTTATCATTTTAAGTTCGAATTTTGGTTTTCTGATATACTTGATTGTGTGTCTAGGATTTTTCGCACCAGCACTCTCTCGTGAAACTTTTGAACCTTATGAATCTTTTGTGTGTATGATCTTTACTTGCACATTTTTTCCCATTTATATGCATGTTGAGATTTCTCTTCAGGCACTTTCATGTATGTTACATTCGCTAAGGTGATGAGCTGTTTGCAGGCTGGTCGTATCACTTGTCATTTGGACAAATGGATCATATGATGGATTAACTTCTCCAAAGAGAGCGACCTTGTTGGAACCTTGACATTCTCTCTGATTTTGATGATGATAAACATTATTAGATTTTATGATTTTTGTTGTTCCTATGAATTGCAGATTTTATGAAAGAATTAGGGAACAATAGAAATCATGTGAAGAAGAGAAATCAGAGGAGTGCAACGGAACGTTGTGAAAACAAAGAACTGTTACGCGAAAGCAAATTGGAAATATGAAACGCGCGTAGGATTCATTTAAGAAAACTTTTATACATGGAAACAACATATGAGGAACAATGTGTGAAAGCAGGAATTGTCAGCTGTTACCAAGAGAAGACCGCTACACAAGGAAAACGATATTTGAATATTTACTTGAAGAGAGAAGTGATAGTTAGCAGGTCTTAGGAAAATTTTTATATGGAAACTATGTGTTTATGAGCTGGATTGTTTAGTTGGAAAGACAATCTTACACGGTTACCTTGTATGATGATTGATATATATTTTGGGTATTTGGTAAGGGGATCTTATCAAATACTATAAATAGATGAGTTTACCTTTGGGAAAGGTATCTCAGCTACAACAACCGAAGCATACCAAGGAGCTATTGCAAGTTGAGATCGAAGATTCAAAGGCAAGGTACGAACTAGTGTTGTGAGTGCTTGCTTAGAGTCTTTGTTGTGTTCTTGTGTCATTGTGAGTTGATTGCACTCAAAGTCTAGAAACCTAGGATCTGTGTGAGAATAGGTGGAAAGGAGACTTGTGAGATTATACAACTTATTAATAACACAAGTATACAAAGTTTGAAATCATCCTAGGGTAAAACCTAGAGGTAGAGGTTTTTCTTTTTTCAACTAGTTGGTTGATAGAGTTTCCTCTATAAGGAACTGTCTTGATTGTTACTCTTGAATCTATATTATTTCCGCTGCCCAGGGAACAACAACATCGTTCCCTGTCTAACACACTACGATTCAACAATTGGTAATCAGAGCAGGTTCGCTCTAGATTGTGTGTTTTCTTTTCAGATTCACAGGTAACAATGTCGTCAACTCATGAAGTCGGAATTGGGAACAACAAACCACCATTCCTGCCCATCGGTGGAAAGTTTCAACACTGGAAGGATCTCTTCACCGACTGGATGAAGAGTAATGACTACCAATACTGGAGAGTCATTGAAGTTGGTGATGAGAAAGTTGCTGAAGCAGTGCTTAAGGGAACAACACCTTGGAGTCAAGATGATTTCAGAATCATAGAGAAAAACTCAAAGGCTCGTATGTTCATCAACAACGCCATCAGTGCTGAAGATGCTTCTAAGTTGCAGTCTTGTGCAACCGCTAAAGACATGTAGGCTGCTTTGGAGCATATGTACATGGGAAGTTCCGATCTTCGAGAGATCTTTCGCTTTCAAGCCAACTTCTACAACTTTGCCATGACCGACGGTGAGACTATTTTTTCATACCAATCTAGATTTGAGGAAATCATCGCTCGACTTACTACTCATGAGGTCAAGGATACTAAAATTCTTCCCAAGGATAAAGTCCTTATCATCGATGGACTCCCTCCAAGGCATAAGATGACCAAAGCTATTCTCAAGGAAAATCCCAATACCCTCTCCCTTACACTCCATGAAGTGTTTGGAAAAATCAAGAAGTATGACGAAGAAGACAAATATGTTAAACCTAAAGGCATAGCCTTGATAGTTGAGAAAGCTGTTGAGATGATAGAAATGAACAAAGATGACAACTTGGATGGTGTAGATCCAGAAACTACTCTTTTCACCAAGGCCATTTGATCCTTCTATCGCAAGGGTAGATCATTTAGGAATGATGGGAACAATGGTGAGAAACGTGATATCAAGGATGTTACATGCTATAACTGCAAGGACAAGGGTCACTATGCTAACAAGTGTCCCAAGGGGAACAACTCAGACAACACCAATGGTGACAATACTAGGAACGACAAGAAGAAAGCTTTCGTTGCTGTCTGGGTGATAATTGTGGCAACTCTGATGATGACGAGCCATAGGCATGGGGTAACAACAAGATGTGTGCAATGACTCTGCAGTCATCTAGCAAAGAACAAAATCCACCATTCCTCGTCCAAGAGCAACACAAGCAATGGAAAGATCAATTCGCATCCTGGATAAAGGAAGTCGATGAAGACAGTTGGGAAATCAGCCAAGGTGGTGATTAAAGGATTGATGATGATGAGCCAAAGGCCTGGAACAATAATAAAATGTGTGCAATGACTTTGAGGTCATCAAGTGAAGAACAAGAGGTAGATCCTGAAAATTTCTTTGAATCTCTTGTCAACTATGATAAAAAGTCCCTGATTTCTCTTATCAAAAGCATGTATAATGAGAACCTTAAAACTCAAAATGATTTGAGTAATGTTGAAGATAAATGCATTGAATTGAATGAATCTCTATCTAGAATTGCTAGTTCCACTGTTGTTCCTTGTGTTAAATGTGATGCTACTTGCTGTGAACTTGGTTCCTTTAAGACAGAGAGGGAACTGTCTTAGATGAAAGCTCAGATTGACAAAATTCACTCTATTCTAGTTGAGCAGAAGCTTAAGGAGGAAGAGATTACCTTTGTTGAGTCCAAGTATGGTGTGAGGTACAAAGGTGAAAAACAAGAGAGTGAGGAACATGAGTTAACCATACATGAGCTTAGATAATTGAAGGATAGGGATCTCCAGAACACCAAGGATAGGAACATGTACCTAGAGGAGCATGTGAAAACTCTAGAGAATGGGTTAAATGCAAATCAATCCTGGTACATAGGCCAACATGCCCATAAGATGTATCTCATACAATCCCAGGGAAACCTACCTAGTACACCTGACCTAGTTAGAGCCAAACAACGTAGGATCCGTGTTTCCAACCGTAAGTACACCTTGGGGGATTATTATAAGATATGCTGGTATTGTGGGAACAACGACCATGTTGTGAGAAGCTGTGCTAAGAAATAAAAGTTCACTGAAGAGCACACTTAGCGCAGGAATAGTAGAAGTAACAATGTTGATTTGAATGATTATGATGTATCTCCTGATATGTTCCATGTTAAGCCTAGAGAATATCATTTTGGTTCTAAACGACCAGGTAAAGCCAAGATTGCCTGGGTCGCTAACACTAACTCTCTTAAATGCAGGATGAAGTGAGGGGGAACAATAGATGGTTCATTGATAGCGCATGCTCATGCCATATGACTGGAAATAGAGATCACGTCACCTCACTTCAACGACAATATAAGGGAACCATTTCCCTTAGAGACAAACGATGTAGAGATATAGTAGGAATAGGAGAAGCTGCTTTGAATTCAAACTTCAAGATAAAAGATTTCAGTTTGGTTCATCAACTTGGTTTTAATTTGTTAAGTGTAGCTCAGTTGTGCGATCAATGAGACAATGAGACTGTCTTCACGTCTCAAGATTGCTACGTAAGGAATAGAAATACCAAGGAAATTGTGTTGAAGGGTGCTCGATTCAATGATGTACAATGTTGACACTACTCTCAAGCCTACAAGGGAACTGTGCTTTGTGTCTCTAGCTAAAGAGACGGAACTGTGGCACAGAAGGCTTGGACACGCTAATCTTCAACTCATCCACAAACTCCACAAAAAGGAACTTGTTCGTGGTATTCCAAATGTCAAACCTGAGACCCATGGAGTTTGCGAAGCCTGTGTGAGAGGGAAACAAACATGTTCCTCTTTCAAGAGCAAGCCTGATGTTACTACTTCTCGCCCTCTAGAACTGATCCATATGTATCTCTATGGTCCCATGAGGATAAGAAGTCATGCAAGGAACATGTATGTGTTTGTAATTGTTGATGATTATTCTAGATTTACATGGACAATATTTCTCTCTTCTAAGGAACATGTATTCGAGACATTTGAGTCTTTCATCAAGAATGTGGAG
Source organism: Rheum nobile (assembly GCA_027886185.1). Classification (NCBI taxonomy): domain Eukaryota; kingdom Viridiplantae; phylum Streptophyta; class Magnoliopsida; order Caryophyllales; family Polygonaceae; genus Rheum; species Rheum nobile. Next base: position 7,134,352 of record WOAB01000531.1, on the reverse strand, counting down.
ACAAATCTGGGTCAAAAGCTAAGCGCAATTCGATCCGACCATGGAACGGAGTTTGAGAATGCAATGTTCCTTGAGTATTGCAGGGAACATGGAATTTCTCATAACTTTTCGGCTCCTAGGACACCACAACAGAATGGACTGGTTGAAAGGAAGAACAAAACCTTGGAGGACATGGCTAGAACATTGCTCATCGCTAGCAATCTCCCTTGAATCTTTTGGGCTGAAGAAATCAACAGGAGACCCAAATTTTCTGCAATGGGCGGAATCCTAACGGAGCCAAAACATTAAGAGCATAAAAAATCCAAATGGAAAAATCTTCTGGGCTAAATAAATCAACAAGTCTTGCTATATCCTCAATCACGCTATGCTTAGACCCTTACTCAACAAAACTGCTTATGAACTAATCAGGGACCGCAAGCCCAATATCTCCCACTTGCATGCTTTTGGTTGCATGTGCTTCATTCATAACAATGGGAAAGACAACCCAGGGAAGTTTGATGCATGAAGTGATGAAGGAATCTTCCTGGTATACGCTAAAGCAAGCAAGGCTTATAGAGTCTACAACAAGAGAACCCAGAAAATCGAAGAAAGCATCCATGTCGTCTTCGATGAACACTCAAAGGCTATGAGTGATGATTCCAACACATCGTTCCCTGATAATGATCTTCCACGAATGCAACGCCAAGACTTAGATGATGATAGTGATGAAGGCAATCATCGTGGAAATCCACGTACAGGGAACATTGCCCCCAATGCTGGTGGGAGTACTACTAGTTCTCTAGGATTTACCACAAATAGTGAAACTACTAATACCACTACTACACCAGCACTTGATGTTCCCACTACATCCATTCAAGCAGTAGATGTTGATGTCACCACTGTTCCCAACAGAACTACTGGTGGTGAAACTTCGGATGCACACCTCGTGCAAGATGGCCAAGTGAGTGATGTTGTGGTCACAGTTACTGAGGAAGAAACTACGGATGATGTTGTAAGAACAGTCACTGAAGAAACCGCTTCGAAAGTTGTTGATGTTCCTATGCCTTCATCTTCAACTGCGACAATTGATGCCGCTCTTCCTCCTATTCCTCCACTTTATGTATCCAAAAGTTTCAGGATTCAAAAGAGTCATCCAGTTGATGCTCTTGTCACACCTTATGAACAAAGAGGTACACTTTCCCAGCTACACAACTTCTGTACTTTCTATGCTTTTATATCTTTTGTAGAGCCAAATAACATCAAGGAAGCATTGAAGGAACCAGATTGGATCATTGCTATGCAAGAAGAGATGCACCAATTTGAGAGGAACAAGGTGTGGAGATTGGTTTGCTTGCCCAAGAACAAGCATGCTATTGGAACTCGCTGGGTATTCAGGAACAAGCTCGATGACTCTGGAACTGTGACAAGGAACAAGGCAAGACTGGTTGCTCAAGGATACAACCAACAAGAAGGAATAGACTATGATGAGACATATGCACCAGTAGCTCACATCGAAGCCATTCGACTTCTCATCGTCTATGCTGCCTTTAAAGGTTTCACATTGTACCAAATGGATGTCAAAACAGCCTTTCTCAATGGCTACCTTCAAGAAGAAGTTTTATGTGAAACAACCACCTGGCTTTGAAGATATAGATCGTCCTGACCATGTGTATGCACTAGACAAGGCACTGTATGGCCTTATGCAAGCACCTCGTGCTTGGTATGATAGGCTAGCACAGTTCCTCCTCTCTAATGGATATAGACGTGGTGCGATCGACAAGACACTGTTCCTCTTGGAAGACAAAGGTCAAATTCTCGTAGTTCAAGTCTATGTTGATGATATTGTTTTTGGTTCCACTAACCCTGTACTTGTAGAAAAGTTCAAAAATCTCATGAGCAGTGAATTTGAGATGAGTATGATAGGGGAATTGTCCTTTTTCCTTGGATTACAAGTCTCTCAATCTTCTGAGGGAACAAGAGTACATCAACAAAAATACATCAAGGAATTATTGAATAAGTACGGTATGGATAAATCTAAACCTATTGATACCCCTATTTCTCCTAACACTCGCCTTAATGCAGACTTAAATGGCAAAGATGTGGACGCTACAATGTATAGAGGAATGATTGGCTCATTACTCTATCTAACGGCAAGTAGGTCATATATCATGTTTAGTGTGTGTCTTTGTGCTAGATTTCAGGCAAATCCTAAAGAGTCACACCTAACTGAAGTCAAACGGATTCTGCGATACTTGAAAGGGAACGATCATCTCTGCCTTTGGTATCCAAGGAAAAGTGGGTTTGAACTCGTGGGCTTCATTGATGCTGATTTTGCGGGTCACCTGGTGGATCGCAAAAGCACATCAGGGACGGCACAATACCTTGGCCCATGCCTTATCTCTTGGGGATCAAAGAAGCAAAACTTTGTTGCTCTTTCCACCGCTGAAGCTGAGTACGTAGCTGCTGCATCATGTTGTGCCCATGTATTGTGGCTCAAACAACAATTGGAGGATTTTGGTATGTCTCTTGGCACCGTTCCCATTATGTGTGATAATAGTAGTGCTATCAACATTTTCAAAAATCATGTTCATCACTCACGTACTAAGCATATCGATATTCTTCATCATTTTCTATGTGATAATGTTGAGAAAAATTTCATTAGAATGGATTATTGCAGGACAGAAGATCAAGCTGCAGATATCTTCACCAAAGCACTAGATAGAAAACCCTTTGAGCATTTGCGAATGCTCCTTGGGATGATCTCTCTGAATTGAGGACTTCCCTGTCCACTATTCCCTCCATGATTGGCTAGACCGATCAATATTAATCAGGGAACATCGTCAATGCAGCATGTTAATTGCAAAATATTTGTTTGTTAATTCTTGCTATGCGCCTTGTGTTACATAATATCATGAGCTCTTGCAACTTCTATTCTTGATCATATGTGCTTCAACTTTACATGATAACATCTTCTTTCATGCCCAAAGCAACCGATTTGATTATATGTACCCTCATTATAAGTCAAAATGATAATTGGTTGCAATGTTGTCCCAAGCCATGATCTAGGTAAACATTTCATATGTGTAACACCCCCAAAACTTAACCCTTTTGGAAAGGTATTACCGCCAGTGACCCCAGTGTTCCTTATCGAGATCACCCAAGGCTTTACCATTTAAATACAATTTATGAAATACAAATGATACATAATGATCAAAGCATTCAATTCCAAAACATAACATTGTCAAAGAAACATGAGTTACAGGATTACAACCCAATCCCGAATAGGCTAACACAGAGTTTAAACCAAATACAACGGAAGTCTTATAAAGTAGGGTGCAGCGGAAGTCTTACAAAACACATTACAACCAAAGTCATTGCCCAAAAGATCTCAACCTGATTAACGAAATAACTCAAACATTCGAAAACCACCGTCGACTCCATAGTCCTTCTATTCTTCTGAGCTACTTTTTATCTGATGTGCCGAATCGAACGGATGACACCAGCCCACATGCGGAGAACAAAGTTCGTGGGTTAGTCTACTTGAAATGACTAGCAAGGGTACAAAGCAGAAGGTTCGATGTAGTTGTATTAGGTTAGACTTATCGTTTCTCGAATGATAACCGATAACGATAATCAACCTTCATACTTCTACGGAATAATAACAAGAGGTATGCACAAGAGAAGACTCTGGAAACTGAATCATTACAGAAATCAACTCAAAGGAAGACTCCAACGGAAGTGAGTCTTAAGGAATTATGACAAATCTGGAAAGTTTAAAGAATCATACAACAATGATTTAAAAGCTGACTGAGATGCTTCGGTTCACGACCAACCTCACCGCATACATCGAATCCAGATTGGAAAGAGAACGTACTATGATCAAAGTCGAGACGAGTTTGCCTAGCTGCACTATAACTTAGCTGCACTACTCGCCGAAGGTTTATTTATTATGTGCGTCGAGTAGCACTTATCTGATTTATATTTCAAACACACATCACGTTATTAGACTTTTACATGTGTACCCCACCATTGGGACGACACATCTTAGTATACGTTTCGTCGAGAGTGACGCACACCGGAAGGTTTGTGACACCAGCTAAGTGTCCTGCCTCTACACACTTGTGAAAGAGACCGATCATGATCTTAGAAGAGTACCAGGTGGAGACGAGCCACCCCGATACCAGATTATAAAGAAACGACCAGACGAAGTCCAAGTACATTCCTAACTAATAGTGCTAACCACACAGATACAACACAATTACAGTTATAGAATAAATCCACAGAAAGGCCCGAAAGGCGATCACAGATAATAGCGCTGTTCTAATAGATATACAACCTATTATATGATTTTCAAAACAGTTTATAAATCACTTCCAGAAGAACACAGTAATAATCGTTCCAAATTAATTAATCAATTGAAATAACTGATAATCAATGTAAATATGGAAACGATGAGCAAGAGCGAACCGCCACTTGCCTTAATCCACAGAATAGGAACAAGCCTAACGACAACGACGGGATTCCGGGCTCGACACGGGTATAGCTCCGACAGCACAACGACCTTCGAATCGACCCATAAAAGGAACCCTAAGTTATATCCGACATAACCACAATACGAATCTAAAAACGACGAAAGAAAACGAAAGGAACGACGCCACAACGACGACCACCAAAGCCAAAAGCCCAGAAAGGCATTTTGGACACTAGCGGCGGTCGCCGCAGTTCATCACGGCGGGCGCCGTGAAGAACACGGCGGTCACCGTGAAGAACTCAGACGACAGAAGCGGCGAGAAAACTCACCCAAAACACGAGCGACTCGGCCTCCTTCGACTTGCTTTGGTTTCTAACCTCCAAGGCTACCAAAAGCTTCACAAAGGCCCTCTGGAAACACCACCAAACGACCTCCGGCGAAAGCTTCAAAAATCCGGCGAGGCACAACTCCGGTGAGGCAAGAATTTGGGAGAGCTTGGGCTGTGGATTGAGCTCAAAACCCCTCCCAAACACCTCCTTTTATAGCCAAATGCCAGGAAACACAATGATGGCCCTGCGACGAGGCGGAGCAGGCCTACTTCGGCGCGTCAGAGGCTCACCGGCGACCATCGGGAAAAGACCTCCGGACAACGACGGCGGGCGCCGCGGAGAGCAAGGGTCGCCGCCTCACAAATTGCCTACGGCGGGCGAATTACGGCGGGCGCCGTACTGCATAGCGGTCGCCGCAACTAGGCCTGGTGCCCAGCTAGGAAGACGACCACGCCAGTCCTCGAGCCTGGCGACGGCGGGCGCCGCCATAAATGTGGCGGGCGCCGCCTCTGTGGCTTCGCGCCCATTATAGTTTTGAACGACAACAACTTTAACCCGGGATAAAATTATCGTACGCGAACGAGTATTAAAATCCAAAGCACGTCGTCTGTATTTTATTTCACTGAGAACAATATTACAGATACAGAGAGCATTACCGAACGTCTTAAACTCTCTGAATTAAATCCGACGTACATAACGAGTACTCGGGAAAAATCCTGGAACTCCAGAAATAGCTTAAAAAAATACGGGGTATCACATCTCCTCCCCCTTAAAAGAAGTTTTGACCCCGAAACTTAGGTCGAGAATAACTCGGGAAAACGCCTGAGCATATCTGACTCGGTTTCCCACATTTCCCAAGTAACTTCTTCCGATCCAGACTTGGACCACTGAATCCGTACCAACGGTACGATCTTGCTACGCAGCTGCTTCTCACGACGCTCCAAAATGCACACAGGCATCTCCTCATAAGTACCATTAGCTTGAATTTCGATGTCCTCATAACTCAGCACATGAGACTCATCTGGCACATACTTCCTGAGCAAAGAGACGTGAAACACATTATGCACTGGATGAGCCGATGGCGGCAACGCCAAGCGGTACGCTAGAGATCCCACTCTATCTAGAATCTCGAATGGTCCCACGTAGCGAGGGTTAAGCTTCCCATGCTTACCAAACCTGAAAACTCCCTTCGAGGGCGACACCTTGAAAAACACCTTGTCACCGACCTCGAACTCGACATTCCTACGCTTCTTGTCTGCATACGACTTCTGTCGACTCTGAGCGGTCAACATCCTTTGTCGAATCAAGGCAATGTCAGAAGCTGTCCTCTCGACTAACTCTGGCCCAAGCAGAATCTTGTCGGCGTTATCGTCCCAACAAATCGGAGATCTATATCGGCGACCATACAAAGCTTCGAACGGAGCCATCTTGATCGTAGCATGCCAGCTGTTGTTGTAGGTGAACTCAATCAGACTCAAGCTGTCCTCCCAGCTAGTCGGACGATCGAGTACACAAGCTCTGAGCATATCCTCCAGAGTCTGGATGGTCCTTTCAGACTGGCCATCTGTCTGAGGATGAAACGCTGTGCTGAACCTTAACTCGGTCCCCATAGCCTTATGAAGTTCTTGCCAGAACCTTGACATGAAACGGCCATCTCGATCCGATACGATGGTTTTAGGGATACCATGTAAACGGACAATCTCTTTCTGGTAGACCTCTGCTAACTTCTGGGCTTCCCAAGTGGTCTTAATGGATAGGAAATGAGCACTCTTCGTAAGCCGATCCACAATTACCCAGATAGCATCTCTCTGACTTCGAGTCTTGGGTAGCCCAGTGACGAAGTCCATGGCGATGTCCTCCCATTTCCATTCTGGCACTGGGAGAGGTAGCAACTCACCACCTGACATGCGGTGTTCAATCTTGACCTTCTGGCAAGTCAAGCACTTTGCCACGAAGTCTGCCACGTCCCACTTCATGTTTGGCCACCAAAACTTCTTCCGAAGATCCTTGTACATCTTGTTGGAGCCTGGATGCACAGAATATGCTGAGGAATGAGCTTCCCTCATCACCAACTGACGAAGGCCTTCTGCGTCTGGCACACAGATTAGGTCTTGAAACCAAAGTGATCCGTCATCCTGAATCACAAAGTCGGGAGCTTTCCCATCCATCACTTCACTGCTTAGCTTCACCAAGACGATGTCATCAACTTGCTTTTCCTTGATCTGATCCAGCAGTGTAGCTTGAATTTCCAGCATACTCAGGAAACATCTATGCTGATCATACAGAACTTCAATGTCGCACGACTCTTGGTTCAGCTTGGTCTGAGCAGTAAGTAAAGCAACTACCCTCTCGTGCGTTGTCTTCCGGCTCAATGCATCAGCTACCACATTAGCCTTGCCCGGATGGTACAACAACTCGATGTCATAGTCCTTGAGCAACTCTAGCCAGCGGCGTTGTCTCATATTTAGCTCTTTTTGAGTAAATATATACTTGAGACTTTTGTGGTCAGTGAAGACTTGGCATCTTATACCGTAGAGGTAATGCCTCCAAATCTTCAGCGCAAAGACAACCGCTGCTAGCTCAAGATCATGTGTCGGATAGTTTTCTTCGTACGTCTTGAGTTGCCTGGATGCATAAGCAATGACTCTGCCCCTCTGCATCAAAATACAACCAAGACTACACTTTGAAGCATCACTATAGACCACATAATTGTCGTTCCCTTCTGGAAGTGCTAACACGGGTGCCGAGGTCAGCCGTCGCTTCAACTCCTGGAAACTGGCCTCGCACTTGTAATCCAGACAAACTTCTTGTGAACCTTGCAGAGTAGATTGGTCATAGGTAGAGCGGTCTTTGAAAACCCCTCCACGAACCGTCTATAATACCCGGCAAGCCCAAGAAAGCTGCGCACCTCCTTCACGTTCTGGGGCTGTGTCCAATTTGCCACAGCTTCGATCTTCTGGGGATCAACCATAACCCCATTCTCATTGATCACGTGGCCTAGGAAAGCCACCTCCTTCAACCAGAATTCACACTTGGACAGTTTAGCATAAAGCTGATGTTGTCTAAGGACTGACAAAGCAATCCGCAGATGTTCCTCATGGACTTATTCACTCAGAGAGTAGATCAGAATGTCGTCTATGAAGACCACTACAAACTTGTCCAAGTACTGGTGAAAACATCGATTCATCAGATCCATAAAGACAGCTGGAGCATTTATAAGCCCAAAAGGCATCACTACGAACTCGTAATGGCCATATCTGGTCCTGAACGCAGTTCTAGGAATGTCCTGCTCACGAATTCTGAGTTGATGATATCCAGATCTCAGGTCGATCTTGGAGAAAACCTTTGCTCCCTGCAACTGGTCCAACATGTCGTCAATCCTCGACAATGGGTACTTGTTCTTGATCGTCACTTTGTTCAACTCTCGATAGTCGATGTAAAGTCGAAACGATCCGTCCTTCTTTTTGACAAACAAAACCGGAGCACCCCACGGCGATGCACTCGGCCTGATATAACCCTTGTCGAGAAGATCTTCAAGTTGACTCTTCAACTCTTGCATCTCTGCAGGAGCCATCCGATACGGTGCCTTAGAGATTGACGCGGTACCAGGCTCAAGATCAATGGAAAACTCTACATCACGGTTTAGAGGTAATCCAGGAACCTCCTCTGGAAAGACATCCGAGAACTCTCTGACCACTGGAATATCTAGAATCACAGGTCCATCTTTCGCGGGCGAATCCAAGTAGTAGAGGTACCCGATACAACCTTGTCGTAGTAGCTTAAACTCAGCCATCGCATTGATCAGCTTGCCGTTATCAGCGTCATTCCGGCCCTTGAACTTGCACACGAACTGGCCCTTAGACGTCACCGTCACTGTTCTTGAATTGAAGTCGATCACCGCCTTGTGACGCGTCAGCCAATCCATACCAAGAATGATGTCGTATGGTGCCATGGCTATACAGATCAGATCTGCCTCAAACTCCTTACCCTGAATGGTAATCGGAAAGTCGGACAGATGTTTGGTTCCCACCAAACGTTCTCCATTAGGAAGACTAATGACGAAAGGGTCGCACGAATCGTTGCACACTAAGTCTAACTTGCTAACACAACTATTCGAAATAAAGGAATGCGTAGCACCAGAATCAAACAGAATGCATACGGAAGTAGAGTGAAGGTATAAAGTACCTTGAGCAGTCGGAGCGTTGGGTCCATCTGCTTCACGCATCTCGTATAAGCGTTGACCCTGACTTCCAGAAACAGTTGGGGCCTTTCCCCTGTTCTGAGCAGTCGTCTGAACTGACGGGCTAGGAGTCTCGGCAGGCTTGAACCTAGGTCGGTTGTTCTGATGAACTGACCCTTGCTGCGACTCTACTCCCTTCTGCTTACACTGCTTGCAGAACTTCTGCAGATGACCATCACGTCCACACCCAAAGCACGATCTCTTCTCCTTTTGACACTCATTGCTCTTGTGCCCAACAACACCACAGTTATAACACTGAACTGAACTTCTGCTCTGACTGGACTGCTGCATTGACCCTCCATGAGTCATGTCCGTCTTTGCTCGGCCAGATTTGGCAAAGCTAGACGGTGGCGCAGGTCGCTTGAATCCACCATCCTGATTCTGATTCTGATTCTGCATCGACCTCTGTCGGATACGTCTCTTTGTTGACTCCTCCAGAGTCACTTCCAACTTGTAGGCAACATCCACATACTGCTCCAGAGTAGAGCACGTGTGGTGCACCATTAACGGCTTGATATCTGGACTCATCCACTCGTGGAAGTACCAGATCTTTTGTGCCTCGCTGGTTATCTCAGCTGGGGCGTACTGCAGAAGATGATTAAACTTGGTTGTCAGCTCAGCTACCTTCAATCCATCAGTCTTGGGGTACAGAAACTCCTTGTGTTTCTCCTCTCTCATAGCACGAGAGAAGAAACGGTCAATCATTTTGGTCTTAAACATCGACCAGGTCAAAACAGAGCTATCAGCTAAGCCTGTACTCTCCCACCATTCACTAACATCCTCTTTCAGCTGCAGAGAAGCTATGTGGACCTTTTCAGCCTCAGTACAGTCCATATTACGGAACAGCCGTTCCATGTGAGAGAACCAATGGGTCACCTTGACTAGCTCCCCTTTTCCATTGAAGCTGTCAGGCCTCATAGAACTGATGGTCTTCAGAGCACGACCATAGTTGTCCCTAGTCCTGACTGCATTCTCCTGGACTGTAACACCCCTAAAACTTAACCCTTTTGGAAATGTATTACCGCCAGTGACCCCAGTGTTCCTTACCGAGATCACCCAAGGCTTTACCGTTTAAATATAATTCAAGAAATATAAGGATACAAAATGATAACCTTATTTATATAAAACCTGAGTACCGGGATTACATCCCAATCCCGAATAGGACAAACACAGAGTTTAAATAAATTACAATGGAAGTCTTAAACAAAGTACAGTGGAAGTCTTATAAAATATTTTACAAACAAGGATCTTGACCACAATGGTCATCTCTCAAGGATCTCAACCTGATTAAAAGAAATTGTTAAAAACGTCCAAAAACCACCGTCGACTCCATAGTCCTTCTAGTCTTCTCATCTACACTCTATCTGATGTGCCTAATCGAACGGATGACACCAGCCCACATGCAGAGAACAAAGTTCGTGGGTTAGTCTACTTGAATAGACTAGTAAGGGTAAAAATCAGAATGGTTCGAAGCAGTCGTATTAGGTTAGACTCATCGCTTCTCGAATAATAATCGATGACGATAGTCAACCATCATACTCCTACTGGAATAAACAAGAGGTATGCACAAGAGAAGATTCTGGAAGACTGAATCTTCGCAGAAATCGACTCGAAAAGAGACTCCAAGAGATTGAGTCTTTAAGGAAATATGACAAATCTGGAATGTTTACAGCAACATACAATAATGATTTAAAAGCTGATTGAGATGCTTCGGTTCACGACCAACATCACCGCTTACAGCGAATCTAGATTGGAAAGAGAACGTACTACATTCAAGTCTGGATCTTACATAACCACATATCGATAATTTAAAAACTGACTAAGATGCTTTGGTTCACGACCAACCTCACCGCTTACAGCGATTCCAGATCGGAAAGAGAACGTACTATGATCAAAGTCGAGACGAGCTTTACTAGCTGCACTATTACTTAGCTGCACTACTCGCCGAAGGATTATTAATCATGTGCACTCGGGCACATATCTTATTTAATTATAGAACACACGTTATTGAAAACCGTTAATGTTATTAAGAGCGGCACACAGCTTAATCACAGGGTGACCATTATGTCGACCCAAATTAGTACAACACACAAACACACACACACACGAACACACGAGGCTTAATATTATTCCGAGAACAACGGAAGTTATTGTTACACAGGGTGATCTTATGTTCACCCAGATTGCACTGCCACAGCGCTTACACTTTAATTTACAGGGTGACAGTTATGTCCACCCCAATTGCACTAGCTAGGTGCTTAATACACAAGACTGCTATTAAGCTCATCCACTGGCGCTAGCAAGGCGCTTAAACACTTCAGATCCTTAAAGGTGGATAAGAAGCATAGGTCATGACCCTTAAATTAATATTCGGCAATTATCCCGAGGAACATTATGATTTAAAGAAACGACAAATCCTTACTTGGATTAACGTTCCTACGAACATTAAGTTATAAAGAAACGACAAATCCTTACTTGGATTAACGTTCCCACAAACTCTCATGTTAACTAAACAGTCTAACACAACAATTATTCATATTAAAGCCGTCCAGGCAATCAACTTAAACACAGAGATAATAGAAACAGCTAATCCTTACTTGGATTAGTTTTCCTATTAACCCACATGCTATTCTAGCATTAAGATTAATTTCACAATAATACCATCACGGTAATTATCACATATGATAGCGTTGTTCTGACAGATATACAACCTATCATAACATTACTTTAATCACATTTATTTATGAAATTAGTTCCCAAACAAAACAACAGTTCTGGATAAATCCACATAAATGCCCGGAAAGCGATCATAGATAATAGCGTCGTTCTAACAGATATACAACCTATTATATGATTTTCCAAAACAGTTTATAAAACCAATTCCAGACAAACACAATAATCATTCCAAATTAATTACTCAGATAAACAGCTGATAATTAATGTAAATATGGAACGATGAGCAAGAGCGAACCACCACTTGCCTTAGTCCGCAGATCTGGAACAAAGCAGAGACAACGGGATTCCAGGCTCGACACATGTATAGCTTCGACAGCACAACGACCTTCGAGTCGACCCATAAGGAAACCCCAAGTTAGATTCGACATAAACTAGTACAGATCTAAGGAAAGACGAAAGGAACCGAAAGAAACGACGCCACGACGACAACCCACCAAGCCAAAGCCACGAAGGCATTCTGGGCACTGGCGGCGATCGCCGTTCTTGGCGGCGGTCGCCGCATTCATCACGGCGGGCGCCGTAAAGAACACGGCGGTCGCCGTGAAGAACTCCGACGACAGAACGAGAGAAAAACTCACCCAAATGATGCGCGTTTCGACCCCTTTTTGCCTTGCCTGGGTTCCAACCTCCAAAGGCAACCAAGAGGCTTCACAAGGGCTTCTGGAAACACCACCAAACGACACCGGCGAAAGCTTCAGAAATCCGGCGAGAGAGATTTTGAGATTTGAGCTTCTGATTTTGTGTGAAATCCGATCCCCAAGCCTCTCCTTTTATAGCCAGATCACAAGGGAGCATAATGATGGCCTAAATGGAGGCGTGGCAGGGCTAGTTCGGCATCGTCAGACGCTCGCCGGCGCCCATCGGGCAAAGACCTCCGGACAACAATGACGGCGGGCACCGTCATAAATGCGGCGGGCGCCGTCATCAATGTGGCGGGCGCCGTCATCAATGCGGCGGGCGCCGCCATAGGCCTGGCATCCCCAGCTAGGAGAAGACCCGGCTGCTCCTCGAGCCTTGCGACGGCGGGCGCCGCCATACCTACGGCGGGCGCCGCCACCCTGGCTTCGCCGCCTCCTCAGCTCTTAGATGAAAACGATGTTAACCCGGGATAAAATTATCATACGCGAACGAGTATTAACATCCAAAGCACGTCGTCTGTATATTATTTCACTGAGAAAAATATTACAGATAAAGAGCACATTACAGAATGCCTCCAACTTTCTGAATTAAATCCGACGTACTAAACGGGTGTTCGGGAAAATTCCAAAAAAATTCTCAAAATAATCCTTACAGAATTACGGGGTATCACATCACCTCCCCCTTAAAAGAAGTTTCGACCCCGAAACTTACAGGAAGCCAAGGAGGACACTGCCTCGAAACCAATCTTACCACCTGGATCCAACATCCTCAATCACTTCATCCTTGAAATGGATCACAAGAGATATTACTCTTAATTCCTTAGGATATCATTCTGAAAATGATTCATCCGTCTTAATGTTTATGGCACAAACTCGCACATGAGAGATAGCTCCTGATCTCTCCGAACAAAACTCTACAAGTTCATTCCCTTTCCTTAAGAAATCTTGGAAGAACTCAGCGTATGAGATAACGCTTACCACAGTACTCCTTAGATGTATATAGACAATTCTCCTTACTGAATCTTTAATACATCGGGATCATCAACATATCCCATCCTTAACTGTAACCTTTCCTCTCAACATGACTGCTCCACAACTTAATCTTCCTCAAAGAGTTGCATCCGTTCTTATAGATGACATACTCTATGTATGAAGAAGAACCTTAGGAGCGGATTTAGATTTAAACAACAGAGTCGACCTTGGGATTAACCACATAGGGGACACATATCTAAGTTGTCCACAAAACTCCACCACCATAAGTCCGACAGTCCTTATCCTTACTTGGCATAAGCTGTCCTCGACACTTACGGGGTTTCGTATGAACAACTAATTCATACTGATAACGCATTCAGAAATTTTCCAAAACAAGGAAACACTTCATTAACATTAAGCATTACTTTACTGACAAAAGTTGCACAACCAGATCACGATGCTACGGAGATTACCGACACACGTCGTTACTCTTTAATCTTACAGAAAGACTTAGCACAGATATAACTTAATGAATCAGGGTTCTTCTCCGTTGGCTTGGCTCATTACAAAGAGTCGTTGCCCTTGGCCTGAAGACCCCATAGGCGCTTTGCCTTTATTACGAGTCATAGACTGCTCAGGAGTAGATACCACTGGCCTTGGGTTCTGCCCACCTCCAACATTTGACGCCTGATAAGACTGCATTGGTCCCTGACCCTTCAGTCTGCAGTATGTTTTTATGTGGCCTTCTCTTCCACAATTATGACATACTCTCTTGTCCTTTTGGCAATTAAATTTTTTATGTCCAACTTCACCACAGTTATGGCACTGAATTACTCCGCTGCTCCAACCTGAGCCTCTGGCAGAGTCAGACTGATTTGTCTCGGTCTTAGCATGACCAGACTTTTCAAACTTGGTAGGCGATGCCGGTCTTTGAATGAACCAACCTGGCGATCCTGTTGCCCACCCTTTCCCTTAACTTGCTTTTCCCGCTTAAGGGCAGACTCCTCCAGTGTGACTTCTGTCTTGAAGGCTGTATCCACATATTGTTCTAACGTAGAACAACCATGACGTAACATTAGAGGCTTGATCTCTGGATTCATCCACCCATGGAAGTACCAGATCTTCTGCTCCTCGGTTGACACCTCAGGTCCAGCGTACTGCATCAAGTGATTGAACTTAGCTGCGAGCTCAGTCACCTTTAACCCATCAGTCTGCGGGTACATAAATTCCTTATGCTTCTCCTCCCTCATAGCTCGGGAAAAGAAACGATCGGTCATCTTGGTTTTGAACATGCTCCAATTCAGCTCGGGATGATCAGCAGACCGGTGCTCTCCCACCATTCGCTAGCCACATCCTTGGGTTGAAGAGAGACGATGTGCACTTTCCCAGCCTCAGTGCAATTAATGTTCCGGAGCAACCGTTCCATATGCGAGAACCAATATGTCACCCTGACTGGTTCTCCAGTACCGTCATAGCTTTCAGGCCTCATTGAACTCACGGCTTTTAATGCTTGACCGTAAGTTCCTCTGTTTCCGACAACATTGATCTGAGGTACTTGCTCCACTGACTCCTCAACTTCAGGAATAGCCTGAGAAACTGGACCACCTTGTGCTTGTGGTGCAACTGGTCGCATAACATCTGTGATTGCCTGCATGACAATTCCTCGAATTGCCTCCACTGCTGCAGCATCAAACAATATCGGAGCATTGGCATGTGCTTGGCCATTGCCTCCCTGATTATTGTTAAAGACAGACTCACGTTCTCCTGTTGGGTCTGCAGCATTCCTCGCATTTGGTCTGGGGTCATTACTCGGCCCAACAACAGCACGGATAACGTTCCTTGTGTTCACCATCTGTTTAACGATCAAATTCCAAGGATTTTATCACATTAGTATCATTCTGATATACTTATTGTAATAAAATCAACTTAGAATAGATCAACTTGGTAATTTCTATTGATGAACTCAAACCGAGTTACTAGGTTCTACAACCTTAACTCAAAATGAGAGAATTGGGAATTCAAGCCTTATTGGGTATGGAAAAACCACCTTGGCTTCTCCCGGTTCCTCTGAAGAGAACAGAATGCACACATATCTTACGGGGCAACGAGGAAGGAATTAGTCTTTCTAGATATAGAAGCAAGCTTACTATATCAGACCATATAGAAGACAAGACTATGAACGGTGTTTTCAAATTCTTTTCACTTTAAAAATTCAGAGTTCTTTGAAAACACTTTTCAATTAAAACGAGTAAATGGCTTTCAAATACTCAACCCGTTTTTAAAAAAAACTTTTAGCTTTGATACCACAACTGTAACACCCCCAAAACTTAACCCTTTTGGAAAGGTATTACCGGCAGTGACCCCAGTGTTCCTTACCGAGATCACCCAAGGTTTTACCGTTTAAATATAATTCAAGAAATATAAGGATACAAAATGATAACCTTATTTATATAAAACCTGAGTCCCGGGATTACATCCCAATCCCGAATAGGACAAACACAGAGTTTAAATAAATTACAGTGGAAGTCTTAAACAAAGTACAGCGGAAGTCTTATAAAATATTTTACAAACAAGGATCTTGACCACAATGGTCATCTCCCAAGGATCTCAACCTGATAAAAAGAAATTGTTAAAAACGTCCAAAAACCACCGTCGACTCCATAGTCCTTCTAGTCTTCTCATCTACACTCTATCTGATGTGGCGAATCGAACGGATGACACCAGCCCACATGCAGAGAACAAAGTTCGTGGGTTAGTCTACTTGAATAGACTAGCAAGGGTAAAAAGCAGAATGGTTCGAAGCAGTCGTATTAGGTTAGACTCATCGCTTCTCGAATAATAATCGATGACGATAGTCAACCATCATACTCCTACTGGAATAAACAAGAGGTATGCACAAGAGAAGATTCTGGAAGACTGAATCTTCGCAGAAATCAACTCGAAAAGAGACTCCAAGAGATTGAGTCTTTAAGGAAATATGACAAATCTGGAATGTTTACAGCAACATACAATAATGATTTAAAAGCTGATTGAGATGCTTCGGTTCACGACCAACCTCACCGCTTACAGCGAATCTAGATTGGAAAGAGAACGTACTACGTTCAAGTCTGGATCTTACAGAACCACATAACGATAATTTAAAAACTGACTAAGATGCTTCGGTTCACGACCAACCTCACCGCTTACAGCGATTCCAGATCGGAAAGAGAACGTACTATGATCAAAGTCGAGACGAGCTTTCCTAGCTGCACTATTACTTAGCTGCACTACTCGCCGAAGGTTTATTAATCATGTGCACTCGGGCACATATCTTATTTAATTATAGAACACACGTTATTGAAAACCGTTAATGTTATTAAGAGCAACACACAGCTTAATCACAGGGTGACCATTATGTCGACCCAAATTAGTACAACACACAAACACACACACAAACACGAACACACGAGGCTTAATATTATTCCGAGAACAAAGGAAGTTATTGTTACACAGGGTGATCTTATGTTCACCTAGATTGCACTGCCACAGCGCTTACACTTTAATTTACAGGGTGACAGTTACGTCCACCCCAATTGCACAAGCTAGGTGCTTAATACACAAGACTGCTATTAAGCTCATCCACTGGCGCTAGCAAGGCGCTTAAATACTTCAGATCCTTAAAGGTGGATAAGAAGCATAGGTCATGACCCTTAAATTAATATTCGGAAATTATCCCGGGGAATATTATGATTTAAAGAAACGACAAATCCTTACTTGGATTAACGTTCCCACAAACTCTCATGTTAACTAAACAGTCTAACATAGCAATTATTCATATTAAAGCCATCCAGGCAATCAACTTAAACACAGAGATAATAGAAACAGCTAATTCTTACTTGGATTAGTTTTCCTATTAACCCACATGCTATTCTAGCATTAAGATTAATTTCACAACAATACCATCACGGTAATTATCACATATGATAGCATTGTTCTGACAGATATACAACCTATCATAACATTACTTTAATCACGTTTATTTATGTAATTAGTTCCCAAACAAAACAACAGTTCTGGATAAATCCACATACATGCCCGGAAAGCGATCATAGATAATAGCGTCGTTCTAACAGATATACAACCTATTATATGATTTTCCAAAACAGTTTATAAAACCAATTCCAGACAAACACAATAATCATTCCAAATTAATTACTCAGATAAACAGCTGATAATTAATGTAAATATGGAACGATGAGCAAGAGCGAACCGCCACTTGCCTTAGTCCGTAGATTTGGAACAAAGCAGAGACAACGGGATTCCGGGCTCGACACAGGTATAGCTTCGACAGCACAACGACCTTCGAGTTGACTCATAAGGAAACCCCAAGTTAGATTCGACATAAACTAGTACAAATCTAAGGAAAGACGAAAGGAACCGAAAGAAACGACGCCACGACGACAACCCACCAAGCCAAAGCCACGAAGGCATTCTGGGCACTGGCGGCAGTCGCCGTTCTTGGCGGCGGTCGCCGCATTCATCACGGCGGGCGCCGTAAAGAACACGGTGGTCGCCGTGAAGAACTCCGACGACAGAACGAGAGAAAAACTCACCCAAATGATGCGCGTTTCGACCCCTTTTTGCCTTGCCTGGGTTCCAACCTCCAAAGGCAACCAAGAGGCTTCACAAGGGATTCTGGAAACACCACCAAACGACACCGGCGAAATCTTCAGAAATCCGGCGAGGGCACCAAACTCCGGCGAGAGAGATTTTGAGATTTGAGCTTCTGATTTTGTGTGAAATCCGATCCCCAAGCCTCTCCTTTTATAGCCAGATCACAAGGGAGCATAATGATGGCCTAAATGGAGGCGTGGCGGGGCTAGTTCGGCGTCGTCAGACGCTCGCCGGCGCCCATCGGGCAAAGACCTCCGGACAACAACGACGGCGGGCACCGTCATAAATGCGGCGGGCGCCGTCATCAATGCGGCGGGCGCTGCCATAGGCCTGGCGTCCCTAGCTAGGAGAAGACCCGGCTGCTCCTCGAGCCTTGCGACGGCGGGCTCCGCCATACCCACGGCGGGCGCCGCCACCCTGGCTTCGCCGCCTCCTCAGCTCTTAGATGAAAACGATGTTAACCCGGGATAAAATTATCGTACGCGAATGAGTATTAACATCCAAAGCACGTCGTCTGTATATTATTTCACTGAGAAAAATATTACAGATACAGAGCACATTACAGAATGCCTCCAACTTTCTGAATTAAATCTGACGTACTAAACGGGTGTTCGGGAAAATTCCAAAAAAATTCCCAAAATAATCCTTACAGAATTACGGGGTATCACATGGACATCATGGTTTCTTGGCTCCTCAAATCTAGGAACCGGTGGGGGAATCGGCACGCCTTGTGCCTGTGGCACATTTGGTCGCATAGCATCAGCGATAGCTTGCATGACAATTCCTCGAATTGTCTCCACTGCTGCAGCATCAAACACCACTAGTGAATTACTCTGATCCTGATCATTGCCCCTGGATTGATTATGGGATTCAGATACATGCTCACCTTGTCCAACATCTCTTATGATTGGTCTGGGACCCTGACTAGTCCCAACACCAGCTCGAACTGTGTTCCTTGTGTTCACTATCTGTTTACCGATCAAATTCCAAGTTATTTATACATTAATATCATTCAAACATGCTTAATGTAGTAAAATTACTCAGAATAGATCAACTAGGTATTTTATAGATGAACTGGAACTATTACACAAGCTACACATAAGTCTATCATCCGAGCGTTAGGACAAAAATTGCTCGAAGATAAAAGTGTTTCACAGAGTACTTGCCGCAATATTGAAATATTACACAAAGTACATATTGAAATACTAAGAAAGGAACTACTACGATAGGCAACGCCAATCATCATCAAGGCGTTCTAAAACGTCTCCTATAAGACTGGATACTCGTGCAAGGTCTCTTCGGACTAGGCTCACCATCGAGCTTTGGCGATGGGTTTCGCACCCTGCTCGGTCCTGGGTCACATGGCTCTGGTGACTCAGACCCAACCTCAGTCGTGGAAAAGAAAGGATCGTCCGTAAGAGTTCCTCCTATCCCAACCCTCCTCTGAGCGCTAGCGATTGCCTGATCCATCTGCTGCTGCTGCTCCATATGAGAGCTCATTTCGCTCTGGCGAAGGATCTCTCTCAACTCAGCCTCTGATCTCCTCCTCCTCCGAGGCAGAGTAGGCGGATAGTCCTCGTAGATCATGGTCGGGCCACTCCTCCCAAAACCGTGCTCAGTGTACAGTGCCTCCCAATCAGCATCAATCATGAGTGCATAAGCCGGCACTGGTGATAGTTCTAGACTGGGGGGAATAAACTGCACCCCCGGCTCCTGACTGTCCACCAACAAGTGCCTCAAGTTGTCTGGCTCCTGGCTCTGCTATTCTAGGTCCATCTCGGGGTCCTCCTCAGGATCATCTTCGATGGGATCCTCATCCTCGGGATCAATCTTGATCTGGTAATCGTCATCGTAATGCCCTAAGGCGTATCTAGATGACTCACCCACTTCCTACACTGCTTCCTCCCTGAGTGGCTCTACAGGTGCAGCTATAGTGACCACTGCATCCCTATGGAATCACATACTTGATGTCCTCGGGCGGGCTACTCGGGCCTCCAACCTCGAAACATCGCTGAGGGATCGGAAAATCTAGCCTGACTGAAGACGGCGGGTCTGTCTTGGCGTCCTCCGACCCCCTATCAAGAGAAAAACACTCACCCATCCTACAGGATAACGAGGAAGGAGTTAGTCTTTCTAGACATAGAAGCACGCTTACTACATCAGACTATATAGAAGACACGACTATGAACGGTGTTTTGAAATTCTTCTTACTTTGAAAATTTTGAGACCCTTTAAAGTATTTTAAAAAACGGATAAATGATATAAAAATCCCAAACCCGTTTTAAAACCTTTGGCTCTGATACCACAACTGTAACACCCCCAAAACTTAACCCTTTTGGAAAGGTATTACCGCCAGTGACCCCAGTGTTCCTTATCGAGATCACCCAAGGATTTACCATTTAAATACAATTTATGAAATACAAATGATACATAATGATCAAAGCATTCAATTCCAAAACATAACATTTTCAAAGAAACATGAGTTACGGGATTACAACCCAATCCCGAATAGGCTAACACAGAGTTTAACCAAATACAGCGGCAGTCTTATAAAGTAGGGTGTATAGGAAGTCTTACAAAACACATTACAACCAAAGTCATTGCCCAAAAGATCTCAACCTGATTAACGAAATAACTCAAACATTCGAAAACCACCGTCGACTCCATAGTCCTTCTATTCTTCTGAGCTACTTTCTATCTGATGTGCCGAATCGAACGGATGACACCAGCCCACATGCGGAGAACAAAGTTCGTGGGTTAGTCTACTTGAATAGACTAGCAAGGGTACAAAGCAGAATGTTTGATGTAGTTGTATTAGGTTAGACTTATCGTTTCTCGAATGATAACCGATAACGATATTCAACCTTCATACTTCTACGGAATAATAACAAGAGGTACGCACAAGAGAAGACTCTGGAAGACTGAATCATTACAGAAATCAACTCAAAGGAAGACTCCAATGGAAGTGAGTCTTAAGGAATTATGACAAATCTGGAAAGTTTAAAGAATCATACAACAATGATTTAAAAGCTGACTGAGATGCTTCGGTTCACGACCAACCTCACCGCATACAGCGAATCCAGATTGGAAAGAGAACGTACTATGATCAAAGTCGAGACGAGTTTGCCTAGCTGCACTATAACTTAGTTGTACTACTCGCCGAAGGTTTATTTATTATGTGCGTCGAGTAGCACTTATCTGATTTATATTTCAAACACACATCACGTTATTAAACTTTTACATGTGTACCCCACCATTGGGACGACACATCTTAGTATATGTTTCGTCGAGAGTGACGCACACCGAAAGGTTTGTGACACCAGCTAAGTATCCTGCCTCTACACACTTGTGAAAGAGACCGATCATGATCTTAGAATAGTACCAGGTGGAGACGAGCCACCCCGATACCAGATTACAAAGAAATGACCGGATGAAGTCCGAGTACATTCCTAACTAACAGTGCTAACCACACAGATACAACACAATTACAGTTATAGAATAAATCCACATAAAGGCCCGAAAGGAGATCACAGATAATAGCGTTGTTCTAACAGATATACAACCTATTATATGATTTTCAAAACAGTTTATAAATCACTTTCAGAAGAACACAGTAATAATCGTTCCAAATTAATTAACCAATTGAAATAACTGATAATCAATGTAAATATGGAAACGATGAGCAAGAGCAAACCGCCACTTGCCTTAATCCACAGAATAGGAACAAGCCTAACGACAACGACGGGATTCCGGGCTCGACACGGGTATAGCTCCGACAGCACAACGACCTTCGAATCGACCAATAAAAGGAACCCTAAGTTAGATCCGACATAACCACAGTACGAATCTAAAAACGATGAAAGAAAACGAAAGGAACGACGCCACAACGACGACCACCAAAGCCAAAAGCCCAAAAAGGCATTCTGGACACTGGCGGCGGTCGCCGCAGTTCATCACGGCGGGCGCCGTGAAAAACTTGGCGGTCGCCGTGAAGAACTTAGACGACAGAAGCGGCGAGAAAACTCACCCAAAACACGAGCGACTCGGCCTCCTTCGACTTGCTTTGGTTTCTAACCTCCAAGGCTACCAAAAGCTTCACAAAGGCACTCTGGAAACACCACCAAACGACCTACGGCAAAAGCTTCAGAAATCCGACGAGGCACAACTCCGGTGAGGCAAGAATTTGGGAGAGCTTGGGCTATGGATTGAGCTCAAAACCCCTCCCAAATACCTCCTTTTATAGCCAAATGCCAGGAAACACAATGATGGCCCTACGACGAGGCGGAGCAGGCCTACTTCGGCGCGTCAGAGGCTCGCCGGCGACCATCGGGCAAAGACCTCCGGACAACGACGGTGGGCGCCGCGGAGAGCAAGGGTCGCTGCCTCACAAATTGCCTACGGCGGGCGAATTACGGCGGGCACCGTACTGCACGGCGGTCGTCGCCACTAGGCCTGGCGCCCAGCTAGGAAGACGACCACGCCAGTCCTCGAGCCTGGCGATGGCGGGCGCCGCCCCTGTGGCTTCGTGCCCATTCTGGTTTTGAACGACAACAACTTTAACCCGGGATAAAATTATCGTATGCGAACGAGTATTAAAATCCAAAGCACGTCGTCTGTATTTTATTTCACTGAGAAAAATACTACAGATACATAGAGCATTACCGAACGTCTTAAACTCTCTGAATTAAATCCGACATACATAACGGGTACTCGGGAAAAATCCCGGAACTCCAGAAATAGCTTACAAAAATACGGGGTATCACAATATGAACCCTACTTTGCTTACAAATTTTTACTAGGTATAATTATATGGATCATCTTTGTTCCCTACCTTATTTTTGTTTGGATATATCTTTGAATTTTTGTATGAACCCAATTAAATATCCAAACAAGCCTTTTTATCCACTCAAGTATCTCAGAATCGTCTTGATGGAACTTGGCCTAAGAGGGAACAAAGACAGGAACATCAATGTTGGGAACAGTTTGAGGAACGTTGAGATCTACAGGTGAACATTGCTTCACTGAGAAGGTTGAATTGAATGTTGATTTGATGGCTCTACAGAAAGGAACGGCCAGTTTGCAGGAAAAGAGAGAAAAAGAGTCGTTACTAGAGGAGAGAGAAAAGATTGAGTTGACGGATTGGATGATCTTCTCGAAGAGATTTTGGGTAAGAATATCTTCCAGTTTTCCATGTTTCCCTTTGCCAATTATCTCCCTCTCATATATATATTTATCCTTTCCTTAAACCCAAACAACCTTTGCTCTCTTACTCCCAAATCTCTCTCGCTCCCAAATCCTTCATAGCCTCCCTTTGCTTTCTACCGCCAGAAACCCTAAACACCTCCATCTCTCAAACACAACCCAATGGCCGACACAAGCTCCACCTATTTCCCTTCCATCGATGTCTCCAACCTTAATGACGAGCAGTTGGCTGCTCTCCAGAAAACCATTGAGGCACAAAAGGCTGTACACACTCCATCCTCTATGCCGGCCACCTCCATCGCCTCCGTGGTGGACATTGCCAAAGAAATCGCCTCCTCTATCACCGAATTACAGGAGGACCAGCCTCAGGAGGAACAACCTCAGGGAACGGCGACGTCGCCGACAAAAGAAAAATCTTTGGTGTCGACCCGAGACTTGGTGGTTGCCACTGATCAATTGGTCACCTCTCCTCCCAAGGACAATGATGAGGATGAGGCCATGGCTGAAGTGGAAAAGGAGTTGGGAACTCGCCCACTCGAAGTTGTCCTGCCAAGCAAGAAGTGCAAGCACACCATTGGCTCCGATGACGTTGAGGAGGATTCGGATGTCCAGTACATCGGGAAACAGCCTGCTACCACAGAGTTCTCCACCCCCACAAAGTCCGATGCTAGTGAGACTACTCCTGGCACCCTAAATACGAGACTGAGATCGACGAAGAAAGTTGAGCCGAAGAAGAAGGCGAAGATAGAGGAACAATTTGTTGTTCCCGCTTCTACTGACGGGAAGAAGATACTCCCACAGCTGCTAATCCCATAGAACTTCCTCTTTGAGAATGGAATCAACGAAGTCCTGGATAGACTCAAATTTCAAGGTTGGGAACACCTCTTCTCTAACCGCGTCATGGTCAATCCTGATCAGGTTCGTGATTTTTACCACTCCTTCCATCTCAACTCTTCTTCAACTCTGTTGGGAACATTGCTTGTCAATGGGGAAGATCTGTCATTCATTGTGTCAAAGCTTGCACATCTGTTGGGTATTACTGCTGAAGGGTTCAACGACATTTCGGGTGACAAGGTCACTGATGCTCAGAAAAAGGCCAAGGAGGCCAGTGCTCAAAGGCTCTTCAAGGCTACGGCTGGAGCAACTCATGTGTCCACTCTTACTCTACCTCAGCGAATAGCGCATCACATCATCATGAAAGTTGTCGTTCCTAGGCAAGAGAAGAGGGATGCGATCATTAACACCGATCTGTTGCGGTTGGACAAGTTTTGGCATAAAGAGAAGATTGACCTTCCTAGGGTCATTCTGCAACACATGTCGAAGTGCACTGCCAAGACTCACTCCCTAGCCTACCCCAATGTGATCAAGCTAATATTGCAGAATGAAAGGGCTTACAGAGAAGAAGGTGAGGTTCCCATGGTCACTGAGTTGGACACGGTGAACATCAATAAGATGAAGTATCAGGGTGATGATAAGGGAACTCTACATGCGTATGAGATTATCAAGCGAGAAGCTGGTGAGGGAACATCGAGAGGCAGTTCTGTGCAAAGCCAAATGATGGATGAGTTGCGTGAAATCAAGAACATTCTGTCGCTGCTTCTTGAGCACTTCCTCAACAAGGACAAGGACCAGAAGGAGGATTTTGAGTCTTGAGTGGACCCCTTATTTATCCTTGTAACACCCCCAAAATACCTTTGGAAATATTACCGCCAGTGACCTCAGAATACACACCCGGGGTCACCCAAAGCTTACCGTTTTTTATAACAAATGATATAATGTTGTAAACTTTATTAAATAACATGAAAGTTAACCAAATAATATTCATACCCATATCATAAGTTACAACTGGTGACAAAACCAAATACATAAATTGTTTATTACAACGGAAGTCTTTGAAATAAGTAAACGCCATAAAGGGGTTTTGAACTGTGCGATCTCACGCCAGGATCTTCAACCTTAGGGAAAACACTTAAAACGTCAACTACCTTCAACGTCGGAATCTGGCCTTCACGGATGAAGAAATTTACCTGATGTGCCGTATGAGACGGATGACACCAGCCAACCATGCAAGAAATAAAAACCGGTTGGTTAGTCTAATGAAAGACTATGCAAGGGTACAAATAAAAAGGTTCTAGTAGTCGTATTAAGTTACACCCATTGCTTCTCGAATAATAGCCGATAAATGATAGTGAACTCCAACATTTCTACGGGAATACTAGAAAAGGAATGATCAAGAGAAGACTCCAAAGGAATTGAGTCTTATGGAAAACGTATGAAGAGAAGACTCCAAAGGAATTGAGTCTTATGGGAAACATATGACAATTGTTTGGGAACGTTTAGTTTTCACACAAGTTTAAAACACGACCTTGATTATTTGGGTCAACGACCAACCTCACCGCGCAATGCGAATCCAGATTGGAAAGAAGACTTACTCTAACAAGAGTTCGGGCGGTTTCCACGTTGTACTCCTCGCCCGAGGGTATATTAATTATGTGCGTAAAAGCACTTATCTTATTTAATTCCAAAACATACATTCATGTTACAGCTTTTAATCCACATCATCTCGATACGAGAGATATTTATGGGAATAATTCACGACTGTTGGCACTAGCTAAGTGCACCTACCCTGGAATAGGGTACGGTCATGACCAGAAGTACTAGGGCAAAAATCCTCCTAATACCAGTTATAAAGAAATGACTAGACCTCGCAAGGTACACAACGTTCCTACGAATACTCGTTCTAACTACACATAAGTACACACATAAATCCATACCAAAATCCATTACGGTAATATCATATAGAGATATATAATAGCGTTGTTTCTAGCAATATATATAACCTATTATAAATTTGTATTTTAACACATTTGTTTTATCAAATCTATTCCCAAAAATAAAACAACAACTTTATCCCAACTTAATTAACAATCAATTAATTGATAATCAAGGGAAACATGGAATAATGAGAAAGAGCGACCGCCACTTTCCTTAAACTAGAAGAACGAAGAGATCGGGTTCCGAGATCTGGAAACTTGCACTTGAGTACGGTTCCTACGATGACGACGAGTTTTATGACAAAACCCCAAGTTAGATACGATACGAAATGACGAAGCGAAACGAAGGAAAAAGGATAGTGCCACGGTCGCGGATGGCATAGCCGCGATCGCGGCCTTGTTAGGCAAAACCGCACCCACGGTTTTATAACCGCGATTGCGGTTTCACGCCCAGTCGGGGCCGTGGGTCTCTGCCCGGCCGTGGTCGCTGTGGATGGAGCCGCGGTCGCGGGACTCCATACCGATGCAAACTTAACTTGAGTTTGAGTCATACCGACGACGACGAGGCACAACCACTTTGCTTCTGGACAGAGTGGACAGATGAGCACCTCCAACACCCCAAGGATTCCCATGGCGACGACTTCGGCTCCGGCAATGACACTCCGATCAACACAACCACTTTAAACGAGAGGAAGAGAAGCTTGAGATTTATGGGGTAGATCAATGCCATAACGTCCTTTTATAGGCTCGGAGGAGAAGGAGTTCACCCCAACGCCGGCACTCCAATCGGTCCAGCTCCCCCGTCGTTCGGAGCACGAGGGGAAAACCAAACGCCGGCCTTCTGGAAGCAGACGAAGAAGACGAACAAAGGTTCCCGCGATCGCGGTTTCAGAACCGCGATTGCGGTTTACCCCTGGGCAAAACCACGACGATCCAAGTTTCCCGCGATTGCGGTTTGTTCACAGGCAAAACCGCGTCTGCAATTTCAAAACCGCGGTCGTGGAACTGCCGCGCTCGCGTTCCTGGACCTTGCTCGCGGGTCTTGGTCGCGGTCTTTGCTAAATTCTATTTTTAGCATTCCCCAATTAATTTATGACCCATATATCTATACTAAACGTATATTATTACGTTCAAATGGTTCTTACAGAGGTTACAGAAATTGCCCAACACGTCTTGTTTACAAAACGACAGTTGGGACTTTTAGGGGTTATTACAATACCTCCCCCTTACAAAAAAAGTTTCGACCCCGAAACTAGGCCAAAAACAGCTCAGGAAAACGACTAAGCATATCATACTCAGTCTCCCAGGTTTCCCAAGTCACCTTCTCAGATCCTGACTTGGACCAGAGGATTCGCACTAATGGTATCACCTTGTTCCTCAAGTTCTTCTTGCGGCGTTTGAGAATACGCTTAGGTCTCTCCTCGTATGTACCATTTGCCTGAATCTCGATGTCATCATAACTCAGCACATGAGACACATCTGGCACGTACTTCCTCAGCAGAGACACGTGAAACACGTTATGCACAGGGTGTGCCGACGGCGGCAATGCCAAACGATATGCTAGAGATCCAACTCTATCAAGGATCTCGAATGGTCCCATGTAGCGAGGGTTGAGCTTTCCACGCTTGCCGAACCTAAACACATCCTTGGATGGCGACACCCTGACAAACACCTTATCACCAACCTCAAACTCGACATTCCTACGCTTCAAATCAGCATAAGACTTCTATCGACTTTGAGCTGTAAGCATCCTATGTCTGATCAAGGCAATATCCGAGGCAGTCCTTTCGACTAACTCCGGTCCGAGCAGAATCTTGTCGGCATTATCATCCCAACAAATCGGAGATCTGCACTTTCGACCGTACAAAACCTCGAATGGAGCCATCTTGATGGTGGAATGCCAGCTGTTGTTGTACGTGAATTCAATCAGACTTAAGCTGTTCTCCCAGCTGGTCGGACGATCTAGCACACATGCTCTCAGCTTATCCTCCAGTGTCTGAATGGTCCTCTCAGACTGCCCATTCGTCTGAGGATGAAACGCAATACTGAACCTCAACTCAGTTCCCATGGCCTTGTGGAGTTCCTTCCAGAACCTCGACATGAATCGGCCATCACGATCCGATACAATGGTTTTTGGCGTACCATGCAACCGAACAATCTCGTGTAGGAAAACTTCTGATAGCCTCTGGGTTCCCCAAGTTGACTTGATGGCCATGAAATGAGCACTCTTCGTGAGCCGGTCAATGATCACCCATATGGCATCCTTCTGACTCTTGGTCTTCGGCAACCCCATGACGAAGTCCATCGCAATATCCTCCCACTTCCACTCTAGCACTGGGAGATGTTGCAATTCACCACCTGGTCTGTGATGTTCAATCTTGACCTTCTGACAAGTCAAGCATCTCGCCACAAATTCTGCTACGTCCCACTTCATGTTGGGCCACCAGAACTTCTTTCTGAGGTCCTTGTACATCTTACTGGATCCTGGATGTACAGAATAAGCTGACAAACATGCCTTCTTCATTACCAATTGACGAAGGCCATCTATGTTAGGCACACAGATTCGGTCCTGAAGCCAAAGTGATCCATCATCTTGAATCACGAATCCCGGAGCTTTCCCATCCATCACTTCACTGCTTAACTTCACTAAGATCAGATCATCAACCTGCTTCTCCTTGATCTGATCGAGTAGAGTAGCCTGAATCTCCAACATAATCAGGCATCCTCGGCGCTGATCATACAAGACATCAATCTCGCACAATCCTTGACACAGTTCAGATTGGGCAGTGAGCAGAGCTACCACGGTCTCGTGTGGCATCTTCCGGCTCAAAGCATCGGCTACCACGTTAGCCTTGCCCGGATGATACAGCAACTCGATGTCGTAATCCTTGAGTAGATCTAACTAGCGACGTTGCCTCATATTCAACTCCTTCTGAGTGAACACATACTTGAGACTCTTGTGGTCGGTAAAGATCTAGCATCTAATACCATATAGATAGTGCCTCCAAATCTTCAACGCAAAAACCACAGCCGCTAATCCAGATCATGCATTGAATACTTTGCTTCATAGGTCTTCAATTGTCGAGATGCGTATGCAATAACCTTTCCCTTTTGCATTAATACACATCCTAACCCATGCTTTGAAGCGTCACTATATACCACATAACCATCAGATCCATCAGGTAGCGCCAAAACTGGTGCGGACGTTAGGCACTCTTTCAACTTCTGAAAACTTGCCTCGCACTTGTCGTCCCATATGAACTTCTTATGGACCTTCCGGAGCAACCCGGTCATGGGTAGAGAGATCTTCGAAAATCCCTCCACGAACCGTCTGTAATAACCTGCAAGTCCCAAGAAATTGCGCACCTCCTTCACGTTCTGAGGTCGCTTCCAGTCAGCTACCACTTCAATCTTCTGAGGGTCGACTATAACCCCATCCTCATTAATCACATGGCCTAAGAAAGCCACTTCCTTAATCCAGAAGTCACATTTAGACAACTTGGCATACAACTGATTTTGTCTAAGAACCGACAATGTGATACGAAGATGCTCCTCATGAGCCTCCTCGTTCGGAGAGTAGATTAGGATATCGTCGATAAATACCCCCATGAACTTGTCCTAGTACTGGTGGAAACATCTGTGCATCAAATCCATGAAAACTGTCGGAGCATTTGTAAGCCCAAATGGCATGACTACGAACTCGTAGTGTCCATATCTCATCCGGCACGCAGTCCTCGAAATATATTCCTCATGAATCCTGAGCTGATGGTAACCAGATCTCAGATCGATCTTGGAAAAGACTTTTGCTCCCTGCAGTTGATCCAAAAGATCATCTATCCTTGGAAAAGGATACTTGTTCTTGATGATGACCTTTTTCAGCTCTCGATAGTCGATACAAAGTCTGAACGAACCTGATCAGCTCTACTTTGTAGTGCTTAACTAGGAGTTGTTACTGGAGTTTTAGGTACCGTTTGTATGGGTTTAGAGCATAAGTTAAGAGAATGGAGTTGTGGAGAACAAGCGGTGATTTGGTGGTTTTTAGTGCTTAAATGAAGACTTAAGGAGTTGAAGACGTAGCACCAAAGGAGAGAGCTGTAGCAGAACGAAGAAGGCAACAGAGCAACAGATGGCCTGCCGCGGGCGCGGATGGGCGCGGAGTGAAGAAGAACAACGAGGACTTTAGAGACTTTTCCGCGGTCGCGGATCCTTTCCTGGCGCGGTGCGGAGACGCGATTTTCGTCCGAGAGTTTTATTTTATTTATTTATTTTATTTTATTTCATTTTAGTTCGTTTATTTTCTTTTCTTTTAGAGATTGTTATTGTTATCTTTTAGGAAATTAGGTTTTGCAAAGTCTATATATTCTTCCTTTAGAACATCAGTTTTGTAAGTTGGGTTTTACCTTTCTTCCTCTTTTCCCTTTTCTTAGTTTAGTTCTTTGTTTTGTTTTTGGCTAGACAATTGAAGCCTTGGTTTGAATTTAATATTGAGATTATTCCTTTCTTTATCCTTGAATGTTATGATTCTCTTGTGCTTCATCCCATTGGGTTTTATTGATTTCTCTAGCCTGATCACCTAGTTTTATTAGTATTATTCATACTGCAGGATTAGGGTTTTGAATGCTATTGGTTGATCTAGTTCATCAATTGTTGTAATTAGTATTATTAATATTAATTTCCCTAGCCTGACAAACTAGTTGAGATTGGTATTATTTATAGTGCTAGTTCCCCTCACCTGGTCAACTTGTTGAGATTAATATTGTTCATCCCTAATTCAGAGTAACAACTACGATATTCTAGAACTGGTACGAATAGTTTATTGTAGAAGAGAACTGATTGCATGTCGAGTACTGACGGGTTGTTAAGTATTGCATGAGCCTATCTATTCCTGAGCTTACTGTTGCTGTTAGATTAAATCTTGATGGTTTCTTGATTGTTTAATTGTTAGGATTATCAGGAGTGGTTGGACTGATAATTAATTTAGAACAGGGATTAGGACATTCATGAGGATTGAGAACTAGGGGTAATCAATGATCGATCAACCAAACTAAAGGTGGATATTTGTCTAGCCAAGCTTTCTATGTTTTATTTATCGTTTTCTCAGTTAGATACAACCAACCCCCCCCCCCCCCCCACTTTTGTCTTTGTTATCAATTGGTGAATGATTTTGCAAACAGGATATATAACTTGATTCTCTGTGGGATTCGACCCTTACTTACCAGACTACATTAGTTAGGTTTTTGAGGTTTTCTTTGATAGGCATAACGACTTTAGCCTCGTCAAACCATCCTTATTCTTGACAAATAAGACAAGAGCGCCCCAAGGCAATGCACTCGGCCTTATATATCCTTTGTCGAGTAGCTCCACAAGTTGTTTCTTCAACTCTTGCATCTCCGCTGGAGCCATCCGATAAGTTGTTGGTAAGGCGTTGTCGTGACACCTAAACAAAATAATCCTAACAAACCTAAACAAGTAGTAGAGGTAAGCAAGGGTCGAATCTACAGGGAGGAAGTAATCAATCTATGTGTTTATAAGCATGCAAGGTAACAAGGGGGGTTTTGAGTATCAAACAGAGCAAAGTAAACAGGTTTAGTTGACTTGAGAATATGAATGGGGAAAGTAGTTCTACTAGAACGAGATCCACAATACAAAGATATAAGTTGATCACTGAAATCTATTCAATCCAAGTTCTTTAACTATTCTTATGGTTGTTCCCATCCTGATCTTAAGCACTATCGATTCTCACAGTTGTCGATAGACTTATCACTATGTCACTGGTAAAGTACCTCCGATTCTCACAATTGTCGGTATACTTTACCACCAACAAAGCAATAGCAATACACACAAGGATATAGGATACATGCAAATAGAAAGACACCTTACTACTTAACATGCAACTGATTCTCACTCACGATTGTACGCTCGGAACCCCTATACGCACAATCGTGTATGCCACTAGATATGCACTCGGAACCCCTATATGCAATCCTAGCAATTGATAAATATTACTCAACCTAGCTGGCCAGACTATGAAGAACAATGATAAATCAATAATCAATATAACTAAGAGAATCAAACCAACACACATAAGAATAAGAACAAGGAATAGAAATCTCACAACCGAATCAACTGTATTGCTTCAAACATCTAGCAAAACAAAGGTGTTTAGTTCTCCATTCGTTCAAACCCTAGAGTTGGGAATGAAAGAACGAACTTGTAAAACTGAATCTTGGCAACTAGGTTAACTAAAGAGTATTTAACCTAAATCTAAAAGTGATAAAAATAATAAAAGGAAATAATAATAATAATAATAATAGCCAAAAATAAACTATGAAAATCGAGGATAATTAATCCCGTGCACTCTCGTTTCTCCTCTCGTGCAAGCATATCGTCCTCTCGGCCTTCTCTCGCAAGCCATCTCACTCGGCCCATCCAAGACAAATCATCATCGGCCCAACCAGCAGCAGCTTCAGCGGCCCATCACACGCAGCGCGGCCCAATAACACACATGCTCAGCGCGCTGACGTCGTCACTCCAATTCTCCTCCCGCTTCAATTCACTTTCACGCGGGTATCTGTTTCACGCGTCTTTAAGGTGGGCCTTTCCTTGTTTGGGCCTAATTCATCTTCACGGCCCAATCTCTTCCTTCCAAATTCCAGCATCAGCACGCGACATTCACTTCATTAATTTCTTCGCCTCACGTGGCCGCGGGGCGCCAGCTCCCACCGCGGGGCGGTGATTTCCACCGCGGGGTGGCACCCTTCTCTGAGACCCACCGCTGGGTCGCGGTGGCTCTGGCACGGGGCGGTGACTTTTGCCCGCCTTCTCTTTCTCTTCTGCTCTTTATTGTGGTTCTTTCATGGATCTTCGTCGTCTCCTCAGGTGGTCAACTCCTCTTCGTCTGGATGTCTCCAATTAGCTCCTCCAGACCACCAAAACCACACTTCTCTGCTCCAACTCCATAATCTCCAATTGTGCTCTAAATCCAACCAAATGGTGCCTCAAACCTGGTAATAACCCTTAGATATGTGCTACAAAATAGCACTTATCAAATCCCTCATGCTTAAACCTTGCTCGTCCTCGAGTAAGCTAAAGTCAACCTACTCTTCCAATCAATACCCAAGGCTTCAGAAAGCATAGAAAACTCAACCTCCAAGAATCATACCAAACAATAAACTCCAGGCAACCATACAAATAAGCATAGCACAATAGACTACAACATCAAATCAAAAATCTCAACACCCCACACAACCAAGCTAAAAGGGAAGCAGAGTACTTCCCCCAAGCTTATTCCAAACACCATAGAGTGAATAAATTTGAATCCTAGTCTCCCATCTATCTTCTTATCCCTCCAGAGTGACCTACCCGAATCCTCCTTATAACTCCTCTTTTTATGACGCTTAGCCAAGAATAATGAGAAATCCTAAAATCACTCTTCTTCTTTTTCGCTGATTTTGCCAAGGCGCCCTTTCGGGTTTTCACCAAGCCACTAATTTCATTTTACAATAGATGTACTCACATAAGCTCACGTCACTCTTGACCACATATTACCCCAGCCTAATCATGGTCCAAGCCACCTGCTTATTACCTAGGCCTCCCTTTCGGGTTTTCGACCTATCCCAGGATTTTTAATGTATGCCTTTTTTCAATTTTTGGCTCTTTTCATTTTATATTCATTTTCTCCTTAACGATGTAGCAAGTATAGAACTCTCCCCCATGCTTAAACATTGCATTGTCCTCAATGTAATGAAAGACAAAAGATTAAAGCACGTGGAAAAGCAAAAAATAACTCACAAACGTCGCCAAGCTGCTTGGACACTGAAGTTGTCGATGGCGGTCTTCTCAATAAATGCCCAAGTCTCTGGTGTTGGGCGGGTGTCTTCATCAACTCTGTAATATTCTCCTACCGTGCAACCAAAAGGGAACCACTTTGGTGAATAGTGGTATAGCAAAGATGTCGGGGTTGCACGACCTTCTAGGAATACATGGTGTAGCCCAGATGTAATCATGGTGGGGGCTCTAGTGTTCCTCCTCCTCAGCTGTCAATTGTAGGGTCATCATCGTTGTCAAATAATGTGTGGGGTAAGTGTATCCTCCTTGACAACATGATGCGCACCATCTCCATGGGGTATTCTGGACAGCTGGCCTTCGGTAGAACTTTTTTTTTTTTATTATGTTTACTCCCCGTTTAAGGTTTTTTCGGGGCCCTTTATTTTTTTTTATATTTTTTTTTGCCCCCCGTTTAAGGTTTTTTCGGGGGGTGACTTAGTGCAAGGAAGGAAGAGACTTACATTGGTGGTAAACACCTTCTTCAATAGGCATGGGTCTCTTTCCTGCAGGTTAGTCGGAGACAAAAAACAAGAACAAAAACAAAGCAAAAACACACAAAACTAATGCAAGAAATAAAGAAAGAAAAACATACTGTTGAATTACTTAGGTTTTGATAGTGACAAACATTCAACTAATCTGCGTACTAAGTGTTTCAGGAACAAAGTCAGTTGTCTCAGGGAACCAACGCAGCAAAGGAGAGCTGGGGAACAAAGCTCTGGTTATGTGCTTTGTTACCTATCAAGGAACTCAAGCGCCGAACAAGATCGATGCTGCAAAGGAAAGAATAAATCCAGCGTGCCAATTATGGAAACAAATCAGAAGAATCACGCGGTCAAGGATTGAAGACTTCGGCTCCAAGGATCACGCCGATTTAAGAAGATATGGAGAGAGAAGCCCGATTATGTTATCTTAGGAAATCTTTCCTAAGATAAGATAATTGGAGAGAGAGAATTCTATCTTATCCGTTTATATCAATTGAAGGAATCTTTTCCTTAATTAATATGGACGGCTGAGATATTATTCTCTCTATCAAATCATATCTTCTTGTTATCTTAATTGGATAAATCTTATCTTGTTACTTTTAGGGTTAGTCGAGTTGTATTTAAGAGATGTGTGGATTCATTTCTTTGTAACACAGACGACGGGAAAAACAGAGAGAACGAAAATTGAGAAAGAAAAGGAGTGAAGTGTGTGTAAGTCTTTGAGGGTTGAGTTTGGATTCATAGTTGTAGGAGTGATCTTTGAATCTAGCAGAGAGGTCTAGTGTTTTGGAGTCCATGCTACAAGTGTAATTAAACAAGAAATCAATAAGACAAGTACACACTTTAAAATCCTCTCAAGCGGAAGCTTGAAGGTAGTGGTTTTTCCTTGAGAAGCTAGTTTTGCTAATCAGGGTTTCCACTATACATCGTGAGTTCGTTCTATTATCTTTCTTGCTATATTTATCCGCTGCAACTTATGTGGGAACAAAGCTTTTGTTCCCTCAGACGTAACTCTAACGATCCAACAATTGGTATCAGAGCCTGGTGCTCTAGATTGTTTGTCTTAGTTATAGATTCTGTAGGAAAGATGTCGTCAGGAAAAGCCTTGGACAGAGACTCTCATGAAAGTGATGTAGATGTGGCTCTCATCACTCAAGCCAAGAAGAAGATATGGTCTCGAAGCAAAGGGCTTAAGGATTCGGTCATGGTTCACAATGACATGAAGGAGATTGTCTGCTCTCACAGTTATGACAACGGACACTTCACAAAAAATTGCCTCAACAAAGCCACAGGTTCCTCTCAGGTCTTCAACGAGGAACAAGCGTGGGTTGCGAAGTGGGGAGACTGCAGCTCAGATGTTGAAGTGTCTCCTCCCTCTAAGGAGGTCTGTTTGATGAGCTCAACAGGTCATAACGTATCAGAAGGTGGTTCTCATAAACTCGAAGAGGAAGCAAGGAAAGGTTCTTGGCACCTTGACAGTGCATGCTCAAGTCACATGACAGGGAACAGTGAATGGTTCACTTCTCTCCAGCCAGCCTCAGGGGCATCAATAACTTTTGGGAACAAAAGTAAGGGTGAGGTTTGTGGTATCGGTAAAGTGAGACTCTCTAAACACATCAATGTGGATAACGTAAATCTAGTAAATAATCTCAAGTTTGATCTGTTTAGTATGGCTTAACTATGTCAAAACAAGAAAAATAGGGTAGTCTTTACCACTAATGATTGTCATGTTGAGTGTCTAAGCACAGGGAAAGTCTTACTCAAAGGGATCTGCGACAACAACGTTTACAAGGTCGACCCTACTTTCATCCCTGACAAGGATCTATGCTTGTCGTCTATTGCTGAGACGACACACCTGTGGCACAAATGCTTTGGACATGCTGGCCTTCAACTCCTCTCCAAGCTTCAAAGACATGAATTAGTGAACGGCCTTCCAAAGGTTGAAGCAATGAGAAGTGACGTGTGTGACGCATGCATCAAAGGAAAACAAGTCAGGTCTTCCTTCAAGTCAAAAAGGGACGTAAGTACAACTCGTCCTCTGGAATTAGTCCACATGGATCTTTGTGGGCCTATGCGCACAAAGAGCCGTGGGGGGAATGCATATGTCTTTGTTATTGTTGATGACTATTCCAGGTACACATGGACTATTTTTATCTCAACAAAGGATGAAGTGTTCGCTGAGTTTGAATCCTGGCTTAAGGCAGCCGAAAGAAGCACTGGTCATTCCTTGGGGTCTATTCGCACTGATCACGGAACCGAATTCGAGAACTCTCAGTCCTTTCCCTCTGTAGGAACAGAGGCATCAACCACAACTTCTCTGCTCCCAGGACCCCACAGTAAAACGGTGTTGTGGAAAGGAAGAACATGACTCTAGAAGACATGACACGCACTCTTCTCATCTCAAGCGGTCTTCCTAGGAGTTTCTGGGCCGAAGCCTTGAATGCTGCGTGCTACGTTCTGAACAGGGCAACCATTCGTCCTCTTCTGAACAAAACTGCCTATGAGCTTCTGAAGGGAAGAATACCTAATGTGTCTCATTTGCGTACATTCGGTTACAAGTGCTTCGTCCACAACAACGGGAAAGATTCTCTTGGGAAGTTTGATCCCAGAAGTGATGAAGGAACTTTTGTAGGATATTCTCAACAAAGCAAGGCCTACAAAGTTTTCAACAAGAGAACCAGAAAGGTAGAGGAAATTGTTCATGTTGTATTTGATGAAACTGTTATGGCTGGTAACAATGTGCAGGAACAATCAGGCAACATCGAGTCTTCCGAAGATGATTTCTTTCAGCTTGTTGATAGCAGTGTCAATGGGGGTACTTCTCAAGATCAAGAAACTCAGAATGATCCTTCAACACCAAGAACTCCCAACTCCGCTGGCTCTGGTGACAATGAAGAACACACTAACCCGCCAGATACTTCTTAGGCACCTCAGGGGGAACAGAGCCCAAGTCACGGTACAGCGGAGCCCTCTGAGGACTGCCCTTCTGCTGAAGGAACGGAGGGTGTCAATCCTAATGATGATACTGGTAGTGAAGGCTCAAGTGATGGAAACGCTGATTCGGAGGTGTTCGACATCAACAATCTACAAGTTCCATACTACCAGCAAAAGTGGGCTCATCCAGTCAAACTAATCGTCACAGACTATAGGAAGGGAGCACCTCAAAGCACTCGTTCCTCCCTACAAAATTTATGTGCCTTCAATGCTTTTCTTTCGTTGCAAGAACCCAAAACTGTAGGAGAAGCGTTGAAGGATACTGACTGGATAAACGCCATGCAAGAAGAACTCCATCAGTTCGAGAGAAACAAGGTTTGGCGGTTAGTTCCTCGCCCAAGGAACAGAACAGTGATTGGAACCAGATGGGTGTTCAGGAACAAGTTGGATGATCAATGTCAGGTCACAAGGAACAAAGCT
Source organism: Rheum nobile (assembly GCA_027886185.1). Classification (NCBI taxonomy): domain Eukaryota; kingdom Viridiplantae; phylum Streptophyta; class Magnoliopsida; order Caryophyllales; family Polygonaceae; genus Rheum; species Rheum nobile. Next base: position 7,096,635 of record WOAB01000531.1, on the reverse strand, counting down.
CGGCTGGTGGTGAAAGGTTACAACCAGCAGGAGGGCATCGACTATGATGAGACTTTTGCTCCAGTTGCCAGGTTAGAAGCAATAAGACTCCTAATTGCGTATTCTTCTTTTCATGGGTTCAAGCTGCAACAGATGGATGTCAAGACCGCCTTCTTAAATGGTGTTCTCAAGGCGGAAGTCTATGTGGAGCAAACACTCGGCTTTGAGGACACCACTCAACCTGATCACGTCTACATTCTAGATAAAGCCTTGTACGGTCTCTAGCAAGCCCCGAGGGCCTGGTATGAAAGGCTCTCACAGTTCCTTCTGACGCATGGATACGTTCGAGGAAAGGTCGATAAGACTTTGTTCCTGCTGAAGGAAGGGAAGCATATTCTGGTGGTTCAGGTTTATGTGGACGATATCATCTTTGGTTCTACAGATGACAAACTGGTTCAGAAATTCTCAAAGTTGATGGCCAGTGAATTCGAGATGAGCATGGTTGGAGAACTCAAGTTCTTCTTAGGTCTTCAAGTCTCTCAAGGGGATGAGGGAACCAAGGTGCACCAACATAAGTATCTCAGGGAGTGCGTCAAAAAGTTTGGTATGAATGATGCAAAACCCTTCACCACTCCCATATCTCCAAACAATCCAATGGGAAAAGACGAACATGAGCAAGGAATTGATCCATCTCTCTACCGAGGAATAATAGGTTCGCTTCTCTATCTCACTGCTAGTAGACCTGACATTATGTACAGTGTATGTCTTTGTGCTCGCTTTCAGGCCGATCCCAAAGAAACACATCTCAAAGTAGTGAAGAGGATTCTGAGATACTTGAAGGGAACAGATGATCTCTGTCTGTGGTATCCAAGGGGAGGAAGCCTTGATCTTGTCGGATACACAGATGCTGACTTCGCAGGGAACAAGGTGGACAGAAAATCTACATCTGGAATGGCTCAATTCCTTGGGCCGTGCTTGGTTTCCTGGGGGTCAAAGAAGCAGAACTCCGTAGCTCTCTCCACTGTAGAAGCTGAATACATAGCCGCTGCTGCTTGTTGCACTCAACTCCTATGGCTCAAACAACAACTGAGCGACTACGGTATTCTTCTTAACTCTACTCCCATTCTCTGTGACAATACCAGCGCCATAAATATCTCCAAGAATCTGGTACAACACTCACGTACCAAGCACATCGAGATAAGACAGCACTTCTTACGTGATTGTGTGGAGAAATGGTTGGTGACAATGGACTTCCGTGGAACTAAGGATCAAATCGCCGATATCTTCACCAAGGCACTAATCAGGGAACCATTCGAACAGTTTCGTATGGAACTAGGTATGATTTCTCTAAACTGACTGTCTACTTGTTGTGTTCCCTCGATGATTGGCTAATTTACATGGTAAAGTGTGAAGGGTTAATCATCATGTCTTGGTCTGCATCTCTTCTCTTGATCATTAGTTGAACGACTTGCTTAGACTCATGCTAATACCTCACTTATATGCAAAATTTCATGCATGATTCTCTATGCTATCTTGTTTATACACGACTCAGATTTCTTTCGGCCCAAAAGAGTCAACTTCATGCATTGATCCCTCATTATAAGCCCAAATGATTGTTGACTCTACAACTTACCTTAGCTATCATGTTTGATGCTTCCTATGAGCCCCTCTAATCATCCACATCTGGGAGCCTCTCATTCATGATTACACATTATTGCAAAATTTTCATATATGCTTTTGTGTGATGTTCTTTGTACCCTCTCTGGTAACATTACCCCCGCATCACACTCTTCTATTTTTCTGGAAAGTCGAGAATACGAATTGTTGCCACTGTGGTCTGTGGATAGGGTTCGATAGGTATGGTGTGTGATGCCGGCTTACAATTGCCTAAGGAGGGTTCGTGCTTAAAAGCTAATGATATGCGTAGTAGGCTCAAAATGAATCCCTGGTGAAAGAAGGCAAGCTGAAGGTTGTGATGTTCCAAAAAAAAAGAAAAAAAAAGGGGGACATCAGAATATACACAAAGAAGGGAAAAGAAGGAATCAAAGACTCTCTATTAGCTGAGCCTATGATGGATGATGACGCCAATAAGGATGCAAAAACTTTGAGTGAGAACAAAAGATGAACTCCATTGCTAATCATACTTCAGCTCTAGCTGGTGGCCCCAGTGGTACTTAATTTGTATTTCTCTGGCCAACCAACCCCTCCTTGGTTCCCTAGCACATCTATCCCTCTCTTTTCGAACTTCTTTGTCTCTGATTCTTGTGTGGACATTGACTGGCATGTTAATCATGAATGTTATCCTTTCCTATTTTGATGTTGTCTTAACATGCTGTCTGTGTTTGTGCGTTTCAATCTAATGCGATTGGGAATGATGTTCGTCTGGATGTGACTTTTCCTCTCTAACTCTCTACTGTGTTTTGATGATGACAAAAGGGGGAAAATGACAGGCAACTTCGGTTGAGGGGGAACAACACATGGTTTCATATGTTGCTGAGTTGAGGGGGAACTATTATGATCTTGTGTGGGGAACCTTTCCCCATACAACTGTCTTTATCTCGTATGTATATGCTTTATTATCAAGAATGTTTGTCACCATCAAAAAGGGGGAATTTGTTGAATTCCTTAGGTTTTGATAGTGACAAACATTCAACTAATCTGCGTACTAAGTGTTTCAAGAACAAAGTCAGTTGTCTCAGGGAACCAACGCAGCAAAGGAGCGCTGGGGAACAAAGATCTGGTTATGTGCTTTGTTACCTATCAAGGAACTCAAGCGCCGAACAAGATCGATGCTGCGAAGGAAAGAAGAAATACAGCGTGCCAATTATGGAAACAAATCAAAAGAATCACGCGGTCAAGGATTGAAGACTTCGGCTCCAAGGATCACGCCGATTTGAGAAGATATAGAGAGAGAAGCCCGATTATGTTATCTTAGGAAATCTTTCATAAGATAAGATAATTGGAGAGAGAGAATTCTATCTTATCCGTTTATATCAATTGAAGGAATCTTTTCCTTAATTAATATGGACGGCTGGGATATTATTCTCTCTATCAAATCATATATTCTTGTTATCTTAATTGGATAAATCTTATCTTGTTACTTTTAGGGTTAGTCGAGTTGTATTTAAGAGATGTGTGGATTCATTTCTTTGTAACACAGACGACGGGAAAAACAGAGAGAACGAAAATTGAGAAAGAAAAGGAGTGAGGTGTGTGTAAGTCTTTGAGGGTTGAGTTTTGATTCATAGTTGTAGGAGTGATCTTCGAATCTAGCAGAGAGGTCTAGTGTTTTGGAGTCCATGCTACAAGTGTAATCAAACAAGAAATCAATAAGACAAGTACACACTTTAAAATCCTCTCAAGCGGAAGCTTGAAGGTAATGGTTTTTCCTTGAGAAGCTAGTTTTGCTAATCAGGGTTTCCACTATACATCGTGAGTTCGTTCTATTATCTTTCTTGCTATATTTATCCGCTGCAACTTCTGTGGGAACAAAGCTTTTGTTCCCTCAGATGTAACTCTAACGATCCAACACATACATCGGGTTGCCTCCCGGACAGCACCTTAGTTATTGTCATGGCTTGACATAATACTCCATTTTCCTCAACTCGGGTTGCTCATAGCAACTGAGCACCTGGGATCTGGATCTGGGAGGTGCCTCTGTAGGTGCTCCATGTTGAGCGTGACCCCCAATCTTGTGCAATTGTTGATGGCTGGATTACTCGTCGTATCCATGAATGCACTTGCCATCTTTAAAAACTGTCTACCCAGCATCTCATGGGCTGCATATACGTCTTGCCCCGTATCCGGCATATAAAAATCAGCCACTTGTATCAAGGCTTCCTTTTTTGCTTCCCCTTCGGTTTATTTTTTATCAAGCCCAACAACTTTAACATTTCCTTGCAACGAGGGGTGCTTTCTGCCAGATGGACCAAAGGGGTGATTGCCTTGCAACTACTGAAGGTGTCAAATAAGCCTTTGTCGCTCCCCACCTTTTGGGTGTCCTTCAAAGCCTCAGGGGAGGGTGTAACGGGTTTCAGCGCGACGAGCGGGAAGGAGTTGAGACGCACAAACTCATCATAGGCAGCCTCCAGAGGATCGGGGACTGCCGGGGCATTTTTGAGAGAAACGGGTGTCTCAGGAGTATTTCCGTGATCGCGGTACTCCTCCTCATCGTCGCTCCACTCCTCCTCAAATCTCAATGAGTACTCCTCCTCAGTCAGCAACTCTGGACGATGATAAGGATCAACCCAAACCTCATCAGCATAACTGGAATATTGGACGCCGGGTTGCTCTGAACTCACCGCGGGTCGCGGCAAAATCTCGCTAGGAGGCACTCCGTCCACCGCGGGGTGGTGGTCATTGCCGCGGGGCGGTGAGGTCGCGGTGGAGATAACTGGGACTTCACGCCGGGTCGCGGTAAGAGGTGACGCGGGGCGGTCGGCGATGTTCTCCATCTCATATTCGTCCTCCTCTTTAGCACTAGGAGGAACGTTTTCCCTTGGGTTTACTACCGTTTGAGATGGTAGATTTCCCTCAATCCTTGCATCGATCCGTATAATTGACTCCACCATCTGGTCCACCTGCCTTTTCATATTCTTGATGCTTGACTCAGTAGTATGCACATGAGTGGTGAAATGTTGAGTCAAGGTCCTGAGCATCTCTTCAGTTGACATAACGGAACTTGGATTGGACACTGCTGGGCTATGCTCATAGGCCGGATAATACTGGTGCGGAGTATCCTGTTGATAGAATGGTTGTGGCTCCGGGTAGAACTCCTGGTAGTCAAGGCCATATGGAGAGTATTGATGGCCCTCATAACTCGAATTGGGGTGATTCCTCCACCATGGAGTGTATGAGTATGAGTATGGGTCATATCGCGGCTCTCCCCAAGAATCCATATCTGTAACAAAAATCAAAAAGGGAAAGCAAAAATTAGTAGCACGGGTGTGGACCGTAAGATAGGTCCATACCAAAGTAACACGCACACAAACAAACACACAGAAAAATCAAATCTTGCCTCCCCGGCAACGGCGCCAATTTGGTAAGGCGTTGTCGTGACACCTAAACAAAATAATCCTAACAAACCTAAACAAGTAGTAGAGGCAAGCAAGGGTCGAATCCACAGGGAGGAAGTAATCAATCTATGTGTTTATAAGCATGCAAGGTAACAAGGGGGGTTTTGAGTATCAAACAGAGCAAAGTAAACAGGTTTAGTTGACTTGAGAATATGAATGGGGAAAGTAGTTCCACTAGAACGAGATCCACAATACAGAGATATAAGTTGATCACTGAAATCTATTCAATCCAAGTTCTTTAACTATTCTTCTGGTTGTTCCCATCCTGATCTTAAGCACTATCGATTCTCACAATTGTCGATAGACTTATCACTATGTCACTGGTAAAGTACCTCTGATTCTCACAGTTGTCGGTATACTTTACCACCAACAAAGCAATAGCAATACACACAAGGATATAGGATACATGCAAATAGAAAGACACCTTACTACTTAACATGCAACTGATTCTCACTCATGATTGTACGCTCGGAACCCCTATACGCACAATCGTGTATGCCACTAGATATGCACTCTGAACCCCTATATGCAATCCTAGCAATTGATAAATATTACTCAACCTAGTTGGCCAGACTATGAAGAACAATGATAAATCAATAATCAATATAACTAAGATAATCAAACCAACACACATAAGAATAAGAACAAGGAATAGAAATCTCACAACCGAATCAACTGTATTGCTTCAAACGTCTAGCAGAACAAAGGTGTTTAGTTCTCCATTCGTTCAAACCCTAGAGTTGGGAATGAAAGAACGAACTTGTAAAACTGAATCCTGGCAACTAGGTTAACTAAAGAGTATTTAACCTAAATCTAAAAGTGATAAAAATAATAGAAGGAAATAATAATAATAATAATAATAGCCAAAAATAAACTATGAAAACCGGGGACAATTTATCCTGTGCACTCTCGCTTCTCCTCTCGTGCAAGCATCTCGTCCTCTCGGCCTTCTCTCGCAAGCCATCTCGCTCGGCCCATCCAAGACAAATCATCATCGGCCCAACCAGCAGCAGCTTCAGCGGCCCATCACACGCAGCGCGGCCCAACAACACACATGCTCAGCGCGCTGACGTCGTCACTCCAATTCTCCTCCCGCTTCAATTCACTTTCATGCGGGTATCTGTTTCACGCGTCTTTACGGTGGGCCTTTCCTTGTTTGGGCCTAATTCATCTTCACGGCCCAATCTCTTCCTTCCAAATTCCAGCATCAACACGCGACATTCACTTCATTAATTTATTCGCCTCATGTGGCCGCGGGGCGCCAGCTCCCACCGCGGGGCGGTGATTTCCACCGCGGGGCGGCATCCTTCTCTGAGACCCACCGTCGGGTCGCGGTGGCTCTGGCGCGGGGCGGTGACTTTTGCCCGCCTTCTCTTTCTCTTCTGCTCTTTATTGTGGTTCCTTCATGGATCTTCGTCGTCTCCTCAGGTGGTCAACTCCTCTTCGTCTGGATGTCTCCAATTAGCTCCTCCAGACCACCAAAACCACACTTCTCTGCTCCAACTCCATAATCTCCAATTGTGCTCTAAATCCAACCAAATGGTGCCTCAAAACTGGTAATAACCCTTAGATATGTGCTACAAAATAGCACTTATCAGGTGCTTTAGAAATCGGCGAGGTTCCAGGCTCTAGATCAAAAGTGAACTCTACGTCACGGTTCGGGGGTAAATCGGGAATCTCATCAGGAAAAACATCTGGATACTCGCATATGACAGGAACATCGTGAACTGAAGTCTCATCCTTCTTGGGTTTATCCAGATAGCACAGGTACCCGATACAACCTTGTCGAAGTAGCTTACACGCAACCATCACATTGATGAGCTTTCCGTTATCAGCGTCATTATGACCCTTGAACTTACACACAAACTGGCCCCTAGATGAAATTGTCACTGTCCTAGAGCTGAAATCAATTACCGTCCCGTGACGCGTCAGTCAGTCCATCCTGAGAATGATGTCGTATAGAGCCATGGCTATGCAGATTAAGTCCGTTTCAAACTTTTGACCTTGAATAGTAAACGGAAATTCTGACAGTCGCTTGGTCCCTACTAATTGCTCACCATTGGGAAGGTTCACCACAAATGGTTCGCAAGATTCATTGCACTTCAACCCTAACTTACTCACACACTTCTCCGAAATAAAGGAATGAGTAGCACCCAAATCAAACAATATGCAAACTGATGTAGAGTGAAGGTATAAAGTACCTTGGGCAATCGGAGTGTTGGGTCCGTCAGCCTCATGCATCTCGTACAGCCGTTGACCTTGACCCACTGGAGCAACTGGGGCCTTTCCCTTATTCTGAGTAGTTGTCTGCATCGAAGTACTAGGAGCTCCTACAGGCTTGAATCGGGGTCGGTTGTTATGGATAACTGACCCTTGTTGCGACTCAGCCTCCTTTTGTTCAATTACAAGCTTTCTATGTATGTAATTGATTCGGAGTAGTCTAGAACCATGTTTATAAGTCTTACAATAACCTTCCTAAACGACAAGACAAAATTGCTAAGAGGCTAATGCTGAAAACTACAAAAGGTAAAACAACGAGAAAAATCACTACGACATGCTACTGTCCCCCTCGATGTGCCTTGAAGAGATTCCTGTAATCATCAGCCCTACGATATCTCTTCGGAGGTGATCTGTCCTCTGGTTACGGAGCTGGCCTCCTCGAGCTACTAGGGCCCGGAACACTCGGCCCCTCCGTAGGAACGCTTGGCCCCTCACCAGGCACAGGTGGATAGCAAAACCGGTCCAAGAACCCTGGGCGAAAATCCGCCACATTCAGCTCATAGTGCGGGTTGACCAGTTGCTTGGCTTGCCTGATGTTCTCTTGAAGCTCGTGGACGTCATCCAGCATGAGAGAGAGACTGGACTCAATGTCGTAAGCCCGCTCTTCCATAGTGTATTGCGAGTCCATCCACTCATCCATGTGCTCAACTAGCACACGGGTCCTGACCCTTGCCTGCTGAGTGGAAACGTCCACAGAAGCCTCCCACGATCTCGCTCGCCTACGAACATGCTCTGTCATTTCTTCCACTTGGCGACGAGCCTCGGTGGAAGCCATCTCACTTTACAGGTGTACGTGACGAGACGCAGAGCTCATCACCGGCTCTCTAGGTACATGGACAGGATGCGGACCCACTAGTGCATCCAATGGCTCGTACTCCACCCGATCCGTACCAGACACCCCAAGTGCCTCCCAAGTATCAGGGGACAAGGGCGTGCATTCCAGCAACGGTGGCATCTCCGGGCTAGAGAAGATGAATTACATCCCTGGATCTTCACCATCCACAAGCAGGTGCTCCAGACCCAGATCAGTATCATAACCCTCGAGGTCCTCCTCAGGATCCTCTTCGGGGTCATCCTTTGGATCTTCCTCAGGATCCTCCTCGGGTTCCTCTTCGGGGTCCTCCTCGGGATCCTACATTTTGTCGGATATGAGAACCACCGACTCCTCGAGAACGGTTTTCTCCTCCTCCTGAGGACTAACCGGAACCCCGACCTGAGCACACTCCGGAAGAATAGGGGACTCAAGCTCGGCCTTAGGTGGCGAAGCTACCTCAGCGTCCCTCCTTCCCTTTAGTTGAGACACGACAACACCCATTGCTTGTGAGGTGACGGGATAGAATTAGAACTTTCTAAATATAGAAGCTAACTTTCTATATTAGACAGAAGAAGAGGGCACGACTAGAACGGCAGAGGTTTCAAAGTATAAAATTTTACTCAAAAGTATAATCTTGTTTAAAACTTTGCCTCAACTTTTGAAATACTCAATTTATTTATCACGAACGAAGAACGGTTTACAAAATTTTGTTTTAAATAAAACGATTTAAAAACTTAAATCATTTTAAAAACTTGTAGCTCTAATACCAAATCTGTAATACCCCCAAAATACCTTTGGAAATATTACCTCCAGTGATCTCAGAATACACACCCGGGGTCACCCAAGGCTTACCATTTTTTATAACAAATGATATAATATTGGAAACTTTATTAAATAACATGAAAATTAACCAAATAATATTCATACACATATCGTAAGTTAAAACTGGTGACAAAACCAAATACAGAAATTGTTTATTACAGCGGAAGTCTTTGAAATAAATAAACGCCATAAATGGGTTTTGAACTGTGCGATCTCACGCCAGGATCTTCAACCTTAGGGAAAACACTTAAAACATCAACTGCCTTCAACGTCGGAATCTGGCCTTCACGGATGAGGAAATTTACCTGATTTGTCATATGAGACGGATGACACCAGCCAACCATGCAAGGAATAAAAACCGGTTGGTTAGTCTAATGAAAGACTATACAAGGGTACAAATAAAAAGGTTCTAGTAGTCGTATTAAGTTACACCCATCGCTTCTCGAATAATAGCCGATAAACGATAGTGAACTCCAACACTTCTACGGGAATACTAGAAAAGGAATGATCAAGAGAAGACTCCACATGAATTGAGTCTTATGGGAAACGTATGAAGAGAAGACTCCAAAGGAATTGAGTCTTATGGGAAACATATGACAATTGTTTGGGAGCGTTTAGTTTTCACACAAGTTTAAAACACGACCTTGATTATTTGGGTCCACGACCAACCTCACCGCGCAATGCGAATCCAGATTGGAAAGAAGACTTACTCTAACAAGAGTCCGTGCGGTTTCCACGTTGTACTCCTCGCCCGAGGGTATATTAATTATGTACGTAAAAGCACTTATCTTATTTAATTCCAAAACATACATTCATGTTACAACTTTTAATCCACATCATCTCAATACGAGAGATATTTATGGGAATGAATCCCGACTGTTGGCACTAGCTAAGTACACCTACCCTGGAATAGGGTACGGTCATGACCAGAAGTACTAGGGCAAAAATCCTCCTAATACCAGTTATAAAGAAATGACTAGACCTCGCAAGGTACATAGCGTTCACTCGTTCTAACTACACATAAGTTCACACATAAATCCACACCAAAATCCATTACGGAAATATCATATAGAGATATATAATAGCATTGTTTCTAGCAATATATACAACCTATTATAAATTTGTATTTTAACACATTTGTTTTATCAAATCTGTTCCCAAACATAAAACAACAACTTTATCCCAACTTAATTAACAATCAATTAATTGATAATAAAGGGAAACATGGAATAATGAGCAACATCGAACCGCCACTTGCCTTAAACTAGACGAACGAAGAGATCGGGTTCCAAGATCTGGAAACTTGCACTTGAGTACGGTTCCTACGACGACAACGTGTTTTATGACAAAACCCCAAGTTAGATACAATATGAAAGGACGAAGCGAAACGAAGGAAAAAGGCTAGTGCCGCGGTCGCGGATGGCATAGCCGCGATCGCGGCCTTGCTGGGCAAAAACCGCGCCTGCGGTTTTATAACCGCGATCGCAGTTTTGCGCCCAGCCGGGGCCGCGGGTCTCTGCCCGGCCGCGGTCGCGGTGGATGGAGCCGCGGTCACGGGACTCCATACCGACGCGAACTTAACTCGAGTTTGAGTCATACCGACGACGACGAGGCACAACCACTTCGCTTCTGGACAGATGAGCACCTCCAACACCTCAAGGATTCCCACAGTGACGACTTCGGCTCCGGCGACGACACTCCGATGAACACAACCACTTTAAACGAGAGGAAGAGAAGCTTGAGATTGATGGGGGAGATCGATGCCACAACCTCCTTTTATAGGCTCGGAGGAGAAAGAGTTCACCCCAACGCCGGCACTCCAATCGATCCAGCTCCCCCGGCGTTCGGAGCACGAGGGGAAAACCAAACGCCGGCCTTCTGGAAGCAGACGAAGAAGACGAACAGAGGTTCTCGCGATTGCGGTTTGCCCCTGGGCAAAACCACGATGATCCGAGTTTCCCACGGTCGCGGTTTCAGAACCACGATCGCGGTTTGCCCATAGGCAAAACCGCGCTCGCGTTCCTGGACCTTGCTCGCGGGTCTTGGTCACGGTCTTTGCTAAATTCTATTTTTAGAATTCCCTAATTAATTTATGACCCATATATCTATACTAAACATATATTATTACGTTCAAATGGTTCTTACAGAGGTTAAAGAAATTGCCCAACACGTCTTGCTTACAAAATGACAGTTGGGACTTTTAGGGGTTATTACAATCCTAGCCCGTTATTCCCTATTCTATTGATTTTTCTATGTTATTTTGCTTAGTTGTCTGCTCTTTGATCTTTTTGTGTTGTTCGTCAAGTTGCTTATGATGTTTTGTAATCATTTCCTTGCTAGTTTAATGAACTTATATTTTGCTAGTAATTTGCTACCTTAGCTCTTATTGTTCCACTGGTTACTTTTGATCTTTTGATGATGCCAAAAGGGGGAAGTGTGGAAAATTGTGCGATGAACTCAGTAAAGAGAGGTAACAGTCTTATTGTTCCTAATTCTTTATGATTTTTTTAGCGATGCTAGTGTTGAGGGGGAACGATGATGCAACATCAAGGTATGAACTGTAATTATTTATTTGATATAAAATTTTGCTTAAACACTTGATCTTAGATGCATGATGATTTATATTGACTTGTTTATTACTCTCTGTTTTGATCGAACAATTTTTGAATGGGTTTGTCATCACCAAAAAGGAAGAAATTGTTGGAACCTTGACGTTCCCTCTGGTTTTGATGATGATAAACACCATTAGTGTTTATGATTTTTGTTATTCCTATGAGTTTCAGGTTTTATGAAAGAATTAGGGAACAATGGAAATCATGTGAAGAAGAGAAAGAAGAGGAGTGCAACGAAACGTTGTGAAAACAAGGAATTGTTATGCGAAAGCAAATTAGAAATATGAAGCGCGCGTAGGATTCATTGAAGGAAACTTTTATACATGGAAACATCATATGACAAACAATGCGTGAAAGCATAAATTGCCAGTTGTTACTAGGAGAAGACCGCTACACAAGGAAAACGATATTTGAAGATTTACTTGAAGAGAGAAGTGATAGTTAGCAGGTCTTTGGAAAGTTTTTATATGGAAACTATGTGTTTATGAGCTGGATTGTTTAGTTGGAAAGAAAATCATACACGGTTACCTTGTATGACGATTGATAGATATTTTGGGTATTTGGTAAGGGGGTCTTATCAAACACTATAAATAGACGAGTTTACCTTAGGGAAAGGTATCTCAGCTACAATAACCGAAGCATACCAAGGAGCTACTGCAAGTTGAGATCGAAGATTCAAAGGCAAGGTACGAACTAGTGTTGTGAGTGCTTGCTTAGAGTCTTTGTTGTGTTCTTGTGTCATTGTCAGTTGATTGCACTCAAAGTCTAGAAACCTAGGATCTGTGTGAGAATAGGTGGAGAGGAGACTTGTGAGATTGTACAACTTATTAATAATACAAGTATACAAAGTTTGAAATCCTCCTAGGGTAAAACCTAGAGATAAAGTTTTTTCTTTTTTCAACTAGTTGGTTGATAGAGTTTCCTCTATAAGGAATTGTCTTGATTGTTACTCTTGAATCTATATTATTTCCGATGCTTAGGGAATAGTAACATTGTTCCCTGTCTAACACACTACGATTCAACAGATCTTCTTCATGTTATGAGTCCAGACTTCAGGGAGTAAGCATGTTTATCCATTTGTTGGATTTATTGGAATAAATAAATATATATATATATATATATGTGTGTGTGAATTAGTTGCACGCTTTAGTAAGTTCAACTGAGATGTTTAGGTCAAGATAACCCTAGGATAATATTCGATGATGCCCATACATGAACTGATCTTAACCATGTAGTAGAAGTGACTACAACTTTGGAGACTGATCGATATCCTTGGTCGATACTTGAGTAACTAGTAAGGAATCGGAAGATCACATTGTGTTCGAGATCTAGTTTTGATGACGAAACTATTTTTGATAGATTAAATTCACTTGAACCAATTAATCAATTTATTGTAATTTCTTTAGCTTTTAATCTTATAATTTTATTCAAATATTGTAACAACTCATAAACTTTATTTATTTACCCAATAAAAATATTAAAAAATAAAATAAATTATAGTAAACTATACAAATAAAAAATTTAAGAACAAAAATTATAATATGATAATCATTATCATATAATTTTTGTACCATTGAAAATTATATAAATAAATTAATAACTATTTATTCATATTTCAAAACAATCAATATTGATATATTAAATTCTCATTAACCAATGAATCCACTTATTGCCATATTTTTAGCTTTAAATCTTGAAAATTTATTCAAATATCTTTACAATTCATAAACTTTATTTATCCACCTGATAAAAATATTTAAAAAAAACTTAGAGAAATTTGCGGCAAACCACCTGTTATATACGCAATTTTGCGGCAAACCACCCATCTTATTCGAAATTATTTTAAGTCACCCTTAACTTACATTTCGTTAGCAAATCGCCACCCATGGGCTTTTGTCGTCCAAATTTCCGTTAAAATGTGTGAAATGACCATTTTGCCCCTTGTTTTTTTCCAAAATTATTGGTTTAGTCCAGCTTTTTTTAAACATTTTTCAAACTCGATCGAACCCAACTAAAAGTAAACCAATCCCATCTAAAAACCCAACCCGATTACATTCTTCCAAATATCTCATAGATTTGGAAGGGGGAAGTATCGAACCAGTTGTTCGCCCACAGATCCGTTTCAGAAACACAATCGATTAGTTCTTCGTAACAAAAGTTCAGATCTCGATCGATTATTCTACAAACAGACACGAAATCACCTAATCGGATCAATAATGGCCACCTTCAACGGAGATGAAATGACACCGTTCTTCGGCTTCGTCGGTGCAGTTGCTGCTCTCGTCTTCTTCTGCAAATCCCTCGATCTCCAACCTATTCTTTCTACCACCTGTGTTTTCTAATTTTCTAAAAAATTTCAGATCTAGGGTTTTCAATTTGGGGAATTTTGGTTTGATGTATTCAATTGTTTGGATCTGATAGATATGGGGGCGGTGTACGGGACGACGAAGAGTGGGGTGGGTGTGGCGTCAATGGGTGTGATGAGGTCGGAGCTGGTGATGAAATCGATTGTTCCAGTGGTCATGGCTGGTGTTTCGGGAATTTATAATCTGATTATTGATGTGATTATTAGTACCAGAATTAACCCCAAGGCTAAAGGATATTACCTCTTCGATGGATACGCTCATCTCTCTTCCGGTCTCGCTTGTGGTCTCGACGACCTCTCCGCTGGCATGGCGATCGGGATCGTTGGTGATGCTGGTGTCAAAACATTTTTTTGGAAGAATGTAATTAATCGGGTTAGGTTTTTATTTGGGTTTGGTTTAATTTTATTCGAGTTAGATTGGGTTTGGAGTATGTTAAAAAAAAAGTTGGACTAAACCGGTAAGTTTGGAAAAAAGACAAGGGGCAAAAGGGTCATTTCACGCATTTTAACGCCAATTTGGACGGCGAAAGCCCATGGGTGACGATTTGCTAATGGAATATAAGTTAAGGGTGCTTTAAAATAATTTCGAATAGAACGAGTGATTTGCTGCAGAAACGCGTATATAACGGGTGGTTTGTCGCAAATTTCTCAAAAACTTAAAAGTAAATAATTTTGTAAGTAGAATAAGTGAGTAGTTCGTGCGTAGCACGGGATAGTTTATGTAGTATAGATAGATTGAACACCACATTGAAGTTGTTCTCTTTTATTTTTTACACTGTATCTAAAACTTGTATACATAATTGCATTTATAACCGAGAACTCTAAAAAAACAAGTAAATGTAAACATAAGGATTATACGGCCCGATTCAGCACATACTGACCTCTCCCTGTGCACGGACGAGCGAAACCGGAACCGATGCAACTGTCCCCCTGAGTGCTCGGCTCCTCGCCCATCTTTATGCGTCGGGCGTGACCGTCGACGCTCCCGGGCGTGCACCTGGAACGGACGCGACTCAAAGCGGCCCGGCTCGGCCTGGACGCCGATGACGAAGTCCGAACTCCTCTCCAGCGCACTCCGTCATCATCACGCTGCAGACCATGTGAATTGTTATCGCGGTTGGGCTCTCTACCTTGCCTGGGTGCCCTACTAGCATGTCCCCGTCGATTCTCCTTGGCTCACATGACCCTCTGGGATTTGAAGCACACTGGAAAGCCTACGCCCCTCCCTAGCAATGTTTGAATCGTCGACCGCACGCTTCCCTGCAGAGCGCTCAGCCCTCCTATGTGCCACGCTCAATTCTTCTCGAATCAATTGCATCTCGCGATCCCGGCTTGCTAAGGCTTCAGCAAGCTCCGCCATCTGGCGATCCTTTTAAACGACCGTCGCCTCCAAATCTGCCTGGCCACGCGCGGCCTCAACCACAGCAGCTTCGTTGGAGCCTGGGTGTGCAGATCCGGACATGCTAACGTTCCTCCTAGCGGCGACCATCGTCGTTGTTCCCACAAACGACACCAAATGTGGAAGCAAGAATCTGTGCTTACTTGAGATTTGATATGGAACGACAGAATCTGAGGGTCTCCGCACTCCATATATAGAAAATGACCTTTCAACTGATCCTGAAATCACAAAACGAGTCAACGGGATGGCTGAATCTCCCCTATAGCCCCTCCGACGCTCAAGTCAGACAAAAAACTCTCAATCATCAATGGTGGCAGCCAAAGAGGAAGAAGAATGTACCAAAGAGAAAGTATGAGCTAGGTCATTAGAATACTTATTACATGGGTCTCTCTCTTGCTTGCTCCATTATGGGTCTATCACTTAATAGACTCATTAAATACTTCTAATTAATAAAATGATGTCAATCATCTATTACATTTCATCCACAGTTAATTACTCTTTTATTGGGAAATGAGTAATTAGAAATAAATTGGGGAAGATAGAATTTCCCTCATCAATAATAATAAATGAAAAAAAAAATCAAACATCAACAACCTGAGCCTAAAAACGCTCTGATGACTTAAAAACTGTGAGGTTTAATATATAGTTATAGATAACTACTTAATTAATTGCTCAAGATATCAAAAAAATAAATAAAAATAAAATTTAAGTATAAAAGGATAATTAATTAAAACCAAGAGCAAGAAGTATGTGTAGGGATTTAGATGCTTAAAGCGGAATTTCAGGAAAATGTTTTTCCTAACATCTAACCAAGGATCTCATGCATAAACTAAATAGATCATAGATAAGAAGAATTAATTACCTCTTGATGCGTGTTTGAATCTTCCTAGAATGGGAAGATTAGGGCCTCAAGTGTGACTCCTCTAGTTGGTCCACCCGAGTATGGATCTGGATCGCCTAGGGCTCGATTGCTAGAACGAGGAACGAAGGCGAACAAGAGAGAACTCCAGGGAGAGAGGGGCAGTCGTGTGGGTTTTGTGTTAGTTAGGATTTTCTCCTTGAAAGCCCTCCTTTTATAATACCATATGTAAATATATTATTTCCTAAATTAGTATATCCTTTATTAGCAGTAAAAACTCTTTATTACTAATAAGCCTTATCTCCTAAGTTATACCATATATAACTGTTGGATCGTTAGAGTTACGTCTGAGGGAACAAAGGCTTTGTTCCCACAGAAGGCACAGCGGATTAAAAAACAGCAAGAAAGATAACGAACGAACTCACGATGTATAGTGGAAACCCTGATTAGCAAAACTAGCTTCTCAAGGAAAAACCACTACCTTCAAGCTTCTGCTTGAGAGGATTTTGAAGAGTGTACTTGTCTTATTGATTTCTTGTTCGATTACACTTGTATCCTGGACTTCGACCTCTAAACAACCAGCTAGACTCGAAGCCTCTTCTACAACGATGAATCAAACTCAACCCTCAAAGACTTACACACACCTCACTTCTTTTCTTTCTCTTTTTCGTTTTCTCTGTTTTCCGTCGTCGTTCAAAGCCGTTATTAGAAATGAATCCTCATTTTTCCTAAATACAACTTCGGCTAAACCCTAATCAAACAAGATAAGATATTCTGAAAATGGATTACTAGAAGATAGGATTTTATGTTAAGAATAATATCCTAACCGGTCATATTGATTAAGGAAGGAATTCCTTAATTAATCTAATCGGAAAGGATATCAAACTTCTCTCTCCAATTTCTTATCTAAGGAAAGATTCCTAGGATAACATGGATCGGGCTTTTCTCTCTCCGTATTTTCTCGATCCGGTTTGATCCTTGGAGCCGAAGTCTTCAATCTTTTACCGCGTGTGCTTCTTGATTTGTTTCCATAATCAACACGCTGGATTTCTTCTTTCCATTCGCAGCTTCGATCTCGTTCGTCACTTCAGTTCCTTGCGAGGTAACAAAGAACATGAAAAGAGCTTTGTTCCCTCTGCGATCCTTCACTGTAATGGTTCCCTGAGATAACTGTCTTTGTTCCTGAAACACTTAGTATCCATATCAGTTGAATGTTTGTTACCATCAAAACCTAAGGAATTCAACAAATTCCCCCTTTTTGATGGTGACAAACACCCTTGACAATAAAGCATATACATACAAGAAAAAGACAGTTATGAACAGAAAGGTTTCCCACTAAGATACTGTTAGTTCCCCCTCAACTCAGTAGCATGTGAAACCTGTTCTGTTCCCCTTCAACCAATGCTACCTGTCATATTCCCCCTTTTGGCATCATCAAAAACATCAGTAAAGAATTAGAGAGGAAAAGTCAAGGCCAGATAAACACAAACACCCCTTGTCATTAATTAAAAAAAAGAACTTAAAAACATGCAAACACCGCCAAGACAGACAAAACATCAAAACATAGTCAAAATGCCACACCGGACACACAAACCAGATAACAAGAAAAACAACTAAGAGGGAGTAGATGGGCAAGGGAACAAAAGAGGGGTAAGGACAGCAGGTAAGCGATCAGTCATCACTGTGACCAGCCGGTTGAGTCGATGCGTGATGAGCGATAAGCGCACGCACATCTGCCATGAGACGTCTCACATCCTTGCAGAGACTTCTCACATCCCTCCCCAGAGACAAATTCTCATTTAGTTCCCCCTCAGAGCTGTCGGCCTCAGAAACCTCCATTGCCTCGAAATCCTCTACTGCCTCAGAAGCTGCAGGGGCACTCTCAACCTTCACCCAGCCTTCATTATCTTGAAGAACGAACTGCATCTTGTGCAGGTTACTAGCGTCGAACGGGCGGGAGAAGATGCTCACGTCCTCCGACGGGTTGTACACTTTATGGTACTCAAGGATTTTCTTGACAACCCGTGGGAAGGGAAGAGCGTGCTGGAGAGGTTCCTGGCGTGGGCCATGTGCTGCTTCAGAATCTTCGGCAGGCTAATGGGCTCCGTCTTTAGCATTAGGGACAGTAGGACAATGTCCAAGATTAGGAGCCAGTTTCTCTTTTGTCCCCTTGGCGTGATGTTGCTGATGAGGAAGTGGTACACCACTTTGTTGATAGCGGACATCTCTGAGATGTCGAGATCAGCACTCCCCTGAGGGTTCTCAATACCAGCAATAACCAACACAGCCTTTGAGTAGGCAAAGTCCTTCGGCCACCTTCCTTTTGGGTATTCCCCATACCCTTCATGTGGAACGCCTAGAGCAACACCAAGCTCAATGCTTGAGAACATGTGGACCTGCCCTTCCATCTTGTAACTCCCCAGAACAGCGTGGGGGCGAACTTCCATCGCGTAGGTAGAGTAGAACTCCCTTAGCAACACCTCATCCATCTCCTCTTCCTCCACAAACAGATTGCCCCATTTTTGCGTCTCCAACAGATCATGCACCCCTTCCAGATGGTTCTCCAGTATGAACTCAGGGACGACTGGCAGCTCCTTGACCATCGACTTGTGGCTCATGTCTTTGACATCATCAGCCATCACCTTTCCTTTGGCTTTGGCCGGCTGACGACGTTGGCTTTGACGGACAGGGGTGGCAGACACCTTGGCTTTCTTTGCTTTGTTCCCCAAGAGGAGTACTGACTCCTCATCGGAGCTGACCGTTATCGCCTTCTCAGACTTCCTCTGAGAGCGTGTCTTCCGCTTGGAGGAGCAGACAGTCTTCACCCTGCCAGAAGTCTTAGGAGCCTTTGGGGGCTCCTCCTCATCAACTTCCTCAACCAGTTCCTTGTTGAGGTCCCGCACAACCGACTGAATCTTCTCCTTCACAGCAAAGTTCTCCTCAGCTGTGACTGGGGTCTCTTGACGGGGCATCTTTTCCATCTCCTCATCAATGGGGTCGGGATGGGTTGGAGATGAATGGACCTCCTCTAATTCAGTAGAGGAGATGGCGGTTGGGACGGCTGGAGAGGTTTTGGGGTTAGGGTTTTGTGGAGCGGGGTCTGTGTTTGGGGCTATGAAGGGGACCATGGCGAGTTGGTCCTGGGTTGGTGATGGTGGATGGGTAACAGTGGTGGTTGCTGGGGTGGTGGAGGTGGAAGGTAGGGATTGGGTAATGGCGGCGAGGAGAGCGGGGTCGGTTCCCATGGAGGACAGTTTGGTGAGGAGGGTTTGGAGGTCTTGGGAGATGGTGTTGGGGAGGTTTGAGTTGGAGGCCATTTCTGTGAGAGAGAGAGAGTTCTGGGAAGACGAGAGACAGAGAGGAAGGGAGAGATTGCTTGAGGAAGATAAGGAAACAGTGAGGAGGAGACATACCCGGAGACTCTGATTTATAATCTTCACCGAATCTTCTAGTGTTTCCAAAGATAAATTCAAATCTTTTCAGTTTCCAACAGATAACAATTTCCATCTTCCAACTTCCCAAAATAAAATCATAATCTCGTCCAAATCCGACTTAGCCAGCCGAATTACCCTTCCCAACTCCTTTTTCATCAAATCAGCCCTAAATGCTCAACGCGGCCCAATACAGACTTCCATCATTACACCCTGCAAACACACGTCACCTCAACCTGCAAGTCACAGAGGCCAAATCATTTTCCCGCCAAACCAAAAAGTAGTAGGGTGTGATGCTGGGGGTTAGTTACCAGAGAGGGTACAAAAGACCATCACACCAAAATATATGATATTTGCGATTGATTTTTACATCATGCCTGAGGGGTCTCCAGTTGTGGATGATAAGAGGGGCTCATAGCAGACTTCAAACACGGCGGTCTAGGTAAGCTGTAGAATCAACTATCATTTGGGCTTATGATGAGGGAACAAAATATCAAGTTGATTCTTTTGGGTTGAAATAAAGCTGATTCATGTGACAAATGATGACATAGAAGATCATGCACGCCATTCAGTACATTAAGGAAGTAAAAGCATATATTCAAGTCCAATGTTTAATTAATACCCAAGGAAGAGAATGCATATCAAGACATGAAAGTTCATCTTTCACAATTTATCACGTAGTCTAGCCAATCATCGAGGGAACACAACAAATGGACATGTAGTTAGGGGAACAAACCAGGCTTCGTATGGAACTGAATGTAGAGTTCCCCAACAGGTGTCTTAATGAGAAAACTGGCGTCTGATTCTTTGTTCCACGAGATTCCTTGTTTGTCAATCTTTCTCGACACAGTGATGTCTTTTCTAGATTTACATGGTACCTGAATTTTCAAACAAGGAACAATTTAGTCATTAAGCCTTTATCCACATCTCCATTTCATTTACCTTTGCCACCAGGCCTTAGAGTCTCAGATATTCCCGCAGAAGTGAGGTGAGACTCGCTTCGTTCCCTGTCAAGTAACTGACCCTTGTACGAATGAAATACCGGGAACTTACCTTACTTTATTCTGCACAGAAAGAGTTAGTTCTTGCGAACCCAGATAAGCTTATGCTTTCTAGGCACAGGAGCAACATATCTAATCTTAGGAGGTTCAGCATTCATTTGCTCTCTAGTAGTGCGACCAATCTCCTCATTGTGCTGCTTCAGAAGAAACTCTTACTTGTAGTGACCAGAGTGTCCGCAATACCAACAAACCCTATGGCACTTCAGATCTGCATACTTGCTCTTTCCAGGCCAAATTGTTTTGTTAGCAATCCTTGAATGAAAATCAATATTATTGGACTTACTGCTTTGAGATTGCTTCAACCAGATAGCGTGAGCCTTCTGTCCATGATACCAAGCCTTGCCCTCCTCATTCGAGTTTGAACAGTCTTTTCCTTTGTTCCCTCCGGAGGAACTGTCCCCCTTTTCTTTTACAGACTGTTTTCCTTCGACTTTAGAGCCTTTTTGCTTGGTTCCATCAACAGGAAGTTTTGGTTGATAGTCAATCCCAAAGCGATGTACTTCCTTTGACTCAGTCTTCTTTTCATTCTTGGCTGCAACAAAGACAATACCTTTTGGCTTGTCCTTCTGTTCCTCACTGAGTTTGGTTAGATTGCTAGAAAGTTTTGCATTTCCTAGTTTCAACATTAATGACTCGGCCTCGAGTGAGGAGACAGAGGACTCCAGAGACACAATCTTTTCAGTGAGTTTAGGACACTCCGAGCAAGAGTTTGAAGGAGAGGATGAACCTTTCTCAAGATTGAGCACTTTGTCAGCCCAACCTTGATTTTCTTCGATCAAACTTGAGATCGATTCATCTTTCTCTTCAATTTGCTCACTAAAAAGACTATTCTCATGAACAAGTTTCTTAATGAGAGATATCAAGCTCTCTTTAGATTTGTTTTTTAAGCTTGATACTAGATCAGATTCAGTTACCTCATCGTTGAGTACCTCTCCCTTTGATTCATTTGGTTCTTCAATGGCCATCAAGCATACATCCATGGAGTATGACGAATCTTTGTCATCTGAGTCTGAGTCTCCCCAGGTGGCAACCATTGCCTGCTTTCCTTCATTTGCTGGAGACATTCCTGCCTTTTTCTTGAAGCAGTTTCTGGCCATATGTCCCTTGTTCTGACAGTGGTAGCACACCACATCTTTTAGGTCTCTGTTCCCTTCGGAGGAACTCAACGAATCCTTGTTCCGAGACCAAATCTTCCTCATGGCTCTTGTGATGAGCGCAACATCTTCATCACCATCTTCATCTTCATCTTCGACTTAGGACAAGTCAAATGCCCTTTCCACCTTTAAGGCAATGCTCTTCGCCTTCTCCTCTCCCTTCTTGTTCAGCTTGTGATTATAGATGGAGGCGTTGCTTTCCAGGTTAGCAACAACCTCTTCCATGGTAAGAGTCTTGACATCTGTCTGAGAGTAGAGAGCAAGAGCAATGGCATCCCACTGAGAGTTGAGGCCTTGCATGAAGTGGTGAGTTAGTTTCCAGTCTGGCATTGCTTCACCAAGGAACTGAAGCTGACCAATTATCCCCTGGAATCTGGAGTAGTACTCCTGAATGTGTTCATCTTTTCCCTGAGAGACTTGGTCGTACTCCTTTATCAGAGAGAGAATTTTGTTCTTCTTGGCATATTCATTTCCTTGATGAAGGCGTTTTAAGGCATCCCAGATCTCCTTGGCAGTCTTATAGCTCATGATTTTCTTGAGATCCGAGGGAAGAAGAGCCATGTGAAGGATCTTCTTAGCCCTGTTGTTCTTCTCCAACTTCTTCCAGTCATCATCGGTGTAGTCGATCTTTGGTTTTGGCTTAGTAGCATCTGTCTCATTTTTAATAGCCAAAGGTCCAACTTCGATGACTCGCCAAATCTGTCCATCAAGGGAACATATGTGGGACTCAATTTGTTCCACCCACCAGTCATATTCTCATGCCTTCAGAATCGGTGGCTTCCAGAACGAATCTCCGATTGCATTGCTTGACGACGACATCTTTCCTGCAAATTCTGTAACAAAAACAATCTAGAGCACCAGGCTCTGATACCAATTGTTGGATCGTTAGAGTTACGTCTGAGGGAACAAAGGCTTTGTTCCCACAGAAGGCACAACATATTAAAAAATAGCAAGAAAGATAACGAACGAACTCACGATGTATAGTGGAAACCCTGATTAGCAAAACTAGCTTCTCAAGGAAAAACCACTACCTTCAAGCTTCCGCTTGAGAGGATTTTGAAGCGTGTACTTGTCTTATTGATTTCTTGTTCGATTACACTTGTATCCTGGACTTCGACCTCTAAACAACCAGCTATACTCGAAGCCTCTTCTACAACGATGAATCAAACTCAACCCTCAAAGACTTACACACACCTCACTTCTTTTCTTTCTCTTTTTCGTTTTCTCTGTTTTCCGTCGTCGTTCAAAGCCGTTATTAGAAATGAATCCTCATTTTTCCTAAATACAACTTCGGCTAAACCCTAATCAAACAAGATAAGATATTCTGAAAACGGATTACTAGAAGATAGGATTTTATGTTAAGAATAATATCCTAACCGATCATATTGATTAAGGAAGGAATTCCTTAATTAATCTAATCGGAAAGGATATCAAACTTCTCTCTCCAATTTCTTATCTAAGGAAAGATTCCTAGGATAACATGGATCGGGCTTTTCTCTCTCCGTATCTTCTCGATCCGGTTTGATCCTTGGAGCCGGAGTCTTCAATCTTTTACCACGTGTGCTTCTTGATTTGTTTCCATAATCAACACACTGGATTTCTTCTTTCCATTCGCAGCTTCGATCTCGTTCGTCAGTTCAGTTCCTTGCGAGGTAACAAAGCACATGAAAAGAGCTTTGTTCCCTCTGCGATCCTTCACTGCAATGGTTCCCTGAGATAACTATCTTTGTTCCTGAAACACTTAGCATCCATATCAATTGAATGTTTGTTACCATCAAAACCTAAGGAATTCAACAATAACTTAATATCATATATTGTATATAATATGTCTCCCAATAAACTGATCCAGTCCATTAACTCTAAGGGTGTGACCTCGTAGGACCCGGTAATAATAGCAATACACTTTATAACATATAGTCCATAAATCATAATTGGCTTCTAGCAAAGCACTATGACTACCTAAGATAACCGGATTATGAATCTCCATAAATGGTCCCACTTCATAATTAGTAATTGCACCTTTGAGTAAAGGACACAATTCCTTCAATCTCCCACTTGTCCTTAAAACAAGTGTGCAATGTTAAAATTCCTTTGTCACTTAGTGTCTTATTTGACTATATGATGAAACTCATCTTTATCGCCAAATATGTTTCTTGAACTCTTGAGATCAAACTGTCAGTACAGATGATTACTAATAATCCATCTGAGCATGGCCATGCGTTTTCACAGTTCTCACTCTTCAAGTGACCGAGACACCAATCCTTTCCAAATGTATCGTGGTATACACGGAATAGGAGGACATATTCAATCTTGTAAGACTATAGCTCCCACTTAACTTTTGGCAATCTCAATCACTGTTTTTATAACTGTCTGTTATGGTCAGCGTTTGACAGCGTCAAAGATATACCAGCAGTCAAATGATAACTATATCATACTCATGTCTAAGGAACTCACTAATCATGAATACTCCTAGAACTCCGCAGTAAAGTCCCGAGGAGTCATAAGATCGGTCTGTTCGATATGTATCGGTATACACATCTATGTAATCGATTAGACATCTCTATGTCCCTATAATACATGAAACCCGGTGTTATCAATCAATCTCACAATATGGTCTTTTGATTAAGTCATTTGTATCCAAGTTAACGACTTAGACCATGGACTTCTAACAATTTTGTAATTTCAGTTCACTTAATGGGGTTTCATTCACCAAAACAGTTTTGATGAGCCCATTTGATAATTATTAAATTGTTTGGATACTTTATCTAATGCCCAACGATGATTAAATAATAATATGAAACTCATATATGAGTCAAGCATAAATGTCTGTGATAATAATAAACAGGGTTTATTATAAAACAAACAATGTCTCAAAAGAACTCTCTAATGTGGTTGAGCCCCTTGGCCCGAGTGTGACTGTCATGCTTGGGCCTAGGCATGGGCTTGGTCAAAGGATCTGCAATATTGTCGTATGTGTGCACTTTGCACATCCTCACTGATGCGAACAACCCCTGAAGTGTCGTTGCAACGCAGGATCTTTGATTCCTCAAGCTTGTAGTTGAATCCTTCTCTTCCGTAGCCAAAGTAATGGCTTTCGTAGGGCTAAAGAGATAGCCCTCAAACTCGATCAAAGTCATGATCACTAGACACCGAAGAGACGGTGATTGAATGATTGCTCGAAGCGACGAGCTACGGGATAGTTTGATCCGTGGGATCGAAGGGTTTGGATGTGAGATTCAAGGAAGGAGTGTACTCAACTTTACTACTCAAATCAACATCAAGTTTACAAACTAGGGTTTTTCTAAGTTTAAATACCGTCAAAATAATATTTCCTAACACAACCGCACGTTTTGTTACAAACCGTGCAGTTCAACTGAAAGCAATGTTTTGGCTGGTGCACGGTTTGCATGCAACACCGCACGGTTTACAACAAACCGTGCACTTCTACTGAACGGCATCCTGATGCTTTCTCGTCCGGCGTCGACTAAGGCGGGACCTCACCTAATCCTTCATAGGTCAAGAGAAGGACCCATTTAGGACTAGATGAACCCGCGTCACTTGCGTGCGCCCGTGAGACTAATGATTGTGTTGCTCGCTCCATTGCCCTTGTGCGAGCTCTTGTTACCGGGCCATTCGAGCGCACCTTCATTGCTTCCTCTTCGTCCTTCGCCGTCATCGAGGGGGGTCATGGAGCTATCAATCTCCCCTTCTTGGCTTCGAAGCATCCCCGCTTCGTCCTCATTGTCAAAAGCAGGAGGCGTATAAGGAGGAAGATTAGCGACGTTGAACGTAGGATGCGCACCATAGTCATCGGGTATAGGGGCAATCCCTCGGGCAGCTCCTCGGGCATCACATTCCCAAGGTCCTGCAAAAGAAACTCATGGTAGGGGGTAAATCAACAAGATCTTTAATAGTTAAACAACACGCAAAATGAGCAAGTAAAAAGCAAGGACGACATCCCTGAATGATTGGAGAGACATCCCGAGACCTAGCCAATAGAAGGCGGTCTTCACAAGATCCTTGAATGCCGTGTTGAGCTGGATTAGAGGGATGTTTTGTTGCTGGACCGCACACTTAGTATGAAACAAATTTTCACGTTGGTCAAGTAAGGTACCTTTTGTGGCGGTAAGAACGCGGCGTGTAACCAAGCTAAGAGGCACGGTGCCTGGCTCATCCATATGGCTGCATATGTATCCATCCCCTTCCTCCTCCTCCTCATGGCCGTAGGTGTCAAAAACCGGCCCGGCGTCGGGGGTGTCCTCGTCAAAAGACTCATAGCCGGAGGTGGTCGAGAAGAGGACGCGCTTGTTGTTGGGGAAGTCCTGCTGTATGTGGCCACGCCCTTGGCACTTAAAATAGACCCTGTCCCGTGCCTTATCATCGACAGGAGGCGCTCGACGCTGATGTGGCTCGTTGACGCGCACCAGTGTGTTGCTCGGCCGAGTGGCCGGCGCTGGCGTTGTGGTCGCGGGAGTGGACTGCAACGAGGAACGCACATCAGTAGAAGGGGAACTTGACATAGGGTTAGAGCCATACCTTGTGTGAGGCTGAGACCAAGACACTCTCTTAGCCGCTTGAGCTTGCGACCATATCTCTTGTGCCGTATGTACGCACCTTTGGAGGTCTCAAATGTTAAGCACTCAAAGTTGGTTTCTAATAGGCTCATCCATGCCACGAAGGAACATGCTCCGAAAGTCCTTGCCAGTGTGATGGATACCTGCCTTATGGGACAATTCTTCAAGTTCAGTATAAAAATCAAGGGGAGAATGGTTACCTTGGGCCGCTAGTTGTATCTTGAGGCGCATTTTGAAAGTGAAGTCCTCAGGGATATACTTCCTTCGCATGATCCGCATAATATGGCGCCAAGAAGTGACTGGATGCTCATGGTGATGCTCACTGTCAGCGCAGAAATGATGCCACTAAGCCTTGGCGGCGCCGTCGAAGTGCAAAGCGGCGGTTGCAACCCATTCTTCTTCCGGGTAGCGATAATGATTCAACACATACTCCATGGACTGCTGCCAATCAAGAAACTTAAGGGGATCAAATTCACCAAAAAAGTTTGGAAGTTTTACCTTAATGTCGGGGTGACGCGGTCCATAGCGCCCGGGGCTCGGCCGGCGCCGTTCCGGTGTGTGGCGGCGGTATCCATGGCGCGTGGGATGCAGCTCCGCGTGGCGTTCCAACTCATACACCTCATCATCATCAAATCTGTCCTGGGAGTGGTCCGAGGTATGGTCAGCATCGTCATCAAGCTCGGACTCAGAATCGGCATACCGTGTATGTTGGCGGCCTCTTTCCCGACGATCATTGGTGTTGACATAAGGAAGAGGGTCCTTGGAAACGCGAACACGACGACGGGAGGGATCCGAGGAGTAATCCTCATCTCTAGGAGCAAAGGTGGGATTGTACCGTACGCGGGACGCATCACGCTTAGGAGGGTAGCCTTCAATTTGAGAGCAAAGGCGATCATGCGGGTAGACACGATGCCTTTACCCTTGCGGTCCAGTGGTTGGCTGGTTGTGGCCGTCGGGTTCAACATGGGGTCGGTCGTGTGCAATTTCATGCCACTCATGGCCCGACGAAGGTGCTCATTCTCAGCAGTCTGCTCGGCCAGTTGGCGGTGAAGTGTGTCAATTTATTCATAAGCGGAGTCCATGTGTCCGGGGCTTTGGTTGCCCGTAGAAGGAGAGTGGCTTGTCGTAGGAACCTCCATAGTACCTATACGAAGCATATAACACAATGAGTAAGTTGCACCAAGCAAAAGAACAAGTCCAAGCCAAGTCCTTGTCTCAAAAGTGAACCAAGAAATTTTCCGCTAGGCGTACTAATTTTGGTTGCTCGTGAGGAGGGATAGGCTTGAACGGAAGGCAACAAAGCAAGAACTAGCAAATCAAGTCCCAAACAACACATAAATTTCCAAGTACAAGCAGATCAAATCAAGTTTCTCAGAATTAATCACAAGAGAGTTGAAAATTTTGCCCTTTTCAATGAGAGTTGCATAGAGACATGAAAGAAGAGAAGATGGAGTATGACCGTATGGTGCGTTCTCTGCCTTTTCTTTTGTTTCTTTGTGTTTTTGAGGCTTCCGTCTTCCCAAACCTTTTGTTTTGTTTGATGGAAGGTGAAAA
Organism: Rheum nobile; assembly: GCA_027886185.1. Lineage (NCBI taxonomy): Eukaryota > Viridiplantae > Streptophyta > Magnoliopsida > Caryophyllales > Polygonaceae > Rheum > Rheum nobile. The sequence goes on along the minus strand of WOAB01000531.1, from coordinate 7,068,656 downwards.
TAGTATGTTTGTTTTTGTTTATACGGTCACACTGTCTTTTTTTTCTTTTTTTTGTTTGATATGATGGCGAATCAAGCAAGAAAGAACCACACAAGAAAGTGTAGGATAAGAAAGAAGAGACAAAGCAACTATGGGGAAATAAAATCGAACAACTAATCTAGCAATTAATTCAAAGATGAAGCAAGACTTAATCAACAAGAAACAAGGAAATCAAGTATGCAAATAAGGAAACAAGATAGTGCTAGAAGGATAGAGGGTAGGGCTGTTGGAAAAGTAACCAAAACCTAAGGGAAATGGAGGGTTGCAGTCGTGAGGGGTGGTGCTGGCGGACGGTGGTCGTGGTGGTGGTAACGGCTAGGGTTCCGGCGAATAATGGTGGTAAGAAAAAAAAAATCTAGGGTTTGCGAGCGGAAAATTTCAAAGAATCACAATAAGAGAGAAGAACAAACTTAGCTTGGATAGGCTCTGATGCTAGTTGATGCGAACAACCCCTGAAGTGTCATTACAACGCAGGATATTTGATTCCTCAAGCTTGTAGTTGAATCCTTCTCTTCCGTAGCCAAAGTGATGGCTTTCCTAGGGCTAAAGAGATAGCCTTCAAATTCGATCAAAGTGATGATCACTAGACACCGAAGAGACGGTGATTGAATGATTGCTCGAAGCGACGAGCTATGGGATAGTTTGATCCGTGGGATCGAAGGGTTTGGATGTGAGATTCAAGGAAGGAGCGTACTCAACTTTACTACTCAAATCAACATCAAGTTTACAAACTAGGGTTTTTCTAAGTTTAAATACCGTCAAAATAATATTTCCTAAAAGAAAAGATCTCGGAAAAATAATCCGCGCCGCGTCAGGACTACCGCACGGTTTGTAACACAACCGCACAGTTTGTTACAAACCGTGCAGTTCAACTAAAAGCAATGTTTTGGCTGGTGCACGGTTTGCATGCAACACCGCACGGTTTGCAGCAAACCGTGCACTTCTACTGAACGGCATTCTGATGCTTTCTCGTCCGGCGTCGACTAAGGCGGGACCTCACCTAATCCTTCATAGGTCAAGAGAAGGACCCATTTAGGACTAGATGAACCCGTGTCACTTGCGTGCGCCCGCGAGACTAATGATTGTGTTGCTCGCTCCATTGCCCTTGTGCGAGCTCTTGTTATCTGGCCATTCGAGCGCACCTTCATTGCTTCCTCTTCGTCCTTCGCCGTCATCGAGGGGGTCATGGAGCTATCACTCACGTCTCCTCTATCAACATAGTGTCTGATCATGTGGTACTTTCGTAGAACATGTCTGGATTTTAAGCTCTTCTAGCTGACGGCTCCTCCATTCAGAATGAAGACGTATCCAGACTGTGATTTAGAATCATCTCTGTCTTTCTAGAAACTTGCATCAGTATAGTTGTAGGATCTATGTGTTAGTTTCAAGGGAACTGAGACACAAATGTGTTCAGTTCCTATGGGCAGCGGAATAACGAGTAAACAAGTTATCAAGAACAATTACTTAAGGTGGAAACCTTTGATAACCAACTAGTTATCTAGGATAAAAACCACCCCTCTTTCAAGGATTTCAAACAGTCTACTTGTATATTAATATGCGATTACAACTTCCGAACTATCTCTTTTCAGTCTATCTCACTAAGACTAAACCTAGTTCCCTAGAAATCACATATTAACACACAATAGACTTACTTTGACACTTTCAACTCGAACACTTTGTCTTCTTCTTTGTCTCACATATGCACTCTCAAGCTCGTCAAAAATGCATAAATGAAACCCTAGTATCATCGAGTATTTATACAATAAAATTTTCAAGGAAAGATCTCGGACGAGATATTCTTTGAACGGTTTTATTCCATAAATCCAAGATGACATATTTTATATCTTACCAATAATAAGATACAAAATATCCTCTAAACCGAATCCTAATTTACACAATCATATAAAGATACTCTATGTATAAACACGCCTAATAACTTCGTTTGGAGGCATCCAGATTTGGCAAGTAAATATTCTTAGAGATTCTGTGAGATTTCCTCAGATACGCTGATGCGATGCGGTTCCCATCTAGTTCCCTTGATCTTGATTTTCGCTCACTTTGGACTTGGTTCCCTTATCTTTTCAGCTGTAGATTAAACACTAGAATAGCCAGTTAAGTTCAAGTGTTTGTCATCGTCAAAACAAGAGAAACAGAGGAAGGGAACTCCGTGAAAACTGACGTTCCAAAGAGTTCCATTCCAACAATTTCCCCCTTTTTGATGATGACAAAATAATACCAGTAATAAGCACAAAACCAATAGGCAAGTTAATTGACATATTAAGGAAGCAGAGATACTGGGATAAATGCTTCATAGTTCCCCCTTAATTTTTGAACACAGTACTTAGTTCCCACTTAGAAATACACCAGTCCTATTGGTTCCAAGTTTCCAGAGTCTATTCCCCCTTTTGACATCATTGAAAAGATAGATTAGTTTCAAATGGTAACCCAGAGAGGAACAAGTTCAAAGCAAATGGCAAGTCGCAACTGAGCAAACAGATATTCATTAATTATAACAAAAGATGCACAAAGGAGCTAGCAAACACACGAAGAGCAAACAAACAAGATCACGAAGAGGAAAAAAACAACAACAAAGCAGGGCAGCTAGTGAGCAGGGGAGTTCCTAGGGAGACGAAGCCAGAGACAACATAGGGAATTCAGGAGGAACTGGGAGGCAGCTTGGCAATCAATGCAGCCGCAAGAGAGTTAAAGGCAGCAGTCAGTTCCTTCACAGCAGCAGTGAGTTCCTTGAGCTCAGCAGAGATGGCGGCAGTGACAATCTGGAGGTCGGAGGTCTCATGCGCAGATGGGTCAGTGGCAGCACGAGTCCTCTTAGGCTTAACCTCCTTTTCCTCATTAACCCGGAGACGGTTGATGTAAGCCATATCCATTTAGTGTTGATACATCGTCTTTTGAGGGGGACTCCGGGGACACACCAAGTGTTGTCAGCAGGGCTTTGATGATTGAGGGGGTAAGGCAGAGAGTGCGAGGGATGAGAGTGGCAAGCTTGCATATGAAGGATAATGATCCAGCAGCTCAGTTCCCTTTTCTTTTCTTTTTCTTTTTTTGTTTCCAAAGGCAACGGATCAGAATCACATCACATCCACAACATTCACAATCGGACATAATTTGCAGGGTTTCATCATGATTATCTCTGAACACGGTAAAGGAAGGAGACACGATATCCGAGACTGTGACAGAGAAAGCACACAAGCAGTGACCTTTTCAGTTCCCCTTAGTCCCTTAGAAGTACCTGGCTAGGGAAGGCTTTGGATGCATATATGTAGTGGGTATTTAAATCATGAAAAGTACACATCCAAAAGCATATAAATAGCAGGAAGGCAATTTTGATGCTAAACTAGTAAGTTCCCAGTTGTGGACTAATCAGAAGAAGGTTCATAGGGAACTACTAGGGAAGCCAGGTTAGGGACAACTTATAATCAATCATCCTTTCGGCTTATAATGTGGGTTCAGAGATCAGATTGATTATATATTGTTGAAAGAAATGCAATCAAGATATTCACACAACGCATGAAGGCGAGAAGAATGTCCAACTAATATCATAACAATAAACACATGAAGGCAGAGATGGACAAGAAAAGCAGTAAACACAGTTCCCAACTAGTTACCAAAGAAAATAATAAGTCACATAAATAGTGAATACCAGGGAAATAGGCAAGGGAACTCATAACCACTAAGCTATGGAAATCATTCCAAGAAGGAGTCTAAAGTACTCATAAGGTTCTCGATTAAGGGCTTTTGTGAATATATCAGTAATTTGTTCCTCAGTACGACAATGTTCCATAATAATGATCCATTTTTCCACGTTATCTCTCAAAAAGTGGTGCCTTATGTCAATGTGCTTAGACTTGGAATGAAATACAAGATTCTTAGAGATGCTAATGGCACTCGTATTATCACAAAGAATTTTGAGAGGGCCATAAGATTTACCAAAGTCCGCGAATTGTTGTTTGAGCCAGAGGAGTTGAGCACAACAAGCAACAACAACAATGTATTCGAACTCAGGGTGGAGAGAGATATGGAGGTTTGCTTCTTGGAGCCCCATGAGACCAGGCAGGGACCAAGGAACTGAGCCATACCAGATGTGCTTTTTTTGTTCTGGAGGAATCCAGCATAGTCAGCATCCAAGTAGGAGTGGAGCTCGAAGTCACAATGTTTGGGGTACCAAAGACATAGATTGTCAGTTCCCTTCAGATAACGGAGAATTCTTTTCACAGCAGCCATGTGCTTGGAGCGAGGGTCAGCCTGAAAGCGAGCACAAAGACACACAGAGTACATAATATATGGTCTACTAGCGGTTAGGTAGAGAAGGGAACCAATCATTTGCATGTATAATGATTGATTAGCCTTGGGATCGGACTCTTCCAGCGTCAGCTTGGTTGCTAGGGAAATGGGAGTGGCAAAGTGTTTGCAAGTGTCCATCTTGAATTTTCGAAGTAGTTCCTTCACATACTTCTGTTGATGGATCTGAGTTCCTTCAGAGAGCTGATTCACTTGAAGACCTAGGAAGAAGGTCAGTTCCTCAATCATGCTCATCTCGAATTCACTGCTCATTAGGTTCTTGAACTTTTCTACAAGAGAGAGGTTAGTGGAACCAAAGATAATATCATCGACATAGACTTGAACAACCAGGATATCATCTGTAACTTCTAACAAAAAGAGAGTTTTATCAATCAAATCTCTTCTATATCCATTGGATAATAGGAATTGAGCAAGACGATCATACCATGCACGGGGAGCCTGCTTTAGCCCATAGAGAGCTTTGTCTAGGAAATAGACGTAGTCAGGATGATCTCTGTCCTCAAATCCAGGGGGCTGCTTGACATACACTTCCTCTTGAAGAATTCCATTTAGGAAGACAGTTTTGACATCCATTTGGAAGAGCTGGAATCCTTTGTGAGCAGCAAAGGCAATCATTAGGCGAATAGCCTCCATTCTTGCAACAAGAGCAAACGACTCATCGTAGTCAATTCCCTCTTGTTGATTATACCCTTGAGCTACCAGACGAGCTTTGTTCCTTGTGACGACACCTGAGTCATCAAGCTTGTTGCGAAAGATCCACTTAGTTCCTATGATGGTTCTGTTGGGAGGACAGGGAACTAAGCGCCAGACTTTGTTACAATCAAATTGGTGTAATTCTTCTTGCATTGCATGAATCCAGTCTGGGTTAGTGAGTGCTTCTGTGTAGTTCTTGGGTTCTACAAGAGATAAGAAGGCATTGAAAGCACAAAAGTTATTCAGAGAGGATCTAGTGGACGGACCTGGTTTGTGATATGGAATAATGATTAGATCCACAGGATGAGATCCTTTGTACTTGTAGTTGGGAACAGGTATTGAGTCATTGGTCACAATAGGATGTGTGACATCAGAGTTCCCTACAGCATGATCATTAGAATTCCCTACAGCATGATCATCAGAGTTCCCTTCAGCATGGGAACTGGGAGCAGGAGCATCGGAGGAGATGATTTCCCTAGAGTTGGGAGCTTGAACAGGCGTTCCGATGACTTGGGGACTCTCAGTCGATGGAGTATCATTTTGTTGATCATGATGTTGAGAGGCAGGAGAGAATTGCACTGCAGAGTCAGACGAGTTCCCAACATAGTCTCTAGACAGGTTTAGAGAGAACTCAGGAGTAGATGAGTGGATGGCTTCATCGGAGTCATCATCAGCAGTTGGATTGCTAGAGGGTTCCTATTGCATGTTAGAAAAGGCAGATTCATTGAACACAACATGAACACTTTCCTCAATCTTTTGAGTTCGAAGGTTGAACACTTTGTAGGCCTTGTTGTTGCTGGCGTAGCCAAGGAATATCCCTTCATCACTTCTGGGATCAAATTTCCCAATGGGATCTTTACCGTTGTTGTGCACAAAGCATTTGCACCCAAAGACCCGAAGATGGGAAATGTTAGGAACTCTGCCTTTCAGGAGCTCATAGGAAGTCTTTTCAGTCATCGGGCGAAGCATGGCACGATTTAGAATGTAGCAAGCGGTGTTGACTGCCTCTGCCCAAAACCTGTGAGGAAGACCAGCAGATAGGAGCATAGTACGAGACATGTCCTCCAAGGTCCTATTCTTCCTTTCAACAACTCCATTATGTTGAGGAGTGAGAGGAGCTGAGAAACTATGAGAGATTCCCTTGTCCCTGCAAAAGGTTAGAAACTTGGCATTTTTGAACTCAGTTCCATGATCGGAACGTATGGCATGAAGATTGTGCCCAAGGGAGTTCTCAAGAGTAGGAACTATAGCTGAGAACATGTCAAATACTTCATCTTTTGATTTTATGAAAATGGTCCAGGTGAAGCGAGAGAAATCATCAACAAGTACAAGAATATACATGTTCCCTCCAAAGCTTTGAGTACGCATGGGACCACATAAATCCATATGAACAAGTTCAAGAGGATGAGAGGAACTGATCTCATATTTTGACTTAAAGGAACTACGTACATGTTTCCCCCTTACACAGTCTGAGCAAATGTTATCTTTTTTAATTTGAACAGAGGGAAGTCCTCTCACTAGTTCCTTCTTGTGTAGCTTATGAATAAGCTGAGGGCTAGCATGGCCAAATCTTTGATGCCATATTGTCATTCTATCAGCTATAGAAGACAAGCAAAGATTTTCCTCAGGAATGAACCTTGTGTCTACGATATAGACATTGTTGTAGCGTTTCCCTTTCAAAAGAGTTTTGTGTGTCTCTGGATTCAGCACGAAGCATTCTTTGGGAGTGAATAAGACATGGTTCTCCCCTTGATCGCAAAGATGTGACACACTCATTAGATCAAAACCCAAATTGTCAACAAGATGAACATCACTTACCTGTACTTTGTCAGTTAGGTCCACGCATCCAACGCCACAAATGGATCCTTTTCTCTTGTCACCGAAGGAAATCTTTCCTCCGTTGTATTTCTGAAGTGAGTGTAGTTTCTTCCTGTTTCCAGTCATATGGCATGAAGCTCCACTGTCTATGTACCATTTCTCTTCTTTACTCACTTCAGCCTGCACAATTAAACATCATTTCTTACGAACCCAGGTCGGCTGACCGTTCCCGGGTTTGTTAGGAGGAGAGTTCCTAGGTGGATTAACATGATCAGTTCCCTGAGAAGGAGAAGAATAATAATAGGGATCATTCAAGTCAGAAATTTCAGTTCTTTTCCTATTATTTTTCCTCATATAGTTCCTCTTCTTAGAGGCTTTTTCCTCGTCCCTTTCCTTCTTGTTGCATTCGTCAATGTTGTGACCTTGGTTCCCACAATACCAGCAAACCCGATTGTTGGGAATCCAGAGGTACTTACCCTTTTGACGAAAGGGAACTGAGTTGGCTTTCTTTCTTTCCCTTAGATCAACCTTCTTCCTGGGAACATTACGCCCAATACCCTTATACATCTCATGTATTTTGGAATCGTTAGGCGCACAAGGAAGGTTATTCTTAGAGTCACTTTCAAGAACCTTGATTCTTTCTTGCAGATATTCATTTTTGCAGTTAGAGGTTTGAAGAGCTAAATCAAGTCTTTCATTTCTAGCATGGAGATCACTAGACACTTTATCAAGGTCACTATGAGCATGACAAGGCGGATCTGAAGAGTCATTAGGATGGTAGCCTAATCCAGCCCTAGGTCTCACAAACACAGTTTGATTAATAGTCTTTTCATGAATGCAAGCAGAGAGAGAGTCAAGTTTATCAACGATAGACAACAACAATTCATGATTAGGAGAGGAACTATCAAGGGAACTGTCACCAAGATTCAGTTTATCATGCAAATCACAAGTAGGATAGATAACATGCGAAGTGTTACTAGACTTAGAAGCATTATCAAATTTCTTACACCAAACAACATTCTCATCAGTTAAGCAAGAAATTTCTTCTTCATTTTCAGTTATCTTTTCTTGCAAAGAGTTGTTTTCATTGCTAAGTTTGATAATCAGTTTAATCAAGTGCTTTTTATCATACTTAGAGAGAGTTTCAGTGAGTTCAGCAGAAGATACCTCAGGTTTAGTAAGGTCTGAGTCAGCACTTGGGTCTGCATTTGCCATGAGACAGACGTCAAAGGAACTGGTATCGAGTTCCCTTATAGATGACGTTTCAGCAATCAGACACTGTCCAGCGGATAAGTCGTCTGCTTCCCCTTCAGATTCTTCATCATTGTCACCCCATGTGGATGTAGCAACCAACGCCTTTTTCTGTTGTGGTTCAGCATCCACTTTCTTGTTTGGGCAATTCTTAGCAAGATGCCCAACCTGGTTGCATTGGTAGCATCTAAATTCCTTGTGTTCTCTCTTGAAGTCTTTCCTAGGGAACTTGCCTTTCTGAAAGTTCCTTACAGTGCGAGTCAGAAGAGCAGTGATCTCATCATCATTTTCTTCATCAAAGTTTTCATCAGTTTTCAGCCTTTCCATGACTTTGGTCAGCATCAGGGCAATGCTCTGATCAGTTTTCACTTGCTCATTTCCCTTAGCCTTGTCTTCTTGTCGCTGGAGTTGACCAATGAGTTCCTGAACAGGGAGAACTCTGATGGAAGGAGTTTGTAGCATAATGATCTGTGTCATTTCGAACTTGGAGTTAAGTCCGTTGATAATCACCATGGATTTGGACCACTCTTCAGGTTCTACACCACAAGCTGTAAGTTCATTGCATAGGATTTTAAAACGAGAGTGATAAGATGTGACATTTTCAGTTTCAAGCATTTTGAATCTGTGGTATTCTCCTTGTAGATCAAATTTCCTGCTATTCTGAAGGTCTTTACTTCCCAGGTTGAATTCCCTCAGAGGTTTCAACATCTCCTTAGCATTGTTGATGCCAATGACTTTGTCTTGATCAGTTTTTGTCAATGCATTCAGGATGTATTGACGAGCCTTGGCATTCTTTTCTTGTTGATTGAAGTGCTCTTGAGTCCATTCAGAGATAGGTAGAAGCTTGGTGGGATCCTTTGAATCAGTTGGCTTAGGATAGTTCCCATTCTTCAAGACATACCAGCATTGCATGTCGTTGGTTTGCATGAAGCCAATAAGTTGTTGCGTCCACCAGTTGATTTGTCCATTCTTAAGGATGTAAGGCTTGTTGATGGAGACACCGAGTTCAGGTTCGTTGTTGCGAGACATCTTGACAACCTGCTTAGTAAACACACAATCTAGAGCGCTAGCTCTGATACCAATTGTAGGATCTGTTCGTTAGTTTCAAGGGAACTGAGACACAATTGTGTTCAGTTCCTATGGGCAGCGGAATAACGAGTAAACAAGTTATCAAGAATAATTACTTAAGGTGGAAACCTTTGATAACCAACTAGTTATCTAGGATAAAAATCACCCTTCTTTCGAGGATTTCAAACGGTCTACTTGTATATTAATATGCGATTACAACTTTCGAACTATCTCGTTTCAGTCTATCTCACTAAGACTAAACCTAGTTCCCTAGAAATCACAGATTAACACACAATAGACTTACTTCGACACTTTCAACTCGAACACTTTGTCTTCTTCTTTGTCTCACAGATGCACTCTCAAGCTCGTCAAAAATGCATAAATGAAACCCTAGTATCATCGAGTATTTATACAATAAAATTGTCAAGGAAAGATCTCGGACGAGATATTCTTTGAACGATTTTATTCCATAAATCCAAGATGACATATTTTATATCTTACCAATAATAAGATACAAAATATCCTCTAAACCAAATCCTAATTTACACAATCATATAAAGATACTCTATGTGTAAACACGCCTAAGAACTTCGTTTGGAGGCGTCTAGATTTGGCAAGTAAATCTTCTCAGAGATTCTGTGAGATTTCCTCAGATACGCTGATGCGATGCGGTTCCCATCCAGTTCCCTTGATCTTGATTTTCGCTCACTTTGGACTTGGTTCCCTTATCTTTTTAGCTGTAGATTAAACACTAGAATAGCCAGTTAAGTTCAAGTGTTTGTCATCGTCAAAACAAGAGAAACAGAGGAAGGGAACTCTGTGGAAACTGATGTTCCAAAGAGTTCCATTCCAACAATAGCCCTTGACGACCAGCTCGTCATCACCTCCAAATACCAAGAGATCATCCCTAGTCCTTCTCAAGTACTTCATGATGTTCTTGGCTGTACTCCAATGTGCATCACCCGAGTTTGATTGGTACCTGCTACACATACTCAAAGCATATGCAACATCTGGGCAAGTACAAGTTATTGCATACATGATGAATCCTATGGCTGAGGCATATGGAATCCTGCTCATCCTTTCAGTCTCACCAGGTGTCTTAGGACACTGGCTCTTGCTGAGATGTAAGCCATGCTGCATAGGCAGGAATCCTTTCTTAGAGTTCATCATATTGAATCTATCAAGGACCTTATCTACATAAGTTCTCTTACTCAGACCAATAAGTCTCTTAGATCTATCTCTATAGATCTTAATGCCTAGTATGTACTCATTATCTCCCAAGTCCTTCATTGAGAAATACTTCTTAATTTATGCGTTAGTTTTAATCATGCAAATTAATCCATACAATCAATCTCTACATAATTGAATCAAAATAATCATGAACATGCATCAAAATTAAAGACTTTAAATTTGATCTAATCAATTTATGCAAAAGGCAACTGATACCACTGTAGGAATTTAGATGCTTAAAGCGGAATTTCAGGAAAACGTGTTTCCTAACATCTAACCAAGGATCTCATGCATAAACTAAATAGATCATAGATAAGAAGAATTAATTACCTCTTGATGTGTGTTTGAATCTTCCTGGAATGGGGAAATTAGAGCCTCAAGTGTGACTCCTCTAGTTGGTCCACCCGAGTATGGATCTGGATCGCCTAGGGCTCGATTGTTAGAACGAGGAACGAAGGCGAACGAGAGAGAACTCCGGGGAGAGAGGGGCAGTCGTGTGGGTATTGTGTTAGTTAGGGTTTTCTCCTAAAAAGCCCTCATTTTATAATACCATATGTAGATATATTATTTCCTAAATTAGTATATCTTTTATTATCATTAATAACTCTTTATTACTAATAAGCCTTATCTTTCAAGTTATATCATATATATATAACTTTATATCATATACTGTATATAATATGTCTACCAATAAACCGATCCAGTCCATTAACTCTAATGGTGTGACCTCGTAGAACCCGGTAATAATAGCAATAGACTTTATAACATATAGTCCATAAATCATAGTTGGTTTCTAGCAAAGCACTGTGACTACCTAAGATAACCGGATTATAAATCTCCATAAATAGTTTCATTTCATAATTAGTAATTACATCTTTGATTAAAGGACACAATTCCCGTATGTAGATAGCTAGTCTAAGCTAGACTGATCGAAAAGTCTGAAAATATCGATCTGTTCACTTCTCAGTTAATATCTCAACTAGAGCATGCAGGTCGGCACGTCGGCAAAAAAACAGAAGGGCGCAACACAAGCCTATATATATATATATAGATCGATATGATGGAATCAAAGATATATTCATCATCCACATGCAGGCATTATGTTTGTATATCATGACTTTAAATCGTGGGTCTCTTTTTTTGTCTTTTTCCGATAAAGTAAATATGTTTTTCTCTGTATATCATGGAGAAGGGAGGAGAGAGAGAATCGTCTTCTTTTTTTGATGAAGAGAGAATCATCTTTGACGAGCTTGCGTACGTTTATTTTTTTTGATTTTTTGATTTTTTATTTCTTGCGTACGTTTATATTCGATCGTTTCTACCCAAGTATTTGAATTACATGTATATACTTAATACAATTAATAGATAAAGGTAAGTTGCACTATTCAGCTAGCTATTATCAACATATTAGGTTTGGATTTAGCTAATTTGCACGTACAATAATGTAAATCTAATTGGATTCATTGTCTATATAAAGAGGGTAGCGCGCTAGCAATGTTATCATATATACATCACAATCAAAGTAGAAGTGAAATCCTTATTGCTATCGCTGCAACGACTATATGAGATAGATTTAATTGTCGATCGACTCCTTCAACCCGACAATTAAATTCTATGAGTGTCTTTCACAATAACACCCCAAGCCTCCTCTCTCCCTTCTCCCTTGGTACGTACATAATTACTCATCCATATATTTTAGATTGATTATTTTTAGATATATCGAAAGTAAATGTTGGATGGATTAACCAAGCTATTTTCCACGACATCGCGCCTTCTGATTCTTGGTGCACTGAACAGATCTACCGCTTGACTACCACCAGGCTTTTGCTTACCTGAAAGAGGAAACATAACACCCTTGACATGCTTTGGCTGCGTCAATTGAATATCTGGTGATCTTGCACCACTTTTGCATTGCTATCTGTTGTACAACCTTTTATTGCTCCTTTTGTCTTGTACATAACCTTGAGCTTTTGAGCTCTTAATATTTTTAACCTTTTCAAAAAAAAATGTTGGATGGATTAATGGATCATACAACTCGATTGATCATTCTCAATTTATTATTTTCTTGAACTTATCAAGACGAGATTGAAGGGGAAAGGAATAAATGATAGGAATTGGTTGAGAGCTCTGGGCATTACGTGACTTGTCCATTCTCATACAACTCGAATCTCGATTTAAATCGGTTTTCACGTAATTGATTGATTTGGAATATTCCTTTTTAAGTGCAATCTCCCCAATATATTCAGGTGCCTTTTCATAACGTACTATAGTTTTACACCAATCCAAAAATATAATTACCACTTCAAATAAAAAAAAAACTGTGTTGGATATTATATAGATCTTGTGTATGTTACCCAAAGTTAACAACAACAACATTCATATATATTTTTGATGCAGAGAATGGTGGATCTTGATGCTCCTAGTTCAAGCAACCCTCACATGAAGGAGTACTCGCAATGGTAATTTGCAAATTAATTCAACTACTAAAATTAGAATTAGGCCAACGGTGATTTGCAGCTGTGCTCGATCATCACGGGCTATTTTGTTCCCGATATATACATTTAGAGTACAAAATGTCATCTAATCTATTTTCAAAGACGTGCAAGACAAATTTAAGAGCTAGACACAGTCCATCTAAATCTATTGTATCTTAGAGTTAAATTGGTTGTTCCTAAAATTGTTTAATAATAACAAAAATGAGGTTTTTACAATTACTTCAAGGTATATCTATGTGTGTAACATATCTTATTTTGTGTGGTAGATTAAGGATTTATCTCCATGCTACTAATATATAATTAACATATATCTAGCAAAACATATATATATACAACTTAATTGACGAGATGCATATCATAGCGTTTTTTTATGGTTTTACATATTTGAAGTACAAGAATAATAATCAAAATTATCATCAACGTAACGCGCGTACAGGGACCAAAATAACGGAGTACTATCAAGGGCCAAGGCTGACGACGGGGATGCACCAAATCGTGTTCGTGTTGTTTTGACAGTTGGGCAGGAGGAAGAGCGTTCGGTGTCACCACAACTTCAACAACCCTGAGTTTGCCGACGTGTTTAACCCATGTTTGCCCATCGCAGTGGTCTACTTTAATTGTCGTAGGAAAAGGGGCTACGAACAGACGAAGGCTCAAGTGTTGATCAATCAACACTACGACTTAGTTAACTACTAAAAGGTGCAACACTATATACCAGTGAATTAACACTATGCACAATATAATACGTGCGTAGTGTTGCACTTTTTAGTGGTTAATTAAGTTGTGGTGCAGATTGATTAACACTCGAGCCTTCGACCGTCGTGGTCCCTAACTTTCCCCCTGGTAATAGAAGTTGACCACAGCGACGGGCAAACCGAGGTTAAAGATGCCAGCAAACTCACGGTTTTATAATAGGTTTATATATAGATGGCTACAAAGGCGGAACTGAGGGGGCCAACAGGGTCTGGTGCCCCCCCCCCCCCCCCCCTTCACTCTAGTTGTTACATATAGTTTGTAACTCAATTTGTAAACAAAGACAAGATTTAGCCCAGCTGGTCCACTTCCCACCATTTGTGCACATAGAATAAGATGCTTCTATCCCTTCCTCTGTCTTTTCCCGCTTTGCTAATCTTCTCTTCTAACACGGGCGGCGGCGGGCGCAGAAGGAAGAAACCTAAGATAAGAGAGCTCTTATCTGACTTTTTTTTTCCAGTGCTAACACAGGAAAGCACCCTCTTTTTGTCCGCTGGTTTCCAGATTTTGTATTCAACGCATGGCATAGCTAGGACCCTTCAAATAATGTTTGAGTCTATGTTCAAACCAAACCCACTCCCTATTTGAGTCAGGCTGGAAAGAATGCCCGCCAAGTTCAGATAAGAGAATGCTTTCTCTAACCATTAAAGAAAAGGCTCGACGAAGGGAAGACTAGTGTTTGATCCTTGAACTTGCAAAATCAGTTGATTTTTTCCCTCCCCACCTCAGTGCACGTAGAAAATCCAATGTTACATACTTTTTATTAACTATATTATCATCCTACTTTATCATCACTTTTTTCATACATTACTTGATTTTAACCACTCTAACATATATTCTATACTTTATCATCACTTGATTTTTTTCAACATCACTTGATTTCAACCACTCTAACATATAATCTCATTTTAATTAATTTATATTATCTATTGAAAATTATTCTTTTATTAGGAGATAATTGTAATAAGAGAGAAATTAAAATTAGGATTAAAAAAACTATTTTTCATATGAAAAAATGGAAAAGTATCATATAAAATATGTATTAATTAATTATCTTACCTCATTTTCCAAAAAGAGAGAATAAATGTTATATAGGTATATATAAAATAGTTTAAATGTACTAGTTACAATAAAAACTAAATGTAAGACTATATGTATATAAAAGAGAATAAAATTTTACATATAAAACTATTAGATATGAGAACAATTATATCATTCAAACTCTATAGTTAATAATAATAATAATAATAATAATCAGTTGATCGCCTTATTCCCTTGATCCGTCTATATCTAAAACTATAAGCCTGTGTGCCCCCTTTTAAAAATTCATGATTCTGCCACTGGATGGCTAACTATTTCGACCGTACATGTAGCTAGCTTAGTAATTCCTTCATTATAGATCTCTTCGATGAAGAGATCCTTATTATAGTTAAATAAGGTTGCACTTTGATTTCGTGCAACTAATATGGCACGGAATTTGTATGAAAGATTGGATGAATGGTACTACTTTCTTCCTTTTGAAGATAAAATAATGTATGGTCATTATTGGTATTTGTTAATTTGATTATGATTATACTAAAATAAATAATTGTACAGCATAAAACAATAATAAAACACGCTAGTCAATCATGAAAAATTCCCCAAGAAAATACCTACTATAAATTTCCGAGGGAGTGTTAAATGGAATAATCAAAATGCATAATTTGAAGAGAAAACTAATTGCGGGAAACCATGTGTTATTGGGTTGAATTTTAGTGGAATCACGCTTATAAACGATATTATTTTAAACTACTCATTATAAATATTTCGTTAGCAATATAATGAACAATCCATGAGCATAATTTGTCAGCTTGGTCATTAAAAATGGTAGAATTACTATTTTATTCTTGGTTTTCATAAAAAATACAAATTAAATGCGGGTTTTGTAACCATGTGCCTTCTTCTTCATCTTGTTCATGGAACGACTTTCTCCTCCCTCGCCACCGTTGTCCAAATGGGCAGAATCTCCTTACCAACTGCAAAAGTAAATGTCGAGAAACTCCAATTTAGCAACATTTGAAGTTGTAACCAATAAAGATGAAAACCTAATTTCCAAGCACAATGTCTGTTCTTCTTCTTCGTGAATGGGAGTTTATTTCTTCCCCCACACCCAGATTCTTTCTCCTAGATTCAACCCCACCTCTGCTACTTCCGTCGCCGCATACAATTCCTCTATTCCTACTACCGCAGGAAATTCTTCTTCTTCGTTGGTAAGTAAAATCAGAATGAGATCTGGATTTTTCATGTGTGTTTCACCAACCTGAACCGACTCTTTCGACTCCCTCTCCTTCCTCATTGGAAACCGCCTCTCCGGGCCATCCCCAAAACAGAAAACGAGTACGAGTTTTGAGATGCGGTTATGGAAGCAAGAGACGTTGTACCATGTGAAGCAGTACATGGTCAGTTTTGAAGGTCCATGTTGTATAACACCCCGACTTATGTCGGTAGTGTTATACAACGGGCTCGTGGTTGGTGTCGTTGAATCATAGCTAGAGATGCTCTAACGAAGGAGAATTTTACACTGGAACAACCGGAAATTTTATAAAAATCTAAGAACCCTAACGTGGAGAGTTTGATGAAATTGGATGGGAATTTATGAACGATTAAAGCGGTATTTTAGGGGTTTTGAAGCTTGGAATGTCTACAACACAATGGAAAAAAACACAGGATTTAATGATTCGGTTTAAAAAAAATAATTTTTAACCTCTTCTTTCCCTTGACTACTTCTTGGTCTGACTCCCCACACCATCTTCATCCTCATTGTATATGCCGACATCGACATCACTGATCTTCGCACCAAAATTGGAAGAGATTATGGTATCACCTTTCGAGTTCGTCTCTTCGGAGTCCAGAATTATTCTCTTCAATTACCTTTGATGCCTTCTTGCTACCTCTAGAATTAGTTCCCTTATCCTTTTGTGTTTTCCTCTCCGAAGTAACCTCCTCAACTGATTCCTCTTGTGCAATAGACACCGACACTTTACACTTTGAAGACGGTGATAAAGTCAACCTACTTGAGACTTTGTAATGTGGAATTTGCACAATGCAAACTGATCCCCAAAACATGAATTTGAAGACCCATTTGCAGCCTATCGATTTCTTGTGTGGCGATAGAGTTGCAATTTCCCCAGTTCCATTCTTCTCAAGGGCGGAAAGTTCCGCATTCATGGCATCACGCCATTCCGGGGAGCGAACTGCCTCAGAAAACTGAGTTGGTTCTACTGTCTGAAGCCGTGACAGCTACTATGTACTGCACATGGCAAGGTGAGAATTTGGCGTAATTAACATAGTTTGCTATCAGGTAAAGGGTACCTGAGGGCGGTGAGACGACAGCCGGTGTAGGAGAGGTGCGACATACATAGTCACAAAGACGAGTCGAGGCCTGTTTCGGTCGAAAACTTCGACTAATGAACTGCTACAGAGGCAGCTCAGACGTATCAGCAGACTCTATGAACTGGACGTGACCATAGGTCACGAAGACGTATCTGCAGAGGCTCAAACTTATCAGAAAATCGAGGCTGAACAGAGGCATAGCATAAACAACCGAATACTCGGATGTAACCATAGGTCGACGCACTATGAAACAAGAGCTCGTATGGAGTCTTGCCTTGAAGAACGGTGAGAATGCACTCACCCCAAAATTGTATAGGCAAGGAGGCTTGAAACCGAAGGCGCGTGCGAGATCAGTCCAAAGTTGATGAACGCGCGGTTTGTTGCCAATAGAAAAGCGTTGTTTCATGTCGTCGCAAAGGGACTTCACGGATTGAGAGTAAGTAATAGACGAACGCAAAGTCGGATTAATGGATTGCATTATCCAGGCCACAAGCATGGAGTTAACACTCGCACAGTCATCGTATTCAGCAGTGGATGACGCAGGTTCATCAATTGTGTCATCAAGGAAGTCGAGTTTGCGCTTGAACCGAATAGCGTTGCGCATACCCTGGCCTTATCCCATTCGGTGTAGTTATCGCCCTCGAATATAACCAGACTTATGTTCAAGTCAGGGTGATCGGAGGGATGAAGATAATTTTAAACTACTCATTATAAATATTTCGTTAGCAATATAATGAACAACCCACGAGCATAATTTGTCAGCTTGGCCATTAAAAACGGTAGAATTACTATTTTATCCTTGGTTTTCATAAAAAATACAAATTAAATGCGGGTTTTGTAACCATGTGCCTTCTTCTTCATCTTGTTCATGAAACGACTTTCTCCTCCCTCGCCACCGTTGTCCAAATTGGCAGAATCTCCTTACCAACTGCAAAAGTAAATGTCGAGAAACTCCAATTTAGCAACATTTGAAGTTGTAACCAATAGAGATGAAAACCTAATTTCCAAGCACAATGTTTGTTCTTCTTCTTCGTGAATGGGAGTTTATTTCTTCCCCCACACCCATATTCTTTCTCCTAGATTCAACCCCACCTCTGCTACTCCCGTCGCCGCATACAATTCCTCTATTTCTACTACCGCAGGAAATTCTTCTTCGTCGTTGGTAAGTAAAATCAGAATGAGATCTGGATTTTTCATGTGTGTTTCACCAACCCAAACCGACTCTTTCGACTCCCTCTCCTTCCTCATTGGAAACCGCCTCTCCGGGCCATCCCTAAAACAGAAAACGAGTACGAGTTTTGAGATGCGGTTATGGAAGCAAGAGACGTTGTACCATGTGAAGCAGTACATGGTCAGTTTTGAAGGTCCATGTTGTATAACACCCCCGACTTATGTCGGTAGTGCCACACGCCAGTGACCTGAGACTTAGAAGTCCAAAGCAACCCTACGGTTTAATTTGAACAATTATACTTAAATACAATTATAATAAAGAGTAAATAGCGGAAGACTTGTGAAAAGAATACTCAAATCTTTTATTAAAGTTCCTCACTCCAACTGAGGAGGCTCGCTTTACAAACAGTATGAAATTTACAGCGGAGGACTGATATTAACCCTATTACATTTATTAAAAGGAAAAACAATATTAAACAACTTCATAATACTATTACTTTAAAACACAGCCTTCAACTGCAAGCCTTCGTCTTCGATTAGTTTTTTCAAGGTAGTCTGAGACCAACAACTAATGTGCCGTATAGGGACGGATGACACAAGCCAACCATGCAAGGAAAATAAATGGTTGGTTAGTCTAATGAAAGACTATGCAAGGGCATTTATGTGAGGTTTTGTGGTAATGACTACTATACTTCTACTGAAACAAAGAAAGAAAAAGACATGATTCAAGAGAAGACTCCAAAGAAATTGAGTCTTATGGGAATTATATATATTTGTTTGGGAAGATTAATAATTATCACACAAGATTTTAAAAAATGACTCATTTGACTATTTGGCTCCTCAACCAACCTCACCGCATAAAGCGTGTAACACCCCTAAATTTATAACCCATTTGGAAATGTATTACCGCCAGTGACCTTGGTGTTCCTTATCGAAGCCACCCAAGGCTTTACCGGTTTAAACACAAATCATAACCAATAAGTATGGTACAAAATTACCATAACTTTCATTTAAAACATAGTCGCGGAATTTCAACACCATTCCAAATGCGACAAAATACAGATTCATTACAATACAGCGGAAGACTTAAAATAATTTACAAGAGTATTGACCTTAGTAGTCAATGCCCAAAGATCGTAGCCTGATTAAAACATTTTTAAACACCGTTCACGTTCATAGTCGATCTAGCCTTTTTGGACCTGCATGTGCCGAAACGGACGGACGACACCACCATGACGTTGCAGATAAATAGAATACAAGGGGTTAGTCTAATGAATAGACTAAGCAAGGGCGGAAAACATACTCAATTAATTCACACAAGTGCTAAACAAGCAGTTCCACATATCAACAAATCACATCAAAGCCAAAGTGCTAACTAAGTAGTTCAACACATCAATAATTCATATCAAAGCTATCAAGGCCAATATTCAGAATAATTATTTATAATAGCGTTGATACTAGCAGATATACAACCTATTATAATATCAGATTTTAATCATATTAATTAACCAAACTGTTCCCAGATATGAACAATAATCAATCCAAATTAATTAATAATTAAGCAATTGTTAATCAATGGAAATATGGAATGATAAGCAAGAGCGAACCGCCACTTGCCTGGAATAGATTCGGCGATGAATCTGGACGAGACGACTACTGAAAATATCCTTCCCAAGGATATGGCTAAAGCTTCAGAATATTCCTAGCAGAATACGAGTCCACACGCGATCCAACAATTCACGTTCTAACGCTCGTATAATTTTTGGGTCAAAACTGGACGGAAAGGTTATTGGGCTTCTCGGCCCAACAACAACTTAATTAGTAAGAGGCTACTGTTCATCTCCTTCTTCAATTCGAATTGCCACAGCAACAAGCAACAACACACAACAACACCACTTGGACCCAGCGATGCACCAGCACCACCACGACGCACTAGTACCACCAGAACCCAACGACACTACCTCGGACACCAGCTGGACGCAGCTCCACAACGGAGCACCACGCCAGGCTTGCCGGCGGGAGAAGCTCGAAACAGAGGGAGATGAGAGAAACAGGGGAGCGGAGGGCGAGAGGGAGATCGGGAGGGATGAGTTTCAAGCCTGCAGATTGGGCCCCTTTTATAGTTGAAGGAGGAGAGGGTTACTCAGCATCTTCCTCTTCCAAAATCTTGACATATGCCCCGACAACAAGTACACGGAGGGAGTATCGTGGCAAGAGGGGGAAGATTCGTGGCAAAGTTTATGAGAATTGGTTTTGGTATGGGTTTTTAAACCCCGAAAATTATATGTTTGTCTCCAAACAAATATTCTAAATCCCGAAAATACATTGAATGTATTTTATACCACTCAGGAAATTATTTCGGATATCATGGAAGTTACGAAAAATCCGAACCCCACTAAACGCGAAATAATTAATTAACAACGAAGGTTGGGAAAATTACCCAAATATCCTTACTAAAAATTAAGGGATATTACAAAGCGAATCCAGATTGAAAAGGAGATTTACTTTACACAAGAGCCCGAACGGTTTCCACATTGTATTTCTCGCCCGAAGTATATTAATTATGTGCATAAAAGCACTTATCTTATTTTATTCCAAAACGTGCATTTACATTAAAGCTTTTAATCTACATCAATCTCGATACGAGATATATCATGGGACAAATCCCGAATAACGGCACTAGCTAAGTGCACCACCACTTATATTCGAATAAGGGTAGGTCATGACCAAAAATATTAGGGAAATAATCCTCCTAATACCAACTTATAAAGAAACAGGTAAACCTCGCGAGGTATATAGCGTTCCTAGGAATACTCGTGTTAATTAAGCAAACAAGTCCGCACCAATTTTCACATCAAAGTTCAACTAGCACCCTATAATAATAACATATATAAGGGTCGTTACTAGCAATATATACAACCTAGTACATAATTCATTTTCTACACCATTATAACACATAAGTTCTCAAACACAAATTAAGAATATATTTATCCCAATTTAATTAAAATAATTAATTAATTGTCAATTAAGAAAAGCACGGAATTAATGCAAGAACGAACCGCCACTTGCCTCGGATGAAGATATCGGTTGAACGGCGTAATGTAGTTCGGAAGAAAGTCGCTCTAGACCAACAAACTGAATTCTTGATTTGAAGACGATTACGAGAAGTACCCAATTCAAACAAAAATAAATTATAATTAGATAATTTATTCAATACGGAAATTGAACGATACTTGTCTAGGTTTCTAATTGAATTTATTTTAAACTAAATAAATCAATTATCAAGGATACACAATATATGATTATTTATACGATACTAAAAATCCTTTAGTCATATATTCTATATAATCATAATAAAATAAAATAATTTTTTATTTTATTTTCAACACTAATTAATTATTTAACCAAGTATATTATCTATTTGTAATGTTAAAAATTAACATTTTATAATTTAAGATAATATCATAAAAATTAAGTTAAAATTTAATTTTAATATCAATAAAATTATATTAACCCAAATTATCACCAAGTAATCTTAATTATCCAATTTAATCAAAATTAAACTTAAAAAAATACAAAAATCGGATTTGGGTTTTACCCAAAAACAGTGAATGGACAGCCGTGCACTCAAGGGCTGGATTCAGGCTCGTTTGACTACCAACGGGATCGTGGTTGGTGTAGTTGGATCCATGACTTCGATACGAAGATTTTGATACTTGAATCATAGCTAGAGATGCTCTAACTAAGGAGAATTTTACACTGGAACAACCGGACATTTTATAAAAATCTAAGAACCCTAACGTGGAGAGTTTGATGAAATTGGATGGGAATTTGTGAACGATTGAAGCGGTATTTTAGGGGTTTTGAAGCTTGGAATGTCTACAACACAATGGAAAAAAACACGGGATTTAATTGATACTAATTTGTTCTAATTTCCCGAAATTCGAATGACATGCAATTCCGACGTGTTTACCTTCCCGAATCAAATTGGCATAAATTAAGGGGAATTAACTCCCGATGATTGAGGGATTAGATGCATGATTACCTAATCTAAAAATCCCATGGTCGAATTGAGGAAAAATGATTGAAATAGGGGTCCAAATCCGCCATTAAAGTGCCCTTGAAGCTGCGTTTCAGCGGGTGGCTGGAGGTTGAAGAAAACATTGTTCACGGTCAGCCCCTACTTTTGGCTTAATTACACATTTCTGACCAAATTTTCAAGTTGTGGCAAAATTACCCTTAGTTTAATTTATGAGAATTACAAAATTTACCCAAACTTATTTATGACTTATCCTAAGTTTATTTGTACATTATAACCAAAATTTAAGTTGAAGGGAAAATTAAATTAGCTTAGCTTTATGCTTAAGTTACATTTTCTTATTAACTTATTCATATTTAAATCCTAGTTAATATTTTGTTAATCTTAATTTAAATACTTAAATTTAAATTGATAAGTTTATTTACATTATAATTAACATAACGTTAATATAATTTTAATCCATTCATAACTTTAAGAGATAGCATACTTAGGTTAATAATGATTTTATTCCTACATGGAATAAACGTAATAAATCATCTAACCTTTATTATAATATTTAAATTTCCAAAACCACATTCATGGTTATTCTTATTTATTTATTTCTATTCTATACTATTATAACCCATTTGATAATTTGTACGGAAATTATCATAACATATTTTTTGAACTTAAATTAATGAAAATTTGAATTACTCCTCAAAAAGAAATATATTTTAAAACTTTTATTATTATCAATAAAAAAAATAGAAATTACATTAATACCCTTATGATAAAAATGAGGGTTATTACACTCTTACATATTTGGTACACCTTTTAAATTACAATGACTCTTGTGTTTTTAACTTCCATTTGAATAGGAAAATACCATATTGAATGAAACTTGTGCCAATTACATGACCATTTTAATAAAAATCTAATCCTAATCCTTATCCTTTACACCGACGCTCATAATTTAAATAAAATACTAGTGCACAATTAAACATAATTTCGGTGCACATTTCAACAGACTTTGGTGCACAAGTTTTAAGCACGCCCAATGAATTTTATACGAGAATTATACTAATAGAATTCAGTTGTGTCGATTTTTTTTTGTCATTTTATTTGAATTGCTGAAATTTGTTCACACATTCGCATCCGACCAGCCCCTACAAGCTAGTATATAAAAAAAGGTGGACATTCATGGGCGGACTCAAGTAGGGCATAGTGGGGATTGTAGCCCCCACTACAATTTAAAATATATTGTTAAATTCTTTAAAACATTCATTTTGAAATTTTTTCTTCAAAACATTCAAAATAAGTATGTATTTTTTTTTTATATATAAAATATATTTATATAGGATTTGTTATGCATAATCCTCAAAAATACTAAAAAATCCAACTTTATCCACATTTGCACACAAATCATTCAATAAAAAATGCACTATTTCTCTATATATATCGTTATTTGTGTTAAACTTTTTTAAATTAGGTTTTATGGATTTATAGATTTTGAAATTATTTTTTATACAAATTTGTTGAAATTACACATTGAAAGTAGTAATTAATAATGAAATTTGTTTAAATTGTGTAATTTTTTTTATCAATTATGAGCAAAATCCTGTTGGGCCTGGATTCTCCAGAGAAGACGGATCAAGTGGATCGAGCTCAAGCCCACTGCAGATCGGAAGAACAGAGGAAAAGCCCGGAGGAGCCGACGAGACTTCTCTGGTCGAGTATCATCCGACAGAATCGCAAGGATCTCGCCACGCATTTAATGCCCGGATCGCGCAACGGCTGCAAACATTCAAACCACCATAATCACAGAGGTTTAATGGTGTAGTCTTCGCCATCACTCCGAGCATTGAAGACGGAATATACGGCCAAGAAGCATAACGGCAACAAGGATTGAAGACTTACCATATGGGGACGACGAAGGAGATAAGAAGCAACACGCACGATTACGCAAAGACACACAAGCATTCTTACTCAGAAAACACACCAGAATAGCACTCTCGCTCTCGACCTAGCTCACTGACGGTTGCTTACGCCAGATCCCTGCCGGTCGCCACTCACAAGTCGCCGGTCGAGTCCCACTCGATCTCTGGTTTCATTACGATAAGTTGTATCACGATTCAGTCTGATTCACACGACATCTAATAAGATCATCACACTATTATATATTTATTATGTGTTTATCTATTTTTGGCTTGGTTTGGATTGTTTTCTGTCACCCGATCGACTAGTTACCCCGTCTAAGGCGATTTAGGTCGTCCGATCTTTTCGCCCCAAAACAATTTGGCGCCCACCGTGGGGCAACTTGCCGATCATCCTTCCGAAACTTTCCAACCATGACTATCGACCCTTCTACCGACAATCAAGAACCACGTCTCAGAGACAAAACCCAAACTACAGAAAACCCAATCGAAAATCCTACTCAAACCCAGTTCCAAGAACTCTCTCAAAAAATGGCCGCCCTTCAAGAGGAACTAGCCCAACAACGTCAAAAAACTAAAGCCCTAGCCGTTTTGTCAACCCAATCCGAAGCCGAGATCGCGCAACTAACTCGTGAAAATGAGTCTCTTAAGTCGCAGGTACAATCAGGGGCTTCAGGATCTAGGAACGCGCCCGTCCACGGCGGCGTCCGAACACGCCTCGACATGGACAACATCGAGCCAACGCCTCCGAGCGTACGTCGTCCTGGACACACTGAGGGTACGTCTCGAACTCCTTTCGCTAATCCGTTTTCTACTAACCATATCACCTTTTCCACACCGATTGGGTCTGTTGGGCCCCGAATCGACGAACCACAGGTTGCCCATCCGCCAGATATCATGGCTCTTTTCCAGCAGACACTCGACCGACATATGAAGACGATCGACGATCGCTTCAACAGGCTCCCAAGAGTCCCGCAACCGATCGAGAGAGAAACGTCCGGCGGATTCGAAGAATCCCCGTTCGTCGAAGAAATCGCAAGGGTCGAGATCCCCCACGAAGTTCCATCTCCCCAACATGGCGACGTTTGACGGCACCACCGATCCAGATGACCATATCTCTCTCTATAAACAAAAGCTAATGGCTGCATCTGTTTCAAGGGAGAGCCGCGAGGCCGTCATGTGCAAAATCTTTGGCACAACCCTCGCGGGTCCCGCACTAACTTGGTTTATGCGTCTTTCTCAGGGAACGATCGCATCATTCGCGGATCTGGTCAACTCTTTTAAGAGTCAGTTCGCCAGCAGTCGAAAGCACGAGAGACAATCGAGTGACCTCTACCGAGTCACGCAAAGGTACAACGAACCTCTCCGGAATTATCTTAACAGGTACAACAAAGAGAAAGTGGGAATCCCCCACTGTGACGTCACAACGTCTATCGAAGCCTTCCGACAAGACTTAGTCAAAGACATCAATCTCTACGACGAGATTACGAAGTACCCATGCAAAAGCTTCGAAGATATTCAGGCCAAAACTATGGCCGAGGTAAGATTGGAAGAGGACCGTGAGTCGCGTAAAGCCTCACGCGGACCCGATCCATCAGATCGAAAACATTCCTCCGACAACCGTCGAGACAGACGTCCACATCCCTATTCTCGTACTCGAAACGAACGAAATCAGGTAAACTCTTTCCAAGACAGGTCACAGGAATGGAGAGGCGGTTCTGCGTTGCCTCCCAGAATCCAATCTTATAACTTCAACATTTCCGTATCGGAGCTCATCAAGAATTTCGACAAGTATGGAAAAGACGTAAGATGGCTCCGAAAGAGCGACCGACCGGACATGAAGAAGGACATGAGTCGATGGTGCGAATTCCACGGCGACCACGGTCATTCGACCGACGAGTGCATCGCCCTGCGAAAGGAGGTCGCTAGGCTGCTCTCATAGGGGCTCCTACGCGACATCATCTCGGAACGGGCAAAAGCCACCATGGAATGCCAAGATCAGGTAAAACAGAACAAACCCCCATCTCCGGTCCATACGAAAATTGTCAATACCATTTCAGGAGGATCGGACATGTGTGGGAACACGTACTCCGCGGCCAAGCGACACGCCAGAGAAAGCAAAGGCGACAAGCCCAAAGCGTCGGAATTCAAGCCGAGGAGAATTTCCGACCTTCCGACGGTCACTTTCGACGAGTCAGACTCTGACGGGTCGGACGGTCACCACGACGGTCTGGTAATCTCTTTGTCCATTGGAAATTGCTTAATACGGAGAATACTAATCGATACAGGGAGCTCGACAAATCTCTTGACCCTTGACGCTCTTAAGGAAATGGGTTTGACTGAGAACGACCTAATCAAGAAGTCGACCCCACTGGTCGGGCTCAGCGGTGAGGTTAAACACACGACTGGTGAAATCATTCTGACCACATACGCTGGAGGAGTCAACCAACAGGTGAAGTTCTTAGTCTTAGACTGTCCGTCTCCCTATAATTGTATTCTTGGCAGGCCGTGGATACACGCTATGAAGGCAGTACCTTCAACATATCATCAAGTTATCAAATTTCCCACTGAATGGGGAGTTCAAGAAATCAAAGGAGATCAAAAGACCGCAAAGGAATGCTACGTCGCTTCCATGAAGAATGCAGTCAAACACAAGACCGCATAGCAATCACAGAACGGCGAAGGACCTAGTCAATACGTTGAACCGGAAATGGAGAAACTCGATGAGATCGCACTAGATCCTTCAAAGCCAAGCCAAACGGTAAGGGTCGGGTCGGACCTGGACGACTCGACCAGACAACAACTTCTCGATTTTCTCAGGACCAATGCCGACTGTTTCGCATGGTCGCATGAGGATATGGTCGAAATATCTCCCAACGTTATTACTCATAAATTAAATGTGGATCCATCTCATCCCCCTGTTAAGCAAAACCGCAGGAAGTTCGCTCCCGAGCGGAACAAAATAGTCGACGACGAGGTCAAAAGCTTATTGAAAACAGGAAAAATCAGAGAAGTACACTATCCTGAATGGCTAGCCAACATGGTCGTAGTCCAGAAGAAGAACGACAAATGGAGAGTCTGCATCGACTTCACAGACCTCAACAAGGCTTGCCCCAAAGACTCGTTTCCTCTACCCCATATCGACGCCATGGTCGACGCCACAGCGGGGCACGAAATGCTAACCTTTATGGACGCTTTCAGCGGCTACAATCAGATCCTCATGGATCCTGACGACCAAGAAAAAACAACATTCATCACCAGCCAAGGTATCTATTGTTACAAAGTAATGCCCTTTGGTCTGAAAAATGCAGGGGCCACATATCAACGACTAGTCAACAAAATGTTCAAAGACCAAATCGGAGACATGATGGAAGTCTACATCGACGACATGTTGGTCAAATCCAAAAAGAAAGAAGATCACATAGACCACCTGCGCGACAGCTTCGAGGTGCTCAAAAGGTACAACATGAAACTGAACCCTACTAAATGCTCCTTTGGAGTGTCGTCAGGGAAGTTCTTAGGATACATGGTGACACAAAGAGGAGTAGAGGCCAGCCCTGAACAGATCAAGGCTCTCCTCAACCTCCGATCCCCCCAATGTGTCAAAGACGTACAGAAGCTCACAGGTCGGATAGCAGCTCTGAACAGATTCATCTCCAAATCATCCGACAAATGCAAACCCTTCCACGACGCGCTCAAGAAGAACAAGTCCTTTCAATGGACGGAAGAACATGAAGCAGCGTTCCAGAACCTCAAAGAGTACCTGGCCAGTCCCATGTTACTGACCAAACCTAAAGAAGACGAGCCCTTATTCCTTTATCTTGCAGTGTCAGAGTCGGCTGTAAGCGCTGTACTGGTCAGAGAGGAGGATGGTAAACAGTCGCCAATATACTACGTCAGTCGGACACTATTATCAGCCAAAGTGAGGTATTCGTCACTTGAAAAGCTCGTGCTATCATTGGTAATGGCTTCAAATAAACTCAAACCATATTTTGAATCCCATACTATTACTGTTCGCACTAATCATCCCATGAGAGCGATCATGAGGAAACCCGAGTTCACAGGACGAATGACCAAATGGGCCATACACCTCAGTGGTTACGACATCGAGTACGAGCCCAGGACAGCGATCAAGTCGCAAGCTTTAGCCGACTTTGTGGCTGATTTCAGTCCGACCCTAGAGCAAGAAGCCACAAAAGAAGCAACTCAACTACTCGCGACAGACGAGACAGGTACATGGGAGCTCCACACAGATGGGGCATCGAATGCCAGAGGATCGGGGCTTGGGGTCATGCTGAAATCACCACAAGGGGACAAGATAGCTCAAGCCGTCAGATGTGAGTGGGATGCAACTAACAACGAAGATGAATACGAAGCACTCATATTCGGACTCATCCTAGCCCGCGACCTAGGGGTCCGGGAGATCGAAGTCGTTTGCGATTCCTTGCTGGTCGTGAACCAAATACAAGGGTCGTACACTGCCAAAGATACCAGAATGATAGCCTACCTGGAGGTAGCCAAGAAGATAATCGGACAATTCCAGACATTCAACATCCGAGAGGTACCCAGGGACCTTAACTCCCAAGCTGACGCACTCGCCAATTTAGGATCCATCCTAGACCCGAAAGAATTTCCACATATACCATTGGCCCACATCATGACGCCAGCCGTCCCAAGGACATCCGTCGAGTTAACAACATCACTTGAAGAACTCGTCGCCATGGAAATAGGTGACCGACCCGAAGAGAACATCATCAACGCCGATGACGACTGGATGCTACCTTACATCAGGTGGTTAAAAGACGGCATTCTACCCGACGACAAGACAGAAGCAAAAAGGCTCAAGGTACAAGCACTCTGTTACGATATCATTGATAACATTTTGTACAAAAGATCTCTTACAGGGCTACTCCTACGATGCCTTAAGACTCCAGAAGTCAGACGTATCTTGCAATCGTTACACGAAGGAGAGTGTGGCAACCACACTGGCGGGCGAAGCCTCTCAGGAAAGGCCCTACGAAACGGGTACTATTGGCCAACAATGAACAAAGACGCCATGGAATACACCAAGAAGTACGACGCTTGTCAGCGACACGTACCCGTCCATCGTCAGCCTTCAGAGCTCCTCCATCCGACCCTGGCTCCATGGCCCTTTATGAGATGGGGAATGGACATTGTCGGAAAGCTTCCTCTCGCGTCGGGTCAAAGAGTTTTCTTCCTTGCCATGACAGACTACTTCTCTAAATGGATCGAAGCCGAAGCCTACAGAGAGGTAAAAGATCAACACATCATTTCATTCATAAAACGCAATATCTTGTGCAGACTTGGCGTCCCATCAGAAATCGTGTGCGAAAACGGTTCCCAATTCATCAGTCATAAGACTCGAGCCTTCTGCGACCAATGGAACATCAAATTAGTCACATCCACACCCCGGTATCCGTAATCCAACGGACAAGCCGAATCCAGCAACAAGATCATTATCAATAACCTCAAAAGACGCCTCACAGGGGCTAAAGGCAAATGGGCAGACGAACTCCCACTTATTCTCTGGTCCGACAAGACTACTCCAAAGAATGCGACCGGGCAATCGCCTTTCTCTCTCATCTACGGGAGTGAGGCAGTCATCCCGGCTGAGTTACTGGTTCCGACCGCTCGCTGTAACCTTCAGACAAGTGAACAGAACGACATCGAGCTAACACACAATCTCGACACAGCGGACGAGATCAGAGAGAAAGCCCGAGTCAGGATGGTTAAGTTCCAACAACAAGTCGCAAGGAGCTACAACAAGAACGTCCGAATCAAGGCATTCAAGGTCGGAGACTGGGTCCTAAGGAAGACATTCCAGAATACCAAGAACCCATCTAACGAGAAGCTAGCACCACAATGGGAAGGACCTTACTTGATCACCGAAGTGGTCGGACAAGGAGCGTATCAGTTAGAAGACAAAGACGGACAACCAATCCCGAGGAGTTGGAACGCAGCACATCTGAAGCTATACCATTTCTGAACTGATAAGGTAAAAACATCACGCAAAACTCTATACATCGCATATACATTGCTACCTATCGCATGCTATCATATATACATTGCCATCTGTCACATATATACCGCATGCCATCGCATATACATCGCTACTTTCTTTTACATGTCATCATCTGACACTAAGCGAGGATTTCCTCCTTACAAAAACACAAATACAGAACAACATTTACAATGGACCCAGTCGTCCGCAAATGGATCCTATCATCCGCATATAGCGCTTACATTTACACGATCGATCGGATTACGGGGAGATGACAACACAGGCACGTCGGCACACCGCCTGCCTTATACAAAACATAAGGTACAACACCTTATTACATTCACGCAATTAAACATAAGGAACAAACACCTTATTATATATTGCTTACCTCCCCGGCATAATGTCATGACTAACACATACACAAACACATCGCAGGCCTGCTCTACATACATACATACGGTGAAACACCACTCGACGGAGCACACGGGTGAAACCGACATACACGACATACTAAACGTCGTCGACAACTTCCTCGAAAGTTCGACGAACATGTACGAAACAAACTAGCATGCAATTCTACATGTAAAAACGCATTTGCAGCAAAATAAAAAGCATTTTTATAAATACGCGACCCGCGATGGCGGACGGGTCGCCAAACCACATTGTCTGCCTACACATCTGTAGGACTTCATCAAACAAAAATATTATGCGACCCGCGATGGTGGACGGGTCGCCAAAACATACATTATCCAAAGGCACCAAATGTCTAAACCCACACACAAGTGGGACAAACAAAGTCAAGCATCGAGAACAACAACGTTACCTTCGATAGAGGCTGGCCCCAAAGGGGCTATCTTGTCGGTCGGCTTAGCATCGCCAGAATGAGCTTCGTCCTCATCAGCACCTTCATCCATAGCCTCTTCTCCGACGCCGG
The DNA here is from genome assembly GCA_027886185.1 of Rheum nobile. Classification (NCBI taxonomy): domain Eukaryota; kingdom Viridiplantae; phylum Streptophyta; class Magnoliopsida; order Caryophyllales; family Polygonaceae; genus Rheum; species Rheum nobile. The sequence goes on along the minus strand of WOAB01000531.1, from coordinate 7,037,539 downwards.
CTAAGCAGAACAGCTCCTGACCATGACCGCCCTTTGGAAACATGGAGTCCAAAGTCTCCTTCTCCGCCTTCAGGTCCCAGAGCTCATGCTTGCCCTCGTTGAATTCTTCAATCATCTCGATGCGCGATTTCACCGCGTAGAAGGCCCCAACGTCGCCAGCGATCTGACCATCGGCAATCCGAGCCCGCTTCACTTCCTCCTCAACGCTTGCCCGACACTCTTCAAACTCCCTCTGACATGCGACCAACTCCCCTTGACACCTCTTCAACTCCCTAGTGAGGCGACGCTCGATTTCACGGCAGCGACTCTCCACTCCCTCTAATTTAGTCTTCAAGGACGCGAGGTCGGACTCTGACTTAGCAGCCCGCTCCTCGGCCTTGGCGACCATCGCCTTGACACCAGAGTATGCCCCTAAAAGATACTGAAAACACTGCAAACTCACATGACGACACAACAGACGATCAAAAAACGCGGTCGAACGAAAGAAAAAGAAAAAGGACACAAACAAAAAGACGATTCACCTTCCACGCGGAGCACCCCGCTTCACCAATGCAATCAAGGGGAGAGACGTCGTCGACCTCCGACTTCAAAGTCGGATCTTGAGCATGAAAAAGGTCAGCAATCGACCGCCCAACGGCACCGATCTTGACAATGCCCTCAGCAGTCACGGCCTTCTTCTTCTTGAAGACCTCCTCCGCCTTAACATCTTCGGAGCAAGCACTTGCTTTCCTCTTCGATCCGGCCTTGGCTGGCGCTGTCAGGTCCTCCAGAAGCGGCTTGCTCGACGCAGCCTTGGCCGCCGCCTTCCTCTGCTCGATCAAGCTTTTTCCAGAAGCGACTCTGAGACGAGTGCTCGCTCGACCATCGAGAGAACCTGACATGACAAACAGAGCCCTAAAACACACGACAAAAAACTATCACAAGAGGCTCATAGAGTCGGATTTCTACCTTTCACACGAGATGACGACACGTTCGACATATCCTCTTGAGAAACAAGGGTCGTCGATAAGAGATTGACGTTTACAAACTTCCTCTCAGCCACTGGAACCCCAAGGACGATCTTGGACAAGCCCTTTGATCGGCTGTTGACTTCCAAATCTTCCGGTTCAGGAACTACAAAAAAGAAAAGTTAAAAACAGAGTGTTAAAACACATAAACGCGTGGGAGAGAAGACAAACACATACTGTCGATCCGCCACTCCGTCAACAGAAATGGACATCCCCATTCCTTCTCCAGAGAAGAACGTTTGACAAAAAAGAATTTCGACCCCCATCCACGGTCGTTCACATCAGGAGTCAGCACCAACGGCTTCCGACCACATCGGATACGCAGTTGCACACAGGAAGAACTCTTCGACCCAATGAAGTAATTATACCACAAAGCATCAAAACCAAAACCAGCTCCAGTTTGGACGTTCACGAGGTCTAAAACCCTAAGGACTCTCCACGCCTGAGGCATTACTTGACACGGAACTAACGCCAAAGTGGCCAGAAAATCTCTGACAAGAGAAGAAAAAGGAAATTTGTGCCCTATTCTAAACGGATACACATAGAAGTAAATCCACCCTTCGTAACGCGCATCGGCCCTCTCGTCTGGATGAGGTAGCCTAGCGATTGTCTCCGGAGGAAAGGCCCCGACTTGGAGGACTTGATCCAGTTCCGCCTCTGACAAAGTGCTAACAAGCGCATCCGACTCCGTCAAGATAAAATGGGGAGGAACTTCGCCTTCTCTAGCGTCGGAAAGAGTCTTCGACGACTCAGAAGCCTCAAGAGAAACCATTTCGAGAACAGAGAGGGAGGGGAATCAGAGAGCTATGGCTAGGAGAAATCATAAAGCTATGACGAGAGAGACCGAGAAACTTACCAGAAGAAACTTGCAAAGGAAGGAGATGAAGACTAATCGTTTCTCCTGCTCATAATTTATGGAAAGATATCATGACCTGCAGAGACGTCGCATCATGCCCTAACCACAAGCCACGTCGACCTGTGCAACCGCGCCAGAAAGGACGGTGGAGATCGTGTCCAGAGAAGTTGCCACGGATTTCGGTCTACTTGCCTAAACCGTAAGCCCATAACAACTTGGGGCTATTGTTGGGCTTGGATTCTCCAGAGAAGACGAATCAAGTGGATCGAGCTCAAGCCCACTGCAGATCGGAAGAACAGAGGAAAAGCCCGGAGGAGCCGACGAGACTTCTCTGGTCGAGTATCATCCGACAGAATCGCAAGGATCTCGCCACGCATTTAATGCCCGGATCGCGCAACGGCTGCAAACATTCAAACCACCATAATCACGGAGGTTTAATGGTGTAATCTTCGCCATCACTCCGAGCATTGAAGACGGAATATACGGCCAAGAAGCATAACGGCAACAAGGATTGAAGACTTACCATATGGGGATGACGAAGGAGATAAGAAGCAACACGCACGATTACGCAAAGACACACAAGCATTCTTACTCAGAAAACACACCAGAATAGCACTCTCACTCTCGACCTAGCTCACTGACGGTTGCTTACGCCAGATCCCTGCCGGTCGCCACTCACAAGTCGCCGGTCGAGTCCCACTCGATCTCTGGATTTATTACGATAAGTTGTATCACGATTCAGTCTGATTCACACAACATCTAATAAGATCATCACGCTATTATATATTTATTCTGTGTTTATCTATTTTTGGCTTGGTTTGGATTGTTTTCTGTCACCCGATCGACTAGTTACCCCGTCTAAGGCGATTTAGGTCGTCCGATCTTTTCGCCCCAAAACAAATCCCATTTGAGGTTCGAATATAGATTTTTTTTAAATTGTGGTTACTTGTATAATGTAGACGGTCGACTTAAATAAACGGTAGACTTTGAAATTAGGATTTTATGTAAGGCAGACGATAGACTTTTGCTCTTTAGGACTTTAGCCCCCACTTAACTATAATCCTGCCCTTGTGGACATATGTATAAAAATAAACTCAACTTCCTTTTGATAAATGATCGGGAGAATTATAGGAAACCACTCGTTATATAGCCAGTTCTGCATGAAACCACATGTTATATGACTATTTATTTTAAATCACCCAAATATCCATCTCCGTTAACAATTAGTCAGGTACCCCCATCAAGAATTCGTAAAATCTCTTGTTAAAAAGTCTGAAATGATCAAAATACCCTTATTTTTTTTTTATTAAAAATGACGTTTTTTTTTCCGGTTTAGGGTATTACCTTAGAAAAATAGTGATTCGGTTTAAAAAAAATAATTTTTAAACCTCTTCTTTCCCTTGACTACTTCTTGGTCTTACTCCCACACCATCTTCATCCTCATTGTATATGCTGACATCGACATCACTGATCTTCGCACCAAAATTGGAAGAGATTATGGTATCACCTTTCGAGTTCGTCTCTTCGGAGTCCAGAATTATTCTCTTCAATTACCTTTGATGCCTTCTTGCTACCTCTAGAATTAGTTCCCTTATCCTTTTGTGTTTTCCTCTCCGAAGTAACCTCCTCAACTGATTCCTCTTGTGCAATAGACACCGACACTTTACACTTTGAAGACGGTGATAAAGTCAACCTACTTGAGACTTTGTAATGTGGAATTTGCACAATGCAAACTGATCCCCAAAACATGAATTTGAAGACCCATTTACAGCCTATCGATTTCTTGTGTGGCGATAGAATTGCAATTTCCCCAGTTCCATTCTTCTCAAGGGTGGAAATTTCCGCATTCATGGCGTCACGCCATTCCGGGGAGCGAACTGCCTCAGAAAACTGAGTTGGTTCTACTGTCTGAAGCCGTGACAACTACTATGTACTGCACATGGCAAGGTGAGAATTTGGCGTAATTAACATAGTTTGTTATCAGGTAAAGGGTACCTGAGGGCGGTGAGACGACAGCCGGTGTAGGAGAGGTGCGACATACATAGTCATGAAGACGAGTCGAGGCCTGTTTCGGTCGAAAACTTTGACTAATGAACTGCTGCAGAGGCAGCTCAGACGTATCAGCAGACTCTATGAATTGGACGTGACCATAGGTCACGAAGACGTATCTGCAGAGGCTCAAACTTATCAGAAAATCGAGGCTGAATAGACGCATAGCATAAACAACCGAATACTCGGATGTAACCATAGGTCGGTGTTGAAATGTGATTCAAAACAAAATAATAATATTAGAAAATATTAGTTGTTGATATTTAGGAGTTGTTAGTACATTTCAGTTGTTGATTATTTTGTGTTAGCTAGGAGTTACGATTATTTGCTGAAGTTTCTGAGCACAATTGATATATTAGCATTGTTGTAGGTAGTGCAAGTCTTAGTGGAATAGTGGGTCTAGTTTTAGTCTTTAGCCTATTTAAGCATGTATGGTTATTCAATGAAAAGTGTGGAAAGCATCAGCAGCTTTTCTCCATTTCAACGTAGCCTTGTTACTCTTTTGTTCTTTTCATCTTTTATTAATTTATCAGAAAATCGAGATACGTCTTCGTGACCATAGGTCACGAAGACGTATCTGCAGAGGCTCAAACTTATCAGAAAATCGAGGCTGAACAGACGCATAGCATAAACAACCGAATACTCGGATGTAACCATAGGTCGGCGCACTATGAAACAAGAGCTCGTATGGAGTCTTGCCTTGAAGAACGGTGAGAATGCACTCACCCCAAAATTGTATAGGCAAGGAGGCTTGAAACCGAAGGCGCGTGCGACATTCAAGATATCGACGCTCAACTCGGCCATTTTGCTGAGGAGTAGCGACACATGACGTCTCTAGGTGAATGCCTTTGTCATCAATGAACTTACGCAGAGGCATAAACTTTGTTCCATTGTCAGTGCGGAAATGTTTGATCGTCTTGCCAAACTGAGTAGAGACGTAGGCGTAGAATTTCTTGACTAGGCAGCTGACTTCAGTTTTGGTAGCCATTAGATGAATGCAAACACATCTAGAGTAGTCGTCAACTATAGTTAAACAATCACTAGCTCCACACATAGAGGGGGTACGATAAGGACCCTAAACATCGACATGAATAAGTTCAAACAAATGAGATGCTTTATTAAAACTGAGGGAAAAACAATCCCGAGTTTGTTTAGCTTGCATCTAGGCTAAACTTAGACATTGAAACTTCTGGTAGAGACAAAACAGATTAATAAGCAGCATGACCCAGACGTTTGTGCCATAGCTAAGAAGAGGACAAAAACTTCTGCTCGGTAGTAAGAGCCTTGTGACGCTCTTCCTGCACAATAAGAGAGTACACCTTGTTGAGGGGCGGCAAGGGATCTTGGGCGATGATGTTGGAGCGAAGGTTATCGTAAACATCGTTGTTGAGGCCCAAGAGGAACTGATGGACTTGTTCCTCTCCACGAATTTTGTCAAAGCATCACTAAAGTGGCAAGTACACTTGCCGCAGGAACATCGAGTAGGAGACAAATAATTCAGCAATTCGTCCCGAAGAGACCTCAAGCGGCCAAAGTAAGTGGCCACGGTCTGTCCGCCTTGTTCACACCGGGCAAGATCAGTCCAAATTTGATGAACGCGCGGTTTGTTGCCAATAGAAAAGTGTTGTTTCATGTCGTCGCAAAGGGACTTCACGGATTGAGAGTAAGTAATAGACGAACGCAAAGTCGGATCAATGGATTGCATTATCCAGGCCACAAGCATGGAGTTAACACTCGCCCAGTCATCGTATTCAGCAGTGGATGACGCAGGTTCATCAATTGTGCCATCAAGGAAGTCGAGTTTGCGCTTGAACCGAATAGCGTTGCGCATACCCTTCTCCCATTCGGTGTAGTTATCGCCCTCGAATATAACCAGACTTATGTTCAAGTCAGGGTGATCGGAGGGATGAAGATAATGGGATGATGTTGGATCCAACACATTTTCTTGGGAGCAGGAGGATCAGTGGTCATCGTTCAGGGTTCCAAAGAACATCAACCAAGAAGGAGAGAAAGGGAAAAAAATTATGTAGGTCGAGTAACACGGAGGAGGGGTAATAGTGTTTTAGGGTTCGTGGCTCCGATACCATGTAAAGAACATCAGGAAGCCAAAGATGAGAACAATTTCTTATGCTTATTCACAAGAACGATAACTCAATTTATACAAAAGCTAAACTTGGAGAATAAGTAACTAACTGCCTAAATCTATTTTTACAAGATATTAGTAGATACTAAAGATATTAGTAGATACTAAAGATATTAGTAGATATTATATACATATATCCAATAAAAGACTACAAGACAAAGATCAAATACGAATTCTCCTCCGCTTGGGATCGCCGCCTCACACTTCTTGATTCCAAGTGCATCCCCTCCGCCTCCACCATCGGTGCCAAGGTCTTCTACTTGAAGTTGAAAGACTACAATCGCTATCTGGCTAAGTTCAAGACCGACTCTAATCTAAACTTGTATTTGTTGACTATCACTGACTTTCATTTATTTTCTTTTTTTATTGAAACTAAGAAGGAATGATGCCTAAGATTAGAAATGACAAATGGTTTCAATCAAAAAAAAAAAGAAATGACAAATGGCACGGCCGAGTGAAGCGGTAATTAATGTGTTTTGTTTGTTTGTTTGCGCTATAGTGTACTTAGGTTAACAAAATTTTCATCAAAAAAAGTTAACAAAATTTACTTGAGGGGTATATCTAAGCTCTAAAGGTGAATAATTACGTTTAATATATTAAGGTTAAGTATCATGTGCGAAAGTTTATTAACGTACAAAATACGAAAGAATTATAACCGTTCGATTTGCTTCAGTTTTTTGCATTGTTACACGCGCTTTCAAATATTTTTTTTCGCTCCATCTGTTCGCTTCAGCCTTCTTTTTTTCGCTTCAGCTTTTCAAATTTTTTTTTTCAAATTTTTTTTTGCATTGTTATACGAACTTGCACTTTTTTTTATTCATTTGCACTTCCTCCTTAACCACTTGCACTTCTGTTTAACAGCTTGCACTTTCGTTCTATTCGCTTGCACTTATTCATTATTCTGATGCACTTTCTGTTCGCTTACTTGTATTTTAAATATTTTTTAATATCATATTTGCTTGCACTTTCTGTTCACTTACTTGCACTTTACTCTGTATTTCCATGTACTTTCTTCCTATTGGCTTGCACTTTCGTCATTTCACTTGCACTTATTCATTATTCTGATGCACTTTCTGTTCACTTACTTGTACTTTACTTCGTATTCTCATGCACTTTCTTCCTATTGGCTTGCACTTTCTGTTATTTAATCTCTTGAACCTAAAGTGCAAGCATATAAGAAAAAAGTGCAATCAGAAAACATAAAGTGCAAACATATAAGAAAAAAGTGCAAGCAAATCAACACAAAGTGCAAGAAAATAAACACAAAGTGCAAACAAATACAATGTGCATTCGAATATACACAATGTGCAAGCAGAATAAACAAATGTTCAATGAAAACATAAAGTGCAAGCATATAAGAAAAAAGTGCAAGCAAAAAAATACAAAGTGCAAGCGAATAAACACAAGGTGCATTCGAATATACACAATGTGCAAACTAATAAATAAAAGTGCAATCAGAAAATATAAAGTGCAAAAAAATAAACACAAAGTGCAAGTAAACATAAGGTGCATTCGAATATACACAATGTGCAAGCAGAATAAACAAATGTGTAATGAAAACATAAAGTGCAAGCATATAAGAAAAAAGTACAAGTAAAACAAAACAAAGTGCAAGAAAATAAATACAAAGTGCAAGCAAACATAATAAAGCGGGTATAATGACACACTCCATAGCGCTGGCCACGGTGGACGGAAATAAATACAAAGTGCAAGCAAACATAATAAAGCGGGTATAATGACACACTCCATAGCGCTGGCCACGGTGGACGGCTGAAGATCTTTCGTATTTTGTATTTTAACAGCCTTTCGCACCCGAACCGCGTCCACATATTAAAATATATGTTTATTAAATGTAATTCTTAATTTAATGCATTCGAGATGAACATATAGGGTTGTAAGTGTAAACCCCAAATATAGTTTACAATGTGAATCTCAAGCATAACATATGTGAACATGAAGTATACTGATTTGAATTTTTGGTGTATTAAATAGAAATACTTAGTGTATTAATTGTGAATCTCAAGCATAACATATAATCATAGATATTAAATATACACCTTTTGAGCTTAGTATATTATAGTTCATGTTTATTAAATTTAAACATTTAGTATATTATAAATGAAATGCACTAAATATGAACTTTAGTGTATTAGTTGTAAACCTTTATTTTTTCGACAACGATCGTTTGTGTTTTCTCATTCTCAGTATAACATAGGTTCATATGTTGCGTGTGAATGTTCATACATAGTCCGTTAATGTTCATATATACTACGTTGAGCATTTTCATGTTTGAGATTATTTTCGTTGATCTATAACCATATAACCTAAAGTAGAAATAGTAAAACTCTTTTATAAAGTTAAAAAAATCCACTCTTGCACGCCATGTTGGGGTTCGGTTTCGCACCGTTTTTTTTGTTTTCGCACTGCAACTTGAAATACTACAAGGTAGCGCAAAACATTTTTTTTAAACGCCACAACATGGCGTGCAAAAGTGGATTATTTTTTTTGGATTTAGTGAGATTTAAAAAAAACGTAATCGGCTCGATGAAACCGGATCGATTTTAAACGCTACGACGTAGCATTTAAAATCGACCCGATTGAATCTTAAACGCTATGACGTAGCGTTTTAAAAAAAGTGGCTTTTCGACCATTAGAAACACATATTTTAGTTTAGAACATTATGTTAGTGTACAATTATGATAAATTATATAATTAGCGTAGAATCTGAAAGCTTTTGTTTGAATTTAAGTGAGTGAGGAGAACATACAAGAGTTTAAATTTTCTACGTGTATCATATTTGCACCACGATTTTTAGGATAGAACATTATGTTAGGTATAGAACACTTTGTTAGTGTAGAACATGAGTATTTATCTTAGAAAAAAAAGTTTGTATTTATGCATATTTCTAATGTATACCAATATTTGTGAAATAAATAGGATGATTCTAGTGGTACCAACTGTACGAGTGTCGATTTTTCTTCGCCACTTGGCTGGAGCACAAGCAGGAGGAGCAAAAGAAGAAGAAGGACCGGGCACATCTCTTTTTAATTTTGTAAAAAAAATCTTTTATTTTGAATATCTCATTGTTTCGTGAATTTTGTGATTGCCAAATGGTCTAGTGACATGACAACCATAGGGAATGTAATATATAGATAGCAATAGGTGATTTGCACTGTTGTTCCATCATGTAATGCGTAATACAAGGTTGTGACGTTATATATCGATCGATCGATCGATCGAGAGGTTTTTGTATGCTTGTATATGAGTACTATATATGTATACAAAATTAAGAGAAACTTTTTGTCATAGCTATATACTATGGTTGTATCGTATAGTTATATACTATTGTTATATACTATTGTTATATCATATATGGTTATACACTATTGTTATATCGTATAGTTATATACTATAACTATATACTATGGTTATATTGTATAGTTATATGCTATGGTTATATCGTATTGTTATATACTATTGTCATATCGTATAGTTATATACAATAGTTTTATACTATTGTATATGGTATAGTTATATACTATTGTTATATCATATAATTATATACTATGGTTATATCGTATAGTTATATACTACTATTTTATCGTATAGTTATATACAATAGTTATATATTATGGTTATAACTTATTGTTATATATTATTATTATATCATATAGTTATATACTATAGGTATATATTATGATTATATCGTATAGTTATTGAAATACCCGATATATATATGGGTATATATATATATATAAAATTAGATTGAGTACGCGTCCTTACATCAGATTAGAAACGATGAATCATGAGTTATGTGTCCTCACACCAGGAAAGTTGAAGCTACGTGTGAGATTTGGGTTAAATTTGCAGAGACCACGTATCATCAATTTGGAATTTGGGAAATTGGAGTGAAATTATAATTTGGGGATAAAAACCCCTTTGGATCGTCTTCTCCTCTCTCGGTGAGCTCTCGCTGGTTCGTGCCTCCGCCTCCTCTACACAAGTCGCTCCCTCCGGCGATCCACCCAGCCGTCGTCCTTCCTCCGGTGAGCTCTGTGCTGTCCAGCCGTCGTCCCCTTCGACGAGCTCGTCCGCCACTCCTCCTCTGTTGTTCGTGTTGGCTGCCTTTAGTCGTCCGTGTTGGCTGCCTTCGGTTTTCGTGTTGGCTGCTGAAGTTTGCTGTGTTGGCTGCGTTCAACTGTTGTGTTGGATGCGTTCTGCTGGTGTGCTACTGTTGTTGCGCTGTTGTTGTGCTGCGGTTGCTGCGGTGGTTGTGCTGGTTGCCGCCGTCGTCTCCGATGCCGAGGTGTTCTTCCCGGTGGCTGCTGAAGGTGGTCGACGACGAGGTAAGATCGGGTCTTCGTTCGGTATAATTTTGGGGCTTCGGATGGCTGACATATATGAGTATATATGTGTGCAGAAGGCATGAGTTGATTTTGAGTTGGATTAATTTGGGTTGATTTTGGAGGTGATTAGCTTAATTAATTAAGGAATGATTTTAAGGTGAAATTGAGGATTTGTTAGTAATGGATTGGACGAGTTAATTAATGCCAGGGATTTGCTCGGATTGATTTCACAGGTTCGTTCGAGTTGGGTTTGATTTTCTGAGATCGTGGTTGTCGAGCTTGAGGCAAGAGGAATCTTGCCCACCCTTATATATATTTTTATATAAATTATTTCATGCCTATTTTTATTCCATAATTAATTTTACCGTTGTCTGAGTTATTTAAAGTGGATTATTGATCTTGAGTTGCTTGTTTGAAAGTGTGTGAATATGTGTGTGTATGTTAGTAATTAACTTGTATTGTGTTCGATTGAATGTTGTTGGTTGATTCAGGGCCTCGGAGGGTGTGAACCCCCGAAGGTCGGAGGGCCAGGTGATCGAAAGCCTCACCAAACGTCGTAAGGTGTACGCCTACGTTGTTAAAGGGCCAAGGGGTGAAGATTGAGTTGGAATGGATTGGAGGTTGAGTTGGAATGGATTGGAGGTTGAGTTGGAATGGATTGGAGGTTGGATTGAAGGAGTGTTGGAGTTGTTTGTGTTTGCAGTGTTGAGTTATATTATTTGGTTGAAATTGGTTGAATATTGTGATGACTATTATGTGTTTTGAAACTATTTTGGCTTGACTAATCTTGCCAGTCTTAATGGAAGACTGACCAACTTCAGTTTACGTGCCGCGGTTGGCTGGGGTATCGGGTCCCCCAGTCAATCAGGCTTTGCAGGTTCAGCGACTGCAAGGGGGATCTTGATCACAGTTTTCTTTCAGTCGAAGACTTTATGTTTGTTGGTTTTGAACCTTGGAAATGGTTGTGTTAGCTATAAAAAGTTTTTATTGGAAATTGTTGTATTTAACTGAACGTTAAGTTTGATTGTAGTTTCAGATTCCGGGCAGGAACTTCCGCTGTAGTACTTTTGGTATATATTTATATATATATGGAAAATGTTTTATGTCTTTCTTTTCTTTCACCCGCCTTATAGTCTTTCTGGACTATGGCACTATAGCACCACTGGCCCGGGGGTGTTATAGTTATATACTATGGTTATATCATATAGTTATATACTATATTTATATATTATGGTTATATCATATAGTTATATACTATTGTTATATCGTATAGTTATAGACTATAGTTATATATTATGGTTATATCGTATAGTTATATACTATTGTTATATGGTTTAGTTATATACTATAGCTATATACTATGGTTATATGGTATAGTTATATACTATGGTTATATCGTATAGTTATATACTATGGTTATATCGTATTGTTATATACTATTATTATATCGTATAGTTATATACTATTGTTATATCGTATATTTATATACTATAGTTATATATTATGGTTATATCATATAGTTATATACTATTGTTATATCATATAGTTATATACTATTGTTATACGGTTTAGTTATATCGTATAGTTATATACTATGGTTATATCGTATAGTTATATACTATAGATATGTTATGGTTATATCGTATAGTTATATATTATTGTTATATCTTATAGTTATATACTATTGTCATATCGTATAGTTATATACTATTGTATATCGTATAGTTATATACTATTGTATATCGTATAGTTATATACTATTGTTATATCGTATAATTATATACTATGGTTATATCGTATAGTTATTACTACTGTTATATCATATAGTTATATACTATTGTTATATCGTATAATTATATACTATGGTTATATCGTATTGCTATATACTATTGTTATGAGGTTTAGTTATATACTATAGTTATATACCATGGTTATATCGTATTGTTATATACTATTATTATATCGTATAGTTATATATTATTATTATTATATCATATAGTTATATATTATGGTTATATCGTATAGTTATATACTATTGTTATATCGTATATTTATATACTATAGTTATATATTATGGTTATATCATATACTTATATACTATTGTTATATCGTATAGTTATATATTATGGTTATATCATATAGTTATATACTATTGTTATATGGTTTAGTTATATACTATAGCTATATACTATGGTTATATCGTATAGCTATATACTATGTTTGTATCGTATTGTTATATACTATTATTATATCATATAGTTAATACTATTGTTATATATTATGGTTATATCGTATAGTTATATACTATTGTTATATCGTATAGTTATATATTATGGTTATATCATATAATTATATACTATTGTTATATCGTATAGTTATATATTATGGTTATATCGTATAATTATATATTATTGTTATATGGTTGAGTTATATATTATAGCTATATACTATGGTTATATCGTATAACTATATACTATAGTTGTATACTATGGGTATATCGTATAGTTATATACTATCGTTATATCATATAGTATAGTTTTATACTATTGTTATATCATATAGTTATATAGTATAGTCTCATATTATGGCTATATCGTATAGTTATATACTATTATTATATATTTATATACTATTATGGCGTTTTCCTTATGTGAGAGGGTTTTGTGATACCCTGTATTTTTGTAAGGTCATTTTGGGAATTTTGGAATTTTCCCGAGTACCCGTTGTGTACGTCGGATTTAATACAGAGAGTTTGAGACATTCTGTAATGTGCTCTGTATCTGTAATATTTTTCTCAGTGAAATAATATACAGACAACATGCCTTGGATTTTAATTATCGTTCGCGTACGATAATTTTTATCCCGGTTTAACGTCATGTTCGTTCGAAGCTGAACGGGCGGGAAAAGCCTGTCACGGCGACCGCCGTACAGTGGCGGCGATCGCCGTCGCTGGATCCTTTCACGGCGACCGCCGTAAAGTCATGGCGCCCGCCGTCCCAATGCTCGAGGTGGCAGCTGGTGTGCCAGACCGCGGCGACCGCCGTAAATTACGGCGCCCGCCGTAATGGCCACCATCGTTGTCCGGCAGTCCTTGCCCGTTGGTCGCCGGCGCGATTTCTGGCGAGCGCCGAACTAGCTGTAGGCCCATATTTTTCGAGCTCTAGATGCTTGGCTATAAAAGGAGGTGTTGGGGGAGAGATTTGAGCCATCCCAAACACCGAACCTCTGCCAAATTTGCCTCTCGCCGGAGTTTGTGCCTTCGCCGGAAATTCTGAAGCTTTCGTCGGTGTTGTTTGGTGGTGTTTCCAGAAGCCCTTTAGAAGCCTTTTGGTTGCCTTTGGAGGTCAGAACCCAAGCAAGGCGAAAAAGGGTCGAAACGCGCATCGTTTTGGTGAGATTTCTCTCGTCTCTGTCGTCCGTGTTCTTCACGGCGACCGCCGCCAGTGCGCAAAATTCCTTCGTGGCTTTGGCTTGGTTGGTTGTCGTCGTGGTGTCTTTCCTTTCATGTTCTTTCGCCGTGTTTAGATTCGTACTGTTGTTATGTCGGATCTAACTTAGGGTTCCTTTTATGGGTCAACTCGAAGGTTGTTGTGCTATCGGAGCTATACCCGTGTCGAGTCCGGAATCCAGTTGTCGTCGTTAGACTATTCTGCGGATTAAGGCAAGTGGCGGTTCGCTCTTGCTCATTCGTTCCATATTTACATTAATTATCAGTAGTTTATCTGAGTAATTAATTTGGAATGAATACTCTATTTGTCTAGAAACGGTTTTGATAAACTGTTTTGAAAATCTTATAATAGGTTGTATATCTGTTAGAACAACGCTATTATCTGTGATCGCCTTTCGGGCCTTTATGTGGATTTATCCTGTAACTGTCATTGTGCTGTAACTGTTTAGTTAGCATTGTTTATTAGGAACGTTACTCGGACTCTGTCTAGTCGTTTCTTTATAATCTGGTATCGGGGTGGCTCGTCTCCATCTGGTACTATTCTAAGATCATGATCGGTCTCTTTCACAAGTGTGAAGAGACAAGACACTTAGCTGGTGTCACAAACCTTTCAGTGTACTTCACTCTCGACGAAACATATACTAAGATGTGTCATCCCATTGGTGGGGTACTGTTGTGCTCTGGCACACGCCAGGATCCAAAACAGTACAAGGTGAAGGGCGTTGAGATTATGTTTTGTGTTTCTTTGTGGAAAGGGAAATATATAACTCTTTTAGACGGATCTAGACGAGTTTGGGATATAACTCATCAAGTATGACTCGAAGAGTTTGGGATAAGCAACTCATAACCCTCGGATGAACTCACCAAGAAATATGAGAAAATATTGATTGACCATGGATGTATGATTTGGAGAAGGTGAAGGGTAGACAGGCTAAGAAGTGAGACCCAGACGAAAGGATAAAACCAGACGAGGATCCAAATGTACTCACCCATATCAAACAACCTTCTTTGGATATACGCACCAAAGGTTGTTTTGGATATACGCACCAAAACAAGAACTTTAAGCATTCATGGATATACACACCAAGAAGCCATCATTCAAGTGAAGCTTGGAATTCAAACAAATATGTTTTCTCTCAATTCAAGCTTTAAAATAACAAAGGAAGAGGTGGCCTTTTATAGATCCTATGGCCGGCCCCTTAAGCTAATTTCTAAGGCTTTCAAAGCCTGATTTAATTAGCAAATAAACGTCCAAATTAAGTACTAAAACGGCCTGCCTTGAAAGTAATGCCATACATGGTAAAAATGCATAAAATGAATGCTATTTAATCTAGTGCCTTGGATGCTCTTCAATTTAGCTGTTTTGTTGACCCGAATTTGAGGAAGACCTTCACATCAGAATTGTAGATAATTTCCTTAGCTTTCCAATGACTACTCATGGGCCTCCATTGGACTTTTGTAGCTTCGGATATGGCCAGAATACTGAGAAGATGTCGACGAGACAGATTCTTCGGTTTTGACTCCTTCCAAGTTTCGAACCATTTGTTTTGGATAAGTGTTTGATCTTCTTCAAAAATGGTGGTTCCCATAGTCACATCAGGTACACATGTAAAAGTCTATAATGTGATGTGTGTTTTTGTAACATAATCAGATAAGTGCTACCTTGACGCACATAATTAATGAACGCTCAGCGAGTAGGGCAGCTAGGTAATAGTGCCGCTAGGAGGACTCGTATTGACTTGAATGTAGTACGTCTTCTTTTCGATCTGGATTCGCTGAAAGGCGGTGAGGTTGGTCGTTTACTGAAGCATCTCAGTCAGTTTTAAATCATTGTGTATGATTCTGTAACATTCCAGATTTGTCATACTTTCTTAAAGACTCATTTCTATTGGAGTCTTCTTTCGAGTCGATTTCTGTGAAGATTCAGTCTTCCAGAATCTTCTCTTGTGCATACCTCTTGTTTATTCCAGTAGGAGTATGGTGGTTGACAAGCGTACTCGATTATTATTCGAGGGACGAGGAGTCTAACCTAATACGACTGCTTCGAACCATTCTGCTTTGTACCCTTGCTAGTCTATTCATTTAGACTAACCAACCAATATTTTCCCTTGCATGGTTGGCTGGTGTCATCCGTTCGATTCGGCACATCAGATCGAAAGTAGCTCATAAGATTAGAAGGACTATGGAGTCGGCGATGGTTTTTGAACGTTTTAATTATTTCTTTAATCAGGTTGAGATCTTTTGGACAATGACTTTGGTTGTAAGGTGTTTTATGAGACTTCCGCTGTATTTGGTTTAAACTCTGTGTTGACCTATTCGGGATTGAGTTGTAATCCCGTAACTCATGTTTCCTTGACAATGTTATGTTTTGGATTGAATGCTTTGATCATTATGTATCATTAGTATTTCATGATTGTATTTAACCGGTAAAGCCTTGGGTGATCTCGGTAAGGAACACTGAGGTCACTGGCGATAATACCTTTCCAAAAGGGTTAAGTTTTGGGGGTGTTACAGTTGTGGTATCAGAGCCAAAGGTTTTAAAACGGGTTTGGAATTTTTATAAACCATTTATCCGTTTTCGAAAATGCTTTAAAAAGGGCTCTGAATTTTCATACTGAAAAGAATTTAAAAAACACCGTTCATAGTCGTGTCTTCTTTATAGTCTGATGTAGTAAGCTTGCTTCTATGTCTAGAAAGACTAATTCCTTCCTTATTATTCGATAGAATGGGTGTCTACTTTTCTATTGGTAGGGGGTCGGAAGACGCCAAGTCGGACCAGCCGAGGCTAGATTTTCCGTTACCTCAGCGATGTTTCGAGGTTGGAGGCCCGAGTAGCCCGCCCGAAGACGTCAAGCACGTTCTCCCCGAGTCGGTTGTCCTTGTAGCTAGGGATGCTATGGTCCCTGAGCCTGTACCTGTGCCGCCACCAAGGGTGGAGGAAGTACAGGAATGGGAGCAGGAAGATGAGTTATCAAGGTATGAACAATGGGTTTACCAAGACGACTTTCTGTTGGGACCAATTCCAGAGGAGATCGAGTACGAGGAGAAGGATGAGGAGATGCTTGAGCTAGGTCCTGTCGAGGACGAGGATATGATTGAGGATGATTCCGAGGATGAGGATCCCATCGAGGATGATTCCGAGGATGAGGATCCCATCGAGAATGATCCCGAGGATGAGGATCCCATAGAGGATGATCCAGAAGAGGACCCGGAGTTGGACCTTGGAGGGTAGAATCAGGAGCCCGATATAGAATTTCCACCAGTGCCAGAGTACGCACCCATGTCAGAAGCTGATTGGGAGACACTATATACCGAGTACGGTATTAGGAGAAGTGTCAGGGAATCTCAGCCTATCCCTACTCCAAGAAGAAGGAGGTCGGAATCCGAGCTGCAGGAGATCCTCCGCCAGAGCGAGGTTATCTCTGCAGAACAGCAGCGTCAGAGGGATGAACTGATCGCCAGTACTCAGAGGAGGGCTGGAATAGGAGGACCAGTCATGGACGACCCATACCTTACGATGACTGAGATAGGACCATGTGCTTCAGGGTCAAGCAGGGTGCGAAACCCATCACCAGAGCTCGATGGTGAGCCTAGTCCGAAGAGACCTTGCACGAGTAGTCAGTCTTATGGGAGACATTTTGGAACGTCTTGAGGAGGATTGGCGTTGCCTATCACAGTAGTTTCGTTTCTTAGTATTCCAAGTTGTACTTTGTGTAATATTTCAGTATTACGGCAAGTACTCTGTGAAATACTTTATCTTCGAGCAATTGTTGTCCTAGCGCTCGAATGATAGACTTATGTGTAGCTTGTGTAACAGTTCGAAGGTTCATCTATAAAATGCCAAGTTGATCTATTCTGAGTAATTTATTTACGTTGATATATTGCATAAGTATATTGCATAATATTAATGTATTGAATGCTTGGAATTTGATCGGTAAATAGATGGTGAACCCAAGAAGCACGAGGAACTCGACTTGAGCCGGTGCTGGGACTAGTCAAGATCCCAGGCCAGCGGGAAGAGGTGTTCAGAATGAACACGAGTCAGAGTCTCATGTCCAGCATAGGCGTGAAGGTCAGGATCAGACCCAAGCGCCAGCGCTGTTTAACGCCGCAGCTGTTGAGGCGATTCGCGGGATTGTGATGCAGGCAATTGCAGATGTATTGAGACCTAGTGCGCCTGAAGCGCAAGAAGTGCCTACTCACCCAGCGGTTCCTGATGTTGTGGAACCTAGTAACCCTGTGATTCAGGAGAATGCCGTCAGGGCTAGAGACATCTATGGTCGCGCTCTTAAGACCATCACTTCCATGAGGCCCGATTGCTATAACGGGAAAGGGGAGCCAGTGGCAGTGACTCATTGGTTCTCCCATATGGAGAGGCTATTTTGGAACGTGGAGTGTACTGAGGCCGAGAAGGTCCATATCGCTTCTCTTCAGCTGAAGGAGGAGGCTAGCGAGTGGTGGGAGAGCACAGGTTTGGCTGAGAGCCCAGTGTTGACTTGGTCGATGTTCAAGACCAAGATGGTTGATCGCTTTTTCTCTCGTCCTATGAGAGAGGAGAAGAATAAAGAGTTCTTGTACCCACAGACAGATGGTCTGAGAGTGACCGAGTTGGCGTCTAAGTTCAATCATCTTTTGCAATACGCCACTGCCGAGATTACCAGCGAGGCCCAAAAGATCTGGTACTTCCACGAGTGGATGAGCCCGGATATCAAGCCGTTAATGGTGCATCACACATGCTCTACCTTGGAGCAGTATGTTGATTGTGCCTATAAGCTGGAAGTAACTCTTGAGGAGTCGACCAAGAGGCGCAACCGACAGAAGTCGATGCAGAACCAGAACCAAGGAGGTGGTTTTAAGCGCCCTGCGCCACCGTCTAACTTTGCCAAGTCTGGCCGAGCTAAGACGGAGGTGATGCAAGGAGGATCGACTCAGCAGTCAGGGCAGACCAGGAGTTCAGTTAAGTGTTATAACTGTGGTACGGCTGGGCACAAGAGCAATGAGTGTCAGAAGGAGAAGAGGTCGTGCTTTGGGTGTGGACGTGACGGTCATCTGCAGAAGTTCTGCAAGCAAGGGAAGTAGAAGGGAGTAGAGTCGCAGCAAGGGTCAGTTCATCAGAGCAACCGACCTAGATTCAAGCCTGCCGAGACTCCTAGCCCTTCGGTCCAGACGACTGCTCAGAACAGGGGAAAGGCCCCAGCTGTTTCTGGAAGTCAGGGACAACGCTTGTATGAGATGCGTGAAGCAGATGGACCCAATGCTCCAATTGCTAAAGGTACTTTATACCTTCACTCTACTTCAGTGTGCATTCTATTTGATTCTGGTGCTACGCATTCCTTTATTTCGGATAGCTGTGTTAGCAAGTTAGACTTAGTGTGCAACGATTTGTGCGACCCTTTTGTCGTTAATCTTCCTAATGGAGAACGTTTGGTGGGAACCAAGCATCTGTCCGACTTCCCGATTACCATTCAGGGTAAGGAATTCGAGGCAGATTTAATCTGCATAGCCATGGCTCCATACGACATTATCCTCGAAATGGATTGGCTAACGCGTCACAAGGCAGTGATCGACTTCAGTTCAAGAATGGTGACGGTGTCATCTGGGGGCCAGTTCGTGTGCAAGTTCAAAGGTCAAAATGACGCTGATAACGGCAAGCTGATCAATGCGATGGCTGCGTTTAAGCTACTACGACAAGGATGTGTCGGGTACCTTTGCTACTTGGATTCACCTGCGAAGGATGGACCTGAGGTTCTTGATATTCCTGTAGTTAGGGAGTTTTCAGATGTCTTTCCAGAAGAAATTCATGGATTACCCCCGAACCGTGACGTAGAGTTTTCAATTGATCTTGAGCCTGGTACGGCGCCGATTTCCAAATCCCCGTATCGGATGGCTCCAGCTGAGATGCAAGAATTGAAGAATCAACTTGAAGATCTTCTTGACAAAGGTTATGTCAGGCCGAGTGCATCGCCGTGGGGTGCTCCGGTATTGTTCGTCAAAAAGAAGGACGGATCGTTTCGACTTTGTATCGACTACCGAGAGTTGAACAAGGTGACGATCAAGAACAAGTATCCTTTGCCTAGGATTGATGACTTGTTGGACTAGTTGCAGGGAGCAAAGGTTTCCTCCAAGATCGACTTGAGATCTGGATATCACCAGCTCAGGATTCGTGAGCAGGACATTCCTAGAACTGTGTTTAGGACCAGATATGGTCATTACGAGTTCGTAGTGATGCATTTTGGGCTTACAAATGCTCCAACTGTCTTTATGGATTTGATGAACCGATGTTTTCACCAGTACTTGGATAAGTTCGTGGTGGTCTTCATCGACGACATTCTGATCTATTCTCCGAATGAAGAAGTCCACGAGGAACATCTGTAACACCCCGGGCCAGAGATGCTACAGTGCCATAGCCCCGAAGGACTATAAGGCGATTTCTTTCAAGAAAAGAAATCCAAAACTCTTCCAAATTCACAAAAGTCATCAATATTAAAATCCCTGCTCAAGATTTACAACAACACTAAAACTTGTCAACCAGTTTAATACATCAATTTATATCCAAAACAACGGAAGCGAATACAACATTTTCAAATCTGATGCAAAACTAAATCTTTCACTGTGAAGACACATCTGTGATCCAGAACCCGCTTGTTGCTGCAAACCTGCAAAACCTGATTGACTGGGGGACCCGATACCCTAGCCAACCGCGGCACGTAAACCGAAGTTGGTCAGTCTTACGAAAGACTGGCAAAACTCCTCAAGCCAAAACAGTTCAAAACACATACATATATCACCAATCAACTCACAACAACGACAACACGCCACACAATATATATACATATATATAATATCATAACTATACTTAATCATATCAACCAACCAATACCAACCACACGTCAAAACATATACACACACTATCACATACCATTCATTACTCATCCTTATCCAACTCTTCACTGTACTAACCTCAATCAATCCATCCTCAAACTCATCACAAGCATAAACGAATAAAACGATCCAGTCCAACTTCACTGACACGTCCAATCCATCCTTCTCTCTATTACTAATACCTCAATCAACAACTCTATGCACATACACATCTCTTACTACTGACTTACAACCAAAGCTAACCAATTATACTGAACTCACTACTGCACTAACACATCCAATTAACCTTCACAATAACAAACACATAAGCATCAACGAGACAATGAACACATAATACCAACATAACAAAACAACGATCCAGGCCAGCCACCCTTCCGGTGCCGCCTGTTCGTTAACATAGACTGTAACTCATACATTCAAACTCAACCCATGTTGGCCCACACCCTCAAGATGGGAAACCAACCTGCACACCCACCAACATAAATCCACATCACCATTTTCTACAATAGCTAATATATAACAACAAGTCAAACTAGCCAGCAATCAATATCCAACATAAAACCAATAACCAAAACACACAATCAATATTCGCCAACACAACCACTTAATCAAGCGCACAGTCAATATCATCACAAAATCACTTACTCAGGTACACAACCAACATTCAACACAAAATCACTTAATCAGTTCGCAACCAACATTCAACACATAATAGATATCACAACAATCAACCAATTGTAATCAAGCAATAATATAACTCAACACTGAAACACAAACAACTCCAACACATCTCCAATCCAATCTCCAATTCAACCTCCAATCCATTCCAACCCTTGGCCCTTAATGACGTAGGCGTATACCTTGTATACCCTGCGCGGTTTGGTGAGTATATCATCACCTGGCCCTTCGACCTCCAATTCAATTTCAACCCTTGGCCCTTAACGACGTAGGCGTAAACCCTACGCGGTTTGGTGGAATCCATTCCTACCTTCGACCCTTAACGACGTAGGCGTATACCTTGTATATCCTACACGGTTTGGTGAAACCCCTTTCAAATCCTTGGCCCTTAACGACGTAGGCGTATACCTTGTATACCCTGCGCGGTTTGGTGAAATCCATTCCAACCCTTGGCCCATCGACCTCCAATCAACAACAATCCAACCACCACACCGACAACCAATCAATTAATACACACGACCTCTATTAACACATTTTCACACACACATATATATATATATATATATATATATATTCAACCAAGAAACTTTAAAATCAATAATCCAATCAATCCACGACAATCAATCCACAACAATCAATCCATAACAATCAATCCGCCACAATCAAACAACAACAATCAATCCACATCAGTCAATCCCAGCATACACACATTCACACACAAACATTCACACACAAACGCACAATCCCAGCATACAACTGCCAACACGCACACAATTTAACACACAACCGCCAACACACACAGGTGTCGACATACACAACCCAACACACACACACAAGTGTCAACATACACTATCAACAACAATCAATCACATTTAGTCACAATTGACTACCGCGTCAACATTTATTCAACACGATACGAGACAAAATACTAACACACGCACACACACCCATTTTCAACCAAGTATCTATATAGTCAATTAATCCAATTTAAATCGCTCAAGCAATGATAAAATTAATTATGAAACACTAGGCATAAATCAATTTATAAAAATTATATAAAGTTAGCAAGAATCCTCTTGCCTCAAGTCGAACCACAACGACCCCAGAGATCTCCAATCAACCCGAATGAACATGCGAAATCAATCCGAGCAAAACCCTGGCGTTAATTAACTCATACCAATCCACAACCAACAAACTCCAAATTCCAAACCCTAAAATCAAATCCTTAAAAATTCCAATCAAGCAAACCCCACACAATTCAACCAAAGCTCAAATTCAACAATACGGTCACACACTTTCCTCTTCCACTGTCCACGAAGAACAATTCAACATCAATTCGAACAACACAACATCAATTTGAAATTAACCCATAAGCTTACCTTGTCGACAATCAACGGTAGTCACCGAGAAGGCTTCTCGACGCCGGAACTCAGCAGCCACACCAGCGCAACACAGCGGACAGCAGCACAACCGCAACAACACGCAGCAGAACACCAACAGCGGCTCCGACCTAAAAAAAAATTGTTCTCCCTGCTCAGGACTCCAAATGCAATGATTCCAACTCGAGGAGTTAGATCTACGAGTCTAGTTTACCTCCTCAAAATTTCAGACCAAAATAATGAGTGAGCAAACAGTTATTACCATTCTCCTGAGACGTCGCAGACGGGGCAACAGCACAACAGTGGACAGCAGCGGGTCCGGATCTGTGCAGCAGCTCATCGCGGTTCAAGAGAGGTTCGGCTCGCCTCTTCGGTGGCTCGACTCAGCAGCTCCACTGTGGCTTCACGCACCGGTGAACCAGCATAGCCACAAACCCTTGATCCGAAGGAACTTTGATATTATTTGTCCCAAGTTTTATTGGGAAAAATGAAATAATGTTTTGGCTTTGATATTATTCATATAATGGTATGTATAATATGACGTTGGTTAGATGTAAACCATGCATGATCATTTGATCATGGGATAAGTAACTTATATCAATGGATTTGTTATGTAAATATTTCCATGATTTCTCATGATTATTTAATGAGAAATGATAGGTGTAAACCTGTATTTTGATACATTATATATGAGAGTATATTGTATGATCATATAAGGCCAAATTGACAAAAGAATTTCGGATGATTGTCCATTGATAGGGAACTGTGTCCAACGTGGCGACGTCTCCCTAAATGGACGATGATAAGACTTTGGTAATTGCATTAGGATGCAAGAGTGACTCCATTAGAGTCATGTGGTTCAAGAAAAAGGACATTTACATAAAGTTAATGAATCTATGATCATAGGAACTAAAGCATGATCATGTATTCACCATTTATTTGGGTGAATGAAAGGTGTTATAGCCTTTGTATATATAAAATAAACTTATGGCATATGATATCTTAATTATCCTAGATTTGAGGATGATGGAGGATTTTCCTATAAAGAAATTCAGACATTGGAAGGGGGTTCCCTTGAACGGATCCAGTCCTTGGTGGGAAACGGTAGTTCCACTGAGGGGAACTATGTATTGAAAGGATCTTTATTCATTAAAGTATTGTTTGCTACATAATACTGGTCATGTATTGATGGTTACATCATGAATCTTTTGAAGTATTGCTTTGTTGCTAAAACTTGTCCTTTAAGAGTTCTATTCTTGGGAACTTGTGTTCATTAAAGGGTGTTGTACTACGTACATATGTTTGTACATATGATAATTTATGGTATCTTATAACCATATGATTTATGACCAAAGCTATGATCACTGATTGATCATGAGGATTCATGGTTAAGAGTGCAAGAGTCTGAAGAAACTTAACCAAAGCTTTTAGATATTGAGACCTAGATGATAAACTTCACTAGGGTTGGATTTCATTAATAACACAAATTCTGGGATGAATGTTGTATGGATGATTTCCAAGGCATTTTCATGCTGGAGAATGAGGAAAGTTCCTTGGAAAGAACTGATTCCATTCAAGGCTAAGTTCCCTACCAGGGAATAAGTTTTGAAGGGAACTGCTCTTGTGAGTCTACTATGCCTCGTGTATAGATTACTCATGGTTAAATCTAGATTACTTATTTCATCCTTACGCCTTTAGTTACTGTTCACCTAAGTCATAGTCGTTACTATTACTAAAGAGTGCGTGTTTGGTTTAGTCGTAAAACCGCTTGGTCATCCCCGAGGATAGGGTGGTCCCGGTCGATGGTCCTACGCCAACTGTAACAATAACTCATATGATTAAGATTAACAGTTCCTAAAACGTATTAGATCATGGCTCTACAATTCAGGTGTATTCTATCTAGAGGTTCTAGTTCTACTAGCACCCTTGTTGTACATAGCACTGAAAATCTTTATGAAAATAATATCTCAGATTGGTCCATACCACAATAGAGTATAGAATTCATTTATAGAATAGGACTCCTTGCCTTTAAAACAGCCCTTAGTGTTAAAAGTCATGAAGAGACCCTTAGTCTAGACAAAGAACAACAGACTCTGCAATTACTTTCATCCTTATCTGTAGGATCGTGATTGTTAGATAAAAGCTTAAGGAACTCAGAATAACGATTCTTAGTTCCTTTCGCAGCGGAAGATAAACAATCAAACAAATGACAAGTTCCTTATAGTGGAAACCTTTGATTGCCAACTAGCAATCCAGGATAAAAACCACTACCTTTCTTTCGAAAGGATTTCAAAGTCTACTTCTTGATTTCTTATCTCTTTTGGTTACAGCTTATCCTAGGAACGAACACACAGTTCCTTTACCTTACACACAGTTAGACAATCCTAGATAACTTAACACAATCAATAATCAATCCAAGAAACAGACTTTCGCACCTAGGAACTATCACTTACAGTCACAGGAACTTAGCACTCAGCTCTTCTTCCTTGACTGGTTCCTCTTGATCTCGGTTTGCTTTGATGATCTTTGTTTTGAGGTTCACACTAGATATTTGCTAATGAGTGTGAGTTCTTGTTTTGGTGCATGAAGATAACCCTTGGGTTAGTCTTCCTTTTATAGAGGATTCTTCGCAGCTCGATCCTCTCTTGGTTCCCACGGATTGAGCTTGCCCTAGGATTAGTGGTTCTCCTTGATCCACGTTGTTCTTGGCATGTGCAAACAACCTAGGCAGCTCAGAATCTCTCTTGGTTGGTCAACTACCTCAGACGAGCCTTGTGGTGTCGTTGTCAAAACGCTTTCGTTCGAGGTTGAGTAAGCTGGCCGCTTGGGAACCGTCTGTTGGACAGCGACGTCTTCATGTGCTGTCGCTTTCATCGTCTCTGTCCGAGGTAGAGGTTCTCTAGGCATCTTGTTCTTTAGCTCTTGGACCTTGGCAGACTTTTGGAAGCTTCGGACAAGTCGTTTTCGACACCTTTTGTCCGAGGTTGTGTGTCCCCAGATTTCTCGGGAATCGCAATGTCGCAAGCTCCATTTCTGGGCACACCTGGGTTCCTCTGGATTCCTTCAACTGTCTTGTTCCTTTGGGTCCCTTGTTCTGTTTGGCTTTCCTGCCTTAGGTAATTTCCTGTGGTTCCTTAAAACACATCTTTGAGATAAAACATTAGTATCATAATATTTGTCATCTTCAAAAGTAGAGAAACTGAGGAACGGAACTCTCAGGGGAACCTAAGTTCCAGAGTTCCGTTTCCTAACAATTTCCCCCTTTTTGATGATGACAAATGCAAGGAACCTGACAACATAATAGGACTTTGAATCTTATGAGATCATATTGAGATAACGGGATTTACAACATTACAGATTAGTGATAGAACATTCAATGGTTGCGAATTCCCCCTAAGCAAGTGAACAAGTTTATTTCAAATTCTCCCTTAGAAATAGAACTAGTTCAGAGTTCCTATTAATTCAGTAGTCTCCAAAGTTCAAGGTTCCTATCCTTTTCTTCCCCCTTTTGACATCATCAAAAAGATTAAGTACAAGTTAAGAACATGATATCCAAGTGAATATGCAATTGCATCAAGCCTAAAAAAAGTCATAATGAGAACGTTAAGGCAAAGACAAATTGATCATTGGAACGATTCCAAATATAGTCATTAAAGCTTCATTGATCATTGTTCAAAACACTTATACCACAACATAACAACTGACAACCGACAACACAAACAGTAAATAGCAAGGAAGACAACAAAATCAATCTTAAGAAAGACAACAAAAGGGATAGAAGAGGGGAGTAGGATCCTAAGGAAAACTACTAGCTCGCTGTGGCGTTGCAGCACTGGGAACCTAGAACAAGCGTTCCTATGGCGTAGTAGCGGCCTCCTCTTCTGCATCCTTGTCGTCGGTTCCTACATTTTGGCCCGCGGCCTGATGAGCACTGATTGCACCTTGCCAATCCTTCTGCAGAACTTCCACCAGACTCTCGACAGCAGAACTGATACGCCCCAACTCTCTTACTTGATCATGGATGGCGACCGTGTTGGCAGTCGAGCCTTCCAAGATGGCTTTTTCAATACGATCCAACGCAAGGAGGATCGTAGAGGAGTCTGAAGAGGGGGGTTGCTGAGGGTGAGAACTAGAACGGCCCTGGGAACTCGCCTTTTCCTTAGGCGGGATTTCTTCTATTTCAGCAGGGTTGGGTTGTTGTTCCTTAGATTTCAGCTTCCGAACTGTGTGCATGGTAAGACATTTGCTGTAGGCAGTCTCGGGTGAGTCTTCTAGGTACTGATTGAGGTTGGAGAGTAGCTTCTTGATGATGTGAGGGAAGGGTAAAGCATGGGAGTCATGGGATGCATAGAATTGCATGTGAGCCAGCACAATACGAGAAAGATCCAACTGAACACCGGAGAGCACCTTGTCCATGTAGACGGTGTCGGTGATGAGGACTTCGTTCCTGTGCTCTTACCTTGGAACCAAGTTACGAGTGATCCAGAAATGCAGTAGCCGGTTTGCGATGGAGAGATCCTTCATCTCCAAATATGAGGGGGATGCGCCATCATAAATTTTCTTCACTATTGCTCCTTTGGACTTGAACCATTTTCCTTTAGGCCATCCCTTCTTCTGAGGCAGAATGCCAAACCCAGACCTTGGCTCGAGCCTTAGAGCAGACGCGATCAAGTTGGCAGACAAGGGATAGCTGGTTCCCTTCCAGATAAGAATGGCGTCGTGACAGGGAGAGTTCTCCTTCTGGGGTACAAACTCCATAGATTGGTAAAACATCCGGACAACCTCGTCGGAAGCAGAGAAAGGCTCGCACATTATCTCGTCCCACCCTTGGAACTGCAATAGAGAGTGGAACTCATCCAAAGCTTTTCCATAGAGTTTCTCATCCTCTTCTTCTAACTCCTGGGTCCAGAATTCTCTGCCGATAATGAGAGGTTTTAGGATCTTCCTTTTGGAGAAGGAAGAGGAGGCATAGAGGGTGGTGGTTTTGGCCTTTTTTGTGGATTTGGTTTCATAGGGAACAATGGCTTGGGAGCTTCTCTTCCTCTGTTGCATTCTTGTGGCGACAGAGGGGCCTGGGTTGGAAGTTTTGGATTTGTGGCTGATCGGGGAAGGCTCGGGGCTAAGGATCTCTCGAAGGGATTTATCCGGAGAGGAATCATGCGATCCGCCTTCAGAAACTGATTTTGTGACTGATTCTGAAGCCAAAGTGATGGCTTGCTCCTCTTCTTTGGGCATGGTTGGTTCCTCTTCCACCTTTTCCTTATCCTTTGGTGGTTTCTCAAGCTTCTCTTCTGGTTTCTCTGCAGGTTTCGCCACGGGGTTTTCTTTGGGGAGGGATTTTGGAGAAGTGGAGGCAGAAACAGGCTTGGAGGAGGAGGCTTTAGCCTTCTTTTCGCGAAATGATTGAAGAAAAGCAGCCTCCTCTTCATCCATAACAACGATTGGGTTAGTGTTGGCCATTTGAGAGGAACTAAGAGGATTGCTGTGTGAAGAGAAAGAGAGGTAGAAGATCAGAGAGATGGAGAGCTTGTGTGATCAACTCAGAGCAACTGAGAACCTCTTTAAGGGCGTTGAAGATCTGGGATGGCCAAGAGCTGAGGTGACCGTTGAAGCAAATCCAGCCGTTGAGAAGATCAAGGCAAATCCGAAGCATTGAAGAAAGTTGCAGCTTTTCAGAACGGCTAACTTAAATTCAAAATTTGACCCTTCAGAAAAGAGGGAGGTCTGCCACTGATGAGACATGCCTTATCCCTGCCAATATGCCATAAATAGCGTCTGGGAGACCCAAGCGAGCCGTTGGTGACGCTACGTTCTGGTTCCTTTCTGGCGACATTTTCAGCGAGCTAGAGGAATGTATGGGAACCTTTGGTGTGGGTTAAAACAAAGGAACCAAAAACAGTACGTTCTCATACTAGGAATCAGGGTAGGCTATTTATCGCATTGCACAATAATTCTCAGAGAGGGTTTAGAGATGGATCATAGAGAATTAAATTGAGCAATGAGGCAAGGGTAGGTCTTAGTACACAATCATCATTTTAGCTTGTAATGTTGGGTTTAGAAATATGATCAGATTGTGACTTTTTGGGCCATCAAAGAAATTTGAACAATGAGGAGTTGAAGAATAATGAGGATCAAAAGGAAACGAACCAGAAAAATTTATCTAAGCCTTTATAAGAAACCATTATGACAAGAAGGGTTTGTAGCAAAAGATATAACACAAGGACATCAAAATTCAACAAGTAAAATAAATCGTAAATTAGTCAATCAGGGGAACTGGAAAGAATTCTTGAACTAAGGACACTACTGAGTAATAGGAATCATTCCTAGTTCCAATCTAAGGTTTTCGAAAGGAACTCGATTCAATGCCTTGGTGAATATATCTGCAACCTGATCTTCAGTTCTACAAAATTTCATAATGATGTTTCCCTTCTCGACATGATCCCTAAGAAAATGATGTCTAATGTCAATATGCTTGGTCCTAGTATGATGCACAGGATTCAAAGAAATGTTTATGGAACTAGTGTTATCACAAAGAATAGTGAGAGGGCCATAAGACATACCAAAGTCCGCGAGTTGTTGCTTTAGCCAGAGAAGTTGGGAACAATAAGAGGCAGCCGCAATGTACTCGGATTCTGTGGTGGAGAGAGAGACTGAAACTTGTTTCTTTGATCCCCATGAAACAAGGCAAGGGCCTAGGACCTGTGCCATTCCAGAAGTGCTCTTCCTATCCACCAAGTATCCGGCATAATCAGCATCAGTGAAACCCATGAGCTCAAAGGGACATTCTTTGGGGTGCCAAATGAAGAGATCGTCAGTTCCTTTGAGGTATCGAAGTATTCTCTTCACAGCGGCCAAGTGGGTTTCTCTTGGACAAGATTGGAACCTAGCACACAAGCCAACAACAAAGACAATGTCTGGTCGACTAGCGGTTAGGTACATGAGTGAGCCAATCATACCTCTATAGAGCTTCTCCTCCACTAGAGGACTCGAGTGGTCCTTATCTAGATGGGCAATGGTGGATATGGGAGTGGAGAGAGGCTTGCATGAATCCATTTTGAACTTCTTCAGTAGTTCCCTGACATACTTCTGTTGGTGGATTTGAATACCATCTTCCTTTTGAGTGATTTGTAATCCGAGGAAGAATGTGAGTTCCCCAATTAAACTCATTTCAAATTCACTGCTCATCAAGTCTTTGAACTTGTCTACAAGGGACAGGTTAGTGGAACCAAAAATGATATCATCAACATAGATTTGAACCACTAAGATGTTACCTTCTTCTTCTAGGATGAAGAGAGTCTTATCAATAACTCCACGCCTGTAGCCATTTGAGAGTAGGAACTGGGCAAGACGATCATACCAAGCTCTGGGCGCTTGCTTGAGGCCATAGAGTGCCTTGTCTAGAAAGTAGACATGATCTGGATGATCGTCGTCTTCGAAACCAGGAGGTTGCTTGACATAGACTTCTTCTTGAAGAATTCCATTGAGGAAGGCTATCTTTACATCCATTTGGAACAACTTGAACCCTTTGTGAGATGCGAAGGCAATCAACAATCTTATCGCTTCGATCCTTGCCACTGGAGCATAGGTTTCATCATAGTCAATTCCTTCTTGTTGATTATATCCTTGAGCCATAAGTCTTGCTTTGTTCCTTATCACAGTTCCTGTATCATCTAGCTTGTTTCTGAAAACCCATCTGGTTCCTATGATGTGCTTATCCTTGGGGCGAGGAACCAGATGCCATACTTTGTTCCTTTGAAATTGATGAAGCTCTTCTTGCATGGCTTGGATCCAGTCCGCATCCTTCAGTGCCTCACCTATGTTCTTTGGTTCCATAATAGACAAAAAGGCATTAAAGGCAAAGAAAGTTATATGTTCGTACCTGACTGGAGGCTTGACGACTCTTCTTTCTCTGTTGGAAGCCAAAGTATTTGTTGTGGAGACATTCTGAGTTGAGCATTCAGCTTCCTGGTTGGGGTCACCTTCTCCATTGAAGAACATGTGGGAAGATGAATCATTGAGGTCTCCACAGATGTTGTCGTCATGCTCATGGTTCCCAGAAATGGATTGTTGTTCATTATCCATTGGAACTGGTGGAGAAGCCATTGGAGGGTTCCGTTCAGTAGGGTAGGAACTGGGAGGAGTGACATCTTCATCTGGATCTTCATGAGATAACTTGGGAAATGGGTCTTCGAAGGAACTGGTGGTGTTCTGCATAATCTTTCCAAGTGATTTTTCATTAAAAATAACATGAATACTTTCTTCTACCTTTTTGGTCCTTTTGTTGAGGACCTTGTATGCCTTGCTGCCTGAGGCATATCCAATGAAGATTCCTTCATCACTTCTTGGGTCGAACTTGCCAAGATTGTTCTTCCCATTGTTGTGCACAAAGCACTTGCATCCGAACACCCTTAGATGAGAAATGTTGAGAACTCTTCCTCTTAGGAGTTCATAGGGTGTCTTCTCTGTGATAGGGCGAAGCATGGCTCTATTGATGATGTAGCATGCTGTGTTAATCGCCTCAGCCCAAAAGGATTAGGAGAGTCCACTTGAGATCAACATAGTTCGAGCCATGTCTTCTAAGGTCCTATTCTTTCTCTCCACTACTCCATTCTGTTGAGGAGTGTATGGTGCAGAGAAGTTGTGATCAATGCCATGCTCACTGCAAAAGGTTAGAAATTCTCCATTTTCGAATTCGGTACCATGGTCAGACCGAATAACATTAAGTGAACAATCAAGGGATTTTTCTAACAAGGGAACCAGGTCTTTAAAGCGATCAATGACTTCACTTTTAGATTTAATGAAAATGGTCCAAGTAAAGCGAGAGAATTCATCGACAATAACAAAAATATACATGTTCCCTCCTAGGCTTTGAACTCTCATGGGTCCACAAAGATCCATGTGGATGAGCTCAAGAGGCCTTGAGGTGCTTACCATGTTTTTGGATTTGAAGGAACTACGAGCCTGTTTTCCTTTTACACAGTCAGAGCATGATTCCTTAGATGTGCCACTCAGCTTTGGCAATCCTCTGACTAGTTCCTTTGAGTGTAGCTTTTGAATCAGCTTAGGGCTAGCATGACCGAGGCGTTGGTGCCACAACTCAGCTTGGTCATTCACGGTTGAGAGACACAGTTTCTCCTTGGGAACAAAGGATGGATCAATTATGTAGACATTGTTGAATCTTTTCCCTTTTAGGATGATTTGTCCCGAGGAGTCAACGACTGAACATTCGTTTGATCTGAATCTAACTTCATTGTCTCCTTGATCACACAGCTGTGACACACTTATTAGGTCAAAACCAAGATTATCAACAAGGTGAACTTTGTTTACCTGAATGTGATCGTTGAGTTTCACAGTTCCTATTCCACAGATTTTCCCTTTGCTTTTGTCTCCAAAGGATATGTTCCCTCCTTGGAGAAGTTGAAGAGAGGTCATTTGATTTCTTCTTCCGGTCATATGGTATGAGCAACCACTGTCAATGTACCATAGTTGGGGTTGCCTCTCTTCTTTCTGCACACAAGGGAACTAAGATTTCTGAACCCAGCGAAACTTGGCTTTACTGGGGGGATTAGCATTCCGAGTCTGTGAATAACCAGGGAACTGGTTCCTTTCATGGTAATGAGTACTTTTGTCCTTTTCAAAGTTCCTTTTCTTAGCACAATCAGTGTTGTAATGACCATTCTTACCACACTAGGTACACAAACGACTGTAAACAACATGTCCATATTTTTCTTTTCCTAGCCTAAAAGGTTTTTCAGTTTTCCTTTTGTTAAAATCAACATTGTTTCTAACCTTGCTATGGGCCATGTCAATATATTTTTTGTGAGCAAAGGAATTGGTGAACCATTGGTTTTCAGGAACCATCTTTTCTTTTCCCTTTGGTTCCTTCTTAGGACTTTGAGAACCTTCATTGAGACGTTTGGCAACCTCAGCCTTGTTCTCAAGGACCATGATCTTCTCTGATAGGAATTGATTCCTATCATGAGAAGTGGCCAGAGCAATACTGAGGTTCTCATTCATCTCAACAAGTTCTCGCCTAGCCTTTTCTTCTTCAGCATCATTGTTCCCTTTATTATTGACATATCCTATTCCATGTCGTTGTCTCACAAAAACAGAGTGATTTATCATTTTTTCATTAATGGAATTAGTGAAAATGTCTAACCTATCCATTATGGATTGAAGCATGTCATTTCCAGGTGGATTAGCATGCAAGGGAACTTTGACAGAATCTATGCTAGTTTCATCACAAGATTTGCAAGTTTTAAGGTGACTAGCATGCACATTCCTAATATCAATGAGTTTGGAGTGAGTTTCAGCTAGGTCTTTCTCAGTTTCATCAAGTTTCTTACTCCAAACAGAATTCTCAACAGTCAAGCAAACAATTTCATCTTCACAATCATCTAGTTTCTATTGAAGGGAACTGGTTTCCTTTCCTAGTTTTTTTATGATCTTAAGAAGTTGTTTCTTATCACAATCAACTAGGGATTATAAGAGATCGTCAGAAGTTACCTCAAGGTCTTCTGAGTTGCTTGAGTCTCCTTTTGCCATGAGACATTTTCCTCCATAGAAGCCACTGAGATCTAGTTCCTCATCTGAGTCTTCTCCCCATGAGGCTACGAGAGCCTTCTTTCTTTGAGGTCTTTCCTCTTTCTTGGACTCTTCTTTGTTGGGACAGTTCTTAGCGTAGTGTCCCTTCTCCTTGCACTCGTAACAGGAAACTTCCTTGAGATCTCTTCTTGGTCCATTGTGAGAGGAACTGCCCTTTTGGAACCTTCCCTTCACAAAGAATTTTTTGATTTTCTTTGTGAAGAGGGATGTTAGTTCGTCCTCCTCTTCTTCAAGATCTGAGTTCTCTTCCTCCATCTCGAGCCTAGAGAAGGCTTTGGAGATCTTGAGGGCAATTCCTTTCTCCAGTTTCTTGTCGGTATTGGCTTTGGTGTGCTCTCCTTCTTCAACCTCCAGTTTCCTTATGATTTGTGTCAAGGGAAGGGATTGGATGCCTGGAGTGTTCTTCATGATTCCATTCAGAAGGGTGAATTTGGAGTTGAGTCCATTGATGGCCACTAGGGACTTGGAGACTTCATCAAGATCGACTCCCACCGCTGTCAACTTTCCAATCAATCTGTTGAAGCGGGAGTAGTACTCTGAGATGGTCTCAGTTTCCATCATTTTAAAGGTGTGGTATTCTCCTTCCAAAGCAAACTTTCTGCTTTGCTTTAGTTCCTCACTTCCTTCATGCATCTCCTTGAGAGCTTTCCATATTTCCTTCGCCGTCTTGATGCCTATGACCTTGTCCATGTCTTCTCTGTCCAATCCATTGAGGATGAACTGCCTGGCCTTGGCATTCTTCTCCATGATGACATAGTGTTCTGGTTTCCAATCTTCTTCCTTCATGGTAAGATCGACGTGGCCATCTCCATTTTCGACTATCCTCCAGCATTGATAGTCGTTGGTCTTGATGTGGCTTTCCATGCACTTTTCCCACCATGTTATTCTCCTTTCTTTCGGAGATGTGGCTTGTTGGTGGAGATTCCGAGCTCAAACTTGCTTGGTTGAGACATGATCTGCAAACTTAACAAAGATCTAGAGCGTTTCCTGCTCTGATACCAATTGTAGGATTGTGATTGTTAGATAAAAGCTTAAGGAACTCAGAATAACGATTCTTAGTTCCTTTCGCAGCGGAAGATAAACAATCAAACAAATGACAAGTTCCTTATAGTGGAAACCTTTGATTGCCAACTAGCAATCCAGGATAAAAACCACTACCTTTCTTTCGAAAGGATTTCAAAGTCTACTTCTTGATTTTTTATCTCTTTTGGTTACAGCTTATCCTAGGAACGAACACACAGTTCCTTTGCCTTACACACAGTTAGACAATCCTAGATAACTTAACACAATCAATAATCAATCCAAGAAATAGACTTTCGCACCTAGGAACTATCACTTACAGTCACAGGAACTTAGCACTCAGCTCTTCTTCCTTGACTGGTTCCTCTTGATCTTGGTTTGCTTTGATGATCTTTGTTTTGAGGTTCACACTAGATATTTGCTAATGAGTGTGAGTTCTTGTTTTGGTGCATGAAGATAACCCTTGGGTAAGTCTTCCTTTTATAGAGGATTCTTCACAGCTCGATCCTCTCTTGGTTCTCACGGATTGAGCTTGCCCTAGGATTAGTGGTTCTCCTTGATCCACGTTGTTCTTGGCATGTGCAAACAACCTAGGCAGCTCAGAATCTCTCTTGGTTGGTCAACTACCTCAGACGAGCCTTGTGGTGTCGTTGTCAAAATGCTTTCGTCCGAGGTTGAGTAAGCTGGACGCTTGGGAACCGTCTGTTGGACAACGATGTCTTCATGTGTTGTCGCTTTCATCGTCTCTGTCCGAGGTAGAGGTTCTCTAGGCATCTTGTTCTTTAGCTCTTGGACCTTGGCAGACTTTTGGAAGCTTCGGACAAGTCATTTTCGACACCTTTTGTCCGAGGTTGTGTGTCCCCAGATTTCTCGGGAATCGCAATGTTGCAAGCTCCATTTCTGGGCACACCTGGGTTCCTCTGGATTCCTTCAGCTGTCTTGTTCCTTTGGTTCCCTTGTTCTGTTTGGCTTTCCTGCCTTAGGTAATTTCCTGTGGTTCCTTAAAACACATCTTTGAGATAAAACATTAGTATCATAATATTTGTCATCTTCAAAAGTAGAGAAACTGAGGAACGGAACTCTCAGGGGAACCTAAGTTCCAGAGTTCCGTTTCCTAACATTATCGCTTAAAAAATACTTAGACAAGAATTACAGGTATATCCATATAGGATTAATACAAGTTGCCCTAAAACCCTTAGCCAGACAAGGAATAGACACTCCAGTATTCATGGCTTTAAGAGATGATAGATTAAAATCTTATAAAGACTCCATAATTGCTGTCATTCAAACTAATATTTGTAATGGCCCTATTTTCTTTAATTGCTCTCCTAATTTTAATGTTGATATGACAAATCCTAGAATTTGTTAGACTCTTACCCTTGATATTAAACTCCTTAATAATAGCTTCAAACAATTTTCCAAAAACTTTGCCATAATCTACAGAATCCATTATAAACTCTTAAGTTCTCTCGTAGACCCTAGATGTCTTGTACCTCCTGTTCCTAGAGGAGAAACTACTCTTTTACAACTAGACGCAGAAAAATCTATGACCTTTACTCCTAAATTAATAAAATGGGAAGATATTACTATACCTAAGACTCTTGAACTTAGACATGATCGTCCTCCAAGTAATATTGAAAGAACAAAGATTTCTCAAATAGAAGAAAGTCAAGATGGTAGAGTACTCTTAAGATTTAACTCCAGCAGATCCTTTCCTTCTATGCCTAGAATCCCTAACACTTTCCCAGCCAGAACTTCTTTTTCAGACTCCTTTTACACAACTAGAGACCATTCAGTTAGAGTAGAATTTAGAAATCCTATTCCTAATCCAATTAACGAACAAAATAGAGAACAATCTCCTCCCTCTTCACCTACTCAGAGTGATATGGGTAGATATTCCTCTATAAATTTTATCTCTAAAACAGAATTTACTCTAGACAAAGATTACCTAAGAAGAGACTTTGAATCTAAAAAGAATAAAATTAAGAAAACATGGTTCATGGAAATAGAAAAGGAAAACAGAGATAAAATAAGAGAATTATGGTATTCTGATATGGAAAAACTTAGAGCCAACATTCCATTCTTTATATGGTTCCCTAATTACCTTAAAAAACAAGGTATACAGAACCCTTTTGATAAAAAAAACTATAGACGTCCAAACTAGATTAACTAAAACTTGGAGCCTCTTATTCTCAGGAACTACTCAAAGTATTCATCCACCTTTACAAGGAATAAAGATTAAAACAATAGACGGAGAAGTCTCTGCAGAACCTTTTAAAAGTGTTAGAGTAACAACTTCTGAAAATAGTACAACCACAATAAAAGATGTTAAGAAAATACATCAACAATATAATTATTCCAACCAGATCCTTCACACAATAGCTGAGCAAGTAGAATTAGTACATGATAAAATCAGCAAAAAAACACTCAAATTCCCTAGAGACATTTCTAGACCTCATTTCCAAATCTAGGGAATTCCAAAAGAAACTCTAAAAAATATTTCTTTAGCTCCTCCCCTTACTATCATTGAAAGAATTGACCAAAAATTTAAAAAAAAAACATAATTAATTGTGTCGATGAATGCAACAATAGTACAAATACCGACTCTAGCAGCCCTTCAGATGATTCGAAAAGTGAAGAAGCCTCATCTGATGAAAATGCGATAGAAACCTTACAAACTTGTTTCGAAGAAGATCCCCTTACCATTAATAAATTAAGAAGAAACCATGGTAGACCACAAGCACATAGAAAAATATTTAGAAATACGGACACTAGAAATTTCTACTCTAGGCCTACGCCTCCAGATCTTCAATATGAAGAAAGATCCAAGTTGAGGGCCACATACTATAATGGACAATCTCTCTATGAATGGAACATAGATGGTAAGTCTGAACATGAGATCCTTAATACCTTACAAGAAATGGGTATGGCTAATATAGCCTATAAAGCCACTAGAAAAGATCCCAAGACTTGTGTTACCCTTCTAGTTACCGGATTTACAGGACAGTTAAAGAGCTGGTGGGATAATGCTCTATCCTCCCTACAAAAAGAAGAAATCTTTGAATTTATAAATGATGAAGGACAGCCAGAACTAGTTCATCAACTAATATACACTATTAGTATGCATTTTATGGGTAACCCTAAAGAAGAGATCCAGGCCAATAGAGAAATACTTTCCAACCTTAGATGCAGAACCCTTAGTGATTATAGGTGGTATAAATATGTTTTCTATCCTATGTCTATAAAAGAGATGACTGCAATAAGGGTTATTGGAAAGAGCGTTTCGTCTCTAGCCTTCCTGCCCTGTTTGCTGAAAAAATAAATCAAAAGATAAAAGCTGAAATTCAAGCCGAAGAGATCCCATGGAAAGTCATGACCCATGGTCAACTAACAACCTTTATAAAAAAAAGAAGGACTAGCCCTTTGCTCCGAATAAAAAATTCAGGCCAAGTATGGTAGAGAAAAAGGATTTAGAAGAAAAGAACTAGGCAACTTATGTGAGGCCTTTGGCTTTACCAAAATAGAGCCCCCTTCTAATAATAAAAAGATTTATAAACACAAAAAATTTAGACCTAAAAACAAACATGAAAGATCCAACTACACTCCTAAAAAGAAATTTCAACCTAGAAAAACAGATAAAAAGATTATCTGTTATAAATGTGGTAAACCAGGCCACAAGGCAAACAATTGTAGTCTCAAACAAAAGATCAATGAAGTATGTCAAGACGACAGTAATCTGAAAAATAGATTAACAAAAATTCTCATAGAAGATTCCTCTGAAGATAACTATCCTCCTGATTCTTCAGATTCCAATAATTCCGGAACTACACAATTCTGCAATGTTATCACTAAAAGTGATGAAAAGAAGTCCTTTTTGAACTAATAGACAATCTTGAAGAACCACAAGTAAAACAAGTATATTTTATGAAACTCAAAGACTTAATATTCAAAGAACAAAAATCTCTTCCTGAAAAACCTTTTAGTATTTCTAAATTTATTAATAAAAGATCACCTACTAATATATTTTCCTCTATTACAACTAAAGATTTACAAGCCGAAGTTAATAAACTTAAGAAAGACATCGAAACCCTCAATAAGCAATTATTAGTAAATGAAACCAAAGACCTAGAACTCGAAACTAGAATAGCTCATCTAGAACTCTTAAATACTAATGAAGCTAGCTCTAGTACACAACACTCTGACAACGAATCTGTCTCTAAAGAAGAACCTTTTGTTTCAGTTATAAATAGAATTGAATTTCAAAAATGGTATGTAAACATCACCATAAAAATAAAAGACTTTACTCTCTCTACTGTTGCTCTTCTTGACAGTGGAGTTGATCTAACTGCATTTACGAGGGCTTAATCCCTTCAAAATTTTACCACATAAGTAATGAAAAGATTCACAATGCTAACGGAGGAAGAATGAGTCTTAGTTATAAAATCCCTAAAGCCTCCATTTGCAACGATGGATATTGTTTTAAGAACTCCTTTATAATGGTCAAAAATCTCACCCAAGAAGTCATTCTAGGAACACCCTTTTTAACACAAATATACCCTTTCAAAGTAGACAGAAAAGGTATACATACTCTAATAGTAGGCAACGAATTAAGCTTTAAATTCATTTCTCTTATAAAACAAAAAGACATTGCAGCACTACAAACCTCTTCTATAACCAGAACCATAAATCTAATAACAAATAAAAGGTCATTAGTGCATTCCCTCACTATAGAAACTACACATCTTAGGATAGAGGAAAAACTTCAAAACCCTAGCTTGCAAAAACAGATTCTTGATCTAGAAGAATTATTGAAAAAACGCGTTTGTTCATATTCCCCTACTGCCTTTTGGGAAAGAAAGAAACACCAAGTCTCACTTCCTTATGAAAAGGATTTCAAAGAAATAGACATTCCTACTAAAGCCATGCCTATACAAATGAATCAAGAACTCTACAATTTTGTAAAAAAGAAATTGACTCTCTTCTTTAAAAGAATCTCATACGACCCTCCAAGTCCCCTTGGAGTTGTGCAACCTTTTATGTTAACAACCAGGCTGAAAAAGATAGAAGAGTCCCTAGACTAGTTATTAACTATAAACCCTTAAACAAGGCTGTTCAATGGATTAGATATCCTATTCCTAACAAAAGAGACTTACTTAATAGGCTTTCTGACTCTAATATCTATTCAAAATTTGACATGAAGAATGG
The DNA here is from genome assembly GCA_027886185.1 of Rheum nobile. Taxonomy (NCBI): domain Eukaryota; kingdom Viridiplantae; phylum Streptophyta; class Magnoliopsida; order Caryophyllales; family Polygonaceae; genus Rheum; species Rheum nobile. Next base: position 6,997,921 of record WOAB01000531.1, on the reverse strand, counting down.
ATTTTGGCAAATCCAAATAGAAAACAAAGATAGATATAAAATAGCCTTCACAATCCCATTTGGACATTACGAGTGGAATGTAATGCCCTTTGGATTAAAAAATGCCCCTTCAGAATTTCAAAGAATCATGAATGACATTTTTAATCCTTACTCAAATTTTACAATAGTCTACATTGACGATGTTCTTGTCTTCTCTAAAAGCATCGAATAACACTTCAAACATCTTAACACTTTCTTACACATAATAGAAAAGAATGGTCTAGCAGTCTCTGCCTCGAAAATAAAATTATTCCAAACACAGATCAGGTTCTTAGGACACAACATTTATAATCAAACCAATAAACAGAAGTATTGAATTTACCAAAAAAATTTGCAAATGAAATAAAAGTTAAAAATCAACTACAAAGATTCATTGGATGTCTAAACTACATATCAGACTTCTTCCTTAACCTTAGACAAATCTGTGCTCCTCTATTTCAAAGACTCAAGAAAAATCCACCTGGTTGGACAACTGTTGAATTCCTTAGATTTTGATAGTAACAAACATTCAGCTAATCTGGTAATTAAGTGTTTTAGGAACAAAGACAGCTGTCACAAGGAACCATTGCAGCAAAGGATCGCAGAGGGAACAAAGCTCTGTCCATATGCTTTGTTACCTCTCAAGGAACATCAATGACGAACAAGACGAAGCTGCGAATGGAGTGAAGGGTTTCCAGCGTGAAGATTATGGAAACAATCTTGGAAGATCACGCGGTCAAGGAAAAGGATTTCGGCTGGAAGGATCTCGCCGAAGAGAAGATTTGGAGAGAGAATCCGAATGTGTTATCTTAGGAAATCTTTCCTAAGATAATATATTTGGAGAGAGAAGGATTCTATCTTTATCCGCTTATGTTATCTTAGGAAAATTCTTCCTTAGATAATATCGGCTGATAAGATAATATTCTTCAAATCATTTAAATATTTTCTTGTTACCAAGTTTAGAAAAGATTTCTATCTTGTTACGATTAGGGTTTAGTCGAGTTGTATTTATAGATGTGTGGATTCATTTCTATGTAAGCATCGACGACAAAGAACGAAGAGCATTAAACTGAGAAAAGAAAAAGGAGAGTGAAGCTGTGCGTGAGTCTTAGAGGGTTGAGTTCGTATTCATCATTGTAGGAGTGATCTTCGAATCTAGCTGGGTAGTCTAGGGTTTGGAGTCCATGCTACAAGTGTAATCGAACAAGCAATCAATAAGACGAGTAGACGCTTCAAAATCCTCTCAAGCGAGAAGCTTGAAGGTAGTGGTTTTTCTTTGATTAGCTAGTTGGCTAATTAGGGTTCCACTATACATCGTGAGCTCGTTTCTTATCTTTCTTGCTATATTATTCCGTTGTACCTTCTGTGGGAACAAAGCCTTTGTTCCCTCAGACGTAACTCTAACGATCCAACAATTGGTATCAGAGCCTGGTGCTCTAGATTGTGTTCGTTACAGACTTTGCAGGAAAGATGTCGTCAAGCAATGCTATTGGAGATTCATTCTGGAAGCCTCCGACTCTGAAGGCCAGAGAATATCACTGGTGGGTGGAACAAATCGAGTCCCATATTTGTTCCCTCGATGGACTGGTGGGTTGACTACACTGATGATGACTGGAAGAGGCTGGAAAAGAACAGAAGAGCCAAGAAGATCCTTCATATGGCCTTACTCCCCTCGGATCTCAAGAAAATCATGGGCTACAAGACCGCCAAGGAGATCTGGGATGCTCTAAAATGCCTTCATCATGGAAATAAAGATGCTAAGAAAAACAGGATTCTTTCCTTGATGAAAGAGTACGATCAGATCTCTCAGGGGAAGGATGAACATATTCAGGAATTCTACTCCAGATTCCAAGGGATAGTAGGCCATCTTGAGTTCCTTGATGAAGAAATGCCAGACTGAAAGCTCACTCATCATTTCATACAAGGCCTCAACTCTCAGTGGGATGCTATTGCCCTTGCTCTCTACTCTCAGACGGATGTTAAGACTCTCACTATGGAAGAGGTTGTTGCGAAGCTTGAAAGCAACGTGTCTGTTTACAATCACAAGATGAACAAGAAAGGAGAAGAGAATGCCAAAGGATTGCCCTGAAGGTGGAACGTGCCTTTGGCTTATCTCAAGTTGAAGATGAAGACGAGGATGGTGATAAAGATGTGGCTCTCATCACTAGAGCCATGAAGAAGATATGGTCTCGAAATAAAGGCACATCGAGTTCCTACGAAGGGAACAGAGACATGAAAGATGTTGTTTGTACCACTGTCAGAACAAAGAACATTTTGCCAAAAACTGCTTCAAGAGAAAGGCATGTATACCTCAGGTTCGCGAAGGGGAACAAGCAATGCTTGCTATATGGGGTGATTCCAACTCAGATGATGAAGAATCATCTTATTCACGGGACGTCTGTTTGATGAGCATAAATGACCACCATAAATCAGAAGGAGATCTTCAGGGATCTGAAGATGAAGCAAGGAAAGGTTCCTGATATCTTGATAGTGCCTGCTCAAGTCACATGACAGGGAACAAAAGGTGGTTCACCTCTCTTCAGCAAGCCTCCGGAGATTCAATAACCTTTGGAAACAAGAGTAAGGGAGAAGTGTGTGGTATCGGTAAGGTAAGGGTAAATAATCTCAAATTTGATCTCTTTAGTGTGGCTCAACTATGTCAAAATAAGAAAAATAGGGTAGTCTTTACTACTGATGATTGTTGTGTTGAGTGTATAAGCATAGGGAAAGTCCTACTCAAAGGTATCTGCGATAACAACGTGTACAAGGTTGATCATGCTTTCATCCCGGAGAAGGAACTATGTCTGTCTTCCATTGCTGAGATAACAGATCTGTGGCACAAACGGTTCGGACATGCCAGTCTTCAACTCCTGTCCAAACTTCATAGACAAGAACTGGTGAACGGTCTTCCCAAGATCGAAGCAATGAGAATTGGAGTTTGTGATGCGTGCACCAAAGGCAAACAAGTCAGGTCTTCCTTCAAGACAAAGAAGGAGGTAAGTACTACTCGACCACTAGAACTAATCCACATGGATCTTTGTGGGCCAATGCGCACAAAGAGCCGTGGAGGGAATACCTATGTCTTTGTTATTGTGGATGATTATTCCAAGTACACATGGACCCTCTTTCTGACATCTAAGGATGAAGTGTTCACTGAATTTGAATCCTGGCTCAAGTCGGTTGAAAGAAGCACAGGACAATCTCTGGGGTCCATCCGCACTGATCATGGGACAGAATTTGAGAACTCTCAGTTCCTATCCCTCTGCAGGAACAAAGGCATCAATCATAACTTCTCAGCACCAAGAACTCTGCAGCAAAACAGTGTTATGGAAAGGAAGAACCGAACTCTAGAAGACATGACGCGTACTCTCCTCATCTCAAGTGGTCTTCCTATGAGTTTCTAGGCTGAAGCTTTGAACGCTGCTTGCTATGTTCTGAACAGAGCAACCATTCGCCCTCTCTTGAACAAGACAGCCTATGAACTTCTAAGGGGAAGAAAGCCAAATGTGTCTCATCTGCGCACGTTTGGTTACAAGTGCTTCGTTCACAACAATGGGAAGGATTCTCTTGGAAAGTTTGATCCCAGAAGTGATGAAGGGACATTTGTAGGATATTCTCTTCACAGCAAAGCCTACAAAGTGTTCAACAAGAGAACTAGAAAGGTAGAGAAAAGCATTCATATAGTGTTCGATGAATCTTTTATGGCTGGTAACAATGCGCAGGAACAATCAGCAAGTGTTCCCTCAAACACTGGCTCAACTGGAGATGATTGCTTTCAGCTTATGGAAAACAGTGTCAGTGATGGGGACCAGTCAGATCAAGACACTCAAGATGATCCATCAACAACAAACGAAGGTGCTCAACCATCGGATTCTCCTCAGGTTCCTCAGGGGGAATAAAGCCCCAGTCCTGATTCTGTGGAATCCTTCGAAGAAAGTCCAGCTAATGAAGAAAGCAATGAAGAAGGTCATGATGCTATAGGAAATGGTGGTGAAAGCTCTAATACTGGTAACGACGATTCCGAGGAGTTTGACATCAACAATGTACAAACCAGAAACTACCAGCAGAAGTGGGCTCATCCCGTTCATCAAATCTTCACAGATTACAGAAAAGGAACTCCTCACAGCACTCGCTCTTCTCTATATAATTTTTGTACTTTCAATGCTTTTCTCTCTCTGCAAGAACCTAAAACTGTAGGAGAAGCATTGAAGGATCCCGACTGGATTAATGCCATGCAAGAAGAACTTCATCAGTTCGAAAGGAATAAGGTATGGCGGTTGGTTCCTCGACCAAGGAACAGGACAGTGATAGGAACAAAGTGGGTGTTCAGAAACAAGCTGGATGATCAAGGTCAGGTCATAAGGAACAAAGCAAGACTGGTAGTGAAAGGGTACAACCAGCAGGAAGGAATCGACTATGATGAGACATTTGCTCCAGTTGCCTGGTTAGAAGCCATAAGATTATTGATTGCTTACTCCTCTTTCCACGGCTTCAAACTGTAACAAATGGATGTCAAAACCGCCTTCTTGAATGGAGTTCTCAAAGAGGAGGTCTATGTGGAGCAAACACCTGGTTTTGAGGATGCCTCCCAACCTGACCATGTCTATGCTCTCGATAAAGCATTGTACGGTCTCAAACAAGCTCCAAGGGCCTGGTACGAAAGGCTCTCACAGTTCCTTCTGGCTCATGGATATGCTCGTGGAAAGGTCGACAAGACTCTGTTCCTTCTGAAGGAGGGCAAACACATTCTGGTTGTGCAAGTCTATATGGATGACATCATCTTTGGCTCTACAGATGATAAACTGGTTCAAAAATTCTCAAAGCTGATGGCCAGTGAATTCGAGATGAGCATGGTAGGGGAACTCAAGTTCTTCTTGGGTCTTCATGTCTCTCAAGGGAATGAGGGAACTAAAGTACATCAGCAGAAGTACCTCAGAGAATGTGTCAAGAAGTTCAGAATGTCTGATGCAAAGCCCTTCACTACTCCTATCTCCCCAAACAATCCAATGGGAAATGACGAACATGAACAAGGAGTTGATCCATCTCTCTATCGAGGAAACATAGGTTCGCTTCTCTATCTCACTGCAAGTAGACCTGATATTATGTATAGTGTGTGTCTCTGTGCTCGCTTTCAGGCTGATCCCAAACAAACACACTTGAAAGCAATAAAGAGGATTTTGAGATACCTGAAAGGAATAGATGATCTATGTCTGTGGTATCCAAAAGGTGGAAACTTGGATCTAGTTGGATACACAGACGCGGACTTCACAGGGAACAAAGTAGATAGAAAATCCACGTCCGGAATAGCTCAGTTCCTTGGGCCATGCTTGGTCTCTTGGGGATCAAAGAAGCAGAACTCAGTTGCCCTATCCACTGCAGAAGCTGAATACATAGCCGCCGCCGCTTGTTGCACTCAACTACTATGGCTCAAACAACAACTCAGCGACTATGGTATTCTTCTTGACTCTATTCCTATTCTCTATGACAATACTAGTGCCATAAATATCTCCAAGAATCCTATGCAACACTCACGTACCAAGCACATCGAGATAAGACATCACTTCTTACGTGACTGTGTGGAGAAAGGGTTGGTGACCATGGACTTCTGCGGCACCAAGGATCAGATCGCCGACATTTTCACCAAGGCACTAAACAGGGAACCTTCGAATAGTTCCGTATGGAACTAGGTATGATCTCTCTAAACTGACTGTCTATCCGTTATGTTCCCTCGATGATTGGCTAAATTACATGGTAAAGTGTGGAAGTTTAATCATCATGTCTTGATTCGTATTCATTCTCTTGAACATTAATTGAACTACATGCTTAGACTCATGCTACTACTTCACTTATGTGCAAACATTTCTGTATGATGATCTATACTATCATAATGATATATGAAACAATTTTCTTTCGGCCCAAAAGAGTCAACTTGATGCATTGATCCCTCACTACAAGCCCAAATGATTGTTGACTCTCTAGCTTACCTTAGCCATCATGCTTGATGCTTCCTATGAGCCCCTCTTAACATCCACATCTAGGAGCCTCTCATTCATGATTAAACACTGAATAAATTCTCGTATATTCTTGAGTGATGTTCTTTGTACCCTCTCTGGTAACGTTACCCCCGCATCACACTCTTCTAATTTCTTTGGGAAGTCGAGAAAACGAATCATCGCCTCTGTGGCTAGGGGCTGGTACTTGATCAGTATGGTGTGTATTGATAGCATGCAACTACTTTGGAAGTGTTATGAGCATTCAAGATTGAAGTATCGTTTGTAGCGGTTGAGATGTTTGTGGATTTGATGCATTTGGTAAGAATCTTCTACATGATGTATTTTTGGATGATATCTTATCAGTTGTGATTTTTTTTTTAAAAATTTAAAAAAAAAAAATAATTTTTTTTTTAAGGTGTAAACTCTGGGGAACAAAAGGAGGAACCAGATCAGAGGTAGGCACCAAGAAGGTCGTCTCACACTCGCCTACACTGGAGGAACAACAAAGATATCCTTTGAAGGGTATGCATACTCATCATATCTGAGGTACTCTTCAATTCTGGCTCCTGGTATCAGTGGCGCCTGATTCGTCTTTCTCTGCCTTCCAAACCCATCTCTTGTTCCCAGCACATCTATCTCCGTACTGCCTTGTTTTTCTTTTCTGTTTCACATGGTTGTCTTGATTGGCATATTCATCATTTGTGATATTTTTGCGTATCTTGTGCTGTCTTTGCATGTGGTCTATGTTTGTGTGTCTCAATGTAATGCAAAAGGGGCTGTTTGCTTATCTTGCTGTGTTCATTTTTCTCTATCTCTTTACTTATGTTTTTGATGATGCCAAAAGTGGGAAAATGACAGGTAGCTTTAGTTGAGGGGGAACTAACATGGTTTCATATGTTGCTAGACTGAGGGGGAACTATTATGCCTAAGTGTGGAAAACTTTCTCTTCACAACTGTCTTTATCTCATGTATATGTTTTATTGTCAAGGATGTTTGTCACCATCAAAAAGGGGGAATTTGTTGAATTCCTTAGGTTTTGATAGTAACAAACATTCAGCTAATCTGGTAATAAGTGTTTCAGGAACAAAGACAGCTGTCACAGGAAACCATTGCAGCAAATGATTGCAGAGGGAACAAAGCTCTATCCATATGCTTTGTTACCTCTCAAGGAACATCAATGACGAACAAGACGAAGCTGCGAATGGAGTGAAGGGTTTCCAGCGTGAAGATTATGGAAACAATCTTGGAAGATCACGCGGTCAAGGAAAGGGATTTCGGCTGGAAGGATCTCGCCGAAGAGAAGATTTGGAGAGAGAATCCGAATGTGTTATCTTAGAAAATCTTTCCTAAGATAATATATTTGGAGAGAGAAGGATTCTATCTTTATCCGCTTATGTTATCTTAGGAAAATTCTTCCTTAGATAATATCGGCTGATAAGATAATATTCTTCAAATCATTTAAATATTTTCTTGTTACCAAGTTTAGAAAAGATTTCTATCTTGTTACGATTAGGGTTTAGTCGAGTTGTATTTATAGATGTGTGGATTCATTTCTATGTAAGCATCGACGACAAAGAACGAAGAGCATTAAACTGAGAAAAGAAAAAGGAGAGTGAAGTTGTGTGTGAGTCTTAGAGGGTTGAGTTCGTATTCATCGTTGTAGGAGTGATCTTTGAATCTAGCTGGGTAGTCTAGGGTTTGGAGTCCATGCTACAAGTGTAATCGAACAAGAAATCAATAAGACGAGTAGACGCTTCAAAATCCTCTCAAGCGAGAAGCTTGAAGGTAGTGGTTTTTCTTTGATTAGCTAGTTGGCTAATTAGGGTTTCCACTATACATCGTGAGTTTGTTTCTTGTCTTTCTTGCTATATTATTCCGCTGCACCTTCTGTGGGAACAAAGCCTTTGTTCCCTCAGACGTAACTCTAACGATCCAACAACAACTGAGCACACCAAGGTAGTCCAGCTCCTTAAAGAAAAGGTCAAGTCCCTTCCTTGTGCTAGCATTCCACATCCCTCTTCTTTTATGATAGTAGAAACAGATGCGTTAGAATTAGGCTTTGGTGGCATTCTTAAACAAAGGCTACCAGATCAAACCAAAGAATCCCTTGTTAGGTATTACTCTGGTGTCTGGTCAGGACCACAAAAGAATTACAACACTGTTAAAAAGGAAGTTTTATCTATTGGTTCTGTATTTCTAAGTTTTAAGATGATTTATATAACAAAGAATTTCTTCTTCGAGTAGACTGTCAATCAGCTAAAGAAATTTTACAAAAGGATGTTCAAAATCTAGTCTCAAAACAGATTTTTGCCAGATGGCAAGCTATTGTTTTTGTATTCGATTTCAAAATAGAATTTATAAAAGGAAAAAACAATTCTTTACCCGATTTTCTTACTAATGAATTTTTACAGGGAAAAACTTAACTTCCCTACTATGAAGATGGTTTTTGACCTCAGAAAGAAGGCTTATTATAGATGGGGAGTTTATTGCATAAGAAAAAAGTTGAAACATTACAAGCAAAGTTCCAACCTTTGGGTGTGTAGAGAAGTATATTGTCATTCGGGAAAGGAGAATGCGCCTCATGCGCGGCGAAAGTGAGAGAGAGGAAAGAGTGTATGGCGACCTAGGTTTCCAGCTCCGGCTAGCGGCGGCCTTTGCTGCTCTTCAGTCAGTGCAATGGCGAAGAAGAAGACGATTGCGAAGGCTAAGGAGAAGAAAAGCTTTCGGGCTTCTCCAATTTCACCCCTCTGTTCCTTCCCCCATTGATGTTTCTGCTGAAACAATAAAAAATGTCAACAAGAGAATCATCAAAGATCTTGAGTGTAATGATTTCAGTGACAAGGAGATTGATATTGAGGAGGATAATACTGCTCAAGATAGTATTGTTGCTGATTCACTGGAGATTGAGGAGGTTGGGCCTGGCGGAGAGTCTGCTAAACCCCCAACTCCTTTGTGCACTATTGAAAAGAGCCAGAAAAACAATCAATGTGCCGCACCAACCCTTCCAGAAAGGGTAGCAGATAAAGCTTCCAATGATTACAGCTATGGCGGTGGTCCTACTCCTGCTCTTAAACATAAATCTTCCTACAGAGAGGCTCTAACATGCAACCGAATGATAGCAAATGGGAAAAGACTCTCCTTTGTAGAGGGAATTGTTGATGGGGTGATCCCCTTCACCAAGAAGGACATCCAAAAAACTACAGCTCAGTGGAAGCTAAGCCTAATTGGAATGGTTATAGGCACAGGGATTTCTTTCAATGTTATGAGAAGCTTTGTGGCCACAAGATGGGGAGAAATCACAGCCCCTAAGATAATTCTTAATGACTCTGGGGTTTTTGTATTCAAATTTGAAGAAGGGAAAGATTTGCTATAGGTCTTAGAAAGAGGACCTTGGCTCATTGGTGGTATAAAACCAATAGCACTTACCAGATGGAGTGAGGGAGTGAAATTGGACCCCTCGTGCTTTGCTTGCACTCAGGTTTGGGCTAATTTTCCTGATCTGAACGTTAGATTTTGGGATGAAAAATTCTTTGAGAAGATGGGTAGCGCCTTGGGCAAACCTATTTACATTGACAAAGTGACTGCTAATCAAGAGAGGCTCTCATTTGCACGCATCCTTGTCGAAGTTTCAGCTAGTACCCCACTGCGCAATGAAATTGTCTTCCTCGGAGAGGATGGTAAAAGAGTGGTCCAACCTGTCACTTATGAATGGCTTCTTGCAAGATGTGATAAATGCTGTGTTTTTGGGCATGGTAATGGTGAATGCCATCAACTTAAACTTTGCAGGCACCAACCTATGGGACAACACAGACCTTTCAGGCAACAATGGAAAAGAAAAGAAGCAGCTCAACCCAAGCCCCCTGCTGCTGCTCCTGACGATCAAGTGCAGCTGGAAAAGGGTGAATGTTCTAAGGCTCTCTTAGCTCACTCTTCACCGTATCATCAGAAAGCAACAAGAAGAATGGCTCAAACCTTCCAAAACAACAAATATCTCTACAGACAAAGGGAAAGAACTGCACAGGGAGGATGGGAGAACAAGAGCTTCGTCTAGATTCATGGCTCTATGTGACATTCTGGAGAACTTTGAAGATAATGGTTTGGGTGTGGATCCTGACGCTATCCAAGCCAATGACTAAATTAACCATTGCGAGTTGGAACATAACGGGTTTAAATCACCCCACGAGTCATACTTTTGTGGAGGAGTTTGTGAAACAATACAACGTCGACTTCCTTGCCATTTTGGAGACTAGAGTTCGAGGGCCCAAGGCTGAAGCAATATCTAAATTGGTTCTCAGAGGCTGGAAAGGAGCTACAAACTGTACATGTATTAATGGGCGTATCTGGATTTTTTGGAAATATATATTTTCTGTTGATTCTATTTTGTTAGAAACTTCGCAAATATTACAATGTAAGATCTCATCTCCCATGCTCTCTAAGTCTTTTATATTCTCTTTTATCTATGCCTCTAACAATCAATGAGACAGACTTGATCTCTGGAATACACTCGAGCACACTACGGTGACTTTTGCAGGAATTCCCTGGGTTGCCCTTGGAGACTTCAACTCTATAACTGATATCAGTGAAAAAATCTCAGAGAAGAGATCTTCCTCTCAGTTCTCAACTGATCTCAAATTCTACCTTATCAAGACTAGTCTCCTTGATATCCCTGCTACAGGAGCCTTCTTCACCTGGTCAAACAAGCACAAAGATGGATCCTTAACTCAATGCAAACTGGACAAAGTTGTGTCAAACAAGGAATGGATGGATGAATTCCCTGATTCAAGTGCGTATTTTGCAAATCGTGAATGCTCAGACCACTCCCCAGCTATCCTCACTATTCAAAGCTCTCATCGTCCGAAGAGGAGATCCTTCAGGTTCTGTAATGCTTGCTCTCTGCACCCTGATTTTCATAACATTGTGGCCTCAGAATAGAGCAAACCAGTCTATGGCATCCCCATGTTCAAGCTCACAGCTAAACTGAAAAGACTGAAACCCCTTTTGAGAAAACTTCGCACTAATTCGATAGATGCCGAGGAAGAGATCATCAAAACTCTGCGCCAGAAAATCTTTGTCATCCAAACTGAACTGCTCAGCAGGCCTTGTGATGCAGTCCTCCTACAAGCTGAAGAAGAGACTCTGTCCTCTACCAAGCAGGCCATCAGTGTGAGAAACAACATGCTCCAGCAGAACGCTAAGCTTCATTGGCTGCAATTCCAGGACCAGTGTAGCAGCTATTCCTACAATTCCATAAAAATGAGGAAAGCAAGGAACAAGATCTCGTCTATCCTGGATGAAGGAGGACAACGAATCATTGATCATGTGGAGATCAAGGCTCACTTTGTTGATCACTTCCGGTCTTGGTTTGGAATTGACAACCATTACCCCCCCTGCGACCAACATATCTTTGATGAAGGCCCCACTGTGAATCACCAGGATAGAATATCCATGATCAGACCCTTCAGCAGAGAGGATATCAGGAAAGCTTTGTTTGATATTTGGAGCAACAAGTCACCGGGCCCGGATGGTTTTGGGGCTCACTTCTTCAAAGAACCTTGGGCAATTGTAGGTAAAGATTTTACTGATGCGGTTCTTGACTTCTTTCATAAAGGCAGATTGTTGAAAGAAATTGGATGCTCTTCCATTGCTCTTGTATCCAAAGTAGATCATCCGAGCACTGTCAATGACTTCAGACCGATTGCCTATTTTTCGGTTATTGACAAAACAATTACTAAATTGATTGTGTCCAGATTACAAGCAGTGCTTCCAGACCTAGTTGACCAAGCACAAGGTGCCTTTATCAAGGGGAGATCCATTAGGCACAATATCGTTGTTTGTCAAGATTTGATCAAAGGTTGTGCTAGAAAATATACAAGCCCACGGTGTGCTATCAAGATAGATCTCCGCAAGGCCTATGACACGATCAACTGGACTTTTCTCTTCCAAGTATTACATGGGTTTGGTTTGCATGATAGAATGATTAATTGGATTAAGCAATGCATCACCAGCAGCTCCCTCACAATCAATTTTGAAGGTGAACTCACTGGATTCTTCCCTTGCAAAAGGGGTCTTCGGCAAGGAGACCCATTAGCTCCTTATATCTTCGTCCTGGTGATGGAATACTTGAGCAGATCATTCAAACTTATGAGCAGACTAAGAGATTTCAAATTTCATCCTCGATGTGCTAGAGTGGGAATCACTCATTTATGCTTTGCAGATGACCTATTCATCTTTTCTCATGGAAATTTAGCCACTCTGAAAATAGTGAAGAATCAACTTGATGACATATGCAACAGATCGGGCCTCTCCATCAATAATAACAAATCAAAGGTTTTCTTTACTGGGGTGGACACTGCTACTGAATGCCAGATCACTGATGTGCTGTAGATTGTCAAGGGAGACCTTCTAGTGACTTATCTGGGAGTTTTTTTATGCAGCAGGAAAATAATCACTGAGGATTACAAGCCCATTCTGTCAAGAATCACTTCCAAAATCAACTCCTGGGCTTCTAGACACTTATCCTACACATGGAGATTACAGCTTGTCAATGCTGTCCTCTTTGGTATCACAAATTACTGGTGCAAAGTCTTTGTCTTACCGAAGAAGATTATCAAAGTGCTCACTGCTTCAATGCGAATCTTCCTATGGAGTGGATGCAATGAAGGCAGAAAAGCACCTATTGCCTGGAAAGAGGTCTGCAGACCGAGAGAAGAAGGAGGAGTAGGCCTTAAGGAGATTATGTCGTGGAACAAAGCAGCCTTTTCAGAATTGATTTATGATCTACTCCATGACTCTAATTCTATATGGAATTCATGGGCAAGAACTAACCTTCTCAGAAGCGGAAATTTCTGGACCATTGAAAGGAAAGACACTGATAGTGCCTTATGGAGATCCTTGCTGAACATGAGGGATGGAATTCAGGAAAGGGTCAATAAAGAAGAGCAAATCCCAGTTATCATGACCTATAGAGGCAGATTTGACAGTAAATCTTTGTACGATGCTTTCAGGTCCTCTGCACCTACTGCATCCTAGAACAATTGGATTTGGGGTAGCCTCAACACTCTTAGAATTTCCTTCATTTGCTGGATGATATTCAAAGGTGGTGTTCTTACCAAAGGCAAACTTAAAACAATGGGCATTGTCCAGGATGACACTTGTGTGCTGTGCAATGGTGAAGCTGAAACACAAGAGCATATCTAGTTCCAGTGCAGGTACTCTAAGGATGTCCTCCACGGAGTTCTTTCTTGGGAAAAAATTGGTCGACGACATGGAGACATACATGATTGGATTGAATGCATCCAAAAAATCAAGGGGAAGAACAGCATCAAATTCTCTTTCTGGATCTACTGCATCACTGCAACCATGTATAGTATCTGGAAATGCAAGAATTTGAGTGTATTCCAACAGAGAAGCATAAATCCCACAGAATGCTCTATGATGATAATCAATCATGTTAGGAATTGTGTCTTATCTAGATGGAAAAAGGACAATCGAGAGACTAGAAAATGGCTTGAACGAGTTGGGATTAGGAGATCTTCTTTGTAATATCTAGGAATGCCTAGATTTTGTAAGTTTTACTTACCATGAATGAATTTTATTACCTTTCATTCAAAAAAAAAAGTTCCAACCTTTGCCCCATCCTCTCCTATTTAGACCCAAATAGGAGAGAACTATTGCAAAAAGGCTTCATAGAAAGCTGTGAAGAAAAACTAGCTAGAGTACTTGAACTAGTACAACAAGAGCTAGTCGAAGACCTCAAGATCAATGAGATCCCATTCTAATCATCTGCCTATTTCCCAGGTATGGATCCCAAAGAAAGAAAACAGACCCCACCGGACTACATTAGTCCAGCGTCCTCTTCCTCATTAGTCCTAGTCCACAACCAATTTCAAGCTCTATACAATTTTCCACCGCTTCCCTATAGTCAGACCCATTTAGCACCAAAGACCCCGAGCAAAATAGCCCAAAGAAAAGATAACCCATTCTATCAATATTTCTTAAAACCTAGTCCAATCACCTCAGTCTACCTCACACCAGAACACAACCCTATTGGACAGGCTCAATTTGACCCATACCTTAAAAGACTTTTCCCTTTAGATTTCCAATGGTTCCCAGAGAACATTTCAAAAACCCAAAAGTTCTATGAGTTCATCCTTGTTGACACAAGATCCATCGAAGTCTCCCACAACATGTGTACCACAGAACCAACCCGCATTTCTTACTCAAAGTGAAGAATACTCAAAGTCCTCACAATAAAAGAATGGGCCCATCCATGGGCATTAAAACCATTTTCTCTTCCACATGCCATTCCTAACCTCCCAGGTTACACCTACCAAGACTATAAAGATGTTTGGGAAATAACTTTTCTCCTCAGACCCTTTAACCACTCTTAGTTCTTTTTCTTTGACAAACATTGCCCAGAAAACTTCCCTATCTGGTTCTACGAATGGTGGCTTACTTTTGGAGCTACTAAAGACATTTATCCTCCAGAAATAACAAACATATACAACTACTACTTACAATATTCCCTAGACCAACCTTTCACAAAGTCCCTACGATTCCACCGTGACTTTGGTATTGCCTGGATTTTTTTTTGGACCTATGAAACCCTACAGACTCATCCCATAGACTTTTCCCTTTAGCCTTTGCAGAAGATTCAAGATTAGATGATGGGAAAAATTCAGCATCTCTACCCTTACCATCGAAAAGATCAAGACAGTCTTACAACAAAAAAGAACAAAGTCCTCAGTCACACCCAAATTAACCCCATTACTAGTCCATACCTCAACCTCATCGCCAGTCCATACACCAACTTTGACAAAAGACCCAACACCTTCTATGCCACAAGAACAACTTCAACAGTGGGAGGCATTCAAAGCCTTTCAAAAGTTCATGGCCCAAGGAAAACAAAGTTGGGCCGACAGCTGCGAAAGTCCAAAACAGACTCCACCTCCTTCTCTAGCTGATGATCCAGAACAGTTTGCACAAGACCCTTATGCAATGTAAATAAAACCTTATGTTTTTCTTTAGGGGGGTATTATCTAGCTTGTTCATAAAAAACAGCTTGTAACACTCCTGTTCATTACTAGACCTTAAGTTTGTAAAAATAGTTCGAAAGGAAAACAATGAAGAAAACAACAGCCCAATCGAAGACAATAGCCCAATCCAACAAAAGCTCCACTCAAGACTCCACTTGCAGTAATAGACAAAAGTCTCCACTCCAGACTCCACTTGTAGCAATAGACAAAAGGCTCCACTCAAGACTCCACTTGCAGCAGCAGACAAAAGGCTCCACTGAAGACTCCACCTGCAGCAGCAGACAAAAGGCTCCACTCAAAAACCCCACTCACTACAGTAAATACCACCCGTGAAGAAACAGTTGAAAAATTTGTACGAATAAAGGATGCTGCACTCCTCTCTTTCCCTATAAATAAATAAGCCCTCATTTGTTTAGAGGCATCACATTTTAGAATCTCATGTGCTGAGAAACCTCCCAAAAACATTATCCCTTAGTTGAAGCTTACGTTTGAAGTTCTTTAAAGCTTTCAAGATCCTTTCGAGTTTTTTAACAAATAGTCATTTGTATAACAGTTTGTAAGTTCCATCTTTTCATCTAAATAACAGTTTTTAGTTCCAGTTCATATTTCTCTTCCTTCTCTTATTGTTCTTGATTTTACTATTCAAAAAAGTCACTGTTCATATTACTATTCATTGAGTATTTATGCATTTTCATCCGCTAATTATATACTATAGTTATATATTATGGTTATATCGTATAGTTATATACTATTGTTATATGGTTTAGTTATATCGTATAGTTATATACTATGGTTATATCATATAGTTATATACTATAGTTATATGTTATGGTTATATTGTATAGTTATATATTATTGTTATATCGTATATTTATATATACTATTGTCATATCATATAGTTATATACTATTGTTATATCGTATAATTATATACTATGGTCATATCGTATAGTTATATACTACTGTTATATCATATAGTTATATACTATTGTTATATCGTATAATTATATACTATAGTTATATAGTATGGTTATATCGTATTGCTATATACTATTGTTATACGGTTTAGTTATATACTATAGTTATATACCATGGTTATATCGTATAGTTATATACTATATTTATATCGTATTGTTATATACTATTATTATATCGTATAGTTAAAACTATAGTTATATATTATGGTTATATCGTATAGTTATATACTATTGTTATATCGTATAGTTATATATTATGGTTATATCGTATAATTATATATCATTGTGATATGGTTGAGTTATATACTTTAGCTATATACTATGGTTATATCGTATAGCTATATACTATAGTTGTATACTATGGGTATATCGTATAGTTATATAGTATCATTATATCGTATAGTATAGTTATATACTAATGTTATATCATATAGTTATATAGTATAGTCATATATTATGGCTATATCGTATAGTTATATACTATTGTGGCACTTTCCTTATGTGAGAGAGTTTAGGGTTGGATTTTTTAGGGTTTAGGGGTTCATTCATTAAGGTTTAAGGTTTAGGCGTTTTCCTCATAAATATGTGAGGCGTTTTTAAATGCCATGCTATGGCGTTTAAAAACGTTATGTTATGGCATTTTTAAATGCCACAGCGTAGCGTTTAAAATCGCAAATTTTAAATTCGAACCGGTTCACTTTTTTTAAAAAAATTATATTAATAAAACGCTATAACATGTTAAACGCCATACTGTAGCGTTTAAGTTTTTTTTAAACGTGACGAGGTAGCGTTTAAATGTGATGTAAAAAAAATGCGATACAAACAAGATCCCAATTAATATTTCCCTACCGACGCACATATATGGTGCCGCGAGCAAAGTATATAGTGAATACGAGGCATCAGAGCACCAATTAAGCAAGAATCTGAACCAATGTTCCGACATAATTAGAGTGCTAATGAGAAACAAACTAAATATCAAATGTTATCGAGGCCCATTCCTAACTTTTGATAGGCCTAGGGATGAAATGAAAATTAAGATTCCCAACTAAAATAAATTTATATATATAGAATATATTTTTTACTAAAAAAATTATAACAGAATTTTCGTATGGTACCCTTGAGTTTTTGCAATTTTTGCGAAATACCCAAAGGTTCAGACAATTTCGCGCGGTACCCCTGAGAGTTTTACAAATTTCGTCAAATGCCCTTATCGTTATAAAACGTTAAGTTTTTAGCATATGTCATCTATTCTTACAAATAAAGCAAAAAAATAATTAAAATCCTATATGAAAAATCAGAGGAAATATATTTTACATTAATTTTAATTATTTTTTTTGCTTTATTTATAGGAATAGACAACAGAATGCTTAAAAGTTAACGTTTTATAACATTAAGGGCATTTGACGAAATTTGTAAAAAAACTCAGGAGTAACATGCGAAATTGTCCAAACCTTCGAGTATTTTGCAAAAAATTACAAAAACTAAGGGCACCATACAAAAATTCTGAAATAATAAAGAGTGATATATATAATATGATTACATAATGTCCCCCATACACAAAGTTACATCTAGAGAAAATATTGTCCCCTATGTATAAAGTTACATCTAAACAAAAATAATGTCCCACGCGGAAACTCATTTAACATGGCTTGTGTAGCGGGAAGATGTACTTTTGAGCCCAACTGTCAAGCCCAGCACATAAGCCCAATGTGGTTCCATCCTAAAACCAATTGGCAATAGGAGGAGTAGTCCATCTACTTATATAATAGGCCTGGATACCTCACTCTTCCGATGTGAGACTCTCAATTGACCCTCAACAATCTCTCCCTTACTTGAGGGTCCCACACAGGGTCTCACAAACCACGCCCGGCCCCAGCCGAACCGTCGGCTTTGATACCAATTGTAGCAGGGAGATGTACTTTTGAGCCCAACTGCCAAGCCCAACACATAAGCCCAATGGAGTTCCATCCTAAAATCAATTGGCAATAGGAGGAGTAGCCCATCTACTTATATACTAGGTTTGGATACCTCACTCTTCTGACGTGGGACTCTCAATTGACCCTCAAAAGCTTGCATACCGAAATGATAATTTATTATACCCGGATTGACATCTATAATCATTTGCCAACTCGAGATAGACTTCAACTATTCATGATTATATTCTTCTTGTGTTCTTTGCCATGTTCACATTCAAATCAGAGGTCGTTGAGCGCCTTCTTGTTTGGCTTAAGATAACACATCAAGCTTAATTCCTCCCTTGAGTGGTTGGTTAATTATCTTCTCAACCACATAAGATGAGGATTATCTTCAAAGCTCAAGCGCTATGATCGATTAGCTCCTTTGTGTACCATTTAAGGCCTAAAAAGGAAGAACTCTTGTTGCTATAGATAGCAATTGAATCTTTATAAACTAATCTTAAATCCAGATATTACAATCATGATCTCCCACTTAAACAAATGGCATCCTCGTCAAGGCCCAAAGACTTCCTTCTGGGTCGAATGATCATCCTTCGGCCAAGCACACTCGTAATTCAGAGTTGGCTCCGAACCATTTGTAAGGCACGAGGCTTTGGAACCTATTGAATTTGGATCTTCGATTGAGAACTCTCACAAGAGAATCAGAGAAAGAACATTGAAAGAGCGGAAAATGCTTTGTATATTCACACCTCACTCTTATAGAATGAACTAAATCGAAAGCTGGAAAACTATTTATACCTAAGCATAAATAAAAAATGACTTGCTAATGCCAGTCAACATAACCGGACACAGCCAGTCAAGCTAACAACCTACAAGCGCCACATCAGTGACTAACAACCAAACATAACAAACTGACAAACAGCTAAACTAACTAGCAATATTAAATGCCACATTCGCTACTATCAGCTAAGGTGAGCTTAGGCTATAGTCAACATCTTCCCCTCAAGTTGGAACATCAACGAGTCCCAACTTGGCAACCAAAAACTGATGTGGAGTCTTGCCAAGTGCCTTTGCATAACATCAACAATCTGCAAGCTTGTAGAAATATAAGTTGTTTGTAAGAACCCACTCTGTATCTTCTCTCTGGTAAATTGAACATCTATTTCTATATGTTTGGTTCGCTCATGGAAGCATGGATTTGCAGGAATCATCTAAGCTGCTTTGTTATCACAAAACATTATCACGGGTAATGGAGTAGTGATGAACAAACCAGTAAGGATATAATTAGTCCAAACCAATTTTGAAGTTTTTATAGCCATGCTTCTTTATTCAGCTTCAACAGAAGACCTACTAACTGTTGGCTGTTTCTTTGTCTTCAAAGAGACCAAAGAGTGGCCAAGAAAAACGCAAAACCATGTGAGAGACCTCTTTGTAGAAAGGCAAGAGCCCCAATCAGCATCAGAGAAACCAGTAACTTTCAAGCCTTGCTGAACTGGGTAGAACAAACCCTTAGAAACAGAACCTGCTAAGTACTTAAGAACATGTAAGGTAACTTGAAGATGAGGTTGTCTAGGCTGGCTGACAAATTGAGAAAGATGCTGCAGAACATATGATATATCAGGCCTAGTAAGAGACAAGTATAATAACATGCCTATCAATCTTCTATATTGTTTTATAATATTTCAATAAAACTCCTTCTTCCAATCTCAAATTAAGACCTATTGGTAAGGGAAATGAGATTGGCTTCACATCATTCATACTAGTTGTTTGCAATGTATCAGTAATATACTTAGCTTGACTCAAATAGGTACCTTGATCATCCCTGAATATTTCCATACCTAGGAAATATCGATCCACACCAAGATCCTTAATGGTGAATTTCTCATGTAGTGTTTTTTAAATGCGGTAATTCCTGAACTATCATCACCTGTGATTAGTTTGCCATCAACATACACAAGTAATGCAATAAAGAAGGTATCCAAGGATCTGACAAACAAACTGTAGTCATTAGTTGATTGCACAAACCCTAGTGAAACAAAAAACTGTGTCAACTCCAAATTCCACTGTCTTGAAGCCTGCTTCAAACCATAAAGAGACCTCTGCAGTTTGCACACTTCATTAGCTTTGCCCTTATCATACCCCTCTAGTATTTTCATATAGATGTCCTCCTCTAGGTAACCATGCAAAAAAGCATTGTTAACATCAAGTTGAAATAAAGGCCAGCCTCTAGTTGTGACTAATGCAATGAAAACTCTCACTGTTGGTAACTTGACAACCGGACTAAAAGTGTGCTTATAGTCTTTGCCAAGTTTTTGATTGAAGCCTTTCACTACCAATCTTGCCTTGTGTCTTTCCACTATTCCATCAGGTCTAAACTTCACTTTGTACACCCATTTGGACCCAATTACCTTGTGTCCTAGAGGTAGTGTAGTCAATTACCATGTGCCATTTAGTTCCAAAGCAAATAACTCCTTAGCCATAGCATCCTTCCACTCAACATGACCCTTTGCTTCCCTGTATGTGACAGGCTCAAAGACATTCATAGTTTCGAAGCAAAAAATGTTTTCTTATTTGTGAAAACTTCATGGTCATCAGTAACTGACATTACATAGTCTGTATTCCAAATGGGAGCTTTCCTATCTCTAGTTGACCTTCTGGTGTCTTCAACAATGTGACTGAAAGAGGTGATTTGGTAGTTGGACTGTCAAAATTCGCATGCACCATCTCTGACTCAACTATTGGTTGGATAGGAGTTGAACTAGATGACACTTCATCTGTTGTTCCCAGTTAATTGCTTTCCTCTAGGAGACATTGAAAAATGTCAAAATCTTCCTATGCCGCCTTATTTGACTCAGAGTGTACATTAGGAATTGCAACTGTCTTAGTCCCTGCACCACTTTTCTTATAAGGAAAGATATCTTCTCGAAAAGTAACATCTCTGTTGTGGAATAACTCCTTACTGACCAAATCATAAAGCCTATATCCTTTTTGATTCACATGATATCCCGGGAAAATACACCTTCTGCCTCTAGCAACAAACTTATCTCTACCTCTTTTTTCAGTAGCAGCATAGCATAAGCAACCCACAACTCTCAAATGATCATAGACAAGTGCATTGTTAAACAACATCTCATATGGTGTTTTCCATCCAATGCTAACCAATGGCATTTTGTTAATGAGATAAGTTGTTGATAAAATGCATTCACCCCAAAACATCTTAGACAAATTAGCATGAAAATTGAGAGCTTTGGCTGTATCTAACAGATGCCTATGTTTCCTTTACACCACACCATTCTACTGTGGTCTATAAACCATACTTCTTTGATGTATGATTCCAAGTTCAGCAAAGAATTGCTTGCAGTTATGATTCATCAATTCAGAACCATTATCTGATCTAATAGCCTTAGGAGTAACCCCAAATTGGTTATGTACTAGTGACACAAAACCTTTGACTATCTCTAGAACATGTTGCTTTGTATGCAGCAAATAGGTCCAAGTTGCTTTGCTCTTGTCATCAACAATTGTGAATAAAAACTTTTCTCCATTGATATTTGATACATGAAATGGCCCCCATAGGTTCATATGTAACAAATCAAAGCATTCAACGGATCTAGTTTCACTGAGTTTGAAAGGAAGCCTATGGAACTTAGCCATATCACAAGTGTCACAAGACAAACTTGCTTCACCTAGTAGATCATAGCAGTATTGCTTTGATTATAGCGCTCAAGAATTTCCTTCCACAAATCTCTGGCCGTGGTGGAATATATGAATGAAATCGCCAAATCAGGGATCATCAAAGTGAGGATCCAACAGATCACCATTCTGTCGCATCGAATCCACCTCGCAAAATCTTCGGAAGTTTCTTCTGATTTCGTCAACGATCCGTGGATGAAACCTCACTTCATCTTGGCTCCTAAAGACATTCGGACTTGCCGATTACAACTAATGAAATTGGTTCCATCAAAGAGCACTGGACTGAGCGGATGATTCGGATTCTCCGAATTCGCCATGGAAAGCAGATTGCCATTCGTCATTCCATTCAATTGCATTATTTGTTCATTGATCGCCATTATCAATCGAGTTGATCAAGAAACTAAAAATTATGAGAAATTATTGTGAGGAAAAGAAAACAAACGAAACACACTCAATCTCACACTCTCTCTATCAATCGATTCCATGCAGCTCTGATTCCATATTGAATTTGGATCTTCGATTGAGAACTCTCACAAGAGAATCATAGAAAGAACAATAAAAGAGAGGAAAATGCTATGTATATTTACACCTCACTCTTACGGAATGAACTAAGCTGAAAGCAGGAAAACTATATACCTAAGCATAAATAACAAATGACTTGCTAATGCCAATCAACATAATCAGACACAGCCAGTCATACTAACAACCTACAAGCACCACGTCAGTGACTAACACCAAACATAACAAACTGACAAACAACTAAACTAACTAGCAAATGCCACATCAGCAACTATCAGCTAAATTGAGCTTAGGCTATAGTCACTCATAGCCAATACGAGGACTTTTAAAGAGGCCACACATCCTAATAATGCTCTCTCCTTAGCACACTTAACCTCAAAGTTCTTTGTTGCACCCTGAAAAGGAAGAGCTCTTGTTAACATAGTTATCACTTTAATCCTTATAACTCAATCTTAAATCTGGGGTGTAACATACTCTATCTGGCTTCTGCCAAATGTATGTATCATTGAATCTTCAAGAATAAGGACCCAAATGTGGATGCATGCACTCTTTGCATCAGGAATCAATTCAAGAGTAACTTTTTGTTGCCATTTTTGAGCCGTTGAGACGTCCCGTTTTATAAAAGCATGTTGGTGATTTTAGTGAAATCATTGTCATTTAGTGTGATTGAGATTCATGCAACACTATAGGAACTCATTTCGCAATAACACAAGTTCGGGTGTGTGGAGTACACGCTTGTGTAAGCGACTGGAGTTTCAGAGGGAAACAAAAGGATAGGTTACATGTAAGGGTCAAGTTCTCTTGAAATAGCTTTGTAAAAGCTAAAGTTCCCTTGAAACAGCTGAAACAGTTTTCGTAAAGGGAACTAGATATTAGTTCATTTCTTGTGAAGGGAACTGGACGTCATTTCCCTTCCAAGGGCCTAGAAGAATGCTTATGGCTGGTTAATCTACTTAGCACGTGTTTTATGTGCTTGTAGTTGTTGGTAAAACCAATGTTTTAACTGCTATAACCATCGTAACTACCTTGTAACTGAAAGTAACTATTAGTAACCGTTGTGGATCAGTTGGGAATGGTTGATAAGCACTGGAAACAGTTGGTAACTGCTTTCAACTGCCACTATAACTTCCCTAAACTTCCATAACCGTTTTGGAAGTGTTCTCCAATGCTTATATAAAAGGCTTTTGGGTTGTGGTGTTGGGGGGTTCGAATTATCATTTGGAAGAGTGTCTCTCTTCATACTTGAACTTGATTAAGTCTCAAATCCATTATTACATGAACTTTAAAGTTCAGTTCCTTTCATGAGCCTAGTTAGAAACTGGTTGGTTTGTCTTATCTCACTTCAAATTTTGTGGATTCCCTAAGGCTTTATAAGGGGCGAAATATTGATTTCAGAAAGTGATTCATCACGATTCAAACTGATATCAAGATCATGTTGCATATGATTGATCTATCGATGTGTCGTCGTCTACATCAACATCCACGAGAGGAACCCAACGCCTCCAAAGAATAGTTTCCTCAATTCGGAAATTCAACATTTCAAAGGAACTGACCAAGACAGAGTTCCCAACTCCTACATTCAAAATCAATATTTTGAGATCAAAGAAAGTTGGTTACCTTACCATCAAAGGGAAATTAGAACCCTTGATCCGAATTTACTTTGATATTATTTGTCCCAAGTTTTATTGGGAAAAATGAAATAATGTTTTGGCTTTGATATTATTCATATAATGGTATGTATAATATGACGATGGTTAGATGTAAACCATGCATGATCATTTGATCATGGGATAAGTAACTTATATCAATGGATTTGTTATGTAAACATTTCCATAATTTCTCATGATTATTTAATGGGAAATGATAGGTGTAAACCTGTATTTTGATACATTATATATGAGAGTATATTGTATGATCATATAAGGCCAAATTGACAAAAGAATTTTGGATGATTGTCCATTGATAGGGAATTGTGTCCAACGTGGCGACGTCTCCCTAAATGGATGATGATGAGACTTTGGTAATTGCATTAGGATGCAAGAGTGACTACATTAGAGTCATGTGGTTCAAGCAAAAGGACATTTACATAAAGTTAATGAATCTATGATCATAGGAACTAAAGCATGATTATGTATTCACCATTTATTTGGGTGAATGAAAGGTGTTATAGCCTTTGTATATATAAAATAAACTTACGGAATATGATATTGTAGGATCGGGATTGTTAGATTAATAATCAGGGAACTGAGAAAACAGTTTGCAGTTCCCTTCGCAGCGGAAATAAACAATCAACTAGATGAACAAGTTTCTTATAGTGGAAACCTTCGATTGCCAACTAGCAATCTAGGATAAAAACCACTACCTTTCTTTCGAAAGGATTTCAAGGTCTACTTATTGATTTCTTATCTATTTTGGTTACAGCTTATCCTAGGAACAAACACACAGTTTCTTTACCTTACACACAGTTAGGTAATCCTAGATAACTTAACACAATCAATAATCAATCCAAGAAACAGACCTTAGCACCTAGGAACTATCTCACTTACAGTCACAGGAACTAGCACTCAGCTCTTCGATTCCTTGACTAGTTCCTCTTGATCTCAGTTTGCGTTGATGATCTTGTTTGAAGCTTCACACTTTGATGTTTTCTATGGAGTGTGATTCTATTGTGAATGCTTGAAGATAACCCTTGAGTTAGTCTTTCTTTTATAGAGGATTCTTCGCAGCTTAAACTTCTCTTGGTTCCCACAGATCGAGTTTGCCCTAGGATGTGTGGTTCTCCTTGGTCCACGTTGTCTTTGACATATGCAAACAACCTAGGCAGCTCAGAATCCTTCTAGGTTAGTCAACTACTTCAGTCAAGTCATTCTCCAGCTTCCTTCTTCTGAGGTTCAACAATCTGGGCACTTGAGAACTGTCTTCTGGATAGTGACATCTCTATGAGCTATCGCTTTCAGTGCCTTTGTCCGAGGTTCATTGTTCTAGGCATCTTGGAGTCTTGCTCTTGGATGGTGGCAGGCTTTTGGAAGCTTTTCTCAAGTCTTTTTCACCTCCTTTTGTCCGAGGTTTGGTGTTCCCAGATTTCTCGGGAAACGCAAAGTCATGTGTTGCATTTTTGGGCACACCTGGGTTCCTTTGGCTTGCTTGTTTGGTTTCGTTATCTTGTTTGGCTTCCATGGTTCCAACAACTGTCATGCGGTTCCTCTAAACACATCTTTGAGATAAAACATTAGTATTAAAATATTTATCATCTTTAAAAGTAGAGAAACTGAGGAAAGGAACTCTCAGGGGAACCGAAGTTCCAAAGTTCCGTTTCCTAACAATTTCCCCCTTTTTGATGATGACAAATATAAGGAACCTGGAAGTATAATAGAAACATGAAATTCATGAGAACATTTGAGCTAAGGGATTTTCAACTTTAAAAAATATTGATAGAACATTCAATAGTTGCAAATTCCCCCTAAGCAAATGAACTAAGTTATTCAAGTTCCCTTTTAGAAGTAGAATGAGTTCAGAGTTCCTATAAGTCCAGTAGTTCCAATAATTCAAGGTTCCTATCCATTCTTCCCCCTTTTGACATCATCGAAAAGATCAAGTTACTTATCAAGTATAGGATATCAATGTGAAATAAACAATTTGCGTTAAACCCATGACAGTGACCATAATAGAAACTTAAGGCAAAGACAAATGATGCATTAGAAACATTACCATAAGAGTTCATTAATCATTAAAGTCAAGAACATTGCCCAGAGATGCATAGTGGAAAGAGAAACAAAAGAGCACAACCAACTTGACATTAGACAAAATAAGGATAGAAGAGGGGAGTAGGACCCTAGGGAACTACTAGCACACTGTGATGTTATAGCACTGGGAACTAGGAGAGACGTTCCTATGGCAGCATAGTGGCCTCCTCTTCAGTTTCCTTCTTTTCTGCAGTTCCTTCATCTTGGCATGTTGTTATCTTATCGGCCTAATTACCTCCAATTGAGCAAGGTTAAGATTGAAGTTTTTCTTGGCCATTTGAGGAGCTTTGTGTTTTGAGAGAGACGGGTGAACATGAGATTTGAGAGAAGGCGTGAGAGAACAGAGTGCTCGACTCAATCAAACAGAAAACCTTAAATAACCCTTGAGCAATTTTGGAGCCGTTGAGAATCAAGTCGTTGGAGATATTTCTGGGAACTCTGAAGAGTTGAAATGGCTAACTTTCTTGAAGCTTTTGCGCCTTTGCAACGGTCACAAATTCAAAGATTAGATGCTCAAAATGGCAATTGTTCAAGGCTGAGAAGACGTCTCTGACGCTGTGAGATTTGCCATAAATACTGTCTTGGGAGGAGCAATTCTCTTACTAGCCGTTTAAGGGGTAGCCCATCCTAGTTCCTTTCTGGCGATATTTTCAGTGTTCTAGAGGGATATATGGGAATCTTTGATGTGGGTTTTAAAACATTGGACCAGAAAGTACGTTCCTATTAAATAAATCGGGGAAGGCCATTTATCGCATCACACACTAATTCCCAGATAGGGTAAAGACGAGGATCATAGGGAAATAGATTGTGTAATGAGGCAAGGGAGGGTCATAGTACACAATCATCATTTCGGCTTGTATTGTTGGGTTAGAATATGATCAGATTGTGACTTTTGGGCCAACAAAGAAACTTGAACAAAGACAGAGTTGAAAGAATAATGAAGACCAAAAGATACCAACTAGAAAATTTTATCTA
Organism: Rheum nobile; assembly: GCA_027886185.1. Classification (NCBI taxonomy): domain Eukaryota; kingdom Viridiplantae; phylum Streptophyta; class Magnoliopsida; order Caryophyllales; family Polygonaceae; genus Rheum; species Rheum nobile. The sequence goes on along the minus strand of WOAB01000531.1, from coordinate 6,971,053 downwards.
AGCCTTTTTAAGAAACCATTATGGAAAAGAGGGTTTGTAGCAAAAAATATAACACATAGATATCAAGACTCAACAAGTGAAAAATCTTAAACTAGTCAATCAGGGGAACTGGAAAGGAGCCTTTAAACTAAGGTCACTACTAGGTTATAGGAATCATTCCCAGTTCCAATCTAAGGTTCTCGAAGGGAACTCTATTCAAGGCTTTGGTGAATATATCTGCAGCCTGATCTTCAGTTCTACAAAATTTCATAATGATGTTTCCTTTCTCAACATGATCTCTAAGAAAATGATGTCTTATATCTATATGCTTGGTCCTAGTGTGATGCACAGGATTCTTTGAAATGTTTATAGCACTCGTGTTATCACAAAGAATAGAGAGGGGACCATAAGACATACCGAAATCCGCGAGTTGTTGCTTTAGCCAGAGGAGTTGGGAACAGTAGGAGGCAGTAGCGATGTACTCGGATTCTGTGGTGGAGAGAGAGACTAAGACTTGTTTCTTTGAGCCCCATGACACAAGGCAGGGGCCTAGGAACTGTGCCATTCCAGAGGTGCTCTTCCTATCCACCAGGTATCCATCGTAGTCCGCATCGGTGTAACCTATCAGCTCAAAGGGACATTCTTTGGGGTACCAAATACAGAGTGAGTCAGTTCCCTTGAGATATCGGAGTATCCTTTTACAACAGCCAAGTGGGTTTCTCTTGGACAAGATTGGAACCTAGCACACAAACCAACAGCAAAAACAATGTCTGGGCGACTAGCGGTTAGATACATGAGTGAGCCTATCATACCTCTATAGAGTTTCTCTTCCACTAGAGGACTTGAGTGGTCCTTGTCCAAGTGAGCAATGGTGGAAATGGGAGTGGAAAGAGGCTTGCATGACTCCATTTTGAACTTTTTCAGTAGTTCCCTGAGATACTTCTGTTGATGAATTTGTATACCATCTTCCTTTTGAGTGATTTGCAATCCGAGAAAGAATGTGAGTTCCCCAATTAGGCTCATTTCAAATTCACTGCTCATCAAGTCTTTGAACTTGTCTACAAGGGACAGGTTAGTGGAACCAAAAATGATATCATCGACATAAATTTGAACCACTAAGATGTTACCTTCTTCTTCTAGGATGAAGAGAGTCTTGTCAATAACCCCACGCCTGTAGCTATTTGAGAGTAGGAACTGGGCAAGACGATCATACCAAGCTCTGGGAGCTTGCTTGAGGCCATACAATGCTTTATCTAGAAAGTAGACATGGTCAGGATAATCATCATCTTCAAAACCAGGTGGTTGCTTGACATAGACTTATTCTTGAAGAATTCCATTGAGGAAGGCCGTCTTTACATCCATTTGGAACAGCTTGAACCCTTTGTGTGATGCGAAAGCAATCAACAATCTTATTGCTTCAATCCTTGCCACTGGAGCATAGGTTTCATCATAGTCGATGCATTCTTGTTGATTGTATCCTTGAGCAACGAGTCTTGCTTTATTCCTTATCACAGCTCCTGTATCATCTAGTTTGTTTCTGAAAACCCATCTAGTTCCTATGATGTGCTTATCCTTGGGGCGGGGAACTAGATGCCATACTTTGTTCCTTTCAAACTGATGAAGTTCTTCTTGCATGCTTGGATCCAGTCTGCATCCTTTAGTGCCTCACCTATGTTCTTTGGTTCCATAACAGATAAGAAGGCATTGAAGGCAAATAAGGTTAGATGTCCGAACCTGACTGGAGGCTTGATGGTTCTTCTTTCTCTGTTGGGAGCTAGAGCATTGGATGTGGAGACATTTTGAGTTGAGCATTCAGCTTCAACTTCCTGGTTGGGATCACCTTCTCCATTGAAGATCATGTGAGAGGATGAATCGTTGATGTCTCCACAAATGTTGTCTTCATGTTCATGGTTCCCAGAAATGGATTGTTGTTGATTATCCATAGGAACTGGTGGAGGAGCCACTGGGGGATTTTGTGCAGCAGGGAAGGAACTGGGTGGTGTGATGTCTTCATCTGGATCTTCTTGATGAGGTTTGGGAAATGGATCTTCAAAGGAACTGATGGTGTTCTGCACATATCTACCAAGTGATTTTTCATTAAAAACAACATGAACACTTTCTTCTACCTTTTTGGTCCTTTTGTTGAGGACTTTGTATGCCTTGCTTCCGGAGGCATATCCAATAAAGATCCCTTCATCACTCCTTGGATCGAACTTGCCAAGGTTGTCCTTCCCATTGTTGTGCACAAAGCATTTGCATCCGAACACCCTCAGATGTGAAATGTTGGGAACTCTTCCTCTTAGAAGTTCATAGGGTGTCTTCTCTATGATTGGGCGAAGCATGGCTCGATTGATGATATAGCAAGCTGTGTTGATTGCCTCAGCCCAGAATGATTGGGAGAGTCCACTTGAGATGAGCATAGTTCGAGCCATGTCTTCTAGGGTTCTATTCTTCCTTTCTACTACTCCATTTTGTTGAGGAGTGTATGGTGCAGAGAAGTTGTGATCAATACCATGCTCACTGCAAAAGGTTAGAAATTCTCCATTTTCGAATTCGGTACCATGGTCAGACCGAATAGAATTAAGTGAGCAATCGAGAGATTTTTCTAACAAAGGAACCAGATCTTTAAAGCGGTCAATGACTTCACTCTTAGATTTTATGAAGATAGTCCAAGTGAAGCGAGAGAAATCATCGACAAGAACAAAGATATACCTGTTTCCTCCTAGGCTTTGAACTCTCATGGGTCCACAGAGATCCATGTGGATGAGTTCAAGGGGCCTTGAGGAACTTACCATGTTTTTGGATTTGAAGGAACTCCTTGCTTGTTTCCCTTTAACGCAATCTGAGCATGGTTCCGAAGATATACTACTTATCTTTGGAAGGCCTCGGACTAGTTCCCTTGAGTGCAGCTTGTGGATCAGTTTGGTGCTAGCATGACCAAGGCGTTGATGCCACAGTTCTGTTTGATCATTCACGATTGAAAGGCAGAGTTTCTCCTTGGGAGCATATGATGGGTCAACAACGTACACATTGTTGAATCTTTTACCTTTTAAGATGATTTGTCCCGAGGGGTCTAGGACAGTGCATTCACTTGACTTGAATCCAACTTCATTGTCTCCTTGATCACACAGTTGTGACACACTAATTAGATCAAAGCCAAGATTATCAACAAGGTGAACTTTATTTACCTTAATGTGGTCATTTAGATTCACAGTTCCTATTCCACAAATTTTCCCTTTGCTTTTGTCTCCAAAGGAGATGTTTCCTCCTTGGATGGGTTGAAGAGAGGTCATTTGATTTCTTCTTCCGTCATATGGCATGAGCAACCACTGTCAATGTACCATAGTCGAGGTTGCCTCTCTTCTTTCTGCACACATGGGAACTAAGACTTTTGAACCCAGCGAAGCTTGGCTTTACTGGGGGGATTAGCATTGCGAGTCTGTGAATGACTAGGGAACTGGTTCCTTTTGTGGTAATAAGCTCTTTTCTCATTTTTAAAGTTCCTTTTCTTAGGACAATCAGTGTTGTAATGACCATTTTTACCACAGTAATAGCATAAGCGATTGTAAACAACATGTCCATACTTTCCTTTTCCTGGCCTAAAAGGTTTTTCAGTTTTTCTTTTGTTAAAATCAACATTGTTTCTAACCTTACTCTGAGCCATATCAACATATCTTTTGTGAGCAAAGGAATTAGTGAACCATTGGTCTTCAGGAACCATCTTTTCTTTTCCCTTAGGTTCCCTCTTAGGACTTTGAGAGCTTTCATTAAGACGTTTGGCAACCTCAGCCTTGTTCTCAAGAACCATGATCTTCTCTGATAGGAATCTATTCCTATCACGAGAAGTGGCAAGAGCAGTACTGAGGTTCTCATTCATCTCAACAAGTTCTCGCCTAGCTTTTTCATCTTCAACATCATTGTTCCCTTTGTTATTGACATATCCTATTCCATGACGTTGTCTCACAAAAACAGTTTGATTTATTATTTTTTCATTTATGGAGTCAGTGAGAATGTCTAACCTATCAATTATAGATTGAAACATGTCATTTCCAGGTAGGTTATCATGAAATGGAACTTTGACAGAATCTATGCTAGTTTCATCACAAGATTTGTAGATTTTAAGGTGACTAGCATGCACATTTCAAATATCAATGAGTTTGGAATGGGTTTCAGCTAGATCTTTCTCAGTTTCATCAAGTTTCTTACTCCAAACAGAATTCTCAACAGTCAAGCAAGCAATTTCATCTTTACAATCATCAAGCTTTTGTTCAAGGGAACTAGTTTCCTTTCCTAGTTTCTTTATGATCTTAAGAAGTTGTTTCTTATCACAATCAACTAGAGTTTTTAAAAAATCGTCAGAAGTTACCTCAAGGTCTTCTGAGTCGCTTGAATCTCCTTTTTCCATGAGACATCTTCCTCCAGAGAAGCCACTCAGATCCAGTTCCGCATCTGAGTCTTCTCCCCATGAGGCTACGAGAGCCTTCTTTCTCTGAGGTCTTTCTTCTTCCTTGGAGTCTTCCTTGTTGGGACAATTCTTAGCGTAGTGTCCCTTTTCTTTGTACTCGTAACAAGAGACTTCCTTGAGATCTCTTCTTGGTCCACTGTGAGAGGAACTGCCCTTTTGGAACCTTCCCTTTACAAAGAATTTTTTGATGTTCTTTGAGAAGAGGACAGTTAGTTCGTCCTCCTCTTCTTCCAGGTCTGAGTTCTCTTGCTCCATCTCGAGCCTAGAGAAGGCTTTGGAGATCTTGAGGGCAATTCCTTTCTCCAGTTTCTTGTCGGCATTGGCTTTGGTGTGCTCTCCTTCTTCAACTTCCAGTTTCCCTATGACTTGAGTCAAGGGAAGGGATTGAATGCCTGGAGTGTTCTTCCTGATTCCCTTAAGAAGGGTGAATTTGGAGTTGAGTCCATTGATGACCACTAGGGACTTGGAAACTTCATCCAGATCGACTCCCGCCGCTGTCAACTTTCCAATCAATTTGTTGAAGCGGGAGTAGTACTCTGAGATGGTCTCAGTTTCCATCATTTTGAAGGTGTGGTATTCTCCTTCCAAAGCAAACTTTCTGCTTTGCTTTAGTTCCTCACTTCCTTCATGCATCTCCTTGAGAGCTTTCCACATCTCCTTGGCCGTCTTGATGCCTATGACCTTGTCCATGTCCTCTCTGTCCAATCCATTGAGGATGAACTGCCTGGCCTTGGCATTCTTCTCCATGATGACATAGTGTTCTGGTTTCCAATCTTCTTCCTTCATGGTGAGATCGACATGGCAATCTCCATTTTCGACTATCCTCCAGCATTGGTAGTCGTTGGTCTTGATGTGGCTTTCCATGTACTTTTCCCACCATGTTTCTTCTCCTTTCTTTCAGAGATGTGGCTTGTTGGTGGAGATTCCGAGCTCAAACGTGCTTGGTTGAGACATGATCTGCAAACTTAACAAAGATCTAGAGCTTTTCCTGCTCTGATACCAATTGTAGGATCGTGATTGTTAGATTAATAATCAGGGAACTGAGAACACAGTTTACAGTTCCCTTCGCAGCGGAAATAAACAATCAACTAGATGAACAAGTTCCTTATAGTGGAAACCTTCGATTGCCAACTAGCAATCTAGGATAAAAACCACTACCTTTCTTTCGAAAGGATTTCAAGGTCTACTTCTTGATTTCTTATCTCTTTTGGTTACAGCTTATCCTAGGAACAAACACACAATTTCTTTACCTTACACACAGTTAGGTAATCCTAGATAACTTAACATAATCAATAATCAATCCAAGAAACAGACCTTAGCACCTAGGAACTATCTCACTTACAGTCATAGGAACTAGCACTCAGCTCTTCGATTCCTTGACTGGTTCCTCTTGATCTCAGTTTGCGTTGATGATCTTGTTTGAAGCTTCACACTTTGATGTTTGCTATGGAGTGTGATTGTATTGTGAATGCTTGAAGATAACCCTTGAGTTAGTCTTCCTTTTATAGAGGATTCTTCGCAGCTTAAACTTCTCTTGGTTCCCACAGATTGAGCTTGCCCTAGGATGTGTGATTCTCTTTGGTCCACGTTGTCTTTGACATATGCAAACAACCTAGGCAGCTCAGAATCCTTCTTGGTTAGTCAACTACTTCAGCCAAGTCGTTCTCCAGCTTCCTTCTTCCGAGGTTCAACAATCTGGGCACTTGGGAACTGTCTTCTGGATAGTGACATCTCTATGAGCTGTCGCTTTCAGTGCCTTTGTCCGAGGTTCATTGTTCTAGGCATCTTGGAGTCTTGCTCTTGGATGGTGGCAGGCTTTTGGAAGCTTCTCTCAAGTCGCTTTCACCTCCTTTTGTCCGAGGTTTGGTGTTCCCAGATTTCTCGGGAAATGCAAAGTCACGTGTTGCATTTCTAGGCACACCTGGGTTCCTTTGGCTTGCTTGTTTGGTTTCTTTATCTTGTTTGGCTTCCATGGTTCCAACAACTGTCCTGCGGTTCCTCTAAACACATCTTTGAGATAAAACATTAGTATCAAAATATTTGTCATCTTCAAAAGTAGAGAAACTGAGGAAAGGAACTCTCAGGGGAACCGAAGTTCCAGAGTTCCGTTTCCTAACAGATATCTTAATTATCCTAGATTTGAGGATGATGGAGGATTTTCCTATAAAGAAATTCGGACCTTGGAAGGGGGTTCCCTTGAACGGATCTAGTCCTTGGTGGTAAACGGTAGTTCCACTGAGGGGAACTATAGCACACTGTGAGGTTACAGCACTGGGAACCAGGAGAAGCGTTCCTAAGGCAATGCAGCGGCCTCCTCTTCAACAGCCTTGTTGTCGTCAGTTCCTTCATTTTGGCTCGTGGCCTAATTAGCACCGGTTGCATCCTCCCATGTTTTCTGAAGAACCTCTACCAGACTTAGGACAGCAGAGCTCATCTTCCCCAGCTCAGTTACTTGATCACGGAGAGCGACCGTGATGACAGTCGAGCCTTCCGTGATAGCTTTTTCAATATGACCCAGAGAAGAAAGGATCGCAGAGGAGTCTTGAGGGGGGTTGAGCGGTGGTAGAGAACTTGAAGGGGCCTGAGAACTGGCATTTTCCTTAGGCGGTTCAGCTTGTACTTCAGAGGGGGTGGCCTGGTGATCCTTTGTTTTCAGTTTCCGGATAGTGGCCATGGTGAGGAACTTGCTGTAGACAGTTTCAGGGACATTTTCTGGGTATTGGTGAAGCAGGGAGAGGACGTTCCTGATGAGATGAGGGAAGGGCAGGGCATGAGATTCATGGGACTTTCAGAACTGCATATGAGCCAACACAATGCGAGGGAGATCAACTTGGGCACCAGAGAGTACCTTATCCATAAGGATTGCATCCGTGATGAGAACTGTGGCCCGGTGCTCCTGCCTGGGAACTAGGTTTCTGGTGATCCAGAAGTGCAGTAGCTTGTTGGCGATGGAGAGATCCTTGGTATGCAGGGTTCAGGGGTAGTCGCCGTCATAGAGTTTCCTCACCACTTCTCCCTTGGTCTTGTAACCCTTTCCTTTGGGCCACGTCTTTTTCTGATGCAGTATGTCAAAACCAGATATGGACTCGATCTCAAGGGCAGACGCGATGAGGTTGGGGGACAAGGGATACATGGTTCCCTTGCACTGGAATATGGCGTCGTTGCAGGGAGAGTTATCTTTGGCGGGCACAAAGGTGAGAGATTGATAGAACAGACGGACTACTTCATCAGAGGCGGAGAAGGGCTCGACCAAGAGCTCATCACATCCTTGGTATTACAGCAGAGAATGAAACTCATTGAGGGCGTCGCTGAACAGTTCCTCATCTTCTTCTTCGAGGGTTTGGGTCCAAAACTCCTTGCCGATGATGAGCGGCTTGAGGATCTTCCTCTTAGAGAAGAGAGAGGACACCTCACCTAGGGAGGAGGAAGAGAGAGTGGTGGATTTGGCTCTTTTTGAGGACTTGGGCTCATAGGGAACCAGAGCTTGGAAACTCCTTTTCCGTTGTTTCAGCCTTGTGGCAACTGATGGACCAGGGTTGGAGATGGGTTTAGACTTGAGACTAGTAGGTGAGGGCTCTGGGTTGAGAATCTCCTGGGTGGTCTTATCTGGGGAGGAATCGTGGGAACCTCTTTCCGAGACTGATTTTGTAGCCGATGCTGAAGCAGGGGTGAGGTCCTTTACTTTTTCCTTAGCCTTTTCCTCAGGCTTCTCTTCAGTGTTCTCCTTGGCTATCTCCTCAGTTTTCTCTTCAGGTTGGGGAATCTGGGAGGTGGTGACAGAAATGGGTTGGGAAGACGAGGCGGCCTTCTTTTCTCTGAAGGCTCTGAGAAGGACAACTTCCTCTTCGTCTTGGATGAAGTTGGGATTAGGGTTCTTGTCAGCCATTTTGAGGAGCGAGGTTTGTGTTTGAGAAAGAGAGAGTCAGAGAATCAGGAGAGGTGGAAATGGCAAGTGTGGGAATAGCTTGGATCAATAGGGCACCTTTTAAAATCGGATTGAAGGCTGAAGGGACCGTTAGGAGAGATCTGGCCATTGAGGAGATTGGGGAAGATCTGGCGTATTGAATACTCTTGTAGCTTTTCCGAACGGTCACAAGCAATTCAAAAATCAACCCAATTGGAAACGGTGCTCTGCCACTGATGAGACGTGTCTGATTTCTGCAGATTTTACATAAATATCGTCTAGGGAGGTGTCGAACTAGCCGTTGGAAGATCAATTCATCCTGGTTCCTTTCTGGCGATATATTCAGTGTGCTAGAGGGGTATATGGGAACTTTGATGTGGGTTTAAAACATGGAACCGAAAAATACGTTTCCATACAAGGAATCAGGGAGGCCATTTATCGCATTATTCAATAATTCCCAGAGAGGGTTAAGAGATGGATCATAGGGAATTAAATTGAGCAATGACGCAAGGAGGGTCATTGTACACAATCATCATTTCGGCTTATATTGTTGGGTTAGAATATGATCAGATTGTGACTTTTTGGGCCAACAAAGAAACTTGAACAAAGACAGAGTTGAAAGAATAATTAAGACCAAAAGATACGAACTAGAAAAATTTATCTAAGCCTTTTTAAGAAACCATTATGGAAAAGAGGGTTTGTAGCAAAAAAAAATATAACACATAGATATCAAGACTTAACAAGTGAAAAATCTTAAACTAGTCAATCAGGGGAACTGGAAAGGAGCCTTTAAACTAAGGTCACTACTAGGTTATAGGAATCATTCTCAGTTCCAATCTAAGGTTCTCGAAGGGAACTCTATTCAAGGCTTTGGTAAATATATCTGCAACCTGATCTTCAGTTCTACAAAATTTCATAATGATGTTTCCCTTCTCAACATGATCTCTAAGAAAATGATGTCTTATGTCTATATGCTTGGTCCTAGTATGATGCACAGGGTTCTTGGAAATGTTTATAGCACTGGTGTTATCATAAAGAATAGTGAGAGGACCATAAGACATACCAAAATCCGCGAGTTGTTGCTTTAGCCAGAGAAGTTGGGAACAGCAGGAGGTAGCAACGATGTACTCGGATGTTGGATCGTTAGAGTTACGTCTGAGGGAACAAAAGCTTTATTCCCACAGAAGGCACAGCGGATTTAAATAGCAAGAAAGATAACAGAACGAACTCACGATATATAGTGGAAACCCTGATTAGCAAAACTAGCTTCTCAAGGAAAAACCACTACCTTCAAGCTTCCGCTTGAGAGGATTTTGAAATGCGTACTTGTCTTATTAATTTCTTGCTTGATTACACTTGTATCCTGGACTTCGACCTCTAAACAACCAGCTAGACTCGAAGCCTCTACTACAACGATGAATCGAACTCAACTCTCAAAGACTCACACGCACTTCACCTTCTTTCTCTTCTTTTCTTTTTCTCGCTCAGAGTCGTAAAGTCGTACATAAGAAAAGAATCCTCACTTCGCTTAAATACAACACGGCTAAAACCCTAATCAACATAAAATAGGAAATTCTGATAACGGATTACTAAGATATGATTTTGTTTGGAAGATATAATATCACAACCGGTTATATTAATTAAGGAAGGAGTTTCTTAATTAATCCAACCGATTGGATAACGTTCTTCTCTCTCCAATCGCCTTATCTTAGGAAAGATTCCTAGGATCAACACGATCGGGTTTTCTCTCTCCATATCTTCGCGCAATCCGACTTGATCCTTGGAGCTGAAGTCTTCATCCTCTACCGCGTGGCTTCTTGGTTTGTTTCCTTAACTCAGCACGCTGGATGACTTCTTTCCTTTTGCAGCCTTGATCTGGTCCGTCACTTCAGTTCCTTGAGAGGTAACAAAGCGCTAAGCAAGCCTTTGTTCCCTCTGAGATCCTGTGCTGCAAAGCTCCCTGGGATAACTCTTCTTGTCCCTGAAACACTTGGTACACATATTAGTTGAGTGTTTGTAACCATCAAAACCTAAGGAATTCAACATCGGATTCTGTGGTGGAGAGAGAGACTGAGACTTGTTTCTTTGAGCCCCATGACACAAGGCAAGGGCCTAGGAACTGTGCCATTCCAGAGGTGCTCTTCCTATCCACCAAGTATCCAGCATAATCCGCATCAGTGAAACCCATCAGCTCAAATGGACATTCTTTGGATTACCAAATGCAGAGTGAATCAGTTCCCTTGAGATATCGGAGGATGCTTTTCACAACAGCCAAGTGGGTTTCTCTTGGACAAGATTGGAACCTAGCACACAAACCAACAGCAAAAACAATGTCTGGGCGACTTGCGGTTAGATACATGAGTGAGCCTATCATACCTCTATAGAGTTTCTCTTCCACTAGAGGGCTTGAGTGGTCCTTGTCCAAATGAGCAATGGTGGATATGGGAGTGGAGAGGGACTTGCATGAATCCATTTTGAACTTCTTCAGTAGTTCCCTGACATATTTATGTTGGTGAATTTGTATGCATCCTTTCTTTTGAGTGATTTGCAATCCGAGGAAGAAGGTGAGTTCCCCAAATAGGCTCATTTCAAATTCACTACTCATCAAGTCTTTGAACTTGTCTACAAGGGACAGGTTAGTGGAACCAAAAATGATATCATCGACATAAATTTGAACCACTAAGATGTTACCTTCTTCTTCTAGGATGAAGAGAGTCTTATCAATGACTCCACGCCTGTAGCCATTTGAGAGTAGGAACTGGGCAAGACGATCATACCAAGCTCTGGGAGCTTGCTTGAGGCCATACAATGCTTTATCTAGAAAGTAGACATGGTCAGGATCATCATTGTCTTCAAAGCCAGGTGGTTGCTTGACATAGACTTCCTCTTGAAGGATTCCATTGAGGAAGGCAGTCTTTACATTCATTTGGAACAGTTTGAACCCTTTGTGTGATGCGAAAGCAATCAACAGCCTTATCGCTTCAATCCTTGCCACTGGAGCATAGGTTTCATCATAGTCGATGCCTTCTTGTTGATTGTATCCTTGAGCAACAAGCCTTGCTTTGTTCCTTATTACAGCTCATGTATCATCTAGCTTGTTTCTGAAAACCCATCTAGTTCCTATGATGTGTTTGTCCTTGGGGCGGGGAACTAGATGCCATACTTTGTTCCTTTCAAACTGATGAAGCTCTTCTTGCATAGCTTGGATCCAGTCTGCATCCTTCAGTGCCTCACCTATGTTCTTTGGTTCCACAATAGACAGAAAGGCATTGAAGGCAAAGAAGGTTAGATGTTCGAACCTGACTGGAGGCTTGATGGTTCTTCTTTCTCTGTTGGGAGCTAGAGCATTTGATGTGGAGATATTTTGAGTTGAGCATTCAGCTTCAGCTTCCTGGTTGGGATCACCTTCTCCATTGAAGATCATGTGAGAGGATGAATCGTTGATGTCTCCACATATATTGTCGTCATGTCCATGGTTCCCAGAAATGGATTGTTGTTCATTATCCATGGGAACTGGTGGAGGAGCCAGTGGGGGATTCTGTGCAGCAGGGCAGGAACTGGGTGGAGTGACATCTTCATCTGGATCTTCTTGAGGTGACTTGGGGAACGGATCTTCAAAGGGAGTGGTAGTGTTCTGCACAATTCTTCCAAGTGATTTTTCATTAAAAATAACATGAACACTTTCTTCTACCTTTTTAGTCCTTTTGTTGAAGACTTTGTATGCCTTGCTGCCTGAGGCATATCCAATGAAGATTCCTTCATCACTTCTTGGGTCGAATTTGCCAAGATTGTCCTTCCCATTGTTGTGCACAAAGCACTGGCATCCGAACATCCTCAGATGTGAGATGTTGGGAACTCTTCCTCTTAGGAGTTCATAGGGTGTTTTCTCTGTGATTGGGCGAAGCATGGCTCGATTGATGATGTAGCAAGCTGTGTTGATTTCCTCAGCCCAGAATGATTAAGGGAGTCCACTTCAGATTAGCATAGTTCGAGCCATGTCTTCTAAAGTTTTGTTCTTTCTTTCTACTACTCCATTCTGTTGAGGAGTGTATGGTGCAGAGAAGTTGTGATCAATACCATGCTCACTGCAAAAGGTTAGAAATTCTCCATTTTTGAATTCGGTACCATGGTCAGACCGAATAGAATTAAGTGAGCAATCGAGAGATTTTTCTAACAAAGGAACCAGATCTTTAAAGCGGTCAATGACTTCACTCTTAGATTTTATGAAGATAGTCCAAGTGAAGCGAGAGAAATCATCGACAAGAACAAAGATATACATGTTTCCTCCTAGGCTTTGAACTCTCATGGGTCCACAGAGATCCATGTGGATGAGTTCAAGGGGCCTTGAGGAACTTACCATGTTTTTGGACTTGAAGGAACTCATTGCTTGTTTCCCTTTAACGCAATCTGAGCATGGTTCCGAAGATATACTACTTATCTTTGGAAGGCCTCGGACTAGTTCCTTTGAGTGTAGCTTGTGGATTAGTTTGGTGCTGGCGTGACAAAGACGTTGATGCCACAGCTCCGTTTGATCATTCACTGTTGAGAGGCAGAGTTTCTCCTTGGGAACAAATGATGGGTCAACAACATACACATTGTTGAATCTTTTGCCTTTTAAGATGATTTGTCCCGAGGAGTCTAGGACAGTGCATTCACTTGACTTGAATCTAACTTCATTGTCTCCTTGATCGCACAGCTGTGACACACTAATTAGATAAAAACCAAGGTTATCAACAAGGTGAACTTTATTTACCTTAGTGTGGTCATTGAGATTTACGGTTCCTAGTCCACAAATTTTCCCTTTGCTTTTGTCTCCAAAGGAGATGTTTTCTCCTTGGATGGGTTGAAGAGAGGTCATTTGATTTCTTCTTCCGGTCATATGGCATGAGCAACCGTTGTCAATGTACCATAGTCGAGGTTGCCTCTCTTCTTTCTGCACACAAGGGAACTAAGACTTTTGAACCCAGCGAAGCTTGGCTTTACTGGGGGGATTAGCATTCCGAGTCTGTGAATGACCAGGAAACTGGTTCCTTTCATGGTAATAGGCATTTTTCTCATTTTCAAAGTTCCTTTTCTTAGGACAATCAGTGTTGTAATGACCATTTTTTCCACAGTAATAGCATAAGCGATTGTAAGTAACAGGCCCATATTTTCCCTTTCCAAGTCTAAAGGGTTTCTCAGTTTTTCTTTTGTTGAAATCAACATTGTTTCTAACCTTACCATGAGCCATATCCACATACTTTTTATGAGCAAAAGAATTGGTGAACCACTTGTTTTCAGGGAATGCCTTTTCTTTTCCTTTAGGTTCCCTCTTCGGACTTTGAGAACTTTCATTGAAACGCTTGGCAACCTCAGCCTTGTTCTCAAGAACCATGATCTTCTCTAATAGGAACTGATTCATGTCTTGAGAAGTGGCAAGAGCAGTACTGAGGTTCTCATTCATTTCAACAAGTTCTCGTCTAGCCTTTTCATCTTCAGCATCATTATTGGCCTTGTTGTCAACATACCCAATTCCATGACGTTGTCTCACAAATATAGTTTGATTTATCGTTTTTTCATTTATAGAGTTAGTAAGAGTGTCTAACCTATCAATTATAGTTTGAAGCATATCATTTTGAGGTAGGTTATCATGCATAGGAACCTTAACAGAGTCTACACTGGTTTTATCACAAGATTTGTAGATTTTAAGGTGACTAGCATGCACATTTCTAATATCAATGAGTTTGGAGTGAGTTTCAGCTAGGTCTTTCTCAGTTTCATCAAGTTTCTTACTCCACACAGAGTTTTCAACAGTCAAGCAAGCAATTTCATATTCACAATCATCAAGTTTTTGTTGAAGGAAACTGGTTTCTTTTCCTAGTTTCTTTATGATCTTAAGAAGCTGTTTCTTATCACAATCGACTAGGGTCTTTAGAAAGTCATCAGAAGTTACCTCAAGGTCTTCTGAGTCGCTTGAGTCTCCTTTTTCCATGAGACATCTTCCTCCAGAGAAACCGCTCAGATCTAGTTCCTCATCTGAGTCTTCTCCCCATGAGGCCACGAGAGTCTTCTTTCTCTGAGGTCTTTCATCTTCTTTGGAATCTTTCTTGTTGGGACAGTTCTTAGCATAGTGTCCCTTCTCTTTGCACTCATAATAGGAGACTTCTTTGAGATCTCTCTTTGGTCCATTGTGAGAGGAACTGCCCTTTTGGAACCTACCCTTCACAAAGAATTTTTTGATATTCTTTGTGAAGAGAGCTGTAAGTTCGTCCTCCTCTTCTTCTAGGTCTGAGTTCTCCTGCTCCATCTCAAGCCTTGAGAAGGCTTTGGAGATCTTGAGGGCAATTCCTTTCTCTAGTTTCTTGTCGGCATTGGCTTTGGTGTGTTCTCCTTCTTCAACCTCCAGTTTCCCTATGACCTGAGTCAAGGGAAGAGATTGGATGCCTGGAGTATTCTTCATGATTCCCTTGAGGAGGGTGAATTTAGAGTTGAGTCCATTGATAACCACCAGTGACTTGAAGACTTCATCAAGGTTGACTCCAGCCGCTTTTAGCTTTCCAATCAGCCTGTTGAACCGAGAGTAGTATTCTGAGATGGTTTCAGTTTCCATCATTTTGAAGGTGTGGTATTCTCCTTCCAAAGCAAACTTCTTGCTTTGCTTTAGCTCATCACTTCCTTCATGCATATCTTTGAGTGCTCTCCACATCTCCTTTGTCGTCTTGATTCCTATGACTTTGTCCATGTCTTCTCTGTCCAGTCCATTGAGGATGAACTGTCTAGCCTTGGCATTCTTTTCCATGATGACATAGTGCTCAGGTTTCCAGTCTTCTTCCTTCTGGTTGAGATCGACATAGCCATCTCCATTTTCGACTATCCTCCAGCATTGGTAGTCATTGGTTTTTATTAGGCTTTCCATGCACTTTTCCCACCATGTTTCTTCTCCCTTCTTTCGGAGATGTGGCTTGTTGGTGGAGATTCTGAGCTCAAACTTGCTTGGTTGAGGCATGATCTGCAAACTTAACAAAGATCTAGATCTTTTCCCGCTCTGATACCAATTGTATGATCGAGATTGTTAGACAAATAACTAAGGAACTAAGAATAGCAATTCTCAGTTCCCTTCGCAGCGGAATTTAAACAATCAAGCACAAATGAACAAGTTCCTTATAGTGGAAACCTTTGATTGCCAACTAGCAATCCAGGATAAAAACCACTACCTTTCTTTTGAAAGGATTTCAAGGTCTACTTCTTGATTTCTTATATCTTTTGGTTACAGCTTATCCTAGGAACAAACACACAGTTTCTTTTCCTTATACACAGTTAGGTAATCCTAGATAACTTAACACAATCAATAATCAATCCAAGAAACAGACCTTAGCACCTAGGAACTATCTCACTTACAGTCACAGGAACTTAGCACTCAGCTCTTCGATTCCTTGACTGGTTCCTCTTGATCTCGGTTTGCTTTGATCATCTTGTTTGAAGATTCACACTTTGATGTTTGCTATTGAGTGTGATTCGTATTGAAGTGCTTGAAGATAACCTTTGAGTTATTCTTCCTTTTATAGTGGATTCTTCGCAGCTTGATCTTCTCTTGGTTCCCTCAGATCGAGCTTGCCCTAGGATGTGTGGTTGTCCTTGATTCACGCTGCCTTTGACACATACCAACAACCTAGGCAGCTCAGAATCCTTCTTAGTTGGTCAACTGCTTCAGCTAAGTCGTTCTCCAACTTCCTTCTTCCGAGGTTCGACAACCTGGGCACTTTGGAACTGTCTTCTGGACAACGACAGGTTCCATGACAAGTCGCTTTCACCTTTCTCTGTCCGAGGTTATGTGTTCTAGGTGTCTTGTTGTTTTGCTCTGGACAATGGCAGACTTTGGAAGCTTCGCACAAGTCGTTTTCAACTTTCTCTTGTCCGAGGTTGGTGTTCCTAGATTTCTCGGGAAGCGCAACATCACTTGTTGCATTTTTGGGCACACATGGGTTCCTTCCTTTGGCTTGCTACTTGGTTCTCTTGTCCTGTTTGGCTTCCATGCTTTTGGTATTTGTCCTGTGGTTCCTTAAAGCACATCTTTGAGATAAAACATTAGTATCAAAATATTTGTCATTATCAAAAGTAGAGAAACTGAGGAAAGGAACTCTCAAGGGAACCGAAGTTCCAGAGTTCCATTTCCTAACACCTTGTATGCCAATCTTTCTCCACACAGTGATGTCTTATCTCGATGTACATGGTACCTGAGTGTTGAACAGGAAATGATTTAGTCATTAAGTACTTATCCACATACTCATTTCCCTTACCTTTTGTCACCAGGCTTTTGAGTCTTAAGAAGTCCTGCAGAAGTGAGGTGAGACTCTCTTTGTTCCCTGTCAAGTAACTGAAGCTAGTACGAGTGAATTACCGGGAACTTTCCTCACTTTATCCTGCACAGAAAGAGTTAGTTCTTGCGAACCCAGACAAGCTTATGCTTTCTGGGTGTAGGAGCAACATATTTCACTTTTGGAGGTTCAACATTCATTTGCTCCCTCGCGGTATGAGCAATCTCCTCATTATGTTGCTTCAGAAGGCACTCTTGTTTGTAGTGACCAGAATGTCCGCAATACCAACAAACCTTGTGTCACTTTAGATCGACATATTTGCTCTTTCTAGGCCAAATTGTTTCGTTAGCAATCCTAGAATGAAAATCAATATGATTGGACATACCGCTTTGAGATTGTTTCAACCAAATGGAATGAGCTTCTGTCCATGGTACCAAGTCTTGTTCCCATCAGTCGAATTTGAGCAATCTTTGTGATTGTTCCTCCTCGAGGAACTTTCCCTCTTTTCTTGCGTTGACTGCTTTCCTTCGACTCCAGGACGTTTAGACTTAGTGCCATCAACAGGAAGCTTAGGTTGATACCCAATTCCAAAGCGAGGTACTTCCTTTGATTCGGGCTTCTTTTCACTCTTGGCTGCAACAAAGACAATGCCTTTTGGCTTGTCCTTGTGTTCCTCACTGAGTTTGGTTAGATCACTAGACAGTTTTGCATTTCCAAGTTTTAACATTAAAGACTCGGACTCAAGTGAGGAGACAGAGGACTCAAGAGACGTAATCTTCTCAGCGAGCTTAGGACATTCGACACATGAACTTGAAGGAAAAGATGAACCTTTCTCAAGCTCGATCACTTTGTCTGCCCAACCCTGATTTTCTTCGATCAAACTTGAGATCAATTCATCCTTTTCTTCAATTTGCTCACTGAAAAGACTACTCTCATGAACAAGTTTCTTAATAAAAGATATCAAGCTTTCTTTTGATTTACTTTTCAAGCTTGAGATGAGTTCAGATTCACTTACCTCAGTTCCTTGTATGCCGCCTTTTGATTTGTCATGGTCTTCTATGGCCATCAAGCAGAGATCCCTAGAGCGTGACGAATCTTCATCATCTCAGTCGGAATCACCCCACGTTATGACCATTGCTTGCTTTCCTTCACGAACCGGAAGGTGACTTTCCTTCTTCTTGAAGCAGTTTTCGGCGAAATGTCCTTTGTTCTGACAGTGGTAACAAACGATATCCCTCATGTCTCTGTTCCCTTTAGAGGAACTCAACATCTCCTTGTTTGGAGACCATATCTTCTTCATTGTTCTAGTGATAAGAGCCACATCTTCATCACCATCCTCGTCTTCGTCTTCAACTTGAGATAAGTCAAAGGCACGTTCAACCTTTAAGGCAATGCTTTGAGCCTTCTCTTCTCCCTTTTTGTTCATCTTGTGGTTGTATACAGAGGCGTTGCTTTCAAGCTTGGCAACAACCTCTTCCATGGTGAGAGACTTGACGTCAGTTTGGGAGTACAGAGCGGGAGCAATTGCATCCCACTGAGAGTTGAGGCCTTGCATGAAGTGATGAGTGAGCTTCCAGTCTGGCATCTCTTCATCAAGGAACTCCAATTGACCTACGATCCCCTGGAACCTAGAGTAGAACAATTGAATGTGCTCATCCTCTCCTTGAGAAATTTGATCGTACTCCTTCATCAAGGAAAGAATCCTGTTTTTCTTGACATCTTCATTTCCATGATGGAGACGTCTTAGAGCTTCCCAAATCTCCTTGGCGGTTTTGTAGCCGATGATTTTCTTGAGATCCGTGGGGAGAAGGGCCATGTGAAGGATCTTCTTGGCTCTGCAATTCTTCTCCAGCTTCTTCGAGTCTCCATCGGTGTAGTCGATCTTTGGCTTAGGCTTTGTAGCGTCCTTTTCATTTGGTATAGCCATGGGGCCAACCTCGATGATTCTCCATATCTGTCCATCGAGGGAACAAATATGGGATTCGATTTGCTCAACCCACCAGTCATATTCACCTCCCTTCAGGACTGGTGGCTTCCAGAATGAATCACCAATAGCGTTGCTTGACGACATCTTTCCTGCAAAGTCTAAAACGAAAACAATCTAGAGCACCAGGCTCTGATACCAATTGTTGGATCGTTAGAGTTACGTCTGAGGGAACAAAGGCTTTGTTCCCACAGAAGGCACAGCGGAACAATATAGCAGGAAAGATAACGAACGAACTCACGATATATAGTGGAAACCCTGATTGGCAAAACTAGCTTCTCAAGGAAAAACCACTACCTTCAAGCTTCCGCTTGAGAGGATTTTGAAGCGTCTACTTGTCTTATTGATTTCTTGTTCGATTACACTTGTATCCTAGACTTCAACCTCTAGACTTTCCACCTAGATTTGAAACCTCTTCTACAACGATGAATCGAACTCAACCCTCAAAGATTCACAAACACTTCACTCTCTTTTTCTTTTCTTTTCGTTTGATGCCCCGAGTTCGTACATGGAAATGAATCCCACACTCCTATAAATACAACTCGTCTAAACCCTAATCGTAACAAGATAAGATTTCTCCAAATAAGGTAACAAGAAGATATGATTTGATTGAAGAAATAATATCCCAACCGTCTATATTAATTAAAGAAAAGATTTCTTAAATTAATATAACCGGATAAGATATAATCCCCTCTCTCCAATTATCTTATCTTAGGAAAGATTTCCTAAGATAAAACAATCGGGCTTCTCTCTCTCCATATCTCCTCGATCGGCTTTAATCCTTGCAGCCGAAGTCTTTCATCCTTTACCGCGTGTGCTTCTTGATTTGTTTCCATAATTCAGCACGCTGGATTTCTTCCTTCCATTCACAGCTTTGATCTTGTTTGTCACTGTTGTTCCTTGAGAGGTAACAAAGCACATGAACAGAGCTTTGTTCCCTCTGCGATCCTTTGCTACAATGGTTCCCTGAGATAACTGTCTTTGTTCCTGAAACACTTAGTACCCAGATTAGTTGAATGTTTGTTACCATCAAAACCTAAGGAATTCAACACCCTCGAAGTCATCCATGATGCTTATGTGCGTCCCGATTTCCCTCCGCTCAGTACATTAAAGCCTCTCGCACCATTTCCCGAGGCACTGAAGGACACCAGAAAGGTGGAGAACGACAAGGATTTATTTGAGACCTTTAGCAACTGCGAGGTAAACATTTCTTTGCTCAAACTTGTCAACAGTATTCCTCGCTATGCAAAATTCTTGAAGGAGCTATGCACAATAAAGAGGAAGAAAGCGGTGAAGGAGAAAAAGAAGGTCAAGGTCAATGAGAATGTATCCGCTATGCTGCAAAAGCGGTTACCAAAGAAGTGCAGTGATCCTGGAATGTTCACTATCCCCTGCAAGATAGGTGGCACCATGTTCGAACAAGCTATGCTAGATTTGGGTGCTTCTATCAACGTTTTACCTCTCTCGTTGTACGAATCTTTAGAGGTCGGACCATTAGAGAAGACAGGGATTGTGATCCAATTGGCGGACAATTCTTACGTGTATCCCAAGGGAGTGGTGTAGGATGTGCTGGTAGAAGTTGATAAGCTAATCTTTCCTGTGAACTTCTTTGTGATGGATACGGGACAAGACAAAAACGCAGTCCCTGTGATGCTAGGAAGGCCGTTTATGAACACGGCGGGTACGAAGATTAATGTGAGCAGCGGTTCGCTCACAATGGAATTTGACGGGATGAGGGTCGGATTTAGCATAGATGATGCAAAGCGACACACTCCTGATGGAGACCCCAAGTGTTCAATTGACGTGAGCAACCCAAGTTGAGTGGGCGAGCACCAAGTTGAGCCACGACAATAACTAAGGCGTTGCTCGGGAGGCAACCCGAGGTATGAAATTATTTCCTTGTCTTTTCCTTTCTAGTCTTTATTATTGTTTTTGTTTTGCTTTGTTTGTTTTGTTTTGTTTTTGCTTTAGACTAACATGCAGGTAGAAGACCCGAAGAAAAATTCAAAGACGCTATAATTCTCACACCAGAATCTTTTCTACGGTCGCGGAAAAACCACAAAAAAACCACTGTAAGTCTCCTCACTCTGGAAAAAAAAAAGTTTGGCGTATTTCCGTGATCGCGGCCTTATTTACGCGATCGCGGCTCAGCTGTCTGTGTTTTATTTTGAGAGACGGTGTGCATCATGATGCCAAGGAGGAGACATTCGCCCCACATTTTTATTTGGCACCGATGATGGCCCGGCATTCGATAGCTAACGAGGAGGAATACCAGAGCCCACCACACCATTACATTTGGGCTCCATTACGTGTTCGTTGAAGGCCGTGCAACTCCGATTCTTTTGATGTACCACTACACCTTACAGTGGATTTATTTGGTTGCACGGTAGAGTTTGAGTTTGAAGACCGCCGCAACACCAGAGACATGTGCTTTCATTGATTTACCGCCAGCAACAACTTCCACGTCCAAGCCAACTCGGCGACGGTTATGAGTACCTTTCCGCTTTTCCCTGTGCTTCATTCTTTTTTGTCTTTCATTATATTGAGGACAATGCAATGTTTAAGCATGGGGAAGTGTTCTACACTTTCTAGTCGTCTGAGGAAGAAAGGAAAAAAATAATGAAAAAGAAAAAAGTCAAAAACTGAAAAAAGACTTAAATAAACTCCTGGGATAAGTCGAAAACCCGAGAGGGCGGCTTAGGCAATAAGCAGGTGGCTTGGACCAGCATTAGGCTAGGGTAATAATTGGTCAAGAGTGATGTGAGTTTATGTGAGCCCATCTATTGAAAAATGAAATGAGTGGCTTGATGAAAACCCGAAAGGGCGCCTTGGCAAAATGAGTGAAAAGAAGAAGAGTGATTATTAGGATTACTCATTTTTCCTGGCGTGGTGACATAAGAAGAGGTGATATAAGAAGGATTCAGGTAGGTCACTCTGGAGCGATAAGAAGATAGATAGAGGCTAAGATTAGATGGTTACTTTCACTCTATGGTGTCCGGGTTAAGCTTGGGGAAGGTACTCTGCTTTCCTTTAAGCTTGTATGTTGTGTTGTGCTTATTGTGTTGGTGCTTGGGAGATTTATGTTTAGGTGCAATTCTTAGTGGAGATGGTTTTTATGTGCTTCCTGAGACCTTGGGGATTTGATTGGAGGAGTATGTTTCTTTTAGCTTACTCGAGGACAAGCAAGGTTTAAGCATGGGGGAATTTGATCAGTGCTACTTTGTAGGGTTTAACTAGAGATTGTTATCGGTGTTTTGGGTACCATTTGGATGAGTTTAGAGCACAATTGTGTAGTATGGAGTTAAGGAGAAGAAGTATGATATTGGTGGCGTAGAAGAGCTAAATGAAGATATATTGAAGATGGAGACAAGCCACGTGAGAAGAGAAGAAGGAAGAAGCAGAGAAGTGCAACAGTGAGTTTTCCGCGGTCGCGGATGCCAGTGCCGCGGTCGCGGAAATTTCGGTGGCAGAAGACACGCGAGGCTTTACAGGAACTTTTCCGCGATCGCGGAAAATCACCCGCGATCGCGGAAAATGCATGAGACGCGGACCGGGTTTTTTGTCTTATTTCGTCCGAAGATTTACTACTTTATTTTATTTCCTATTTTCTTTATTTCTCTTATTTCAGTTGTTTTATTTATTTCCTTTTAGATTATTTTCCCTATCTTTAGTTATTAGGTTTGGGTTAGGTTATTTAACCTAATTCCTAGCAGCCTTTTCATTATTCAGATTTTCTATTATTCAGCATTGTTTTTCCTTTGAGTTTTTGTTTCAAGACTATGAAGAACTAAGCACCCTTTGCTTAGTCCGACAATTGAAGCCTTCATTTGATATATGATTGTGAAGTTATAATTCTATTCCTATTCCTTTGGATTATATCTTTTCTCTTGAGCTTATTCCTATTGATTCTTATTGATTTGACTGGATTGATCACCTAGTTGATATTAGTAATTGTCTATTGCTAGGGTTTGGATATTTCGAGTTGAAATCCCTTATCTTGTGTAGCAACCATGATATTCTAGGACTAGTTGGACTAGTTTATTATGAAAGAAAATTGATTATGTGTTTAATGCTACGAGTTGTGGTATTGCATGTATCCTGGTTAATTCCTATGCTTCCTGCTGCTATTGTTATAAATCTTGATAGTTTCTCGTGCGTTCGAAAGTAAGGGTTGTCAGGACTAGTTGGACTGGCAACTATTTCAGAATATGGACAGGAATAATCATAGAAAGGAATAGAGATAATCTAGGATCGATCAATCAAATGAATGGTGGATATTTGTCCGGCTAAGTACTTTTTCCCAATTGATTACAACTTTTGTTTTACTTACTTTAATTACTTGCAATCAACCAACCAATAAAACCCCCCTTTGTTACTTTGACATACTAATCTGCACTAAGAAAGATAACTCCTCCCTGTGGGATTTGACCCTTGCTTGCCTATTCTACTAAGTTAGGTTTTTAAGGATTTACTTTGATTGGGCATCACGACTTTAGCCCCTGTCAGACGTCTTAATGGATCCCAGATCTCCTTGGCAGTTTTGTAACCAATGATTTTCTTGAGATCAATAGGGAGAAGAGCCATGTGTAGGATCTTCTTGGCTCTGCTATTTTTCTCCAGCTTTTTCCAGTCTTCATCCGTATAGTCGGCCCTTGGCTTTGGCTTTGTAGCATCTTTCTCATTTGAAATAGCTATGGGGCCTACTTCAATGATTCTCTATTATTGTCCATCAAGGGAATAGATATGAGACTTGATTTGCTCAACCCATCAGTCATATTATTCAGCCTTTAGAATCGGAGGCTTCCAGAATGAATCTCCAATAGCATTGCTTGACGACATCTTTCTTGCAAAGTCTTAACGACAGCAATCTAGAGCACCAGGCTCTGATACCAATTGTTGGATCGTTAGTGTTACATATGAGGGAACAAATGCTTTGTTCCCACAGAAGGTGCAGCGGAATATTATAGCAAGAAAGATAATATAAAGAACTCACGATGTATAGTGGAAACCCCAATCAGTCAAATAACCAATCAAGGAAAAACCACTACATTTAAGCTTCTCGCTTGAAAGGATTTTGAAGAGTCTACTTGTCTTATTGATTTCTTGATCGGTTACACTTGTAGCCTGGACTTCAAACCCTAGACTTCCCACCTAGATTTGAATCTCTTCTACAACGATGAACACGAACTCACTCTTCTAAGACTCATAGACACTTCACTTTCTTTTCTCTCAATTAAATGCTCTGAGTTCGTACATAGAAATGAATCCCACACTTCTATTTATACAACTCGATAAACTCGTTTAACAAGATAAAATCTCTCTCTGAAATCGGCAACAAGAAGATATTATTTGATTTACAAGATATTATCTTAACCGCATATATTATCTAAGGAAAGATTTCCTAAGATAACATAATCGGATTAAGATAAAATCCTTCTCTCTCCAAATCTTCCAATCGGCGTGATCCACCCGATTTCCTTTTCTGCGACCGCATGATCTTCAATGATAATCTTCATGTTGATTATTCTTCGCTCCATTCACAACGTGATGTTTATTCGGCATTGATGTTCCTTGAGAGGAAACAAAGCATGTAGAGAGATCTTTGTTCCCTCTGTAGTCTTGCGCTGCTAATGGTTCCATGTGACAACTGTATGATTCCTGAAATACTTGGTTACCAGATTAGTTGAATGTTTGTTACCATCAAAACTTAAGGAATTCAACAGTTTTAAATGCAGTAATTCTTGAACTGTCATCACCCGTGATTAGTTTTCCATCAACATACACAAGTAATGTAATAAAGGAGGTATCCAAGGATCTGACAAACAAACTGTAGTCATTAGTTGATTGCACAAACCCTAGTGAAACCAAAAACTATGTCAACTCCAAATTCCACTGTCTTGAAGCCTGCTTCAAACCATAAAGAGACCTCTGCAGTTTGCACACTTCATTAGCTTTGCCCTTATCATACCCCTCTAGTATTTTCATATAGATGTCCTCCTCTAGGTAACCATGCAAAAAAGCATTGTTAACATCAAGTTGAAAAAAAGGCCAGCCTCTAGTTGTGACTAATGCAATGAAAACTCGCATTGTTGGTAACTTGACAACTGGACTAAAAGTGTACTTATAGTCTTTGCCAAGTTTTTGATTGAAGCCTTTCACTACTAATCTTGCCTTGTGTCTTTCCACTATTCCATCAGGTCTAAACTTCACTTTGTACACCCATTTGGACCCAATTACCTTGTGTCGACCTAGAGGTAGTGTAGTCAATTCCCATATGCCATTTAATTCCAAAGCAGATAACTCCTTAGCCATAGCATCCTTCCACTCAACATAACCCTTTGCTTCCCTATATGTGACAGGCTCAAAGACATTCATAGTTTCGAAGCAAAAAATGTTGTCTTATCTGTCAAAACTCCATGATCATCAGTAACGGATATTACATAGTCTGTATTCCAAATGGGAGCTTTCCTAGCTCTAGTTGACCTTCTGGTTTCTTCAACAATGTGACTGAAGGAGGTGATTGTGTAGTAGGACTGTCAAAATTCTCATGCACCATCTCTGACTCAACTACTGGTTGGATAGGAGTTGAACTAGATGACACTTCATCCATTGTTCCCAGTTCATTGCTTTCCTCTAGGAGACATTGAAAAATGTCAAAATCTTCCTCTGCCACCTTATTTGACTCAGAGTGTACATTAGGAATTGCAACTGTCTTAGACTCTGCACCACTTTTCTTATAAGGAAAGATATCTTCTCGAAAAGTAACATCTCTACTGTGGAATAACTCCTTACTGACCAAATCATAAAGCCTATATCCTATTTGATTCACATGATATCCCGGCAAAATACACCTTCTGCCTCTAGCAACAAACTTATCTCTACCCTTTTTTTCAATAGCAGCATAGCATAAGTGTTGGATCGTTAGAGTTACGTCTGAGGGAACAAAAAGCTTTGTTCCCACAGAAGGCACAACGGATTTAAATAGCAAGAAAGATAACAGAACAAACTCACGATATATAGTGGAAACCCTGATTAGCAAAACTAGCTTCTCAAGGAAAAACCACTACCTTCAAGCTTCCGCTTCAGAGGATTTTGAACTGCGTACTTGTCTTATTAGTTTCTTGCTTGATTACACTTGTATCCTGGACTTCGACCTCTAAACAACCAGCTAGACTCGAAACCTCTTCTACAACGATGAATCAAACTCAACTATCAAAGACTCACACGCACCTCACTCTCTTTCTCTTTTTTTTTTCGTTCTAAGTCGTTCTAAGCCGTGAAGTCGTACCTAAGAAATGAATCCTCACTTCACTTAAATACAACTCGGCAGAAACCCTAATTGACACAAATTAGGAAATACTAGAATCGGATTACAAAGATATGATTTTGTTTGGAAGATAAGATATCACAACCGATTATATTAATTAAGGAAGGAGTTCCCTAATTAATCCAACCGATTGGATATTATTCTTCTCTCTCCAATCGTCTTATCTTAGGAAAGATTCCTAGGATAACACGATCGGGTATTTTCTCTCTTTCCATATCTTTGCGCAATCCGGCTTGATCCTTGGAGCCGAAGTCTTCATCCTCTACCGCGTGGCTTCTTGATTTGTTTCCTTAATTATGCACGATGTATGACTTCTTTCCTTTTGCAGCCTTGACGGGACTAAAGATGCACAAGCAAATGTCGTTGATTAGCCTTATCAAAATTAATTATTCTAACAAACCTACTAAACAAAGTATAGCAGACAAGTAAGGGTCGAATCCCACAGAGAAGGTATGATGTAATATGCAATCGTGAATGACAAGTAACAAGCAACTGGGGGTTTTGTAGTCAAGAGAACGAAGCAAACAAGCATGCAGATTAAGCAAAATCGAGAGAATAATATGAGGGAAAGTAGTCATGTTAGAGCGAAATCCACAGTACAAAGATAGAGTTTGATCCCTGAAATCTATTCAGTCCAAGTTCAATTATTTATCCTTATAGTCGTTCCCACCTTAATCGTAAGTACTATTGATTCTCACAGTTGTCAATAGACTTATCACTATACCAATGATAAAGTACAACTGATTCTCACAGTTGTCAGCGTACTTTAGCACCAACACAACAATAGCGATGCACACAAGGATTTAGGATACATGCAAGTAGAAAGACGTACAAGTACTCACTCCCCTACTTAACATGCAATTGATTCTCACACACAAGTGTACGCTCGGAACCCCTATATGCACAAACGTGTTTGCCACTAGATATGCACTCGGAACCCCTATATGCAATCCTAGCAATTGATAACAAGCATTCAACCTAGGTGATCAGGCTAAGAAGAACAACTAGAAATCGTAGACGTGATAAGCAAGAGAATCAATCCAACAATTATAAGGATAAGAACAAGGAATAGAAATCTCACAAACACATCAAAGTACTGCTTCAATAGTCTAACAGAACAAGGGAAAGTTAGTTCTCCATCAAAGGGGATGAAAAACTATAATATGAAATAACGATCAAAATAGTTCGATACAAGATGTGTCTAAGTGTGTTCGCCGACTGGCATGGAGGCTGTGGAACATTAGGTTAAATAGAGTTAACCTAAAGCCCAATATCACAAAACCAATCCCAAAGGAAACAAATAAAATAACAAAGTCTGAAATAGAAATAAAAGGAAATAAATATAATCTGGCACGAGGCAATAAACACGTCCACCGCGGGGCGGTGAAGATCCACCGTGGGGCTTCTGCTCTCCACCGCTGGGCGGTGGCCTTCTCTCACGTGGGGCTTCTTCATCACTGGGAGCCATCACCACGGGGCGTCACTGCTAACGCGGGGCGGTGAACTCCAGACTTCAACTTCTCATCTTCTTCTCTTCTCTAGCTGCTCTCCAAATACTACCAAGTTTTGGTAGCCTTCTCCATAGATGTTCCAGCAGCTCCATCTCCATCTCTAACTAAGCTGCCAATCCTTGGATTTCTTCACTTCTCTCCATAATATCTAGATCGCAGACTTAGCACTAAAACAACTCCAAAACTCCTCCAAATCATGCTAATAGATGCTAGAAAAGGTGTATGAAATAACACCTATCAAGCCTCGATCTTGGTCTGTCACTTCAGTTCCTGGAGAGGTAACAAAGCACTTGCTAAGTCTTTGTTCCCTCTGAGATCATCTGCTGCAACGCTCCCTGGGAAAACTCTTCTTGTCCCTGAAACACTTGGTACACATATTAGTTGAGTGTTTATAACCATCAAAACCTAAGAAATTTAACAAATTCCCCCTTTTTGATGGTGACAAACACCCTTAACAATAAAGCATATACCAACTAGAACAAGACAAAACTGACAAGAAAGTTTCCCACTAAAAACACCGTTAGTTTCCCCTTAGTTCAGCAATACATTTTACATGTTCTATTCCCCCTCAGACAATGCTACCTGTCATTTTCCCCATTTTGGCATCATCAAAAACACAGTAACGAGTTAGAGAAGAAAGATCAATGCCAGATAAACAAAAACACCCCTTGTCATTAATTTTAAAAAAATTGGAAAACATGCAAACACAACCAAAGCAGACAAAACATCAAACATTGTCAACTGCCACAACGGGCACATAAACCATATAACAAGAAAACAGAACAAGGAGGGGTAGACAGCAAGGGAACAAAAGGGGATAGGATGGCAGGTAAGCGATCAGGCACCACTGTGACCAGCCGATTGAGCCGATGCGTGGTGAGAAATAAGCGCGCGCACATTTGCCATGAGGAGAGTCTGCTGAGCCACCAGGTCCTTCACTGCTCGGCACAGACTCCTCACATCCTTTCCCAGCGAGGGATTTGTATTCTGTTCCCCCTCTGAGCTATCAGCTTCAGATCCCTCCATTTCCTCAACATCCTCTACAACCACAGAAGCTGCAGGAGCGCCCTCGACCTTCACCCAACCTTCTCCCTCTAGAAGAGCAAACTGCATCTTGTGTAGATTGCTTGCATTGAAGGGACGGGAGAAGACACTTACATCCTCCGACGCGTCGTAGACTTTGTGGTACTCCAGAATCTTTTTGATGACACGAGGGAAGGGAAGAGCATGCTGAGTGGTGTTCCGGGCATGGGCCATATGCTGCATCAAAATCATTGGGAGGCAGACGGGCTCCTTTTTCAGCAGAAGGGACAGAAGGACAATGTCCAAGATCAGAAGGCGGTTCCTCTTCTGTCCCCTTGGCATGATGTTGCTGATGAGGAAGTGGTATAGCACTTTGTTGACGGCCGACATCTTTGAGATGTCAAGATCAGCACTCCCTGGAGCATCCACAATCCCAGCTATAGCCAGCACAGCCTCTGAGTAGGCAAAATCTTTCGGCCACCTGCTCTTTGGGTATTCTCCATACCCTTCATGAGGAACACCCAGAATCATGCCCAGCTCAATACTTGAGAAGACATGAATCTCCCCATTCATCTTGTAGCTCCCCTGGACAGCATGCGACCGCACTTCCATGACAAATGTGGAGTAGAACTCCCTCAGCAACTCCTCATCCATCTCCACTTCCTCCACAAACAGCCTGCTCCACTTCTGTTCCTCCAAGACGTCAAGCACCCCCTCCAGAAAGTTCTCCTTTAGGAACTCAGGGTCCATCAGCAGCTCCCTCACCACAGACTTGTGGCTCATGTCTTTGACATTATCAACCGCCACAGCCTTTCCTTTGGCTTTGGCCGGCAGACGACGCTGGCTTTGTCGGACGGGAGCGGTGGACACCTTGGCTTTCTT
This sequence comes from Rheum nobile, assembly GCA_027886185.1. NCBI lineage: Eukaryota > Viridiplantae > Streptophyta > Magnoliopsida > Caryophyllales > Polygonaceae > Rheum > Rheum nobile. The sequence goes on along the minus strand of WOAB01000531.1, from coordinate 6,941,684 downwards.
CGCTTGGTTCCCGGAGAGGGGTACCGACTCCTCATCGGAACTCACAGTAATCGCCTTCTCAGACTTCTTCTGAGAGCGGGTCTTCCTCTTTGACGAGCATGCAGTTTCACCCTGCCGGACGGCTTAGGAGCTTTTGGGGACTCAACCACGTCCACTCCCTCTTCGAGCTCCTTGGAGAGGTCTCGCACCACAGACTGGATTTTTTTCCTTGACGGTCAGGTGCTCCTCCACCGTGACCGAGGTCCCTTGACCGGGTAGCTCCTCTGTTTCCTCCTCTATGGGGTCGGGATGGGTAGGCGAGGAATGTACCTCCTCTGTGTTAGTAGAGGAGATGGCAGTGGGGACGGCAGGAGTGGTGTTAGGGTTAGGGTTTTGTGGTGCGGGGTCTGTGTTTGGGTTTGTGGGGGCTACGTAGGGGACCATGGCGAGTTGGTCCTGGGATGATGATGGAGGAGGGGTTATGGTGGTGGTCGCTGGAGTGGTGGATGTGGAGGGTAGGGATTGATTGATGACGGCGATGAGAGCTGGATCGGCTCCCATGGCTGTGAGGTTAGAGAGGAGGGTTTGAAGGTTTTCGGCGAAGTTGCTGGGAAGGTTAGAGTTGGAGGCCATTTTTGTGAGAGAGAGAGAGGGAGCTCAGGGAAGACGAGAGACAGAGAGGGGAGAAGATACTTGAGGAAGATTAGGAAACAGTGAGGAGGAGACTTATCCGGAACACCTCAATATGTAGCCTTCAAAAGATCTTCAAGGGTTTCCAAAGATAAGACCAAATCAATCTATTTCCAAGAGATAATGAACGCGATCTTCCAACTTCCCAAAAATAATTCAAAATCTCGTCTGAATCCAACTGAGCCGGCTGAATTTCTCTTCCCAACTCTCTTCCATCAAATCAACCCTTAAATGTGCAATGCGGCTCAACACAAAATATCATCATTATACCCTACAAACACGTCACCTCAACCTGCACGCACAGAAGCCGAATCGTTTCCCGCCAATCCAAAAAAGTAGTAGGGTGTGATGCTGGGGGTTAGATACTAGAGAGGGTACAAAAGAGCATCACACCAAAACATATGATTTTTGCGATTGAATTTTACATCATGCATAAGAGGTCTCCAGTTGTGGATGATAAGAGGGGTTCATAGGAGACTTTAAGCACGGCGGTCTGGGTAAGCTATAGAATCAACTATCATTTGGGCTTATGATGAGGGAACAAAACATCAAGTTGATTCTTTTGGGCCGAAATAGAGCTGATTCATGTGATATATGATAACATAGATGACCATGCAAGACATTCAGTACATAAAGGAAGTAAAAGCACATAGTCAAGCTTTTCGAAAATTAATACCCAAGGAAGCTAATGCATAATAAGGCATGAAGATTCGACTTTCACAGTTTACCACGTAATCTAGCCAATCATCGAGGGAACACAACACATAGACATGTAGTTAGGGGAACAAACCAGACTTCGTATGGAACTGAATGCAGAGTTCCCCAACAGGTGTTCCAATGAGAAAATTGGCGTTTGATCCCCCGTTTGCCAATCTTTCTCGACACAGTGATGTCCTTCCTAGATGTACATGGTACCTGAAATTTTCACACAAGGTACAGATTAGTCATTAAGTCTTTGTCCACATCACCTTTACCTCTGACAACAGGCCTTTGAGTCTCAAGTATTCCATGCAGAAGTGAGGTGAGACTCGCTTTGTTCCCTGTCACGTAGCTGACCCTTGTATGAATGACACACTGGGAACATTCCTCACTTTGTCCTGCACAGAAAGAGTTAGTTTTTGCGAATCCAAACAAGCTTATGCTTTCTGGGTTTAGGGGCAACATATCTAATCTTGGGAGGTTCAGCTTCTATATGCTCTCTTGTAGTGTGGGCAATCTCCTCATTGTGTTGCTTCAGAAGGCATTCATGCTTGTAATGACCAGAATGCCCGCAATACCAACAGACACTGTGACACTTCAGATCTACATATTTGCTCTGTCTAGGCCAAATCGTTTTGTTAGCAATCCTTGAATGAAAATCAATGTTATTGGACTTACTGCTTTGGGATTGCTTTAGCCAAATTGTATGAGCCTTTTGTCCATGATACCAAGCTTTGCCCTCCTCAGTCGAGTTTGAACAGTTTTTTTCTTTGTTCCCTCTAGAGGAACATTTCCCCTTTTCTTTTACAGACTGTTTTCCTTCGACTTTGGAGCCCTTTTTCTTGGTATCATCAAGAGGAAGTTTGGGTTGATAGCCGATCCCAAAGCGAGGCACTTCCTTTGACTCAGTCTTCTTTTCATTCTTGGCTGCAACAAAGACAATACCTTTTGGCTTGTCCTTCTGTTCCTCACTGAGTTTGGTTAGATCACTAGAAAGTTTTGCATTTCCTAGTTTCAACATTAAAGACTCAGTCTCGAGTGAGGAAACAGTGGACTCTAGAGACTCAATCTTTTCAGTGAGTTTTGGACACTCAGAGCACGTGTTTGGAGAGGAAGATGAACCTTTCTCAAGTTGGAGCACTTTTTCAGCCCAACCTTGATTTTCTTCGATCAGACCTGAGATCGATTCATCTTTCTCTTCGATTTGCTCACTGAAAAGACTGTTCTCGCAAAAAAGATTCTTAATGAGAGCAATCAAGCTTTCTTTAGATTTGCATTTTAAACTAGACACGGGTTCAGATTCAGTTACCTCGTCGTCGATTACCTCACCATTCGTCTCGTTTGGAGCTTCTACGGCCATCAAGCAGACATCCCTGGAGTGTGACGAGTCTTCATCATCTGATTCTGATTCTCCCCAGGTGGCAACCATAGCTTGCTTTCCTTCATTTGCTGGAGGCATTCCTGTCCTCTTTTTAAAGCAGTTCCTGGCCATGTGTCCCTTGTTCTGACAGTGGTAACAAACCACATCCTTCATGTCTCTGTTCCCTTCAGAGGAACTGGGCGAGTCCATGTTCCGAGACCATATCTTCCTCATTGCCCTTGTGATAAGAGCAACATCTTCATCGCCATCCTCATCTTCATCACCCATTTGGGACAAATCGAACGCCCTTTCCACCTTCAAGGCAATGCTCTTCGCCTTCTCCTCTCCCTTCTTGTTTACCTTATGATTGTAGACAGAGGCATTACTCTCTAGTTTAGCAACCACCTCTTCCATTGAAAGAGTCTTAACATCTGTCTGAGAGTAGAGAGCAAGAGCGATGGCGTCCCACTGAGTGTTGAGGCCTTGCATGAAGTGGTGAGTCAGCTTCCAGTCTGGCAATATTTCACCAAGGTGATGAAGCTGACCAACTAGCCCATGAAACCTGGAGTAGTACTCTTGAATGTGTTCATCTTTCCCTTGAGAAATTTGGTCGTACTCCTTGAACAGGGAAAGGATCTTGTTCTTCTTCGAGTCTTCATTTCCTTGATGAAGACGTTTCAGGGCATCCCAGATCTCCTTGGCAGTCTTATAGCTCATGACTTTCTTGAGATCGGAGGGAAGAAGGGCCATGTGAAGGATCTTCTTAGCCCTGCTGTTTTTCTCCAGTTTCTTCCAATCCTCATCGGTGTAGTCGACCTTTGGTTTTGGCTTTGTCTCATCTGTCTCATTCTTGATCACAAAAGGTCCGACGTCAATAGCTTTCCAGAGCTGTCCATCAAGGGAACAGATATGGGACTTAATTTGCTCCACCCACCAGCTATACTCACCAGACTTCAGAGTTGGTGGTTTCCAGAACGAATCACCGATTGCATTGCTGTTTGACGACATCTTTCCTGCAAATTCTGTAACGAAAACAATCTAGAGCAACACGCTCTGATACCAATTGTTGGATCGTTAGAGTTACGTCTGAGGGAACAAAAAGCTTTGTTCCCACAGAAGGCACAGAGGATTTAAATAGCAAGAAAGATAACAGAACGAACTCACGATTTATAGTGGAAACCCTGATTAGCAAAACTAGCTTCTCAAGGAAAAACCACTACCTTCAAGCTTCCGCTTGAGAGGATTTTGAACTGCGTACTTGTCTTATTAGTTTCTTGCTTGATTACACTTGTACCATGGACTTCGACCTCTAAACAACCAGCTAGACTCGAAACCTCTTCTACAACGATGAATCAAACTCAACTCTCAAAGACTCACACGCACCTCACTCTCTTTCTCTTCTTTTTTTTCGTTCTAAGTCGTTCTAAGCCGTGAAGTCGTACCTAAGAAATGAATCCTCACTTCACTTAAATACAACTCGGCAGAAACCCTAATTGACACAAATTAGAAAATACTAGAATCGGATTACAAAGATATGATTTTGTTTGGAAGATAAGATATCACAACCGATTATATTAATTAAGGAAGGAGTTCCCTAATTAATCCAACCGATTGGATATTATTCTTCTATCTCCAATCGCCTTATCTTAGGAAAGATTCCTAGGATAACACGATCGGGTCTTTTCTCTCTTTCCATATCTTCGCGTAATCCGGCTTGATCCTTGGAGCCGAAGTCTTCATCCTCTACCGCGTGGCTTCTTGATTTGTTTCCTTAATTTTGCACGTTGTATGACTTCTTTCCTTTTGCAGCCTCGATCTTGGTATGTCACTTCAGTTCCTGGAGAGGTAACAAAGCACTTGCTAAGTCTTTGTTCCCTCTGAGATCCTATGCTGCAACGCTCCCTGGGAAAACTCTTCTTGTCCCTGAAACACTTGGTACACATATTAGTTGAGTGTTTATAACCATCAAAACCTAAGAAATTCAACAATAAGCAACCCACAACTCTGAAATGATCATAGACAAGTGCCTTGTTAAACAACATCTCATATGGTGTTTTCCATCCAATGCTAACCAATGGCATTTTGTTAATGAGATAAGTTGTTGATAAAATGCATTCACCCCAAAACATCTTAGACAAATTAGCATGAAAATTAAGAGCTATGGCTGTATCTAACAGATGCCTATGTTTCCTTTACACCACACCATTCTACTGTGGTCTATAAACCATACTTCTCTGATGTATGATTCCAAGTTCAGCAAAGAATTGCTTGCAATTATGATTCATCAATTCAGAACCATTATCTGATCTAATAGCCTTAGGAGTAACCCCAAATTGGTTCTGTACTAGTGACACAAAACCTTTGACTATCTCTGGAACATGTTGCTTTGTATGCAGCAAATAGGTCCAACTTGCTCTGCTCTTGTCATCAACAATTGTGAATAAAAACTTTTCTCCATTGATATTTGATACATGAAATGCCCCCCCCCCCCCCCCCCCAATAGGTTCATATGTAACAAATAAAAGAATTCAACGGATCTACTTTCACTGAGTTTGAAAGGAAGCCTATGGAACTTAGCCATATCACAAGTGTCACAAGACAAACTTCCTAATTTGCTATCCTTACAAGAAGATAAATGCAACATCTTAGAATGAGAAATTGATAGGTGTCATTTCATGCACCTTTACTAGAAATTATTAGCATTATTTGGAGGAGTTTAGGATGAGATTTATGGCTAAGTTTGTAATCCAAAAGTTGTGGAGAGAAGTGAAGATATCCAGGGATTTACGGCTTAGATGGAGAAGCGAAGATGAAGAGTGTTCTGCTGGAGTTACTTGGAGAAGACTACCAACACTTGGTAGTAATGAAGAGCAGCAGAAGAGAAGAAGAGAAAAGGAGCTGAAGGAGTGGGCGATTTCACCGCCCCGCGCCAGAGCCACCGCGACCCGGCGGTGGTTCTCAGAGAAGATTGAGGGTCGCGCCAAGAGGAAGCCACCACCCCGCGGTGGGAGCCTGACGCCCCGCGGTGGGAGCTTGACGCCCCGCGGTGGCCGTGTTTAACGCCTCGCGGCCAGAGACCTTAGTTTTATTATTTTTGTTTCCTTTGTTATTCTCGTTAGTTTTAACCTAGTTTTCCAAAAACCTATTTAAGACCTCTTTCTAGGTTAAGAGGCAGACACTATTTTTACTTCTACTATTGTTATCATCGTTACCTTTCTATTAGGGTTCCATTCACCTTTGATGGAGCACTAATTTTCTTTTGTTCTACTAGACGTTTGAAGCAATACAGTTGATGTGTTTGTGAGATTTCTATTCCTTGTTCTTATTCTTATACGCGTTGGTTTGATTCTCTTGGTAATATTGAATACTGATTTATTGTTATTCCTCTTAGCCTGATCAACTAGGTTGAATACTTTTTATCAATTGCTAGGATTTACATATAGTGGAATACGAATGCATATCTAGTAGCATACACGATTGTTGCATATAGTGGAATACGAGTGCGCAATCGTGAGTGAGAATCATTTACATGCTAAGTAGTAAGGTTTACTTCTATTTGCATGTATCATATATCCTTATGTGCATTGCTATTGCTTTGTTAGTGGTAAAGTCTATCAACAACTGTGAGAATTGATAGTACTCTTCCATTGATATTGTAATAAGTCTATCAACAACTGTGAGAATTGGTAGTACTTAAGATCAGGGTGGGAACAACTATAAGAATAGTAAAAGAACTTGGATTGAATAGATTTCTGTGATTAAATTATATCTCTGTATTGTGGATCTCGTTCTAGTAGGAATACTTCCCCAATCATATTTTCTCATCAACTAAACTTGTTTGCTTTGCTCTGCTTGATTACTAAAAACTCCCCTTCATTGTTACTTGTCAATCATAATTGCATACTGCATCAGATCTTCCATATGGGTTCGACCCTTACTTGCTTGCTATACATCTGTTTAGTAGGTTGTTAGGACTTTTACTTTGACTAGGCCATTCAACGATATTTGCATTGCGCATTTCGGCCATGTCAAATTTGGCGCCGTTGCCGGGGAAAGTTTTTTGTTTTATTGTGTGTTTTTGTGATTGACTTTGGTGGAAACCTATCTTATGGTCGACATCGTTCTACTGACTCTCCTCTAGCTGCTTTTGATCCAGAAATCGACAGATCATTCTGTGCGAACCTATGCAATCAAGAAGAAGAAGTCGAGGTTGAGACCGTTGAAACCGTTGAAACAATGGACATCCCTATTGTTGCAATGGCCGGAACCCTGAGAGAGCTGACTGAACCGAACATTGGGGCACAACCCTTGGCTATCGTCATCCCTGCACTTGGCGAAGGGGTGAACTTTGAGCTAAAATCTGGAGTTGTTGCTTATCTCCCGAAATTCCATGGTTTGAGTGGAGAGGACCCGATATCTCATCTGGGTAAATTCCACAATGTCTGCATGACTATGAAGCCAAGGAATGTGATGGAGGATCAAATCAAGATGAGAGCTTTTGGTTTCTCCTTGCTAGACTCTGCTAGCGACTGGTATTATCACTTGCCGCCAGGAACCATAGATACCTGGAATAAACTGCACAAGGCGTTTCTGGACAAGTATTTCCCAACGAAGAAGGCGAATGCTTTGAAAAAGGCAATTGCTAACATTGAGCAGGCTGGTGATGAGACGTTGTATGATTATCTTGAGAGGTACAAGAGGCTTTGCTCCAGCTGCCCATTCCACGGATACGCCAAGCAGGACCTTGTTCTCTACCTACACAATGGTCTGCTAGATCAAGAGAGAAGGATGGTTGGCGCTGCATGCGGTGGAAGCATTCTGAATCTAACACCGGACGCAGCCATGGAGAGGTTCCAAGAGATGAGTGAGAGTACCAGGAGCTTTGGAAAGACATACCAGAGGAAGGCGGTCAATGCTGTGACCCCTGCAGGACCTAGCCCAGTGCTGAATGAGCTAGCTGAGTTGAAGGAGATGGTGAAGAGAATGGAAAATCAAAACACTCCTCAACAAGTCAAGGCATGTGGGCTTTGCTCTAATCAGTTCCACCCTACCGATACTTGTCCTCAGCTGCAGGAGGAAGGTACTGCTGAAGTGAATGTTATAGGAGGTTATGGACCCCCTAGACCACAGTTTGGTGGACAGCCCAACTACAATCAGAGAGGGCGAGACCACCTAGGTTTCAGATGGAGTGACCCACAAGGTAGTCAATAGCCTGCACAACAACAGTACCAACAGCGAGTCCCGTACCAATAGAGGCCTCAAGGCCAAACCTCTGGTGCTTCTACTGAAGAGATGCTGAAGACCTTGACTCAACACTTCGCCACTCATGTTCAAGCTATCGAGTCAAGCATAAAGAATATGGAGAGGCAGATTGGCCAACTTGCTGATGTTGTGACCAAGATTGACCAGAGGACATCCAACTCCCTGCCATCTCAGACTACTGTGAATCCAAGGGAGAATGTGAGTGCCATCACCCTTAGAAGTGGTAAGAAGTTGGTCGTTACTCCTAGTGCTGAAGAAGAGAACGAAGCTGTAAAGGAGAAAACTGTTGACCGCCCCGCGGTGGACCCCACTGCGATCCGGCGAAAAGTTGAGGCTGAGGCCAGGAAGGAAACATTGTTGTCACCGCCCCGCGGCGACTCTGGCCGCGACCCGGCGGCTGATCTCAGTATTCCCACCGAGACCCCACCGCCCCGCGGTGAGCCTACCGCGACCCGGTCTCTTAAGTCCCAGCTCTGCAGATGAAGTCTGTGTTGATGACTGCGTTCGTCCGGTCTTCCCTCCTCTTGGTTCTGAGAAGCCACCAACAGCTTTTCCCGAGGCGCTAAAGGCTAGAAGAGTAGCCGACGACATCGATTTGTTCGAGACTTTCCGAAACTGTGAGGTGAACATTCCTCTGCTCAAGCTTATTAAGGCTATCCCTCGATATGCCAAGTTTTTGAAGGAGCTATGCACCGTTAAGAGGACACAAAAGCTGAAGGTTTAGAAGAAGGTTCCAGTTGGTAAGCATGTCTCGGCGGTATTTCAAAGGCGCATGCCTGAGAAGTGCCAGGATCCAGGTATATTCACTATCCCTATTGCTATAGGTGAACATCGATTTGAGAAAGCCTTGCTAGACTTGGGTGCCTCTATTAATGTTTTACCTTATTCATTGATTAAGGATTTAGGAGTATGACCCTTGCATGATACCAATATTGTGATTCAACTTGCTGATGGTTCTTGTGTGCCTCCTAAGAGTATTGTGGAGGATGTTCTTGTTAAGATAGGTTCTTTGATTTTCCCTGCTGATTTCTTTGTTATGGATATGGACTATGATGAGCATGTTGCTCCTGTTATGTTAGGTCGACCTTTTATGAAAACATCCATGACAAAGATTGATGTAGATAGTGGAACTTTGACTATGGAATTCGATGGAATAATTTTTTAGCATAATATTCATAAGGCCAACTCCATTGAATTGCCTCCCCCTTGCTGCATTAGTGATAATGATAATCCTATTCAGGAAAATGTTAAACCTAGTGTAGTGGAGACCATAGTTGATCTTTCTTCTATTGCTGAACCTTTTGAGTTGCATGAGTATGATGTATTGCTTGATGACATAGGAGAGTCGATTCCCTCTAATTTGGGCACTTGCCCCCCTGCACTAACCATACAAGGCTATAAGCCTTCATCTAGTGTCGAGCAGCATGATCAGGTTGAGCCATATCGGCCCCCACATCGCTCTAAGTATGGGGGAGATGCTCCAAAGGAAGCAATTATGGAGGCATTGGCTAAGAGGGAACAAGGTCTAAGGTTCAAGCCTTTCCATGGAAGGTTCCAGTAGGAAGAGACGATTGAGAGGATTCCAAGGGGATCCTATTCTAGGTGGTGATTGATCTGCAGTACGTCGAGCCAACGACGTTAACCAAGGCGTTGTCCGGGAGGCAACCCGAGGTAGTTTTTCCTTGATTTTTTCTTTCTTTCTTTTAGATTAATTTCGTAATTTCTTTTGCTTTGTTTCGTTAGCCTGTCACTAACATTTCAGGTACGAAAGTAAATGGAGAGGAGACGGTGTTCCCAGCCAATTCTCACCGCCCCGCGGTAGAAGCCACCGCCCCGCGGTGGAGGTCTGGTATGCCTTCTCAACTCCGGAAAAAAAAAAGAATAAAGGGCCCCGAAAAAACCTTAAACGGGGAGTAAAATTTTTATTTCTTGAGTGGTACCTAAGGTTTTGACGGATTGGGCCCCCTTTTTGGGCCGAGACTTCTCTATGGGCCATTGTACCAGCCGGCCCCATCATCCCCTTTGCTTCCTTTTCCCTTTCCCTAACCTAGCCCCCACTCTCACAAAAGCCCTCCATTCCCAACACCCCTCTCAAGCTCTCCAAGCCAAATCCCCCATTCTCCCACAAATCCCTCTTGTCCTTGGTCCGATCTAGCCTCCAAATTGCCTAAACCTTGAGTTTCTTTGCCCAATTTGGAATTTAGCCTCACAAACTAGCCAAACACAACCCCACCGCATCGCTGTCGCTCCGCCCCGCGGCGACCCCACCGTGACCCGGCCAGAACCCCCAGTTGTCTCACCGCGACCCGGCGACTCGTCCACCGCCCCGCGTCGAGACTACCCAGGCTGTGTTTTCGCTCGTTTGTAAGTGTCCTCTTGGCTGCCCTTTGTTTTGAGTTTCTCCATTCATTACTTATGGCACCTAGAGGGAGGAAGCAAGTGTCTACGAGGGATGAGAATGAGGTGTACAATATTGTGAAGGAGAGGAAGGTGTTGGCTACTAAATTCTTTGACAAGCCGACGTTGGCTGAGTTTGGTTTGTTGGAGTGCGTATCCATGTGTTTAGCAGAGTGTGGTCTGGGGACCTTCTTGAACAAGGCCATTGATGCTTATCCCGAGCTGTGTTACCAGTTCATTGCCTCGTTTAAGAGGTATTCTGATGGCTCCGCCGATAAGAGATTGATGAAGGTCACGTTCACATACAATGGTCGTGATTATGCTTTGTCTGCTGAGGAGATTCGTGGTGCCCTGGGCATTACAAAGGAGCCATCTGATGGGTGGTCTGGTGGCATCATTGAGACAGATATGATGGAGTTTTGGGAGGAGGCCACGCACAGGAAGTTCAAGAAGGGCCAGGAAGTGAATTCGAAGATGGTGAACCCTTGCCTAATGTTGATCCACAAGGTGATGATGAGAGATTTCTTTGGCCATGCTGATGATCGTAAGGTCCCTTTGAAGGATCTTCAGTGGTTTTTGAGCATCTTGGAGATTGTTACATACACGCCGTGTTGGGCTACCCTCTTTCTGAGTTCCCTAAAGAGGATTCGTGATGGTGAGCCACGTGATATTTGTGGGGGTGGTTTGATCACCCTTCTTTGTGCTGACATTATAGCTACCGATCGGATTCTTCGACCTGTTGCTCACGCGGTGTATGATATGGCGCACATGAAGGTATGCTTGATGCTGAAGCCACTGGGCAGGGATGGCGATTTAGTTTGGTCTTTATACGACGGTCACATTCTGATTCTTCCCCGGGAGTTTGCCTATTCCCCTTCATTTGCGGATTGGTGGATTCCCAGTGATAGCAAAGTTATGGCTGATGATACCCCTATTGCTGCTCCTTCGGGTCCGTTTGGAGAGGGCCCTAGTGTTGGTTTTGAGGCTGCTACTGCTAATTCTGTGGGTGGGGATGATCCTATGCCTACTCAGTTTGATGCTCCTTCATCTTCGTACGGTCTTGCCACACCTTGGCAGGAGTTATATTCAAGATTTGACGCGTTCTCGGTGCAGCAGACTCACTGGAACACCCGAGTAGAGACCGGTCTGCAGACTTGGTAGACCCAGTTCCGTGCTGATGTAGATGAGCGTCTGGACGCTGTGGACGCTCATATGAGGGACTACTTTGGGAGGTTCCTACCACCGCCGCCATCAGGCCCACAGTGAGTTTATTTCTCCTTCCCCTATTTCTTTTGCTTGTTCTCTTTTCTACATTGAGGACAATGTTCGGTTTAATTATGGGGGAGGGATTTAGACTTGTTATCTATCTAGATAGTGTATATAGCATTGTTTTGTTTTGTGTTCTGTAATTTCCGTTCGAGTATTTTATTTTAAAAAAAAAAGCCAAAAAGATGTAAAAAGGCAACCAAAATCATGGGATGAGCTGAAAACCCGAAAGGGCGGTTCAGGTAAAAAGCAAGTAGTCCGGCTGGTATAGACCAGGGAAAAATTGGACTGGAGTGATGCGAGTATATGTGAGACATCTAGCAAAATGAAATGAGTGGCTAGGTGAAAACCTGAGAGGGCACCTAGGCAAGATGAGCGTAAAAGAAGAAGAGTGATAGTAGGATTTCTCATTATTCTTGGTGAGGCGTCATAAGAAGGGGAGTCATAAGGAGGACTCGGGTAGGCCACTCTGGAGCAATAAGGAGCTAGATTGGAGTTAGGATTAGAATTATCTTTGCATCACTTATTTTGGTTGTCTGGAGCTTATTGTTGATATATTGTAGTTGCTGGTGTCATATTTTCTTGTACTTCCTGAGACCTTGGTGTTTGATTGAGAGAGTAGGTTTATCATTAGCTTACTCGGGACGAGTAAAGGTCTAAGTATGGGGGAATTTGATAGGTGTCATTTCATACACCTTTACTAGCAATTATTAGCATCATTTGGAGGAGTTTAGGATGAGATTTGTGGCTAAGTCTGTAATCCAGAAGTTGTGGAGAGAAGTGAAGATATCCAGGGATTTACAACTTAGATGGAGAAGTGAAGATGAAGAGAGTTCTGTTGGAGTTACTTGGAGAAGACTACCAACACTTGGTAGTAATGAAGAGCAGCAGAAGAGAAGAAGAGAAGAGGAGCTGAAGGAGTGGGCGATTTCACCGCCCCGCGCCAGAGCCACCGCGACCCGACGGTGGTTCTCAGAGAAGATTGAGGGTCGCGCCAAGAGGAAGCCACTGCCCCGCGGTGGGAGCCTGATGCCCCGCTGTGGATCTCACCGCCCCGCGGTGGCCGTGTTTAACGCCTCGCGGTCAGAGACATTTATTTCCTTTTATGCATTTTCGGATTTCCTTAGTTTTATTATTTTTGTTTCCTTTGTTATTCTCGTTAGTTTTAACCTAGTTTTCCAAAAACCTATTTAAGACCTCTTTCTAGGTTAAGAGGCAGACACTATTTTTACTTCTACTATTGTTATCATCGTTACCTTTCTATTAGGGTTCCATTCACCTTTGATGGAGCACTAATTTTCTTTTGTTCTACTAGACGTTTGAAGCAATACAGTTGATGTGTTTGTGAGATTTATATTCCTTGTTCTTATTCTTATACGCGTTGGTTTGATTCTCTTGGTAATATTGAATACTGATTTATTGTCTTAGCCTGATCAACTAGGTTGAATACTTTTTATCAATTGCTAGGATTTGCATATAGTGGAATACGAGTGCATATCTAGTAGCATACACGATTGTTGCATATAGTGGAATACGAGTGCGCAATCGTGAGTGAGAATCATTTGCATGTTAAGTAGTAAGGTTTTCTTCTATTTGCATGTATCCTATATCCTTATGTGCATTGCTATTGCTTTGTTAGTGGTAAAGTCTATCAACAACTGGGAGAATTGGTAGTACTCTTCCATTGATATTGTAATAAGTCTATCAACAACTGTGAGAATTGGTAGTACTTAAGATCAGGGTGGGAACAACTATAAGAATAGTAAAAGAACTTGGATTGAATAGATTTCTGTGATCAAATTATATCTCTGTATTGTGGATCTCATTCTAGTAGGACTACTTCCCCAATCATATTTTCTCATCAACTAAACTTGTTTGCTTTGCTCTGCTTGATTACTAAAAAAAACCTTCATTGTTACTTGTCAATCATAATTGCATACTGCATCAGATCTTCCCTGTGGGTTCGACCCTTACTTGCTTGCTATACATCTGTTTAGTAGGTTGTTAGGACTTTTACTTTGACTAGGCCATTCAACGATATTTGCATTACGTATTTCGGCCACGTCAGAAATATGTCCCAATCTATTGTGCATCACGTGCAGTTGAGTCTTGGTGTTGGCCAAACAGCATGCCTTATTTGTATCCTACACCTTATTTTCCTTGCTTCTTAGCCTGTAAAGTCCTCCATTCTCCTGTCTAGTTGCCACTATTCTGTTACTTAGAGAGTCTAGCATCTTGAAGCAAGCATCATCAAACAAAGCAAACAACTTCTTCTGCCTTATGATCTTACTAATAGACAATAGATTAAACATGAACTCTGGCACATACAAAACATCAGTGATGATAAAACCTGGTCCAAGCATCACACTACTTGTTTTCTCAACCTTCTTAACTGAACCATCAGGCAATTTAACCAAAATAGGAGCAACTAACATCTTGAGATCAAACAAACAGTCAAAATGAGCACACATGTGGTCTGTAGCCCCTGTGTCTACTATCCACTCATTCCTAGTCATATCTGAACTAGCAAGATTAATGCAAGACATACCTATAAATTTTACTAAATAAGATGGCACCATACTCTTCCCTTTGAACATCTTCATCATCTGGTTGCACATTGCCTCCAGAAAGTCAGGATCAAGGTTGAAAAACATTCCACCACCTTCTCATTTCTAAACTAGCAAGATTAATGCAAGACATACCTGCAAAATTGACTGAAGAAGATGGCACCATACTCTTCCCTTTGAACATATTCATCATTTGGTTGCACATTGCCTCCAGAAAGTCAGGATCAAGGTTGGAAAACTATCCACCACCTTCTCCTTCTTCTTGATCTAGTGGAGTCTCTCCACTCTGACAAGCATTAGCAGCACATTTCTGCACATGCTTCTTTTTTCCCGTAAACCAATCTGGATAGACAATAACTTCAAAAAAATTCCCTGAATAATGGCCATCCTGGTTACACACTTTGCAGTGTTTCTTTTCACCGGTAGAACTCTTCCTGACAACCTTCTTGGATGAGTTTCCACCTTGTGTTCTTGCTATGAAGGAAGCAGGCTCCATCACTGAGCTAGAAAGTTGCTTCTGCCTCTCCACTTGCAACACAAAGTAATAGGCCTTGTTCAATTTAGGGAATGGCTCCATGGACAGTATTTGTGTTTTGACATAATCAAACTCTGCATTCAAGTTAATCAAGAAATGCATTGTTTGATCTTGATTGTCCAGTTCAACTACTCTTGAGAGAACCTTGCAAGTACAATTTGCAAGCGCTCCACATACACAGGCAGGAATTGACTACATACACTAAAGATCGTCCCAACACCTCTTCTGCTTGGTGTAGTACGAAGTCACCGAGAGACTTCCTTGAGTAATCCTCATGAGTTCTTGCTTCACCTGGTAGATCATAGCAGCATTGCTTTGATTATAGCGCTCAAGAATTTCCTTCCACAAATCTCTGGCCGTGGTGGAATATATGAATGAAATTGCCAAATCAGGGATCATCAAATTGAGGATCCAATAGATCACCATTCCGTCGCATCGAATCCACCTCGCAAAATCTTCAGAAGTTTCTTCTGGTTTCGTCAATGATCCGTGGATGAAACCTCACTTCATCTTAGCTCCTAAAGACATTCGGACTTGCCGATTATAACTGATGAAATTGGTTCCATCAAAGAGCACTGGACTGAGCGGATGATTCGGATTCTTAGAATTCGCCATGGAAAGTGGATTGCCATTCGTCATTCCATTCAATTGAATTATTTGTTCATTGATCGCCATTATCAATCGAGTTGATCATGAAACTGAAAATTATGAGAAATTATTGTGAGGAAAAGAAAACAAACGAAACACACTCAATCTCACACTCTCTCTATCAATCGATTCCATGCAACTCTGATTCCATATTGAATTTGGATCTTGGATTGAGAACTCTCACAAGAGAATCAGAGAAAGAACAATAAAAGAGAGGAAACGCTATGTATATTCACATCTCACTCTTACGGAATAAACTAAGCTGAAAGCAGGAAAACTATATACCTAAGCATAAATAACAAATGACTTGCTAATGCCAATCAACATAATCGGACACAGCCAGTCAAGCTAACAACCTACAAGCACCACGTCAGTGACTAACAACCAAACATAACAAACTGACAAACAACTAAACTAACTAGCAATATTAAATGCCACATCAGCAACTATCAGCTAAGCTGAGCTTAGGCTATAGTCACTCATAGCCAATACGAGGACTTTTAAAGAGGTCACACATCCTAATAATGCTCTCTCCCTAGCACACTTAACCTCAAAGTTCTTTGTCGAACCCTGAAAATGAAGAGCTCTTGTTAACATAGTTATCACTTTAATCCTTATAACTTAATCTTAAATTTGGGGTGTAACATACTCTATCTGGCTTCTGCCAAATGTATGTATCATTGAATCTTCAAGAATAAGGACCCAAATATGGATGCATGCACTCTTTGCACCAGGAATCAATTCAAGAGTAACTTTTTGTTGCCATTTTTGAGTCGTTGAGACGTCCCGTTTTATAAAAGCATGTTGGTGATTTTAGTGAAATCATTGTCATTTAGTGTGATCGGGATTCATGCAACACTATAGGAACTCATTTCGCAATAACACAAGTTTGGGTGTGTGGAGTACGCGCTTGTGTAAGCGACTGGAGTTTCAGAGGGAAACAAAAGGATAGGTTACATGTAAGGGTCAAGTTCCCTTGAAACAGTTTTGTAAAAACTCAAGTTCCCTTGAAACAGCTGAAACAGTTTCCGTAAAGGGAACTAGATATTATTTCATTTCTTGTGAAGGAAACTGGACATCATTTCCCTTCTAAGGGACTAGAAGAATGCTTACGGCTGGTTGGTCTACTTAGCACGTGTTTTATGTGCCTGTAGTTGTTGGTAAAACCAATGTTTAAACCGCTATAACCGTCGTAACTACATTGTAATTGAAAGTAACTATTAGTAACCGTTGTGGATCAGTTGGGAATGGTTGATAACCGCTGGAAACAGTTGGTAACTAATTCCAACTGCCACTGTAACTTCCCTAAACTTCCATAACCGTTTTGGAAGTGTTCTCCAAAGCCTATATAAAAGACATTTGGGTTGTGGTGTTGGGGGGTTCAAATTATCATTTGGAAGAGTGTCTCTCTTCATACTTGAACTTGATTAAGTCTCAAATCCATTATTACATGAACTTTAAAGTTCAGTTCCTTTCATGAGCCCGGTTAGAAACTGGTTGGTTTGTCTTATCTCACTTTAAATTTTGTAGATTCCCTAAGGCTTTATAAGGGGCGAAATATTGATTTCGGAAAGTGGTTCGCCATGATTCAAACTGATATCAAGATCTTGTTTCATATGATTGATCTACCGATGTGCCGTCGTCTACATCAACATCCACGAGAGGAACCCAGCGCCTCCAAAGAACAGTTTCCTCAATTCGGAAATTCAACATTTCAAAGGAACTGACCAAGACAGAGTTCCCAGCTCCTACATTCGAAATCAATATTTTGAGATCAAGTCATATGACAACTGCACATGAGAAGACAACCAAGTTGATGTTCGAGGAGATCAAAGGAAGTTGGTTACCTTACCATCAAAAGGAAATTAGAACCCTTGATCCGAATGAACTTTGATATTATTTATCCCAAGTTTTATTGGGGAAAATGAAATAATGTTTTGGCTTTGATATTATTCATATAATGGTATGTATAATATGACGATGGTTTTTTTTTTCCAAACCGCAATAAAAAAGAATCGAAATTTAAATTGTAAAAAAACACATTCATAGCGCTTTTTCAAAAAAAGCGCTATGAGAAGTTATCACAAGCATAGCGCTTTTTTCTAAAAAAGCGCTATGAGTAGTTATCACAAGCATAGCGTTTTTTTCTTAAAAAGCGCTATGAGTAGTTATCACACGCATAACGCTTTTTTAGAAAAAAGTGCTATGTAAATGTCGTATTTAAATAAAATAAAAAATATAATAAACATAGCGTTTTTTTTTTTTTAAATGCTATGCGTGTGATTGTTTATAGCGCTTTCACAAAAAGCGCTATAAATATGTAATACCGCAGTTCTATAGACAGCGTTTGTAAAACCGCTATCCTCTTTATAAAAACAAACGCTATGCCAAAGCATTTCTGTACTAGTGACCATGCATGATCATTTGATCATGGGATAAGTAACTTATATCAATGGATTTGTTATGTAAACATTTTCATGATTTCTCATGATTATTTAATGGGAAATGATAGGTGTAAACCTGTATTTTGATACATTATATATGAGAGTATATTGTATGATCATATAAGGCCAAATTGACAAAAGAATTTCGGATGATTGTCCATTGATAAGGAACTGTGTCCAACATGGCGACGTCTCCCTAAATGGACAATGATGAGACTTTGGTAATTGCATTAGGATGCAAGAGCGAGTCCATTAGTGTCATGTGGTTCAAGCAAAATGACATTTATATAAAGTGAATGAATCTATGATCATAGGAACTAAAGCATGCTCATGTATTCACCATTTATTTTGGTGAATGAAAGGTGTTATAGCCTTTGTATATATAAAATAAACTTATGGCATATGATATCTTAATTATCCTAGATTTGAGGATGATGGAGGATTTTCCTATAAAGAATTCGGACCTTGGAAGGGGGTTCCCTTGAACGGATCTAGTCCTTGGTGGGAAACGGTAGTTCCACTGAGGAGAACTATGTATTGAAAGGATCTTTATTCATTAAAGTATTGTTTGCTACATAATATTGGTCTTGTATTGATGGTTACATCATGAATCTTTTGAAGTATTGATTTGTTGCTAAAACTTGTCCTTTAAGAGTTCCGTTCTTGGGAACTTGTGTTCATTAAAGGGTGTTGTACTACATACATATGTTTGTACATATGATAACTTATGGTATCTTATAAACATATGATTTATGACCAAAGCTATGATCACTGATTGATCATGAGGATTCATGGTTAAGAGTGCAAGAGTCCGAAGATACTTAACCAAAGCTTTTAGATATTGAGACCTAGATGATAAACTTCACTAGGGTTGGATTTCATTAATAACACAAATTTTGGGATGAATGTTGTATGGATGATGTCCAAGGCATTTTCATGCTGGAGAATGAGGAAAGTTCCTTGGAAGGAACTGATTCCATTCAGGGCTAAGTTCCCTACCAGGGAATAAGTTTTGAAGGGAACTGCTCTTGTGAGTCTACTATGCCTCGTATATAGATTACTCATGGTTAAATCTAGATTACTTATTTCAAATCTACTGTATTTCAGTACAGATTACTAGGGTAATGTCTACTAGATATCAGATTGTTTAATTTAAGTCTAATGTGCCTTTGACAGATTACTTATTAGGTCTACTGGTTCAGGCCCTACTGTTTTCACAAATTGGATATTTGACTCTACTGTATCTATACAGATTAGTCGGTTTAGACCCTACTATACTTCGTGTGTAGATTGCTCTTGTTTCTTTTTATTCGTGCTTTGTATTTAATTTATTTGATGATATCTAATGTTTTTGTGACATGTTAATCATGAAAAGCTAGTCATGATTGAGGTTTTATAACCAATGTTGTATATCAAAAATGATGGGAAATGTACATGTGGTACGTGTTTTTCACACATGACAATATTATAGTTTATTAAAGAGGGTGAATGTTTCCTTTTCACACTTGACAACATAATGGTGTGTGAAAGAAACTAAAGTCCTTGAAATTATGGTGAAATTCATGTTTCCTACTTGGTATAAGTGACCATTTATGGGAAATATGCCCCATGGAGAAAGATAAGTTCCATGTAGGGAACTGTATTCCGTCTAGGGAACTGTATTCCCTGAAGGGAAGCGATTGTTAGCTGCAGGGAATCGAATTCCTAGAAGGGAAGCGATTGGTCCTTGAAGTGAACTAAGTCCTTTTTCTATTATCAAATAGGGTTCTTCATAAAGAACAAGATTATCCCATATGAATTTTGGTTTAAATATTAAATTTGATTTAATTGAGTTTGGATATAGGGCGGTCAAAGGACTACCCAAGCCTAAGAAGTAGCTCTTAGGCGGGATAGGTGTGGATTGCATCATTGAGTGTGTTAAGCATTCCTAGAATTTTCAGATCAATATTATTGAGTTGAATGACTTGAGAATGGTGCTTATCGTAATCAAGTGAAGAGATGTAATTTTTCATAGACCTTCAGTTCCTTACACCTGGACCAAAAGACATGTTTCCTAACTTTTATGGAAGCGAAATGTGGGATATATTGATTTTTCAAGAAAGAATGTCAATCATGCTTCGTATTAATACCGAAGCAAGAAGGGGAAAAATTGTTCAGTTTCCGACTTTGAGTTTACTTGGCTAAGGAACTGAGGAGAAACATATACTCAAGTTTAAGTATGATTATAGGACCTTGTGTGAAAACAATAAGACATAATTATTGCTTGTTGAAAAAGGTCGATGGTGAATGAGATGGGTTAACTCATGGGTATGGACAACGCATTTGAGCATAGTTCCCACCAGATCAACATTTATGTGATACTTTTATTTCCTAAAGGGAAATAAGGCCCGTAGCAATTTTGTTGATGAGACAAAGAAAGCACTAATATGGTGGAATCAAGTTTGACGTTGTTTGTCTAGCTAATTCAATATGAATAGTACAAAACTAGTGGATCATGTTATGGATTCATGGCATTAGGATTCCCTATGCAGCTTATGGGGGAGGTCAAGGTAATCCTTAGAATTAGGATCAAAACGAGAATGAAGGGAAGTGTTCCTTGAGGGAAACATATTCCTTGTAGGAAAATGAGTTCCTTAGTTTCTCGTTTCCTCTCTCATGGACTAGAGCTTATAGATTGCACCAAGTGTGGGCATGATGGTATCTTGGCTCAAGTACTTACGAGTTTAGGGAACTCTGAGTGTACAAGAAAGTGTACATTGTAAGATGCAACGTTGAATACATATTTTGACATGGTGGTTCAACGAGTACCTAAGTACTTGAAGAAGACCTTGTTTCATGGTCATAGATGTATTGGACGCCTTGTTTGGAGTGATTCGATAGATAGTAAAGTACTTTGAGCGGACCATGGTTTATGCTCTTATTAATGTCGAAATTATTCCTGGATATGAAGGAATATTTGGATGTTAGATGATATTAAACTTATAGTATTAATCTTCTAAAGATGGATGGACGCTAGTTCCCTTGAAGCAAACTTTGTCCTTAAGAACTTCGTCAGTTCCCTTGAGGAAACTAGACGTGATTAGTTCCACATTACGGAAGTGCCATTTCATGGACTTGAGAGGAACAATCTAACATTTTGAGTTCGACAACGGAAATGATATTAGTAGTACTAGTTGTAGCTAAATTCAATGGCAAACGACTAGGGAACTAAATCTACCTAATTTCATTGAGATAGAAACTGATTTTGTCTATGTGAGCGTAAAATCTTTGGCCAGAGGGGAACTATCATGTGTGCTATAAGAGGTCATGTCCTTGGATGTGAGGTATGGCACAGTTCCTGAGCTCATGACACATAGTGTGATTTCAGTTGTCTTAATTTAGTCAAAACAATTTTGGCTAACCACTTGATGAAGAGGTTGGTTGTAAGGGGATGAGATTTAAGACCCATATAGCTTTCTAGTGGTGGGATACCCAATTCATTTCTGATTAACGTCAGGGACAGAATTCAATATGGAAAGCCCACACCTAGAAACTGAGAGCACAAAAAAAAAATCCCCAAGTGTGTGCTTAGTTCCTACAAGTTGAGCGGTTGAAGATGAAGTCTTCTTAATAGTTCCTTTGAAAAAATGTAAATTGTAGGTGTACGATTGGGGCAATGTTCCCTTAAAGGATCTACCTATATGAATGTGAAGTTTGGCCGTTTCATAAAGCTTTGGGTTGGCTTTACATACGTTCATGAATAGATATGGACTCAAGGTCTTTAATAGAGTCAAGTACAACTTTAGAGATGTCAAGTAACTCGTGTGTGTGTTATCTTCATGCACCCAAAGAGGTTGATTGGTTCAATCCTTAGGACACCATGATTCCCAGGTGTTTGGAATGTGTAATTACACTAAGCGGAAATTCAATCATCTCGACATTTTCGTTTATGCATAGAGTTTGCGGATAAAGACTTGCTTATTTTTGTGAATCAAGGATTACACTAAAATGGGGGAGGATTGTTGGTGATTTTAGTGAAATCATTGTCATTTAGTGTGATCGGGATTCATGCAATACTATGGGAACTCATTTCGCTATAACGCAATTTCGGGTGTATGGAGTACGCGCTTGTGTAAGCGACTGAAGTTTCAGAGGGAAACAAAAGGATAGGTTACATGTAAGGGTCAAGTTCCCTTGAAATAGCTTTGTAAAAGCTCAAGTTCCCTTGAAACAGCTGAAACAGTTTCCGTAAAGGGAACTAGATATTAGTTCATTTCTTGTGAAGGGAACTGGACGTCATTTCCCTTCTAAGGGCTAGAAGAATGCTTATGGTTGGTTGATCTACTTAGTACGTGTTTCATGTGCTTGTAGTTGTTGGTAAAACCAATGTTTTAACCGCTATAACCGTCGTAATTACCTTGTAACTGAAAGTAATTGTTAGTAACCATTGTGGATCAGTTGGGAATGGTTGATAACCGCTGGAAACAGTTGGTAACTGCTTCCAACTGCCACTGTAACTACCCTAAACTTCCATAACCGTTTTGGAAGTGTTATCTAATGCCTATATAAAAGGCTTTTGGCTTGTGGTGTTGGGGGGTTCGAATTATCATTTGGAAGAGTGTCTCTCTTCATACTTGAACTTGATTAAGTCTCAAATCCATTATTACATGAACTTTAAAGTTCAGTTCCTTTCATGAGCCTGGTTAGGAATTGGTTGGTTTGTATTATCTCACTTCAAATTTCGTGGATTCCCTAAGGCTTTGTAAGGGGCGAAATATTGATTTCGGAAAGTAGTTCATCACGATTCAAACTGATATCAAGATCTTGTTGCATATGATTGATCTATCGATGTACCGTCGTCTACATCAACATTCACGAGAGGAACCCAGCACCTCCAAAGAACAGTTTCCTCAATCCGGAAATTCAACATCTCAAAGGAACTGACTAAGACAGAATTCACAACTCCTATAAGACATCTACTTTATATATATTTTAACCAGATTAAACAAAACAGATGTAACAACTGTTCTTTAGATTTCAGACCATATATTGTCTCCCAACTTATAGGACTATAGACTAGTCAATGTTCGAATTACATGGTTGCCGCTAGCTAGCCTAGGTAACCTTTTCACACGGGAGGAAAGGACGTATATTAGAGTTGATTCCTTAAGGTAACACATCAATCTTAATTCATCTCTTGTGTGATTGGTTAATTATCTCCCAACACCATAAGAAGGAGATTAAATGTCTTCAAAACTAGAGTTGCCATGATTAGCTCCTTTGTGTACTGCATCTAGCGTGTGAAATGTATGTATCCTCAAGAATGAAGACCCATATATATGTGTAGGGATGGCAACGGGGCGGGTTTGGGGTGGGGAGTATCCTCCCTATTCCCATCCCCGTTTAAAATTGCATTCCCCGTCCCCGTCCCCGTTTTTTGTTTAAAATTTTCTCTGTCCATATCCCTGCCCCATCCTCGTCTCCATCGGGGAATCCCCATCCCCGTTAATTTTTCCCATTTGAATTCAACAACGGGAATTTTCCATCCCCGCTAATGTTTCTCATGCGTAATATAGCCCTAATTAGAAAATAGTTCATTCACAAATCACAAAACGTAAGCATAGGTAACCAAGAACATGATACAGACCAGCTAACTAACAATATATCCAACCAAATATAAGCATAGAAAAGATAGTTTAACATCAAGTACCCATTCAGTACGTAAACAACTCCAAATAGTAAATACTCTTAATCATTTAAAAAACCAACAAGTAATACTAGTAGCGAAGTTGAAATTCTAGTCCAAATTAAACAATGGTGGATAGTGGATTTAGCTCGTCCGGTCCTTTCGACGGAGAAGGGGGCGGAGATCCCCGACGGGGGCGGGGCGGGGACCACTATCCCCAACCTCGTCCCCATCCCCGCGGCGGGGATACAATTTCCCCCATCCCAGCCCCCGTTCCCTTATAAAATCCCCATCCCCGTTCCCATGGTGGGGATTCCTTGCGGGTAACGGGGATTCTCTGCCCCACTGCCATCCCCATATATGTGGATGCCTGCACCCTTCGCATCTTTTTCCTGCCATTTTTGTTCCCATGAAGACCTTCCTTTTTATAAAGGCTTCTACTTTATATATACCATTTAACCCATTTTTAGAACACCATATATTACCACCACTCATAATTAAAATAGAAATAATCGAGCAATGGAATATGATAACCTCAAATGTTGACAGGGGAGTAAACAATATGATATCTGGGTTCATTGGCTCAACAAATGTATTGAAGTCAAGAGCACCACTTGGACGAGACTGCACTATATTGGTTGGTTTCATACTCAGGCTCGTCTTACATTAGCGAGGATCTTCTACAATTTACAGTGTAACGACTCTCTATATACCATTTAAATATATATGATATAAATTGATGACAAAAAATATTTTTGAAAAATTATATTTGAA
The DNA here is from genome assembly GCA_027886185.1 of Rheum nobile. Lineage (NCBI taxonomy): Eukaryota > Viridiplantae > Streptophyta > Magnoliopsida > Caryophyllales > Polygonaceae > Rheum > Rheum nobile. The sequence goes on along the minus strand of WOAB01000531.1, from coordinate 6,917,398 downwards.
ATATAAATGATAAGCCTTATATATTACTAATTTTTCTCTTATAAAAATTACAATTAGATTTTTTTACAACAAAAATTAATAAATTACCATATTTTTAGCTATTAGAAATATAAACAAAAATTTATTGAGATAATCATTTATAATGTAAATAATTTTTTAAAATATATTTATCATCAATTTATGACATATATACTTAAGTGATTTACGAAGAGTTACACCGTAGAATGTAGAAAATCGTTCCCCGTCTTATATATGGGATATTTCATTTACTGCAATTGAACATAGCCTCTTAATTTTCGGGACCCCTTATAAATTTATCGTACCACATAAGCTTATAAAAGTAGCTTGTTTTAATGGTTTTAGAATTGTTATTTTCTACTCCATCCGTTGAGTTTTACTTGTCTAATTTTTAGCCCGCAACTTTTGTTCTAAAATAGTTATCCTTTTACATATTTTTTTCAAGTTTTACTAGATTTACCCTTATATTTATTAATTCCATGTTACAATTATTGGCTTTTGGTACAAATCATATTCCAACCTTCTATGTAGTATCTATATATATTTAAAAGTTAGCATTCTAGGTCATTGAATGTTAACTTTTAAAGATGAATTGGCTTTTTTTTTTCATTTCTTGCCTTATTTATTTAGCCTAAAATTTAAACAATTTCTCAAATTCGAAAAGTACTAAAGTGACAATTTCATATATTAATAATTATATCAATAATATATAATCTTCTATATAATATACAAAGTTTTTGATTCACAATTATATACAATTACTACATATTAATCAATTAAAAAGTCCTCATTTTCATATCGTTGTATAATTCTTATATCTTCACGTTAAATTTTCAACATAGTTCAATTTATATTTCTATTAAGCATGAAAAATAACCATCTATATCTATATATATTTAAAAGTTAGCATTCTAGGTCATTGAATGCTAACTTTTAAAGACAAAATCAAAGGCTTAAATAGGCCTAAGGTTATAGTTTGCCTATAGGATTAGTTTATCACCCTTAGTATATAATATGTTAGATTTTCCGATCGGTTTTTACTATAGGGTTTATAAACCAATATAATATACATAAGTATAATTATAGGCTACTTTGTAATTTAAGTAATAAATTTTTCTTTGTTTATTTTAATATACCATAGCATAATTATGTGTATATATAAAAATAAGCAATATTTGTAAGTAAATATTCCCTCCCCTCAGGTAAATCTTGCCTCTACGTATGGACTACTCTTTAGGTTATGAGTCATTTTTTAACCTAAATCTCAATTAGTGATAGTTACTACATACTGTATACGTTATATTTTGCTCTCGTTTACTCCTATTTTAATATTATCCAATTACTACACGTAACTCTCGTATTTAGTACACAGTGAATGGTTGGAAACAAATTATAGTCAAGATGTCTAAACGGTTATATGTCAAAATGGCTTCACTTTCCAAGTAACATTTTCATCTATAAAAGGGCAAAAACGGTGGTATTCCGTTCATTTGCTCTGGGCATCCATCATCTCATTCTTCTACATGGAAATTAGCTTTAGAAAGCCATATAGTGAAGCTTGGGAGATAGTGGACAACACCTAAAAAAGATTGATCACTAAAGTAAGTATAATTATTAAGTTAAAGATGTGAATGAGGATTTCCGATTGTCGATGATGCAAGTATATATTCACCTCACGGTAAACTATCCTTGATTATATGTATTTGGATCTCTTTTGTAGTCTACAATACTTACATATATCGGTTTAAATTTATTAATATAATTGTCTTTTGATCGAGATAGGTTAATTTTATGTGAAGATGTCAGAGAATTGGATAATCTAATAGCACTATTTAGGCATCGATTGTTTACATCATGCACAAGTAGCTTTCACTAGAAGGAGGACAAAGACAATCGATTTAGGAAGCTTACACTGGACTATTGTATCTAATTTAATTTCAAAATATATTTTTATTTTGTTATTATATATTTTATTATCATATAATAATCATTCATAAAAAAAAAGTATTAATGAAAGATAATAATATATTATGCATTCATAAATTATTCTAGTATAAAAGATGAAAAAAATATTATGATAAGGCTTGTAATTAACCATCCATTTTTATATAATATTTACAATAATTAAATATAAAAAAATGAGTGGAGAGAATAAGACATGTCAAATACAAAGAGTGTGGTATAACTTTTCTTTATATTGTATTACGGCAGAAGATGGGTAGGACTTAGGAGAGATGAGACCTGATGAACTTACACTTGTGACGTGTTGGACACTGGCCCACATGTAAGCTTCCACCTCTATGCTTTTGACAAATATGTGTAGATGATGTAATAGGAATTGAGGGGTAGAATTGGCAAAGAAATATGTTAATGTTCCTAAGGCTACTCTCACTTTTATTATACTATAGATAATTAGATATAGATAGATATATATTACGGATTTAGATATAGTTATTAGGCAAAAGCTTATACACATTTTTATTTTCACATTTAACTTGAGCTACTGTTCTCACCTAATTCAACTGCAATATAAATATATATCTATCATTCAGTTCAATCAATTATAACATGTTTACAAAATAAATCTTTTATGGATATAGGACGTTTCTTTTGAAGTGAACAAAAAATAAATCTTCTCAAAAAAATCAAATACTATTAAGGGGACGTCTGATATAAATCAGGTATCGGGTTGAAATCAGAAATCGGATTAAGTAGATATCGGATTGAAACTCTATTCCTGAAAAAAATGTGTTTGGTTACTTTTCTGTAATGAAACACAACTATCACTTTATATATTATAAATAATATTTAAATTACATAATTAATTAAAAAATAATATTTAAATTACATAATTAATTATATATGATATAATATGTGTCAAATTATCACTTTATATATTACAAATAAATATTTATGGATTGGGTTGGATTGGAGGCCGGTATGAAACCCAAATCCTCCAAAAATATCAGGATTCCAAATCCGATTCCAATTGGGTTGGAGGCCCGGTATGAAACCCAAAAAATTAGATATCAAACAACAAGTAACGGGTTGAGGATTTCAAACCCGATTCCTCAGCCCCATACCCGGTAAACAAACAGCCCTAAGTATTAATTAAAGCAAAATTAATATTGTCACGTATCATTCAGTTCATAGTGTCACATCGCCTAGCTCATTGTAAGTGAACTTATTGATTGTTTTATTTTATGGGTCTCTCACCTACAAAAAATAATACTCCTTTTGTCCCTTTTTATTCTTCTTGATTTGATATGACACATTTGTCGATGCGGGTTTTATATCGTTAATATCTCTAATTACATAATCCTAAAAATTATAATTTTTGATATTATCAAAGTACTCGTTGAGACGAATCAAACAAGACCCCACATGACTATATTTTTTCTTATATATTGGAAGAAATCTTGAAGATTCTCTTCAACGGTGAACAGTGCCCAAAAATCAAACAGAAAGAAGAAAAATGGACGGAGGGAGTATTTTAAATAATGTATTACTCCCTCCGTCCCACAATGTTTGTCCTGTTTGACTTTTGGGCACTGTTCACCGTTGAAGAGAATCTTCAAGATTTCTTCCAATATATAAGAAAAAACATAGTCATGTGGGGTCTTGTTTGATTCTTCTCAACGAGTACTTTGATAATATCAAAAAAATATAATTTGTAGGGTTATGTAATTAGAGATATTAACGATACAAAACCCGCCTCGATAAGTGTGTCCGATCAAAACAGGATAAACAATCCGAGACGGATGGAGTAGATTTTATTAATTAAGGATATCGAAACATATTTTATTTGTTAAATCTTTGGGTTTTATACTTCATAGTAATCTATAATTCAAATTCAATCAATTATAACAAATCTATACAATAAAATATACTTGAATTGGGTTGTTGATTTAATACAAGCAATTTCTTTCAATTTTACTTTTGTTTATGTTTCTACTATCCTCGCAAATTAAAATAGATACTAAAAATAAAGATTTGTTGGAACTAATACTCCTTGGTACCATTAGTGCATTTAGTTTATATAGTAGTCATTATAAACTTTATTTGTAATCTCTTGGAGTTCTCAAAACGCAAAGACACCCTCAACAATACTGACACCCATAATTGTTCATTACTATTGACGTGTAATAAATTAAAGATGTTGGTTTACCATTACTTTTAAAACTATGTTTTAAATTATAATAAATAAAGTTTACATGTAATACTAAGTTTGGAAAAGAGGGGACGCCGGACCCCTAACTCCACCAGTGGATAAACTGAGGATGTACCGGCCACTTTGATTCACAAAATCGGAGGATTATATATATGAATAAAGATCATATGAAGAGAATGTTTAGGGTATAAAATGAGGAGTAATCTTAATCATTAGATTGTAGGAATGAAGAGTTAAGATTAAAACACATGGAGTGACAAACTTGTAAATATAACAATTTTTTAAAATTTTATATTTAATTTCCGAAAAAAATTCAAAATTTTATTTTTTTTTATTTTTTTCCCCAAAAAATATTGTCTTATTTTTTCACGAATATTTTTTCTTAAAAAATTAGTACCATGCACTTTAGCATTTTAATCATGCACTTTAACATATTATTCATGCACTTTAATATATTTACATATGTACTTAACTTTAGATTACTAAACATGTACTTTAATATACTTACACATGCATACACTTAATTTGGAATATTGAGCATCCATTTTAACATAATTACATATGTACTTTTTAACATATTAAGTATGCACTTTAACATGATAAATATACACTTTAACATACTAACATATGCACTTTTAACATATTAAATATACACTACTTATAATGTGCACTTTTAATATATATGTTAAACATGCACATTTATATATTACATTATGCAATTTATCCTATTAAAGATGCACTTTATGTGACCATTAAAAATATGTTTATATATGCACTTTATATTCATTATAGATGCACTTTTGATGCTTATTTATGCACTTGATATACAATACAATTAAGCAAAATATTTTTTGAAAAAAAATAAAAAGAATAAATTTTGAAAAAATATTTTGGAAAAAAACAATTTCCAAAAAAAATTATTTTCGGGGAAAAAATATTTTTTGAAAAAAAAATCAATTAATTTCAAAAAAATATTATGAAAATAATAATATTTATAATTTTACCACTTCAATCTTATCCATCTATCTATTAGATCTAATAACTCTAATTACTCATCACTTTATACCCTAAGATCATTATATACTTGAACCTTACTCATTTGTCTATATTGCCTCTTTTTATTTCACTTTTATTATCTTGACATTGTGGTCTCACTTTTGTCATTTTCTGAAAAAGAAAATATCCCTTTTATTTGTATCATGCATGGAGAGAGGAGAGAGAGAAAGAATCATCTTTGTATTACATTGTGTATAGTCAATTAAAAATAAATAGGTAACGGTAACTTGCACGTACTATGTAATTAATTTAAATGTCTATATAAAGAGCTAGGAATAGCAATGTTATCATATATATATATACTCATCCATATATACATCATAAATTCATAATCAAATAAGAAGTTAGCCCCTAGCTAGGTATCTAGCAAGGATGGGGGATGAGATCGAACGGTTGGTGGCGGAGAGGATCATAGGAGATCTTGTGGATCCCTTTAACCCCATGATTTCTATGAGAGTCGTTTACAATAACACCCGAATCACCAATGGCTCCGATCTTCGCCCTTCTCAAGTCGCTCACAAGCCTGTCGTTGAAATTGGAGGAAACGACTTCAGAAACTTTTATACCTTGGTACATGCATATATAATTACTCATTCATACATATACATATTCTTAATTTCAGATTAATATATATTGAGCGTGCGCAATCATGTTAATTATCCGAAAGCCTATCAATAAGATATTAGCTAGAGATGTCGAACGTATATTTTGGATACGTATGATCGTACAACTCAAATGATCAAGCTATGAGATATATATATATATATATATATATCCTTTTTAATTTATTGTGAATGATCAAACCTAGCTTTCGTTTAAACTGAACTTGTCACGACTAGATTGAGAGGAAGATCATTTGATTCGAGTTCATGTATTTAAATTTCTTTGGAATTCTCTGATTTGAGTGCGCGCATTAATATATCCCTAATATTCTCATGTGCTTTTTTTGTAACGTACTATGGTTTTATGACAATCTGAAATATTATTACCATTTCCAAAATGACAGAGAACATTGGTCATCGGTGGATGGATGAATTAAGGGTTTGTTTGAATTCTTAATATAATAATATTATATGCAGAATCCAAACAAACTCTAGTATATATTCAATTTGTCATATACAGTATATGTATTGATCTTGTGCTATAAAAAGTTAAATATATATATTTGATGCAGGTAATGGTGGATCTGGATGCTCCTAGTCCAAGCAACCCTCACATGAAGGAGTACTTGCACTGGTAATTTGCAAAATCAACTAATGGTAATTTTAATTAATTTTTTTTATCGATCAGGCAATAATATGTATTTATTTTCGTTTGATCGATGTAGGTTGGTGACTGATATTCCGGCAACAACGCGTGCAACTTTCGGTGAATACTTATAACGGTTTTTCTAGTGTGTGTCCATGGACACATGCTAACAAGCTTAAATAAAAAATTTATCTTCAAAATATTCCCTAATAGAGAATTGATAAACCCTTAGCAAACAAGATTAAACTAGTGGCTAACTAAATAATTGCCAAAAAAAAAAGTTCTTAGAGTGTGCTCATGGGTACACACTAGAAAAAACCTACTTATAATCACCCAAAGATTTGTCAAAATAAACACTAGCTCTAATTAAACTCATCCCCTATAATTAGAATCATGCCATGCATATATATAAAGTGATCGACTTCTAGTAATTTTTCTTTTCATACATGTAATGTAAAAAAATGACATTTATTTTCAAAGAAATGCAAGACAAACGAGCTAGAAAAAGTATATCTAATTAAATCTTTTGTGTCTTAATTAATTAGAGTACTAGAAAAAGTATAACTGTTCAACAATAAGTGTGTAACATTAATTTCTTATTTCTTAGGTTTAATTGGTAGATCAATTTGTAAGGATCTATATCTTACTAATACATATGTATATACGATTTAAACTAACGGGATGCATATATATGATTTATATGGTTTTACATATTTGAAGTACATGCATGAAGAATAATTAAAATAATGATAACGCAGGGACCGAAATAGTGGAGTATGAAGGGCCAAGGCCGGCGGTGGGGATCCACCGCATCGTGCTGGCGTTGTTCCGACAACTGGGTGGCAGGGGGGGCATGCTCGGGCCCGGGCGCCGCCACAACTTCAACACCCGCGAGTTTGCTGCCGTCTTTAACCTCGGCTTGCCCGTCGCCGCTGTCTACTTCAACTGCCAAAGGGAAAGGGGACACGGCGGGCGAAGGCACGAGTGTTAATCAATCCGCACTACGACTTAACTAACTACTAAAAACTGTAACTGTAACGCTGTCTACCTACGTACGCATAATAAGTAGCTAGCTACCGATCATATGTAACTAGCTTAGTAATGATGAGTTACGTAAGTATAACGTACGTACTCTCATCGTAGATATCTTCGACCAAGAGACCCTTATTAATTATTATAGTTGAATAAGGTTGTACTATGTTATCGAGCTTTCATCTATCTATATATATAGTGTGTGAGTTATGTGTTAGTTACATGCAAGGATTATATGTTATATGGTTTAAAATAACTATCGTTTTAGCTTCAGGTACAATATTTACGAAAAATATTAACTAGATTTAAAGTTAGAAGAGTACATTTAGAAGCAAAATAGTCAATAAAAATATTTTTATAAAAATTCTTATAATCCAGTTTTATTTAAATGTTTAAAAACCTATAATGATCGATATATAGAGCTGATTAAAATTCAAGTGTTTAAACGATATTTGAGTATGAAAGATTGGATGAATGTGCTACTTTTCTTCAGTTTATATGATACATTAATGTATGGTGATTATTGGTATTTGTAATTTTGATGGCGATTAAATTAAAATAATTGGCATAGAATAATAATTGTACAGCATAAAACAATAATAAAGCAGGCCTATATAGTTCAAACTCATTGGCAGAAACTTTGGAAGGTCAAAGTGCTTCCTCGTGTGAAGAATCTCCTTTGGAGATCTCTGAGAGGATTCATACCTTGTCTTTCTACCCTTAAGAGAAAGAAGCTCTTGCACACTCCTATCTGTGCCCTCTGCCCCTCAAAAGTTGAATCTGAGCTCCATGTCTTCAAATACTGTTCTTTTGCAACTCAATACTGGGAACAATTCCCTGCTCTTCATGAGGCAATCTCGCTTCGCCCAGAATCACTATGGGATTGGTGGTGTTCCCTGCATAACATCTTGACACCGAACCTGCTGCAATTATGGTGTGTCTCGATCTGGGCTCTGTGGAACAACAGAAATGCAAGGATCTTTGATGGGAATCATCGGAATTGTATGCAACTTTCACTCTTCACTGCACTTAACTTGGAGACAGGTTCAGTACCGTCAGGTACCCCTTCACAATGGCCATCAACTACTTGCTCAGGTGAACAATCGCAGCGCTCTCACAATTCATATCGTCTTTGCTGTGATGCGAGCTTGTCTCAGGATAACTCTGCAGCTATTGGTTTCACACTTCTCCACTTCGATGGATCAATTCATGTACTAGGGAGTAAACGTTTAAAACCTAGTACATGCATTGAAGCATTGGAAGCATAAGCTATCTTTTGGGCTCTTGAATGTGCACTCCAGTTTGGTGTCTTCACAGTAAATGTCTGGTCTGATTGCTTGAACGTAGTCTCTGCTTGTGCTGATCACTCTCCACCAAGGACAAGGGCAGGGCTACTCATTCAGAATATTCTGGCTTTGATCAACCGGTTTCAGCACTGCTCAGTCAATCATCTACCAAGAAGACAGAACCAACAAGCCCACCATGCTGCTCATTTTGGGCTCTCCCTTCCTGTTTCCTCTTTTGTTTTATTTAATCATATTTCTCAAATGCCATTTAGTTTGGCAAATGTACTGAATATTTCACCTTAGTAATATATTTACCTTCTCCTCAAAAAACAAAAATAAAAACAAAAAAAATTATGGAGTACATAGTAAGAGCTAGTAGAAAAAGATAAATCAACATGCATTGCAACTATATAAAAAAACAAGATACATGTCGCTACTATACATATTGTGAAGACTGAATTTATTTTAGAGGGTGTTAACTTAAGTTACGAATCCAATTTATAAATTAGATATATTTTGTGAAAATCCGATCATGTTGTAAATAAATACAATAAATTTATTATTTAAGAAAGAATCTTGGTTGGTTCATCTAGTGACCCGATCAAGAAAGTAAATCCACACGTGTTGAAGATGATTTTGTGAAATTACCCCTAATTTTGTGTGTGATTTTATATAATTTATACTTGTTGTAATAAATTACTGAATTGATTGGAAAAATAAAAAAGAGTTGGACTCTGTAAATATAATATACATAAAAATGAGAACTAGTGGTATAGAACCGTAAGAACAAAATGCTCAGTGTATGTATTCTTCCATCAAAAACAAACAAAAGAATGAGAATTTAATTAAGTCCCTTCTCCGCCCATTACTCATGTTACCTTGTGCAAAAAGGGAGAATAATCATGGATTCTGTGTTTCTTTGAATGTAGAGGGGTCGAGGGTACTTAGCTGGCCAAGTGTCTTACGCAAACCCTAGCTCTTCACAAATTTGATTTGCAATAGGTTCATTGACTATTTGACACCTCCGATAAACACGTCGTTTTTGTCCCAATTGGTATAATAAGTTTAGATTTGTGTATAAACGGGTGTTTCTTATTTTCTTTCAAATAAATAACATTTACACATATATAAACGATGCTCAAACCTTAACCACAAGAAATTATTCTATTATAGCTAGTCTAATTTTATGGATAATAATTTTAATTAAGATAATAATAACTCCCTAATACCCCCTTCAAGTTGGAGCGTGGATGTCATTAACGCCCAACTTACACCCAACTTACTTCGAGAGCTTTTGTCAAGATGTCAGCTAATTGGTGGGAAGTATGTATATAAGATAAGTCAATAGTCACATTTTGAACTTCATTCTGAACAAGATGACAACCAACTTCTATGTGCTTTGCAATAGGTTCATTGACTATTTGACTCCTCCGATAAACACGTCGTTTTTGTCCCAGTTGGTATAATAAGTTTAGATTTGTGTATAAACCGGTGTTTCTTATTCTCTTTCAAATAACTAACATTTACACATATATAAACGATGCTCAAACCTTAACCACAAGAAATAATTCTATTATAGCTAGTCTAATTTTATCTCATCCGATAATAATTTTAGTTAAGCTAATAATAACTCCCTAATACCCCATTCAAGTTGGAGCGTGAATGACATAAACGCCCAACTTGCTTCGAGACCTTTTGTCAAGATGTGAGCTGGTTGGTGGGAAGTATGTATATAAGATAAGTCAATAGTCTCATTCTGAACTTCATTCCGAACAAGATGACAACCAACTTATATGTGCTATGTTCTCTCGTGAAACACAGGTTTATTCGCAATGTGCAAAGCAGATTGACTGTCACAATACAATATAGTTGGTCTTGACGAGTGAACTCCCAATGATTTGAGTAGACCAGTAAGCCATTTCACTTCACATGTCGTTGACACCATAACTCTATACTCGCTTCCGCAGACAAGTGTGAGATAGTTTGTTGTATCTTGGTCTTCCAAGAAACTAGAGAGTCGTCAAGAAACACCATGTAGGCAGTTAAAGACACTCTACTAAGGGGACAACTAGCCCAATCTGCATCACAATAAGCATGTAGTTGAAGGTCACTTGTCAATTTCAGCAAAATGCCTTGTTCGGGTTTCCCTTTAAGATATTGAACAACCTTCAATACGGCCAACCAATGTTCTTTGCGAGGCTCATGCATAAAGTGTGACAAGATATGCACACTATACGAGATATCGGGTCAAGTAATAGTTAGATAGACCAAACCACCTACAATACAACGATATGCTTCAGGATCACGGAGTAATTCACCTGTTGCTTGACCTAAGCGGTGATTTTGCTCCATAGGGATGGTAGAAGGTTGAACACCAAGCAACCCACACTCGGCCATTATGTCTAGTGCGTATTTGCGTTGTGAAATCAAAATACCAGTGTTATTGTGTGACACCTCTATCCCTAGAAAATACTTGAGCTTTCCCAAGTCCTTCATATAAAAACATTGACTCAAATAGTCCTTGAACTGAAGTATTTGCTGAGAGTTGTTACCAAAAATGACCAAATCATCAACATATACAAGCACATTGAGGCGAATTCCTTTTTTCTATATACAAACAAGGAATAGTCCGAATAAGATTTACAAACAAATATTGTTTTGAGGCGAGTGATAACTTTTCAAACCAGCATATGGGCGCTTGTTTCAAGCCATATAGAGATTTCCTGAGCTTGTAGACTTTGCCATGCAATGTATTGAATCCGGGTGGGAGTTTCATGTACACCTCCTCTGCTAGGTCACCTTGAAGGAATGCATTAAGCACATTCATTTGATGGAGCTCCCATCCAAGTATGGTTGCCACTGCAAGACAAGTTCGCACAGTGACCAATTTCAATGTTGGCACAAATGTTTCTTTGTAATCAATTCCTTCAATCTGGCGGTTTCCATGAATAACAAGCATTGCCTTGTATCTTTCAACACTCCCATTAGCATTGTACTTAATCTTATAAATCCATTTGCATCCAATGGCTTTCTTCCCTAAAGGAAGATCAACAACATACCATGTTTCAGTTTTTTAAGAGCATCAATCTCCTTTTTCATGGCTTCACGCCACCGATAATCTTTTACCGCTTCTGCAAATATGTCAGGCTCCTATGCAGTTACAATGGCTTCCAAAAAGGCAGAGTGGTGTGCGGACAACTTATCACAATTTACAAAGTGAGCGATATGATAACATGTACCTGACGAATGCGATTGTTGTGCGGGTGTGAGCGAGGGGATAAGGCGAGTTGTATTTGTCACGAAGTCACGCAAACGCGTCGATGGTTGTTTAATTCGGTGCCCACGACCCAGTTCATCTTGTCTGAACTCAAATGTTTCACCTGAGACAATTTCTATCGAAGCACTTGGTGAGACATCAGAAGCTATCATAGGATCGGTTACGGGAACTGAACCCTGGTGTTGCTCACTGGCATCTCTTGGTCCAGAGACAACAATTTCTTCATCACAATAGCAATCTGGATTTAGATCGACCTCGTGAGCTCTCTCATATGTCTCTAAAGTTGTGAGAGAAAAGGGAAATTTTGAGTTTAAGCATATCAATAAGAGGAGGAAAAGAAACTTACAAGGATTATAGTCTGGAGAAGCGTCTTCCATGACGGATCGGGCCCAAGTCCCTTGGAAGGGGCGCCAGAGAGGGTGAGAGCCCTTTTGTGCCCGGACCCTATTGCACCACGAGGCGATGTCGACGAGTCGGGTTGTTTGCATTGAGATAGATCATATTTCATCTGATGTATTCGCGGTCCATTGCTAACCGAAAATTCTTGTTTAATATTGTCCCGTAGATCACACACATTCTCCTTGTGTGTAATAGTGGAACGAAGGGTTATCTCGATGGTATTAAACATCCATGAGACAATCATCGAATGCACCATCCACCAATCTTCGATGTGGGTGATTCATGCTCTGGCTGCTTATTCGTACCGCCTATAAATCCATACTTTATCTTGGCTAGGAGTGCGGTTCGAATGGCACGAGTCAACTCCTCATAATTGTCTCCTTTTAGTTGCACCTATGTGATGATGTTCCCAGGATTGTCATGGGACATGAGCAGGTAGGGTGAACTCTTCGTTGTCGCCTCATCATCAGTTGCCGGTGGAGCCATTGATAAATTCGATCAACGACAAGTGCACCAATATTCACGAATCTGTTATGAGCTCTTTGGCTCTGATACCATAATAAGTTTAATTTTGTGTGTAAACCGGTGTTTCTTATTCTCTTTCAAGTAAGCAACATTTACATATGTATATATATATATAAACGATGCTCAAACCTTAACCACAAGAAATAGTTCTATTATAGCTAATCTATATATATATCATCCAATAATAATTTTAGTTAAGCTAATAATAACTCCCTAATATAGTAAAGTGACCAATTTCTTGTCCAAATACGAGTCTTTTCAACTTAGCTGACAAACATAATACTAGTTCTGTGATCACGAGTTCGAATATTCTACTCCCGTTGTAATGGCCTAGTATCTCGTATGGACAAAAAAAAAACTTCTCTAGGTATATCTTAATAATTTTTAATTTTTTGATAAGGAAAGAATTTGGCTTACCCGACATAACAATGTTGGGTAAATCGAGAGACCGATAAATCGACGCCGGATAAAACCGGAGAGAAAAGTAACAACAAATCAAGCAAGAAAATAACAACAAAGCAATTAAAGAACCAAAACGAACTAGGGAGAGAGGTGAGCCAATCACGGTCGAAGGAAAGCGCCACCAGAAAATGGGTCAGACAAGATCAACATGCAGAAGTGTTGAATGGACCACCATGACGTTGCCCCCACCTAAATGAGGGGTCTTTAAGAGTCTCAACCATGACGTTGCCCCCACAAATTTGAGGGATCTTCAAGAGCCTCAAGCATGACCACAACCACGATCAGAACAAACCAAACTCCATCCTATATAGTTCAGCTCCGTAATTGCATCGAAGAATTGACACCCAAGCTTGAATCAAATGGCCCATCATGACGTTTCTCTTGTAGAATGGGATTTTGGGGTTGTTCAAACACCTAGCATAAGCGACTATTCCCTTTATAAAATTTAAGTAGATCATCAGTAAATGTTACATGAGCGCCTATGCGCATGTTCGTGCAAGGCCCCTAGTCTATTGGCCCACAGACTTGCACTACTAAAGTTGGGACATAATTATGCCTAGTATATAAGGTTGGTGGGCTATTCTATCTATTGTCAATTGATTTTAGGATAGAACCTCAATGAATTTATGTACTGGGTTTATTTGTGCCTATACACACGTATATACACGAAACCCCTAGTTTATCGGCCCACGGACATTCACGCTACACAAACATGATTGGTACTAAATAAGAAAGAAGAAAGTTAAGCTAGCTTTATGCTGAAGTCCAACACATATTAAATTATTTGTTCGATAGGCCAGCTATACTACAATAAATTTGAACTTATATACTATCATTCATATCAAAGAAAGTTAAGCTAGCTTTATGCTGAAGTTCATCATTATATACATACTTGTAATATTATTGTAGTAGGTAAATTTTTGTCACTACAATTAATCCAGATGAAATGACGAATGATCCCTTGAAGAGCCTTCCTACGAATTGAATCCGATGTAAATCTGAAAAATTGAGGGTGGGTGCCCTCAAAGACTCTCTGGTGCCTAAGTCAGTAAGGAGACAGGAAGAGAAATAGAGAACGTTGAATTGAATGAGAGAGAATAAGATTAGGGTTCTCTTTAAATATTTAATACATTTTCTTTTAATAAATCAATTTAATTACCTCATGGGCCTCCATAATAATCCTTGAGCCCATTAAATATGTTGTCTGCACATTTAAGTGGGGATAATAAAGAATATACAGTAAAATATAAAAGTGATATTTTTACCTCCATAAATGCCCCTCGGGCTTTCGAGGCTAGTTTAGGGTCGAAAGTCCGAAGAAATTACTCCAAGTACCTATTTTAGGCCCTTGGAAATGGCCCAAGAGTCCGCCAAATAGTCTCCTAGGGTTGGAATTGCCCGGGTAGACGAGCACGCGGCAGCGTCGATTTCGCACGGCCGTGTGTTGCTCTCGAACAGGCGGCGTACATTTAACAAAAAAGGAAACGCACGACCGTGTGTTACGTGGTTTTCTCAAGAAATTGCGCACGGCCGTGCATTGGCTACAACATGGATTTTTATTTTTTTACCTAAGGGGAACGCAAGGCCGTGCGGTCCGCATGACCCGTGCACTGGCTACGACATTCAATCAAATTCTGTTGAAGGAGAACGAACGGCCGTGTGTTTGAATGCACGACCCGTGCGTTCGAATGCACGACCTATGCGTTTGCTACAACCTAGCGATTAATTTTACACAAATGAAAGCAAATTTTTACCGAGTCTTGTTATACAACCATATGTGAAGAGGTGCGGTCTCGTGCGTTTGCCCCATTGACCTTGTCGCATGTGATGCATGACTGGTGTGATGATTTTGACAGCTCATGACCAGGGTGCATAACCGATGCAATGGTTTTGACAGCTTGTGTCCAGGGTTCATAACCAATGCAATGGTTTTGACAGCTTGTGTCCAGGGTGCATAACCGATGCAATGGTTTTGACAGCTTGTGTAAGTTGTTGCATTCGTTCCTTCCACTTACATACAGTGTCGGGCCGTCTTTTGATCTCCTTGGACACGAATGGTCATTCCCTGGAAGGGGAAGACCACGACCTGATGCAATGTAGAATGCACCACTTCCATGGCATGCAACCACGGTCTCCCAAGTATAGCGTTGTATGATGAGGGCACATTCACCATCAGGAACTCTTTGTAACAGGCTTTTTTCCCATTTTGACACCCTCCCTCAGCATTCCCAGGGGCCAGACAGGAAACAAGCCAAGTCCCAGCAATTGTGTAGAGACAAGAATCAATCTTCTTGACTTTTTCCAAATTTTCTGAACATCTCAAAATACATAATATCAACCGAGCTACCAGAATCAATTAATACTCGACGTACCTCGAAATAACCCAGCCCCACGGTAAGGACTAGAGGATCGTTGTGAGGAAGTTGTATGCCCTCCAAATCAGCTTGGGAGAAAGACAGGTCCAGTCTCCCTTCAGTGCGAGGTTTCTTATTGCTATCCTCCTCGGCTTTCAGCACCTCCAGAGCATGCCAACTCTTCCTGTAGCTATGCCAGTTGGCGCTACTATACCTTACTCATGCCTCGATCATGTGGATCACATGCTTCTGAGGCGCAAGCGCCTCTAGCCCACGCAGATCCGAGGGGCCCTTCTCGGTTCGGGTCCCTTTGGTTGTCGCTCCTTGAACCAGGAATTCTTGCAAATGCCCCTTTTCCACCATTTTCTCTAGGAAACTCTTATAGGCCTTGCACTTTGTGGTCAGATGCCCCCTTTCCTTATGATAGTGGTAGAACTTAGACTAGTCACTTTCTCTCTGATCAGATCTCATTGGGGTTGGCCACATAAAGAACGGCTTACCCTTTATCTGGTTAAGAATTTTGTAGATCGGAATTTTGAAGATCGAATGGACTACTTGCATGGCCGGGTGCAAACCCCGACTCGGCCTCTACCATCCGTCGGGTCCAGCCCCCCATGCCTGCGTGGTGGCGAACGTGATCTCCTTTCGCGAGAGGACTTTAAATCCTCCTCTAGCTTGACGTACTGTCTCAATCTCTCCTGCAACTCGGACATACTTGAAGGTTGCCTCAAAGTCAGGTTTTCCCTCAATTTACTACCCTGGGCCAATGCCAATCTGAAAGCCCCAACAACCACTCTTTCCTCACAGTCATCAATGTCTGCGTAGCACTCCATGAACCTAGATGAAAATTGTCTCAGCCCCTCATCTCTCCGCATCTTCAGAGCATACAACGACTCAACTAATGTCGGCTCTCTGCTATTTGCGATGAAGTGTGTGACAAAATTCTTCGCTAGCTGATCCTAGGATCGAATCGAATTAGACTGGAGTGAATGAAACCATTTAACAACAGTTTGACCAAGACTAGCAGGAAACATCTTGCACATCAAAGCATCATTAGCAACCCATAAGGCCATCTTATGAGAGTACAATGCAATATGCCCGACGAGGTCATATTTACCATCATATAACTCGAACGAAGGAGACGAGAACTTAGCTAGGGGTTGTTGGGTCCTGATTTCTCTCGCGAACGGGGTGGAAGTCATCCGGGCTAATTTCAACTCAGCATGCTCCTGTGCATTAATCAAGGACTCTCTCTGATTGTTCAGTAATCGTAATAAATGCTGCGCAGCATCCCTGACGAGACCGTCGGTCACGCCCTTCATTCCTCACTGCACTGCGCCGCTGGTCGGTCCATAGGGATCTGCTCCTACTCATGCGTTCGCAGAAACGCCTTTCCTGTCGTGATGCCAAGGACAACGTGCGGTGCACCTACCATCTCTCTCGGCCGCGCGCCCTATGGCCTTATTCGGGCTCGACGTCATCCCGAGTGGGGTGATCATATTGTCCATCGCTCGCTCTGCGCCACAGATGGGGAACCTCCACCGCACTCTGCAGTCGCCTTTCATTTTCGTTCGTTTCAGTAGCCTCCATCGGGCGCTTCTCCTGCGCCCTCTCGAATGATCTGCGCAATGCTTCAATCTCTTCTCTAGCCTCACATAGTTGTTAATCCTTGTCGGCCACTACACCTTCAAACTCATCTCGCTGGCGATCCCGCTCTAAGACCGCTCGCTCCAAATTGGTGGGTTGGTGCTCTACCCGACTCGAGGCCACTCTTCAAGTGACCATTGTCGCCTTCGTTTCCCACAAACGGCGCCAAATTATAGTAGCAAATTTCTGTCACTACAATTAATGTAGATGAAGCAACGAATGATCCCTTGAAGAGCCTTCATGCGAATTGAATCCAATGTAAAGGTGAAAAATTGATGGTGGGTGCCCTCAAAGACTCTCTGGTGCCTAAGTCAGTAAGGAGGCACGAAGAGGAATAGAGAACATTGAATTGAATGAGAGAGAATAAGATTAGAGTTCTCTTTTAATAATTAATACATTTTCTTTTTAATAAATCAATTTAATTACCTCATGGTACTCCATAATAATTAGAGTTGTCAAAAACCGACCCGACCCGACATTTTTGGGTCGAGACCCGACCCGAAAATCACTCGGTCAAGAAGGACCCGAACCCAAACCCGAAGGACCTGACCCGACCCGAATAGTGAATCCGAGCTCGTGGGACCTCGTAATATTAATTTTTGATATTAAATATTTTAAAATACTTTATTAAATAACTATGTAATATTAATTTTTTTAATATAATTATTTTATTAAATTTAAAAATCAGAATATTAATCATAAAAAATGGATACCTTCGACCCGCTAGATCAACCCAAACCCGACCCGCCCGACCCGAAAATTTTAACGAACCAGATCAACCCAAACCCGACTTGACCCGACCCAATTGGCAGGTCTAATAATAATTCTTGAGCCCATTAAACATGATGACTACACATTTAAGTGAGGATAATAAAGAATAGACATTAAAATATTAAAGTGATATTTTTACCTCCATAATTATAATACATCCCACATCGATAATTTGATACAAAAACTTATAGTATATTAGTAGGGTGCATTGAAACCCCTAACCATTAGATTAAGGGTTTAATTTGGAATAGAAGATAGATCTCAAACTTATATTCAAAAAAATAATAATAAATTAGTATGACCTCGTATCACCCGATTCTATTCTTACTACGGACCACCAAAAGTTAAAAGTTTGCTGCAGAAAGTTATATGCATAGCCACACACTATATGCAAAAAAAATATTCTCTTTATTTTCATTTTCCACTCATAATCTGTAAGCTAGGGGGACCAAAATAGTCGAATCTGCCAGAATTGTGTATTGCGAATGTAGCTTCCCAATAGCTAAATCAAGAATGAAGACGTACAAGGGGGTCGACTTGCAGCTGATTTGGCCGTCCAAATCCTAAGGATTCGTTTGGATTCCTATTTTAATGCATTAAAATATACTATTTTACATTAAATTGATAATTTAATATAAGATAATATATTTTAATATATTATTTCGAGTAATCCACACAAATCCTAAGCTATATAAACTTATAGGGAAAATGCATAAAATTATCCATTATTTATAATATTTTGCAACAAACTACCCTTTATAAAAAAAAGTTTGCATAAAATCACCCCTTATTCATAATTTATTGTAAACAACCACCCCAACCCTTATTTTTGTTAAATAATTCAATTTAGCTTTAATTCTACTTCATAGTTTATACACTAAATAATCATGCACAAAATGTGTAAAATATATGCACAATTAGGAAAAAAATTATACATTTTAAAACATGCATATATTTTTGCCTAAATGCACATGAGTTTCTGAAGTGTATTTTTTTTTGCATGTGCATATATTTTATGCCGATGTGATCTTTGCATTTCGCATGAGAATGACCGTTCTCACGAGTTTCATTCCCCAATTTTAATTATACTAATATTTTCTACTAAAAAAGTAAACGTAACTTAATTAGATTTTTTTAAATATTATTATGTTCATGTCATCAAAAGCATTAAGAAAACAAATAACAAAAGAAAACATTAATTTTATCGGTCCATAATCGAGTCTGGATTGGTTTGGACCAAATCGAAATTGAAACAAACTGAATTATTTTGGTCCGGTCTTCTGTCTATGTTTCGAAAAGATTATGGACTGGTTACAATTTGAACCAATGACATCTCTAAATTTGGAGTGTTTTATCTTGTTCGGGTGAAAGTACAAGAAAAGAAAAAAATGTTAAGAAAATATAAGTGTGTTTTGGTTAGGGCTGAGCACGGGCCAGATAAACCGAAAACCCAAACCGACCCGACCCGAAAAACCCGAACCAAACCCAAATTATTCGGTTCGGGTTTCGGTCTGATTTTCTCAAGGTTTCGGGTTTCGGGTTTCGGTTCGGTTCGGGTTCGGTTCGGGTTCGGTTCGGGCTTTTTTCGGGTTAAATCGAATGACCTTTTTTTAACCCAACTTGTGTTTGGACTTTGGGTTGGTAAAATTTTATTGGGCCCTTGAAGGATGAAATGAACTTCTCTTAGGTGTTGAATGAATAAAGAAGTAAACTTTTTGGAATTTTGGCAATGGACTAATGATTATGAAACATTGATTTAAATTTGATGTTACTATGTTGTTTTGGTCATTTTGTGTTTCGAACTTCTTTATTTTGTAAGTCGAACTTGATAACTTCAGTTAGCTATTAATCTATATCATTTTGGTATTATATTTATTAGACTTTAAAAAGGAAATTTAAAGTTTTAAACAGGAAATCCGATAAATAAACAAATCAGGCCAGTTCGGTTTTTAGCCCGGACCGAACCGAACCGAGCAAGGCCCAAACCGAACCGAACCGCATGACTTCGGTTCGGTCTCCGGTCCCGTTTTTTTGGGTTTTCGGGTTTCGGGCTTTTCGGGTTCGGGTCGGTTTCTGGCCCGTGCTCAGCCCTAGTTTTGGTATGTTAGTATATTTAATATGATTATTTTATAAAATAATGATTTGGGTGGTTGTTTGCAATAAAATATGAATAAGGGGTGGTTTTATGCAAGCTTTGTTATAAGGGGTGGTCTTGTGCAAACAAGTGACAATAATGGATGGTTTTATGCCTTTCCCCCTAAACTTATCTCACACCCAGACTTTTATTCTTTTTCAGTCTTGTAACGAATCTATTTGACTTTTTTTATATATTCATATACTAATTTTTTATTTCTAAATCTCCCAAAACCTATTTGAATATTTCACAACATTAGGATGTGTTCGGTGAAACAAGGTTTTTGACGAGGTTGAGGTTTTATGAAAGGTTTTTTACAAGGTGGAGGTTTTTTAGAGGTTTTTTTATAATCTTTGAAAACCTAGTATAAAATTAAACTTAGTTGAGTGTTTGATGAGACAAAGTTTTTTAATATGTTATAAATAAAAATTACCATAAGGATTGTTTTTAAAAATAAATAAATTAAGAGTGGTATGAAATTTTGGATATTTTGAGAATAAAATTATGATAAGATTGTCACACCTTCAATAACCTTTCTTTTAGGAGGTTCTCATTTTCCAATTTTCAACCTCCTTACAAACCTCTTAAAACCTTAACCTTCTAAAAACCCGTGTACTACCAAACACATAAAAATATAGGTTTTGAATAGTACAAACCTCAAATAACCTTCTATAACATGTGCCGAACAGAGCCTTAGACTTTTAGATATGTTTTGAATTAAAACTAACTTAAGGGTATTAAGAGAAGCTTGATTTAGAGTAAGTTTTGCTTGCAATTTTATTTATCTATATATCATAGCCTGTTTGGATCATTGATCTGATTCTTCAGTTGTGTTGCTTGATATTATACACTAATGGTAGGGAGAGGAGTTTTTCTTTTATCTTGAGTACAGCTAGTACGTACACAAGAGGAAGAGATTTCAAACTGTTTTTATTGATCTTTTTTTTGAGAAGCCAAAGTATTCATAGATTAAATATCCATCTCCGCCAAAGTAGTAATACCTTGCGGAAAATTAGAAACAAATATTTGTTATGTGCCATTATCAGGCCATAGACGAGCCATGTAGTGCGCAACAGTATTACCTGACCTACCAACATGACTACAAGTTGAAGAGATAAAGGACGGAATATTTTTTAACACCAAGCCTAAGTAAGATAGGTTAGGACTATGGTTTGCAACACCAAGAACAATACCTAACGCGTCGGTTTCAGCTATGACGTGTGAGAGGCTAAGGTTTTGAGCAAGCTAAAGCCCAAACAAAAATGCCATTGCTTCTGCCACTTCAGCGCTCCATTGCACAGAAAGGCGTCAGACAGCCGCTAAAGTAATGAAGACATACGAGTCGTGGATGATCACACCAAGCCCCACACCGGAGCTGTAAAAAAGGACAGCATCAGAATTAATCTTGAAGACTCTCGCAGATGGTGGAGACCAATTTGAGGGGATTGTCATGCAGCTTCGCTGGATTGATCGGGATCCAGCCAATGCATCATACTCCGACACCATTCGTCTGAAGCCCAACAACGTCGATGCTCTAGCAGCATCAGTCCCTTGGAAGATCTTGATGTTACGCACAACCCAAGCCACCCAACAACGTAGGAAAAAATCTGTGAGTTCCACCACACCAGCATAGTCAAAATAAGTATGAACACATTTATTATATAAGTTTGACGATCTAAATAGATTATATATTGAAACAAAATAGTAATGGTGAATTATTCACTTTCTTATCACATTATTTTTATGTTTAAATTAAGGGGATTAGTCAAAAATTGTATGTCACCTTTGGCCTATAAATAGAGGCCTTAACTCTAAAATTAAGAATACAACTCTAAAGTTTTTAATCTTTCTCCCTCCCTTTCTAATACTAATTCAAGCTTTTCTAAGTGTTTCTTTGTAAGGATTGAGTGATCTTGCCTTAATCACTTCATAACAAGTTATCCAACACAAGTCTCTAATTATCACTTGAGTTTCGAGAATCATCAAGGTACGAATCTCTATCATACATTAGTTTAATCATGCAAGAAGATAATTACAAAATTGAATTGAGGAGTATGCTCTATAGTTACTCAATATGAGATCCTCTACATCAAAAAATCGATTTGTCTTCCGAATTTTGAAACGTTTTTTACCAAAAATGGAAACATTGTTTTTAAATCAATACAAGGTACAAACAAAACATTGTTTTTAAATCAATACAAGGTACAAACAAAACATGAATTCTGCTTACCTATTTTGGTGTCTAGCCTCGAACCCTATTCTATAAATCCTTGATTTCACTACTTGAATTTTGAGTAAATTTTCACAAATAGGATGATGAGAATGATATTGATAAACATGATAAGAACAAGGCATAAGACAATCTCGATAAAAAATCGATCATTACTAAGACAACGAAAAATCTCATCATCGTCCATGGAAATGGTTGAAACAAATGGTAGGGGGATCGAAAAAGGAGATGGGGAGGAGGAGATAAGACCAGTGAAAAATGAGCAATGTCGGGGTTCCGCTTGCATTCCTGCCTCCAGCAGTCGTTCATTATGCAGCGATTTAAGGATGATGCCGCACATTATGCAGCGGCGACTGGTTCCGCTTGCATTCCTGCCTCCAGCAGTCGTTCATGTCTTCGCTTCCAACGTTACCCATAGATTATGCAACTTAAAACAACAAGGAGACAGAAAAACAGGAGAAAATGCTAAATCATGAAAGAAAAATCGTAGGCCTAGAAATTAGTTACACCAGGTTGTTTGTTGCGAAAATTCAAAGAGACATCTCATGTTTATTGATCATGGTTAAGTGAATTCCGAACTGTAGGAGGGGCGAAGAGTAGGGATTGGTAGTCGAGAATTTTATGAAGCGATGCTGATGAATGAATGATATGTAGGCTAATTGGAAGGGGGTGAAAGTGGGTAGAAGGCATGGGAAAATGGTTGGGGAGAAAGAGGAGATGATTGAGGAGAGAGAGATTGTTGAAAAATCTGTGGCTGGAGCGTAATTCCAGCAAAAAAGCAAATGTCATTACAAAAGGCAAAACGTTAATAATGGAAAAAAATAAAACAAATTTAAGCTAAAAAGTCAAACAACCAATTACAAGGATATACATATTACTAAAGTAATATGTGGGAGTAGACTTCGCAAAATATGACCCGATCCGATCCGACCCAAATATTTTGGGTCATAACTCGTAAAGTTGAACCCGAAACCCGTTTTCAATCAAATCCGATGACCCGGAAAATTTTTGGGTAAAAAACGGGTCGGGTCGGTTTAACCCGATGGATAAAAAAAAGGCGGGAAAATGAATAAAAAATAAAAAATCAGGCGCTCATTCTAAAATTCTACCCTAAAACCCGATGACCCAAATTTATTCTTTTCCATTCTTTTCTTTCACACGTTCAGCTGCTTAGGGTATCCGCAGCTCCTGGGACCACGCCTCCTCCAACCTCGCTTCGCCGGCGGCTTGCCTCCATTCTTTCACAAGTTCAACGCAGGCTGCACAGCTCCTCGCCTCTCCTTGCCTCGCCTCGCCGGCGGCGACACCTTGCCTCGTCCAATCTGCTGATCTTCTCCAACCTCGCCAGTCGCCTCGCCTCGCCTAGGTACTTTGATTCTGAATTCTCTCCTTCATCTCGTCATCTTCCCATTGAATCAATTCTTCATCTTTCTTATACCTCTCGTCATCTTCCTATTTCTCTCTGTTCAATTCTCTCCTACTGGAATCGAATTATTGGTTGCCGAATTCCTGTTCTAGGGTGTAACACCCCCAAATATTTCCTTGAAAGTATTACCGCTAGTGACCTCAGATTCCACATTCGAAGCCACCCAAGGCTTAACCAATTTATACAATATATAAAACACACTGATAATATGAAATATCATAATCTTTATTGAAACCAAAGTCTTAGAATTACATCCGTAAATCCCAAATACAATAGAAATACAGAATACGTTTAATACAGCGGAAGTCTTTTAAATAAATAACATAAGGGTCTTGATCGAAGCGATCACCCGCCTAGGATCTTCAACCTGGATAAAACTCTTAAAAACTTCATCTGTCTTCATAGTCGGATTCTAGCCTTCACGGAACGGTAGTTTACCTGATGTGTCGTATGAGACGGATGACACCAGCCAACCATGCAAGGGAAAATAATCGGTTGGTTAGTCTAATGAAAGACTATGCAAGGGTAAAACAGAAAGATTCTAAATAGACGTATTAGGTTAGACCCATCGCTTCTCGAATGAAAGCCGATAACGATAGTAAACCTCAATACTTCTACAGGAATAGACAAATAGAATGATCAAGAGAAGACTCCTAAAGATCGAGTCTTAAGGAAACGTATGAAGAGAAGACTCCAAGAGATTGAGTCTTATCGAAAAGTATGATAACTGTTCGGGAACATTATAATTTCACACAAGCGTTTAAAAAGACTTGACCATTTGGGTCCACGACCAACCTCACTGCGTAATGCGAATTCAGATTTGGAAGGAGGACTTACTCTAATCGAAGTCCGAGCGGTTTCCACGTTATACTCCTCGCCCGAGGGTATATTAATTATGTGCATAATCGCACTTATCTTGTTTAATTCCAAAATGTATATTTACGTTATAAGCTTTTATCATATATCATCTCGATACGAGAGATATCTTGGGAATAAATCCCGATTGGTTGGCACCAGCTGTGTGCACCTCCCCTATACTCGGATAGGGGATAGTCATGACCAGAGAGAGTATTAGGGGAAAATCCTCCTAATACCAGTTATAAAGAAACGACTAGACCTCGTAAGGTACATAGCGTTCCTATGAATACTCGTTCTAACTATAATGTATAAGTTCACACATAAAATCCACACCAATACCATCATGGTAATAACAGATATAATAGCGTTGTTTTTAGCAATATATACAACTTATAATAATATCATGTTTTAATCGTATCATTTATAAAATATGTTCCCAAACGAAAACAATATTTCATCCCAATTTAATTAACAATTAATAACAATTGATAATTAATGAAAACATGGAATGATAAGCAAGAGTGAATCGCCACTTGCCTTAATCTAGACGAACGATTGAGCGACGACAGGTTTCTGTGTCCGGAACGGGAACGGAAGACGGATTACAGATTCCTACGACGACGACCCATAACGAAACCCTAGGTTAGATTCGACAATAAAATGATACGAATCTACGAAGGAATGAACGAAATCAAAAGAACGAAGGTCCCGACCGAGACCGGCATGCCCAAGGCCACGATATTGATTGCCAGAGCAATCCGCGGTCGCGGCATGGATTCCGCGGTCGCGGCCATCGAGGACAAGTCCACCGCGGGCGTCATGACAGCGGCCGCGGATGCGGCTGACCTTGTCACTGCCGTGGTCGCGGCAGTTCATGTCCGCGGTCGCGGCCATGAACTCCGGCGACTCCGAAGGGAGAAAACACACCGGCGACGTTGCAAGAGGGCTCGATTCGAGGGGGATTCGACTCCAACCTTCCTTGTGCCTCCAATGTACCACCCTACGAACACCACAACCACCAACAAGAGCTCCGGCGACACTTCGAAGAAATCCGGCGAGAGCTTGGAATTCTGGCGAGCAAGAAAACGAGAGAGAGAGAGAGAGTGAGAGGGATCTCAGATTTGGGTTCCCCTAAACCTCCCAAATCGACCTCCTTTTATAGCCCAAAGGAGGAGCCCTCCCCACCCAGATCAACGGAGAGTCAGACGATCAACGGCGGCACGGACGACGAGACTCTGTAGACGACGCGACGTTGGCGTGTTGGAGTTTTCCGCGGTCGCGGAACCATTTTCGTGGTCGCGGAATATTCATGTGCCCAGCTCTTCTGAGAGCCATTTTTCCGCGGTTGCGGAATTTCTGTCGCGGTCGCGGAATTGCCCTTTCCGCGTCTGTTTGCCCGGGGAAAGGCTTGGCGTGGGTTTAAACCCCGGAATTTATATATTTGTACCCAAACAAATATCCTAAGCCCCGAAAAATACGTCGAATGTATTTTATATCACTCAGGGAATAAATACAGAGATCAAACACGTTACAAAAAATCCGAACTTCTCTGAAAGCGACACGCTTATAGAACGAGAGTTGAGGAAATTACCCAAATACCCTTACTAAAGATTGAGGGGTATTATATCACTTCCCCCTAAAAAGAAGTTTCGACCCCGAAACTTGGCCGAAAACCAAAAAAAAAAGCGAGGCGTTACATCACTACCCCCTTAAAAAGGTGTCGACCCCGAAACTAGGCCAAAAACAGCTCGGGAAAATGGCTAAGCATATCCTCTTCAGTCTCCCAAGTTTCCCAAGTAACCTCTTCAGATCCAGCCTTGGACCAAAGAATCCGTACTAATGGTACTACCTTGTTCCGCAATTGCTTCTCGCGACGCTCGAGAATACGCACAGGTATCTCTTCATAGGTACCATTTGCCTGAATCTCGATGTCTTCAAAACTCAGCACATGAGACGCATCTGGCACGTACTTTCTCAACAAGGACACATGGAACACGTTATGCACCGGATGTGCCGATGGAGGCAATGCCAAACGATACGCTAGAGACCCCACCCTGTCAAGGATCTCAAACGGTCCCACGTAGCGAGGGTTAAGCTTCCCACGCTTGCCGAACCTGAACACACCCTTGGATGGCAACACCCTGACAAACACCTTGTCACCAACCTCGAATTCGACATTACTGTGCTTCAGATCTGTGTAGGACTTCTGTCGGCTCTGAGCTGTCAACATCCTTTGTCGGATCAACGCAATGTCCGAGGCAGTCCTTTCGACTAACTCTAGTCCGAGCAGAACCTTGTCGGCATTCTCATCCCAATAAATCAGAGATCTGCACCTTCGATCGTACAAAGCCTCGAATGGAGCCATCTTAATGGTAGCATGCCAACTGTTATTGTATGTGAACTCAATCAGACATAGTTTGTTCTCCCAGCTAGTCGGATGATCGAGTACACAAGCTCTCAGCATATCTTTCAATGTCTGGATGGTCCTCTCAGACTGTCCATCCGTTTGAGGATGAAACGCAGTACTGAACCTCAACTCGGTTCCCATGGCCTTATGGAGTTCCTTCCAAAATCTCGACATGAATCGGCCATCACGATCTGATACAATGGTCTTTGGAGTACCATGCAAATGGACAATCTCGTGTAGGAACACTTCCGATAGCTTTTGGGTTCCCCATGTTGACTTGATAGCCACGAAGTGAGCACTCTTCGTGAGCCTGTCAATGATTACCCATATCGCATCCTTTTGACTCTGAGTCTTTGGCAACCCGGTGACAAAATCCATAGCAATATCCTCCCATTTCCATTCTGGCACTGAAAGAGGTAGCAATTCACCACCTGGTCTACGGTGTTCTATCTTGACTTTCTGACAAGTCAAGCATTTCGCCACAAATTCCACTATATCCCACTTCATGTTGGGCCACCAGAATTTCTTCCTGAGGTCCTTGTACATCTTGCTAGAGCCTGGATGTACAGAGTAAGCTGACGAATGGGCCTCATTCATCACCAACTGGCAAAGACCATCAACGTCAGGCATACAAATCCGGTCCTGAAACCAGAGTGATCCATCCTCTTGAATCACGAATCTGGGAGCTTTCCTGTCCATTACTTCACTACTTAGCTTTACCAAGACCACGTCGTCAACCTGCTTTTCCCTGATTTGATCAAGTAGTGTAGCCTGAATCTCAAGCATACTCAGGTATCCTCGACGTTGATTGTACACGACTTCAATCTCGCACAACCCTTGGTCCAACTTGGTCTGTGCCGTGAGTAGAGCCACTACAGTCTCGTGCGGTGTCTTCCGGCTCAATGCATCGGCTACTACATTAGCCTTGCCCGGATGATACGGCAACTCGATGTCGTAGTCTTTGAGTAGCTCTAACCAGCGACGTTGTCTCATATTCAACTCCTTCTGAGTGAACACATACTTGAGACTCTTGTGGTCGGTGAAGACTTGGCACCTCACACCATAGAGATAGTGCCTCCAAATCTTCAATGCAAATACAACAGCTGCTAACTCCAGATCATGCGTCGGATAGTTTGCCTCATAGGTTTTCAATTGTCGAGATGCGTACGCAATAACCTTTCCTTTCTGCATCAGTACGCACCCTAACCCATTCTTTGAAGCATCACTATAGACCACATAACCATCATTCCCTTCCGATAGCGCTAACACTGGTGCGGAGGTCAGACACTTCTTCAATTTTTGAAAACTGGCCTCGCACTTGTCATCCCAGACAAATTTCTTGTGGACTTTGCGAAGCAAACCGGTCATAGGTAGAGCGATCTTAGAAAATCCTTCCACGAACCGTCTATAATATCCCGCGAGTCCTAAGAAACTGCGCACCTCCTTCACATTCTGAGGCCGCTTCCAGTCGGCTACTACTTTAATCTTCTGGGGATCAACCATAACCCCATTCTCATTGATCACGTGGCCTAAGAAAGCCACTTCTTTGATCCAGAAGTCACACTTAGACAACTTTGCGTACAACTCATTCTGTCTAAGGACTGACAAGGTGATCCGAAGATGTTCCTCGTGAGCCTCCTCACTCGGGGAATAGATCAAAATATCGTCGATAAAGACCACCACGAACTTATCCAAGTATTGGTGGAAACATCGATGCATCAGATCCATGAAGACCGCCGGATCATTAGTAAGGCCAAATGGCATGACTACAAACTGGTAGTGACCATATCTTGTCCGGAAAGCAGTCCTCGGAATGTCTTCCTCACGAATCCTGAGCTGATGGTAACCATATCTCAGAGCGATCTTAGAAAAGACTTTTGCTCCTTGCAATTGATCCAACATATCATCAATCCTTGGCAACTGATACTTATTCTTGATAGTGACCTTATTCAACTCTCGATAGTCGATACAAAGTCGAAACGATCCATCCTTCTTCTAGACGAACAAAACCGGAGCGCCCCAAGGTGATGCACTCGGCCTTATATATCCGTTCTCAAGAAGATCCTCGAGTTGCTTCTTCAACTCTTGCATCTCCGCTGGAGCCATCCGATACGGTGCCTTGGAGATTGGCGCGATACCAGGCTCGAGATCAATGGTAAACTCCACGTCACGATTCGGGGGTAAACCGAGAATCTCCTCCGGCAAGACATCCGAAAATTCGCGAATGACCGGAATATCAAGAACTAAAGGCTCATCTTTCTTGGGCTTATCCAGATAGCACAAGTACCCAACACAACCTTGTCGAAGTAGCTTATACGCGGCCATCGCATTGATGAGCTTGCCGTTATCAGTGTCGTTACGACCCTTGAATTTGCATACAAACTGGCCCCCAGATGACACCGACACAGTCCTTGAACTGAAATCGATCACCGCTCCATGACGCGTAAGCCAATCCATACCGAGAATAATGTCGTATGGAGCCATGGCTATACAGATCAAATTTGCTTTGAACTTTCTACCCTGAATTGTAATCGGAAATTCTGACAGACGCTTGGTTCAAACTAAATGTTCACCATTGGGAAGGTTCACAACGAAAGGCTCACAAGCCTCATTGCATACTAATCCTAGCTTACTTACGCAACTTTCCGAGATGAAAGAATGGGTAGCACCCAAATCGAAAAGTATACACACAGAAGTAGAATGGAGGTATAAAGTACCTTGAGCAGTAGGAGCATTTGGTCCATCAGCCTCACGCATCTCGTAGAGTCGCTGACCTTGACCTCCTGAAGCAGTTGAGGCTTTTCCCTTGTTCTACGCAGTTGTCTGCGTCGAAGGGCTAGGAGCCTCCACTGGTCTGAATCTGGGTTGGTTGTTATGACTAACGGACCCTTGCTGCGACTCAGCTCCTTTCTGCCTCCTCTGCGGACAAAATGTCTGCAAGTGCCCCTCCTTCCCGCAGCCAAAACATGTCTTCCTCTCCTTCGGACACTCATTGCTCTTGTGCTCGGGTGTACCACAGTTGTAGCACTGGATCAGATTCTTGCCCTGACCTGAACGTTGCGTAGACCCTCCGTGAGTCATCTCTGTTCTCGCTCGGCCAGACTTGGCAAAGTTTGACGGTGGCGCGGGTCGCTTGAACCCACTTGCCTGAGGCTGGCTCTGTGCCGGTCTCTGGCGATTGTGCTTTTTAGCCGACTCTTCCAGAGTCACCTCCAATTTATAGGCTGCATCCACATACTGCTCCAAAGTAGAGCATCCGTGACGTACCATCAGTGGCTTGATGTCTGGATTCATCCACTCGTGGAAATGCCAGATTTTTTGCTCATCACTGGACACTTCCGGCCCAGCGTACTGCAACAGGTGATTGAACTTGGCCGCAAGCTCAGTCACTTTCAATCCATCCGTCCTTAGATAGAGAAACTTCTTATGCTTCTCTTCCCTCATATCTCGGGAAAAGAATCGATCAGTCATTTTCGCCTTAAACATTCCCTAGTTCAGTCTAGGGTGATCAGCTAGACCGGTGCTTTCCCACCATTCACTAGCCACCTCCTTCAGTTGAAGGGAAGCAATATGCACCTTCTCAGCTTCTGTGCACTCGACGTTTCTAAATAGTCGTTCCATGTGCGAGAACCAATATGCCACTCTGACTGGCTCTCCCTTCCCATCATAGCCATCAGGCCTCATAGAGCTAATGGCCTTTAGCGCTCGGCCGTAATTGCCTCTGTTCCTGACCGCATCCTCATGAGGTACATGGACAGCTGGCTCCTCGAATCTAGGAACCACAGGAGGAATTGGCACACCTTGTGCCTGAGGCGCGATTTCATACACCTTTACTAGCAATTATTAGCATGATTTGGAGGGGTTTTGGATGAGTTTTGGAGCTAAGTCCGTGATCCCTGAAGTTATGGAGAGAAGTAAAGATATCCCAGGATTTACAACTTAGATGGAGACATGAGGATGGAGATGGAGCTGCTGGAGCATACTTGGAGAAGACTACCAACACTTGGTAGTAATGAAGAGTAGCAGAAAAAGAGAAGAGGAGCTGGAGAAGAGAGTGAGCAAGTTCACTGCCCCGTGCCAGAATCACCGCGGCCCAGCGGTCCCCGCGGTGGAAAGCCTGACGCCCCGCGGTGGCCGTTTTAAATGTCGCGCGCCCAGAGACATTTATTTCGTTCAGACTTTGTTATTTTATTATTTTGTTTCCTTTATTGTTGACATTAGTTTAACCTAGTTTTCTTAAGACTATTTAAGCCCTCTTTCTAGGTTAAGAGGAGAGACACTCGTTACTACTTTATTTCAGACGTTAATTTTCCCTTAGTTTTCATTCTCGTTTGAATGGAGAACTAACTTCCCTTTGTTCTACTAGACGTTTGAAGCAATACAGTTGATGTGTTTGTGAGATTTATATTCCTTGTTCTTATCCTTATAAGTGTTGGTTTGATTCTCTTGGTTATATTGAATATTGACTTATTGTTATTCTTCATAGCCTGATCAACTAGGTTGAATACTTTTTATCAATTGCTAGGATTGCATATAGGGGTTCCGAGTGCATATCTAGTGGCATACACGATTGTGCGTATAGGGGTTCCGAGCGTACAATCGTGAGTGAGAATTATTTGCATGTTAAATAGTAAGGCGTCTTCTATTTGCATGTATCATATATCCTTGTGTGCATTGCTATTGTTGCGTTAGTGGTAAAGTATACCGACAACTGTGAGAATCGGAGGTACTTTACCAGTGACATAGTGATAAGTCTATCGACAACTGTGAGAATCGATAGTACTTAAGATCAGGGTGGGAACAACTATAAGGATAGTAAGAGAAATTGGATTAAATAGATTTCTATGATCAAATTATATCTCTGTATTGTGGATCTCGCTCTAGTAGGACTACTTTCCCCATTATATTTTCTCAATTCAACCAAACTTGTTTGCTTTTCTTACTTTGCTTTCTCGTGATAACTAAACCCCCCTTGCTTGTTACTTGTCAATCACGACTGCATACTTCATTCGATCTTCCCTGTGGGTTCGACCCTTACTTGCTTACTATATATCTGTTTAGTAGGTCCATTAGGATATTTACTTTGATTTGGCTATTCAACGACATTTTCTTGTGCACATTTAGCCTGCCAAATTTGGCGTCGTTGCCGGGGAAGATTTTTGTTTTGTTGTGTGTTTTTGTGATTGATTTTTGGTGGAGACCTATCTTATGGTCGACACTCATTCTACTGACTCCCCTTTGGCTGCTTTTGATCCAGAAGTCGACAGATCGTTCCGTGCGAACCTACGCGATCAAGGAGAAGAAGAAGTAGAGGTTGAGATCGTTGAGCCGACTGAGCCAATTGACATCCCTGCTTTTGCAATGGCTGGCACTCTGAGAGAGCTTACTGAGCCGAATATTGGAGCGCAACCCCTGGCTGTTATCATCCCTGCACTCGGAGAAGGGGTGGACTTTGAGCTGAAGTCTGGAGTTGTTGCTTACCTACCAAAGTTCCATGGTTTGAGTGGAGAGGACCCGATCTCTCACATGGGCAAGTTCCACAATGTCTGCATGACTATGAAGCCCAGGAATGTGGCGGAGGACCAAATCAAGATGGGAGCTTTTGGTTTCTCCCCGTTAGACTCTGCTAGCGACTGGTACTATCACTTGCTGCCAGGAACCATAGATACCTGGAATAAACTGCACAAGGCGTTTCTGGACAAGTACTTTCCAACGAAGAAGGCGAATGCTTTGAAAAAGGCAATTGCTAACATTGAGCAGGCTGGTGATGAGACGCTGTATGACTATCTCGAGCGGTACAAGAGACTTTGCTCCAACTGCCCGTTCTATGGATACGCCAAGCATGACCTTGTTCTCTACTTACACAATGGTCTGCTAGATCAAGAGAGGAGGATGGTTGACGCTGCATGCGGTGGAAGCATTCTGAATCTGACACCGGATGCAGCCATGGAGAGATTCCAGGAGATGAGTGAGAGTACCAGGAGTTTTGGAAAGACATACCAGAGGAAGGCGGTCAATGTCGTGGCCCCTACAGGACCAAGCCCAGTGTTGACTGAGTTAGCCGAGCTGAAAGAGATGGTGAAGAGGATGGCGAATCAGAACGCCCCTCAACAAGTTAAAGCATGTGGGCTTTGCTCTGATCAATACCACCCCACCGACACTTGTCCTCAGCTGCAGGAGGAGGGTGTTGCTGAAGTTAATGCTATAGGAGGTTATGGACCCCCTAGACCGCAGTTTGGTGGACAACCCAATTATAATCCGAGAGGGCGAGACCACCCAGGTTTTAGATGGAGTGACCCTCAAGGTGGTCAACAGCCGGCACAACAGCAGTTCCAGCAGAGAGTCCCATACCAACAGAGACCTCAAGGCCAAAGCTCTGGTGCTTCTACTGAAGAGATGCTAAAGACACTGACTCAGCATTTCGCCATGCATGTGCAGGCTACTGAGTCAAGTATAAAGAACATGGAGAGACAGATTGGTCAGCTTGCTGATGTTGTGACCAAGATTGACCAGAGGACATCTAACTCCCTGCCATCTCAGACTATTGTGAACCCAAGGGAGAACGTGAGTTCTATTACCCTCAGAAGTGGTAAGAAGTTGGTAGTTGCTCCTATTGCTGAAGAGGAGAACGGAGTCGAGAAGGCATAAATCACCCACCGCCCCGCGGTAGACACCACCGCGACCCGACCAGAAATGGAAGAAGGAGCCAGGAAAGAAGAGCTGAAGCCACCGCCCCACGACGACTCTCACCGCGACCCGACGACTGATCTCAGTAAACACACCACGACCCCACCGCCCCGCGGTGATGATCAACGCCCCGCGGTGGGCTTGCCGCGACCTGGCCTTCGAGAACCCAACTTCGCTGAAGAAACCTGTGTTGATGACTACGTTCGCCCCATGTTTCTGCCTCTAGGTTCTGAGAAGCCACCGGCACCTTTCCCTGAGGCGCTGAAGGCCAAGAGAGTAGCTAAAGACAACGATCTGTTCGAGACATTTCGGGACTGTGAGGTGAACATTCCCCTGATCAGGCTTATCAAGGCTATCCCGCGATATGCCAAGTTCTTGAAGGAGCTGTGCATCGTGAAGAGGGCTCAGAAGCAGAAGGTTCAAAAGAAGTTTCCAGTGAGTGAACATATGTCAGCGGTAGTTCAGAGACGCATGCCTGAGAAGTGCAAGGATCCAGGTACATTTACTATTCCTATTACTATAGGTGGGCATCGATTTGAGAAAGCCATGTTAGACTTGGGTGCCTCAATTAATGTGTTACCTTAATCACTAATTGAAGATTTAGGAATAGGACCCTTGCATGATTCTAACATTGTGATACAACTTGCTGATGGTTCTTGTGTGCCCCCTAAGGGTATTGTGGAGGATGTTCTTGTCAAGATAGGTTCTTTGATTTTTCCTGCTGATTTCTTTGTTATGGATATGGACTATGATGAGCAGGTGGCTCCAGTTATGCTAGGGCGACCTTTTATGAAAACATCCATGACAAAGATTGATGTAGATAGTGAAACTTTAACTATGGAATTTGATGGAATAATTTTTGAACACAATATTCATAAGGCCAACTCCATTGAATTGCCTGCTCCTTGCTGCATTAGTGATATTGATAATCATGTGTATGAAAATGTTAAAATTGGTGCAGTAGAGACCGTAGTTGAGTGTTCTACTATTACTGGACCTATTAAGTTGCATGAGTTGCATGTTGGTGATGTCTTGCTGGATGATATAGGAGATTTCATTCCCTCTACTTTGGACACTTGTCCCCCTGCACTAACCATACAAGGCTGTAAGCCTTTATCCAGTGACGTGCAGCATATTCAGATTGAGCCATATCGGCCCCACATCGCTCTAAGTATGGGGGAGATACTCCAAAGGAGGTAAGCATGGAGTCGATGGAAAAAAGGGAACATGGTCTAAGATCTCAACATTTCCATGGGAAGTCTCGACAGGAAGAGACGAGTAAGAGGATTCCGAGGGGATCCTATTCCAAGTGGTAGTTGATCTGCAGTACGTCGAGCCAACGACGTTAACCAAGGCGCTGTCCGAGAGGCAATCCGAGGTAGTTTTTCTTTGATTTTTCCTTTCCCTTAGATTAATTTCATAATTTCTTTTGTTTTGTTTCGTTCGCCTGTCACTAAC
Organism: Rheum nobile; assembly: GCA_027886185.1. Taxonomy (NCBI): domain Eukaryota; kingdom Viridiplantae; phylum Streptophyta; class Magnoliopsida; order Caryophyllales; family Polygonaceae; genus Rheum; species Rheum nobile. Next base: position 6,881,952 of record WOAB01000531.1, on the reverse strand, counting down.
ATTTCAGGTACAAAAGTAAATGGAGAGGAGACGGTGTGTCCAGTTCGTTCCACTGCCCCGCGGTGACCCTCACCGCCCCGTGGTGGAGCTCACCGCCCTGCGGTGGATGCTGGTATACTTTCTCAACTCCGAAAAAAAAAACAAGAATAAAGGGCCTCGAAAAAACCTTAAACGGGTGAGTAAATTTTTTATTTCTTGAGTTGTTATGAAGGATTTGATGGATTGGGCCCCCCCTTTGGGGCCAAGATTTTTCTTGGGCCATGGTACATATCCGGCCCCATCATCCCTTTCTTTCCCTTTCCCTTCCCTGACCTAGCCCCCATACTCACAAACACTACATTCCCAACATCACTCTCAAGCCCCCAAAGAATTTGCCCCATTCTCCCTCAAATCTCTCTCGACCTTGATCCGAATCTAGCCCCCAATTCACCAATTGGAAGTCTAGCCTCACAAACAAGCCAAACACAACCCCACCGCGTCGCTTCAGTCCCGCCTCGCTGTCGCTCCACCTCGCGCTACCCCACTTTGCGTCGCTGCTGCCACCGCCCCGCGCCGACTTCACCGCGACCCGGCCAAAGCTCCCAGTTGTCCCACCACGACCCGGCGACTCGTTCACCACCCCGCGGCGAGACCTCTTGGCTGCGTGTTTGCTCGTTTGTAAGTTCTCTTGGTTGCCCTTCGTTTTGAAATTCTACATTCATTACTTATGGCACCTAAGGGTAAGAAGCAAGTGTCTACGAGATATGAGAATGAGGTCTACAATGTGGTGAAGGAGAGGAAGGTGTTGGCGACTAAGTTCTTTCACAAGCCTACGTTGTCTGATATGGGTTTGTTGGCGTGTGTGTCCCTGTGTCTGGCACAGTGTGGGTTGGGGACGTTTCTGAACAAGGCTGCCCCTGCGTATCCTGAGCTCTGCTACCAGTTCATCGCCTCTTTCAAGAGGTATTCCGATGGCTCCGACAACAAGAGGATGATGAGGGTCACGTTCACTTACAATGGGCGTGATTATTCATTGTCCCCTAAGGTGGTGCGTGATGCCCTGGGCATTACAAAGCTGCCAACTGATGGGTGGTCTGGTGGCATTCTAGAGTCTGATATGATGGAGTTCTGGAAGACTGCTACGGGCAGGACGTTCAGGAAGGGTCAGGAGGTGAATTCGAAGCTGGTGAACCCTTGTCTACGGTTGATCCACAAGGTGATGATGAGAGACTTCTTTGGCCATGCTGATGATGGAAAGGTTCCTCTGACGGATTTCCAGTGGTTTATGAGCATCTTGGAGGTTGTTACGTACACGCCGTGTTGGGCTACCCTCTTTTTGGGTTCCTTGAAGAGGATTCGTGATGGTGAGCCACGTGATATTTGTGGGGGTGGCCTGATCACCCTCCTTTGTGCTGGAGTGATAGCTTGCGATCAGATTCCTCGGCCTGTTGCCTATGTGGTGTATGATATGGCACACATGAAGGTGTGCTCGATGCTGAAGCCATTGGGAAAGGATGGTGATTTGGTCTGGTCGTCATATGATGGCCACATTCTGATTCTTCCACGGGAGTTCGCTTATTCCCCTTCATTTGCGGATTGGTGGATCTCCAGTGATAGCAGGATGACGACTGATGATACCCTTGCTGCTGCTCCTTCAGGCCCGTATGGAGAGGGCCCTAGTGGTGCTGCTGCTGCTGCTGAGTTTGCGGGCGAGGACACTCCTATGCCTACACTTTATGACGCGCCCTCATCTTCTTACGGTCCTGCCACACCTTGGCAGGAGTTGTATTCGAGATTTGATGCATTCTCAGTGCAGCAGACGCACTAGAACACCCGTGTAGAGACCAGTCTGCAGACTTGGCAGACCCAGTTCCGTATTGATGTAGATGAGCGTCTGGACGGTATGGACGCTCATATGAGGGACTACTTCGGGAGGTTCCCACCACCACCACCATCAGGCCCACAATGAGTTTGTTTCCCCTTCCCCTATTTCATTTGATGTTGTCTTTTCTACATTGAGGACAATGTTCGGTTTAAGTATGGGGGAGGGATTTAGACTTGATATCTGTCTATCCTTTGTACATATTGTTTTCTTTTCGTGTGCTGTATTTCCCATTCGAGTTTTTGAAAAAGAAAAATCAAAAAACCCAAAAAGAAGTAAAAAGGCAACCAAAATCATGGGATGAGCTGAAAACCCAAAAGGGCAGTTCAAGTAAAAAGCAGGTAGTCCGGCTGGTATAGACCAGGGCAAAAGTGGACTGGAGTGATGTGAGTATTTGTGAGATATCTAGCAAAATGAAATGAGTGGCTAGGTGAAAACCCGAAAGGGCGCCTAGGCAAGATGAGCGTAAAAGAAGAAGAGTGATTCTAGGATTTCTCTCTATTTCTTGGCGATGCGTCATAAGAAGAGGTGGTATAAGGAGTTCGGGTAGGCCACTCTGGAGCGATAAGGAGCTAGTTTGGAGTTAGGATTAGAATTATCTTTGCATCACTTATTTTGGTTGTCTGGAGCTTATTGTTGATATGTTGTAACTGCTGGTGTCATATTTTCTTGTACTTCCTGAGACCTTGGTGTTGATTGAGAGAGTAGGTTTTTCTTTAGCTTACTCGGGATGAGTAAAGGTCTAAGTATGGGGGAATTTGATAGGTGTTATTTCATACACCTTTACTAGCAATTATTAGCATGATTTGGAGGAGTTTTGGATGAGTTTTAGAGCTAAGTCTTTGATTCCTGAAGTTATGGAGAGAAGTGAAGATATCCCAGGATTTGCAGCTTAGATGGAGACATGAGGATGGAGATGGAGCTGCTGGAGCATACTTGGAGAAGACTACCAACACTTGGTAGTAATGAAGAGCAGCAGAAGAAGAGAAGATGAGCTGGAGAAGAGAGTGAGCGAGTTCACCGCCCCGCGCCAGAGGAAGCCACCGCCCCGCGGTGGAAAGCCTGACGCCCCGTGGTGGCCGTATTAAATGTCGCGCGCCTAGAGACATTTATTTCCTTTTATTTCGTTCAGACTTTGTTATTTTATTATTCTGTTTCCTTTATTGTTGACATTAGTTTAGCCTAGTTTTCTTAAGACTATTTAAGCCCTCTTTCTAGGTTAAGAGGAGAGACACTCGTTACTACTTTATTTCAGACGTTAATTTTCCCTTAGTTTTCATTCTCGTTTGAATGGAGAACTAACTTCCCTTTGTTCTACTAGACGTTTGAAGCAATATAGTTGATGTGTTTGTGAGATTTCTATTCCTTGTTCTTATCCTTATAAGTGTTGGTTTGATTCTCTTGGTTATATTGAATATTGACTTCTTGTTATTCTTCATAGCCTGATCAACTAGGTTGAATACTTTTTATCAATTGCTAGGATTGCATATAGGGGTTCCGAGTGCATATCTAGTGGCATACACGATTGTGCGTATAGGGGTTCCGAGCGTACAATCGTGAGTGAGAATTATTTGCATGTTAAATAGTAAGGCGTCTTCTATTTGCATGTATCATATATCCTTGTGTGCATTGCTATTGCTGTGTTAGTGGTAAAGTATACCGACAAATGTGAGAATCGGAGGTACTTTACCAGTGACATAGTGATAAGTCTATCGATAACTGTGAGAATCGATAGTACTTAAGATCAGGGTGAGAACAACTATAAGGATAGTAAGAGAACTTGGATTAAATAGATTTCTGTGATCAAATTATATCTCTGTATTATGGATCTCGCTCTAGTAGGACTACTTTCCCCATTATATTTTCTCAATTCAACCAAACTTGTTTGCTTTGCTTACTTTGCTTTCTCGTGATAACTAAACCCCCCTTGCTTGTTACTTGTCAATCACGACTACATACTTCATTCGATCTTCCCTGTGGGTTCGACCCTTATTTGCTTACTATACATCTGTTTAGTAGGTCCGTTAGGATATTTACTTTGATTTGGCTATTCAGCGACATTTGCTTGTGCACATTTAGCCCGTCAGGTACATGGACAGCTAGCTCCTCGAATCTAGGAACCACAGGAGGAATTGGCACACCTTGTGCCTGAGGCGCGATTGGTCGCATAATATCGGTGACTGCTTGCATCACAATCCCCCGAATAGCCTCAATTGCCGCAGCATTGAACACCACTGGAGCGTCGACCGGAACTTGGTCACTGCCCATAGGATTGTTGTGAGAAACAGACTCGTTCTCATCCACTGGGTTAGCGGTATTCCTCAAATTCTGTCTGGGGTCGTTGCTTGGCCCAGCACCAGCACAAATGGTGTTCCTTGTGTTCACCATCTGTTTACCGATCAAATTCCAAGTATTTTATAACATTAATATCATTTCACATGCACAACGTATAAAATCGACTTAGAATAGACCAAACTTGGTAAACTTTCATTGATGAACTGAAACTGAGTTTGATAGGTCTACATCGAAAATTCTTCCAAGCGACAAGGCAAAATTGCTTGGAGAATACAATGCTATCAAAACAAAACAACCGGAATACTAGAAAAGAAGACTGCTAAACTTAACACTGGCCCCCATCATGGTGCCCTGAAAAACTTCCTATAATCGGGAACTCTCATGCACTGCTTCTTCGCACGTGGTCTATCATCGGGGTCTGGTGTCGGACTTCTGGACCTACTCGGCCCTGGAGCACACGGTTCACCTCTTGGCCTTGGTGCCCTAGGCCTTTCCCTAGGCGTGGGAACACTTGGTCCAGCCCCATCAGATCCCGGTGGGTAGCAAAACTCCTCCAGAAATCCTGGTTGGAAGTCTGCCCTGTTCACCTCGTACAAAGGGTCAAGTAGCAATCTTGCTTGGCGGATATACTGATAACAAGTTTTCGTCGTGTAAAAACTGTTATGCAAAATATCCAAACAAACCCTAAATCGTAGTCCTAGGTAAGTAAAGGTCGAATCCATAGGGAGGCGGATTCTTTCTTAGTATGCAATTTATATGTCAATCAAACGTAACCAAAGGGGGGTTTTGTGAGTTTAAGTAATCTAAGCATGCAAAGGTAAACAAGTGAAAGAGTTGTGAAATCAGTGATGGGAAAAACACTTAGTCAAACAACATCCACTATTCGTATGACAAGTTAATCCTAGATACTCATTCAAAATCTCATGCAATGGAAATTCCAATTCCTTTTCAGATATAACTAATAGCACAACCAGATACTATTAGCACTAACTAATTAAACAATCCTGAAACTATCAAGATTCAGTTTAACATCAGCTTTACGTATAGGAATATAGTTGGATACAATTCTAGCATAAAACAACCAGCTTTTATCCTAGAATGTAAATCAGTTCTCTTCTGCATAAGACTAGCACAACCAGATACTAGTACGATGTAGTTGCTACTCTGAAATAGATATGCTCAACCAGTAACAATCTAAATCTAGCAATAGATCAATAACGACAAACCCTAGTTGCGTCCAAGATAGAGATTATCAATATCAATCATAAGCAATCAAGCAAGAGAATAGATAAGAACCATGCAATAGATTAAGAACGAGAATCTCACAACTGAATCAAAACGAAAGCTTCAGCGTCTGACTAAGTCAAGGAGGCTTAGTTCTTCATAGTAAGGTACGTAGAAAGAAATTAGGGTTCGAGAGATTGATGAGATGATAGGATAATCAAGCCTCTCTCTACCCTTAAATACTAAAGGGAAATAAAGCTAAGTTAACCTAAAACGAAATAATAAAAACGTAATAAAATAATGCAAAATAAGCAAATAAGGAAAACGACTCGGCGGTGCATCCAACAGCGGCGGCGGGCGCTGCAACCTTCACGGCGGGCGCCGTAATGGTGGCGGGTGCCGCATTTCCACGGCGGGCACCGTGGCCAAGTCGTAGCCAAGGTTGCTGGAACTCCTTTGGCGGCGGGCGCCGTAAGGTGGGCGGCGGTCGCCGCAATGTGCACGGCGGGCGCCGTCGCTGTTCTTCGGTTCAGCTCCTGCGACACTTCCGTAGAAACGCCATAACTTTTGATTCCCAACTCGGATTGCGCTCATATTTTTAGGACTTGTAGTAGACTTCAAGATCTAACTCCTCGAATTGGAATCACTCCATTTGGACATCTGAGTAGAGAGAACGCACCAATTGAATTCAGCCTACCGTTCTTCTACTCTTCATTACACTCCCTTGGCGTCTTCTACTGGTGGCTTCCTCCTCAGTGTCTCATATGATCTCCAAAACTGCTCAAACACCTCCAGAAACACCAACTTCGCCCCCAAACACCATGCACATGAATGTGTCTAAATCTACCCGAATGGCACCACTAAAACCTCTAATGACTCTTGGTTAAACCCTACAAAGTAGTGTTTATCATATACTCCTGGAGTTCGCGGACGTCCATAAGCATTCGGGAGAGACCGAGCTCAGCCTCGTATGTCCTCTCCTCCATGTCGTCTAGGGCGTTCGACCACTCCTCCAGTCGCTCCTCCAGCATTTGGGGCCTTGGCCTGGCCTGCTGGGTCGGGACCACCCTCAGTGTACCCATCGATTCCCACGGCCTTGCCCTCCTACGAGCATTCTCAACCGCTTCATCCACCAAGCAACGCGCTTTAGAGGAAGCCATCTGACTTTGGCGAAATACTTGTCGCGAGTCAGGACTCATCACTGGCCTTCTCCTCCTGGCGGTACTTTCACCACTAAGTGCCTCCCAAGTGGCAGGGGACAATGGCGAATACTCCCGCTCAAGTGGCGACGTCAGACTCGGGAAGATGAATTCCATCTCCGGATCCTCCTCCGGATCTTCTTCCGGGTCTTCTTCAGGATCCTCCTCTGGATCTTTTTTCGGGTCTTCTTCAGGATCCTCCTCAATTTCGAAGTCGTCGTCGTAGTACCCTCCAAGGTACTGCGCTGGCTCCTCCTCTTCCTATGTGTCTTCCCTTGGGTCCGCTTCAGGCTCCACCTCGGGAACCTCGGCCCTAACAGACACTAACACCACCGACTCCTCGAGTACGGTCTTTACCTCCTCGGGTGGACTACTGGGCCCCCCGACCTCAAAGCACGGCGGGGGAACCGGGAACTCAAGCCTAACTAGAGATGGCGGGGCCACCTCGGCTTCCTTCGGGTTCCTCCGATGAGAGATGAATGCGCCCATAACCTACGGGGCGACGAGAAAAGAATTTAGCCTTTCTAAATATAGAAGCGAACTTACTATATCAGACTGGAAAGAAGGCACGACTAGAACGGCAGAGATTTCAAAACAACACATTTTCTAGTCAAGTATGATTTTATTTGGAAATTCTAAAAAAAAATCTTTTTTTTTTTTGAATTTAAACAACTTTCTCAGTTCGAAAATGAATAAAAGGTTAATAAAATCTTTGTTTTCAGTAAGACGATTTGAAACCCAACCCGTTTTAAAAAAAAATTCGGCTCTGATACCAAATCTGTAACACCCCCAAATATTTCCTTGAAAGTATTACCGCCAGTGACCTCAGATTCCACATCCGAAGCCACCCAAGGCTTAACCAATTTATACAATATATAAAACACACTGATAATATGAAATATCATAATCTTTATTGAAACCAAAGTCTCGGAATTACATCCGTAAATCCCAAATACAACAGAAATATAGAATACGTTTAATACAGCGGAAGTCTTTTAAATAAATAACATAAGGGTCTTGATCGAAGCGATCACCCGCCTAGGATCTTCAACCTGGATAAAACTCTTAAAAACTTCATCTGCCTTCATAGTCGGATTCTAGCCTTCACGGAACGGTAGTTTACCTGATGTGCCGTATGAGACAGATGACACCAGCCAACCATGCAAGGGAAAATAACCGATTGGTTAGTCTAATGAAAGACTATGCAAGGGTAAAACAAAAAGGTTCTAAATAGACGTATTAGGTTAGACCCATCGCTTCTCGAATGAAAGTCGATGATGATAGTAAACCTCAATACTTCTACAGGAATAGACGAATAGAATGATCAAGAGAAGACTCCTAAAGATCGAGTCTTAAGGAAATGTATGAAGAGAAGACTCCAAGAGATTGATTCTTATCGAAAAGTATGACAACTGTTCGGGAACATTATAATTTCACACAAGCGTTTAAAAAGACTTGACCATTTGGGTCCACGACCAACCTCACCGCATAATGCGAATTCAGATTTGGAAGGAGGACTTACTCTAATCGAAGTCCGAGCGGTTTCCACGTTGTACTCCTCACCCGAGGGTATATTAATTCTGTGCATAATCGCAGTTATCTTGTTTAATTCCAAAACGTATATTTACGTTATAAGCTTTTATCATATATCATCTCGATACGAGAGATATCTTGGGAATAAATCCCGATTGGTTGGCACCAGCTGTGTGCACCTCCCCTATACTCGGATAGGGGATAGTCATGACCAGAGAGAGTATTAGGGAAAAATCCTCCTAATACCAGTTATAAAGAAACGACTAGACCTCACAAGGTACATAGCGTTCCTACGAATACTCGTTCTAACTATAATGTATAAGTTCACACATAAAATCCACACAAATACCATCATGGTAATAAAGATATAATAGCGTTGTTTCTAGCAATATATACAACCTATAATAATATCATGTTTTAATCGTATCATTTATAAAATCTGTTCCCAAACAAAAACAATATTTCATCCCAATTTAATTAACAATTAATAACAATTGATAATTAATGGAAACATGGAATGATAAACAAGAGAGAACCGCCACTTGCCTTAATCTAGACGAACGATTGAGCGACGACGGGTTTCTGGGTCCGAAACGGGAACGGAAGACGGATTACAGATTCCTACGACGAAGACCCATAAGGAAACCCTAGGTTAGATTCGACAATAAAATGATACGAATCTAAGAAGGAACGAACGAAATCGAAAGAACGAAGGTCCCGACCGAAACCGGCATGCCCAAGGCCACGATCGCGATTGCCAGAGCAATTCGCGATCGTAGCAGGGATTCCGCGGTCACGGCCGTCGAGGACAAGGCCACCGCGGGCGTCATGACAGTGGCCGCGGATGCGGCCGACCTTGTCACTGCCGCGGCAGTTCATGTCCGCGGTCACGGCCATGAACTCCGGCGACTCCGAAGGGAGAAAACTCACCGGCGACGTTGCGAGAGGGCTCGATTCGAGGGGGCTTCGACTCCAACCTTCCTTGTGCCTCCAATGTACCACCCTACAAGCACCACAACCACCAACGAGAGCTCCGGCGACACTTCGAAGAAATCCGGCGAGAGCTTGGAATTCCGGCGAGCAAGAAAATGAGAGAGAGAGAGAGAGAGAGTGAGAGAGAGAGAGTGAGAGGGATCTCAGATTTGGGTGCCCCTAAACCTCCCAAATCGACCTCTTTTATAGCCCAATGGAGGAGCCCTCCCCGCCCAGATCAACGGCGGCACGGACGACGAGACTCTGCAGACGACGCGACGTTGGCGTGTTGGAGTTTTCGCGGTCGCGGAACCATTTCCGCGGTCACGGAATATTCCTGTGCCCAGCTCTTTTGAGAGCCATTTTTCCGCGGTCGCGGAATTTCTGCCGCGGTCGCGGAATTGCCCTTTCCGCGTCTATTTGCCCGGGGAAAGGCTTGGCGTGGGTTTAAATCCCGGAATTTATATATTTGTACCCAAACAAATATCCTAAGCCCCAAAAAATACGTCGAATGTATTTTATATCACTCAGGGAATAAATACAGAGATCAAACACGTTACATAAAATCCGAACTTCTCTGAAAGCGACACGATTACAGAATGAGGGTTGAGGAAATTACCCAAATACCCTTACTAAAGATTGAGGGGTATTATATAGGGTTCGTGAAGACTGTTATCTTGAGATTTCATAGTTTTGTAATCTTGAGATTTCCCGTTGAATTGTTTCATGGCTGAATCTGGAATGTCATTTTAGTACAACATAGATTTGCAGTTACCTTCGTCATTTCAGATTATATATGGCATTAGGAATATTGCTATCATCAACTCTTCAATTCCTTTCTTTCTGTGTTTACTTTATGTGAATGGTATGGAATAGCTTGATTTGTAATGAGTCACACTTAGATTTTTTTGTTTGTTACATTTGAATTTTGGTTTATATGAGGATTTGGGTTACTTATGGTTATGATTTTCACTCCTAATATTTGATGAAAATGATTGAATGATTAATCTTGTTTCTAGTTCTTGAATTGATGAAATATATATATATATATATATATATATATATATGATGAATCAGTAGGGTGGGTGCAGTGAATGATGTGGATTTTTGTGTGAGAGAGTGATTGTAGTGGAATAAGACATGTATATATGTTCAAAATGCTCAAAGACTGAATTAGAACTGCAAAATCTTGTTCTGAAATGTAAGATTTCTTGTCTTCGTAGGGAGAGGGACCCTCTTCTTTTTTTCACTTTGAATCAAAAGTTATATCAACTTAGAGCTCTATTGCTAATTAAAATCTAAATTTAAGGTTATTAACTTATTTTTTCTATTAGGGTAGAACATGCCGCCACGAAAAGATAAGCTAGTACAAACCTAAATCTTATGTTGAAGCTCTATTACGTAGTTATAAGTGTATAAGTTGTATAACTGTATAAATTTATAAGATAGTTTTAATAAAATAGAACTAAGATGTTAAAATTAAGAGTTAAGGCATTATGATAACATTATTTTTACTGGGATTAAAATTGAACGATAGATAGCCATACGAAAAAAAAACTTAATATAAATATTTCGTAAATTAAAACAAATTAAATTAACAAAAAAAGCAGGAAAAAATTGCGTAACTCGACCCATTGAGTTGACCCGAACCGGCAATAAACCTGTAATAACCCGACCTGGTTTGACCCGATAAATTTTAGATCCGAAATGACCCGACCCGAAATAACCAAAATCCGACAGTACTCAGACCCGAACCCGCCCATCCGACCCGATTGCCAGGTCTATGTGGGAGGGATAAGACACTCCCACGATAGCAAAAACATTTTTACAACTTGCATTTCTGTTAAGCGTCCCTCAATCTCTCACTTCTTTAGTAGTATAAATTTGCTTAATGCAAAAGAAGTTATTTGATTATTTTTTAAATAAAAAAGATACTATTTCGAAAGAGAACAAAAAAAGTGTTCGATTACGAAATTCCATTCTTACTAATTAGGTAGGAATAACTTTATTTAATTTAATATAAATGTTATTATGTGCATAATTTTTAGGTGTAGTGTATATCGGTGGCTATTATATTCTAGCAAAAAAAAATAGTTACCGAACAAAAATGAATAATGTAGCATTTTTGTCTTCTAATCTCCTTGGGCATTTTCCAGTCTGAAATGATCTAGCACCTGTACATCATTTATTTATTGTTTGAATAAGTATTCACCCCTCCAAGGTAAAGGAGACAACTATGAAAGGAATAATATGCAAAGAAGCATCGCCCGCGTGGCTCAATCATTAATACTATCATCTTTCAATATTTTCAAAAAAAATCTAAATACACACTCAATTTTTGTATTTATAATATAATTTGGGTTTTTTTTTACAGGAAACCACCTGTTATATGTCACTATTTATACGAAATCACCCGTTATATCGATATTTATTTTAAACCACCCAATTATCTATCTCCGTTAACGCAAAACCACCCAGAGTCATATGTCGTCCACTTTACCGTTAAATGTGTAAAATGTCCCTTTTGCCCTCGTTTTTTTTTTTAAATCTTTTATTCCTTACATCCAAAATTTGGCTAAGCTATGTAAATAACATAAATTTTATTTATATAAACTAATGGGAATTTTAGATATTAATTAATTAATTTTTTTAGATTTTAGGGGCAAATTTTGCACTTTTGGAAAAACAAGGATGTTTTTGTAATTAGGACCAAAAGAGATCTAAATCATGTTCAGACCAAGAACACGAAGAACAGGTTTGAAGGACTGATTTCAATCTCAAAATTCGCACAAACGGGCGCAAATTGAAAGGGTACCCAATTTCGCCACCGTAGGCTTTCTACAGAGGATCATGTGCATAGGAGTGAAGATCCCAGTCTCGCCGCCGCGCGTGAGGTAATTGGCGGTCTTGAACAGCATCTCGTGAACGTCCACCGTCCCCTTGGGCACGAGTCCCAGCACCGACAACACCACCACTACGACGTGGTTGCGCCAGTAGGCGATCCTCCCCATCTTGAGCCTCGTCCACCACGGCTGCGAAGGCGGCGCCGCCAGATCCCTCTCCTGGACCACCTCGAACCCCACCTTCCTCGCCGTCTCCGCGATGTCGGAGTAGCTCTTGAGCCCCGAAAGCGCGTCGCCCCTCTCGATCCCCTGAATCACCTCAACGCCCCACATCCAGCCGCACCGGCCCCACACTCGTAGACGCGCCGCCGAGCCACCATCAAGTCATCTCCTGCGCATGTCCTGTAGTTGGCCGGAGGTAGGGGATGAGGGTAGTTTTGTAATTTTTAAAAAAAATGAGGGCAAAAGGGACATTTTACACATTTAACGGCAAAGGGGACGACAGATGGCTTTGGGTGGTTTTGCGTTAACGGAGATAGATAATTGGGTGGTTTAAAATAAATATCGATATAACGGGTGGTTTCGTGCAAATAGTGATATATAACGGGTGGTTTCCTGCAAAAATCCCTATAAATTTTGTAATAAATGCTTTTAGAGCATGGTTAAGACTTCATGTTTTAACAACTATTTTAAAAAAAATATTTGAACGCTATTGAAAAAAATAATTTTTTTAAAATTGTACCACCTAATCAAGACTTTCTAAAATGAGGTGCTTAACCTATGTCTAAGACATATATTAGAAAATTTGTTTATAAATAGGCGGGAACACACATATACTTTGCGTGCCTAAGATAAATACCTACTACTAAAAAATACAAAAAATGTATGGTTCGATACGTATATAGGACGTATGCATATTCTGTACACATACCTATATTTTTATTAAAAAAAAAAGAGAAACATGCACATGCACATGCACTCGTCTAGTATGTGTCCCTATTCAAAAATATTTTTGAAAAAAAGAGACACGCGTAAAGGACAGACACTCGTCCTATAGTGTACCCAGTGATTAAAAAGGCTCCAGGCGCACCTAGGCGCAGGAGTCCCTAGAGCCTAGGCGCTCCTGAGAGGCGCTAGGCGCGTGCCTAGCCACATCTTACAACAATACAACACAACTGAACAAATTAAACAACACATCATCTAGAGGATTTTTCAAAGTGGGAATTTTAAGTTACATTAGAATTATCAAATATCTAGCACAATTATCAGTATAGATGAAAGTCAAACAAAAAAGAAAACAACACAGCAGAAACGCACCAGCAGCAGAAAAGAAAACAACACTAGAAGCAAGCACTTACCTGGAGGAAGAAATGCACCAGCAGCAAGCCGAACCAGGACAGATGATGACAACAGGAAGCCGAACCAGGAAGTCATGAACAAATGAAAGCACCAAAGAAGGAACCGGGGAAGAACGTGAACAGAGGAGGAATGAGGAAGAGGAAGAGTTTTCCTTTGGAAATCTGAACGTCTTTTTTCTTGGAAGTGAATAATAATATTTATAGGGATAGGATATAGGGTAAAAGATACTTTAAAAAAAAAGAAAATCAAATCTTTTTAAAAGATTAAAAAAAAAAGATCACAGCTCGTTCTGTTATTCTCCAAAAAGGAAAGGCTCGCGCCTTGGGCATAGGCGCGCCTCAGGCGCCTAGGGGATGCCTAGACATTTGAGGCACGCCTTAGGCGAGGCGGGCATCACTATTCCCAGGCGTGCCTTGGCTGTGCCTTTTCATTCACTACGCGTGCCTATATTTTTAAAAAAATGTATAAAAAAAGAGGCATGCATACAAAACATGCACATGTCATGTACGCATGCCTATATAATTTTAGAAAAAGCGGTTATATTAAGTACAAAAAGCGGTTTTCTAAATTTAAATACTATATATTATCCCGCAAGTGTATGAGATCTGTTGTAGTGGTCAAGTGTCGATCACACAAAAACCAATGTAATATGAGTTGAAACTCTATTAGTAAACTAAGTCGTGAAAATAAGGAATTGGATAAATCTATAACTAAAATAACAAATAATAATATAGAAAAGAGATAGAAATCTATGGAATAAATATGTCTAAGGCTAAGAATCACCACAACAATGCTTTAATAAATAAAATCATACTTTACCTAAATCTAGTCCAAATTTTTGGAAGGTAAGTCATCAAAGGTAATCTAGTAACTCTTGTCAAATGATAAATGTGCTTGAATCAAACTAACAATCGTTGTCGTGTAGAGCTAATCACATTCAAACTCTATAAGTACTTAGAGTCTAGGGATAAACTGAAATACAATTCGTTGTCGTGCTCCGCTAAGTTCATATAAACCTATGATTTCTATGATAGCTTAGTATTCCATAATAATAATTAAGTTGTTGTCGTACAAATAACATTCAGGTTCAACTCCTAAGGATCTAATAAGAATAATCTCATGTCGGTCTCATACCTTATCTAAGTATCCTATTATTGTTATCTCTTGTCGGTCTCAAATCCTAATAAGAGTCCAATTCGCATAAGCTACTATGAACATAAAGTACACTAGGAATGAATCAAATAATATTTCGATTTAGGCAAAGAAATAATTCAATTTACATACATCGTCGAGATCACTCTAACTTTAGAACTAGGACAAGCATGATTGAAAAAATATTCAATAGATTTAATCTAATCATAAACATATATGAATTATTCATTAAAAACAATAGATAAGAAAACTTACTCAATGTCAAATCATCCAAATTGACAAACTAAAACAATAATTCCAAATCTTCGATCCAGTCAAAACGCCGAAAATTCCTTCCTGAAAATCTGTCGTTTAGTCCGGCAGTCACCAAATGCTAAAAGAAAACTTAAACTATGACCAAAAAAAAAAAAAAAAACTTAAACTTATCTAAACCTAATTTCTATAATTTAAAAGACGCTAAACTCCTTAATTTCTCCCCCTGCCGCCTCATGTATATGTGTTGATATCTTCCTCCACAAACTAGCAATGGGCCGGCCCACACAAGGTTACAAATCAAGACCAACATGAATTAGTGGGGCATGCAGATTTCCTCCGTTCATAGTGATCCCCATCTCGTAGTCACCTTCAGACCAAATTCAAACGGGTTATCTTGGTGCTCTACTTGCTGGACATCCTCAAGAATGGTTCTCATATCACCTTTAAATTTGAATCTAACGCTTCGATAAAAGGGGAGTTGTGGTAAAATAGAGGGATAAATCTAAGACGTTGGATGTAAAGTGATGGAGGGATGGATGATTATGTCTTATAGTTGATATAGTAGGGTGTAACCACCAGATACTCTCTAATAAGAAAGCTAATAGATTTTAAAAATAATAAAAGATAATTAAGGATATTTTTAGAGGAGAGAGAAAATCAAATCTACACACAAACCGTTCACATCTTCCATATGTATCTCCGTCAACGTTGGAAACCTCCATTGCCGCTCCAACTGCGTCCTGCTGTAGATTGGATGTTCGTCTACCTCGACGCATCATCAAACCATTAAATTTCTTATATCCCTCTGAATATCCCATTTATAAACGAGAACAAGACATCATCAAGCAATCAATTTTAGTGCCTCAACGACACGTCTTAGAATGAACCGAGGTATGTATTCTAATTTTTCATCAAAATCCTAATTCTAGACATGATACGTTGATGTTATGCATATTCTAATTAATTTTCGCATGATATAATAGGGTTTACGTTCTGATTTTCCATTGTGTAATATGATTTTCCATTGTGATGTTAGAATCAAGTTGTGGCTTATTTTCAATCGTTTCATATGAAACCTAAACTTTGAACAACAATATTGTTAGATATCCGGGACATTAATTGGTGATATTCATTGTTTGATTGTAAATATTCAGTTCAAAATCATGTTATCAATATTTTGGAATTGAATCTTTATCTTCTCCATTTTTTTATATGATGAATATCAATTAACCGTTTTGGAACAACTTGTATGCTGGTAAATTGATCTATACTGATATTCGTTTACTGTATACGCCATATTCATGAACACAATTGGGTGATATTCAAACAAACTGTACGGATATTCGTGTTATACTCTCAAAAGTTTTGAGTTGAATCATGTTCTACAAATCTTTTTTTGTATATGATGAATATCGGTAATTCGATTTTGAACATCTTGTTTGATGGTAAACTGAATGAGCTTTCAATGTTATTCATGCACCATTCTACGTGTATTCATTCATGAACGTATGTGTATATTCATAAAAACTATATTGATATTCGTTTGTTAATCTCAAAAGTTTATAATTGAATAGTGTTCTTCAACGCTTTTTTGTATATGATGAATATCGCTTCTCTGATTCTTAACTTTTTGTTTGATATTAAATTGATTATGATGAAATAATATTCCTGTATGCTGGTAAATTGATCTATGCTGATATTCATCCATATTGAATTGATATTCATGACATCGCTTAATGATATTCATGTACTGTTATGATATTTAAAATCGCATGTTTGATATTTGTGTTGTCAGTGTAGATATTCATGTGTGTATTTCATCTCTTTATGAGTATCGTCAACGTATTTAAGAGTGATGCAGTATGCTTATGTAGTGATATTCAAAAAATTATGTTTGATATTCACATGTAATTCATAGATATTCATTGCTACATATGCCTTTGTCATGAATATCGAGCATGTAAATTTGAATATCAAGTCACATGCAACAACTTAGTATTGATATTCATGCATTGTGTATACATATTCATGCAGTACATATGTACATCATTGGTATTCATTAGTTTTTCTACATGTACTATCAGGGTTGTACATAGAGAATGGTTTAAGAGAAGGACAAGGACAATGACACACGTTGAAAGTTGGAAAGAAGAAGGATATAATTATACTAAAGAAGGGAATGAGGAAATGCAAGAGGTGCAACACGTATGCATTACATGACCGTGGGGATTGCAAAAAAGATTTCTAGTTTAGAATTTGCATTCTTATTCTAGATATTCATGTTTTGAGTAACAATATTCATACCTTTTGCACTAATAAGAATTGGGCTTGTATTCGATATATATGATCCGATATTCATATTCTAATACAAGATATTCATATGCTTGATCTAGAAATTCAAGATTTGCCTAGCAAAATTTGTGTGTTTTGTTTTGCTATGATTGGATTTGTGTTTTTATTTTAATGAATTTATAAGTGATCTTCAAACATAATGGGTGAACTGTAAGGTAAACTTGTATATTCGATAATCAGATTCGTGTTTCATACATTCACAATAACTAAATTGATAGTCATATTAATTGAATTAGTATTCTTGAATTTCTTAACAATATTCATTGATTATATTTCATATTCACGCATATGTCGTCGTGCACAGAGTTACGAATGTTGTGTTATACATTGGTAGAATCATTTGAAAATATTGATAAAACATGAAAGAATATCCAATAAAAACCTAGAATGAAGTCATATATAAACGTAAATCCTGAAGTTTGCGTGTAGTAAATAGATTCGATTGAACTAAGTTGCAAAACAAATTGCGTAATAGTCATTAAAAACGGTAAATCCAATAACCATGAATATTGCTATGCTTGAATTCAGTTTCACAATACTTTACACCTTGACCTAGGTATGCCTCCAAATTGCATATTCGTATACACCACAACCAATCTTGTTTTTATCGTCACGCCACTTCATATTTAGAATTTCGGGCTTCTTTTTGGCAAAACTGATGAACTTTGCGCATAGATTAAAAAATCCTCTCGACCTATATTAATGAATGTCATCAAAGTGTACATGAATATCACGAATAAATTTAAAAATATTGCAATATAATAATATGACAGAGAAATAGAAATCTACATGTTGTTTGTACTCTTGAACATCAATATATACTTGTATGAATATCAACAACATGATACATGAATATCAAAAAGCCCATAAATCCTAAATACCTAAACCCTAAACCTAAACCAATAAACCCCAAACCCTAAATCTCTAAGCCCTAAACCCTAAACCAATAAACCCTAAACCATAAACCAATAAACCCTAAACTAATAAACCATAAACCAATAAACCCTAAACCAATAAACCCTAAACCAATAAACCCTAAACCCTAACCAATAAACCCAAACCCTATACCCTAAACCCTAAACATAAACTCCAAAACTGATCAAACATGAATATCAAAAGTATTTGTACGAATTTCACATCGAAAATTTGAATATTAATTGCAACCAGTACTGACAACACCAACAAAACACTAAAACTGATCCAACATGAATATCAACAACATCATAAAATTCGAATATCAACTACTCAGAGCATGAAACGTACATCCAACATGAATATCAAAAGCATTTGTATGAATATCACATCAAACAATTTGAATATCAATTGTAACCAGTACAAACAACACCAACGAAACACCAAAACTGAACCAACATGAATATCAACAACATCATTGTAAATATCACATCATTGAATATCACTACTCAGAGCATGAAACGTACATTCAACATGAATATCAAAAGTATTTGTATGAATATCACATCAAACAAATTAAATATCAATTGTAAACAGCACAAACAACCCTAGTAAAATACCAAAACGAACAACATGAATATCATCACCATTATAGTGAATATCACATCATAAAATTGGAACATAAATTACTCAGAGCATGTAACTTGCATCCAACATAAATATCAAACCCCTAAACCCTAAGCCCTAAACCTTAAATGAATAAACCCTAAACTAATAAACCCTAAATCCTAAACCAGAAACCCTAAACCCTAACCAATAAACCCAAAACCCAAACCCTAAACCCTAAACATACACTCTAAAACTGATCGAACATGAATATCAAAAGCATTTGTATGAATATCACATTTTGAATTTCAGTCGCAACCAGTACTGACAACACCAACAAAACACTAAAACTGATCCAACATGAATATCAACAACATCATAGTGAATATCACATCATAAAATTCGAATATCAACTACTCAGAGCATGAAACGTACATCCAACATGAATATCACATCAAATAATTTGAATATCAATTGCAACTTGTACAAACAACATCAACGAAACACCAAAACTGAACCAACATGAATATCAACAACATCATTGTGAATATCACATCATAAAATTTGAATATCACTACTCAGAGCATGAAACGTACATTCAACATGAACATCAAAACATTTGTATGAATATCACATCAAACAATTTGAATATCAATTGCAAACAGCACAAACAATCCTAGTAAAACACCAAAACGAACAACATGAATATCAATAACATTATCGTGAATATCACATTATAAAATTTGAATATAAATTACTCAGAGCATGTAACTTGCATCCAACACGAATATCAAAAGCATTTGTGTGAATATCACATTAAATAATTTGAATATCAATTGCAAAAAGTACAAACAACACCAATAAAATACCAAAATTGACAACATGAATATCAAAAGGATTATAGTGAATATCACATCATAAAATTTGAATATAAACTACTCAGCGCATGAAACGTAAATCCAACATGAATTTCAAAAGCATTTGTATGAATATGACATCAAACAATTTGAATATCACATATAAAAACATGAATATCAATGATCAATAACTCATACAACACCATCAACAAGCAGAATCTGAATCCACATGAATATCAACAACATAACATATGAATATCAAAAAGCCTCTAAATCCTAAATACCTAAACCCTAAACCTTAAACCTAAACCAATAAACCCTAAATGAATAAACCCTAAACCCCTAAGCCCTAAACCCTAAACTAATAAACCCTAAACCATAAACTAATAAACCCTAAACCTTAAACCAATAAACCCTAAACTAATAAACCCTAAACCAATAAAACCTAAATCCTAAACCAGTAAACCCAAAACCCAAAACCAATAAACCATAACCAATAAACCCTAAACCCAAACCCTACACCCTAAACATAAACTCCAAAACTGATCAAATATGAATATCAAAAGCATTTGTACGAATTTCACATCAAAAATTTGAATATTAATTGCAACCAGTACTGACAACACCAACAAAACACTAAAACTGATCCAAGATTAATATCAACAACGTCATAGTGAATATCACATCATAAAATTCGAATATCAACTACTAAGAGCATGAAACGTACATTCAACATGAATATAAAAAGTATTTGTATGAATATCACATCAAACAATTTGAATATCAATTGCAACCAATACAAACAACACCAATGAAACACCAACGAAACACCAAAACTGAACCAACATGAATATCAACAACATCATTGTAAATATCACATCATTGAATATCACTACTCAGAGCATGAAACGTACATTCAACATGAATATCAAAAGTATTTGTATGAATATCACATCAAACAATTTAAATATCAATTACAAACAACACAAACAACCCTAGTAAAACACCAAAACGAATAACATGAATATCATCACCATTATAGTGAATATCACATTATAAAATTTGAACATAAATTACTCAGAGCATGTAACCTGCATCCAATATGAATATCAAAACCCTAAACCCTAAGCCCTAAACCTTAAATGAATAAACCCTAAACCAATAAACCCTAAATCCTAAACCAATAAACCCAAAACCCTAAACTAATAAACCCTAAACCCTAACCAATAAACACTAAACCCAAACCCTAAACCCTAAACATACACTCTAAAACTGATTGAACATGAATATCAAAAGCATTTGTATGAATATCACATCAAAAAATTTGAATATCAGTCGCAACCAGTACTGACAACACCAACAAAACACTAAAACTGATCCAACATGATTATCAACAACATCATAGTGAATTTCACATCATAAAATTCGAATATCAACTACTCAGAGCATGAAACGTACATCCAACATGAATATCAAAAGCATTTGTATGAATATCACATCAAACAATTTGAATATCAATTGCAACCTGTACAAACAACATCAACGAAAAACCAAAACTGAACCAACATGAATATCAACAACATCATTGTGAATATCACATCATAAAATTTGAATATCACTACTCAGAGCATGAAACATACATTCAACATGAACATCAAAAACATTTGTATTAATATCACATCAAACAATTTGAATATCAATTGCAAACAACACAAACAACCCTAGTAAAACACCAAAACGAACAACATGAATATCAACACCATTATCGTGAATATCACATTATAAAATTTGAATATAAATTAATCAGAGCATGTAACTTGCATCCAACACGAATATAAAACGCATTTGTGTGAATATCACATCAAATAATTTGAATATCAATTGCAAAAAGTACAAACAACACCAATAAAATGCCAAAATTGACAACATGGACATCAAGAGGATTATAGTGAATATCACATCATAAAATTTGAATATAAACTACTCAGCGCATGAAACGTACATCCAACATGAATTTTAAAAGCATTTGTATGAATATGACATCAAACAATTTGAATATCACATATAAAAACATGAATATCAATGATCAACAACTCATACAACACTATCAACAAGCATAATCTGAATCCACATGAATATCAACAATATTATAATGAATAACACCACAAAGAAATCGAATATCAAATATACAATATCTTAAGAATAAATATCACATCACTGTTAACATGAATATCATGGCGCGAAATATGAACATCAAGTAATAATAGCATTAAAACTTACCTTTAACAAGTTTTCTACGCTTGTCATGCTTTCTCTTTAGGGACATTCTGTTCTTCCCCATCACTCCCCTAACCATGTACAAACCCTAACATTGAAAACTTGAGAAGATTGAAAAACCGAAAGGATTTAGGGTTCAAAAAATTAGGTTTCAAAAAGTTAGAGTAAGATACATGTGGAGAAGCGAGGGACGATAAGAATCAAATTTGAAGACGTCGTCGCTGATGATAAAGCGAGGATGTGTCAAGGATAAGCGATCAGCGAGGAGGCGTCAAGGAGAAGTGAAGATGTGGCGAAGTCATCAATGGCGGTTTCCTGCGACATAGAGGAACACGAGAGAGAGAGAGAGAGAGAGAGAGAGAGAGAGAGAGAGAGAGAGAGAGAGAGAGAGAGAGAGAGAGAGAGAGAGAGAGAGAGAGAGAGAGAGAGAGAGAGAGAGAGAGAGAGAGAGAGGAAGCAAATGCGGAAATCATCTGTTTGCTTTTGTTATGGAAAGATTTGGGATTAAAACAAATCCCACAAATCATGCTAATGGAGGAAATTGTGTATGGGTGAATCCACCATCCTATTTTGCAACCCTCTAGATTAAATCATGGCAATCAATTCTATTCTTATCCAATGCTCTAGATTAATACACTCATTTTACCATAACTCCCCGTTTCACTTGAGCCTAAATCTGAACCTAAAATGCCCGAAATAATAAAAGTACGAGTGTAGATTCTGAATGTAAAATATAGCAAAATTATTTATAAAACACATAAAATATACATGCAAATCATCTAAATTAAGATACAACTAGACCCCTAAAATATATATAAAATATGTGTTATCATATTCGAATATTGTATATACTAAGTACAATGTAATCCTAACTTCATTATCGTATTAGTCGAATATCGGTTATTCTAAGTATAATGTAATTCTATCTTCATTATCTTATTATTTGATAGTGTATATATACTCAGCATATTATAATCTTAACTTCATTATCGTATTATTCGTGTAACACCCCTAGGCCAGTGGTGCTACAGTGCCATAATCCCGAAGGATTATAAGGCGGGTTTAAGAATTTTTTTTTGCAAAACATAGCCCATACATAAAATATATCAAAAGCAGCACAGCGGAAAAAAAACCTGTCCAGAGTTTAAAATCACAATCAAACTTAACGTGCAGAAAATACAACAATTTACAAACCAGAAACCAATACAACAAGTTCGACCACTTCAAGGTCCAAAACCAAAACGATACGTACAACCAAGTCAAAGTCCAAAACCAAAAGTAGAGCCTTCGACCCAAAACCGACGGTGATCCGGATCCTCCTTATTGGCGCTAAATCTGCAAAGCCAGATTGACTGGGGGACCCGATACCCCAGCCAACCGCGGCACGTAAACCGAAGCGGATCAGTCTTTTGAAAGACTGGCAAGACTCCTCAAGCCAAAACAGTTTAAAAACACATAGCATTGTCACGACAATCCAATCATGTCAAACAACAACCTACCACACAATATATATATATATATAACTATACTTAACCAATATCACTCCGACCAACCAACCACATATCAAACCTATACGCACATTATCACATAACAATTCATTTCTCATCTTTATTCAGTTCTTCACTATGCTAATATGTTCAATTCAACTTTCAATCAACTCAGGTTCACAACCTTGATTAGTTACAATCAATCACTATAGCACACGTAAATTCACAACCACAACCAATGGCCAACAATGACCCACAACCACAACTAATAACAATCAATGCAACCAACCTTCATAATCCACTAGTTACCATAAACAACCATACCAACAGAAATCCACCTCATAAAGAACTAATATTGAACGATAAGTCACTAGCCAATAATCAATATCCAACATAAAACCAATAACCAAAACACACAATCAATATTCGCCAACACAACCACTTAATCAAGCGCACAATCAATATCATCACAAAATCACTTACTCAGGTACACAACCAACATTCAACACAAAATCACTTAATCAGTTCGCAACCAACATTCAACACATAATAGATATCACAACAATCAACCAATTGTAATCAAACAATAATATAACTCAACACTGAAACACAAACGACTCCAACACATCACCAATTCAACCTCCAATCCATTTCAATCCTTGGCCCTTAACGACATAGGCGTATACCTTGTATACCCTGCGCGGTTTGGTGAGTCTATCATCACCTGGCCCTTCGACCTCTAATTCAATTTCAACCCTTGGCCTTTAACGACGTAGGCGTAAACCCTATGCGGTTTGGTGGAATCCATTCCTACCTTCGGCCCTTAACGACGTAGGCGTAAACCTTGTATACCCTACGCGGTTTGGTGAAATCCCTTTCAAATCCTTGGCCTTTAACGACGTAGGCGTATACCTTGTATACCCTGCGCGGTTGGGTGAAATCCATTCCAACCCTTGGCCCATCGACCTCCAATTAACAACAATCCAACCACCACACTGACAACCAATCAATTATTACACACAACCTCTATTAACACATTTTCACACATATATATATTCAACCAAGAAACTTTAAAATCAATAATCCAATCAATCCACGACAATCAATCCACAACAATCAATCCATAACAATCAATCCGCCACAATCAAACAACAACAATCAATCCACATCAGTCAATCCCAACATACACACATTCACACACAAACATTCACACACA
Organism: Rheum nobile; assembly: GCA_027886185.1. Taxonomy (NCBI): domain Eukaryota; kingdom Viridiplantae; phylum Streptophyta; class Magnoliopsida; order Caryophyllales; family Polygonaceae; genus Rheum; species Rheum nobile. Next base: position 6,857,552 of record WOAB01000531.1, on the reverse strand, counting down.
AACGCACAATCCCAACATACAACTGCCGGCACGCACACAATTTAACACACAACCGCCAACACACACAGGTGTCGACATACACAACCCAACACACACACAAGTGTCAACAAACACTATCAACAACAATCAATCACATTTAGTCACAATTGACTACCACATCAACATTTCATTGCACACGATACGAGGCAACAACAACCAACCATTCAACTAGGTTCCGCACAAAACCAATAACCCAGCACATAAATAATAACAAAACACATAACCGATATCCGTCAACAAAACAACAACCAAACAAACAATAAATATCCAATCACAGAACCACTGATTACTCACACAATCAATCGATCCACAACAATCAACGGCAACCAGCAGTTACAACCAATATCCGACAAGAGACAATTACTCAAACACACGCACACACATATTCAACCAAGCAAATTCACAGCTAATAGTCCAACTTAATTTACTCAGGCAAGGCTAAATCAATTACTGAATCAATATAGGGACAAAAGTAATTTTATAAAATATACGAAGGGTTAGCAAAATTTATCTTGCCTCAAACTCGACAACCACGACCTCAGAGATCTCCAACCAACTCGAACGAACCTGCGAAATCAATCCGAGCAAATCCCTGGCATTAATTACTCATCCAATCCACAACCAATAAAACCCCAATTCAAACCCTAAAATCATCATTCCTTAAAAAATTCAGCAACAAATCTGTTCAAACCCAAATCTGCCCAAACACACCAAATCTGTCCAAAACAAAACAACGAAGTACCTCACCTTGTCGACCACCCTCTGCAGCCCCGGAAAGGACTCCCCTCGTCGCCGGAACTCAGCCGAACTCCATAACAGTGACCAGCAGAACCCAGCGGTAGCAACCCGTGTGGCCTCGTCGGTGGCTCGTCTTCGCCGCCGGAAAGAGCAGCCACCAGCAGACACGGCCACAGCAGCTCCAGCCAGCAGCAACTCCACGAACAGCGGCTCCAGTGGCAGCTAACACCAGTGGCTCATTGCACAGCTCCTCGCACAGTTCTTGGTCGGGCACCAGTGGCTCGTCGCGACCTCCAGCAGCTCGTCGCGCGGTCTGAACCAAGGGAGACAGTGGTTGCGGTCGCCTCACCGGCGGAAGGATCAACGGACTGGACGGGAAGAAAGGAGGAGGCGGGTAGTAGCTCCACGAAGAAGACCGAAGGAAATTGCCCTCCACAAATTTCCTAGATCTGCTTTCCCTTTCTCAATTTCTTTTTTCCCCAAAAATCTGATTTTGCTCCCTTTTATAATTATTACCCTCATACCATTAGGATATACCCATATATATATATATATTGGGGTATTTCATTCTCCCCTCCTTATAAGAGTTTCGTCCTCGAAACTAAGATCACACAGGTTCGGATAACTGCCTCGCATAACTGACTCCAATATGTACAGGACTTGCCGAAGAATGACCTTCCTTAGAATCAACTCTCAAATCTCTTTATCAGCTGACACACAAAACCGATCTGAAATCACAATACTCCATCTTCCTGAACAAGAATGCCTTACACTCTTCCCTGAGCAATCTCACTGCATACCTCACTCAACATTCTTTCACATTCGGCTGCGTCCGTTCCTTCCCGAACCAATTTCGACTTCACCCTTCACCATTCCTGTTGTAATCCTGGCTGAACCATTAGACCAACAACCACATGCTCGAGAGTCAACTTCCAATTCAAAGCACCATCTATCACAATACCCTTTTTCTTATTGATAAACTATATCCATCATAACCCTCAATCAATTCTAGCAACCATCTTGTCTTAGGTTCAACTCTCTCTTATACAATTGAGCTGATGAAAAGCATACGCAATGACCTTCCCATTCTGCATCAAAACGCAACCCAAACTTCACTTAGACACATCACCGTAGATAACAAACCCTTTTTGTTTCCTGCAGTAAAACCGACACCGACGCACTAATCAAACACTTCCTGAGTCCTTCGAAAACTCTCTCCTGACATTTCCCGTCCCAATCAAAATACTTAGTCATACACAACCTGCCACAATCTGCCTGTAGCAACCTGCGCATTCTACTTCTCAACTCAGTCGAACCCACAGTTGCGAAATTCCACTTTTCGATGTAGACTGAGTCATCTGTTTCTTATCGTCTCAAGCATCAATAGTCTGATCAGAATCAACTGTAGCAGTCTCCATAATCAATCATTCATCAATACTCAAGGATTGTACAGCTATGCCTTACCATCAAAGTTCATCTCAGAACACAACCATATCTGAATGCGCTTAATCTGTCCTGCTCAACCCTAACAATAACAGTAGCACACAACAATTCATACAGAATCATCACCACTAAACTACCTGCATCAACCTCTTGACGATAAGCCCAACGGCCTCATCCTCTACCATACTCATACTCGTTAAACCTCTAGCACGTCCCACTTACCAGGGAACGCACCATAAAATTTACTTAACAACATTAAACATCGCATACGAAATTAATCATCAATACTCAACATCACATATAAATATATCAAACATTAGCACAAAACATCACAAACAACCAATACTTACCAACGCAACTCACTACGGTTGACAACAAGGATTCCTGATCACACGATCGTTCACAACAACAACGTATAGAAATTCCCAAGTTGAAAACTCTAAAAGACAACATTTTTGAAAAGAGCTCTGATACCAACTTCTGTAACACCCCCAGGCCAGTAGTACTACAGTGCCATAATCCCGAAGGATTATAAGGCGGGTTTAAGAAAAAAAAATTGCAAAACATAGCCCATACATAAAATATATCAAAAGCAGCACAGCGGAAAAAAACATGTCCAGAGTTTGAAATCACAATCAAACTTAACGTGCAGAAAATACAACAATTTACAAACCAGAAACCAATACAACAAGTTCGACCACTTCAAGGTCCAAAACCAAAACGATACGTACAACCAAGTCAAAGTCCAAAACCAAAAGTAGAGCCTTCGACCCAAAACCGACGGTGATCCGGATCCTCCTTGCTGGCGCTAAATCTGCAAAGCCAGATTGACTGGGGGACCCGATACCCCAGTCAACCGCGACACATAAACCGAAGTTGGTCAGTCTTTTGAAAGACTGACAAGACTCCTCAAGCCAAAACAGTTTAAAAACACATAGCATTGTCACGAAAATCCAATCATGTCAAACAACAACCTATCACACAATATATATATATATAACTATACTTAACCAATATCACTCCGACCAACCAACCACATATCAAACCTATACGCACATTATCACATAACAATTCATTTCTCATCTTTATTCAGTTCTTCACTATGCTAATATGTTCAATTCAACTTTCAATCAACTCAGGTTCACAACCTTGATTAGTTACAATCAATCACTATAGCACACGTAAATTCACAACCACAACCAATGGCCAACAATGACCCACAACCACAACTAATAACAATCAACGCAACCAACCTTCATAATCCACTAGTTACCATAAACAACCATACCAACAGAAATCCACCTCATAAAGAACTAATATTGAACGATAAGTCACTAGCCAATAATCAATATCCAACATAAAACCAATAACCAAAACACACAATCAATATTCGCCAACACAACCACTTAATCAAGCGCACAGTCATTATCATCACAAAATCACTTACTCAGGTACACAACCAACATTCAACACAAAATCACTTAATCAGTTCGCAACCAACATTCAACACATAATAGATATCACAACAATCAACCAATTGTAATCAAACAATAATATAACTCAATACTGAAACACAAACGACTCCAACACATCACCAATTCAACCTCCAATCCATTCCAACCCTTGGCCCTTAACGACGTAGGCGTATACCTTGTATACCCTGTGCGGTTTGGTGAGTCTATCATCACCTGGCCCTTCGACCTCCAATTCAATTTCAACCCTTGGCCCTTAACGACGTAGGCGTAAACCCTATGCGGTTTGGTGGAATCCATTCCTACCTTCGGCCCTTAACGACGTAGGCGTATACCTTGTATACCCTACGCGGTTTGGTGAAATCCCTTTCAAATCCTTGGCCCTTAACGACGTAGGCGTATACCTTGTATACCCTGCGCGGTTGGGTGAAATCCATTCCAACCCTTGGCCCATCGACCTCCAATTAACAACAATCCAACCACCACACCGACAACCAATCAATTATTACACACGACCTCTATTAACACATTTTCACACATATATATATATATTCAACCAAGAAACTTTAAAATCAATAATCCAATCAATCCACGACAATCAATCCACAACAATCAATCCATAACAATCAATCCACCACAATCAAACAACAACAATCAATCCACATCAGTCAATCCCAGCATACACACATTCACACACAAACGCACAATCCCAGCATACAACTGCCGGCACGCACACAATTTAACACACAATCGCCAACACACACAGGTGTCGACATACACAATCCAACACACACACACAAGTGTCAACAAACACTATCAACAACAATCAATCACATTTAGTCACAATTGACTACCACGTCAACATTTAATTGCACACGATAAGAGGCAACAACAACCAACCATTCAACTAGGTTCCGCACAAAACCAATAACCTAGCACATAAATAATAACAAAACACATAACCGATATCCGTCAACAAAACAACAACCAAACAAACAATAAATATCCAATCACAGAACCACTGATTACTCACACAATCAATCGATCCACAACAATCAACGGCAACCAGCAGTTACAACCAATATCCGACAAGAGACAATTACTCAAACACACGCACACACATATTCAACCAAGCAAATGCACAGCTAATAGTCCAAATTAATTTACTCAGGCAAGGCTAAATCAATTACTGAATCAATATAGGGACAAAAGTAATTTTATAAAATATACGAAGGGTTAGCAAGATTTATCTTGCCTCAAACTCGACAACCACGACCTCAGAGATCTCCAACCAACTCGAACGAACCTGCGAAATCAATCCGAGCAAATCCCTGGCATTAATTACTCATCCAATCCACAACCAATAAAACCCCAATTCAAACCCTAAAATCATCATTCCTTAAAAAATTCAGCAACAAATCTGTTCAAACCCAAATCTGCCCAAACACACCAAATCTGTCCAAAACAAAACAATGAAGTACCTCACCTTGTCGACCACCCTCTGCAGCCCCGGAAAGGACTCCCCTCGTCGTCGGAACTCAGCCGAACTCCACAACAGTGACCAGCAGAACCCAGCGGTAGCAACCCGCGTGGCCTCGTCGGTGGCTCGTCTTCGCCGTCGGAAAGAGCAGCCACCAGCAGACACGGCCACATCAGCTCCATCCAGCAACAACTCCACGAACAGCGGCTCCAGTGGCAGCTAACACCAGTGGCTTGTTGCACAGTTCCTCGCACAGCTCCTCGCACAGTTCTTGGTCGGGCACCAGTGGCTCGTCGCGACCTCCAGCAGCTCGTCGCGCGGTCTGAACCAAGGTAGACAGTGGTTGCAGTCACCTCACCGGCGGAAGGATCAACGGACTGGACGGGAAGAAAGGAGGAGGCGGGTAGTAGCTCCACGAAGAAGACCGAAGGAAATTGCCCCCCACAAATTTCCTAGATCTGCTTTCCCTTTCTCAATTTCTTTTTTCCCCAAAAATTTGATTTTGCTCCCCTTTATAATTATTACCCTCATACCATTAGGATATACCCATATATATATATTACGGTATTTCAATTCAAATATCGGTTACACTAAGTATATTGTAATCCGAACTTCATTACCGTATTATTCAATGTCGCATATACTAAGTATATTGTAATCCTAACTTCATTATCATACTATTCGAATATCGATTATACTAAGTGATTGTACGCATACAGGACGAGTGCATGTCTTGTACGCCTGCCTCTTTTTCTTAAAAAAAATAGATATGTGTATAGGACAAGCACACATCCTATACGTGTGTCAAACCATATATTTTTTCTTATATTTTAGTGGCACACTTGTAACTTAGATACGTAGAGGATATACGTGTCCCCTTGGCATGCTCATACACCTTGTGCGTACCTAGTGAATATATGTGTTCCCTTTTATATATAAATATAAAAAAACATACATGTACAGTATTTAGCTTTTGGCGTAAAAAAGAATGTTTTTGGAAATAGGTACGTGATAGGTGTCATTTCATGCATCTCTACTAGCAATTATTAACATTATTTGGAGGAGTTTATGATCAGATTTGAGGCTAAGTCTGTAATCCATAAGATGTGGAGAGAATTGAAGATATCCAAGGATTTACAGCTTAGATGGAGATGATGAAGATGGATGAGGATCCGCATGAAGACTAATTGGAGAAGGCTACCAACACTTGGTAGTATAGAAGAGCGGAAGAGAAGAAGAAGAGCTGAAGAAAGGAGTGGGCGAACTGTCACCGCCCCGCGCCAGAGCCACCGCGACCCGGCGGTGGGTCTCAGAGAAGAGTTGGTCGCGCCAGAAGAAGCCACCGCCCCGCGGTGGATCTCACCGCCCCGCGGTGGATCTCACCGCCCCGCGGTGGGCACACGTAACGCCTCGCGGCCAGAAGACATTATTTCCTTATTTTGCATTTTCGGATTTCCTTTTTATTATTTTATTTCCTTTACTATTTTCGTTAGGTTAAACTTATTTCCTAAGCCTATTTAAGACCTCTTTCTAGGTTAAGAGAGGCAGACTTTATATTTTACTTTATCATCAGACTTTTAGCATCGTTGTTTTCTTTCTCATTAGGGTTTCATTTGCATCTGAATGAAGCACTAATTTCCCTTTGTTCTACTAGACGTTTGAAGCAATACAGTTGATGTGTTTGTGAGATTTCTATTCCTTGTTCCTATTCTTATATGTGTTGGTTTGATTTTCTTGGTTATATTGAATATTGATTCATTGTTATTCTTCATAGCCTGATCAACTAGGTTGAGTAATATTTATCAATTGCTAGGGTTTGCATATAGTGGAATACGAGTGCATATCTAGTAGCATACACGATTGTTACATATAGTGGAATACAAGTGCGCAATTGTGAGTGAGAATCATTTGCATGTTAAGTAGTAAGGTTTTCTTCTATTTGCATGTATCCTATATCCTTGTGTGCATTGCTATTGCTTTATTAGTGGTAAGGTTTTCTTCCATTGATATTGTAGTAAGTACTATCAACAACTGTCTGAATTGGTAGTTAATCAAGATCAGGATGGGAACAACCATAAGAATAATAAAAGAACTTGGATTTAATAGATTTCAGTGATCAAATTACATCTATGTATTGTGGATCTCGTTCTAGTGGAACTACTTTCCCCAATCATATTCTCAAATCAACTAAACCTGTTTACTTTGCTCTGCTTGATAACCAAAACCCCCTTTCCTTGTTACTTGTTAATCATAATTGCATACTTCATAATATCTTCCATGTGGGTTCGACCCTTACTTGCTTGTTATACATCTGTTTAGTAGGTTGTTAGGACTTTTACTTTGACTAGGCCATTCAACGATATTTGCATTGCATATTTCGGCCACGTCAGTACGTCATTCATACGAGATACGACTTGACCATAATGTAGTGATCTCCTAATCAATTTTATAAAAGATAAAATAAAACTATTTGTATGCAAAGCTTTATGCTAACGACAACAACTCATAATGAACTAAATAGAATCAATAGGGTTTTCTTTTGGAACAAAGATGAAACACATAAACCACTAATAGGATGGAACAAAATATGTCAACCAACCAATCTTGGGGGATTAGGACTCAAGAAATTAGTGAATACAAACCATGCATTATAATTTAGACTTATATGGATAATCTTAGCAGAACGGAATATTTTTTGGGTTAAAGTAGTAACGGAAAAATATCTTAAGAACCAACATGTTCTAAAATATGAAGAGAAAGGAAGTTGCTCATGTAAGTGGAATATAATGATGGATATTATACCGGAATTTGAAAAAGGACTAATCTGGCAAGTTGGTGACGGAAGGACTATCCGATTTTGTAAGGATAGATGGGACTTGGAAAAACCACTAAATGATATATTGAACATTCCATATGGGACTAAACCAAATATTTTGGTTAACAATATATTTCATTGACGGGAACAAAAAATTGAGCACTCAATAACTCGACAACTATTACGTCAAGAAACTGTTACTATAATTTCTAATATCTCGATCTTTGTTAAGCAAATAACAGATCAACTATATTGGGAAAACAACAAAAATGGTTGGTTTTCAACCAAATCAACAATGCAATTAATCATTAAAAACATGAACTACACAACATATGATTCCGCCTAGGTTTGGAAATTGGATTCTTACCCAAAAGTCAAAAACTTATTGTAATAAATAATAAAAAATGGACTACCAACAAAAACAATACTAAAGGAAAAGGGTATAGTAATCCTTTCTGGTTGTATCTCTTGTAATTCTCAACTTGAAGATACAAAGCATCTGTTGTTAAATGCAAACACACTCTACAGACAATTAAGGAAAATGGTATAGTAATCCCTTCTGGTTGTATCATAGGAATTAGAAACCATTCTCACAAATTAACCAAACACCTATAACGATAATGAATCTTACCAAATTGACTTAAAATATGATATGGATGGGATAGAACAAAAAAGTGGAACGCCTACTGCACTTATGAAAAGGATAAAAAAAATAAAATAAACAGAGAAAAGGAAATATGAGAAAAAGAAAAAACTTAAGATGGAAGAAACCACCAGACAAAGTAATTAAAATTAATGTGAATGGATCATGCAAAACTAATGGTGATTCAACGATTGGATTTGTATTTTGAAATGACAAGACATAACCGATACTAAGCATGGCAGAAAAGGGAGGAAAATCTACTGGACTCAACAAAGAGCAACTCTTCTCAAAATCTCAAAACTAGAGAAGAAATTAGAAAAATGAGAAATCCTACAGGTTGACTATTTTTGTATCTCCCTGACCAAATCCACCCACATTAGGAGCATTAGGTGTGCGGAACGCACTTATATATTAAAGCTACAGATATGAAGATTGACAACATTGAAATAGAAACCGATAACCTTACAATTGCAAATATCCTAAATGGAATCTGGGACTGTCCATGGGAAATCGAGATTCTTATCGCCGATATCTTTTTTCTGCTACAATCTTTTGTGACAGTCCAGATTCATCACATCTTCCTTGAAATTAACTCGATGGCTGATTTCATTGCAAATCTTCACCATGAGTATTCACTGAAAGAAATCTTGACTAAACTAGAACATAATGTTCAAATTTATAAGGATGTTATAGGATGATTGTCAAGTAGAGCTTGATACCAGCCTAATTATTACCTTATAAAAAAATTAGGAGACCATTAAACCATTTTTACGAAATAAAATAAAAGAAACAAAAAAAGGTAAACCATCCACAATTTATTAAAGTGGTAAAACAAAAAAGAAGGCTATTTAAACTAATAAGAAAAAATAATGTTGTAATTTCCTAATTATCTTTCTTCTTTGATCGTACATAGAGATCGAAGATGTACTTTAATTATATGTTAGGTCCAATTTGGAAATATTTTTTATGTAATTATCTAAACCATGTATTTTAAATGGGATGTGAAGTAATTTATGGGTCATTAAAATATTATGATTTTTTATCCAAATAGCTTAGTTTCCAGTTCCATTAAAATATTATGATTTTTTATCCAACTATCAATTTCACATTTAAAAATATTAAATAAATGAAAAACATATCTAATTAGTGACAATATAAATGAAAATAAGATAAGTACGATAAAAAAATATCTACTAATAATCAATTAATAGAGAAGTTTTGTTTTAATAGAGAATTTGTTTTAATAGATATATTATATATAATAGATTAATTGTAAATTTATAGTATTTGATTTCAATTTTTTTTGTAATAATCAATTAATAATTTGATATAATTTTGAAGTGAATTAATAAAAAAAAGTATTACATCAAGCTATATTAAATCATATCCAATGAAATCATAAAGATTTTTCTAAGGCTTAAAAGTGGAAACGAATATATAAAGTATTGAATTTTGAAATAAGATAAAGATCTTATATATAATTATTATATTGAATTTTTGAAAAAATAAAAAATTGAGAAAATGCCATGTGGCAAAATAAATATGAGTGTGCCATGTGGCATAAGAAATTTATAGGCTTGGTAGAGAGTGTCATGTGACATAAAATGGTTTTGGTTTAGTAGATTATATAGTAGATTTAGTAGATTGTTGTGCATGTTTTATATTGATAATCTTTGTTATTGATTTGTGTGTAAAGTATGAAGTAATTAGTTTATTTATGTGATTAATTGGTATCAAAATTAGAAAATTGTATATAAATTAGGAAGTGATTAGTTCGTTTGTGTGATTAATTTGTATCTAAATTAGAAATTAGTCTAGATTTATGATACGAATCTTTTATATATAAATTTTTATTTTAAAAAGTAAAATTCTACAAAAATGACATGTGACATTTTCATTGTGGGGATGACACGTGACATAGTGAGATTTTGTTTAGTATATATATAGTAGATTGAATTTACTAATATTTATTTGTTAATATTTCAGCAAAAATGTGTAACAAAATCAAGATTTAAATTTTGGTTAGACTTATTGAGATTTTTTCCTTAGTTAATATCCTATTGACATTCAATGAATGATATTATTAACAATTTCTTTCCATATCAATTATATATAGATTTGGGTTGAAATTATATGATATGATACTATATAATTATAATGTGCAAGGAAGAGATATGCTACCTTATTCAACTTTTAATTTGGAAATAATTGATGTTAAAAATATTGCATAATTATTTTAGTGCATTAGAAATATATTGCAGAGAATAAAAATATGCATAGAATGTAATATTTTGTCTTACATTATGCAAATAAATGATTATAAAAATATTATAGACTTATTTTAGTATAGTATGTAATATGCATGTTGTATATAGATATAGATTACGCACAAAAAATATATGGCTGAGAATATTATTTGCTACATTTTTGGAAAGATTAGAGTAATAAAAAATATTTATATTGTATGCATATCCGGCTAATATAGATAGCGATTTGATTTTCTTTGATTTATTAGATTTTCGAGAAAACAATTAAAAATATGAGAGTTTGACACGTGGTAAATTTAATTTAGTGATACCATAGCAGAGGAATTTGATTCATTTTTGGAGCGTCATGTGACGTAGTCATTATTAATTATATAATAGATTCGTTATTTTCACAACAATACGATCATTATGCGTACTTATGTATAATTTGCCAATTGTAATTGAGCTTTGCTTTTTTTTTCCCTCTTTTTTCGTGTTTGCTTCCCTTATCCTCCCTCATAGATAAAAGGAAGCACACTCTCTCTGACAATAGATCCTCTTACACTATAAAACGTACAACTTGAACAATTCTATATAAAAAAATGATATTTCTACTGTGTATCCATAAACACATGCTAAGAATTTGAATTTAAAAATTATTTTAAACTATTTTCTAAAGTAGAAGGGTAAATCCCTAAGAAGAAAAGTTAAACTAGTGACTAAAAAATATTTTAGCTAAATATGAAATTTTTATTTTGTGCACATAGGTACACATTAGAGAAAACCTATCAAAAAAAACATCCACCATTAAGGTCGATTTACAATTGACCGCATATTGTGATTTTTTTTGTTGCTAACGATTTGCAGTTGACTGCTTATTGTGACTTTTATCGGGAGCTTTTTCCATCACACGCCACTCGATTACTCGTTACTTCGTTATGTTAGGTCGTTCTCTTATATGTCCTAATCTACTATATATATACTAAAGCAGAACCCAACTAAGCCACTTGACGCCACCAGAATAAACTCACCCCTCCCTACTGCCACGTGGCATCATGCCAATAATTTGGTCACTTGGCAAGCTATCCTTTTTTCGGTTTTATTTTGAAAATCAAATCTCTGCAATAATTTACAACATATACATACTATACTAAAATAGATCTACAATATTTATATAATCAATTATTTCCAAAATGTAACACAAAATATTATATTCTATGCATATTTTTATTCTCTACAATATATTTCTTATGCACTAAAATAAATCTGTAATATTTTTAACATCAATTCTTTCCAAAATAAACCACAAAGTATTCAATCTACTATATATATACTAAATCAGAATCCCAACTAAGCCACTTGGCGCCCCCAGAATAAACCTACCCCTCCCTACTGCCACGTGGCCTCATGCCATTAATTTGGCCACGTGGTAAGCTATCCTTTTTTTCGGTTTTATTTTGAAAATCAAATCTCTGCAATAACTTCCAGCCTATAAATACTATACTAAAATAGATCTACAATATTTTTATAGTCAATTCTTTCCAAAATGTAACATAAAATATTATATTCTATGCAAATTTTTATTCTTTGTAATATATTTCTTATGCACTAAAATAAATCTGTAATATTTTGAACATCAATTCTTTCCAAAATAAACCACAAAATATTCAATGTACTGTATATATACTAAAGTAGATTCCCAACTAAGCCACTTGGCGCCCCCAGAATAAACCCACCCCTCGATACTGCCACGTGGCATCATGCCATTAATTTGGCCACATGGCAAGCTATCCTTTTTTCGGTTTTATTTTGAAAATCAAATCTCTGCAATAATTTACAGCCTATACATACTATACTAAAATATATCTACAATATTTTTATAATCAATTCTTTCCAAAATATAACACAAAATATTATATTCTATGCAGATTTTTATTTTCTGCAATATATTTCTTATGCACTAAAATAAATTTGTAATATTTCCCTTGAGTGTCTGTTTTGCTATGACGATAAACAAGTGTCAGGGCCATTTAGTTTGTATCTTCCACGCCCTGTTTTCACTCATGGTCAGTTTTATGTTGCATCATCAAGAGTTACTAACAAGAAAGGTTTGGAGATTTTGATATACGACAAAAAACAAAAAAATATCCAATACTACAACCAATGCGTTTTAGTAGTATTGATGTTAGGGATGTGGCTATCCCCATTTTAAAATTACTTAGCCATTTTTTACTATTAATAAAGTTATGCAGAGTTTCGCCTCTCTTTCGATAATATTTTGTCAATCTCTTTAATATTTTGTATTCAATTAGTCTTTTTTTATATTAGCATTCATCTACTTCTATAACCGTCACTACTTACATAATTCTATATAAATTAAATGTATAATTTTAATATACTATTTTTGTAAATGTAAGAAAAAATAAACAAATCTCGTGCAAGGCACGTGTACTATACTAGTACAATATAAGGGAGGAATAATCTCTTCACAAAATTTTGAGCCACTTGGCATAACCTGTTTTTGACATTTGTCCATTCTTTTTTGAACAAATCTAAAAATTATTTAAAAAAAAAAGAAAGAAAGATGAATCACTCCACTACATCACATCTCATACCACTCACTTTACAACTGCTATGTTTTTCTTTTCCTATTTTTGACATTTTATGAAATCATGTCTTTTATATTATTGCATCACATGACATCCGTTTTCATTGGAGACATGTCTTATTATAATTTATTTTATTATAATTTTCTTCTTCTTATTATTATTTGGAATGAAAAAGGAAGTTGACAAAATAACTTTGCATATTTTTTGTTACTCTCCATAAATACATTTTTTTATTAATATAATTTATGATATAGTTATGTATAAATTAATATCGTAATACATAATATTATTTAAAAACATCACGTGAATATCATGGGACTTGCACTAGTTTCCTATAAAACAAAGAAACAACATACTATTTCTCGATCTTTAGTTAAAATATAGTATCGGCCTATGGCTGATGTATCTTGTGAGCTTGTTCGGCTCAAATTGTTACTATTGTCTCTCAGAATCAGTCATTCACCACCTATGCGATTTTAAATCATGTTTTCCATGAGTGCACGAAGCACATTAAAATTAATTTATCATTTCGTGTGCGATCTCATACAAGCATGTCAGGTTGTTACTAGTCATGTTTCAACTACACATCAAGCAATTGGCATTTTAATTACCAAGGTGCTTATCAAGCAACTGCTTATGTATCTTTTTAGCAAGTTGGGAATTCTTAATCTACACGCTCTAACTTATGGGAAATAAGAATGGATTGTAGTATACATACATATATATATATAATCATGCTCTAGTGAAACATCCTCTTATAGTGAAACGAGTAAATAATTATAGGGCGTTGGATTAGTTTAAAATTGATGGTTGGGATTTAATTTAAAGAGGCACATATTTTGGGGGTGGAATCACCCACACTTGGAATCACCCATAGACGGCATCTCTCTTTCATCTCCTCATCGCGTGTCTCTCTATCAACCGCCATCGACGACTGGAAGTGGTCTTCTCGCCACCGTTGACTGGAAGTGGTCTTCTTGTCGTCGTCTTCTCGCCATCGTCATCTCGCCTTCGTCTTCCCGCTCTCGTCTCCTTTCTCCGAGTAGAAGTGCGCCATCATCGTTGTTTTCGGCTTTACACTCGTCTTTTCCGTTTACTGACATCTCATATGATCCTTACTCATGTATTATATATACTATCAATATATCCAAGGCAACACATAATTTTTTTTTATCATTTTTATCAAAAACTATTATCAAAACTTACGATCAAACTGGGTGAGTTATAAGGTATAAATAAATAAAAAATGAAAATTTTGAAAAATAAGAAGTTCTTGACTTTGGTTAAAAAAGGATGTTGAAATTTGGATTCGATGTGGCAGATAAAATTGGCCTCTCGACAAGCAGAAAATGTTTTGAATTTTTGATAGGTGAAAAAGGAAGTTATTTTTTCTCTTTTTTCCCGCATATAAAGCATGGTACAATGTTTATTTAACATGGGATAATGGATTGTTACGTTATCTTTCTCGGGATTTGTGTTGACGTTATACTAAAACTGCCAAATGGAGACCTGAGCTGTCCAGCGGATAAAGGCAGATTTCGACGATTTGATGTTGGTTTTTCAGTGTGTGACCATGGACACACTCTAACAAGCTTATTTTTAGTAATAATTGTTTTAGTCACTAGTTTAATCTTTTTTTTAAGGGTTGATCCATTCTCTATTAGAAAATATTTTATAGATAGTTTTCTACTTTAACTTGTTAGAGTGTGCCCATGGACACACACTAGAAAAACCGTTTTATATTTTACATACTATCATCACTTTTTGATAATGTGATGACTAGTGACTTGCTTCCGTAATGCTGCATTTTGATTTACTTAGTTTTTAGAGTTGGATACACAAACCAAAACCTAAATTATGTTAAATTAATTTTAATTGAATGTTTATTTTTTTAATATAATGAATAAAATTGGAAAATTTGTCTAAAATATTTAGGAAAAATAAATATTTATGAACAAAATATATTGTCTAAAAAGAAAAATAAATCCAAACGGAATGATTATTGTTTTAATTATTTGAATTGTGCTCTTATAAGAAATTTAATTTTGTTGAACAGATAATTAGTATATTTAATGGTTTGTCTAATGTGTGCTCATGGGCATATGTTAAGAGGTCAAATTTGGAAACTTTTTCCAAAATATTCCCTAAAGTAGAAGGGGTGAATTCCTAAGAAAAAAGCTAAACTAATGGCTAAAAGGGTTTATTATAGACCTGGGCATATCCGGACTCGGACCGGATATGGTATGGGCCTAAATTAATTTTTTGTCCGTTTATCCGGACCCGGGCCGGGCTCAGCCCGGGATTCGGGCTTGGACAGTTGTCCAAGCCCGTCCGCATTCCCGGGTCCGGGTAGCCCGCCGGAACCCGGATTCTCCTAATTCCTGTAAAGAGCTTCGATATCAAATTCTGAAATTCTACATTTAAACAACACACTCAAACATACTGTTTAATGTAACAACACACTCAAAAACAGTATTTCAATATCAAATTCTACAAACATTTAATAAAAGTAACAACACACTCAAACACACTCAAAGTCTCAAAATAAACAAACAAAATAAAAACAGAAGCTTCAATCTTTCTCTTCGTCGTCTTCGTCCTTGATATCCTCCGAGCCTTCATCGGCCAACAAACTAAAATAAACTGCATAAATTGCATAAGTGACAGAACAATCGGCCAACAAACTAAACTAAATAGAACAATCGGCACACAGAAGTCAGCAATCAAAACAATTAGAAGGCAATCAACACATAAATTGCATAATCCAGTCTCCCTTGTCGTCCAACAAACTAAACTACTGGTTTCAAGACTAAAATCGGCACACAGAAGTGACAGAACAATCGGCACACAGTCTCCCTTGTCGTCCAATTAGAAGGCAGTGAATCGGCACACAGAAGTACAGAACATAGGAAAGAAGTCAAGAACTAACAAAAGAAATTGGGACATACCGATGAAAGGCCGACGAGGCGTGACTGCGTGAGACCGAAGAGGTCAGCCGACGATCTCCGACGAGGCGGGGTGAAGGAGTGGCATGAGGTCAGAAGACGATCGACGACGAGGCGGGTGAAGAAGGGTGTGAGCGCTGAGAAGGCGGCGGGGTGGAGGAGAGGCTTGAGAAGGAGGCGGGGTGAAGGAGAAGTGGAGATCTGGAGAGAAGAGAAGTGGAGATCTGAGAGGCTAGAGAAGGAGGAGTGGAGGCGGGTTGAGTAAACAGGTAAAGAAAGATAAAAGAGACGGAGGCTGGAGAAATGAAACCCTAAATAAAATTTATAAGTGTTTTTTTTAAGATAAGGAATAATTTTATTAATTTAATATTATATATAATTATTTATGTATTATATTCGGGCCGGGCTAACCGACCCTATAGGGCTTAATTCCTTGTCCATATCCGGCCCTCCCGGTACCCGGGCCGGGTATTTTTGGCCCTTTAGGGCCTACGAGCTTGTCCATATCCGCCCATTTATGCGGGCGGGCGGGACGGGACGGGCGGGCCAGCGCGAGTTTGCCCAGGTCTAGTTTATTACTAAATATGAACTTTTTATTGTGTGCCCATGGGCACACATTAAAAAAATCCTTTAATTTATTCTCTTAACAAAAAGTTAATATAAAAATGGGTTCAAATTCAGTGGATTTTTCACTGCTTGTCTCCCCCAATTTTGGAAGATCTTGACCATTTAAGAAAGGAATAAATCCCTAAGTTACTTGACCATTTCATCTGATGCAATCTTCACTTCTAACATAACTTCTTATATCAATAACTCATGAATTTATTGTTACCATATGCTCAACCAATTTCCAGACAAAGCTAAGATATCTACATTGAAACAAGATTGTGTTACAGTATAATCACAACTTCATATACCTTAATCTGTGCGCCAGAAACAAGCAAACTCAGGTCTTGAACTTGTGTTGCTTCGCTAACTAATGTTGCATTTGGATAGTATTTCATGTTAGTCTTATATGTGCATGCTTATATCATGATATACTATTACTCTGGCAACAAACTATACCATACTAATTAGAAATCCAGTACCTGTATTTCTTGGTGAGTAGAGTAGCCAAGGAAACAACATATCAGCAATCACCACAAGTAATGCAAGGCAATCCATGCTTGTGTGATATTTCAGATTCTTTTTTATCATGGTCCTCGTCTTCTCTCTAGATCCTCCTGTAAGAAGCATCCTTTATAGGTAAAGTAATATAAATTTGGTACAACAATAATGCAACTGAAATCCTACATTACACAAGATTACCAGTCTGAGCTTCAAATCTAAGATTTCCTTCTCTCTCTGATACGCGAAAAAATTGAGCGACTGATGCAGAAAAAAGAAAAGCAAGTCCACTTTAGCTCCCAAGGAATTTCAAAGCTGGAACTGTAAAAAAAGTAGTTACTCCAAGCCTCTGCATGTCAAGAGATCTATGTAATGGTTTCCTCTTGTCAAGAAGATTGTTGCCAAGTCGAACAGGCCGCCTATAGTTTATACCCCTGTAGATTATTATGGAATAACCTTCCTTCTGCTTATCAACTGACACTAGTACCCCGCCACTTTCTCGTTCAAGCATTCTAGCCGTGAAAATAACCTGAGCGTAATTTCTTTACTTATTGATTACCTTGACAACTTCTCTGTGCTTCCAATGTTGATGCATTCCTTCTATAACACCATCAAAGACGCCCCGTCTTCCTGTGAACATATACATTTGAAAGAACAAAATCATTCTTAGGTTATTTTATAACACGCTTCTGTATTTTGTTTATGATATATTGATATACTCACCTAGAACTAGAACACCGCTCATCCTTAAACCAATTTTCTTTAAACATTCTCTTTCCTCATCTGTCATTAATTCCTGATCAGGCTCCTCTTCGGACGGGTTCCACGCGGAATTCAGTTTTGATAGCTCCTTCGTTGTCCGTCCAATTTTCCTTCTAAGCTGCAAATTAAATGTCAAGCGCTTTTCATAAACTCGGCCTGTGAATAAAGAATCAGATACAATCATGTTAGGATGTAGAAAAAAGAAGATTACAGTGGCAAGCTTGAACTCCTTCCTTCTAAGCAACTTCTGTAATCTGTCCTTAACTATCTGCCACTTCTGATTGCCCGCACATTTCTTGGATGACGTGGAATTCTGATAGAGTTCCAGCTGTACTGCTGACTGAGGGTTTTTCACTTGAGCGAAGAGCCTTAGTTGTTGCTTTATGCCGCGTATCTTTCTCAAAAAGCTTCCATTGTCTGATCTTCATTTCTCTCTCCACCACCAAGTTTGCAACATCACCAGCAAGGAAGTCCTTGCCTCTGTATAGGATTATAAAGAACTTGTTGTCCAGCAAAAGAACCCCTCCTGTGAGACGCTGAAACAAAAATGACACTACATAAGGCTATATAATAACAAATTTATGGCATGATGCCAATTCAAAAAAATAATATCAGTTCCTCTTAAATATATCCATGTTAAGAGTATTGAAACTTGTTTAGCAAATTAATCACTCTCATTCAATCTCTATACACAGAAAATTATATAAATTAAAATCCAGGGCAACCATAGGTCCATAAAAGACCACAATATTCTACAGTCAAAAGATGAACTGGTTTGACTGTTGAGAAACAAAGTTATTCAATTCTTTTGGCTTTTGTCATGAAAAACTTGCCTTCAGCCCAGATGCCATGAAGATAATTAATACTCCGTATATAAGTACACTTGTGTTGGGTGGGTGGAAATGAAAACCGTAATTATTAGTACTACGTAGATGTTAGTGGAATTTATATATGGAGGGAGTTTCACATACATTTGGTCTTTATTCTACATGTAATATGCGAAATATTATGGGCCATTGGATTAATGAGATGAAGGGCTGAGATTAAAAGGAGTAAAAAATAGTGAATAGTGATGCGGTGGCATAACCGTAAATACAACGAAATTTTTTTTTTTTTGGCCAACAACTTTTTTTTATATATACTTTTCGTCTCTGATCGTTTTGGAATAGACAATTATTGACGTTCACATATAAGTACTACATGTTCATTTTTCTATACCGTAAGGTTCACATATAACATGTTCATGTTCAAACACATGTCTTTGCACATTTAGTGCTTATTTGTGAACTTCAGTGCACAAATAAGTGAACGTTAAGAGCTTATTTGTGAACCTTCTATATAGGTTATTACAGAATGATCAGGAAGGATGGGCATACGGTCCGATCCGGACCGGACCGAAAAGTATTTGAAATGCGGACACTGGACCGGACCGTATCGGTCCGGACCGGAAAGACTGGATTTGCATTTTTGGTCTTTTTATTTGTTTGCTTACGGTCCGGTCCAGACTTAAAAAAAAGCACGAGTTCACAAATTACTACCAAAGTGTAAAATTCCATAGTCACAAAAATACCAAAAGCATTCAAACTAAACAAAAAAAACAATAGACAATAGTGTCTTAAATTTTAGTAATGTCCATAAAACTATAAAAGTGATAAAACTTTATGACTTGTTTGATAACTAGCATAGCTCTTTCAATCCCATGCAGTATGCATATACGTCCGCTTATAATTGACAAAGTACAAACAAAGTTAACAAACTCATTCGATTACTAAGAATTACAAATCAAATAGGATTATTTTGAACAAACACTATGTAGCAAAAGTCTCATACCTATATGGCTATAGGTCAAGCAAAGAATGTGGCCTCATCAAGCATAGAATGTGCCTTCATCATTCTCATGATCTAGCAATTAATAAAAACATGAATTTCAATTTTAAGTATATCAAATGAAAAAACAAGGTTCAATATATAAATAAAATATTATAATCAAACACTTGTTTACCTTCATCACTCTCATCTTCTGATTCATCATTATCTTTACTTTTCTTTGTCCTTGTGCATAGTCGTAACCAATCCTGAGTGCATACAAGTGCCTGCACATTCTTTTGACAATAATAACATAATATTAGTATTTAGTATATAATAGTAAAGTACATCTAAGTATTAAAAAAATGACTTAAAAATGAGCTTACTTTTGGAAGACAAACGACTTCTATACTTCGTTAGGTGACGTCCTCCCGTGCTAAATGTAGATTCAGATGGAACTGTAGTTATGAGAATGGCAAGAACATCACGAGCCATACGTGAAAGGATAGGATGTCTAATCCCATTGAGTCTCCACCATTTTAATACATCACCCTCTTTTGGTTAATTTCTTTCAGTCAAGTACAAATCAAACTCAGATCTTGAAGCATCATCTCGATCTAAATTATCTCTTGTCATTCCTTCATTAAATTCTTGCATCCAACTTGAACTTTCATCTTAAAGCAAAGGATTTGATCCCGACCCAACATCTTGACTTTCCGAGGCAGCATAGCAGTTTGCATAACGATAAAACAACTCATAAGCAACATCCTTGACTAAGGAGACCAATTGTTCCACATTATCTCGGCCAAACATCATCTTAAGAGCAACAGTCACCCCACGAAGCTTATAAAAAGGATCAAGAATGGCAGGAATAAATATCACCACATTCAACTTATCAAAAGAACCTCAATACTTGTCACACTTCCTTTTCATCTCACTCGCCATCTTTTTTACAGTAGTGTCCTCACTGGCAGCCAATTTATCTAGCACCTTCACAACTCGAGCTATATGGAAAATCAAGTAGTTACTTGTGACATACAAGGAGCCTGAAATACGGTTTGTCAAATCATAAAACTCCTTCAAGTAAGAGACAAGCACTTCAATCTTACTTTAATCAGAAGAGCTCAAAGGACCCAAATCTGAATCATCCAAATGTGGAATTTCCATTCGAGATAAGACAACTTTATAAGGTAGGGCACTATTCAACATCTCATATGTTGAATTCCACCTGGTACACATCAAAGCAATGCTGCAATCAACCTTGCATTTCTCAACTAGTTGTTTGAAAGCAAACTTTCTAGCAGGAAAAACTTTAACATACTTAACCACAGCTCGAAGCTTATCAACATATCGGCCACACTCTGCAATACCATCCTGAACAATCAAATTTAAAATGTGTGTCATGCATCTCATATGCAAAAACTTGCCCTCACTAATGCAGCCCTTTTCTTTTGCCATTTCAGTCAAGTAAGCACAAGCAACATCATTTGAAGAAGCATTATCAACCGTCACAGTAAAAAGCTTCTTATCTAAACCCTAATAGGTTAAGAAATCATCAAAAGCCCTACTAATATCATGTCCTTTATGACTAGAAACGAGACAAAAATTAATGACCTTCTTTTGCAAATTCCAGTCATTATCAATGAAATGGGCAGTGACACACATATAACTATCCCTTTGTGAGGATGTCCAAGTATCCGTAGTCGCAGATACCCGCTGACATGAATTTGAAAAAAACTCTTTCAACTTTTCTCTTTCCCTAGTATAAAGATTCAAGCAATCATGTTGAATTGTACGGCGTGAAAGCATATTAAACTGATGACAAGCAGCAAAAAATACATTTCTCAACCCATCCTTCTCTACGGATCTATAAGGCATCTCATCTCTAATCACTATATCAACAATATCCTCTCTCACCACATTAGGATCAAAGCTCCAATTTTTCATTTTCATGCCATTCTCACCCAATTTTTCAAGGACAAGTTGAGTTTGTATACCTTTTCCCTTATTCGCTGGATTGTTCTTACAACTTTCAAAATGATTCTTCACATTCTTTGTTCCATTCTTGTTAGAATCGCAGGCGTAAGTAACACCACAATATTTGCACCTTGCCCTTCGAAGATTGTTTTCATCAAAATATTCTTCATAAGCAACCCAATATTCAACTTTCGTCTTTCTCCTCTTTTTTAACATGTTCTCGAACACTTGTTTGTTGTAAGGATTCTCCACCAGGCTGCTCTTCAAACTCATCAACATTGACTTCTTCAAATTGTTCTGGAGAATCATGGCTTTGCTCAATTTCCTCTTCCATAGGGGTAGGACCTCTAGCTAATCTAGTGCGTTTCATAATCTGTTCGTCAATGATTAAACAGAAGAAACATTACTTTTATCACAAAGACAAATAATCATTTATCACATAAAAGAACATACGAAAATAAACCCTCACCAACTTACGTTACAAGAAAGTTTCGTAGACAATTCCATGAATAGTTCTTTACTCATAATTCTGTATTTCTGTTTGCAAAATCATTCAATTTAATTAATCAATCAATTGAATTCAGAGTTCAAACATGAAAAGACTAATTGAATACGTTCTATATTATTAACTTGTTAACTAAACTTGAAACCAAAAGTATATATAATGTGTGTTCCAAATCCACCTTTTTTCAAATAAATCTCATACATATATATAAAGCCGACAAAAAGAAATACAAATCTCATACATATATCAACCAAAAGTATATATAATTTGTGCACTTGTTAATTTACATGCATATAGTAATTGACTTGAACTGATCAAGTGGTCTAATGCAGTGGTGTTTAGCTTAATTCAATCCTTTACAAATAAACAATGGTGTTTAGCTTAATTATTGAGGTCTAATGCAGTGGCTTATCACTTATGTACGCAAGCAAAGTGTATGTGGAAGAGGAGACGACTGCCGATCTAAGGCTTAATTTACAGTGGCTTAATTTATGTCTCTAATGCAGTGGCTTAATTTACATCCATAGATCTAGGCTTCTAAGCCTCTAATGGTTGGAACTTGGAAGTTTCAAGTTTGAACTTACCGAAAAAGTGGTGTATGTCCGACCGGAAGAGGAGACGACCGGACGCCGGAGAACTGGACGAGACGACCGGAATCACCGGATGGAAGAGACGCCGGAGAACTGGAGGAGAGTGGAGACGACCGGACGCCGAAGAACTGGAGGAGACGACCGGAATCACCAGATGGAAGAGACGCCGGAGAACTGGAGGAGAGTGGAGACGACCGGACGCCGAAGAACTGGAGGAGACGACCGGAATCACCAGATGGAAGAGACGCCGGAGAACGGGAAGGGACCGGACGGACTGACGGAGTCACGGAGAATTGGAGAAGTGGAGAATGAGTCAAGGAGAAGTGGAGAACTGCACTCAGGAAACTGAGAACGGAGTGTGAGAAACTGAGAATTAGGGTAGTAAGTGGTAACTAGTAAACGGTTTAATAATTTTTTTTAACGGTCTTGACCATAAAAATTATGTTCCAGATCGAGACCAGACCGTAAACCGGAATTGATAAATTTCTGGACCTTGGATCGGATTGTAAATTTATGGTCTGGTCCGGTCTTACGGTTCGGTCTAATTTTGCTCATTCTTAGATCATGGGACGTTAAGAGTTTTTTTTATTAGTTTTCGTCTCTGATCGTTCTGGGATAGACAATTATTGACGTTCACATATAAGTACTAAATGTTCTTCATTCTATGTCGTCAAAGTCACATATAACATGTTCATGTTCAAACACATGTCTTTGCACATTTAGAGCTTATTTGTGAACTTCAGTGCACAAATAAATAAACGATAAGAGCTTATTGGTGAACCTTTTATATAGGTTATTCCAGAATGATCAGGGGACGAAAACAAAATAAAAATAAAAATTATTGACCAAAAAAATAAAAAAAAATAAATCGACGGCCGAGATCGTTTCGTATTTTTCGCATTTCACACTATAAGAGGCTAGAGGCTGTTATACGGGAACCCAAATCTTCATATATGGGCTTCACTTTTCCCTACCTAATTTTGATGATATTGCTAATCACCACCCTTAACGTACGCATTAATAAATGGGGAAAAAGCATCTTTCACCGTTTGCTAAAATAAAATGGAATTTTGTAATGTGTCCCCTCATATTTAGTAATAAGAATAGGGTTCAAGTGGATAATGAAATAGGGTTCAAGTGGATAATGATCTTAGGTTGTAAAATGATAAATAATTAGGATAATAAGATCTAAGAGATGAATGAAAAATATTAGAGTTTTAAAATTATAAATATTATTATTTTCATAATATATTTTATTAATTTTTTTTTTGAAATTAATATTTTCTTAAAAATTAATATTTTTGATTTGTTTTCTTGAAAATTATTTTTTTTTGTATTTTTTCAAAAAAATATTTTTTTAATTGTATTGTATATCAAGTGCATAAATAACCACCAAAAGTGCATCTATAATGAATTCAAAGTATATGCTGTAATATGTAAATATGCATGTTTAACAAGTATATTAAAAGTGCACATTTTAGCTAATGTATGTTGATTATATTAAAAGTGCATATGTTAGTATGTTAAAGTGTATATCTATCATGTTAAAGTACATACTTAATATGTTAAAAAGTGAATATCTAATTATGTTAAAGTGGATGCTTAATATTCCAATTAGTTAAGTGCATGCATATATAAGTATATTAAAGTGCATGTTTTGTAATCTAAAATTAAGTATATGTGTAAATATATTAAAGTGCATGATTAAAATGCCAAAGTGCATGATTAAAATGCTAAAGTGCATGGTACTAATTTTTTCAGGAAAATGTTCATGAACAAAATATATATTTTTGGGAAAATAAATACTTTTTGGGGAAAGAAATTATTTTTGGATTTTTTTTTTGGAAGAAATAATTTTAAAAAAATAATAATTAAAAAATAAATATAAAATTAAAAAAATGGTTAGATTTACAAGTTTGTCACTCCATGTATTTTAATCATAACTCTTCATTCCTATAATCTAATGGGTAAGATAAATCCTCATTTGACACCTAAACACTCTCCTCATATGATCTTTACTCTTAGTAATAATTTCTTTTAGCCACTAGTTTAACTTTTTTCCTTAGTTTATTTTGACTTGTACTGATATTTTGACACTTCTTTTATTTTTTCGTTTTTGTTTATCGCTTCTATTGCATGATATAACTATAGGATATAACTATTGAATATAATCATATGATATAACTATAGAATATAATCATATCATATATGATATTCCAATAACTATCGGATACACACCCTAGACCCTAAACACTATACCCTAAATTCAAAATAAATCTCCCTCTGAAATATGCACCCAAAAAAGGAGCACCGCAAGCCATAATGTGGCGCGCGATGCACTTTTACCTGCCTTGCCATGCGCCTATACATGGCGCGCCATGCGCTAAACTGGGCGTGCTATGCGCCTTCCTGAAGCGCATGAGTGTGAGGGAGATTTAGATTGTCTTTTTGGGGTATAGGGTTTCATACATTATAGTATAATGTAGGGGTGTTCATCCGGTCCGATGAACCGGATTTTTGGGCATATGTGGACCGAAGACCGGACCGGATTGGACCGGATTAAATTTTAAAAAATAAAAAAATTAAATTCTTATTTAAAATCTATAAAAAAAATATCTAAAAAAATATTTATAAAACATATATACTCCTAACTTATTAAATTTAAAAAAATATCTACAAAAAAATACATATAAATCTCTAAAAAAATATATAAAATATATAAATTACATTTTATTTTATTTTTTTTAAATTCCGGTCTTCCGGTCCGGATCGGATTTTTTCCGGGTTTGGACCGGAAACCGATTTTGGGGAAATGGTGGACCGGAGACCGGACCGGAATTTTACCGGTCCGGTCCGGTCATTTCCGGTCCGGTCCGAAAATCCGGTCCGGTCCACCCATGAACACCCCTAGTATAATGTATGATATTGAAGGGTTTAAGCCACATAAAGGATATTGACTACGTATGTACTGACATAAACTTGTAAAAACGTTTCGTTATATATTAAGTGGTATGTACTTTGGTTATATAAAGTGCAATGTATGATATATACTATTGTTAAAAAATAAGTGGTGTATGACTTTGGTTATATCGTATAGTTATATTCTACAATTATATGTTATCGTTATATGCTATGGTTATATCCTATAAGTATATGGTTATATCCTATAAGTATATGGTTATATCGTATATGTTATCCTTAAACACTAAGTGGTATGTACTTTGGTTATATAAAGTGTAATGTATGATATATACTACGAGTGGGGATCAAATGAGTATGTCTCTTATGATAAGCAGAGGGTACACATCTGCACCGTCCATCTCCCACAATCGTGCGGCTCCTGTTTTATTTGCGTTTGAGGCTTTTAAAATTAGAGAAGGACATTTTTGTCATTTCCTCTCATATCTTTCATTCTACAGCAACCCTCCCTCCTCCTTCCCCAGCCCAACGGCGCCGCCTCCCCCACTCTCACACGCGCCGAGTGGAAGTCCACCTGCGCTATTCTCTCCAGCAAGGTCGTCTCCAAACAGCAAGGCACTAATACGATGCGACGATTAGAGACATCCCTGAAAGTGAGGACGGTGGTAGTGGTGCCGACATGGACCAGATCTAGGGTTTGGTGGCCGTTGACGTTGGCATTGGGATGACCAAATCTGATTTGGTTAACAATCTTGGTACGATTGCTCGATCTGGAACAAAAGAGTTCATGGAAGCAATTGCAGCCGGTGCTGATGTGAGTATGATTGGCCAATTCGGTGTTGGTTTCTACTCATCATACCTGGTTGCTGAGAAGGTGGTTGTTACAACCAAGCACAACGACGACGAACAGTATGTGTGGGAATCTCAGGCTGATGGTTCTTTCACGGTCACCCGTGATACTTCTGGTGAGAAACTTGGCAGAGGTACAAAGATGACGCTTTACCTAAAAGAGGACCATCTAGAATACCTTGAGGAGCGCATGCTCAAGGATTTAGTCAAGAAGCATTCTGAGTTCATCAGTTATCCTATCTCTCTCTGGGTTGAGAAGACCATTGAAAAAGAAATATCTGATGACGAGGACGAGGAAGAGAAGAAGGATGAGGAAGGTAAGGTAGAGGAGGAGAAGGACGAGAAAAAGAAGAAGACGATCAAGGAGGTCTCCAATGAATGGTCTGTGCTTAACAAGCAGAAGCCTATCTGGATGAGGAAGCCCGAGGAGATTACAAAGGAGGAGTATTCTGCTTTCTATAAGAGTCTCACTAATGACTGGGAAGAGCACTTGGATGTCAATTACTTCTCTGTCGAAGGTCAGCTTGAGTTCAAGGATGTTCTCTTTGTTCCCAAGGGGGCACCCTTTGATCTCTTTGACTCGAAAAAGAAGCAAAACAACATTAAGCTCTATGTCCGTCGTGTATTCATCATGGACAAATGTGAGGATTTGATGCCTGAGTACTTGAGCTTTGTTAAGGGTATTGTTGACTCTGAAGATCTTCCACTTAACATCTCCAGAGAAATGCTCCAGTAGAACAAGATTTTGAAGGTCATCCGTAAGAACTTGGTGAAGAAGTGCATTGAGCTGTTCTTTGAGATTGCTGAGAACAAGGAGGACTACAACAAGTTTTACGAGGCTTTCTCCAAGAACCTGAAACTCGGTATCCACGAGGACTCTCAGAACCGGACCAAGATTAGGTATCACTCAACCAAGAGTGGGGATGAGTTGACTAGCTTGAAGGACTATGTCACAAGGATGAAGGAAAGCCAGAGTGACATTTACTACATCACTGGAGAGAGCAAGAAGGCAGTTGAAAACTCCCCATTCCTTGAGAAGCTGAAGAAGAAGGGGTACGAGGTGATCTACATGGCTGACGCCATTGACGAGTATGCCATTGGCCAGCTCAAGGAATTTGAAGGTAAGAAGCTGGTTTCAGCCACCAAGGAGGGTCTCAAGCTAGAGGAGACAGAGGATGAGAAGCAAAAGCAGGAAGCTCTCAAGGAAAAGTTTGAAGGACTCTGCAAAGTTATAAAGGAGGTCTTGGGCAACAAGGTAGAGAAGGTGATCGTCTCTAACCGTGTTGTGGATTCCCCCTGCTGTCTTGTCACAGGCGAGTACGGATGGTCTGCCAACATGGAGCGTATCATGAAGGCTCAGGCCCTGAGAGACTCGAGCATGGGAGGATACATGTTGAGCAAGAAGACGATGGAGATAAACCCTGAGAAGTCCATCATGGAGGAGCTCAGGAAGAGATCCGATGCTGACAAGAACGACAAGTCGGTCAAGGACTTGATTCTCCTCCTGTTCGAGACCTCACTTCTGACCTCGGGTTTCAGCCTGGACGAACCCAACACCTTTGGAAACAGGATCCACAAGATGCTGAAGCTCGGCCTCAGCATTGATGAGGATGCTGCTGACAACACTGACATCCCCCCGCTCGAGGAAGCTGATGCTGACGCTGATGGCAGCAAGATGGAAGAGGTCGACTAAGTGATTTTTGCTTGAAGAGTAACTCTGCTGACTCCACTCTTACTACTATAGTACCTATGCTCTTTCATTTTATTTTTGTCTCTCATTTTGCAACTAGACTAGATGCTCTATTTTGGCCCTTGGTTCAATGGGTGTTGGCGTTATGACTGGCAGACAAACAATGCTTGTTCCAAGTTGCAGTCTTGAATAGCAATGTAGTTTTATTTTGCGTTATCTGCTTCTTCAATCCTTTTAAAATATGTTTGGATGCTTGTTGCATAATGTGTGTTGACTTGTCTGCTTCTTGTTCAACATTTTCTCATGCTAGATTTTGGAGTTGATGTAGTAGAATATTGTGGATGAAAAGGGAATATTAGGACTTCTACATTGGATGGATTAAATTGTTGAGTAAATTTTTTATTTTTAGTCGTGCCTACTTACTTCCATAGTTGTCTGTAAAGACAAGAAAATTGCAATCTCGCGTCTTAGTAGTAGTGTAAGATCACATTGTATGATTTAACGGCATCCACCGTAAGCAAAAATAAACACGAATAAAAAGCAGACGAATCCAAGAGAAACCAATCATATAGCAATTTCCCAATCAAAATGAAAATAAATCAAGGCACTTGATATCACCGGGAGTAAACAAGGCATGGGCGATGGCTGACATCCGACTCAGGAATCAGGAACTTGTGAATTAAATACAAAGTTCGGAAACATAATTGTAATCTCCCTGCCAGAAGAAAATGTAAATACTTTCAATCTGCTTGTTGAGTGGAAAATGACATTTACTACAAAAGCATATTCTTACAACCGTAGATAGAGAGAGTACAAAGTACTACAACCAGAGCAATACATTAATGTTGACTGTTGAGGAATGTTCTGTTCTGCTGTTTTGTTTTTGGGAGTAAGACACTCCAATTTTCAATCTCAGGAATAGCTGTTCAAGATCATTGTTGTTGTTACTTGTTACATGTATAAAATATATATTAATATCATCTGTATTCTGTCCAATTGTTGCCTTCTCTTTTGTTAAGAGTTTCAAGGTTTGTCTGGCTCTGCTTCACTGAGAAGTATATCCAGAAACTACATATTTCATTCAAAAAAAATATCTTACAATACCAAAGTAGTATATGAAGACACAAGAACTGGAAATGATGGATGATAATACAACAACTTGAACATTCTTGTTTGGTGGTGCTATTACTGTTAACTGTTGTTGATGTCATAATTGATCCTCTATGGCGAGTTGCTGTGTCTCTTGGGCCAGTTTGTCTTGCTAGCTGAGAATCAGTTGAGAAACAAATCAAGTTTTGTCTGGCTCTGCTTCACTGAGAAGTATATCCAGAAACTACATATTTCATTCAAAACATATCTTACAATACCAAAGTAGTAGATGAAGACACAAGAGTTTACTCTTGCAATGATATTTTGCAGGTTCATGAGTTTTCTCTTGCAGGTTCATGAGTAAACTCTTGCAGGTTCATGAATTTATTCTTGTAGGTTCATAATTTTTTTTGCAGGTTCATAACATTTTTTGCGGGTCCATAAATTTATCATGCGTGTTCATGAGTTTACTTTTGCAGTTTACCAGGTTCATGAATTTTATAATGCAGGTTCATGAGTTTACACTTGCAGGTTCATGCGTTTACACTTGTAGGTTCAAGAGTTTTTTCTTGAAGGTTCGTTAATTTTTTTTGCAGGTTCATGAGTTTTTTCTTGCAGGTTCATGAGTAAACTCTTGCAGGTTCATGAATTTATTCTTGTAGGTTCATAAATTTTTTTGCTGGTTCATAACATTTTTTGCAGGTCCATAAATTTATCATGCGTGTTCATGAGTTTACTCTTGCAGTTTACCAAGTTCATGAATTTTATAATACAGGTTCATGAGTTTACACTTGCAGGTTCATGCGTTTACACTTATAGGTTCAAGAGTTTTTTCTTGCAGGTTCATGAGTTTTCTCTTGCAGGTTCATGAGTAAACTCTTGCAGGTTCATGAATTTATTCTTGTAGGTTCATAATTTTTTTTGCAGGTTCATAACATTGTTTGCAAGTCCATAAATTTATCATGCGTGTTCATGAGTGTACTCTTGCAATTTACCAAGTTCATGAATTTTATAATGCAAGTTCATGAGTTTATACTTGCAGGCTCATGCGTTTACACTTGTAGGTTCAAGAGTTTTTTCTTGCAGGTTCATTAATTTTTTTTGCATGTTCATGAATTTTATCTTGTAAGTTTATGAGTTTATCAAGTTCATGAATTTTATATTGCAGGTTCATGAGTTTACACTTACAGGTTCATGAGTTTACACTTGTAGGTTCAAGAGTTTTTTCTTATAGGTTCATTAATTTCAGCCTATAAGATAAAACTCATAAACCTTCAAAAAGGCATTGTAGTACTCCATTATGGAGATGCAGTGTATGAGTGTGTGTTAACATTACATTCTTGGCAATCTTTTTGCACTGACAATCACATTCGCTCCATGACGGTCCAGCACAACAAGATCCTGAAATTGATGCAGGTGATTGTGTTTGGATTCAATAATTGGCCTGGTGAAACCCAGCAAAGTTAAGGTCAATTTACTGCACCTAAGGCTGTAGTTTTGCATCTAACAGAGTAACTTGGTGGGTTGCTGATCATCTGTCAAATACTTCTTCAGATATTTTTTGATATGTCAATGATTTAATTGATGTTGTGGAGTGTGGACACACATGACACAACAAACCACAGAATGTGCCAAAAAATCTGCTGCAAACGCCAAACATTGTCAGACAATTCTGATTTTCCATTGACAGAGAGCTTCTGAGAAGAAGAGTTTAGCAAAGCACACCAATCATCATAATCAATCAAACTTCTGAAGAGGGGATAATAAGAGAATTATGTTTAATTGGTTATTTTATTCTAAAACTTTTTGGATTCAGATTCACATCAACCAATCAACATAGGTATTAACAATTAATTTTTCGAATTAAGGTCACAATCAGTGGTGGTTTCTACTACCAGGAAATCCCTGTAGAAGCTCTCAAAGATAGAATACCTGCACTTCTTTGATTTTACCACTTTTATACCTACATTCATAGCAGATAGTTATTTTGCCCAAAAATGAACAGCCAAACAGCATGAAAAGAAAGAAAGTTGCTGAAGTTATGATGACAAATAAGAGACAGATTCTCACAAGAAACAAAATGGATTAAATGCTACAAAGGACACAAAACATTTTTGCTCCAAAAATTTAAAAGGATAGAAGAAAAGCATCCACCATGTCTCTTAAAGGGCCTCTGAAATTGAAAACCATTATATGATCAAATTGTTCAGCCAAAAATCACAATCTAAGAAAGATGTCTCACCACACATCTAACACATCACATCAATCTCTTGTTCTGTCGCGAAACGAACATTATTACATCACCATAACATTGCAGGTTCATGAGTTTACACTTGCAGGTTCATGAGTTTACACTTGTAGGTTCAAGAGTTTTTTCTTGCAGGTTCATTAAGATAAAAAAAATCATGAACCTGCAAGATAAAAAAACTCAGAACCTCAGAAAAAACCCATGAACCTGTAAAACAAAACTAATGAACCTGTAAGATAAAACTCATGAACCTGCTAGTTAAAACTCATGAACCTTAGAAAAATATCATAAACTTGTAAAATAAAACTCATGAACCTATACGCCATAACTCATGAACCTACAGGTTAAAACTCATGAACCTACAAGTTCAAATGCATGAACCTGCAAGGAAAAACTCATGAACCTGCAAGATTATCGGCTTAAACTTCTCTTGTAGGGTTTATCAACCTTTAAAATGTAGCCTATGAGGGATTTTAACCCACATCCATGTGAATAAACACATTGTTCTACCATTTGAGCTAATAGGCTATGACAACCAATACACAATTTCAGCCTTTTGTCATTCAAATTCAGCACATGAAAGACGAACTGCACAAACCTAAAATCAAAGCTTTACATTCAAGTCCAAGAGTATAAATAACCTAGGTTTTATTAAAAACTAGCTAGGCAAAACATATACACTCCGAGCATCTCTTCTGCTAGAGTTAAAGCTATCAGCACCAAAATGGTACAGAACACTGAACTTCCATACGCTGATAATATTGGAATTTGAAATCAAGAATTTGTGAAGCATGAGACTGCGGAAATTTTATTAGGAAAACATAAGTTAGAAAAATAAACAAAATGAAGCTATCCTACTCAACTTGCTTGTTTTATCTATACCTTAGGGAAAATAGGAATAAGGTCCAAGAAGAGATCATTAGAAGGCTGCAACTCAAAGCACTCCAATACCTAAAACAAAAATTGTCACTGCTAATCAATATGACTCCATCAGTAACATACAGGTTGCAACTGAATATTCAAGGTGGCTTATGAAGAAATCTTACAATATCAAAAATGCGATTAGGGTCCAGATCAAAATGTCCAATTAGTGACTGCAATAATAGCAAAATTCAGTCAGTAGGTGAGAGCAAGTAATTACATAAATAATGGAAGAAAATTAGACAAGTAATCTAAAGAACCACCTTAATAATACCAATAGTAGATGCTGAACGATTTTGAGTAGAAGTATCTGAACCCTGACAAAGAAGGGTAACCTGCAGATGAAAGAAACAAATTAGGAGAAAATCATTTCTTAAATGGAAATCATTCTCCTACAAACATAATTCAATAAGCTCCAAGGGAACAGAAGATGAACAACAAACACGCACTAAAAATCTGTTAGAAGGAACAAATATAAAGACGCATTTCATCACCCTTGTTTCAGTAGAATGATATATAAAATAGATTGATCAAAAATCATATCTTTCCTTGCCTTCCATATATAGATATTCTCAAACTATCAACAAAACATAATGTATTTTCACCCTTCGACATCCTTTCCAGCTATCCAAACCACAGGTCTGCAACCTTCCCTCCCATTTTTTACCCATTCCCTCCGATTCTTTTCTCCTCCCTTGCCTGGTTATGTGTGATGTAATAATAAAAATCCAACACAAGACATTATCTTAAATTTCAGGAGGAAGCAATCAATAAATTCATCAAATATAAAAACTCCACTTTTCCAGTACTCCAGAGAAGAGACACGTGAGAAGTTAAAGAGGCAGAAACTTATGTATCTTCGACAAAACAACCAACATTGACCTTGTTTCTTCTTCATTTCAACCAGAACCTTCCAACCATCAGGCAACACATGGCCAAACTCATTGGCATCCACAATCTTTCTCCTCCTCCTTCTGCTCCCCCATTGGCTATCCAAACGCGTCAAAAACCGTGCGCACCAGTGCCCCGCCTCGTCCAACGCTGCGCCATTCGGATCGCCCTGATCCGGCCCCCGTCACCACTGTAGCAAGCCCCAACTCGTAATCAGCTCTTCAAGGTTCAAAACCCTAACTTACAGATTTATAGCATCAAATGCTTCAACATTACTAGAAACATTAAATCTCCACCAAAACTAACCCTAAATCGAAGTATGTACTTGTTTTCGTCAAATCGAAACCCTAATATCTTTGTACCTTCATCGTATTCGTCGATGTATGCTCCTGTGTTCTTCATCTCGTCAGACGACGACATCTTTAAGCTTATTGCTTTGTTTTCTTCAAAAGGAATCAATTCTTCACAGAATTCGTCGGACGATTCGAGCGAGAAGTTGAGGGTTCGGTTGAGTTTCTTTGAGAGTGTTTGAGAGCGCATTGTGCAGATTGTGTGAGCAAATGAGCGTATTCTTGTCTTTTGGCCTGTTTTAAATGGAAGGGTATTTTCGTCTTTCACTAGCCTTTTGTCTTAAATTGCAAAAATGCCACCGTGCAATTACTTGTTAGGAGCTTGCTTTTTTTTGATTGATTCTATTAGAATTAATCTGGGTCGTTGATCTCCTTCATCCAAGGACTGTTTTTAATGCTTAGTTTTTATGTTAAGGGGATTATGTGTATGAGCGGGCCTCTATATACTACTGTTAAATAATAAATGGTATATACTTTGGTTATATCGTATAGTTATATGTTATCGTTATATGCTATGATTATATCCTATAGTTATATGGTTTTATCGTATATGATTATCTTTAAACTATAAGTGTTATATACTTTGGTTATACCAAATTCATTAGAATTGTTGTATTTATTGGTGTGTTTTGTTAGAGTTGATTTTCTTCTATCCAAAATAGCTAGGCAAGGGCAATTCTCTTTACATTCACATCCAAACCGTAGTTTAATTCTTTGAAACGTTTTTACAAGTTTAGGGCCATATATACGTAGTCAATATCCTTTATGTGGCTTAAACCCTTCAATATCATACATTATAGTATACTGTATGAAACCCTAAACCCTATACCCTATACCCCAAAAAGACAATCCAAATCTCCCTCACACTCATGCGCTAAAGGAAGGTGCATAGCACGCCCCGTGTAGCGCACCGCGCGCCATATACAAGCGCATGGCAAGCTAGTTGGAGGCGTGCAGATCTTCTCAAATCTCCCTCAAAAGTCACAATCCTCAATGCGCCCAAACAATTCTTGCAAATCACTCTCACAACCGACACGCCTCCAAGAGGCGCATGAAACCCTAAACCCTTAAACCATGATAAACCTTAATGCGACAATTTTTGTCATTTTGCTATGCGCCATCCTCAGGCGTGCCGTCTTCTGTGAGGGAGATTTGTTTTTTGGTATATGGTTTAGGGTTTTAGGGCTTAGGGTATTATAGATTATAGGTTATTGTATGATATTTCTGGGTTTAGGGTGCATAGAGGATATTCAATATGTATATATGGCCCAAATGTTTTTGAAACATTCATGATCAGAATCAGATACATCTATGAATTCAATAGAAGAACTAAAATATATCACTATTGAATACGACATATGATGTAACTATTGAATATAATCATATGATATAACTATAGAATATAATCATATCATATAACTATAGGGAATTCGTTGAGAGAGACGGAGTTGCGAAAGAATAGAGCTACATTTTAAGATTTAGATTGTCTTTTTTTGGGTATAGGGTTTTAGGGTTAAACCCTAAACCCAGAGATCTAAAGGTTATGAGAGAGCTCAGCAAAATCCACAGGGAATTCGTTGAAAAAGACAAAGCTACGAAAGAATGGAGCTAGCCACTACTAGGGTTTGGAACAAGAATCCCTAAAAACTTCGGGTCATATATACGTACTGAATATCCTTTATGCACCCTAAACCCTATACCCCAAAAAAGCCAATCCAAATCTTCCTCACAGACCAGCACGTGCCAAGCATTTGGCACGCCATGATATGGCGTGCCCGAGTCTATGTGCCACAAAGTGGCGCATAAAGGGCTGTGAGGGAGATTTACGATATAGGGTTTAGGGTATTATAGATTATAGGGTATTGTATGATATTTTTGGGTTTAGGGTGCATAGAGGATATTCAATATGTATATATGACTTCAATAGAAGACGCTAGAAATTATAAACTTGGAAATCATACATTTGCAAACTTTTGTACTCATATATTACATTTTTTGTTCTTTTTTACATCCAATATCACTAAGGTCAATCAACTAAACTGGAGGATTAGGTGGACAATTATATATGGTATGGTATTCTCGAAACACTCTAAAGATCGACTCAAACGCAGCATCCCAACCATTGACGATTTGGTCCCTATAGTTGTGCTAGGCGTACGGAGGGGGAGGTAGTGGAGAGCCATCATTGAGCCTCACCTATAAAAACAATAATTAACCTTAATTAGACTAAAAAAATGAGCAATTACATCGAAATAGTTTAGAAACAGTAAGCTTTACCGGTATGAAGTAGTCCCGGTTCCCGACAAGGGCCATCATCAATATCTTCTTTGGAGGGTCGGGGCTTGTGTTAGACGCCTTCATTGGTAAGCACAACCACTGACCATCCCAGGACAAGAAGGCCAACGCAACTTAATAAGCCATGTCAAACACTAAACCAATCAGGGGCATATCAAGCCAGTAGTCCGATGAGCAAGGACTGATGATATAGTTCACTTGAAACATAAGTTCCTCATAGGTCAACCCCGACCGTAGTCTAGGAATTATTGGCATGTATAAATCTGGGTTGTCAAATAACTCTGCCCCTAGATGGTGTCGAACTTTGGGGTACTCATTCACTTCCATGCCCAACAGTTAACTAGTGTCTGATACCCACAATGTCCGTCTGGACGTACATCTCTATCCCCCTTAATGTACGGATACCAAAAGTAATCCATATTCTTAACCCTAAAGTTCACCCCCATATGAACCATGGGTTGTTCATCGAACTGTAACCTACACCATTCGGGTTCGGATTGACTCCCAATGTCGGTCGAAACTGCACTTGGTTCCTTTCTAGGGCGACCCCGACCTCTACCTTGGTTCCCATTGGTCTTCTCCTTCGCCTTCTGCTTCACCTTCTCCTTCTCATACTCATCCAACTCGTCCCTTCTGTGCTCAAACAAGCCCGGCTGCCTCGTGGTGTCATACTTCGTGAAACCCTTTGGCCTTCCTTCTGCAACGATCCATGTCGGCTCCATCAACGAACTTTCATGCGGAAACTCCAAGTCATAATACAACTCACCTAGTTAGTATAATGTGTCTCGTCCCAAATCCTTTTCCTCCAATCTCGTGTACATGTGACACACCTTCAACTCCTAATGGCAGATCCGTACATTGTCCTGAGTGGGCACATTTGTTGTTGGAATCCCTCCCCATACCAGTTGCTTCCATAAGTCGTGTACTTCATCCGGCACGATTGGGGTATCCGTAATGATGGCATTTGTAACTCTGTGGATGCATGGCAGGCCAAAGCAATCTCTCACCCACTGATCAGTGCAATCTTTAGAATATTCCTCCTTCACTATCTGATCATACATGCCCGACAACAAATCAAACCACAAGTCCTATACTTTGTATAATAACCTTGCAAACGCCATTCTTACTTCTGGCACAACGTCTCATAAAAAAACATTGGTCGTGTCATCCTTGACATCTCCATGCTCGCCCTCACCTGCTCAATTTGAATTGTGACCGCATGGTGGATCCTCACGGACACTCTATTAAAGCCACCTCTACTAGAACGCAAAATATCCTTCAACACCTTATGCATACCCTCAACCCTATCAAAATAGGTAAAAGGACACATGTTATAACACTTTAATGAGACCAATATTAATAATCAATTAAACATTGGTCAAGGGATACCTGTTTGAAGTCCGCGTGAAGAAGTGAAGGTCACGATCCGTCCATGCTCTTACTATGTTTTCCTTGTATGGAATGAGTCACTCCCTCTCAACGTACCCAACGAGGCCATTATGCCATGATTTCCTCAATCTGTCCAGCCTATCTTCGTAGCTTTCTTCAGTGGTTGAACACCAAAGTCCCCAGCATTGGTCCGCAAAGTTCTTCTCTTTCTCACTGTTTTTTAGGATTGGGGAAACATATGCCTCGATGTTGTGTTTAATATGCACCCAACACAAAAGGTGTTGCACTTTCCCTTCGAAGACTATATGAATTGCTTTGATGAGGGACTTTTCTTAATCAATCATTATAACCGCAAGCATTACTCCCAACTCTTCAAACGATTGCCGAAGATGTTTCATGATGAACCTGTAATGCATAACCTTTTCCCCTCGGGTAAATGCATAGGCAATGTTGAACGTCTTGTGAGTACAAGTAAAACCAACAATTTCCACCAATGGCATATCATACCTGTACAAAAGATAAAATATTGTTCGTTAAAAATTAAAGAACCAAAATTAAGTACATAGATAAAAATCTACTATTATATTAAAATGTAATGCATACCTATTTGTCTTGTAGGTGGCGTCGATAACTACCACATGTGGGAACATCTTCAACAAGTGTTGCGAGTCCGGATGAGCAAAAAATAGGATATCCACCTCACCCGTTGACTTCTTCCTCATAGGATGAACTACGTAGTTATTTTCTTTTAAAAAAATTAGCGTCCACTGGGTAACCGTCAATTCCCCACGATCCTCGTACTAGATCTTTTGCAAATAGTTCGCAACCTGCTTCATGGATGTTACATTGTCGGGAAAGAATACGCAACAATACCTTTCGGCCCCATGAAATGTTCGCCCAAGCTCTTAACCACGAGCTGCTCATCGGGGATCATTCTACCCATGTATGCATGCCCAATCAAGCTAGTCGGAAGCGCATGGTTGTGGCGAACCTTGCTTTTTCTTCAACCGAACCCCATACAACTCAAATTTGCATCCGCACTGCTTCGATCTGGTTTTACGAATAATCTCAACTCTCTTTTCCGGATCTTCTTCATTAAATTTTGGCCTTCCCGATCTATATTAACCGTACTGCTCGCAAGTCAAACTAATCATTCTCTCATTTGAGTTACGAGTGACCAGAACAATCATCAAATCTTTTGCCTTCTGCCTAGCCCAATCAGCCAATTCCTGGCGACTATCCCACATTAGGCTAGTACGAATTACACCTCCATAGTCTCTTCCCTATACATGTTTGCATAATCACGGATGATTTAGAAAATCTCGATTATAATTTCTAAAGGCCACATATCGTACTTTAATTTTTTTTTCTTACACCTACAATATATTCAATAATACGTACTAGTATAGGCATCTATGAGTATATGTAACGTAAATATTAATCTTTAACGAACAATTATTTACTAAGGCTACAAATTAATCCATATCTACACTATGAAATTAACTACGTACGAAATTTAACAATAACTATAACAAAACTTATCATTTCAACCAAAATTATGTCAACACTGACCACAAAATCTTTTCTTCTTACATCTACAATATATTCAACTA
The DNA here is from genome assembly GCA_027886185.1 of Rheum nobile. NCBI lineage: Eukaryota > Viridiplantae > Streptophyta > Magnoliopsida > Caryophyllales > Polygonaceae > Rheum > Rheum nobile. The sequence continues at coordinate 6,818,121 of WOAB01000531.1, read as the reverse complement.
TGAAGTTGTATACATAGCTAATAGTTCATACCTAATTATGCATTACTAAGGTTACGAAACTAACTACGTACGAAATTTATACATATAACTACGACCTAAAATTTTATGATATAACTAAGACCTAATTATGCATTACTAAGGTTACAAAACTACATTCAAAATTTATATAACTTTGTACGAAATTTAAACATATAACTATGACCTAATTATGCATTACTAAGGTTACAAAACTACATTCAAAATTTATATAACTAAGTACGAAATTTATACATATAACTACGACATAAAATTTTAGGAATAACTACGACCTAATTATGCATTACTAAGGTTACGAAACTATGTTCGAAATTTATATAACTACGTACGAAATTTAAACATATAACTACGACATAAAATTTTAGGGTTTATAAATTATTTCAACACTAACCACGAAATTGTCGCTCGAGTTCCCATCGTCATCTTCTCCGCTTGAGTCGCAATCGTCATCGTCTCCACTCGAGTGCCCATCGTCCTCTTCTCCGCTAGCTTGCCAATCCTCATCGTCTCCGCTCAAGTGCCAATCATCATCTAAACTAGTACGAGACATTTTTGATAAGGGTGTTTTGGATATGGAGTTGAATTCAGATAGTTATAGGGTGAGATTTAGCTGTTAGAAAATCTGCCCGTTAGGCACGCCAAAATCTGGCGCATTCAATAGTCGTTTTTTCAAACAGCTAAATACCACACACCAAAATTTGGCGTGCAAGTGCGTGCCAAGAGGAGGCGCGCCATGCGCCAGAAGAAATCTTCTCATTTCTATGCGCCTTCTTCTGGCGTGTGAACTTTATGCCCTTTTTAACCCTTTCTTACTGTTTTGCCCCCTACACGCCAAAATTTAACACGCCATATGCCCATATTCCATCGAGTAACTCTAGTACTAGAAGTACTTCTCTCGAAAGAATGGTCACCAGTTTCTTGTCGCTTTGCAGGCACAACACGACTACTACCAAATCATCATCACTTGAGGGATATCCGTCTTGATACTCAAACAAAAGATCATATAATAATGATCTAACCCTCTCAATCTCTAAATCAGCTACATCACCATAGATCATTTCAAAGTAGAAATTCACACATGCTAACTTGTTTCGAGGATCTAAAACAGCAGCAACAACTAAGATTCCATTGATACTTCCCTAATAATCATCAAACTTTGCTAACATCGATGCAGCCATTTTTTTAAGAGCATCTAGATCATCGTCTTTCAATACCCATGACTCCAAATCAAGTTTAATCTCACAAACATGCTTGAAGAACAAATTAGCAGTTGGAATTTTTTTACCAGAGAATAATAAAGTCACTTCATAAAAAAATTCCAACTTAGCACACACCAAAGCAGCTAACTTCCATTCTTCATCTTTAGAAAGATCAAACTGAAACTTAATAGTAGGATTCTGAATCTTCAACTTGGTAAAAACATCCTTATAAGGCAAAGCACTTTTCAACATCAAAAAAGTAGAGTTCCATCTAGTTTTGCAATCAAGAAGCAACTTTCTTGAACAATCAAAGCTTCAAAGCTCTAACCTTATCTTCAAAATTTTCTAACCTTTTTGGAGATGCTGACCAAAACAACACACAATCTCTTATCTTCACAATGTTATCATCAATCACATCGAAACCATATTGCACGCCAAGTTCAATACGCATATGGAGAAATTGAATATCCAAGATAAGAGATTTCAGATCAAATCTCTCCCTTAACACTCACATCATAGAATCATTTATTTTGCAATTATCCACCACCATAACAAAAAAAATTCCAGCAATGTTATACATGGTTAAAGTCAACCAAGACTTGAGCCAATATATTTTTTGTGTGGGGACAAGGCACTTAAACAAACCTAAACACATAATAATGATGATGAAATAAGCAATCATAAAAAACAAATACACATGAATTAATAATTAATCCATCAATACAAGTTAGATATCGAAACTTACCTCAAAGTTTTGTTATGCAAAACCCAATGATCATCAATAAAATGAGAGGTGATCGCCACATAATCCTTTGATACGCTCTACTTTGTAGTGCGTAACTAGGAACTGTTACTAGGTACCATCTGTATGGGCTTAGGAGACAACTTAGGATTATGGAGTAGTAGAGAAGAAGTGTTGAAAGAGCTGATTTTAGTGAAGTGTTGAAGGCATTGAGGAGTTGTGAAGAGGAGGCCGCAATCAAGGGCTAAGGAATGCACAAGCCGCGACATAGGAAGAGACTGTCAGGAAGCGGAGAAGGCAAAACCGCGGTCGCGGTTTTGGACCCGCGATCGCGGTTTTTGAAGAACTCGCTGGAGTGTCATGAAAGGTAACCCGCGGTCGCGGTTTTGCAAGTCAAGCCGACACGGAGGATCTTCGATGCGGATTTCCTTGTTTACTTTATTTTCCTTATGAAGATTTTTACTTTGGTTATAAGTACTTGATAGGTGTCATTTCATACACCTTAACTAGCAAGTATTAGCATTACTTAGAGGAGTTTATGACTAGATTTAGGGTTAAGTCTATAATCCAGAAGATGTGGAGAGAATTGAAGATATCAAGGGATTTACAGCTTATTTGAAGAAAATGAAGATGGATGAGGATCTGCTGTAGATTAATTGGAGAAGACTACCAACACTTGGTAGTAATGAAGAGCAGAAGAGAAGGAGTGAAGAGTTGAAGGAAGGAGAGGGCAGAAGTTGATGCCCCGTGCCAGAAGCCACCGCGACCTGGCGGTGGACCTCAGAGAAGAACTGGTCGCGCTAGAGGATAGTCACCGCCCCGCGGTGGACTTGTTAAGCGCCTCGCGGCCAGCGAAGACATTATTTCCTAATTTGCATTTCCGGATTTCTTATTTTTATTTTCTTATTTCCTTTAGTATTATTTCTAGGTTTAGCTTATTTTCCCTAGCCTATTTAAGACATTTTCCAGGTCTTGAGTAAGGAGACACTTTTATCATCGTAGTTTTTCTCAATTAGGGTTTCATTTGCATCTCAATGGAGCACTAATTTCCCCTTGTTCTACTAGACGTTTGAAGCAATACAGTTGATTCGTTTGTGAGATTTCTATTCCTTGTTCTTATTCTTATATGTGTTGGTTTAATTCTCTTGGTTATATTGAGTATTGATTTATTGTTATTCTTCATAGCCTGGCCAACTAGGTTGAGTAATATTTATCAATTGCTAGGATTGCATATAGTGGAATACGAGTGCATATCTAGTAGCATACATGATTAAACATATAGTGGAATACGAGTGTTTAATTGTGAGTGAGAATTATTTGCATGTTGAGTATTAAGGTTTTCTTCTATTCGCATGTATCCTATATCCTTGCATGCATTGCTATTGCTTTATTAGTGGTAAGGTTTTCTTCCATTGATACTGTAGTAAGTACTATCAACAACTTTCTGAATTGGTAGTTAATAACGATCAGGGTGGGAACAACCATAAGAATAGTAAAAGAACTTGGATTTATAAGATTTCAGTGATCGACTTATATCTCTGTATTGTGGATCTCGTTCTAGTGGAACTACTTTCCCCAATCATATTCTCAAATCAACCAAAGTTGTTTACTTTACTGTGTTTGATAATCAAAACCCCCCTTGTTACTTTGCATGCTTATAAACACATAGATTGATTACTTCCTCCCTGTGGGTTCGACCCTTGCTTGCTTGCTATACATATGTTTAGTAGGTTTGTTAGGACTTTTACTTTGATTAGGCTATTCAACGATATTTGCATTGCATATTTTATCCACGTCAGTACTTAGTTTCCTTTAGGTTTATGAGGCATTCTATCATTCATTCTAGCATATTTTCAGAACGGTGTTTTATAGTGTTTTGGAGTTTTTGCAAGACCATGAAGAACTAAGTTTCCTTTGCTTAGTCAGACGATTGAAGCCTTCGTTTGATTTGGTTGTGAGATTATAAACTCTTGTTCTATTCCTTTGAATGTTATTGATTCTCTTGTGCTTAATCCCTTTGAGTTTTATTGATTATACTAGCCTAATCAACTAGTGGTCATTGGTAATATTCTTCTGCTAGAGTTAGACTGTTTCTGGTTGAAATACCTAATTCAGAGCAACAACTACGATATTCTAGAACTGGTTGTGATAGTTTATTGTAGAAGAGAATTGATTGCATGCTAAGTAAAACTGGTTGTTTTATGTTGCATGTATCTGCTGAAATTCCGGAACTTACTGTTGCTATTGAATTGAATCTGGATAGTTTCCTGGTTGTTTGATAGTTAGTATTATCAAGGTCTGGTTATCCTGTTAATAAATTAAGAAAAGGAATAGGAACATTCACTGGTCTAAAGAACAAGAGATAATCAAGGATCAATCAATCAAACTGAAGTGAGGATATCTGTCTGGATGAGCTATTTCACATCCATTGTTTACAAACTCTTTTCACTCATTTTTATTGTTACTTGTTACAATCATCAAAACCCCCCTTTGTTACTATTGGTATACATTTTCTGCATACAAGAAGAATAACTTGGCTCGTTGTGGGATCGATCCTTACTTACCGACTACATTAGTTAGGTTTTTAAGGTTATTTGTTAGGTATACACGACTAAACGCCTATCAAATTTGGCGCCGTTTCCGGGGAGTTTAAGTTTTATTCTTTTCGTGTTTGTGTGTGATTGTTTACCAACTGTTGTGTGGACCTGTCTTATGGTCCACACCCGTGCTACTAATTCTCCAATCTCAGATCTTGATACAGAAATTGAGCAAACACTTTCCAGGAACCGTAGAACCGGTCGTGAGCAACTCGAGATGGCTGAACATCAGACTTTGAGGCAGTTAACTGCACCAAATTTATAGCAATAACCGCTTGTTGTGCAGTTTCCTGAGTTGGCTGATGGTGTCAATTTTGAGTTGAAGTCTGGATTGATTCACTTGTTACCCCAATTCCACGGGATGAATGGAGAAGACCCCAACAAGCACTTATATGAGTTCCATACTGTCTGAACCAGCATGAAGTCGAGAGGAGTCACTAAAGATCAGATCAAGCTGAACGCCTTTCCTTTCTCTCTGAAGGATTCGGCCAATGACTGGTTCTACTATCTAGCTCCAGGAAGCATTGATACATGGGCAAAGATGAAGAAAGCCTTCCTGGAGAAGTACTTTCCTGCAACAAAGCTCAATACCCTAAAGAAGAATATCAGCAACATTGAACAACATGCTACTGAGACTTTGTATGAGTACTATGAGAGATTCAAGAGGTTAATATCAAGCTGTCCATACCATGGTTATTCTGACCAAGACCTTGTTCTATATTTGTATGGTGGGTTTCTTGATGATGAGCGTAAAATGGTGAACGCAGCCTGTGGCGGTAATATTCTGAATAAAACTACAACTGCAATATTTGAGATATTTTCTGAGCTATCTGAAGGCTCAAGGCAATTCAGCAAGAGAGCAAGCTTTCAAGCATTTAAGGCCGCTGACTCTCATCCATCATCTTCACTGCAATCTGATGTGAACGAGTTGAAGGAGATGATGAAAGGAAATCCACAACAAGTTAAGGCCTGTGGCATCTGTTATGACACGCTGCACCCTACTGATGCGTGTTCGACACTGCAATAGCTTGCAGCTGAAGTGAATGCTATGGGAGGGTTCAGACCTCCTAGGCCAAGATATGACCCATACTCCGACACCTACAATCCTGGGTGGAGAGATCACCCCAATCTGAGATATGGGAACCCACAGTTCAATCAGTGGCTACAACAATTTAAGCAACCTGGAGGTCAACAACAACAACCATTCAGACCATCATATGACCCTAGACCTCAGGGGTAGAGTTCGAGTTCATCTATGTCTACAGAAGACAAGATCAAGGCCCTTGCACATAACATGACCACCATGATTCAGAATGTGACTACAATGCAAAGCAATTTTGTGCAATTTCAACAAGAGACCAGGTCAAGCATTTAGAACTTGGAGAATCAAGTTGGGCAGATCTCTCAAGCAGTAAGCAAACTGGAGGCTAGGGAGGCGAGTAAGCTACCGTCGCAAACGGAGTTGAACTCGAGACATAATGTGAGTGCAATCATGCTGAGAAGTGGGAGGAAGCTAAACGAAACAATGGAGAACAATGTCCTCTTAGCTGAAAGGGATGAATTATATGAAGAGACAAAAGCTGCAAACAACGAAATTCCTGCAAAAACCAGTCGATAGGAACCACGATCGCGGGTCCACAACCGCGACCGCGGGTTGTTTACAAATGAGATACTGCAGGGAGACGGTTCTGCAGAAGCAAGTCAGAAAGCAGACTCGCGATCGCGGGTGGAAAACCGTGATCGCGGTTTTACCTCAGAAGAAGAACCGCGGCCTACAGCAGAACGAAGCAGCGACTGTGGGAAAGTTATAGAAAGCCACCAAGAAGAACCGCGATCGCGGGTCCAAAACCGTGACTGCGGTTTTGCTATAGATTGCCAAGATGGTTATGTTCGTCCGGATTTTCCTCCCCTTGGGTCACAGAATCCAATTCCGCTATTCCCTGAGGCGCTGAAAGACACAAGAAAGCTGGAGAATGACAAGGAGATTTTCGAGACCTTCCGTAAGTATGAGGTAAACATTCCCTTGCTTAAATTGATTAAAAGTATTCCTCGCTATGCCAAGTTTCTGAAAGAATTATGTAAAATTAAGAGGAATCAAAAAGTGAAAAGCACGAAAAAGGTTAAGGTGAGTGAAAATGTGTCTGCTGTGATTCAAAGGTGAATGCCTAAGAAGTGTGACGACCCTGGCATGTTTAGTATCCCTTGTACGATAGGTGACACCAAGTTTGAATGAGCCATGCTAGATTTAGGTGCATCTATTAATGTGTTGCCTTACTCTTTCTATGAATCTTTGGGGCTTGGACCATTGTATGCAACTGGGACGGTGATTCAATTAGCTGATTTGTCTAGTGTGCATCCGAAAGGAGTAGTAGAGGACGTCCTTGTGAAGGTTGAAAATTTGATTTTTCCTACTGATTTCTTTGTGATGGATATGGGAAATGGCAAGCATGTAGGCCCTGTTATGTTAGGTATGCCGTTTCTTAAAACCGCCAACACTAAAATTGATGTAAGTAGTGGTTCACTTACAATGGAATTTCATGGTGAAAGGGTAGAATACAACATCTATGATGCTAAGAAACGCCCTCCTGATAATGATTCTATGAGTTCTGTTGATGTGATAACTTAAGTTGATCTACAAGGCACTATGTCGAGCCACAAAATTAACCAAGGCGCTACTCGGGAGGCAACCCGAGGTATGTAACTCTTTTCATGTCTTTTATTTTCAAGTTTTTATTATTGTTGTTTCGTTTTTACACTAAAATGCAGGTAGGAGAATCGAAGACAGATTCAGAAGCAAACCAGAGGGCAAACCGCGATCGCAGTCCAAAAACCGCGACCGCGGTTTTATCATTGTAAGTCTCCTTATCATGAAAAAAAAACACGGGTGCGGGTGAAAACCGCAATCGCGGCCCCGCTGCCCAATTTTATATCGCAGATCCGAGATGTTTGCGATGAGGAGAAGATGTAGCCTAAGATTTTTATTTGGAAACTGATGATGGAACGACATGTTACATCTGATGAGGAGGAGATTCCAGAGGCCGTGACTGATATATGTTCCCGATAGAGATATAGTATGAGGCCGCTGACACAGTGTGGCAGGCACTTTGAGTGATCCTGCAGACCCAGATAGACAGTATGGGGAGTGGATAGCTGGGCTTGATGAGGACGTGCGGATGCTTCGAGATCAGTCGCTGGTACAGTGCTCTTACATCAGACATTGGGACGCCTTTGCTTCACACAGGTGGGAGGCATATAGGGGATAGACAACCGATGAGATTGATTTCATTGCCTCCCGCGATGGCATCAGAGACTCTTGTTTCCATGATTTTCCACCGCCACGCCTGTCACGACATCCGAGACACAGACCACCTCGGCATCGCTTGTGGGTATCTTTATTTCCCCCCAGAGCTTCATTTTCGTCTCTCATTACATTGAGGACAATGCAATATTTAAGCATGGGGGAGGGAGTTATACTTGCTGGTCGTGTGTACTACATAATTAAAAAAAAAACCGAGAATAAACTTGGCTGAGCTAAAAACCCGAAAGGGCGGTTCAGGCAAAATTCAGGGGCCCGGACCAGCACTAGGCTGGGGTAATAAGAGGCTGAAGAGTGATGTGAGGATTGGTGAGCCCATCTATGCAAAATGAAATGAGTGGCTAGGTGAAAACCCGAAAGGGCGCCTAAGCAACATGAGTGAAAAAAAGAGGAGTGATTATTATGATTCATTCATTTTGGCGTGGCGGCATAAGTGATGGAGTCATAAGGAGGATTTAGGTAGGTCACTTTAGGAGTTATAAGAAGATAGACCAGAGTTAGGATTATATATTTTCATTCACATACTAGAGTTCGGGTTAAGCTTGGGGGAAATACTCTGTTTTCCTTAAGGATGGTGTGTTGTGTTGCTGTGTTGGTACTGTTGGAGATTCATGAGTAGGTGCAGTTCTTAGTGGAGAGTTTTGCTGTGCTTCCTGAGACCTTGGGTATTTCATTAGAGGAGTAGGTTTCTATTAGCTTACTCGAGGACGAGCAAGGTTAAGCATGGGGGAATTTGATACGCTCTACTTTGTAGTGCGTAACTAGGAGCTGTTATTAGGTTATTAGGTACCATCTGTATGGGTTTAGGAGACAATTTAGGATTCCGGAGTAGTAGAGAAGAAGTGGTGAAAGAGCTGATTTTAGTGAAGTGTTGAAGGCATTGAGGAGTTGTGAATAGGAGGCCGCAATCAGGGGCTAAGGAATGCACAAGCCGCGGCATAGGAAGTGACTGTCAGGAAGCAGAGAAGGCAAAACCGCGGTCGTGGTTTTGGACCCGCGATCGCGGTTTTTGAAGAACTCGCTGGAGTGCCGTGAAGGGTAAGTCGCGGTCGCGGCCATGGATGCCGCGGTTGCGGTTTTGCAAGTCAAGCCGACGCGGAGGATCTTCGATGCGGATTTCCTTGTTTACTTTATTTTCCTTATTTTCGTTATTTTATAATTTGTTATTTAGGATATTATTATTTTAGAAGATTTTTACTTAGGTTATAAGTACTTAGTTTCCTTTAGGTTTATGAGGCATTCTATCATTCATTCTAGCATATTTTCAGAACGACGTTTTAGAGTTGTTTGGAGTTTTTGCAAGACCATGAAGAACTAAGTTTTCTTTGCTTAGTCAGACGATTGAAGCCTTCGTTTGATTTGGTTGTGAGATTATAAACTCTTGTTCTATTCCTTTGAATGTTATTGATTCTCTTGTGCTTAATCCCTTTGAGTTTTACTGATTATACTAGCCTGATCAACTAGTGGTCATTGGTAATATTCTTTTGCTAGAGTTAGACTGTTTCTGGTTGAAATACCTAATTCAGAGCAGCAACTACGATATTCTAGAACTGGTTGTGATAGTTTATTGTAGAAGAGAATTGATTGCATGCTAAGTAAAACTGGTTGTTTTATGTTGCATGTATCTGCTGAAATTTCTGAACTTACTACTGCTATTGAATTGAATCTGGATAGTTTCCTGGTTGTTTGATAGTTAGTATTATCTGGGTCTGGTTGTCCTGTTAATAACTTAAGAAAACGAATAGGAACATTCACTGGTCTAAAGAACTAGAGATAATCAAGGATCAATCAATCAAACTGAAGTGTGGATATATGTCTGGCCGAGCTATTTCACATCCATTGTTTGCAAACTCTTTTCACTCGTTTTTATTGTTACTTGTTACAATCATCAAAACCCCCCTTTGTTACTATTAGTATACAATTTCTGCATACAGGAAGAATAACTTGGCTCTCTGTGGGATCGATCCTTACTTACCGACTACATTAGTTAGGTTTTTAAGGTTATTTGTTAGGTATACACGACTAAATGCCTATCACCTTTCTTTCGGTGAGATGCGGTCCACATATCCGTTGTGATAGCAATCCTCCCATTATGATTCTCAAATATCTTCTTTATGGAGTCTTTGCCACTTGTAAAATTCTTCATAATATCACTCTTTAAAGTGTTATGAGAAATCATCTTGAAGTTCAGATTCAATCCAACCACAAATCTTCTAAAACCGAGAAGATCCACAATTGACAAAGGATACTCATGCATAGCAACCATGTTTACAAGGCCTTTCCTTGATTTTTCTTGCTCAAAATTATAATTCTCCAGCCTTGCTTTGCCTCGGATCTATCATTATAGCTAATCAATTGTTGGCGGATGTCAAGCTTCATATGCTTTCTAGTGCACCTTTTAGTGATATGATCATGTAGATGCGAAGTTTCATTCTTGCTCGCACCGGACAAACGCTTATTGCAATGCAAGCATCGAGCCCATTCTACTCCATCCACATTCACCTTCTCAAAATGATTCCAAACTAGTGACTTGCTCTTCTTAGGTATTTGAGAAGATGAACCTGACACTCCTATGGGTAATGAAGTAGGTTGGCTAGATTCATATGGAATGGGATTAGAGGATTGGCCGGGTTGTGGAAGATGAGAAGTTGGTGATGAAGCCGATTGAGGACAAGAGGATTGATCCTCCAAATTCTGTCCGCTACCCATTAGAATTAAAATCATGCATTTACAAATAAACCAAATATGAATAAATAAAATGGGTAAATCTTGAATATACAAAGAAACAAATGGCTAAGCAGTTTAAATAAGATTTATGAATTTTTATTTAGACTAAATTTGGATAAAATTTCTAATGTTTAAATTAAATTCTTGCATTTACAATATTACACCCACCCTTAAAGAACCTCCTTCTGAGCTCCTTCACAGATATTCATGTCTCTACTTACATTCTCTTTTTATTTTCTGGCTTTCTTATTTTAAATTATTAAGAAATAATGATGTTTCTTCATCCCTTTGTATTATATAGTGGTCTCAACACATCATGGTTCGGCCAATGAAAAATTATACTACTATGTATTAGGACTGTTAGACTAAATAATTATTTATGTAACACATTTCTTAAATATCTCAACAACTTATACATGTAATCTGGTGTATATATATATCATTATCAACACAAAGGTATCAGCAACTGCCAAGTAAAACCTAAAACACTATCCAACAAAGACGTAACAAGAAGAACAAAGTATTTAAATATGCATTTCACTTTACACCCATCCAACACCAGCGGCAATGGCGAGACTAATCCAGCAAAACGAAGAATATGCATTTCGGATTAAAAAATTGCAAAATAACTGGACCAGCGAAGACGCGGAATGATGGAAACTCATTCCTAAGATGGGAAGAAGTAACAAGAAGAACATCCCTATTACAGAATGAAGAAGGATAATACCTCTTAGGGGTGGTGGCGGGCGTCGACACTGCAGAGCTGTAGAAATGGACTTGGAGAGGGTCGATCCGGTGGTGCTGCGGAGACTCAGAGAGGGTCTCTTATGGAGGGACCATGAATATTGGAGAAGAAGAAAAGCTAATGGTAATGGTGGAGGAGATGGGATGGGGCAATGTTCTGCTGGAAGAAATAAATGAGAGGGGAAGGAAATGGGAGGAGCGATTGTTTGAAAGAAAGAAATGGGAGGGGACAAGTCACAGATTAGGGTTTTTGCTTTTATATTAGTTTTTTTTGAATTTTTAAAAAAAATATATGAATACCATATATCGGGTGGCCGGGTCGGGTGAATTGGTCGGGTGGATGATAGTGGTCACCTGAATCCGACCCGGTCCAACACACGAACATCCAAAACCCGATTTTCATCCATGTTTTTTTGGGTCGGTTTTTTCAGGTATTCGTCGGGTGTTGGTAAAATTGACATCCCTAAAGCACACTCATAACCCGAAGTAAGCTCTTCGCGGATCATTATATCCTTGAGTACACTAGGATCGTCGGCGATGATGGGCATACACGAATTCGCGAACTCGTACGCACTCAACGCATGCGCTATCCAACACAAATCCATTATCCACTACCCTATTCTTTCAACATGGAGGTTGACGCGTGGACAAAAGACGGTTGGTGGAAGGGAGTAGTAATACGTACATGGCTCAACTGTAAGGCCTTAGAAACGTCATCTCGTGCTAACCCGATGACTTACCACAAAGTCATCCCTCCTAATACTACTCTTACTCTCACACACTTAACTTCAGATTTTTTATCCTTACTTGAACCCTAAAAAGAAAGAGCTCTTGTTGACATGGATATCACTTTTAATCCTTATAAGGGATGACAATTTCAGAATGTTACAATCACCCCATTTAAACCCTTAACGACCTCGTCAAGGCCCAAACACCACCCTCTGAGTTAAGTGACTGTCTTCCAAGCCAAACCCACTCATAACCCAGATTCGACTCTGATACCATTTGTAAAACTCACTCATATCCAAGATTCGGTTATGATACGATTTATATAGCTCACTCATAACCCAGAGTCGGCTCTTTGCGGATCATTACATCATTGAGTACACTAGGATCGTCGACGATGACGGACTTACACGAATACGTGAACTCGTCCGCTCTCAACGCATGCGCAATCCAACACAAATCCATTATCCACTACCCTACTCATTCGAAATAGAGGTTGACGCGTGGACTAAAGGTGGTTGGTGGAAGAAAGTAGTAATACGTACATGGCTTAACTGTAATGCCCGAGGCCTTAGAAACATCATCCCATGCTAACTCGATGACTTACCACGAGGTAACCTATCTTGATACTACTCTTGCCCTGAAAAGAAAGAGCTCTTGTTGCTAAAGGATGACAAATCTGGGATGTTATAATCACCACATTTAAACCCTTAACGACCTCGTCAAGGCCCAAAGACCACCCTCTGAGTTGAGTGACTTCCTTACAGGCCAAGCCCACTCATAATCTAGATTCGGCTCTGACACCATTTGTAAAGCCCACTCATAACCCATATTTGTCTCTAATACTATTTGTAAAGCCTACTCATAACCCAGATTCAGCTCTGATATCATTTGTAAATCCCACTCATAACCTAGATTCAACTCTGATATCATTTGTAAAGCTCACTCATAATCCATAGTCGCCTCTTTACGGATCATTACATCGTTGAGTACACTAAGATCATCGGCGATGATGGGCACACACGAGTCCGCAAATTTTTTCCGCTCTCAACGCATGCGCTATCCAACACAAATCCATTATCCACTACCCTACTCATTCGACATGGAGGTTGACACGTGGACAAAAGGTAGTTGGTGGAAGGGAGTAGTAATACGTACATGGACTAACTATAAGGGCTGATGCCTTAGAAGCACAACCCATTCTAACGCGAGAACTTACCACGAGGTCACCTATCCTAATATACTCTCGACATGGAATGCTTAACTTTAGAGTTCTTATCCTCACTTGAACCCTGAAAATGAAGAGCTCTTGTTGATATGTGTAGCACTTTTATCCTTATAAGGGATCACAAATCCACGGTGTTACAATCACCCCCACTTAAACCATTGATGACCACGTTAAGGCATAAAGACCACCGTATGGGTTGAGTGACCACCTTCCAGGCCAAGCCCACTCATATTCTAGAGTCAGCTCTAATACCATCTGTAAAGCCCGACACCATAAAAACACCATCCCATGCCAACCCTAAGACTTCCCAAGAGGTCACACATCCTCATATCACTCTTCCTGACACACTTAACTTCAAAGTTTTCATCCTCACATGAACCCTGAAAAGGAAGTGCTCTTGTTGATATGAGTAACACTTTTAATCCTTATAGGACACTAGGTATGGCATGTACGCCTTTCATGAGGTGGCACCGTATTTATATATCCATTTTCCGTGCGTCAACTGTAACATTTTTTTTTTCAATGCTTGTGACAGTTACACACACCCACGAAGATTTCAGAAATTGCCTTTTCACACATTGACCAATGGATACCAGAATAACAAAACACGAAAGAAGTGAGGACTTGAAGTGCTCATTTGAAATATTTTTTCATGCATTCAGGCCCATTATGACAATCCTAACTCAAACCCAAAGACAAGCATCCTACATTCTCGAAAAATAGATTACATATTAACACCTTGAGCTATATTTCCTTTACTATATACAACCCATTACACGATTTACAGATCGTCCACCAGTACAACCACCTAATCATGGGCTTTTTAGTTCACACGGACCATGAAAAATAAGGTTCGGTCCATTCTAATTTTCGTGTGGATGCAGAAAGCGTCCCACAATACATCAACACATACGATATATATACTCTATCAATGCTTTTACAATCAACCTACATCTAACAAACTTCACCAGCACTACCACACGAGCACTCCAGCCTTCTATGCAATTCTCCTTACTAATTCAGAATTTTCGAATATAAACTTTGGGTTCCTCCTCGACACCTACTATGTCTATATGTGGATATTCTTATCTAAAAATGTTAGACATTATGGATATATGATGCACGTAAATATGAATATTGGATTTTGAATAATAAACTATATGAATAATATTTTAGTGATTACATTATATTTAACCGTTATACAATTTTTTTAGTAATTGAAAAATATTTACTTCTAGATTAATAATCTTGAACGCCATGCGAAATTTAATAAAAACTTTGGATTAAAATATGTAATTTCTTATTCCTCATTTGGTTTAATGTGAGAAAATTAGTTCTTGGAAATTTAGGGCTCGTTTGAATTACGAATTATCTGACATTTTAATGTCAAAAGTGACATTAAAATGTAAGATTTAATGTCACTTTTGACATTATAATGCCAGATAATATGTAATCCAAACGGACCCTTAACTGTATTTCACGAATTTTAAATTGCTAAAAAGTATGAAATCACATTTGATTTAAAATTATCATCAATATATAATATAAATTTGTCCTGTGTGAAAAGTTTGAAAAAATAGAGTGGAAATAGGCTTGGAATCCATGGCATATTAATTACACCTTTCAATTAAACAATTCCCCCATTTCTACTTGCATTTTCCTGCTAATTGTACAACGTCCAGTCATGGAAGCTTTGCTGCCCTCTTAATGGCCTCGGTTGTTTCAAATATAAACAAATTGAAGACACAAGTTCAAAGAGCATGTTACAATATGTGACTGTTTCAATTGTAAATAAAGTTAACGGACACAAATTGATAGACCACGTTACAGTATGTGGGAGTTTCAATTGTAAACCAAATTCACCCACAAATTCAAATAGGATGTTACATTGTGTGTACGTAACTACTTGTACCTCCCTATAAATGTGAAGCACCCTTGCATTAGAGCCACCGTATGAAAGCAATATCCCTTAACACAAAGATTGAAATGGCTTCAGGCTTTTCCAAAAAAATCCTCTAGCTCCTAAAAAAAGCGCTTGGAAAGGGGTCGGCTAAAGCGATCGATGCTTTCCTGGCTGGTTCGTATGTGCCCTTTTCCGAGCTGGCTGAACGGATGGACTACACTGTCAAGGCTATACGAGAGAGAAAACAAAGTTTTTATACGGCTAAAGCGATCGATTACATCTTGGCCGACCATACGGTATTAACAAATTGCTCTTGCCCCCTTCCCCCCACCTTTTTTATGGCTTTCGAGCTTACCTTATTTGTCTTGTATGTCAGGGAGGCGCTATTCACTGCGTGGTCAGGGCGAACATCAACCATTGTTTCATGGGCAAGCTTTTGCTAGGAGAAGTTTACAACATTAGCCACTTTACCGTAGCCAATGTATCGTCTCTGCAACGGTGATCCATTTGTAGTCCACTTAGAGGGCAATACTATTGTCAGACATCTAGACTGCTCTCTGGAAGGATTTGAGAAATATCCGCTCCAATTGGTCCCTATACAAGATATCGAGCACAATGGTTCCAAGTTCCTCATAGGTAAATGATACTTCAAACGAAATTCTGCTTCATCTTCAGTTGGTTTTCATCCCCTTCTGTAATTGACTAAAGAGATAGAGGAGAAATGGGGAAGCAATAATCCAATGTTAATTACCCCCCACAAAATTCTGCTTAACCTTCAGTCGGTCAAAACCAGGAAACAAAATTCATTTGTCTCATAAAATTTACACAAACCAGGAGGTTACAAAGGTGAGAAAATAGTAAAGTAATAAACCATGCATTCTTCAGCTACACATTTAGTTCAATAAGTCATCCTTGGATTCTACAGAAGGTCTAGCTTCAAACCCACCACCTTCTCTCTTCTCTAGCTTAGAAGGCATATAAGTTCCCGAAATTCTATCCCGCACAACAAAGAATGGCTGTGGTAACATAAAAATATCACAACATATATACTATTTTACACAAGCCAGGATGTTACAAAGGTGAGCAAATAGTAATAAACCCTGCATTCTCCAACTAAAAATTTAGTTCAATTAGTCATCCTTGGATTCTATAAAAGGCCTAGCTTCAAACCCACCCCCTTCTCTCTTCTCTATCTTAGAAGCCATATAAGTTCCCTAAATTCTATCCCACACAACAAAGAATGGCTGTGGTAACATATTAAATATCACAGCATATATACTATTTTTTCATATCCCAAATCCAAAAACTAAAAGATATGTACATTATGATGGAAAATGTAAAGATACCTCATGTATGTGTCTTCATTGAAGGGATTGAACGGTTCATATTTAAAGTCTAGAATTTGTAATTTATACTTTCATGACTAATATCATTTGTTCCAAGCAACATAAACTTAATTTCATTACATGTAAACTGTGTAGTTTACAATTGTGTTGTCATTTTAAGGGAATTTTTCACAGTAAACCTAGAAAGATACATACATAATATCAACAAAGTATACTCCTAAAACTTCGGTGAAATCAAAATCATAACAAAGCTACTTCTTAGAAATGCCACCACCCCTAAGTGTGCCAGAAAAGAGGCCAGTTCTTCTTAGTCTCATTCCAACCCAAGAGATACCCTTCCCTGAGTGGGTCCCAGCTAGAGGACACAATCCCATGGCTCACACCCAGAAAGGCAGACCCAAAGAAGAAGAAGGACACAATGAAGCGCGCCCAGTTGGGCACATTAATCTTCAAACCAACTTTCAAGTAGTAGAAGAAAGGGATGAACAACAAACCTGTAAACAAAGGGATACCAACTGAAAATGCCATCTTGTTCATCATTCGGTTGGTAACTATCTATGGGATTACCCCTTGATCTTCTGATCTATCTCTGGGATTAATCTAATAAGAGGGAGATAAAATAATTATACTTTTTTTGAGGAAAAAAATACATTAATTAACAAATTGAAAGCCGATACCCCAAGCCATATGCAAGCTAGGGTATGCAACTTAATTATTATTTTTAACAAATAGTTACATAGGAGAAATAATAAGGACAATATAAAGACTCCTTATATCATAATATTTTGGTATAATTATGAAAGACAAGGTAAATAAAGTTGAAATTCTGCTTCATCTTCAATTGGTTCCAGAATTATCATGTCATGAGGTGCAATAATGCAATGTTGATTACCTGCCCACTAATGTGCTTCCTTTGTGCCAGATGTTGTAGGGTTCCCTATTAATATTGGGATAATGAAAAACACTCCTACAGGTGCTCAACTACTAGAGTGCCACCTCATAAACGAGAGGTACAACTTACATGCTTCCCCTTTTTATGCCATCCATCACATACGTCAAGCAAATGTTGCACTTACCTTGCGTTTGGCCACTTATTATACGCACAGGGGAAACACGATCAAGGTGTTCATGTGGGGAAGTATAGTTGATGACTTCCTTGAGCGTAGCAAGCGGGCCAAGACCCGATACATTGTTGCTTTGGCATCCATGAACGTGCGATAGTGGAATAGTACTACAACCCTCTTCCAATTGTTTATCAGTTTATATGCCTGCATACCAAACAACCTAAGGCCATTAGATAAATGCGCATGTGACATATATTTGTCCACCACCTCAGCTACAACATTGTATCATACCGAGGACATATCTGATATCAAGCAATTGAGGGATGTAATGAGGTACATGCTTGAACTACATGCAGAACTATATGGTATTGTATTTACAACTATATCTATAATTCCTACGTCTTAAACATTCCAGTACCGAAGACCTTCCTACAACATCGCCAACACTCTTAGAGCTATTGCGTCTTGGAAGGGAGCAAAAGGATTTCCCAAAAAAAGGTATTGGTAATACGAAATTTACTTAGACCATAATTTACACCCGAAAAGGAGCAATCAGTGCCAAAGTTGTATTGTTTTGTAGGATTCCATCACCTTCAACATCAGGGTTAAGATTGAAAGGGTGCTTCCAGAGAACAACTAGAACTATCCTTCATGTTGTGGAAGTAATTATAGGAAGGGGTTGACCCATGTTTGAGGCCAACTCTATTGTACTTTGTGTTGTAAGATGGTTGAGTACATCTCTATCCCCCTTAATGTACGGATACCAAAACTAATCCACATTCTTAACCCCAAAGTTCACCCCCATATGAACCATGGGTTGTTCATGGAACTGCAACCCAGACCATTCAGGTTGGGATTGACTCCCAATGTCGGTCGAAACTACACTTGGTTCCTTTCTAGGGCGACCCCGACCTCTACCTTGGCTCCCATTGGTCTTCTCCTTCGCCTTTTGCTTTGCCTTCTCCTTCTCCTTCTCATACTCCTCCAACTCGTCCCTTCTGTTCTCAAACAAGCTCGGCTGCCTCGTGGTGTCGTACTTCATGGAACCCTTTGGCCTTCCTTTTGCAACGATCCATGTCGGCTCCTTCAACGAACTTTCATGCGGAAACTCCAAGTCATAATACAACTCACCTAGTTAGTATAATGTGTCTCGTCCCAAATCTTTTCCTCTAATCTCGCGTACATGTGACGCACCTTCAACTCTGAATGGAACATCCGTACATTGTCCTGAGTGGGCACATTTGTTGTTGGAGTCCCTTCCCATACCAGTTGCTTCCCGAAGTCGTGTACTTCATCCGACACGATTGGGGTCCCCGTAATTATGGCATTTGCAACTCTGTGGACACACGGCAGGCCAAAGCAATCTCTCACCCACCGATCGGTGCAATCTTCAGAATATTCCTCCTTCACTATCTAATCTAAGGATGGGGCAAAAGTAGACCAGATCGGATCAGAAATTTACGGTCCGATCCAAGACCGGATTGTGACGGTTCGAGAATTTTACATTTCTGGTCTTACGGTCCGGACCGGTCCGACCGTAAAAATAAAAAAGGTTTAAAACATTTTTGGGGATAAATTTTACGGTCCGACCCATAATTTTTACGGTCCGGACCGTAAAAATTACGGTCCGGACCGTAATCAAACAATTTAAATGCCGAAAAATATGAAATCCGGTCTTCCCGGTCCGGACCGTAAAGGACCGGACCATAATGGTCCGGACCGTAAAGGACCGGACCATAACAGTCCGGACCGTAAAGGACCGGACCATAACGGTCCGAACCGTAAAGGACCGGACCATAACGGTCCGGTCCACGGTCCATACTTTAAAATGTTTACGGTCCGCCCGTCCGGACCGGACCGTACGTGTCCGGTCCGGTTCGGATCGGATGCCCATCCTTAATCTGATCATACTTTGTAGAATAACCTTTCAAACACCATTCTTACTTCTAGCGCAACGTATCATAAAAAAACATTGGTCTTGTGGTCCTTGACATCTCCATGCTCGCCCTCACCTGTTCAATTTGAATTGTGACCGCATGGTGAAGCCACCTCTACTAGAACGCAAAATGTTCTTCAACACCTTATGCATACCCTCAACCCTATCAAAACAGGTAAAAGGACTCGTGTTATAACACTTTAATAAGACCAATATTAATAATCAACTAAACATTGGTCAAGGGATACCCATTTGAAGTCTGCGTGAAGAAGTGAAGATCACGATCTGTTCATGCTCTTACTATGTTTTCCTTGTATGGAATGAGTCACTCCCTCTCAACGTACCCAACGAGGCCATTATGCCATGATTTACTCAATCTGTCCAGCCTATCTTCATAGCTTTCTTCAGTGGTTGAACACCAAAGTCCCCAGCATTGGTCCGCAAAGTTCTTCACCTTCTCACTGTTTTTCAGGATTGGGGAAACATATGCCTCGATGTTGTGTTTAATATGCACCCAACACAAAAGGTGTTGCACTTTCCCTTCGAAGACTATATGAATTGGTTTGATGAGGGACTTTTCTCGATCAATCATTATAACCGCAGGCATTACTCCCAACTCTTCAAACAATTGCCGAAGATGTTTCATGATGAACCTGTAATGCATAACCATTTCCCCTCGGGTAAATGCATAGGCAATGTTGAACGTTTTGTGAGTACAAGTAAAACCAACAATTTCCACCAATGGCATATCATACCTGTACAAAAGATAAAATATTGTTCGTTAAAAATTAAAGAACCAAGATTAAGTACATAGATAAAAATCTACTATTATATTAAAATATAATGCATACCTATTTGTCTTGTAGGTGGCGTCGATAACTATCACATGTGGGAACATCTTCAACAAGTGTTGTGAGTCCGGATGAGAAAAAATAGGATATCCACCTCACCCATTGACTTTTTCCTCAGAGGACGAACTACGTAGTTATTTTCTTTCAAAAAAATTAGCGTCCACTGGGTAACCGTCAATTCCCCACGATCCTCGTACTAAATCTTTTGCAAATAGTTCGCAACCTGCTTCATGGATGTTACATTGTCGGGAAAGAGTACGCAACAATACCTTTCGGCCCCATGAAATGTTCGCCCACGCTCTTAACCACGAGCTGCTCATCGGGGATATTCTACCCATGTATGCATGCCCAATGAAGCTAGCCGGAAGCGCATGGTTGTGGCGACCTTCTATCACATCCAAGATCCATTTATGAGTAGTCGACCCTGGCTTTTTCTTCAACCGAACCCCATATAACTTAAATTTGCATCCGCACTTCTTCGATCTGGTTTTACGAATAATCTCAACTCTCTTTTCCGGATCTTCTTCATTAAGTTTTGGCCTTCCCGATCTATATTAACCGTAGTACTTGCAAGTCAAACTAATCATTCTCTCATTTGAGTCACGAATGACTAGAACAATCATCAAATCTTCTGCCTTCTGCCTAGCCCAATCAACCAATTCCTGGCGACTATCCCACATTAGGATAGTATGAAATACACCTCCATATTCTATCTCCTATACATGTTTGCATAATCACGGATGATTTAGAAAATCTCGATTATAATTTCTAAAGGCCACATATCCTACTTTAATTTTTTTTTACACCTATATTATATTCAATAATACGTACTAGTATAGGCATCTATGAGTATATGTAACGTAAATATTAATCTTTAACGAACAATTATTTACTAAGGCTACAAATTAATCCATATCTACACTACGAAATTAACTACATACCGTTGGGCCCAAAATGTTCTAAAGGAACCGACTCAAACAAATTGGGCCAACCTCAGTTGAAGGAGTGGACCGAGAAAATTGAAGAAAGACGTCGGACGCACCTCAAACGCATAAGATCCAACCAATCCCGAGAATCTCGCCTAAAGCCTTAACTACTCAATCCTGAGCAAACGACAGCCAATTCAAGTACAAGATTAGGGGTGTCATTAAGAGGAAGATCCCATAGATTATGCTCGGCAATAAATGGAGAGATCTAACAAAAACAGTAATAGTCAAGGTAAAAAGTCCATAAATAGATCATGAAGAGGCTAGGCAGTGCACGATCGACACTAGACACGTTTACCAAACAACATTCATCAACTCAGCTCTTGCAAAGCTTACTAACTCACTGGTTCTCGTTTAGTTCTTTTGGTATATCATCCGACTGCGGACAATCGAGTCACCAGAATAGCCGGTCGGACAAGACCTAATCTTCTATTCCTTGAGGATAAGTTGTATTTCGATTCATTTCTGTTATCACTTGATCAATACATCATAATATAATCTTGCTCCTATTTCATACGTAGTTGATTGTTTATTTGGTTTGGATTTACCGCATTCTATCCGATCGACTCGTTACCCCGTCTAAGGCGATTTAGGTTGATTGATATTTTCGCCCCAAAACAATTTGGCGCCCACCGTGGGGCAACTTGCCGATCACCATCTCAAAATTCCTCCAACCATGACTGTCAACCTACCTATCGATACCGAGGAGCCATGCCTCGAAGACGACTCCCAAACTCAAGGAAACACAACTGAAAACCCGACTCTGAACCAACTCCAAGAGCTTGCCCAAAAAATGACCACCCTCCAGGATGACCTCGCCCAACAACGTCAGAAGACCGAAGCTCTGGCTGCCTTCTCCACCCAATCCGAAGCCGAGATCGCGCAACTAACTTGTGAAGATGAGTCTCTTAGATCGCAAGTACAGTCGATGGCCTCTGGATACAGACAAGCGCCCGTCCATAGCAGTGTCTAGACACGTCTTAACATGGACAACGTCGAGCTGACTCCCCCAAGCGTCCGACATCCCGGATATGTTGATGGTACGTCTCAGACTCCTTTGGTCAATCCATTTTCGACTAACAATGTTACTTTCCCTACACCGATCGGGTCAACAAGAGACCGAATCGACGAACCACAGGTTACCAATCCCCCTGATATCCTGGCTCTCGTCTAGCAGATGCTCAGCCAACATATGAAGGCGCTCGACGATCGCATCACTAGGATTCCCGGAGTTCCACAGCCGATCAAGATGGAAGCATCAGACAGATATGAGGAATCTCCGTTCATCGAAGAAATCGCCAGAGTCGAGATCCCTAAGAAGTTCAACCTCCCTAGCATGACGACTTTCGATGGCACTAACGATCCAGACGATCATATCTCTCTCTATAAACAAAAATTAATGACTGCATTTGTTTTAAGGGAAAGCCGCGAGGCTGTGATGTGCAAAAGCTTTGGCACTACCCTCGCGAGTCCCACACTAACTTGGTTTATGCGTTTGCCTCAGGGCACGATCACCTCGTTCGCAGATTTGGTCAATTCCTTTAAGGTCCAGTTCGCCAGAAGTCGGAGGCTCGAGAGACAATCAAGCGATCTCTATCGAATCACCCAAAAATATAATGAACCTCTCCGAAGTTATCTTAACAGGTACAACAAGGAAAAGGTCGCGATCCCCCATTGCGATGTCACCACCTCCATCGAAGCATTCAGACAAGGTTTGATCAAATAGCAACCTCTACAACAAGATCACCAAGTACCCGTGCAGAAGCTTCGAAGATGTCCAAGCCAAGACCATGGCTGAGGTGCATTTAGAAGAAGATCGTGAGTCGCGAAAGGCATCCCATGGACCCGATCATTCCGATCACAGATCCTCTTCCGACAATCATCCGTACCCTCGTGGTCGGAATGAGCAAAGTCAGGTAAACTCCTTCCAAGACAAGTATCAAGACTGGAAAGACGGTCCGACGCTGCCTCCCAGGGTTCAGTCTTACAACTTCAATGTTTCCGTGTCGGAGCTCGTCAAGAGTTTCGACAAATACGGGAAAGATGTAAGATGGCCCCGAAAGAGTGACAGGCCAGACGTCAAGAAGGATATGAACAGATGGTGTGAATTCCATGGTGACCACGGTCACTCAACGGACGAATGCATCACATTGCGCAAAGAAGTCGCTAGGTTGCTTGCACAAGGCCTAGGGGTGAGCATCGGTTCGGAACCGAATCGAAAAAACCGAAAATCCTAAAAAACTGAACCGAAAACCGAAAACCGAATTATATTGGATCGGTTCGGCTAAAAAACCGAAAAACTGAATTAGAACAATTAATGATACTAGTATTATTGCATTTCCATCCGAATGGATGGTGTTATACACCACATCTATCAAGATGTGGAGGATTGATTGTGGCAGCTTATTATCTATATTCCAAACATTTGCAGTTTTGAACAACAGTCAACTTTCAGCAGATTTTTTTACAAGGATTGAAGCAACCAATTTCAGTAATTTTCATCAACAAGCACAAATTACATGTACCATTCTCAATTTCACTACGAACCCTTCACCCATCACTCAATTAAACCATTTGGGTAATCTAGTAATCTCAAAAATTCTGAGCAATTTATCAGTAAAATTCAAAACCCAACCAGAAAACCCCAGAAAAAAGGCTAAAGACAGGAAAGAAACATGTAATTTATTTTGAAATTCAGAAGGAAAAACATGAAATTTAGAATCAAAAGACATACAAAATAAAAAAGCAAACCTGGTCCGCAATTGCAGAATTTGCAATACCTAGCTGAAAAAAATCTAATTACCAAATGCCTAATTTTACTCTGAACCAAAATCGAACATTTGTATACAATTTCCAGCAAAAAATTTAATTACCAAAGACTGAGGGTTGGAGCTTCGAGGGGAAAACTATACACCGGAGTATAGGGTTGGAGCTTCGAGGGGAAAACTAGAAAGACTGAGGGGCAGGGGATGCACCGACGCAGTCCACCATCAGCGGCGTCAAGCAACAGAAACGACTCCAACGAGCATGTGGTGGCAGCAGTTCCTGGCGAAGTCAAGCAGCGCCGCATCGGTTCCTGGGGGAAGACGACGACTCGGCAAGACGGCGTCGTCAAGCAGGGCGGGGGACGGCGACTCGGCAAGACGATTCCTGGGAGCTTGGTGCTTGGAGCCTTGGAGGCGGGCGGAACTCGGAAGATTCAAGTATTCAACATAATGAATGAATGATATGAGCCTTTTTTTTTTACCTAAACCAGCCCAACAAGCAAGGGAGGCAGCCCACTTTTTTTTTAATTTCGGTTTAACCGAACCGAACCGAAACCCCAAAATACATAAACCGAAAACCGAACCGAATTATTTCGGTTTGGATCGGTTTTTTTGGTCCGGTTCGGTTAAAAAATCCGGTTAAACCGAACCGTGCTCAGCCCTAACAAGGCCTCCTATGCGACGTAATCTCGGAGCGGGCCAAAGCCACCATGGAACAAAGGGACCAGGTAAAGCACGACAAACCCCCATCTCCTGTCCATGCAAAAATTGTCAATACTATTTCAGGGGGCTCAGACGTATGTGGAAACACGTACTCCCCAGCAAAAAGATATGCGAAAGAAAGCAGAGGCAATAAGCCCGAGGTACCAGAGTTCAGACGACCCAAGGTCTCTGACCTCCCAACGGTCACATTCGACGAATCCGACGTTGACGAATCAGGGAATCATCATGACAGTCTGGTAATCTCTTTGTCCATTGGAAACTGTTTGATACGTAGAGTACTAATCGATACAGGAAGTTTGACCAACCTCTTGACCCTCGACGCCCTCAAAGGGACGGGTCTGGGTGAAGATGATCTTATCAAGAAATCGACTCCACTAGTTGGATTCAACGGCGAAGTCAATCACACTATCGGCGAAATCGTCCTTATGACATACGCCGAAGGAGTAAACCAACAGGTAAAATTCCTAGTCTTGGACTGTCCGTCTCCCTACAACTGTATTCTTGACAGGCCTTGGATACACGCGATGAAGGCAATACCCTCAACGTACCATCAGACCATCAAGTTCCCAACCAAGTGGGGAGTTCAAGAGATCAAAGGCGACCAAAGGATGGCCAAGGAATGCTATGTCGCCTCCATGAAAAGCACGATCGAACCAAAGATCGCATAGCAATTACAGCTCGACGATGGATCCAGTCGATACGTCGAACCAGAGATGGAAAAACTCGACGAGATTGCACTAGATCCTTCAAAGCCAAACCAAACGGTAAGGGTCGGGTCGGACCTGGACGACTCGACCAGGCAACAAATATTGGACTTCTTTCGGTCTAATGCTGACTGATTCGCATGGTCACATGAAGACATGGTTGGGATATCTCCAAACATTATTACTCATAAATTAAATGTAGATCCATCTCACCCTCCTGTGAAGCAAAAGCGTAGGAAATTCGCCCTCGAGCGAAATAAAATCATCGACGACGAAGTCAGGAGCCTGCTAGAAACAGGAAAAATAAGAGAAGTCGACTACCCCGATTGGCTAGCCAACATGGTTGTGGTCCAAAAGAAAAACGGCAAGTGGAGAGTCTGCATTGACTTCACCGACCTTAGCAAAGCATGTCCCAAGGACTCCTTCCCACTCCCCCATATCGACGCCATGGTCGACGCGACAACAGGACACGAAATGCCATCCTTCATGGATGCGTTCAGTGGATACAATCAGATCCTCATGGAACCAGAAGACCAAGAAAAAACGGCATTTGTCACAAGTCAAGGTATTTATTATTACAAAGTGATGCCCTTCGGACTAAAAAATGCAAGGGCTACTTATCAACGACTAGTCAACAAGATGTTCAAAGACCAGATTGGGGATACAATGGAAGTCTACATAGACGACATGCTGGTCAAGTCGAAAAAGAAGAAAGATCACATCGATCACCTCCGCGACGGCTTCGAGGTACTGAAAATATATAATATGAAACTAAATCCTATGAAATTCTCTTTCGGAGTTTCGTCAGGGAAATTTATGGGGTATATGGTGACACAAAGAGGATAAGAGGCTAGCCCAGAGCAGATCAAAGCTATCATCAACCTCCGATCTCCTCGATGTGTCAAGGACATACAAAAGATGACAGGTCAAATAGCAGCCCTAAACAGGTTTAGGGATGCTATTTGACATGTCCTAATGGGACCATATCCCATGCGGCGCCGCTCTGATCTGATACCACATGATGCGTGAGGATTGGGATGCAACCTTCGGTGCGAGGAAGTCCACAAGAGCCAAAGGAATTAGGCGAGACAACACCAAACCGGCAAGGGGAATCTTCTGTATTCAGATGGATCATTCTCTCTGGTCCGGGATCAGAAGTGAGTGATCCCAAATCCCAGTGGTAGATCCGGGAGTCTAGCTTGTTCCTTGAAAATCTGAGCGCGAACTGATCTAGGAGTCGGAAGGTATGGCGAATCTACTGAGGTGTCGCAGATGGTTCCGCAAGGAACTTGGCACCGGCGAGAGGAAGTTTGAGGGCTGATTAGGGGCACGCCTTGGGCTGGTTCTTTGGATGATCTTGGGGTGATTCAAGGGTGGATTGAGGACAGGATGGAAGGCAGAGAGATAGGGCTAGATCGAAGGGATATGGACTTACAAATGTTGGATATGACGCACCTCGCCTTGTAAGAACTAGTGAAGAACTCGCTTTGGATATGACGCACCAAAGGAGGCCCTTGCATGGAGGTTGATATGACTCACAACCTGGGATTTGAAGCTATCTAAGTGATGGAAGAAACACTAAAATTCTGCAGAAAACTCCATTGAAAAACGAGAGAGAAAACAAAGTTTTTGGTTCAAGTTTGCATCCCCAAAAACAAGGGCCGGCTACCCCTAATATATCCAACCTTTAATGCTGAAATTTAGCCAACACATAGCCAATAACTAAGGGTTGGGTATATTAGGGGTAGCCGACCCTTGTTTTTGGGGATGCAAACTTGAACCAAAAACTTTGTTTTCTCTCTCGTTTTTCAATGGAGTTTTCTGCAGAATTTTAGTGTTTCTTCCATCACTTAGATAGCTTCAAATCCCAGGTTGTGAGTCATATCAACCTCCGTGCAAGGGCCTCCTTTGGTGCGTCATATCCAAAGCGAGTTCTTCACTAGTTCTTACAAGGCGAGGTGCGTCATATCCAACCTTTATAAGTCCATATCCCTTCGATCTAGCCCTATCTCTCCGCCTTCCATCCTGTCCTCAATCCACCCTTGAATCACCCCAAGATCATCCAAAGAACCAGCCCAAGGCGTGCCCCCAATCAGCCCTCAAACTTCCTCTCGCCGGTGCCAAGTTCCTTGCGGAACCATCTGCGACACCTCAGTAGATTCGCCATATCTTCCGACTCCTAGATCAGTTCGCGCTCAGATTTTCAGGGAACAAGCTAGACTCCCGGATCTACCGCTGGGATTTACAATCACTCAATTCGGAGCCCGAACCAGAGAGAACGATCCATCTGAATACAGAAGATTCCCCTTGCCGGTTTGGTGTTGTCTCGCCTAATTCCTTTGGCTCTTGTGGACTTCCTCGCACCGAAGGCTGCATCCCGATCCTCACGCATCAAAAATCATCATCAACAAACTCAAGAAACGCCTCACAAGGGCTAAAGGAAAATGGGCAGACGAACTCCCCCTCATCCTCTGGTCCGACAGGACCACTCCAAAGAATGCAACCGGACAATCACCGTTCTTACTCGTCTACGGCAGCGAAGCGGTCATTCCCGCCGAACTGCTAGTTCCGATAGCTCGTTACAGTCTCCAAACGAATGAACAAAACAATGTCGAACTATCACACAACTTAGCCACGATCGATGAGGCTAGGGAAAAAGCTAGAATTAGAATGGTCAGGTTCCAGCAGCAAGTCGCAAGAAGTTACAACAAGAACGTTCGGACCAAGGTCTTCAAAGTTGGCGATTGGGTCCTTAGAAAGACGTTCCAGAACACCAAGGATCCGACCGACAGCAAGCTCGCACCGCAGTGGGAAGGTCCCTACCTCATCAAAGAAGTCGTCGGACAGGGGGCATATTGACTGGAAGATAAAGACGGGCAACCGATCCCAAGAAGCTGGAACGCTGCACATCTAAAGTTGTATCACTTCTGACCCCATCTGGTAAGGCACTAGAACCCTCTCACTTTTCGTATGTTATTCGTTGTTACGAACTCGATTCTATTTCATGAACCAAACACTTACATCTAGCAAGGATACGTTCTTGTGACCATAAGTACAGGACAACACAAAAACAAGCTGGATCCAGTCACACACAAAAGCGCTTACATTACATTTACACGATCGATCGGAACACGAGGAGATGAATACCAGAGGCACACCGGCACACCGCCTGCCTTATACAATACATAAGGTCGAACACCTTATTACATTTACGCAATAAAAACATATTGCTTTCCTCCTCGGCACAACACTAAGTCATGATTAAACATAAACATATACACTTGCAGGCCTCCCTTTTCTTACATGACACGGAAAGCCCTACTCGACGGAGCATACAGGCAAATCCGACAAAGATCAAAGGCATCGCGACTATCTTCTCTAAAAGAGTCCGACAAACATTTAGACATAGAACAAGGTCAACCCTTTGTAAAACAGATTACGTCAATAAAAAAGAGTCTAATTCTTTTTACATCCATGCGACCCGCGATGGTGGACGGGTCGCCAAAATATATTGTCTGCCTACACACATGTAGGACTTCAAAACATTCCTAAAAACATTCTATACGACCCGCGATGATGGACGGGTCGCCAAACCAGAGAATATTTCACCCACACACAGGTGGGACCACAAGTCATTCACGAGAAAATCAAGGGTTAAGAGTCGCAATATTATCTTCATTAGGAGTCGGGTCGGGAGAAGGTTGGGGCTCGATCGGTATGGTGTCGCCAGAATGAGCCTCGTCGTCACCAGCGCTTTCGTCCGGAGACTCTTCTCCGACGCCGGCTAGCTGGAACAACTCCAAACCTGGATTCCCCTTGGGGAACAGGGTATCCATGGTCTCCCTCTCTGCCTTCAGATCCCGGGCCTCATGCTTGCCCTCCTCGAACTCCTTAATCATTTCGACACGCGACTTCAACGCATAAAAGGCGTCTACGTCGCATGTGACTCGACCAGCATCAATTTTGGCCTGCTTGACCCTCTCTTCAACACTAGTCTGACTCTCGCTAAGCTCCTTCCGACAAATCTCCAACTCGTCTTGGCAAGTCTTCAACTCTCTAGCGAAGCGGCGCTCAGCGTCCTTTAAGCGATTTTCAGCCCCTTCTACCTTGGTCTTCAAGGATGCCAGATCGGACTCTAACTTAGCAGCCATGTCCTCGGCTTTGGCAACCATCTCCTTAACCCCGGAGTAAGCACCCAAGAGAAACTGAAAAGTCTGGAAAAGACGAAACAAAATCCGCC
The DNA here is from genome assembly GCA_027886185.1 of Rheum nobile. Lineage (NCBI taxonomy): Eukaryota > Viridiplantae > Streptophyta > Magnoliopsida > Caryophyllales > Polygonaceae > Rheum > Rheum nobile. The sequence continues at coordinate 6,788,288 of WOAB01000531.1, read as the reverse complement.
AGTTTTTGAAAAACAAAAACACGCGTACATAAGATTCGACGAGACAATTTACCTTCAATGCAGAGCAGCCCGCCTCACCGATACAATCCAAAGGAGAAACACCGTCAACCTCGGACTTTAAAGTCAGATCTTGAGCGTGGAACAAGTCGGCAATCGACCGTCCGACCAAGTCGATCTTCTCAATTCCAGGGGGACCATTGACCTCTTCTTTGAGGCGTCCGCGACAACCTTTTTGACATCGGAAGAAACGCCCACTTTCCTTTTCGTGCCGACTTTGGCTGGTAGAGACGACTCGGCCGACGTCGATTTACTCAACGAGGCCCTAGCCGCTGCCAACCTCTGCTCAATTAGACCCTTCCTAGATACTCCCTTCAAGCGAGCACTTGACCGACCAGCAGGAGACGCTGACATACCAGGCAAGATGTAAGATACAAAATACAACGCGTGACGGAAGACACATGACTCAAACGAAAAACTTACACTTAACCCGAGATGACGATAGAGTCGACATGACGTCTTGAGTAGTGGGAGCGACAGACAACACATTGACGTTCACAAACTTCCGTTCCGACAAAGGAATCCCAAGAATGATGTTGGTCAGGCCTTCCGACTGAGCGTCCACTTCCAAATCTTCAGCTTCAGGGACTACAAAAAAGAAGAGGTAAGCAAAGAGTTAAACACATGACTAACAAGCGGAAATCAAAGAAAAATACATACTCTTGACCCGCCACTCCGACAACAAAAACGAACAGTTACCCCCCTTCTCCAGAGACGATCGCTCGACGAAGAAAAACTTTGACCCCCATCCGCGATCGTCCACATCAAGATTAGCCACCAAAGGCTTCTAAACCTGACGAATGCGCAACTGGACCCGAGAAGAGATTTTTGACCCCAGAGAGTAGTTATACCACAAGGCATCAAAATTAAAACCAGCCCCCGACTGTAAGTTCAACAGATCCAAAACTCTGAGGATCTGCCACGCCTGTGGCATAACCTGACACGGTGCAAGTGCCAGAGTCGCCAAAAAATCCATGACAAGGGAAAAGAACATAAACTTATGCCTTATCCGAAATGGATAGGCATAAAAATAAATCCACCCCTCATAACGAGCATCGGCCCTCTCGTTCGGGTGCGGCAGCCTCGTGACCGTCTCAGGAGGAAAGCCTCTGACTTGGAGGATTTGCCCCAGTTCTGCCTCTGTTAGCGTCCCCGTCAGAGCATCGGTCTCCTTTAGCATGAAACGGGGGGGGGGGAGCCTCGTTCTTGCTCGAGTTCGAGCGAGTAGCAGATGACTCGGAGGAATCACTAGAAACCATATCCAAGACAGAAAGAGAGGGAAATCAGAGAGCAATTTTTTGAAAATCTGGAGAACCTACCAAGATAGAAAGCAAAGAGAGAAGGTGAAGAGAGATCATCAGAGCCTGCTTCGGATTTATGGAGGGAATAATGGGATAGCTGATACACACGATTATGTTGTGTGTATAGACGGGGTTTTAGCATTGTTTTAGTGGTGTTTTAGGAGGCGTTGATGGAGTTGTGGAGTTTTGGCGAGGAGGTGCTGAAGACCCACTTTTGGAGGCCTTGGGAGCATTCAGAACTAAAGAAATGGCTTCACGGCGACCGCCGACCACATTGCGGTGACCGCTGCTGAAGGATTCCCAGCTGCCTTGGCTACGGCATGAGCACGGCGACCGCCGCGATTACGGCAACCGCCGCAGATGATGCAGCGACCGCCGCCGCTGTCAGAAGCGCTACCAAGCCGTTTTCCTTATTTGTTTTATTTGGATTATTTTTATTTACGTTTTAGTATTTCGTTTAATGTTAATTTTGGAGATTTTCCTTTTAGTATTTAAGGGTTAGAAGGGAGCTTGGCCTCCCATATATCTCTCTCGAACCCTAATTGCATTCTACGTACTTTGCTATGAAGAACTAAGTCACTCTTGCTTAGTCAGACGCTGAAGCTTTCGTTTTGATTTAGTTGTGAGATTCTCGTTCTTAATCTATTGCATGAATTTTATCTATTCTCTTGCTTGATTGCTTATGATTGATATTGATAATTTCTAGTCTGATCAGCTAGGGTTGTTGTTATTGATCTATTGCTAGATTTAGATTGTTACTGGTTGAGCATATCTATTTCAGAGTAGCAACTGCATCGTGCTAGTATCTGGTTGTGCTAGTCTTATGCAGAAGAGAACTGATTTACATTCTAGGATAAAAGCTGGCTGTTTTATGCTAGAATTGTATCCAACTATATTCATATCCGTAAAGCTGCTGTTAAACTGAATCTTGATAGTTTCAGGGTTGTTTAATTAGTTAGTGCTAATAGTATCTGGTTGTGCTATTAGTTATATCTGAAACGGAATTGGAATTTCCATTGCATGAGATTTTGAATGAGTATCTAGGATCAACTTGTCATACGAATAGTGGATGTTGTTTGACTAAGTGCTTTTCCCATCACTGAATTCATCAACCTTTAGTTTGTTTACTTTTGCATGTTTAGATTCATTAAAACATACAAAACCCCCTTTTGGTTACTTTGGACTGACATACAAATTGCATATTAAGATAGACTCTGTCTCCCTGTGGACTCGACCTTTACTTACCTAGGACTACGGTTTAAGGTTTGTTTGGATATTTTGCATAGTAGGAATTAGAACGACAAATTCCTATTATCAAATTGGCGTCGTTGCCGGGGAGGCAATAATCTATTTTGTGTGTGTGATTTGTGTGGCAATCTTGGTGTGAACCTATCTTATGGTTCACACCCGTGTTACTAATAATCTACCCCTTGTTTTGGATCCATAAATCGAGAGAACTTTTCTTCAAGCTCAAAGGACTGCGCGTACACTACTTCAAGAGGCTAAAGCAATGGCATTACAACGTGTTACTCTTGAATCTCTGACTGCTCCTAACTTGGAGCAGCCAACTCGTGCTGTGCAATTCCCTGCCCTTGGTGATGGGGTTAAATTTGAGCTCAAGACATGAGTAGTCCATCTACTCCCAAAATTCAGTGGAACCCCGCTTGAGGATCCTATTCAGCACCTGGATGAATTCCTTGAGGTCTGCACCAGCATGCGGCCATATGATATTACTGAAGATCAGATGAGGTTGAGAGTCTTTTCCTTTTCTCTGAAGGAATCAGCTAAAGACTGGTATCATTCTTTGGCCCCAGGAAGCGTCACTACTTGGGTGAATTTGAAGAAGGTGTTTCTTGATAAATACTTTCCAGCAATCAAATCCAATCAGCTCAAGAAGAAGATCTGCAACGTAGAGCAACTGTCCAATGAGTCTCTCTATGACTATTATGAACGCTTCAAGAAATTGGTGAAGAGCTGCCCCTACCATGGTAAATTCTTTAGTTATATACTATGATTATATCATATAGCTATATACTATGATTATATCTTATAGTTATATCCAATTTGGTTATATCTTATGGTTATATCCTATAGTTATATACTATGGTTATATTATTTAGTTATATACTATGGTTATATCGTATAGCTATATACTATGGTTATATCTTATAGTTATATCCAATTTGGTTATATCTTATGGTTATATCCTTTAGTTATATACTATGGTTATATTCTTTAGTTATATACTATGGTTATATCCTAGAGTTATATATTATGGTTATATCGTATAGTTATATCCAATTTGGTTATATCTTATGGGTATATCCTATAGTTATATACTATGGTTATATCGTATAGTTATATCCAATTTGGTTATATCATATCGTTATATCCTATAGTTATATACTTTGGTTATATCTTATATTATATTCTATAGTTATATACTATGGTTATATCATATAGTTATATACTATGATTATATCTTATAGTTATATATTATGGCTATATCATATATTATATTTTATAGTTATATCCAATTTGGTTATATTCTATAGTTATATCTTCACGGAGGACTCCGTGAAGATGATCGTCGGATGGTAAATTCTTCATGTGGTGGGAATATTCTGAAGAGGACTTATGAAGAGGCTCTAGAGATATTTGCCACCTTAGCTGATGACTCTAGACAATACAGTGGGAGAGGTTCCCAAAGCTTGGTGGTTGCTAGTTCTCAATCTAAAATTGATCAAGCTGATTTTGATGTGCTGCGAGAGGAGGTGAGGCGTCTGAAACTGAAAGGTACACCTCAACAGGCTAAGGCCTGTGAGATTTGTCGTGGCGACTTGCATCCTACTAATTCATGTCCTACACTCCAAGAGGAAGTGAATGCGGTAAGAGGATATCAGCAGAGGCCTAGGCATGATCCCTACTCCAATACATACAATCCAGGTTGGAGGGATCATCCCAACTTCAGATGGAGAGACCCAGAACAGAATCAAGGTCAAGTGCAACAACAGGGTAATCCTCAACAATCTAGGCAACCATATGTGGTAAAACCTCAAGGGCAGAGCTCAAACCCTTCACCCTCACCCTCTCTGGCTGACATGATGCAGATGCTGGTACAGAGCAACGTCGATCTCACTGCGAATGTTAATAAGCTGACTCAGAGCTCAGTGCAATTCCAAGCAAATACACAAGCTAGCATTCAGAACTTGGAAAGGCAGGTGGGTCAGATGTCTCAAGTGGTGAATAAACTTGAAGCGAAAGACTCGGGTAAGCTTCCTTCTCAAACTGAGGCAAACCCGAACATTCGTAATGTCAGTGCTGTAACTCTGAGGAGTGGAAAAAGGCTTGAAGGAAGCATTACTGAAGAAGCTGAAGAAGACAGTTCGGATATGGAGGAAATAAAAGACGGCGACCGCCGCCCAGGTGATCCCACATTCGATGTTTCCGAAGAGAATGACGGCGACCGCCGCATAAATGGCAGCGACCGCCGCATAAATGGCAGCGACCGCCGCGATTACGGCGACCGCCGTCCACAGAACGGCGACCGCTGTGACGGTGATCCAATTCTCGAACTTTCGGACGATGTCATCGGTGACCGCCGCCAACCTTACGTCGACCGCCGCCTCCTTGTAGCCGATGCTGAGGCTGAGAAGGAGTCTGAAACTCCAATTTTTCCTGATTGGAAGCCTATTCCGCCATTCCTATCTGCTTTGAAGCGTACCAAGCCACTTGTGCAGGACAAGGACATGTTTGAGATGTTCAGAAACGTTGAGGTAAACATTCCTCTCCTTAATTTGATCAAGTCTGTCTCTCGTTATGCTAAGTTCTTGAAGCAGATGTGCACAACAAAGAGAAATCAGGATAGGAACAACAAGAAGAAGGTAAAGGTAAGCGAACATGTTTCTGCTGTGTTTCAAAAGCGCTTACCAAAGAAGTGTGGCGATCCAGGTATGTTCACCATTCCAATCACTATTGGATGTACGAAGTTCAATAAAGCTATGTTAGATTTGGGTGCTTCCATTAATGTTCTACCTTCATCTCTTTGTGAATCCTTACAATTAGGACCCATGCATGCGACCAATATTTCCATTCAATTAGCTGATCGATCTAGTGTGCGTCCTATAGGGATAGTGGAGGATATTTTGGTTATGGTTGGTGATCTCACTTTCCCTGCTGACTTCTTTGTGCTTAATATGGAACATGATAAGCATGCAACCCCTATTCTGTTAGGGAGACCTTTTCTGAAAACTGCCAACACTAAGATCAATGTGAGCACTGGTGCTTTAACCATGGAATTTGATGTCCAAACTATTAATTACAATATCTATGAAGCCATGAAATACCCTTCTGATGATCATTCTCTGTGTGCAATTGATGTACTTGAGCCTATGGTGCAAGATATTTTTGATGAGGACCACCTAGATGACACACAATCTATTATTGTTGATTCTAGTTTGGATTTTACTTTATCTGCTGACATGCAGGAAGTTGTCAACGAGTTGGACGCTTACTATAAGCTTCCTCTTGAGCTCCCAAGTAAATCACCTTTACCACTAACCCTGCCTAGCGAGAAGCTTTTGCCCTCTATTGTGCAGGCACTAGTGATTGAGTTGAAGCCACTTCCTGACCACCTCAAGTATTTATTTCTTGGAGACAAGGAGGCATTACCAGTGATCATCTCAAGCACGCTCACTCAGGACCAAGAAGACAAATTGTTGGTGGTTCTTAAAGAGCACAAGACAGCAATAGGTTGGACCATCGCTGACATCAAGGGAATCAGCCCTACCACCTGCATGCACCGTATTCTGCTGGAAGGAGAAGAGAAGCCATCTAGACATCCCCAGAGGCGTCTGAACCCACCCATGATGGACGTTGTCAAGAAAGAAGTCCTGAAGCTCTTATAAACAGGTATGATATTTCCCATTTATGACAGTAAATGGGTTAGTCCTACACAGGTTGTCCCGAAGAAAGGAGGGATTACAGTTGTGGAGAACCAAAAGGGAGAGCTAGTCCCTACAAGGCTGCAGACAGGCTACAGAGTGTGTATTGACTACCGCAAGCTGAACGCGGTGACTAGAAAGGACCACTTCCCCCTTCCCTTTATTGATCAAATGCTTGAAAGACTGTCGGGTCGTGCTTTCTATTGCTTCTTGGATGGGTACTCTGGATACTTTCAGATAGCCATTGCACCTGAGGATCAAGCAAAGACGACATTCACTTGTCCGTTTGGCACTTTTGCCTATCGCGGGATGCCATTTGGGTTGTGCAATGCCCCTGGAACTTTTCAGCGGTGTATGTTAAGCATCTTTTCTGAGTACATTGAGAATTTCATAGAGGTCTTCATGGATGACTTTACTGTATATGGAGATAATTTTGATGCATGCCTAAATCACCTATCACTTGTGCTTGCAAGATGTGTTGACACTAATTTAGTGCTTAATTCTGAGAAGTGTCACTTCATGGTCAAGCAGGGCATTGTACTTGGTCATATTGTGTCGTCTAGAGGTATTGAGGTCGATAAGGTAAAGATTGAAGTAATTCAATCTTTGCCCTACCCTACTAATGTGCGCGAAGTTCGTTCTTTTCTAGGCCATGCAGATTTCTATCGCAGGTTTATTAAAGACTTCTCCAAGATCTCATCACCTATGTGCGACCTGTTGAAGAAAGAAATTGGTTTTGAGTTTATAGCTGAGTGTCAGATAGCCTTTGATGATCTGAAGGCTCGCCTGACAAGTGCCCCAATTATTCAGGCTCCTGATTGGTCTAAGCCTTTTGAGATCATGTGTGATGCCAGTGACTATGTCGTGGGGGCTGTGCTGGGTCAAAAGGAAGGAAGAGCATCTCATATGATTCAGTATGCATCTATGACCCTGAATGGTGCACAGAAGTACTACTCCACCACAGAGAAGGAGATGCTTGTTGTGGTGTTTGCTCTTGAGAAATTCAGGCAGTACCTCCTTGGTACAAAGGTCAGTGTCCACTCAGACCATGCTGCTCTGCGCTATCTAATGACAAAGAAAGAAGCCAAGCCGAGGCTGATTCGGTGGATCTTACTACTCAGCGAGTTTGATGTGGAGATCAAGGATAAGAAGGGTGCTGAGAATCTTGTTGCTGATCACCTCAGCAGAATTGTCCAGGAAGATGGCACTCCACAGCCTCAGATTCAGACACGTTTTCCTGATGAGTCTCTATTCAGGTTCACTACTGTAGAGCCATGGTATGCTGATTTGGTGAATTTTCTCACCACGGGAGAATTTCCTCCACCTTTGAACAAGGCTCAGAGGGACAGGCTACGCAGTTCAGCCAGATTCTTTGTCTGGGATGACCCCTACCTATGGAAGCATTGCTCTGACCAGGTAATTCGTAGGTGCATCCAAAAAAATGAGGTAAATTCTCTCCTTACTTTTTGTCATTCAGAAGCATGTGATGGGTATTTTGGAGTTCAAAGAACCGCAAGGAAGGTACTTGACGCAGGATTTTGGTGGCCTTCCATCTTCAAGGATGCGAATAACCACTGTAAATCCTGTGATAAGTGTCAAAGAGTTGGAAACATATCTAGTAGGGATGAGATGCCACAAACTGATTTGATTTTCTGTGAAATCTTCGATGTTTGGGGCATTGACTTCATGGGACCATTTCCAACCTCTTGTGGTAACATATATATTTTGCTTGCGGTGGACTACGTTTCCAAATGGGTGGAAGCGAAGGCCACCAGAACTGATGACTCTAAAGTTGTTGCAGATTTCTTGAAGTCCAATATATTTACCAGGTTTGGAATCCCAAAAGCTCTCATAAGTGATCGAGGAACTCACTTTTGCAATAGATCAATCACTGCGCTGTTGAAGAAATACCATGTCACGCAAAGAGTTTCTACTGCCTATCACCCTCAAACGAATGGGCAAGCTGAAGTGTCGAATCGGGAAATCAAATCCATCTTGGAAAAGACGGTATCTCCCAATAGAAAAGACTGAAGTTTGAGGCTTGATGATGCATTATGGGCATATAGGACAGCTTACAAAACACCAATTGGAATGTCGCCCTTTCGGTTGGTGTTTGGTAAGGATTGTCACCTTCCAGTGGAGCTCGAGCACAAGGCGTATTGGGCTATCAAGAATTGCAACTTGAGACTTGATGAGGCTGGTGAACTTCGTAAGCTGCAGTTGCAAGAGCTGGATGAAACACGGATCGAGGCGTATGACAATGTCATTCACTATAAGGAAAGGACTAAGGCTTGGCATGACAAGAACATATTGAGGAAGGCCTTCAAGGTTGGAGACAAAGTCCTCTTATTTCAGTCACGCCTTAGACTTTTCCCAGGCAAGCTGAGATCGCGCTGGGCAGGACCCTATTATGTTGCCCAAGTATTCCCACATGGTGCCATAGAGTTATTTGATGCAGCATCACAGACTTTGTTCAAGGTGAATGGGCAAAGAGTGAAGAAATACCATGAGGGCTTCACAAAAGACACCATTGAAGAGGCGTTCCTGAAGGAACCCGAAGTTGAGACATGATGAGCTAGCATGAGGTCGAGCCACGACGTTAACTACGGCGCTTCTCGGGAGGCAACCCGATGTAGGTAGTTTATTTCCTTTCCCTTAGTCAATTTCAATTGTTTTTTTCCTTTTAGTTTTTGCTTCTATGTCGAACTAACCTGCAGGAAGCGTGACCAAGTGACGAAGGAGAAGCGGCGACCGCCGCCCACCTTACCGCGACCGTCGCCAAGCAAGTTGGCTACGGCATCCTGGTGGCGACCGCCGTTTAATCACGGCGACCGCCGCAATTACGGCGACCGCCGCCTTCCTTACGGCGATCGCCGTTTTCACCACCCTCCGTTCATCTAGCTATGGAAAATGGCAGTGACCGCCGTTTAATTACGGCGATCGCCGCCATTCTTAGGTTCGACTTCTTTATAAAAAAAAAAAAATTTGAAAAAAAATGGGCCCCGAAAAAACCTTAAACGGGGAGCAAAAGACGAAAATAAAATACCCCGAAAAGACCTTAAACGGGGAGAAAAAAAAAAAAAACTTTCCCCTTCTGATTTTTTTTTACAGCTACCCCTTTTTTTTTAACTTTTTTTCCCTTTACCCCTACCCACCATTCTACCCTACCTATTTTTCCCTTACCTAACTCTCCCTTCCTCACAACCCTCCCAAGCCCTAGCCCTCCCCAGACCGGCGACCGCCGCTCCATCGTCCTCCTCGCTGCCGCCCGCTGATAGCCAGGACACCTAGAGCCGCTCGCCGCTGCACATTTCTGGGATTCGGCGAAAACTTCATCGCGGCGACTGTCGCATTCAACACGGCGACCACCGCCACGAACACAGCGCCCGCCGCGATCTTCACGGCGCCCGCCACCTTCAACATCTGGTGAATTCTGTACTTTTCTCAGTTTTTGATTGTTGTTGCTGCTTCCTTTGTTGGTATTTCAACATGTTGAAACGAGCCTTTTCGTCCCGATCCCGCTCGCGATTGTCTGAGGTTGAGGAATCCCGTAAGAAAATAATTAGGAAAAAGACCATGATGACCACGTTGTTCTTTGATCCTACGACGATGAGGGACCTTCGTCTGTATGATTGTGCGGAGAGATTATTTATTCAGTGTGGGTTGGGAGGATTCTACCACCTTAGGGCGCCGACTTTTCCCTCTTGGACGGAGGAGTTTTTGATTAGTTATGAGCATGTGGAGGCTGAGGGCAGGATCACTTTTCGATTGGTTGGAATGCGACGCAGGGTTAACTAAGCCACCGTCGTCTCAGGAGGAGTGGGATGCGGCGCTCGGGATAACCAAGCCATCGTCGTCTCAGGAGGAGTGGGATGCGACGCAGGGTTACCTCCAGTTCTGGTATAGTTCCAAGGGTACCATAATTTTTGACCCTCAACACGGCGAGTATAATTACAAGTGGTCCCACCCGTGCTTGAGGTTGGCCCACAAGGTGGTTCGGATGGCCTTCCTTGGTCAGTCCGAGATGAACAAAGTGCCCTACCTTGACTTAGAGACCGTATGGTCCATGACGCCCGACTGCGAATTAGTGAAGGACTGGCGATCCTTCTTTATGGCATGCTATAGGAAGTTTCAGAAGGACAAGTCCCACAAGATTGTCATTGGCGGGCTGGTTTCACTGATTGGTCAGCACCTGGGTATTGCTTTTCCAGACCCGTCGCAGCAGCTGACCCCGGGCTATACTTATGATTCCCGTCAGCTGAAGACGGTTTGTGTCCTGTCTGGCAGTCCATCACGTCAGTTTTGGCTGTATGGATCGAGAGGCTGCTCCAAGCTCCCTATGCCTCTGCCTTTTGAGATACCATTTGGGCCACGTTACGTGGACTTTGATTTGAGCCTTCACCGAGTGGGAGCTGGTGGTAGCCAAGCTGCCGATGCCTCTGCTGCTGGTTCCTCTGCTGCGCCTGATGAGGAGACTGAGGATGAGGCGGACGACACTGAGATGCCTGAGGTGCAGGCAGCTGCTGAGGAGCGTCCAGATTACCAGATGCAGATGTGGGAGACGCTACAGCAGATTGATACTCATCAGAGGTCGATACAGTCCGACTTTATTGATTTCCGCCAGGAGGCGAGAGGGTATCATGAGCAGTTTGCTGATTTTCGTGAGGAGGCGCGAGGATACCACCAGGAGTTTGTTGCTTATCGCCAGGAGGAGCGCGATTACCACGCTGCACAGTCTAGTAGGATGCAGCAGCAGACCGACGACATCCATGCCTTAGAGGAGCAGATGAGACAGTGGAAGCTTTCGTTTTGATTCAGTTGTGAGATTCTCGTTCTGAATCTATTGCATGAATTTTATCTATTCTCTTGCTTGATTGCTTATGATTGATATTGATAATTTCTAGTCTGATCAGCTGGGTTGTTGTTATTGATTTATTGCTAGATTTAGATTATTACTGGTTGAGCATATCTATTTCAGAGTAGCAACTGCATCGTGCTAGTATCTGGTTGTGCTAGTCTTATGCAGAAGATAACTGATTTACATTCTAGGATAAAAGCTGGTTGTTTTATGCTAGAACTGATTTACATTCTAGGATAAAAGCTGGTTCTATTCCTTGAGGATAAGTTGTATTTCAATTCATTTCTGTTATCACTTGATCAATACATCATAATATAATCTTGCTCCTATTTCATACGTAGTTGATTGTTTATTTGGTTTGGATTGACCATATTCTATCCGATCGACTCGTTATCCCGTCTAAGGTGATTTAGGTTGATTGATCTTTTCGCCCCAAAACAAATACAAAATTTAACAATAACTATAACAAAACTTATCATTTCAACCAAAATTATTTCAACACTGACCACAAATTCTTTTCTTTCTACATCTACAATATATTCAACCATGAACTTGTATTCATAGCTAATAGTTCATACCTAATTATGCATAACTAAGGTTACGAAACTAACTACATACGAAATTTATACATATAACTACGACCTAAAATTTTATGATATAACTACGACCTAATTATGCATTACTAAGGTTATGAAACTACGTTCGAAATTTATATAACTACGTACGAAATTTATACATATAACTACGACATAAAATTTTAGGATATAACTACGACCTAATTATGCATTACTAAGGTTACGAAACTACGTTCGAAATTTATATAACTACGTACGAAATTTAAAAAACATATAACTACGACCTAATTATGCATTACTAAGGTTACGAAACTAACTACGTACGTACGAAATTTATACATATAACTACGACATAAAATTTTAGGGTTTATAAATTATTTCAAAATTAACCACGAAATTGTCGCTCGACTTCCCATCGTCATCTTCTCTGCTCGAGTCACAATCGTCATCATCTCCACTCGAGTGCCCATCGTCGTCTTCTCCGCTAGTTTGCCATCCTCATTGTCTTCGCTCAAGTGCCAATCATCATCTAAACTAGTACGAGACATTTTTGATAAGGGTGTTTTGGATATGGAGTTGAATTCAGAGAGTTATAGGGTGAGATTTAGCAGTTAGAAAATCTGTCCGTTAGGCACGCCAAAATCTGGTGCATTCAATAGTCGTTTTTTCAAACGGCTAAATACCACACGCCAAATTCTGGCGTGCAAGTGCGTGCCAAGAGGACGCGCGCCATGCGCCAGAAGAAAGATTATCATTTCTATGCGCCTTCTTCTGGCGTGTGAACTTTATGCCCTTTTAACCCTTTCTTACGGTTTTGCCCCCTGTACGCCAAAAATTAACGCGGTAGGCCTGCACGCCAAAATTGAGCACACCAAACCGCGTGCGAAAAGTTCAAAATTCGCGTGTATATAACACCCTTGTAATTTTTTGATTTTTGATTTATTGTTTTAATTAAAATATTATTTTAATATTCATTTTATACAATTTTGACAAGGCGCTCTCTACCCGTTGGGTCGACCCGAACCCGTACCTGACCCGCAACGACCCGACCCACAATCGACCCATAAATTTTGACCCGCAATTGACCTGACTCGTTAATGACCCGACCCGGTACGCTTAAACCCAAACTTGACCCGTTTGACACCTCTAATTTAGATGTATTACATGCTTACTCATCAATCATCCAATTTTGCAAGCATGATAGTGATTCAACGGTATTAGCATGAAGCTTAGAATGATGAGGACTCACCAATTGACCACCCGAACTAAAAGCACTCTCTGAAGCAACAGTAGAAGCGAGAATTGATAAAATGTCCTTAGCAATAAAACACAAAGTAAGGTATTTCAAATCAAGCTTCCAAAAGTGAAGATGACGAGGCTAAAGTCGTTATGCCTATCAAAGTAATCCTCAAAAACCTAACTAAGTATAGTAGACAAGCAAGGGTCGAATCCCACAGGGAGGTAGCAATCTTGCTAAGTGCAAAAGGTTGTATCCCAAAGGTAACAAATGGGGGTTTTGGTTTGTTTCAATGTAACAAAGTAAATTAAAGCAAATGATGTAATCTATGGGTGAGAAATAACTTAGCCAGTCAAATATCCACCATTCAGTTTGATTGGTTGATCCTAGATTATCTCAATTCCTTCTGACGAGGCCGGAAACCGGTGTCGTTTTCCTGTCAAAATAATCTCAATTCACCTACTAAAGAGTATAGCAAGTAAGTCAAGGTCGATCCCACAGGGAGTCGGTTATCTGTACGCAATTATGTATGATCAACAAGTAACGGGGGGTTTTGTCTAGAATAATCGTAACGTAAACAAACATGCAATTAATGACAAGAGATGAAATATGATGAGAGAAAGTATTCCACCAGACAAATATCCACACCACAATGCAATCGGTTGATCACTGAAAACTATCTTTCCAAGTTCTTTTACTATCTTATCATTGTTCCCACCCTGATCGTGAATACTATCGATTCTCACAGTTGTCGATAGACTTATTACTATGCCAATGATAAAGCACAACTGATTCTCACAGTTGTCAGCGTACTTTAACACCAACACAGCAATAGCAATACACACAAGGATATAGGACACATGCAAGTAGAAAGACGTACAAGTACTCACTCCCCTACTTAACATGCAATTGACTCTCACACACAAATATACGCTCGGAACCCCTATACGCACAAACGTGTTTGCCACTAGATATGCACTCGGAACCCCTATATGCAATCCTAGCAATATGATAAATGCCGAAAGACCTAGTTAGCAACTCTAGGTAAACCAACATAAATCAATAATCAATTCAATCGAGAGAATCAATCCAACTTAATAAGATATAGAACAAGGAAATAGAAATCTCACAACCAATTCATTGTAGTGCTTCAATCGTCTAGCGAAACAAGAATGTTTAGCTATCCATTACTTGAAAAACCTAGAAATTATATTAAGGAAGAAGAACGTAACTATCTGCGCCCTTCTCAAAACTAACGAAAAGACCTTATATAGGTTTCTCGAAGTTGACCTAATAACCAAAATAAGGAAATAATATAAAAATAAAACATAAAGTATAAAATATCAAAATAGGAAATAACAGCACACGTCAGCCACGCGGTCTTCATTCCATCGTGAAGCGGTAATGCTCCACCGCGATGCGGTGGCTTCTTCTGGCGCGAGGCGCTTCTCCTAAGGATCTTCACCGTGGGGCGGTGACAGTGCCGCGGGGCGATGCGGGCAACTTCTTCATCCTTCATCTGCTCCAACGTACTACCAAGCGAGGTAGTTTTCTCCCTTAGCTCTGAGCAGATCTTCTTCAACATCTCCAACTTCCTTCATTAGGCTACAAAACCTCCCAAGTCTGTACAACTCCAACTCTTCTCCTAAGTAACAGACTTAGCCTAATTCTCCACTTAAACTCCATCTAATATGTGTCAAAAGTCACTAGTTAAGGTGCACTAAATTGCACCTATCAAATATCCCCACACTTAGACCTTTACTCGTCCCGAGTAAATTAGCTCCATCATACTCCAATCCAGCAAAATCAAGGTCTCAGGAAGTGTGACAATATAAGACACTAATAACCACAACAACTCAACAACCAACACTCCAAACAACCAAAACGAATGATGCGAGAGAACTCTAATCCTAGCTCCAGTCCAACTCCTTATCGCTCCAAAGTGGCCTACCCGACAATCCTTCTATGTCGCCCTTCTTATGATGCCTCGCCAATAGGTAAGAGAAATCCTAAACTCACTCTTTTTTCTTTTTCACTCGTCTTGCCAAGGCGCCCTTTCGGGTTTTCACCAAGCCACTCATTTCATTTTACTGGATGTCTCACATATACTCACATCACTCCAGTCCACTCTTGCCCTGGTCTATTACCAGTCGGACTACCTGCTTGTTGCCTAAGCCGCCCTTTCGGGTTTTCGACTCATCCCAGGATTTTTGATTGCCTTTTCAACATTTTATGGATTTTTTTTTTTTTTTTTTGAAATAAATGCAAGTACGAAAATGCATGAATTAAAAACTGTACACTAGCTAAGATAGATAGTGAGTCTAAATCCCTCCCCATACTTGAATGACACATTGTCCTCAATGTAAAAAGAAGACAAAGCAAATAGGGAAGAGAGAAACACACTCACTGGGAACGTGGACACTAAGGATAGCCCGGCGGAGGTGGGTGCCTCCCAAAGTACTGCTCTGTGATGTAAACCTCTACGGCGTCCAGCTGCTCCCGGATGTCACGTGTAATCTCAGCTTGACGAGCCTGCAACCGAGCCAAAGTCGCCTCGTTCGCAGCCTCCTGACGTAGCTCAAATGCAGCAAAACGGACGAACATCTCGTCCCAGGAGAACTCAGGAGGTGGTGCAGACGTGGAAGCCACGTCGGGGATGGGTGGATCAACATCCATGATCATGGGTGCATCCACCATAGGCTCAGGCTCCAGCTCAGCGCCCTCGGCGTCCTCAGCTTGTGGTGCCATCTCCTCATTAGCTGGTGTCTCCAACACCCCGTCCGCAGGAACGATGTCAACCACAGCAGCCTGTGATTCCATTTCAATAACCATAGGATCAATCGCAACAGCATCAGCCGGTGGCTCTAACTCCTCCTCCACAGGAGCAATCTCAACATCGGAAGGAATGTACCAACCCGTGAAATCCTCCGGATATGCCAAGGGACGAGGAAGACGCATAAGATGGCCACCATGAGAACACCACATATACTCCCCCTGAGATCCGCTCAACATACCGCGACGCCGCATATACTGGATGTTATAACGAATGGGCATAAGCGGTCCGGAATGGTATCCAAAGAAATCCTGGCTGCCGCAATCAAAGTAATCAAACCTCCCTGCACAATATCTCGCATGTAGTCCTCACGAACCAGCAGCAGCTCATGTAACCAAATAGCGAACCATCCGGGTGTCACCTCGACTAGTGGATCGATCATCGCGGAGAAAAGACCCAGACGCTTCATGGATGCTCTACTCTCCTCCATACCACAGAATGTCCGAATCAACACTGTGTAAATCAAGCGGAGGCAGGGATGCCCGATTTTATCACTTGTCTCTCGGCCCTTCTGAAATTCAGCCATCCCCGTGGCGCTCATCCAAAACTCCTTCATGGCCTCTTTGGCGGGACCATGCCTCCATCCAACTGTGCCCGGCCTAGATATACCCAGCAATTCTCGTAGCACAGTAACAGGAAAACCATAACTCTGACCCTCGTACTTGAAGGAAATACCCACAAGAATACTCTCCTCTCGGCCGTTCACAACACGACGTCTATGGCTCTTGGTCACGGTGGCAAGAAACTGGTAACAAAGGTCGGGGTAGGTGGGTGCAGATTTGTCTAGGAAGCCCCCCAAGCCTAGTTTCTCTAGACAGTGTTGGGTCAATTCTAGCAGACCCAATTCCGCCAAGGTATCCTTATCAAAGAAGCGGGTTGGCAGCACATTCCTAGTCGACACCGCATCATATAAATTCGACTCCTCCTCAGACATGCCAACCTTCCTAGCTCTCTCCATGGTGCGAGAAAGAAAGAACTAGAAGAGAAAGGCTCGGAGAAGGGCACTTACAACCGGCCAAAGGCAGACCACGAAGGCACCGCTGGGCGGTGATGATATCTGAGCACAGGTGCAGGGTCGCGGCGGAATGGACGCGGGGCGGCGACTGTTCGCCTTCTTCTCCAAATTAAAAAAAATTTGACTCATGCGAGGCGGCGAGATGGCGACGCGAAGCGGTCACTATGCTATTCCCCTCCAAACGCCTCCAAAACACCGGCAAAAGCACCCAATTTGCATCGAGCACCCCAACACTCTAAGGAGCACCTTTCTTCAACTACGAACCACTACAGGGGACCGGAAATCAGCACAAAGGGGGAGGTATGGGTAGAGGAAGATAGTGTTGGGTTTAGAGCATCCGAGATCAGAGCTAGGGCAGGGTTGAAAATGGCGGATTGGGTGAAAGCGAGGCGATGGAGAATTTTGGGGGTTAGGGCACGACAAAGAGAGAGAAACGGGGAAGAAGAAGGGATAAAAGGGGGATTAGGGTTTGGCGGGAGAAGTAATGAGGGGTTAAATGGGGAAAGTGGGACCGAGCCACGGTTTTAAACTGACACCGTCAAATCCTTCGTATCCAACTCAAGGCATAAAAATATTACTCACCCGTTTAAGGTTTTTTCGGGGCCCTTTATGCCTTGCATTTTTTTTTAGAGTTGAGAAATTATACCAGAGGTCCACCGCGAAGTGGTAAATTGGCGACGCGGGGCGGTGGGATACGCTGGGTACCAAGTCTCATCTCGGATTTACTTTCGTACCTGAAATGTGAGTAACAGGCGAACGAAACAAAGCAAAATAAACTACGAAATTAATCTAAGAAAAAGAAAGGAAAAGAACTAACCCGGGTTGCCTCCCGGACAACGCCTTGGTTTACGTCGTTGGCTCGACGTGGGTTGTGGCTCATCCTGCTTCAGCGTCAGGGTTCTCGAGTAGTGCCTCATCCTGGATTGGATCGAACCCCTCGTAGTAAGGCTTGCATCTGTGGCCGTTCACCTTGAAAGTGGTGCCGGTCTTGGAGTTGATTAGCTCTACGGCCCCATGGGGGTACACCTCAGCGATTTCATACGGGCCTGACCACTTTGATTTCAGCTTTCCAGTAAAGAGCTTAAGCCGGGATTGGAATAGAAGAACTTTATCTCCTGGCTTGAAGTATTTCCGCATAATGTGTTTGTCGTGCCACTGCTTGGTCTTCGCCTTGTAGATGACTGAGTTTTCATAAGCATCAAGGCATAATTCCTCAAGTTCTTGCATTTGTAGCTTACGGAATTCACCTGCTTCATCCAGTTGCAGGTTGCACTTCTTTATTGCCCACCACGCCTTGTGTTCAAGTTCGACGGGTAGGTGACAAGCTTTTCCATATACCAGCCGGAATGGGGACATCCCTATCGGCGTCTTGAAGGCTGTACGGTATGCCCACAGCGCATCATTGAGCTTGGCGCTCTAGTCTCTCCGGTAAGCCGCTACTGTCTTCTCCAGTATGGTCTTGATCACTCTGTTGGAGTTCTCAGCTTGCCCATTAGTCTGAGGGTGGTAGGCCATGGAGATTCTCTGAGTGATATGATATTTCTTCAGCAGGGCAGTCACCGTCTTGTT
Organism: Rheum nobile; assembly: GCA_027886185.1. Lineage (NCBI taxonomy): Eukaryota > Viridiplantae > Streptophyta > Magnoliopsida > Caryophyllales > Polygonaceae > Rheum > Rheum nobile. The sequence goes on along the minus strand of WOAB01000531.1, from coordinate 6,769,900 downwards.
GCAGAAATGGGTTCCCCTGTCGCTGATTAAAGCTTTGGGTACTCCAAATCTTGAGAAAATGTTCTCCTTGATGAAACTTGCCACAACTTTGGAATCATCAGTCCTGGTGGCCTTTGCTTTCACCCACTTGGAAACGTAGTCCACTGCCAGTAATATATATAGATTCCCATGAGAGTTAGGAAAGGGTCCCATAAAATCCATGCCCCAAACGTCAAAGACTTCGCAGAAAATCAGTGATGACTGTGGCATTTCGTTCCTTCTGGTGATGTTGCCGACCCGTTGGCATCGGTCACAGGCTTTATAGAAGACATGAGCATCCCTAAAGAGGCGTGGCCAATAAAATCCTGCTTCCAATACTTTCCTAGCAGTCCTGTTTGCTCCAAAATGACCTCCACATGCCTCAGAATGGCAGAAGTTAAGGACAGATTGTACCTCGTTGTCTGGGAGACATCGGCGCACAACCTGATCGACGCAATGCTTCCACAAATAGGGATCGTCCCAGACATAGTGGCGAGCTTCTCTCCGTATCTTTACTTTTTGGGCTCTGGTATAGTCCGGGGGAAATTCTTCTCGAACCAGATAATTGACTATGTCTGTATACCATGGTCTATAAGATTGAATTCCGAAGAGATCCATAGCTATCTGAAGAGGGACGTCAGCAAGATTGCCCGGGCAAAGTGTGATCCCAGAAATAAGACCGCGGGGCGGTGATGTGCTTTGGGGTCGCGGTGAGCTTTCCTTGCTCTCAAGTAATCTAATCGCCGCGTCGCGGTGGTCATCACCGCGGGGCGGTAGTTTCTCCAACTGCATACTGTATACAGCTCGCCGGGTCGCGGTGGTGGGAACCGCGGGGCGGTGCGTGTTCTCTGAACTGCCTTCGAGTATGAACAGTGTATCATCTGGGAAGGTGCCATGTATGGGGCTCTGTTCTCCAGGTTTATCTTCCTCATGGACGAGTCTGCTTAGGTGATCCGCTACGAGATTCTCTGCTCCCTTCTTGTCACGGATTTCCACATCAAATTCAGTAAGGAGGAGAACCCATCGGATTAATCTTGGCTTTGCTTCTTTCTTCATCATTAGGTAACGAAGAGCAGCGTGATCTGTGTAGATAATCACCTTGACTCCCAGGAGGTATTGCCTAAACTTTTCCAAGGCAAAAACGACTGCCAACATCTCTTTCTCAGTGGTGGAGTAGTTCCTCTGGGCTCCATTCAGAGTCATGGATGCGTAATGAATCACGTGGGATGCACGTCCCACTTTCTGTCCTAGAACTGCTCCGACTGCATAGTCGCTGGCATCACACATGATCTCAAATAGGCGAGACCAGTCAGGTGCCTGAATAATGGGTGCGCTTGTCAGGCGTTCTCTCAGGCAGTCAAACGCTTTCTTGCACTCATCTGTGAATACGTAGGTCACTTCCTTCTTCAAAAGCTCGCAGAGGGGTGAAGATATCTTCGATAAGTCCTTAATAAATCTACAGTAGAAACCTGCATGACCTAAAAAGGAACGCACTTCACGCACATTAGTAGGATAAGGCAAAGACTGAATTACATCAATCTTCGCCTTATCGACCTCAATACCCCTAGCAGAAACAATATGACCCAAGACTATTCCTTGTTCCACCATAAAACGACATTTTTCAAAGTTTAAAACCAAATTGGTATCAACACATCTTTTAAGCACAAGTGCCAAATGGTCTAAACATGAATCAAAGCTAGTGCCATGCACCGTGAAATCATCAATAAATACCTCAATGAATTTCTCAACATAGTCAGAGAAGATACTAACCATACATCATTGAAATGTACCGGGTGCGTTACACAATCCGAATGGCATTCTGCGGTATGCAAAAGTGCCAAAGGGACATGTAAAAGTGGTTTTCTCTTGGTCCTCTGGTGCAATGGCCACCTGGAAATATCCTGAATATCCGTCCAGGAAGCAATAGTAGGGTCGCCCAGCAAGGCGTTCTAGCATTTGATCAATGAAGGGCAGGGGAAAATGATCCTTCCGAGTTACCGCATTCAGCTTACGGTAATCAATGCATACCCTCCATCCTGTGGTAGTCCTGGTGGGGATTAGTTCTCCATCTTGATTCTCCACTATAGTAATCCCTCCTTTCTTAGGGACAACCTGGGTTGGACTTACCCATTGGCTATCCGAAATAGGGAAGATCATATCAGCTTTGAGGAGTTTGAACACTTCTTTCTTCACCACTTCCATCACTGGAGGATTTAGCCGTCTCTGTGGCTGCCTAGACGGTTTAGCTCCGTCCTCAAGTAAAATCCGGTGCATACAAGTCGAGGGACTTATCCCTTTTATGTATGCAATGGTCCATCCAATAGCGGTTTTGTGCTCCCTGAGCATGTCCAAAAGCTTCATCTCTTGATCTGCAGAGAGCTTGCTGGACACAATGACTGGCAAAGTGTCTTTGGCTCCAAGAAAGGCGTACTTGAGATGGTCCGGCAGCGGCTTCAATTCGATCTCTGGGGCCTGTTCAATAGAAGGAACGAGCCTTTCACTCGGGTTTAGTAAGATGGGGCCAATGCCCAAAGGATCTGTAGAGTACTTACCATGAGTGTCTAGATGAGCGATGGCTTCCTGCATGTTAGAGGGTAAAGAATATTCCTCATAGGAGGAATCCAAATTATTTTCAACAATAGACATCAACTCGTCAGAACCAGAAATATCAAAGACCTCCTGCACAATGGAATTGATCACATCAATGGAACACAGAGAATGGTCTTCTTTGGGGTATTTCATTGCTTCATAGATATTATATTCTACCCTCTCCCCATCGAATTCCATGGAAAGTGTTCCACTTTGCAAATCAAGTTTATTCTTAGCAGTTTTCAAAAATGGCCTACCTAACAGTATAGGAGTTGCCTTTGCATCTGTTTCCATATCTAAGACATAAAAATCTGCAGGGAATATCAACTTATCGACCATAACAAGGACATCCTCTATCACTCCCCTAGGATAGACACTAGACCGGTCAGCCAATTGAATCACAATACCTGTTTCCTGCAGAGGTCCAAGTCCGAGGAATTCATAGAGAGAATAGGGCAGCACATTGATGGAGGCGCCTAGATCAAGCATAGCTTTCTCAAACCTGGTGTTCCCGATGGTGCAAGGAATGCTCCACATGCCTGGATCTCCGCATTTCTTTGGCAAGCGCTGGAATACAACAGAGACGCGTTCGCTGACCTTGACTTTCTCCTTTCCTTTCAGCTTCTGATTCCTCATTTACTGTGCATAGCTCCTTCAGGAATTTAGCGTACTTTGGTACACTCTTGACAAGATTGAGGAGTGGGATATTCACCTCACACTTACTGAAAGTATCAAAGAGATCCTTGTCATCAATAACTCTCCTTTCCTTGAGTGCTTCTGGAAAGGGTGCAGGTGGTTTCTCAGATCCAAGAGGAGGAAAGTTGGGCCATACATAGGTATCCACCTCCTCGTCAGGAAGATCTACGAGTTCTGGGCTTTCACCGCGGGGCGGTGAGGGTCGCCGCGAGGCGGTGATAATGGTGTAGGAACACTGGGAGCTACCACCTCGTTGCGGTGAGAACTGCCGCGGGGCGGTGATACTGACTCTTCAGCAATCTCAATCTCAGCTCTGTCGTCCTGATCAGCAATAAGGGCAGCATGTAGTTCCTTGCCACTTCGTAGGGTTACTGCGTTTGCAGCATCTTGCCTTCTCTCTTTTCGTAGCTCAACGACCACATCCTTGAAGTCGGTCATGAACTCTGCTATCCGCTGGAAAGTAGTCTCAGTTTTATCCACATGTGTTGCAAAGTGTTGGGTTAGGGTATGGAGAATCGCTGCGGTCGAAGAGGGGCTGTGAGCAGTTGGTGGATCATCAATGCAAAGCTGTCGTGTTTCAATGGGCTCGTAGCTCTCAGCAGCATAGACTTCAGCAGTGGTGGTATCTGTGGTTTGCCTTCCCATCCCCACAATTACTTCCCTCAAAGAAGCAATCTCTTGTGATATATGCGAGTCATGGGAGCTGATGGCACCAACTAGCATGGTTCTCGGGGGTTCAGAATATTCCCTTGTACCTTCAGCCATCTCTTTAAGCGTGGCCATGGCGACATCCGGAGTCAGATTGAGGATGCTACCACCACAAGAGGCATCAATCATTCTTCGTTCAATGTCATTCAGCCCGTTGTAAACATAAAGCACCAGAGACTTCGTATCAAAACCGTGGAATGGGCAACTCGTGCAGAGTCGATCAAACCGCTGACAATAGTCATAGAGTACCTCATCTTTGCCTTGTTCGATGCTTGTGATCTCCATTTTCAAAGTGTTTGCCATCTGAGCGGGAAAATAACGGGCAAGGAAAACCTTGTGCATCTTAGTCCAGGAGTCTACACTCCCTCCAGGTAGATGATAGTACCAATCTTCAGCCTCATCCTTTAGAGTGAACCCAAAGGCTCTCATTTTGATCTGGTCCTCCGTGACATCGGTGGGCTTAATGCTCATCAGAATGGTGTGGAACTTGTTCAGATGGAGAATGGGATCCTCTCCACTTCTTCCATAATATTTTGGTAGCAACCGAATTGCTCCTGGTTTAAGCTCAAACTTGACCCCGTCAGCCAGGGGTGGAATAGTCACAGCCAAGGGCTGCTGTACCAGATTATGTTCAGTCCATTGGCGGAGTGTTTGCGCCATTCGTACCTGTCTCTATAAGAACTTCAACAAGTAGTGAATCAGTAGTAAAAGTGTGGATCGTAAGATAGATCCACACGGCAGTCAATCACAAATAATCACAAACAGAAAATTTGACTCCCCGACAACGGCGCCAAATTTGACGAGGCCGGAAACCGGTGTCGTTTTCCTGTCAAAATAATCTCAATTCACCTACTAAAGAGTATAGCAAGTAAGTCAAGGTCGATCCCACAGGGAGTCGGTTATCTGTACGCAATTATGTATGATCAACAAGTAACGGGGGGTTTTGTCTAGAATAATCGTAACGTAAACAAAAATGCAATTAATGACAAGAGATGAAATATGATGAGAGAAAGTATTCCACCAGACAAATATCCACACCACAATGCAATCGGTTGATCACTGAAAACTATCTTTCCAAGTTCTTTTACTATCTTATCATTGTTCCCACCCTGATCGTGAATACTATCGATTCTCACAGTTGTCGATAGACTTATTACTATGCCAATGATAAAGCAAAACTGATTCTCACAGTTGTCAGCGTACTTTAACACCAACACAGCAATAGCAATACACACAAGGATATAGGACACATGCAAGTAGAAAGACGTACAAGTACTCACTCCCCTACTTAACATGCAATTGACTCTCATACACAAATATACGCTCGGAACCCCTATACGCACAAACGTGTTTGCCACTAGATATGCACTCGGAACCCCTATATGCAATCCTAGCAATATGATAAATGCCGAAAGACCTAGTTAGCAACTCTAGGTAAACCAACATAAATCAATAATCAATTCAATCGAGAGAATCAATCCAACTTAATAAGATATAGAACAAGGAAATAGAAATCTCACAACCAATTCATTGTAGTGCTTCAATCGTCTAGCGAAACAAGAATGTTTAGCTATCCATTACTTGAAAAACCTAGAAATTATATTAAGGAAGAAGAACGTAACTATCTGCGCCCTTCTCAAAACTAACGAAAAGACCTTATATAGGTTTCTCAAAGTTGACCTAATAACCGAAATAAGGAAATAATATAAAACTAAAACATAAAGTATAAAATATCAAAATAGGAAATAACAGCACACGTCAGCCACGCGGTCTTCATTCCACCGCGAAACGGTAATGCTCCACCGCGATGCGGTGGCTTCTTCTGGCGCGAGGCGCTTCTCCTAAGGATCTTCACCGCGAGGCGGTGACAGTGCCGCGGGGCGATGCGGGCAACTTCTTCATCCTTCATCTGCTCCAACGTACTATCAAGCGAGGTAGTTTTCTCCCTTAGCTCTGGCAGATCTTCTTCAACATCTCCAACTTTCTTCATTAGGCTACAAAACCTCCAAGTCTGTATAACTCCAACTCTTCTCCTAAGTAACAGACTTAGCCTAATTCTCCACTTAAACTCCATCTAATATGTGTCAAAAGTCACTAGTTAAGGTGCTATAAATTGCACCTATCACCTTCCTATGAATATTCTTGTCCCTATTCTGAAATAGTTATCAGTCCAACTAGTCCTGCTAACCCTAATCGATAAACAATCAAGAAACTATCAAGATTTAATCTAAAGGGAGCAGTAAGCATATGAATTAACCAGGATACATGCAATACTAAACAACTAGTCATCATTTAACATGTAATCAATTCTCTTCACAATAAACATTCACAACTAGTTCCTGTATATCGTGGTTGCTACACAAGATAAGGGATTTCAACTAGAAATATCCAAACCCTAGCAATAGATAATTACTAATATCAACTAGTTGACCAGGCCAGTCAAATCAGCAAGAATCAATGGGATTAAGCACAAAGAGAAAAAATATAATCAAAGAAAAGGAAATAGAGTTATAATCTCACAACCAAATACAAACGAAGGCTTCAATCGTCGGACTAAGCAAAAGTGCTTAGTTCTTCATAGTCTTCAAAGCACAAAACTCAAAGGGAAAAACTGAACGATAATGAATAATCTTGAATAATGAAAAGAGGTTGCTAACTAATAATATGGAAAACCTAGCAAACCCTAATCTAAAGATAAGAAATAATATCTAAAAAGAAACTAATGAAATTAAAAGAAAAAGAAATAAAATAAATAAACTCGAACGAAACGAAATCTCGGATCCGCGTGTATGAACAGTGTCCGCGATCGCGGCAAGTAATCCGCGACCGCGGAAAACTTTATGTGGTCTTCGCTGCTTCTACGTATTTCCGCGACCGCGGCAGTGGCTTCCGCGACCGCGGAAAACTCCTTGTTGCTCATCTTCAGCTTCTTCTTCGGTCTTCTCTTGTGGCTTGTCTCCATCTTCAATAAGTCTTCATTTAAGCTCTTCCAAACCACCAACTCAACACTTCTTCTCCACAACTCCATTCTCCTGACTTATGCTCTAAACACACATAAATGGTACCTAAAACTCCGGTAACAACTCCTAGTTAAACCCTACAAAGTAGCACTGATCAAATTCCCCCATGCTTAAACCTTGCTCGTCCTCGAGTAAGCTAATAGAAACCTACTCCTCCAATGAAATACCCAAGGTCTTAGGAAGCACATCAAAACTATTTCCACTAAGAACTGCACCTAATCATGAATCTCTAAGTACCAACACAATCAACACAACACACAAGCTTAAAGGAAAGAAGATTACTTCCCCAAGCTTAACCCGAACACCATAGAGTGAAAGTAATCATCTATTCCTAGCCTCCATCTATCTTATACCTCCCAAAGTGACCTACCCGAATCCTCCTTATATCACCTCTTCTTATGTCACCACGCCAGGAAAAATGAGGAATCCTAATAATCACTCTTCTTCTTTTCACTCATTTTGCCAAGGCGCCCTCTCGGGTTTTCACCAAGCCACTCATTTCATTTTTCAATAGATGGGCTCACAAAAACTCACATCACTCTTGACCAATTGTTACCCCAGCCTAATGCTAGTCCAAGCCACTTGCTTATTACCTAAGCCGCCCTTTCGGGTTTTCAACTTATCCCATGATTTATTTTTGTCTTTTTTCTTATTTTTGACTTTTTGAAAAAAAAAATTTATTTTTCTTTTTATTCAGATGACTAGCAAGTATAGATCACTCCCTCATGCTTAAACATTGCATTGTCCTCAATGTAATGAAAGACAAAAAGATGAAGCACATGGAAAAGCAGAAAAGTACTCACACCGTCGCTGAGGTGGCCTGGATGTGGATGATGGTGCTGGCGGTAAATCATTGAAAACACATGTCGTTGGTGTTGCGCGGTCCTACTCAAACAAACTCCATGTGCAACCAAATAAATCCACTGTAAGGTGTAGTGGTACATCACAGAAACGGGGTTGCACCGGCCTTCAACGAACACAGAATTGGAGCCCAAATGTAAGCGTGTTGTGGGCTCTGGTGTTCCTCCTCATCAGTTGTCGAATGTCGGGCCATCATCGGTGCCAAATAAAAATGGTAGGGCTAATGTCTCCTCCTTGGCAACATGATGCGCACCGTTTCTCACAGAAAAACTCGGACAGCTGGGTCTTCAGTACCTCTTTTTTTTTTTTCAGGAAGGGGACTTACGGTGGCAAATCCGCGGTCGCGGATTCGTGTCTGGTATGAATTAAACACAGTATTCGAAATTTGGTTCGAGTCTCCTACCTGTAGGTTAGTCTAAAACAAATACGAAACAACAATAATGAAAGCTAGAAAGGGAAAGATAAGAAAAGAATTCCATACCTCGGGTTGCCTCCCGAGCAGCGCCTTGGTTATTGTCGGGCTCGACATAATGCCCTTCAGCTCAGCTTGGGTTGTCCACTTCAACCGAACACTTGGGGTCACAATCAGGAGGGTGTCTCTTTGCATCATCTATGTTGAATCCGACCCTCACCCCATCAAACTCCATTGTGAGCAAACCACTACTCACATCAATTTTTGTATTTGCCATTTTCATAAACGGCCTACCCAACATCACAGGGGTTGCGTGTTTGTCTTGCCCCGTATCCATCACAAAGAAATCCGCAGGCAAAATTAGCTTATCAACCTCTACCAGAACATCCTGTACGACTCATTTGGGATACACATAGGACATATCCGCTAATTGAATCACCGTCCCTGTCTTCTGTAATGGTCCAAGCTCCAAAGATTCATACAGTGAGAGAGGCAGTACATTTATAGATGCACCCAAATCCAGCATGGCTTTATCGAACGTGGTGTCACCTATCTTGCAGGGAATACTGAACATGCCTGGGTCACTGCACTTCTTTGGCAACCGCTTTTGCAGCATCGCGGAGACATTCTCACTCACTTGGACCTTCTTCTTTGCTTTCACAGCTTTCTTCTTCTCGATCTTGCACAATTCCTTCAAAAATTTTGCATAGCGAGGAATGCTCTTAACTAGCTTGATCAAAGGAATGTTTACCTCGCAATTACTTAAGGTTTCGAAAAGTTCCTTGTCGTTCTCCAGCTTTCTGGTATCCTTCAGAGCCTCGTGAAAGGGTGCGGGTGGTTTTAGCAAACTGAGCGGAGGAAAAGATGGACGAACGTAGTCGTCTTGGGCAGCTTCGAAAGGGTCTGGGTCGCCAGAGAGTTTTCCGCGGTCGCGGATTTCTGTCCGCGGTCGCGGAATTGCTTCACAAATTTCGTCTCCTCCAGGAACATTTCCGCGGTCGCAGAAATTCGCTGATTTTTGCTTCTCCTTCAGGGGTTTTTCCGCAATCGTGGATTTCTTTCTGTTGTCCACGAACTTCATCGTCCTTTGCCTCTGTCACTTCTTTCATTTGTGTTCCGCTCCTTAGTGTCATCGCACAGACATTCTCCCTCGGGTTGGCTACCGTTTGAGATAGTAGTTTCCCCGAATCCCGGGCTTCTAGTGCACTCACGGCCAGAGAGATCTGCCCTACCTGCTTCTCCAGGTTCTGAATACTAGACTTCATCTCTTGATTTTGTTGGGTCATAGTATTTGCCAACGTCGACACACTCTGAGCGAGAGCACTATGTTGTTGGACCATATTGTTTGCCAACGTCGATACGCTCTGAGCGAGAGATCTGATCATGTCATCACTGGACATAGATGAACTTGCATTTTGGCCTTGGGGTTTGGGGTCATATGGAGCTCTGAATTGTTGTTGACCCCTAGGCCTCTAAAATTGTTGTTGCTGCTGTAAAAATTGTGGCGGCCTCTGGTGAAACTCTTGATCATCACGACCCTGAGGAGGATTCTGCTGGTTCCCGTACCGCAAATTTGGGTGATCTCTCTACCCTGGATTGTAAGTGCTAGAGTACGGGTCATGTCTTGGCCTTGGAGGGCCGAAACCTCCAATAGCATTACCTTCAACAGTGGGCTCCTGCAGCGTGGGACATGCATCCGTAGGGTGCATCGTGTCATAGCAGATCCCACAAGACTTGACTTGCTACTGGCCACCCTTCATCATAAATCTCCTTATCATCTCCTTCATCTCAACCATCTCAGAAATTAGTGAGGACGATGGCTGAGAGTGTGCGGCCTTGACTGCTTGGGCGCTCGCCCTCTTACTAAACTGTCTTGAGCCCTCAGATAGCTCAAAGAATACCTCAAATGCTACAGTTGGCGTCTTGTCATGATATTTCCACCACAGGCTGCGTTTACCATTCTTCTCTCATCATCAAGAAGTCCACCATACAAATAAAGTACGAGGTCTTGGTCAGAATACCCATGGTAGGGACAGCTTGAAATCAACCTCTTAAACCGCTCATAGTACTCATACAACGTCTAAGTAGCATGCTGCTCAATGTTGCTAATATTCCTCTTTAGGCTATTGAGCTTGGTTGCAGGGAAGTACTTCTTCAGGAAGGCTTTCTTCATCTTTGCCCATGTATCTATTCTTCCTGGGGCCAAATAGTAGAACCAATCATTGGCCGCAACCTTCAGAGAGAAAGGAAAGGCCCTCAGCTTGATCTGGTCCTCCGTAATATTCCTGGGCTTCATACTGCTGCAGACCGCGTGGAATTCAGAAAGATGCTTGTTGGGGTCTTCTCCACTCATCCCATGGAAGTGGGGTAATAAATGAATCAACCCAGATTTGAGCTCAAAATTCACGCCATCCGCCAGCTCTGGAAACTGCACAACAAGCGGTTGTTGCTCTAGATTCGGGGCAGTCAACTGCCTCAAAGTGGGTTCTTCCTCAGCCATCTCGCCTTGCGTACGGGCTGCTATACAGTTTCTGGAAAGTGTTCTTTCGATTTCTGTATCAAGATCTGAAAGTGGAGAGTCAGTAGCACGGGTGTGAACCATAACATAGGTCCACACAATAGTTGGCACACAAACAAACACAAAGAAAAATTAAAACTTGCCTCTCCGGCAACGGCGCCAAATTTGACGAGGCTAAAGTCGTTATGCCTATCAAAGTAATCCTAAAAAACCAAACTAAGTATAGTAGGCAAGCAAGGGTCGAATCCTACAGGGAGGTAGCAATCTTTCTAAGTGCAAAAGGTTGTATGCCAAAGATAACAAAGGGGGGTTTTGGTTTGTTTCAATGTAACAAAGTAAATTAAAGCAAATGATGTAATCTATGGGTGAGAAATAACTTAGCCAGACAAATAGAGAAAATTGCAGCAAACCACCCGTTGAATGCACGATTTTTACTGAAACCACCCGTTTTAAGCGAAATTATTTTTAACCACCCATTATATGCATTCCGTTAGCACCGAACCACCCAAGAGCAAGAATCGTTAGTTTGGCCGTCAATTTGAGCAAAAAGACCAAAATACCCTTGTTATTTTCATAGGAGTTACAACTTTGCCCTTGTACTCTCTTCCCCAACTTATTCTTTTCCATTTCTTCCACATGGACCTATTCATGTTTTTTTAAGAACAATACCATAGACATGTGGAGTTGAAGAATTTGGGACAATGATGAGTAGAATTGAAGAATTTAGGGGTGTTTGGAGCGAAGAGAAGTGAAATTAAGATCCGACTTCTATATATTGTATCAACGGTGACCACCGCGATTATGAAGCTTTGGCACCGCCACCATGAATCGAGAGCTTTGACTCGCTACTAAAGATTCTACTTTGAACCACTAGTGGAAAAAACACTTGTTGAGGCGCCCTTTTAGAGGCGGGCCTATAACAAAACGCCTCAACAACATCCTACGCAATCAGTTTTTCAGGTTTTTGAGGCGGATAATTATTTTATACACCTCAAAAAATTCTATTGAGGTGGGAAAAAATTTATACGCCTCAAAAAATTTCCGAAAAATTAATACCGCTAAAGTATTAGAGGCGGGCCAATGTTAGACCCGCCTCTAATTGTACGTAATTGAGGCGGGCGAAAATGCCCGCCTCTATTAAGTTTTATTGAGGCGGGCCTCCATATGCCCGCCTCAACAAATGTGTTTTTCTTTCTGTCTCGCTCTTTTATTTTCTTTCTCTCTCCCTCTTTTATTTTCTTTCATCCCGATACCTCTCAATAGCCCTAGCCTCGCCTCGCCCCTCTCGAACTCGCTCGCCCCTCTCCAACTCCGGCTCGTCACGGCTTCTCCGTCGTGTCGCGGCTTCTCCGGCTCGTCGCGGGTCTCCGGTGGTCTCTCTGGATCTTCTCGCTTCTCCTCGGCCTCAATCCGGTGGTCTCAATCCGGCGATTCTCACTTCCGATAAGCACTTCGCCCCTTTGATCAATTGCTTTAGATTTGTGTAAGTGTTACTTTAGAATCCTTGTGCAATTGTTGCTGTAGATCTACAACAACGTCTTATTTGATTTAGATTTGTGCAATTCGAATTTTAAGTATATTTTTTTACTTTTGACCCCAGTCCTGTTTCGTCGACAGCCTCGTTTTCGGTGTTAAGAAACAGAAAGACCCGCCTCCTTCCATTGGAGATGCTATTGATCGAGTAATTCTCCATCTCTTGATTTTGTTCTTAACATCCTTAATGTGTAAATGCTTTGAATTGGTTGATTGATTTCTTGGATGAGATCCGTGTTTTATTCTGGTAACCTAAATTAGGGTTTTGAGAATTTGGGAAGGTGGTATTTTGGCTAGGTTTTGGGATTTTAATGAACGGCTGCTTTTGATTAGGGTTTAGAAATTTTGGGGCTGAAAATTGGTCAGAAGTTGTTATAAGTAGATTTAGTTAGATAGTTATTGAACAAAAGTATATGCTTTTTGCATTACTGCACATATGATCATTTCTACTATCTTTATACAATTCAAAATTGGGGTTTTTTCTATATCAGATTAGTAAACGAGGGGAAAATGTGGATGAGAAGATAAAAAGGCTTGACTCTGAACTTGCGCGATACAAAGAACAGATCAAGAAAACACGACCTAGTCCTGCTCAAGATGCTGTGAAGGCACGAGCTATGAGAGTCCTCAAGCAAAAACAAATGTAAGATTCATTTTCCAACATGATTTCCCATGTTGTTGCCTTTGAATTTATGCCGATATAGAACTTTCATAATCCAGTAGAATCCCTAGAAAATAGAACTGCATGGTTCTTATAAAATTTTGTCATTTTATTTGCTAGTTGAATTGCTCTCTTTTCTATGACCTTCCCCTGTCTGATATTGATGGCTTATTAAAACGGGTTATATGATCACTTATTAAAATGGGTTCAAGAATTGCAAAACCAAGGTAATTATGTATTATATGATCAATCCGAATAAAATGTGCTCCTAAATGGGGCTTTGCCACCTGTTATAAGAAAGACATATCTCACTTAATAGTGCCACAAGTGTCTTGTATGCTAATATTATTTCCATATTACTGCATATAGTTCGATCGGCACTTCTTTAGCAGTTATGGCACTTGTGCGGTGGTTAACGTGAGCTGACTTTCTCCTCCTCGTTGATCGTGCTGATATAATATCGATCGCTTACCAAGAATCTTATTGAAAATTTGGATTGTTCATTTTTTTCCTGCAGATATGGAGTCATCCTAGACAATATTCAGAAGCAGGATCCTTCACTGACGGTCAAGATCAAGGGCTGCATCATCGACTCTGCTCCAGTTGCATCCCCAGATCCGCAGGTAATCATGGATTTATATTTAATATTCAGAAGTAGGTTTTCTATGCTTGACTCGTACATGATAATGTAAGCATTGATTGCTGTGTGGTGACTTCTCTTGTCTTTGGTGTTATGATGGAATGGGAATGTTAATTCTATAAAAAACCATTGGAAGTAGGTTTTCCTTTTCTTTATCTTGATAAAACAGGGCTGATAATTCTATAAAAAACCATTGGAACAGTTCAGATGAATGTATCTTATTTGAGCTGATTGTTTATCCATTTGAGCTGGTTGATACGATCTTGTTTGCACTGAAGCAAATGTCGACATTGTGTATCCATTTGAGCTAATTTTTTTTAAAAAAAAAACAAATGGGACCCCGGTATTACAAAAAACCGGGGTCCCGAATTTTAATTTTTTTTTAAAAAAAAGAGACTTGTTGAGGCGGGCCTATGCCGCCTCAACAAGTGGCTTTTAGAGGCGGGCCTCCATAGGCTCGCCTCTAAAAAACCGGGATCCCGATTTTTTTTTATTTTAAAAAAGACTTGTTGAGGCGGGCCTCAATAGGCCCACCTCAACAAGTGGCTTTTAGAGGCGGGCATCCATAGACCTGCCTCTAACAGTGCCTCACTTTGGCGCCGAAGTGAGGGACTTGTTGAGGCGGGCATAGAATGCCCGCCTCAATAAGTACCTTTTAGAGGCGTAAAATGCCCGCCTCAAAAAGTGTCCCACTTGTTGCAGCCCTCTCACTTGCTGCGTACGGTATCCACCTCAATAAGTGTCAAAACGCCCGCCTCTAAAAGGGTTTTTTCTACTAGTGAACCCAAGAGATGTCTTCCCTTTGCAAGCTTGTCTCTATGCATTTCCATGGCGATTACTCCACCTTCAATCTCCTCACCGCTTCAATTTTTGTGTTTTCGAATCCTCACCCCCAAATATAACCCTAACAAATAAAGTGAATTGACTTAACATTTTACATAGATAAATTTTAAATTCGAGTATACCTACTAGGAATTGGAGATTTTGAAGGTTTGGGGGTTGTTGGTAAGGACGAAAAGTCCAAGGAAACCTCCAAAAGTGCAGAGCATCAAAGCTTCGTTAATGGCGGAATCGATTAACTTGTTGGTGGAGGATGTTTTGTCAGATTGGATGCATCTACAACCGCAATTGCCGCCTTGACCCTCTCCTTCTCTTCCCCATCCGATTAAGTGATGCCATGGCTGCCTGAGAATATCTTCTCCCTTGGATCTGCTCTTGCGCCTCTTCGTTGCCATTGTCTCTGCCACCGGAGAATACTTCGTTACTTTTAGACCCTTGAGCTCTTCCCTATTAATTTAGTGGAAATTACAGATTCACAGAAGAATATGAGGAGAAAAAAAGGCATTTAACAACAATGGCATCATATGTATTTGTTTTGCTGAAGAAGATGATGACAATTGTATTTTCTATACAAATTTAGGGGCATTTTGGTCTTTTCACTCAAATTGACGGTCAAACTAACGATTCTTGCTCTTGGGTGGTTTGGCGCTAACAAAATGCATTAAATGGGTGGTTAAAAATAATTTCTCATATAACGGGTGGTTCCAGTAAAAATCGCGCATTTAGCAGGTGGTTTGCCGCAATTTTCTCAGACAAATATCCACTATTCAGTTTGATTGGTTGATCCTAGATTATCTCAATTCCTTCCTATGAATATTCCTGTCCCTATTCTGAAATAGTTATCAGTCCAACTAGTCCTGATAACCCTAGCCGATAAACAATCAAGAAACTATCAAGATTTAATCTAAAGGTAGCAGTAAGCATAAGAATTAACCAGGATACATGAAACAACTAGTCAGCATTTAACATGTAATGAATTCTCTTCACAATAAACATTCACAACTAGTTCCTGTAAATCGTGGTTGCTACACAAGATAAGGTATTTCAACTAGAAATATACAAACCCTACCAATAGATAATTACTAATATCAACTAGTTGATCAGGCCAGTCAAATCAGCAAGAATCAATGGGATTAAGCACAAAGAGAAAAGATATAATCAAAGGAAAGGAAATAGAGTTATAATCTCACAACCAAATACAAACGAATGCTTCAATCGTCGGACTAAGCAAAAGTGCTTAGTTCTTCATAGTTTTCAAAGCACAAAACTCAAAGGGAAAAACTGAACGATAATGAATAATCTTGAATAATGAAAAGAGGCTGCTAACTTGTAATATGGAAAACCTAGCAAACCCTAATCTAAAGATAAGAAATAATATCTAAAAGGAAACTAACGAAATTAAAAGAAAATAACAGAAAAAGAAATAAAATAAATAAACTCGGACGAAACGAAATCTCGGATCCGCGTGTATGAACAGTGTCCGCGATCGCGGCAAGATATTCGCGACCGCGAAAAACTTTATGTGGTCTTCGCTGCTTCTACGTATTTACGCGACCGCGGCAGTGGCTTCCGCGACCGCGGAAAACTTCATGTTGCTCATCTTCAGCTTCTTCTTCGGTCTTTTCTTGTGGCTTGTCTCCATCTTCAATAAGTCTTCATTTAAGCTCTTCCAAACCACCAACTCAACACTTCTTCTCCACAACTCCATTCTCCTGACTTATGCTCTAAACACACATAAATGGTACCTAAAACTCTGGTAACAACTCCTAGTTAAACCCTACAAAGTAGTGCTGATCCGAAGAACATCAAAGTCATTGCTAGGAGGGAAGGGAGGCTCCTTAAGATAGAGATCTAACTCGGACTTGGCAGAAATCACGTTCTTCCTACTTGTAGTACTCTAGCCATATTCCCATATTCCATCGAGTAACTCTAGTACTAGAAGTACTTCTTTCGAAAGAATGGTCACTAGTTGCTTGTTGATACGCTCTACTTTGTAGTGCGTAACTAGGAGTTGTTACTGGATTATTAGGTACAAATGGTGTGGGTTTAGAAGACATTTTAGGAGAATGAAGTTGTAGAGAAGAAGTGGTGGAAAGGAAGATTTTAGTAGAGTATTAAAGCATTGAAGAGATGAAGGCCAAGAAGCCACTACAGGAGACCCGGGAGGAGAGCCGCGATGGGAGAGAGCCGCGGGAAGGAGGAGCAGAGATTTCCGCGGGCGCGGAAATATTTTTGCGATCGCGGAAATACCGCAGAAGCAGGACGCGGAGAAGCACAAAACCGCGATCGCGGGGTGCTGAGCCGCGGTCGCGGATTCCATGCTGACGCGGAGCGAAAAGCGGGATTTTATTGCGTCCGAAGATTTTTATTTTATTTATTTTATTTTGTTTTCTTTTAGAGATTGTTATTGTTATCTTTTAGGAAATTAGGTTTTGCAAAGATTTTATATTCTTTCTTTAGAACATCAGTTTTGGAAGTTTGGTTCTACCCCAAGTTGGGTTTTTTTCCTTCTTCCTCTTTTCCCTTTTCTTTGTTTTTATCTTTGTTTTGTTTTTGGCTAGACAATTGAAGCCTTGGTTTGAATTTGATTGTGAGATTATTCTTTTACTCTATCCTTGAATGTTATTGATTCTCTTGTTCTTCATCCCATTGAGTTTTATTGATTTCTCTAGCCTGATCAACTACTAGTTATTTGTATTATTCATACTTCATACTGTAGGATTAGTGTTTTGAATTCTATTGGGTTATCTAGTTCACCATTCTGTTGTGATTAGTATTATTAGTATTGGTTTCCATAGCCTGACAAACTAGTTGAGATTGGTATTATCCGTGATGGTTCCCCTAGTCTGGTCAACTTGTTGAGATTAATATTGTTCAACCCTAATTCAGAGTAGCAACCACAATTTACAAGAACTAGTTGTAAATGTTTATTGTGAAGAGAATTGATTGCATGTCGAGTACTGACTAGTTGTTAAGTATTGCATGAGCCTATCTATTCCTGAGCTTACTGCTGCTGTTAAATTAAATCTTGATAGTTTCTTGATTGTTTAATAGTTAGGATTATCAAGACTAGTTGGACTAGTAATTGATTTAGAACAGGGATTAGGACATTCATAAGAATTGAGAACTAGGGATAATCAATGATCGATCAACCAAACTGAAGGTGAATATTTGTCTAGCCAAGTTATTTATGTTTTATCTATTAATTTTCTTAGTTAGATTCATATAAACTCCCCCCTTTGTCTTTGTTATCAATTGGTGAACGATTTGGGAAACATGATTTATAGCTTTATTCTATGTGGGATTCGACCCCTACTTACCGAAGCTACATTAGTTAGGTTTTTGAGGTTTATTTGATAGGTGTCTACGACAAACCCCTCATCACTTGTCGCTTTGCAGGCACAACACGACTACTACCAAATCATCATCACTTGAGGGATATCCGTCTTGATACTCAAACAAAAGATCATATACTAATGATCTAACCCTTTCAATCTCTAAATCAGCTACATCCCCATAGATCATTTCAAAGTAGAAATTCACACATGCCAACTTGTTTCGAGGATCTAAAACAGCAGCAACAGCTAAGATTCCATTGATACTTCCCTAATAATCATCAAACTTTGCTAACATCGATGCATCCATTTTTTAAGAGCATCTAGTTCATCATCCTTCAATACCCATGACTCCAAATCAAGTTTAATCTCACAAACATGCTTGAAGAACAAATTAGCAGTTGGATATTTTTTACCAGAGAATAATATAAAGTCACTTCATAAAAAATTTCCAACTTAGCACACACCAAAGCAGCTAACTTCCATTCTTCATCTTTAGAAAGATCAAACTGAAACTTAATAGTAGGATTCTGAATCTTCAACTTGGTAAAAACATCCTTATAAGGCAAAGCAATTTTCAACATAAAAAAAGTAGAGTTCCATCTAGTTTTGCAATCAAGAAGCAACTTTCTTGAACAATCAAGCTTCAAAGCTCTAACCTTATCTTCAAATTTTTCTAACCTTTTTTGGAGATGTTGACCAAAACAACACACAATCTCTTATCTTCACAATGTTATCATCAATCACATCCATACCATATTGCACCGCCAAGTTCAATATGTGTGCACTACAATGCATATGGAGAAATTGAATATCCAAGATAAGAGATTTTAGATCAAATCTCTCCCTTAACACTCACTCACATCGTAGAATCATTTATTTTGCAATTATCCACCACCACAACAAAAAATTTTCCACGATGTTATACATGTTCAAAGAGTCAACCAAGACTTGAGGCAATATATTTTTTGTGTGGGGACAAGGCACATAAACAAACCTAAACACATAATAATGATGATGAAATAAGCAATCATAAAAAACAAATACACATGAATTAATAATTAAACCATAAATACAAGTTAGATATCGAAAGTTACCTCAAAGTTTTGTTATGCAAAACCCAATGATCATCAATAAAATGAGAGGTGATCGCCATATAACCCTTATTTTGGTGAGATGCGGTCCACATATCCGTTGTGATAGCAATCCTCCCATTATGATTCTCAAATATCTTCTTTATGGAGTCTTTGCCACTTGTAAAGTTCTTCATAATATCACTCTTCAAAGTGTTATGAGAAATCATCTTGAAGTTCAGATTCAATCCAACCACAAATCTTCTAAAACCGAGATGATCCACAATTGATAAAGGATACTCATGCATAGCAACCATGTTTACAAGGTCTTTCCTTGATTTTTCTTGCTCAAAATTATAATTCTTCAGCCTTGCTTTGCCTCAGATCTATCATTATAGCTAATCAATTGTTGGCGGATGTCAAGCTTCATATGCTTTCTAGTGCACCTTTTAGTGATATGATCATGTAGATGTGAAGTTCCGTTCTTGCTCGCACCAGACAAACGCTTATTGCAATGCAAGCATCGAGCCCATTGTACTCCATCCACATTCACCTTCTCAAAATGATTCCAAACTAGTGACTTGCTCTTCTTAGATATTTGAGAAGACGAACCTGACACTTTATTGGGTAATGAAGTAGGTTGGCTAAATTCAGATGGAATGGGATTAGAGGATTGGTCGGGTTGTGGAACATGAGAAGTTGGTGATGAAGCCTATTGAGGACAAGAGGATTGATCCTCCAAATTTTGTATGTTACCCATTAGAATTAAAATCATGCATTTACAAATAAACCAAATATGAATAAATAAAATGGGTAAATCTTGAATATACAAAGAAACAAACGGCTAAGCAGTTTAAATAAGATTTATTAATTTTTATTTAGACTAAATTTGGATAAAATTTCTAATATTTAAATTAAATTCTTGCATTTACAATTTTACACCCACCCTTATAGAACCTCCTTCACAGATATTCATGTCTCTACTCACATTCTCTTTTTATTTCATGGCTTTCTTATTTTAATAATATATCAAGTTATTAAGAAATAATGATGTTTCTTCATCCCATTGTATTATATAGTGGCCTCAACACATCATGGTTCGGCCAATGAAAAATTATACTACTATGTATTAGGACTGTTAGACTAAATAATTTTTTATGTAACACATTTCTTAAATATCTCAACAACTTATACATGTAATATGGTGTATATATATTATATATATCATTATCAACACAAAGGTATCAGCAACTGCCAATTAAAACCTAAAACACTATCCAACAAAGACATAACAAGAAGAACAAAGTATTTAAATATGCATTTCGCTTTACACCCATTCAACACCAGCGGCAATGGCGAGACTAATCCAGCAAAATGAAGAATATGCATTTCGGATTAAAAAATTGCAAAATAACTGGACCAGCGAAGACGAGGAATGATGGAAATTCATTCCTAAGATGGGAAGAAGTAACAAGAAGAACATCCCTATTACAGAATGAATTAGGATAATACCTTCCTCCGGCTACGGACCGCCGATCATATTAGCTTACACATAAGCATATTAGCTTACATGATCCTACACAAATCATATTAGCTTACACAAAATCATATTAGCCTACACGATATTATTTTATGTAATAGTCTTTACACGAACTACACGAAAGAATGTAGATTACACAAGATAGGGGTGACACGAAATTTGTAAGCTTACACAAAATAGAGGTTACATGGAATTAGATAGCTTATAACATATGATTTCAACGTATGATCCACGAATTAGTGTACATGAAGTGTTTTGTGTAACTTTATATTTTGTGTAACTTCATAATTGTTGATAAATTGTGTAACTTTACTTCTACACGAAAAGGTAATTAATGTAACTTTACTTCACAATTGTTTATATTTTGTCGTCGCACAAAGCCTACACGAAATGGTAGTATCTACCTACACAAATCATATTATCTTACACGATCCTACACAACTAATCATATTAGCCTACATGATCTTATTTTATGTAATTATATATGTAGCTTACACATAATCTTATTGCCCTACACGGTCATATTAGCTTACACAAAATCTTATTGGCCTACATGATCATATTAGCTTACTTCATAATTGTTGATAATTTGTGTAAATTTATTTCATAATTATTTATATTTTAATCTTGCACAAAGCCTACACGAAAAGGTAATATCTACCTACACAAATCATATTATCGTACACGATCCTACGCGAGCTTACAGGATATTTTTCTATGTGATAGTCTTTACACGAACTACACGGAAGTATGTAGATTACACAAGATAGGGGTGACACGAAATTAATAAGCTTACACAAAATAGAGATTATATGAAATTAGATAGCTTATAACATATAATCACAACGTATGATCCACAAATTAGTGTACATGAAGTATTTTGTGTAACTTTATATTTTGTGTAACTTAATAATTGTAGATAATCTGTGTAACTTTACTTCTTCAAAAAAAGGTAATTTGTGTAACTTTACTTCATAATTGTTCATAATTTGTGTAATTTGTGTAACTTATAACGTATAATCACAACGTATGATCCACAAATTATGTCGAAAGAATGGTCACCAGTTGCTTGTCGCTTTGCAGGCACAACACGACTACTACCAAATCATCATCACTTGAGGGATATCCGTCTTGATACTCAAACAAAAGATCATATAATAATGATCTAACCCTCTCAATCTCTAAATCAGCTACATCACCATAGATCATTTCAAAGTAGAAATTCACACATGCTAACTTGTTTCGAGGATCTAAAACAGCAGCAACAACTAAGATTCCATTGATACTTCCCTAATAATCATCAAACTTTGCTAACATCGATGCAGTCATTTTTTTAAGAGCATCTAGATCATCGTCTTTCAATACCCATGACTCCAAATCAAGTTTAATCTCACAAACATGCTTGAAGAACAAATTAGCAGTTGGAATTTTTTTACCAGAGAATAATAAAGTCACTTCATAAAAAAATTCCAACTTAGCACACACCAAAGCAGCTAACTTCCATTCTTCATCTTTAGAAAGATCAAACTGAAACTTAATAGTAGGATTCTGAATCTTCAACTTGGTAAAAACATCCTTATAAGGCAAAGCACTTTTCAACATCAAAAAAGTAGAGTTCCATCTAGTTTTGCAATCAAGAAGCAACTTTCTTGAACAATCAAGCTTCAAAGCTCTAACCTTATCTTCAAAATTTTCTAACCTTTTTGGAGATGCTGACCAAAACAACACACAATCTCTTATCTTCACAATGTTATCATCAATCACATCGAAACCATATTGCACGCCAAGTTCAATACGCATATGGAGAAATTGAATATCCAAGATAAGAGATTTCAGATCAAATCTCTCCCTTAACACTCACATCATAGAATAATTTATTTTGCAATTATCCACCACCATAACAAAAAAAATTCTAGCAATGTTATACATTGTTAAAGAGTCAACCAAGACTTGAGCCAATATATTTTTTGTGTGGGGACAAGGCACTTAAACAAACCTAAACACATAATAATGATGATGAAATAAGCAATCATAAAAAACAAATACACATGAATTAATAATTAATCCATCAATACAAGTTAGATATCGAAACTTACCTCAAAGTTTTGTTATGCAAAACCCAATGATCATCAATAAAATGAGAGGTGATCGCCATATAATCCTTTGATACGCTCTACTTTATAGTGCGTAACTAGGAACTGTTACTAGGTACCATATGTATGGGCTTAGGAGACAACTTAGGATTATGGAGTAGTAGAGAAGAAGTGTTGAAAGAGCTGATTTTAGTGAAGTGTTGAAGGCATTGAGGAGTTGTGAAGAGGAGGCCGCAATCAGGGGCTAAGGAATGCACAAGCCGCGACATAGGAAGAGACTGTCAGGAAGCGGAGAAGGAAAAACCGCGGTCGCGGTTTTGGACCCGCGATCGCGGTTTTTGAAGAACTCGTTGGAGTGTCGTGAAAGGTAACCCGCGGTCGCGGTTTTGCAAGTCAAGCCGACACGGAGGATCTTCGACGCGGATTTCCTTGTTTACTTTATTTTCCTTATGAAGATTTTTACTTTGGTTATAAGTACTTGATAGGTGTCATTTCATACACCTTAACTAGCAAGTATTAGCATTACTTAGAGGAGTTTATGACTAGATTTAGGGTTAAGTCTGTAATCCAGAAGATGTGGAGAGAATTGAAGATATCAAGGGATTTACAGCTTATTTGAAGAAAATGAATATGGATGAGGATCTGCTGCAGATTAATTAGAGAAGACTACCAACACTTGGTAGTAATGAAGAGCAGAAGAGAAGGAGTGAAGAGTTGAAGGAAGGAGAGGGCAAAAGTTGATGCCCCGCGCCAGAAGCCACCGCGACCCGGCGGTGGACCTCAGAGAAGAACTGGTCGCACCAGAGGATAGTCACCGCCCCGCGGTGGACTTGTTAAGCGCCTCGCGGCCAGCGAAGACATTATTTCCTAATTTGCATTTCCGGATTTCCTATTTTTATTTTCTTATTTCCTTTAGTATTATTTCTAGGTTTAGCTTATTTTCCCTAGCCTATTTAAGACCTTTTCCAGGTCTTGAGTAAGGAGACACTTTTATCATCATAGTTTTTCTCAATTAGGGTTTCATTTGCATCTCAATGGAGCACTAATTTCCCCTTGTTCTACTAGACGTTTGAAGCAATACAATTGATTCGTTTGTGAGATTTATATTCCTTGTTCTTATTCTTATATGTGTTGGTTTAATTCTCTTGGTTATATTGAGTATTGATTTATTGTTATTCTTCATAGCCTGGCCAACTAGGTTGAGTAATATTTATCAATTGCTAGGATTACATATAGTGGAATACGAGTGCATATCTAGTAGCATACATGATTAAACATATAGTGGAATACGAGTGTTTAATTGTGAGTGAGAATTATTTGCATGTTGAGTATTAAGGTTTTCTTCTATTCGCATGTATCCTATATCCTTGCATGCATTGCTATTGCTTTATTAGTGGTAAGGTTTTCTTCCATTGATACTGTAGTAAGTACTATCAACAACTTTCTGAATTGGTAGTTAATAACGATCAGGGTGGGAACAACCATAAGAATAGTAAAAGAACTTGGATTTATAAGATTTCAGTGATCGACTTATATCTCTGTATTGTGGATCTCGTTCTAGTGGAACTACTTTCCCCAATCATATTCTCAAATCAACCAAAGTTGTTTACTTTACTGTGTTTGATAATCAAAACCCCCCTTGTTACTTTGCATGCTTATAAACACATAGATTGATTACTTCCTCCCTGTGGGTTTGACCCTTGCTTGCTTGCTATACATATGTTTAGTAGGTTTGTTAGGACTTTTACTTTGATTAGGCTATTCAACGATATTTGCATTGCATATTTTAGCCACGTCAGTACTTAGTTTCCTTTAGGTTTATGAGGCATTCTATCATTCATTCTAGCATATTTCAGAACGGTGTTTTATAGTGTTTTGGAGTTTTTGCAAGACCATGAAGAACTAAGTTTCCTTTGCTTAGTCAGACGATTGAAGCCTTCGTTTGATTTGGTTGTGAGATTATAAACTCTTGTTCTATTCCTTTGAATGTTATTGATTCTCTTGTGCTTAATCCCTTTGAGTTTTACTGATTATACTAGCCTAATCAACTAGTGGTCATTGGTAATATTCTTCTGCTAGAGTTAGACTGTTTCTGGTTGAAATACCTAATTCAGAGCAGCAACTACGATATTCTAGAACTGGTTGTGATAGTTTATTGTAGAAGAGAATTGATTGCATGCTAAGTAAAACTGGTTGTTTTATGTTGCATGTATCTGCTGAAATTCTGGAACTTACTGTTGCTATTGAATTGAATCTGGATAGTTTCCTGGTTGTTTGATAGTTAGTATTATCAATGTCTGGTTGTCCTATTAATAAATTAAGAAAAGGAATAGGAACATTCACTGGTCTAAAGAACAAGAGATAATCAAGGATCAATCAATCAAACTGAAGTGAGGATATCTGTCTGGCTGAGCTATTTCACATCCATTGTTTACAAACTCTTTTCACTCGTTTTTATTGTTACTTGTTACAATCATCAAAACCCCCCTTTGTTACTATTGGTATACATTTTCTGCATACAAGAAGAATAACTTGGCTCGTTGTGGGATCGATCCTTACTTACCGACTACATTAGTTAGGTTTTTAAGGTTATTTGTTAGGTATACACGACTAAACGCCTATCAAATTTGGCGCCGTTGCCGGGGAGTTTAAGTTTTATTCTTTTCGTGTTTGTGTGTGATTGTTTACCAACTGTTGTGTGGACATGTCTTATGGTCCACACCCGTGCTACTAATTCTCCAATCTCAGATCTTGATACAGAAATTGAGCGAACACTTTCCAGGAACCGTAGAACCGGTCGTGAGCAACTCGAGATGGCTGAACATCAGACTTTGAGGCAGTTAACTGCACCAAATTTATAGCAATAACCGCTTGCTGTGCAGTTTCCTGAGTTGGCTGATGGTGTCAATTTTGAGTTAAAGTCTGGATTGATTCACTTGTTACCCCAATTCCATGGGATGAATGGAGAAGACCCCAACAAGCACTTATATGAGTTCCATACTGTCTGAACCAGCATGAAGTCGAGAGGAGTCACTAAAGATCAGATCAAGCTGAACGCCTTTCCTTTCTCTCTGAAGGATTTGGCCAATGACTGGTTCTACTATCTAGCTCCAGGAAGCATTGATACATGGGCAAAGATGAAGAAAGCCTTTCTGGAGAAGTACTTTCCTGCAACAAAGCTCAATACCCTAAAGAAGAATATCAGCAACATTGAACAACATGCTACTGAGACTTTGTATGAGTACTATGAGAGATTCAAGAGGTTAATATCAAGCTGTCCATACCATGGTTATTCTGACCAAGACCTTGTTCTATATTTGTATGGCGGGTTTCTTGATGATGAGCGTAAAATGGTGAACGCAGCCTGTGGCGGTAATATTCTGAATAAAACAACAACTGCAATATTTGAGATATTTTCTGAGCTATCTGAAGGCTCAAGGCAATTCAGCAAGAGAGCAAGCTTTCAAGCATTTAAGGCCGCTGACTCTCATCCATCATCTTTACTGCAATCTGATGTGAACGAGTTGAAGGAGATGATGAAAGGAAATCCACAGCAAGTTAAGGCCTGTGGCATCTTTTATGACACGCTGCACCCTACTGATGCGTGTTCGACACTGCAATAGCTTGCAGCTGAAGTGAATGCTATGGGAGGGTTCAGACCTCCTAGGCCAAGATATGACCCATACTCCGACACCTACAATCCTGGGTGGAGAGATCACCCCAATCTGAGATATGGGAACCAACAGTTCAATCAGCGGCTGCAGTAATTTCAGCAACCTGGAGGTCAACAACAACAACCATTCAGACCATCATATAACCCTAGACCTCAGGGGTAGAGTTCGAGTTCATCTATGTCTACAGAAGACAAGATCAAGGCCCTTGCACATAACATGACCACCATGATTCAGAATGTGACTACAATGCAAAGCAATTTTGCGCAATTTCAACAAGAGACCAGGTCAAGCATTTAGAACTTGGAGAATCAAGTTGGGCAGATCTCTCAAGCAGTAAGCAAACTGGAGGCTAGGGAGGCGAGTAAGCTACCGTCGCAAACGGAGTTGAACCCGAGACATAATGTGAGTGCAATCATGCTGAGAAGTGGGAGGAAGCTAAACGAAACAATGGAGAACAATGTCCTCTTAGCTGAAAGGGATGAATTATATGAAGAGACAGAAGCTGTAAACAACGAAATTCCTGCAAAAACCAGTCGATAGGAACCACGATCGCGGGTCCACAACCGCGACCGCGGGTTGTTTACAAATGAGATACTGCAGGGAGACGGTTCTGCAGAAGCAAGTCAGAAAGCAGACTCGCGATCGCGGGTGGAAAACCGCGATCGCGGTTTTACCTCAGAAGAAGAACCGCAGCCTACAGCAGAACGAAGCAGCGACTGCGGGAAAGTTACAAAAAGCCACCAAGAAGAACCGCGATCGCGGGTCCAAAACCGTGACTGCGGTTTTGCTATAGATTGCCAAGATGGTTATGTTCGTCCGGATTTTCCTCCCCTTGGCTCACAGAATCCAATTCCGCTATTCCCTGAGGCGCTGAAAGACACAAGAAAGTTGGAGAATAACAAGGAGATTTTCGAGACCTTCAGTAAGTGTGAGGTAAACATTCCCTTGCTTAAATTGATTAAAAGTATTCCTCGCTATGCCAAGTTTCTGAAAGAATTATGTAAAATTAAGAGGAATCAAAAAGTGAAAAGCACGAAAAAGGTTAAGGTGAGTGAAAATGTGTCTGCTATGATTCAAAGGTGAATGCCTAAGAAGTGTGACGACCCTGGCATGTTTAGTATCCCTTGTACGATAGGTGACACCAAGTTTGAATGAGCCATGCTAGATTTAGGTGCATCTATTAATGTCTTGCCTTACTCTTTCTATGAATCTTTGGGAATTGGACCATTGCATGCAACTGGGACGGTGATTCAATTAGCTGATTTGTCTAGTGTGCATCCGAAAGGAGTAGTAGAGGACGTCCTTGTGAAGGTTGAAAATTTGATTTTTCCTACTGATTTCTTTGTGATGGATATGGGAAATGGCAAGCATGCAGGCCCTGTTATGTTAGGTAGGCCGTTTCTTAAAACCGCCAACACTAAAATTGATGTAAGTAGTGGTTCACTTACAATGGAATTTCATGGTGAAAGGGTAGAATACAACATCTATGATGCTAAGAAACGCCCTCCTGATAATGATTCTACGAGTTCTGTTGATGTGATAACTTAAGTTGATCTACAAGGCACTATGTCGAGCCACGAAATTAACCAAGGCGCTACCCGAGAGGCAACCCGAGGTATGTAACTCTTTTCATGTCTTTTATTTTCAAGTTTTTATTATTGTTGTTTCGTTTTTACACTAAAATACAGGTAGGAGAATCGAAGACAGATTCAGAAGCAAACCAGATGGCAAACCGCGATCGCAGTCCAAAAACCGCGACCGCGGTTTTATCATTGTAAGTCTCTTGATCATGAAAAAAAACGCGGGTGCGGGTGAAAACCGCAATCGCGGCCCCGCTGCCCAATTTTATATCACAGATCCGAGATGTTTGCGATGAGGAGAAGATGTAGCCGAAGATTTTTATTTGGAAACTGATGATGGAACGACATGTTACATCTGATGAGGAGGAGATTCCAGAGGCCCTGACTGATATATGTTCGCGATAGAGATATAGTATGAGGCCGCTGACACAGTGTGGCACGCACTTCGAGTGATCCTGCAGACCCAGGTAGACAGTATGGGGAGTGGATAGCTGGGCTTGATGAGGACGTGTGGATGCTTCGAGATCAGTCGCTGGTACAGTGCTCTTACATCAGGCATTGGGACGCCTTTGCTTCACACAGGTGGGAGGCATATAGGGGATAGACAACCGATGAGATTGATTTCATTGCCTCCCGCGATGGCATCAGAGACTCTTGTTTCCATGATTTTCCACCGCCACGCCTGTCACGACATCCGAGACACAGACCACCTCGGCATCGCTAGTGGGTATCTTTATTTCCCCCTAGAGCTTCATTTTTGTCTTTCATTACATTGAGGACAATGCAATATTTAAGCATGGGGGAGGGAGTTATACTTGCTGGTCGTGTGTACTGCATAATTAAAAAAAAAACCAAGAATAAACTTGGCTGAGCTAAAAACCCGAAAGGGCGGTTCAGGCAAAATTCAGGGGCCCGGACCAACACTAGGCTGGGGTAATAAGAGGTTGAAGAGTGATGTGAGGATTGGTGAGCCCATCTATGCAAAATGAAATGAGTGGCTAGGTGAAAACCCGAAAGAGCGCCTAAGCAACATGAGTGAAAAAAGAGAGGAGTGATTATTAGGATTCATTCATTTTGGCATGGCGACATAAGTGGTGGAGTCATAAGGAGGATTCAGGTAGGTCACTTTAGGAGTTATAAGAAGATAGACCAGAGTTAGGATTATATATTTTCATTCACATACTAGAGTTCGGGTTAAGCTTGGGGGAAATACTCTGTTTTCCTTAAGGGTGGTGTGTTGTGTTGCTGTGTTGGTACTGCTGGAGATTCATGAGTAGGTGCAGTTCTTAGTGGAGAGTTTTGCTGTGCTTCCTGAGACCTTGGGTATTTCATTGGAGGAGTAGGTTTCTATTAGCTTACTCGAGGACGAGCAAGGTTAAGCATGGGGGAATTTGATACACTCTACTTTGTAGTGCGTAACTAGGAGCTGTTATTAAGTTATTAGGTACCATCTGTATGGGTTTAGGAGACAATTTAGGATTCTGGAGTAGTAGAGAAGAAGTGGTGAAAGAGCTGATTTTAGTGAAGTGTTGAAGGCATTGAGGAGTTGTGAATAGGAGGCCGCAATCAGGGGCTAAGGAATGCACAAGCCGCGACATAGGAAGAGACTGTCAGGAAGCGGAGAAGGCAAAACCGCGGTCGCGGTTTTGGACCCGCGATCGCGGTTTTTGAAGAACTCGCTGGAGTGCCGTGAAGGGTAAGTCGCGGTCGCGGCCATGGATGCCGCGGTCGCGGTTTTGCAAGTCAAGCCGACGCGGAGGATCTTCGATGCGGATTTCCTTGTTTACTTTATTTTCCTTATTTTCGTTATTTTATAATTTGTTATTTAGGATATTATTATTTTAGAAGATTTTTACTTAGGTTATAAGTACTTAGTTTCCTTTAGGTTTATGAGGCATTCTATCATTCATTCTAGCATATTTTCAGAACGACGTTTTAGAGTTGTTTGGAGTTTTTGCAAGACCATGAAGAACTAAGTTTTCTTTGCTTAGTCAGACGATTGAAGCCTTCGTTTGATTTGGTTGTGAGTTTATAAACTCTTGTTCTATTCCTTTGAATGTTATTGATTCTCTTGTGCTTAATCCCTTTGAGTTTTACTGATTATACTAGCCTGATCAACTAGTGGTCATTGGTAATATTCTTTTGCTAGAGTTAGACTGTTTCTGGTTGAAATACCTAATTCAGAGCAGCAACTACGATATTCTAGAACTGGTTGTGATAGTTTATTGTAGAAGAGAATTGATTGCATGCTAAGTAAAACTGGTTGTTTTATGTTGCATGTATCTGCTGAAATTTCTAAACTTACTACTGCTATTGAATTGAATCTGGATAGTTTCCTGGTTGTTTGATAGTTAGTATTATCTGGGTCTGGTTGTCCTGTTAATAACTTAAGAAAACGAATAGGAACATTCACTGGTCTAAAGAACTAGAGATAATCAAGGATCAATCAATCAAACTGAAGTGTGGATATATGTCTGGCCGAGCTATTTCACATCCCTTGTTTGCAAACTCTTTTCACTCGTTTTTATTGTTACTTGTTACAATCATCAAAACCCCCCTTTGTTACTATTAGTATACAATTTCTGCATACAGGAAGAATAACTTGGCTCTCTGTGGGATCGATCCTTACTTACCGACTACATTAGTTAGGTTTTTAAGGTTATTTGTTAGGTATACACGACTAAATTCCTATCACCTTTCTTTCGGTGAGATGCGGTCCACATATCCGTTGTGATAGCAATCCTCCCATTATGATTCTCAAATATCTTCTTTATGGAATCTTTGCCACTTGTAAAATTCTTCATAATATCACTCTTTAAAGTGTTATGAGAAATCATCTTGAAGTTCAGATTCAATCCAACCACAAATCTTCTAAAACCGAGAAGATCCACAATTGACAAAGGATACTCATGCATAGCAACCATGTTTACAAGGTCTTTCCTTGATTTTTCTTGCTCAAAATTATAATTCTCCAGCCTTGCTTTGCCTCGGATCTATCATTATAGCTAAGCAATTGTTGGCGGATGTCAAGCTTCATATGCTTTCTAGTGCACCTTTTAGTGATATGATCATGTAGATGCGAAGTTTCGTTCTTGCTCGCACCGGACAAACGCTTATTGCAATGCAAGCATCGAGCCCATTCTACTCCATCCACATTCACCTTCTCAAAATGATTCCAAACTAGTGACTTGCCCTTCTTAGGTATTTGAGAAGATGAACCTGACACTCCTATGGGTAATGAAGTAGGTTGGCTAGATTCATATGGAATGGGATTAGAGGATTGGCCGGGTTGTGGAAGATGAGAAGTTGGTGATGAAGCCGATTGAGAACAAGAGGATTGATCCTCCAAATTCTGTCCGCTACCCATTAGAATTAAAATCATGCATTTACAAATAAACCAAATATGAATAAATAAAATGGGTAAATCTTGAATATACAAAGAAACAAATGGCTAAGCAGTTTAAATAAGATTTATTAATTTTTATTTAGACTAAATTTGGATAAAATTTCTAATGTTTAAATTAAAATCTTGCATTTACAATTTTTCACCCACCCTTAACGAACCTCCTTCTGAGCTCCTTCACAGATATTCATGTCTCTACTTACATTCTCTTTTTATTTTCTGGCTTTCTTATTTTAAATTATTAAGAAATAATGATGTTTCTTCATCCCTTTGTATTATATAGTGGCCTCAACACATCATGGTTCGGCCAATGAAAAATTATACTACTATGTATTAGGACTGTTAGACTAAATAATTATTTATGTAACACATTTCTTAAATATCTCAACAACTTATACATGTAATCTGGTGTATATATATATATCATTATCAACACAAAGGTATCAGCAACTGCCAAGTAAAACCTAAAACACTATCCAACAAAGACGTAACAAGAAGAACAAAGTATTTAAATATGCATTTCGCTTTACACCCATCCAACACCAGCGGCAATGGCGAGACTAATCCAGCAAAACGAAGAATATGCATTTCGGATTAAAAAATTGCAAAATAACTGGACCAACGAAGACGCGGAATGATGGAAACTCATTCCTAAGATGGGAAGAAGTAACAAGAAGAACATCCCTATTACAGAATGAAGAAGGATAATACCTCTTAGGGGTGGTGGCGGGCGTCGACACTGTAGAGCTGTAGAAATGGACTTGGTGAGGGTCGATCCGGTGGTGCTGCGGAGACTCAGAGAGGGTCTCTTATGGAGGAACCATGAATATTGGAGAAGAAGAAAAGCTAATGGTAATGGTGGAGGAGATGGGATGGGGCAATGTTCTGCTGGAAGAAATAAATGAGAGGGGAAGGAAATGGGAGGAGCGACTGTTTGAAAGAAAGAAATGGGAGGGGACAAGTCACAGATTAGGATTTTTGCTTTTATATTAGTTTTTTTTGAATTTTTAAAAAAAATATATGAATACCATATATCGGGTGGCCGGGTCGGGTGAATTGGTCGGGTGGATGATAGTGGTCACCTGAATCCGACCCGGTCCTACACACGATCATCCAAAACCCGATTTTCATCCATGTTTTTTCGGGTTAGTTTTTTCAGGTATTCGTCGGGTGCTGGTAAAATTGACATCCCTAAAGCACACTCATAACCCGAAGTAAGCTCTTCGCGGATCATTATATCCTTGAGTACACTAGGATCGTCGGCGATGATGGGCATACACGAATTCGCGAACTCGTACGCACTCAACGCATGCGCTATCCAACACAAATCCATTATCCACTACCCTATTCTTTCAACATGGAGGTTGACGCGTGGACACAAGACGGTTGGTGGAAGGGAGTAGTAATACGTACATGGCTCAACTGTAAGGCCTTAGAAACGTCATCTCGTGCTAACCCGATGACTTACCACAAAGTCATCCATCCTAATACTACTCTTGCTCTCACACACTTAACTTCAGATTTTTTATCCTTACTTGAACCCTAAAAAGAAAGAGCTCTTGTTGACATGGATATCACTTTTAATCCTTATAAGGGATGACAATTTTAGAATGTTACAATCACCCCATTTAAACCCTTAACGACCTCGTCAAGGCCCAAACACCACCCTCTGAGTTAAGTGACTGTCTTCCAAGCCAAACCCACTCATAACCCAGATTCGACTCTGATACCATGTGTAAAACTCACTCATATCCAAGATTCGGTTATGATACCATTTTTATAGCTCACTCATAACCCAGAGTCGGCTCTTCGCGGATCATTACATCATTGAGTACACTAGGATTGTCGACGATGACGGACTTACACGAATACGTGAACTCGTCCGCTCTCAACGCATGCGCAATCCAACACAAATCCATTATCCACTACCCTACTCATTCGAAATAGAGGTTGACGCGTGGACAAAAGGTGGTTGGTGGAAGAAAGTAGTAATACGTACATGGCTTAACTGTAATGCCCGAGGCCTTAGAAACATCATCCCATGCTAACTCGATGACTTACCACGAGGTAACCTATCCTGATACTACTCTTGCCCTGAAAAGGAAGAGCTCTTGTTGCTAAAGGATGACAAATCTGGGATGTTATAATCACCACATTTAAACCCTTAACGACCTCGTCAAGGCCCAAAGACCACCCTCTGAGTTGAGTGACTTCCTTACAGGCCAAGCCCACTCATAATCTAGATTCGGCTCTGACACCATTTGTAAAGCCCACTCATAACCCATATTTGTCTCTAATACTATTTGTAAAGCCTACTCATAACCCAGATTCAGCTCTGATACCATTTGTAAATCCCACTCATAACCTAGATTCAACTCTGATATCATTTGTAAAGCTCACTCATAATCCAAAGTCGGCTCTTTACGGATCATTACATCGTTGAGTACACTAAGATCATCGGCGATGATGGGCACACACGAGTCCGCAAATTTTTCCCGCTCTCAACGCATGCGCTATCCAACACAAATCAATTATCCACTACCCTACTCATTCGACATGGACGTTGACACGTGGACAAAAGGCAGTTGGTGGAAGGGAGTAGTAATACGTACATGGACTAACTATAAGGGCTGATGCCTTAGAAGCACAACCCATTCTAACGCGAGAACTTACCACGAGGTCACCTATCCTAATATACTCTCGACATGGAATGCTTAACTTTAGAGTTCTTATCCTCACTTGAACCCTGAAAATGAAGAGCTCTTGTTGATATGTGTAGCACTTTTATCCTTATAAGGGATCACAAATCCACGGTGTTACAATCACCCCCACTTAAACCATTGATGACCACGTTAAGGCATAAAGACCACCGTATGGGTTGAGTGACCACCTTCCAGGCCAAGCCCACTCATATTCTAGAGTCAGCTCTAATACCATATGTAAAGCCCGAGGCCATAAAAACACCATCCCATGCCAACCCTAAGACTTCCCAAGAGGTCACACATCCTCATATCACTCTTCCTGACACACTTAACTTCAAAGTTTTCATCCTCACATGAACCCTGAAAAGGAAGTGCTCTTGTTGATATGAGTAACACTTTTAATCCTTATAGGACACTAGGTATGGCATGTACGCCTTTCATGAGGTGGCACCGTATTTATATATCCATTTTCCGTGCGTCAACTGCAACATTTTTTTTTTCAATGCTTATGACAGTTACACACACCCGCGAAGATTTCAGAAATTGCCTTTTCACACATTGACCAATGGATACCAAAATAACAAAACACGAAAGAAGTGAGGACTTGAAGTGCTCATTTGAAATATTTTTTCATGCATTCAGGCCCATTATGACAATCCTAACTCAAACCCAGAGACAAGCATCCTACATTCTCGAAAAAGAGATTACATATTAACACCTTGAGCTATATTTCCTTTACTATATACAACCCATTACACGATTTACAGATCGTCCACTAGTACAACCACCTAATCATGGGCTTTTTAGTTCACACGGACCATGAAAAATAAGGTTCGGTCCATTCTAATTTTCGTGTGGATGCAGAAAGCGTCCCGCAATACATCAACACATACGATATATATACTCTATCAATGCTTTTACAATCAACCTACATCTAACAAACTTCACCAACACTACCACACGAGCACTCCAGCCTTCTATGCAATTCTCCTTACTAATTCAGAATTTTCGAATATAAACTTTGGGTTCCTCCTCGACACCTACTATGTCTATATGTGGATACATCTAACAAACTTCACCAACACTACCACACGAGCACTCCAGCCTTCTATGCAATTCTCCTTACAAATTCAGAATTTTCGAATATAAACTTTGGGTTTCTCCTTACTCATATTCTAGAGTCAGCTCTAATACCATCTGTAAAGCCCGAGGCCATAAAAACACCATCCCATGCCAACCCTAAGACTTCCCAAGAGGTCACACATCCTCATATCACTCTTCTTGACACACTTAACTTCAAAGTTTTCATCCTCACATGAACCCTGAAAAGGAAGTGCTCTTGTTGATATGAGTAACACTTTTAATCCTTATAGGACACTAGGTATGGCATGTACGCCTTTCATGAGGTGGCACCGTATTTATATATCCATTCTCCGTGCATCAACTGCAACATTTCTACTTTTTTTTCAATGCTTGTGACAGTTACACACACCCACGAAGATTTCAGAAATTGCCTTTTCACACATTGACCAATGGATACCAAAATAACAAAACACGAAAGAAGTGAGGACTTGAAGTGCTCATTTGAAATATTTTTTCATGCATTCAGGCCCATTATGACAATCCTAACTCAAACCCAAAGACAAGCATCCTACATTCTCGAAAAATAGATTACATATTAACACCTTGAGCTATATTTCCTTTACTATATACAACCCATTACACGATTTACAGATCGTCCACCAGTACAACCACCTAATCATGGGCTTTTTAGTTCACACGGACCATGAAAAATAAGGTTCGGTCCATTCTAATTTTCGTGTGGATGCAGAAAGCGTCCCGTAATACATCAACACATATGATATATATACTCTATCAATGCTTTTACAATCAACCTACATCTAACAAACTTCACCAACACTACCACACGAGCACTCCAGCCTTCTATGCAATTCTCCTTACTAATTCAGAATTTTCGAATATAAACTTTGGGTTCCTCCTCGACGCCTACTATGTCTATATGTGGATATTCTTATCTAAAAATGTTAGACAGTATGGATATATGATGCACGTAAATATGAATATTGGATTTTGAATAATAAACTATATGAATAATATTTTAGTGATTACATTATATTTAACCGTTATACAATTTTTTTAGTAATTGAAAAATGTTTACTTCTAGATTAATAATCTTGAACGCCATGCGAAATTTAATAAAAACTTTGGAATAAAATATGTAATTTCTTATTCCTCATTTGGTTTAATGTGAGAAAATTAGTTCTTGGAAATTTAGGGCTCGTTTGAATTACGAATTATCTGACATTATAATGTCAAAAGTGACATTAAAATGTAAGATTTAATGTCACTTTTGACATTATAATGCCAGATAATATGTAATCCAAATGGACCCTTAACTGTATTTCACGAATTTTAAATTGCTAAAAAGTATGAAATCACATTTGATTTAAAATTATCATCAATATATAATATAAATTTGTCCTGTGTGAAAAGTTTGAAAAAATAGAGTGGAAATAGGCTTGGAATCTATGGCATATTAATTACACCTTTCAATTAAACAATTCCCCCATTTCTACTTGCATTTTCCTGCTAATTGTACAACGTCCAGTCATGGAAGCTTTGTTGCCCTCTTAATGGCCTCGGCTGTTTCAAATATAAACAAATTGAAGACAAAAATTCAATGAGCACGTTACAATATGTGGTTGTTTCAATTGTAAATAAAGTTAACGGACACAAATTCATAGACCATGTCATGGAAGCTTTGCTGCCCTCTTAATGGCCTCGGTTGTTTCAAATATAAACAAATTGAAGACACAAGTTCAAAGAGCATGTTACAATATGTGATTGTTTCAATTGTAAATAAAGTTAACGGACACAAATTGATAGACCACGTTACAGTATGTGGGAGTTTCAATTGTAAACCAAATTCACCCACAAATTCAAATAGGACGTTACATTGTGTGTACGTAACTACTTGTACCTCCCTATAAATGTGAAGCACCCTTGCATTAGAGCCACCGTATGAAAGCAATATCCCCTAACACAAAGATTGAAATGGCTTCAGGATTTTCCAAAAAAATCCTCCAGCTCCTAAAAAAAGCGCTTGGAAAGGGGTCGGCTAAAGCGATCGATGCTTTCCTGGCTGGTTCGTATGTGCCCTTTTCCGAGCTGGCTGAACGGATGGACTACACTGTCAAGGCTATACGAGAGAGAAAACAAAGTTTTTATACGGCTAAAGCGATCGATTACATCTTGGCCGACCATACGGTATTAACAAATTGCTCTTGCCCCCTTCCCCCCACCTTTTTTATGGCTTTCGAGCTTACCTTATTTGTCTTGTATGTCAGGGAGGCGCTATTCACTGCGTGGTCAGGGCGAACATCAACCATTGTTTCACGGCAAGCTTTTGCTAGGAGAAGTTTACAACATTAGCCACTTTACCGTAGCCAATGTATCGTCTCTGCAACGGTGATCCATTTGTAGTCCACTTAGAGGGCAATACTATTGTCAGACATCTAGACTGCTCTCTGGAAGGATTTGAGAAATATCCGCTCCAATTGGTCCCTATACAAGATATCGAGCACAATGGTTCCAAGTTCCTCATAGGTAAATGATACTTCAAACGAAATTCTGCTTCATTTTCAGTTCGTTTTCATCCCCTTCTGTAATTGACTAAAGAGACAGAGGAGAAATGGGGAAGCAATAATCCAATGTTAATTACCCCCCACAAAATTCTGCTTAACCTTCAGTCGGTCAAAACCAGGAAACAAAATTCATTTGTCTCATAAAATTTACACAAACCAGGAGGTTACAAAGGTGAGAAAATAGTAAAGTAATAAACCATGCATTCTTCAGCTACACATTTAGTTCAATAAGTCATCCTTGGATTCTACAGAAGGTCTAGCTTCAAACCCACCACCTTCTCTCTTCTCTAGCTTAGAAGGCATATAAGTTCCCTAAATTCTATCCCGCACAGCAAAGAATGGCTGTGGTAACATAAAAATATCACAACATATATACTATTTTA
The DNA here is from genome assembly GCA_027886185.1 of Rheum nobile. Lineage (NCBI taxonomy): Eukaryota > Viridiplantae > Streptophyta > Magnoliopsida > Caryophyllales > Polygonaceae > Rheum > Rheum nobile. The sequence continues at coordinate 6,731,956 of WOAB01000531.1, read as the reverse complement.
CACAAGCCAGGATGTTACAAAGGTGAGCAAATAGTAATAAACCCTGCATTCTCCAACTGAAAATTTAGTTCAATTAGTCATCCTTGGATTCTATAGAAGGCCTAGCTTCAAACCCACCCCCTTCTCTCTTCTCTATCTTAGAAGCCATATAAGTTCCCTAAATTCTATCCCACACAACAAAGAATGGCTGTGGTAACATATTAAATATCACAGCATATATACTATTTTTTCATATCCCAAATCCAAAAACTAAAAGATATGTACATTATGATGGAAAATGTAAAGATACCTCATGTATGTGTCTTCATTGAAGGGATTGAATGGTTCATATTTAAAGTCTAGAATTTGTAATTTATACTTTCATGACTAATATCATTTGTTCCAAGCAACGTAAACTTAATTTCATTACATGTAAACTGTGTAGTTTACAATTATGTTGTCATTTTAAGGGAATTTTTCACAGTAAACCTAGAAAGATACATATATAATATCAACAAAGTATACTCATAAAACTTCGGTGAAATCAAAATCATAACAAAGCTACTTCTTAGAAATGCCACCACCCCTAAGTGTGCCAGAAAAGAGGCCAGTTCTTCTTAGTCTCATTCCAACCCAAGAGATACCCTTCCCTGAGTGGGTCCCAACTAGAGGACACAATCCCATGGCTCACACCCAGAAAGGCAGACCCAAAGAATAAGGACACAATGAAGCGTGCCTAGTTGGGCACATTAATCTTCAAACCAACTTTCAAGTAGTAGAAGAAAGGGAAGAACAACAGACATGTAAACAAAGGGATACCAACTGAAAATGCCATCTTGTTCATCATTCGGTTGGTAACTATCTCTGGGATTACCCATTGATCTTCTGATCTATCTCTGGGATTAATCTAATAAGAGGGAGATAAAATAATTATACTTTTTTTGAGGAAAATAATACATTAATTAACAAATTGAAAGCCGATACCCGAAGCCATATGCAAGCTAGGGTATGCAACTTAATTATTATTTTTAACAAATAGTTACATAGGAGAAATAATAAGGACAATATAAAGACTCCTTATATCATAATATTTTGGTATAATTATGAAAGACAAGGTAAATAAAGTTGAAATTCTGCTTCATCTTCAATTGGTTCCAGAATTATCATGTCATGAGGTGCAATAATGCAATGTTGATTACCTGCCCACTAATGTGCTTCCTTTGTGCCAGATGTTGTAGGGTTCCCTATTAATATTGGGATAATGAAAAACACTCCTACAGGGGCTCAACTACTAGAGTGACACCTCATAAACGAGAGGTACAACTTACATGCTTCCCCTTTTTATGCCATCCATCACATACGTCGAGCAAATGTTGCACTTACCTTGCATTTGGCCACTTATTATACGCACAGGGGAAACACGATCAAGGTGTTCATGTGGGGAAGTATAGCCGATGACTTCCTTGAGCGTAGCAAGCGGGCCAAGACCCGATACATTGTTGCTTCGGCATCCATGAACGTGCGACAGTGGAATAGTACTACAACCCTCTTCCAATTGTTTATCAGTTTATATGCCTGCATACCAAACAACCTAAGGCCATTAGATAAATGCGCATGTGACATATATTTGTCCACCACCTCAGCTACAACATTGTATCATATCGAGGACATATCTGATATCAAGCAATTGAGGGATGTAATGAGGTACATGCTTGAACTACATGCTTGAACTACATGCAGAACTATATGGTATTGTATTTACAACTATATCTATAATTCCTACGTCTTAAACATTCTAGTATCGACGACCTTCCTACAACATCGCCAACACTCTTAGAGCTATTGCGTCTTGGAAGGGAGCAAAAGGATTTCCCAAAAAAAGGTATTGGTAATACGAAATTTACTTAGACCATAATTTACACCCGAAAAGGAGCAATCAGTGCCAAAGTTGTATTGTTTTGTAGGATTCCATCACCTTTAACATCGGGGTTAAGATTGAAAGGGTGCTTCCAGAGAACAACTAGAACTATCCTTCATGTGGTGGAAGTAATTATAGGAAGGGGTTGACCCATGTTTGAGGCCAACTCTATTGTACTTTGTGTTGTAAGATGGTTGAGTACATCTCTATCCCCGTTAATGTACGGATACCAAAACTAATCCATATTCTTAACCCCAAAGTTCACCCCCATATGAACCATGGGTTGTTCATCGAACTGCAACCCAGACCATTCAGGTTGGGATTGACTCCCAATGTCGGTCGAAACTACACTTGGTTCCTTTCTAGGGCGACCCCGACCTCTACCTTGGCTCCCATTGGTCTTCTCCTTCGCCTTTTGCTTTGCCTTCTCCTTCTCCTTCTCATACTCCTCCAACTCGTCCCTTCTGTTCTCAAACAAGCTCGGCTGCCTCGTGGTGTCGTACTTCATGGAACCCTTTGGCCTTACTTTTGCAACGATCCATGTCGGCTCCTTCAACGAACTTTCATGCGGAAACTCCAAGTCATAATACAACTCACCTAGTTAGTATAATGTGTCTCATCCCAAATCCTTTTCCTCTAATCTCGCGTACATGTGACGCACCTTCAACTCTGAATGGAAAATCCGTACATTGTCCTGAGTGGGAACATTTGTTGTTGGAGTCCCTTCGCATACCATTTGCTTCCCGAAGTCGTGTACTTCATCCGGCACGATTGGGGTCCCCGTAATGATGGCATTTGCAACTCTGTGGACACACGGCAGGCCAAAGCAATCTCTCACCCACCGATCGGTGCAATCTTCAGAATATTCCTCCTTCACTATCTAATCTAAGGATGGGGCAAAAGTAGACCAGATCGGATCGGAAATTTACGGTCCGATCCAAGACCGGACTGTGACGGTTCGAGAATTTTACATTTCTGGTCTTACGGTCCGGACCGGTCCGACCGTAAAAAAAAAAGGTTTAAAACATTTTTAGGGATAAATTTTACGGTCCGACCCATAATTTTTACGGTCCGGACCGTAATCAAACAATTTAAATGCCGAAAAATATGAAATCTGGTCTTCCCGGTCCGGACCGTAAAGGACCGGACCATAACGGTCCGGTCCACGGTTCATACTTTAAAATGTTTATGGTCCGCCCGTCCGGACCGGACCGTACGTGTCCGGTCCGGTTCGGATCGGATGCCCATCCTTAATCTGATCATACTTTGTAGAATAACCTTTCAAACACCATTCTTACTTCTAGCGCAACGTATCATAAAAAAACATTGGTCTTGTCGTCCTTGACATCTCCATGCTCGCCCTCACCTGTTCAATTTGAATTGTGACCGCATGGTGAAGCCACCTCTACTAGAACGCAAAATGTTCTTCAACACCTTATGCATACCCTCAACCCTATCAAAACAGGTAAAAGGACTCGTGTTATAACACTTTAATAAGACCAATATTAATAATCAACTAAACATTGGTCAAGGGATACCCATTTGAAATCCGCGTGAAGAAGTGAAGATCACGATCTGTTCATGCTCTTACTATGTTTTCCTTGTATGGAATGAGTCACTCCCTCTCAACGTACCCAACGAGGCCATTATGCCATGATTTACTCAATCTGTCCAGCCTATCTTCATAGCTTTCTTCAGTGGTTGAACACCAAAGTCCCCAGCATTGGTCCGCAAAGTTCTTCACCTTCTCACTGTTTTTCAGGATTGGGGAAACATATGCCTCGATGTTGTGTTTAATATGCACCCAACACAAAAGGTGTTGCACTTTCCCTTCGAAGACTATATGAATTGATTTGATGAGGGACTTTTCTCGATCAATCATTATAACCGCAGGCATTACTCCCAACTCTTCAAACAATTGCCGAAGATGTTTCATGATGAACCTGTAATGCATAACCATTTCCCCTCGGGTAAATGCATAGGCAATGTTGAACGTTTTGTGATTACAAGTAAAACCAACAATTTCCACCAATGGCATATCATACCTGTACAAAAGATAAAATATTGTTCGTTAAAAATTAAAGAACCAAGATTAAGTACATAGATAAAAATCTACTATTATATTAAAATGTAATGCATACCTATTTGTCTTGTAGGTGGCGTCGATAACTATCACATGTGGGAATATCTTCAACAAGTGTTGTGAGTCCGGATGAGAAAAAATAGGATATCCACCTCACCCATTGACTTCTTCCTCAGAGGACGAACTACGTAGTTATTTTCTTTCAAACAAATTAGCGTCCACTGGGTAACCGTCAATTCCCCACGATCCTCGTACTAAATCTTTTGCAAATAGTTTGCAACCTGCTTCATGGATGTTACATTATCGGGAAAGAGTACGCAACAATACCTTTCGGCCCCATGAAATGTTCGCCCACGCTCTTAACCACGAGCTGCTCATCGGGGATATTCTACCCATGTATGCATGCCCAATGAAGCTAGCTGGAAGCGCATGGTTGTGGCGACCTTCTATCACATCCAAGATCCATTTATGAGTAGTCGACCCTGGCTTTTTCTTTAACCGAACCCGATATAACTCAAATTTGCATCCGCACTTCTTCGATATGGTTTTACCAATAATCTCAACTCTCTTTTCCGGATCTTCTTCATTAAGTTTTGGCCTTCCCGATCTATATTAACTGTAGTACTCGCAAGTCAAACTAATCATTCTCTCATTTGAGTCACGAATGACTAGAACAATCATCAAATCTTCTGCCTTCTGCCTAGCCCAATCAACCAATTCCTGGCGACTATCCCACATTAGGCTAGTATGAAATACACCTCCATATTCTCTCTCCTATACATGTTTGCATAATCACGGATGATTTAGAAAATCTCGATTATAATTTCTAAAGGCCACATATCCAACTTTAATTTTTTTTTCTTACACCTATATTATATTCAATAATACGTACTAGTATAGGCATCTATGAGTATATATAACGTAAATATTAATCTTTAACGAACAATTATTTACTAAGGCTACAAATTAATCCATATCTACACTACGAAATTAACTACATATTGTTGGGCCCAAAATGCTCTAAAGGAACCGACTCAAACAAATTAGGCCAACCTCAGTTGAAGGAGTGGACCGAGAAAATTGAAGAAAGACGTCGGACGCACCTCAAACGCATAAGATCCAACCAATCCCGAGAATCTCGCCTAAAGCCTTAACTACTCAATCCTGAGCAAACGACAGCCAATTCAAGTACAAGATTAGGGGTGTCATTAAGAGGAAGATCCCATAGATTATGCTCGGCAATAAATGGAGAGATCTAACAAAAACAGTAACAGTCAAGGTAAAAAGTCCATAAATAGATCATGAAGAGGCTGGGCAGTGCACGATCGACACTAGACACGTTTACCAAACAACATTCATCAACTCAGCTCTTGCAAAGCTTACTAACTCAGTGGTTCTCGTTTAGTTCTTTTGGTACATCATCCGACTGCGGACAGTCGAGTCACCAGAATAGCCGGTCGGACAAGACCTAATCTTCTATTCCTTGAGGATAAGTTGTATTTCGATTCATTTCTGTTATCACTTGATCAATACATCATAATATAATCTTGCTCCTATTTCATACGTAGTTGATTGTTTATTTGGTTTGGATTTACCGCATTCTATCCGATCGACTCGTTACCCCGTCTAAGGCGATTTAGGTTGATTGATCTTTTTGCCACAAAACAATTTGGCGCCCACCGTGGGGCAACTTGCCGATCACCATCTCAAAATTCCTCCAACCATGACTGTCAACCTACCTACCGATACCGAGGAGCCATGCCTCGAAGACGACTCCCAAACTCAAGGAAACACAACCGAAAACCCGACTCTGAACCAACTCCAAGAGCTTGCCCAAAAAATGACCACCCTCCAAGATGACCTCGCCCAACAACGTCAGAAGACCGAAGCTCTGGCTGCCTTCTCCACCCAATCCGAAGCCGAGATCGCGCAACTAACTTGTGAAAATGAGTCTCTTAGATCACATGTACAGTCGATGGCCTCTGGATACAGACAAGAGCCCGTCCATAGCAGCGTCTAGACACGTCTTAACATGGACAACGTCGAGCTGACTCCCCCAAGCGTCCGACATCCCGGATATGTTGATGGTACGTCTCAGACTCCTTTGGTCAATCCATTTTCGACTAACAATGTTACTTTCCCTACACCGATCGGGTCAGCAGGAGACCGAATCGACGAACCATAGGTTACCAATCCCCCTGATATCCTGGCTCTCGTCTAGCAGATGCTCAACCAACATATGAAGGCGCTCGACGATCGCATCGCTAGGATTCCCGGAGTTCCACAGCCGATCAAGAAGGAAGCATCGGACAGATACGAGGAATCTCCGTTCATCGAAGAAATCGCCAGAGTCGAGATCCCTAAGAAGTTCAACCTCCCTAGCATGCCGACTTTCGACGGCACTAACGATCCAGACGATCATATCTCTCTCTATAAACAAAAATTAATGACTGCATTTGTTTTAAGGGAAAGCCGCGAGGCTGTCATGTGCAAAAGCTTTGGCACTACCCTCGCGGGTCCCGCACTAACTTGGTTTATGCGTTTGCCTCAGGGCACGATCACCTCGTTCACATATTTGGTCAATTCCTTTAAGGTCCAGTTCGCCAGAAGTCGGAGGCTCGAGAGACAATCAAGTGATCTCTATCGAATCACCCAAAAATATAATGAACCTCTCTGAAGTTATCTTAACTGGTACAACAAGGAAAATGTCGCGATCCCCCATTGCGATGTCACCACCTCCATCGAAGCTTTCAGACAAGGTTTGATCAAATAGCAACCTCTATAACAAGATCACCAAGTACCCGTGCAGAAGCTTCGAAGACGTCCAAGCCAAGACCATGGCTGAGGTGCGTTTAGAAGAAGATCGCGAGTCGCGAAAGGCATCCCATGGACCCGATCATTCCGATCACAGATCCTCTTCCGACAATCATCCGTACCCTCGTGGTCGGAACGAGCAAAGTCATGTAAACTCCTTCCAAGACAAGTATCAAGACTGGAAAGACGGTCCGACGCTGCCTCCCAGGGTTCAGTCTTACAACTTCAATGTTTCCGTGTCGGAGCTCGTCAAGAGTTTCGAAAAATACGGGAAAGATGTAAGATGGCCCCGAAAGAGCGACAGGCCAGACGTCAAGAAGGATATGAACAGATGGTGTGAATTCCATGGTGACCACGGTCACTCAACGGACGAATGCATCACATTGCGCAAAGAAGTCGCTAGGTTGCTTGCACAAGGCCTAGGGGTGAGCATCGGTCCGGAACCGAACCGAAAAAACAAAAAATCCTAAAAAACTGAACCGAAAACCGAACGGAATTATATTGGATCGGTTCGGCTAAAAAACCGAAAAACCGAATTGGATCAATTAATGATACTAGTATTATTGCATTTCCATCCGAATGGATGGTGTTATACACCACATCTATCAAGATGTGGAGGATTGATTGTGGCAGCTTATTATCTATATTCCAAACATTTGCAGTTTTGAACAACAGTCAAATTTCAGCAGATTTTTTTACAAGGATTAAAGCAACCAATTTCAGTAATTTTCATCAACAAGCACAAATTACAGGTACCATTCTCAATTTCACTACGAACCATTCACCCATCACTCAATTAAACCATTTGGGTAATCTAGTAATCTCAAAAATTTTGAGCAATTTATCAGTAAAATTCAAAACCCAACTAGAAAACCCCAGAAAAAGGCTAAAGACAGGAAAGAAACATGTAATTTATTTTGAAATTCATAAGGAAAAACATGAAATTTAGAATCAAAAGACATACAAAATAAAAAAGCAAACCTGGTCCGCAATTGCAGAATTTGCAATACCTAGCTGAAAAAAATCTAATTACCAAATGCCTAATTTTACTCTGAACCAAAATCGAACATTTGTATACAATTTCCAGCAAAAAATTTAATTACCAAAGACTAAGGGTTGGAGCTTCGAGGGGAAAACTATACACCGGAGTATAGGGTTGGAGCTTCGAGGGGAAAACTAGAAAGACTGAGGGGCAGGGGATGCACCGACGCAGTCCACCATCAGCGGCGTCAAGCAGCAGAAATGACTCCAACGAGCATGTGGGGGCAGCAGTTCCTGGTGAAGTCAAGCAGCGCCGCATCGGTTCCTGGGGGAAGACGACGACTCGGCAAGACGGCGTCGTCAAGCAGGGCGGGGGACGGCGACTCGGTAAGACGATTCCTGGGAGCTTGGTGCTTGGAGCCTTGGAGGCGGGCGGAACTCGGAAGATTCAAGTATTCAACAGAATGAATGAATGATATGAGCCTTTTTTTTTACCTAAACCAGCCCAACAAGCAAGGGAGGCAGGCCACTTTTTTTTTTTTTTTCGGTTTAACCGAACCGAAATTAAACCGAACCGAACCGAAAACCGAAACCCCAAAATACATAAACCGAAACCGAACCGAATTATTTTGGTTTGGATCGGTTTTTTCGGTCCGGTTCGGTTAAAAAATTCGGTTAAACCGAACCATGCTCAACCCTAACAAGGCCTCCTATGCGACGTAATCTCAGAGCGGGCCAAAGCCACCATGGAACGAAGGGACCGGGTAAAGCACGACAAACCCCCATCTCCTGTCCATGCAAAAATTGTCAATACTATTTAAGGGGGCTCGGACGTATGTGGAAACACGTACTCCGCAGCAAAAAGATATGCGAAAGAAAGCAAAGGCAATAAGCCTGAGGTACCAGAGTTCAGACGACCCAAGGTCTCTGACCTCCCAACGGTCACATTCGACGAATCCGACGTTGACGAATCAGGGAATCATCATGACGGTCTGGTAATCTCTTTGTCCATTGGAAACTGTTTGATACGTAGAGTACTAATCGATACATAAAGTTTGACCAACCTCTTGACCCTCGACGCCCTCAAAGGGATGGGTCTGGGTGAAGATGATCTTATCAAGAAATCGACTCCACTAGTTGGATTCAACGGCGAAGTCAAGCACACTATCGGCGAAATCGTCCTTACGACATACGCCGAAGGAGTAAACCAACAGGTAAAATTCCTAGTCTTGGACTGTCCGTCTCCCTACAACTGTATTCTTGACAGGCCTTGGATACACGCGATGAAGGCAATACCCTCAACGTACCATCAAACCATCAAGTTCCCAACCAAGTGGGGAGTTCAAGAGATCAAAGGCGACCCAAGGATGGCCAAGGAATGCTATGTCGCCTCCATGAAAAGCGCGATCGAACCAAAGATCGCATAGCAATTACAGCTCCACGATGGATCCAGTCGATACGTCGAACCAGAGATGGAAAAACTCGACGAGATTGCACTAGATCCTTCAAAGCCAAACCAAACGGTAAGGGTCGGGTCGGACCTGGACGACTCGACCAGGCAACAAATATGGACTTCCTTCGGTCTAATGTTGACTGCTTCGCATGGTCACATGAAGACATGGTCGGGATATCTCCAAACATTATTACTCATAAATTAAATGTAGATCCATCTCACCCTCCTGTGAAGCAAAAGCGCAGGAAATTCGCCCTCGAGCGAAATAAAATCATCGACGACGAAGTCAGGAGCCTGCTAGAAATAAGAAAAATAAGAGAAGTCGACTACCCCAATTGGCTAGCCAACATGGTTGTGTTCCAAAAGAAAAACGGCAAGTGGAGAGTCTGCATTGACTTCACCGACCTTAGCAAAGCATGTCCCAAGGACTCCTTCCCACTCCCCCATATCGACGCCATGGTCGACGCGATAGCAGGACACGAAATGCTATCCTTCATGGATGCATTCAGTGGATACAATCAGATCTTCATGGAACCAGAAGACCAAGAAAAAACGGCGTTTGTCACAAGTCAAGGTATTTATTGTTACAAAGTGATGCCCTTCGGACTAAAAAATGCAAGGGCTACTTATCAACGACTAGTCAACAAGATGTTCAAAGACCAGATTGGGGACACAATGGAAGTCTACATAGATGACATGCTGGTCAAGTCGAAAAAGAAGAAAGATCACATCGATCACCTCCGCGACGGCTTCGAGGTACTGAAAATATATAATATGAAACTAAATCCTATGAAATGCTCTTTCGGAGTTTCGTCAGGGAAATTTATGGGGTATATGGTGACACAAAGAGGAATAGAGGCCAACCCAGAGCAGATCAAAGCTATCATCAACCTCCGATCTCCTCGATATGTCAAGGACATACAAAAGCTGACAGGTCAAATAGCAGCCCTAAACAGGTTTAGGGATGCTATTTGACCTGTCCTAATGGGACCATATCCCATACGGCGCCGCTCCGCTCTGATACCACATGATGCATGAGGATCGGGATACAACCTTCGGTGCGAGGAAGTCCACAAGAGCCAAAGGAATTAGGCGAGACAACACCAAACCGGCAAGGGGAATCTTTTGTATTCAGATGGATCGTTCTCTCTGGTCCGGGATCAGAAGTGAGTGATTCCAAATCCCAGTGGTAGATCCGGGAGTCTATCTTGTTCCCTGAAAATCTGAGCACGAACTGATCTAGGAGTCGGAAGATATGGCGAATCTACTGAGGTGTCGCAGATGGTTCCGCAAGGAACTTGGCACCGGCGAGAGGAAGTTTGAGGGCTGATTGGGGGCACGCCTTGGGCTGGTTCTTTGGATGATATTGGGGTGATTCAAGGGTGGATTGAGGACAGGATGGAAGGCGGAGAGATAGGGCTAGATCGAAGGGATATGGACTTACAAATGTTGGATATGACGCACCTCGCCTTGTAAGAACTAGTGAAGAACTCGCTTTGGATATGACGCACCAAAAGAGGCCCTTGCACGGAGGTTGATATGACTCACAACCTGGGATTTGAAGCTATCTAAGTGATGGAAGAAACACTAAAATTCTGCAGAAAACTCCATTGAAAAACGAGAGAGAAAACAATGTTTTTGGTTCAAGTTTGCATCCCCAAAAACAAGGGCTGGCTACCCCTAATATACCCAACCTTTAATGCTGAAATTTAGCCAACACATAGCCAATAACAAAGCGAGTTCTTCACTAGTTCTTACAAGGCGAGGTGCGTCATATCTAACCTTTGTAAGTCCATATCCCTTCGATCTAGCCCTATCTCTCCGCCTTCCATCCTGTCCTCAATCCACCCTTGAATCACCCCAAGATCATCCAAAGAACCAGCACAAGGCGTGCCCCCAATCAGCCCTCAAACTTCCTCTCGCCGGTGCCAAGTTCCTTGCGGAACCATCTGCGACACCTCAGTAGATTTCCATATCATCCGACTCCTAGATCAGTTCGCGCTCAGATTTTCAGGGAACAAGCTAGACTCTCGGATCTACCACTGGGATTTGGAATCACTCAATTCGGAGCCCGGACAAGAGAGAACGATCCATCTGAATACAGAAGATTCCCCTTGCCGGTTTGGTGTTGTCTCGCCTAATTCCTTTGGCTCTTGTGGACTTCCTCGCACCGAAGGCTGCATCCCGATCCTCACACATCAAAAAACATCATCAACAACATCAAGAAACGCCTCACAAGGGCTAAAGGAAAATGGGCAGACGAACTCCCCCTCATCCTCTGGTCCGACAGGACCACTCCAAAGAACGCAACCGGACAATCACCGTTCTTACTCGTCTACGAAAGCGAAGTGGTCATTCCCGCCGAACTGCTAGTTCCGATAGCTCGTTACAATCTCCAAACGAATGAACAAAACGATGTCGAACTATCACACAACTTAGACACGATCGATGAGACTAGGGAAAAAGCTAGAATTAGAATGGTCAGGTTCCAGCAGCAAGTCGCAAGAAGTTATAACAAGAACGTTCGGACCAAGGTCTTCAAAGTTGGCGATTGGATCCTTAGAAAGATGTTCCAGAACACCAAGGCTCCGACCGACGGAAAGCTCGCACCGCAGTGGGAAGGTCCCTACCTCATCAAAGAAGTAGTCGGACAGGGGGCATATTGACTGGAAGATAAAGACGGGCAACCGATCCCAAGAAGCTGGAACGCTGCACATCTAAAGTTGTATCACTTCTGACCCCATCTGGTAAGGCACTAGAACCCTCTCACTTTTCGTATGTTATTCATTGTTACGAACTCGATTCTATTTCATGAACCAAACACTTACATCTAGCAAGGATACGTTCTTGTGACCATAAGTACAGGACAACACAAAAACAAGCTGGATCCAGTCACACACAAAAGCGCTTACATTACATTTACACGATCGATCGGAACACGAGGAGATGAATACCAGAGGCACACCGGCACACCGCCTGCCTTATACAATACATAAGGTCGAACACCTTATTACATTTACGCAATAAAAACATATTTCTTTCCTCATCGGCACAACACTAAGTCATGACTAAACATAAACATATACACTTGCAGGCCTCCCTTTTCTTACATGACACGGAAAGCCCTACTCGACGGAGCATACAGGCAAATCCGACACAGATCAAAGGCATCGTGACTATCTTCTCTAAAATAGTCCGACAAACATTTAGACATAGAACAAGGTCGACCCTTTGTAAAACAGATTACGTCAATAAAAAAGAGTCTAATTCTTTTTACATCCATGCGACCCGCGATGGTGGATGGGTCGCCAAAACATATTGTCTGCCTACACACATGTAGGACTTCAAAACATTCCTAAAAACATTCTATGCGACCCGCGATGATGGACGGGTCGCCAAACCAGAGAATATTTCACCCACACACAGGTGGGACCACAAGTCATTCACGAGAAAATCAAGGGTTAAGAGTCGCAATATTATCTTCATTAGGAGTCGGGTCGGGAGAAGGTTGGGGCTCGATCGGTATGGTGTCGCCAGAATGAGCCTCGTCATCACCAGCGCTTTCGTCCGGAGACTCTTCTCCGACGCCGGCTAGCTGGAACAACTCCAAACCTGGATTCCCCTTGGGGAACAGGGTATCCATGGTCTCCCTCTCTGCCTTCAGATCCCGGGCCTCATGCTTGCCCTCCTCGAACTCCTCAATCATTTCGACACGCGACTTCAACGCATAAAAGGCGTCTACGTCCCCTGCGACCCGACCAGCATCAATTTTGGCCTGCTTGACCCTCTCTTCAACACTAGTCTGACTCTCGCTAAGCTCCTTCCGACAAATCTCCAACTCGTCTTGGCAAGTCTTCAACTCTCTAGCGAAGCGGCGCTCAGCGTCCTTTAAGCGATTTTCAGCCCCTTCTACCTTGGTCTTCAAGGACGCCAGATCGGACTCTGACTTAGCAGCCATGTCCTCGGCTTTGGCAACCATCTCCTTAACCCCGGAGTAAGCACCTAAGAGAAACTGAAAAGTCTGGAAAAGACGAAACAAAATCCGCTAGTTTTTCAAAAACAAAAACACGCGTACATAAGATTCGACCAGACAATTTACCTTCAATGCAGAGCAGCCCGCCTCACCGATACAATCCAAAGGAGAAACACCGTCAACCTCGGACTTTAAAGTCAGATCTTGAGCGTGGAACAAGTCGGTAATCGACCGTCCGACCAAGTCGATCTTCTCAATTCCAGGGGGACCATTGACCTCTTCTTTGAGGCATCCGCGACAGCCTTTTTGACATCGGAAGAAACGCCCACTTACCTTTTCGTGCCGACTTTGGCTGGTAGAGACGACTCGGCCGACGTCGATTTACTCGACGAGGCCCTAGCCGCTGCCAACCTCTGCTCAATTAGACCCTTCCCAGATACTCCCTTCAAGCGAGCACTTGACCGACCAGCAGGAGACGCTGACATACCAGGCAAGATGTAAGATACAAAATACAATGCGTGACGGAAGACACGTGACTCAAACGAAAAACTTACACTTAACCCGAGATGACGATAGAGTCGACATGACGTCTTTAGTAGTGGGAGCGACAGACAACACATTGACGTTCACAAACTTCCGTTCCGACAAAGGAATCCCGAGAATGATGTTGGTCAGGCCTTCCGACTGAGCGTCCACTTCCAAATCTTCAGCTTCAGGGACTACAAAAAAGAAGAGGTAAGCAAAGAGTTAAACACATGACTAACAAGCGGAAATCAAAGAAAAATACATACTCTTGACCCACCACTCCGACAGCAAAAATGAACAGTTACCCCCCTTCTCCAGAGACGATCGCTCGACGAAGAAAAACTTTGACCCCCATCCGCGATCGTTCACATCAAGATTAGCCACCAAAGGCTTCTGAACCTGACGAATGCGCAACTGGACCCGAGAAGAGCTTTTTGACCCCATAGAGTAGTTATACCACAAGGCATCAAAATTAAAACCAGCCCCCGACTGTAAGTTCAACAGATCCAAAACTCTGAGGATCTGCCACGCCTGTGGCATAACCTGACACGGCGCAAGTGCCAGAGTCGCCGAAAAATCCCTGACAAGGGAAGAGAACAAAAACTTATGCCTTATCCGAAATGGATAGGCATAAAAACAAATACACCCCTCATAACGAGCATCGGCCCTCTCGTTCGGGTGCAACAGCCTCGTGACCATCTCAGGAGGAAAGCCTCTGACTTGGAGGATTTGCCCCAGTTCTGCCTCTGTCAGCGTCCCCGTCAGAGCATCGGCCTCCTTTAGCAGGAAAAGGGGGGAGCCTCGTTCTTGCTCGAGTTCGAGCGAGTAGCAGATGACTCGGAGGAATCACTAGAAACCTTATCCAAGACAGAAAGAGAGGGAAATCAGAGAGCAATTTTTTTAAAATCTGGAGAACCTACCAAGATAGAAAGCAAAGAGAGAAGGTGAAGAGAGATCGTCAGAGCCTGCTTCAGATTTATGGAGGGAATAATGGGATAGCTGATACACACGATTATGTTGTGTGTATAGACGGGGTTTTAGCATTGTTTTAGTGGTGTTTTAGGAGGCGTTGATGGAGTTGTGGAGTTTTGGCGAGGAGGTGCTGAAGACCCACTTTTGGAGGCCTTGGGAGCATTCAAAACTAAAGAAATGGCTTCACGGCGACCGCCGGCCACATTGCGGCGACCGCTGCTGAAGGATTCCCAGTTGCCTTGGCTACGGCATGAGCACGGCGACCGCCGTATAAAGACGGCGACCGCCGCGATTACGGCAACCGCCGCAGATGATGCAGCGACCGCCGCCGCTGTCAGAAGCGCTACCAAGCCGTTTTCCTTATTTGTTTTATTTGGATTATTTTTATTTATGTTTTAGTATTTCGTTTAATGTTAATTTTGGAGATTTTCCTTTTAGTATTTAAGGGTTAGAAGGGAGCTTGGCCTCCCATATATCTCTCTCGAACCCTAATTCCATTCTACGTACTTTGCTATGAAGAACTAAGTCACTCTTTCTTAGTCAGACGCTGAAGCTTTCGTTTTGATTCAGTTGTGAGATTCTCGTTCTTAATCTATTGCATGAATTTTATCTATTCTCTTGCTTGATTGCTTATGATTGATATTGATAATTTCTAGTCTGATCAGCTAGGGTTGTTGTTATTGATCTATTGCTAGATTTAGATTATTACTGGTTGAGCATATCTATTTCAGAGTAGCAACTGCATCGTGCTAGTATCTGGTTGTGCTAGTCTTATGCAAAAGAGAATTGATTTACATTCTAGGATAAAAGCTGGTTGTTTTATGCTAGAATTATATCCAACTATATTCATATCCGTAAAGCTGCTGTTAAACTGAATCTTGATAGTTTCAGGGTTTTTTAATTAGTTAGTGCTAATAGTATCTGGTTGTGCTATTAGTTATATCTGAAAAGGAATTGGAATTTCCATTGCATGAGATTTTGAATGAGTATCTAGGATCAACTTGTCATACGAATAGTGGATGTTGTTTGACTAAGTGCTTTTCCAATCACTGAATTCATCAACTTTTAGTTTGTTTACTTTTGCATGCTTAGATTCATTAAAACATACAAAACCCCATTTTGGTTACTTTGGACTGACATACAAATTGCATATTAAGATAGACTCTGTCTCCCTATAGACTCGACCTTTACTTACCTAGGACTACGGTTTAAGGTTTGTTTGGATATTTTGCATAGTAGGAATTAGAACGACAAATTCCTGTTATCAAATTGGCGCCGTTGCCGGGGAGGCAATAATCTATTTTTTGTGTGTGATTTGTGTGCCAATCTTGGTGTGAACCTATCTTATGGTTCACACCCGTGTTACTAATAATCTACCCCTTGTTTTTGATCCAGAAATTGAGAGAACTTTTCTTCAAGCTCAAAGGACTGCGCGTACACTACTTCAAGAGGCTGAAGCAATGGCATTACAACGTGTTACTCTTGAATCTCTGACAGCTCCTAACTTGGAGCAACCAACTCGTGCTATGCAATTCCCTGCCCTTGGTGATGGGGTTAAATTTAAGCTCAAGACAGGAGTAGTCCATCTACTCCCGAAATTCAGTGAAACCCCGCTTGAGGATCCTATTCAGCACCTGGATGAATTCCTTGAGGTCTGCACCAGCATGCGGCCATATGATGTTACTGAAGATCAGATGAGGTTGAGAGTCTTTTCCTTTTCTCTGAAGGAATCAGCTAAAGACTGGTATCATTCTTTGGCCCCAGGAAGCGTCACTACTTGGGTGAATTTGAAGAAGGTGTTTCTTGATAAATACTTTCCAGCAATCAAATCCAATCAGCTCAAGAAGAAGATCTGCAACGTAGAGAAACTGTCCAATGAGTCTCTCTATGACTATTATGAACGCTTCAAGAAATTGGTGAAGAGCTGCCCCTACCATGGTTATGCTAATCATGATCTGATTCTTTATCTGCATGGAGGACTCCGTGAAGATGATTGTCGGATGGTAAATTCTTTATGTGGTGGGAATATTCTGAAGAGGACTTATGAAGAGGCTCTAGAGATATTTGCCACCCTAGCTGATGACTCTAGACAATACAGTGGGAGAGGTTCCCAAAGCTTGGTGGTTGCTAGTTCTCAATCTAAAATTGATCAAGCTGGTTTTGATGTGCTGCAAGAGGAGGTGAGGCGTCTGAAACTGAAAGGTACACCTCAACAGGCTAAGGCCTGTGAGATTTGTCATGACGACTTGCATCCTACTAATTCATGTCCTACACTCCAAGAGGAAGTGAATGCGGTAGGAGGATATCAGCAGAGGCCTAGGCATGATCCCTACTCCAATACATACAATCTAGGTTGGAGGGATCATCCCAACTTCAGATGGAGAGACCTAGAACAGAATCAAGGTCAAGTGCAACAACAGGGTAATCCTCAACAATCTAGGCAACCATATGTGGTAAAACCTCAAGGGCAGAGCTCAAACCCTTCACCCTCACCCTCTCTGGCTGACATGATGCAGATGCTGGTACAGAGCAACATTGATCTCACTGCGAATGTTAATAAGCTGACTCAGAGCTCAGTGCAATTCCAAGCAAATACACAAGCTAGCATTCAGAACTTGGAAAGGCAGGTGGGTCAGATGTCTTAAGTGGTGAATAAACTTGAAGCGAAAGACTCGGGTAAGCTTCCTTCTCAAACTGAGGCAAACCCGAACATTTGTAATGTCAGTGCTGTAACTCTGAGGAGTGGAAAAAGGCTTGAAGGAAGCATTACTGAAGAAGCTGAAGAAGACAGTTCGGATCTGGAGGAAATAAAAGACGGCGACCGCCGCCTAAATCACGGCGACCGCCGCCCAGGTGATCCCACATTCGATGTTTCCGAAGAGAATGACGGCGACCGCCGCATAAATGGCAGCGACCGCCGCGATTACGGCGACCGCCGTGACGGTGATCCAATTCTCGAACTTTCGGACGATGTCATCGGCGACCGCCGCCAACCTTACGGCGACCGCCGCCTCCCTGTAGCCGATGCTGAGGCTGAGAAGGAGTGTGAAACTCCGATTTTTCCTGATTGGAAGCCTATTCGGCCATTCCCATCTGCTTTGAAGCGTACCAAGCCACTTGTGTAGGACAAGGACATGTTTGAGATGTTCAGAAACGTTGAGGTAAACATTCCTCTCCTTAATTTGATCAAGTCTGTCTCTCGTTATGCTAAGTTCTTGAAGCAGATGTGCACTACAAAGAGAAATCAGGATAGGAACAGCAAGAAGAAGGTAAAGGTAAGCGAACATGTTTCTGCTGTGTTTCAGAAGCGCTTACCAAAGAAGTGTGGCGATCCAGGTATGTTCACCATTCCAATCACTATTGGAGGTACCAAGTTCAATAAAGCTATGTTAGATTTGGGTGCTTCCATTAATGTTCTACCTTCATCTCTTTGTGAATCCTTACAATTAGGACCCATGCATGCGACCAATATTTCCATTCAGTTAGCTGATCGATCTAGTGTGCGTCCTATAGGGATAGTGGAGGATATTTTGGTTATGGTTGGTGATCTCACTTTCCCTGCTGACTTCTTTGTGCTTAATATGGAACATGATAAGCATGCAACCCCTATTCTGTTAGGGAGACCTTTTCTAAAAACTGCCAACACTAAGATCAATGTGAGCACTGGTGCTTTAACCATGGAATTTGATGGCCAAACTATTAATTACAATATCTATGAAGCCATGAAATACCCTTCTGATGATCATTCTCTGTGTGCAATTGATGTACTTGAGCCTATGGTGTAAGATATTTTTGATGAGGACCACCTAGATGACACACAATCTATTATTGTTGATTCTAGTTTGGATTTTACTTTATCTGCTGACATGCAGGAAGTTGTCAACGAGTTGGACGCTTACTATAAGCTTCCTCTTGAGCTCCCAGGTAAATCACATTTACCACTAACCCTGCCTAGCGAGAAGCTTTTGCCCTCTATTGTGCAGGCACCAGTGATTGAGTTGAAGCCACTTCTTGACCACCTCAAGTATTTATTTCTTGGAGACAAGGAGACATTACCAGTGATCATCTCAAGCACGCTCACTCAGGACCAAGAAGACAAATTGTTGGTGGTTCCTAAAGAGCACAAGACAACAATAGGTTGGACCATCGCTGAAACAAGGGAATCAGCCCTACCACCTGCATGCACCGTATTCTGCTGGAAGGAGAAGAGAAGCCATCTAGACAGCCCCAGAGGCGTCTGAACCCACCCATGATGGACGTTGTCAAGAAAGAAGTCTTGAAGCTCTTACAAGCAGGTATGATATTTCCCATTTCTGACAGTAAATGGGTTAGTCCTACACAGGTTGTCCCGAAGAAAGGAGGGATTACAGTTGTGGAGAACCAAAAGGGAGAGCTAGTCCCTACAAGGCTGCAGACAGGCTACAGAGTGTGTATTGACTACCGCAAGCTGAACGCGGTGACTAGAAAGGACCACTTCCCCCTTCCCTTTATTGATCAAATGCTTGAAAGACTGTCAGGTCGTGCTTTCTATTGCTTCTTGGATGGGTACTCTGGATACTTTCAGATAGCCATTGCACCTGAGGATCAAGCAAAGACGACATTCACTTGTCCGTTTGGCACTTTTGCCTATCGCAGGATGCCATTTGGGTTGTGCAATGCCCCTGGAACTTTTCAGCGGTGTATGGTAAGCATCTTTTCTGAGTACATTGAGAATTTCATAGAGGTCTTCATGGATGACTTTACTGTATATGGAGATAATTTTGATGCATGCCTAAATCACCTATCACTTGTGCTTGCAAGATGTGTTGACACTAATTTAGTGCTTAATTCTGAGAAGTGTCACTTCATGTTCGAGCAGGGCATTGTACTTGGTCATATTGTGTCGTCTAGAGGTATTGAGGTCGATAAGGCAAAGATTGAAGTAATTCAGTCTTTGCCCTACCCTACTAATGTGCGCGAAGTTCGTTCTTTTCTAGGCCATGCAGGTTTCTATCGCAGGTTTATTAAAGACTTCTCCAAGATCTCATCACCTATGTGCGACCTACTGAAGAAAGAAATTGGTTTTCAGTTTATAGCTGAGTGTCGGACAGCCTTTGATGACCTGAAGGCTCGCCTGACAAGTGCTCCAATTATTCAGGCTCCTGATTGGTCTAAGCCTTTTGAGATCATGTGTGATGCCAGTGACTATGTCGTGGGGGTTGTGCTGGGTCAAAAGAAAGAAAGAGCATCTCATGTGATTCAGTATGCATCTATGACCCTGAATGGTGCACAGAAGAACTACTCCACCACAGAGAAGGAGATGCTTGTTGTGGTGTTTGCTCTTGAGAAATTCAGGCAGTACCTCCTTGGTATAAAGGTCATTGTCCACTCAGACCATGCTGCTCTGCGCTATCTAATGACAAAGAAAGAAGCCAAGCCGAGGCTGATCCGGTGGATCTTACTACTCAGCGAGTTTGATGTGGAGATCAAGGATAAGAAGGGTGCTGAGAATCTTGTTGCTGATCACCTCAACAGAATTGTCCAGGAAGATGGCACTCCACAGCCTCAGATTCAGACACGTTTTCCTGATGAGTCTCTATTCAGGCTCACTACTGTAGAGCCATGGTATGCTGATTTGGTGAATTTTCTCACCACGGGAGAATTTCCTCCACCTTTCAACAAGGCTCAGAGGGACAGGCTATGCAGTTCAGCCAGATTCTTTGTCTGGGACGACCCCTACCTATGGAAGCATTGCTCTGACCAGGTAATTCGTAGGTGCATCCAAAAAAATGAGGTAAATTCTCTCCTTACTTTTTGTCATTCAGAAGCATGTGGTGGGCATTTTGGAGTTCAAAGAACTGCAAGGAAGGTACTTGACGCAGGATTTTGGTGGCCTTCCATCTTCAAGGATGCGAATAACCACTGTAAATCCTGTGATAAGTGTCAAAGAGTTAGAAACATATCTAGTAGGGATGAGATGCCACAAACTGGTTTGATTTTCTGTGAAATCTTCGATGTTTGGGGCATTGACTTCATGGGACCATTTCCAACCTCTTGTGGTAACATATATATTTTGCTTGCGGTGGACTACGTTTCCAAATGGGTGGAAGCGAAGGCCACTAGAACTGATGACTCTAAAGTTGTTGCAGATTTCTTGAAGTCCAATATATTTACCAGGTTTGGAATCCCAAAAGCTCTCATAAGTGATCGAGGAACTCACTTTTGCAATAGATCAATCACTGCGCTGTTGAAGAAATACCATGTCACGCAAAGAGTTTCTACTGCCTATCACCCTCAAACGAATGGGCAAGCTAAAGTGTCGAATCGGGAAATCAAATCCATCTTGGAAAAGACGGTATCTCCCAATAGAAAAGACTGGAGTTTGAGGCTTGATGATGCATTATGGGCATATAGGACAGCTTACAAAACACCAATTGGAATGTCGCCCTTTCGGTTGGTGTTTGGTAAGGCTTGTCACCTGCCAGTGGAGCTCGAGCACAAGGCGTATTGGGCTATCAAGAATTGCAACTTGAGACTTGATGAGGCTGGTGAACTTCGTAAGCTGCAGTTGCCAGAGCTGGATGAAGCACGGCTCGAGGTGTATGACAATGCCATTCACTATAAGGAAAGGACTAAGGATTGGCATGACAAGAACATATTGAGGAAGGCCTTCAAGGTTGGAGACAAAGTCCTCTTATTTCAGTCACGCCTTAGACTTTTCCCAGGCAAGCTGAGATCGCGCTGGGCAGGACCCTATTATGTTGCCCAAGTATTCCCACATGGTGCCATAGAGTTATTTGATGCAGCATCACAGACTTTGTTCAAGGTGAGTGGGCAAAGAGTGAAGAAATACCATGAGGGCTTCACAAAAGACACCATTGAAGATGCATTCTTGAAGGAACCCGAAGCTGCGACATGATGAGCTAGCATGAGGTCGAGCCACGACGTTAACTACTGCGCTTCTCGGGAGGCAACCCGATGTAGGTAGTTTATTTCCTTTCCCTTAGTCAATTTCAATTGTTTTTTTCCTTTTAGTTTTTGCTTCTATGTCGAACTAACCTACAGGAAGCATGACCAAGTGACGAAGGAGAAGCGGCGACCGCCGCCCACCTTACGGCGACCGCCGCCAAGGCCTCGCCAAGCAAGTTGGCTACGGCATCCTGGCAGCGACCGCCGTTTAATCACGGCGACCGCCGCAATTACGGCGACCGCCGCAATTACGGCGACCGCCGCCTTCCTTACGGCGATCGCCGTTTTCACCACCCTCCGTTCATCTGGCTACGGCAAATGGCAGCGACCGCCGTTTAATTATGGCGATCGCCGCCATTCTCAGGTTCGACTTCTTTATCAAAAAAAAAATTGAAAAAAATGGGCCCCGAAAAAACCTTAAACGGGGAGCAAAAGACGAAAATAAAATACCCCGAAAAGACCATAAACGGGAAGAAAAAGTAAAAAAAAAAAAAAAACTTTCCCCTTCTGATTTTTTTTTACAGCTACCCCTTTTTTTTAACTTTTTTTCCCTTTACCCCTACCCACCATTCTACCCTACCTATTTTTCCCTTACCTAACTCTCCCTTCCTCACAACCCTCCCAAGCCCTAGCCCTCCCCAGACCGGCGACCGCCGCTCCATCGTCCTCCTCGCCGCCGCCCGCTGCTAGCCAGGACACCTAGAGCCGCTCGCCACTGCACATTTCTGGGATTCGGCGAAAACTTCATCGCGGCGACCGCCGCATTCAACACGGCGACCGCTGCCACGAACACAGTGCCCGCCGCGATCTTCACGGCGCCCGCCGCCTTCAACATCTGGTGAATTCTGTACTTTTCTCAGTTTTTGATTATTGTTGCTGCTTCCTTTGTTGGTATTTCAACATGTTGAAACGAGCCTTTTCGTCCCGATCCCGCTCGCGATTGTCTGAGGTTGAGGAATCCCGTAAGAAAATAATTAGGAAAAAGACCATGATGACCACGTTGTTCTTTGATCCTACGACGATGAGGGACCTTCGTTTGTATGATTGTGCAGAGAGATTATTTATTCAGTGTGGGTTGGGAGGATTCTACCACCTTAGGGCGCCGACTTTTCCCTCTTGGACGGAGGAGTTTTTGATTAGTTATGAGCATGTGGAGGCTGAGGGCAGGATCACTTTTGGATTGGTTGGAATGCGACGGAGGGTTAACCAAGCCACCGTCGTCTCAGGAGGAGTGGGATGCGGCGCTCGGGATAACCAAGCCACCGTCGTCTCAGGAGGAGTGGGATGCGACGCATGGTTACCTCCAGTTCTGGTATAGTTCCACGGGTACCATAATTTTTGACCCTCAGCACGGCGAGTATAATTACAAGTGGTCCCACCCATGCTTGAGGTTGGCCCATAAGGTGGTTCGGATGGCCTTCCTTGGTCAGTCCGAGATGAACAAGGTGCCTTACCTTGACTTAGAGACCGTATGGTCCATGACGCCCGGCTGTGACTTAGTGAAGGACTGGCGATCCTTATTTATGGCATGCTGTAGGAAGTTTCAGAAGGACAAGTCCCACAAGATTGTCATTGGCGGGCTGGTTTCACTGATTGGTCAGCACCTGAGTATTGCTTTTCCAGACCCGTCGCAGCAGCTGACCCTGGGCTATACTTATGATTCTCGTCAGCTGAATACGGTTTGTGTCCTGTCTGGCAGTCCACCACGTCAGTTTTGGCTGTATGGATCGAGAGGCTGCTCCAAGCTCCCTATGCCTCTGCCTTTTGAGATACCATTTGGGCCACGTTACGTGGACTTTGATTTGAGCCGCCACCGAGTGGGAGCTGGTGGTAGCCAAGCTGCCGGTGCCTCTGCTACTGGTTCCTCTGCTGCGCCTGATGAGGAGACCGAGGATGAGGCGGACGACACTGAGATGCCTGAGGTGCAGGCAGTTGCTGAGGAGTGTCCAGATTACCAGATGCAGATGTGGGAGACGCTACAGCAGATTGATACTCATCAGAGGTCGATACAGTCCGACTTTATTGATTTCCGCCAGGAGGCGAGAGGGTATCATGAGCAGTTTGCTGATTTTCGCGAGGAGGCGCAAGGATACCACCAGGAGTTTGTTGCTTATCGCCAGGAGGAGCGCGATTACCATGCTGCACAGTCTAGTAGGATGCAGCAGCAGACCGACGACATCCATGCCTTGGAGGATCAGATGAGACAGTGGAACCTATTCATGGATTCCCATTATCCAGGCTTTCCACCACCTCCATAGTAGTGGTACTTTCTTGACTTCCCCTATTTCATTATGTCTTACTTCATTGAGGACAATGTTTATTTCAAGTATGGGGGAGTTGATTATGTATTTCTATTGCTATTATTCTGGTGAAAAAAAAGTTAAAAAGAAAGAAAAGAGGCAATAAAGAAATCCTGGGATGGACTGAAAACCCGAAAGGGCGGTTCAGGTAAAAAGCAGGTAATCTGGCAGGCATTAGGCCTTGGAAAAAAATAGATTCAGAGTGATGTGAGGTGGTGAGTCCAACTTGAAAAATGAAATGAGAGTGTTAGGTGAAAACCTGAAAAGGCGCCTAAGCAAAATGAGTGCAGAAAAAAAATTGAGTGTTTTAGGACTATCAATTTACCGGCGCAGGCGTCATAAGAAGTGGAGTATAGGAGTGTTTTTGGGTAGGTTTTCACCTGGAGGAATAAGGTGTAGTAATCTTGGTATTTAGCACTCTCTTTGATGATTTTTTTTCTGTTGATGTTGGACTTGGGTGGTGTGTCTGGTAGAGTTGATATTGTAGATTGATGTTAGGCTGTGTTGCATTGTGTTGATTGTGGTGTGTTGTGGATGTGCTGATTATGATGCTGAAGGTGTGGACGTGTTGTGTGGTTGGATAGGATGGATATTGAGCTTTCATGTAGATGCTTTTATTCTTAGTTGTGAGCTTCTTTGCATGTTGATGATCTAGGGATTTCATTGATGATGGGTGGTTGTTTTTCTATCCACTCGAGACGAGTAGAGATTCAAGTGTGGGGGAGTTTGATACACATGATTATGTTGTGTGTATAGACGGGGTTTTAGCATTGTTTTAGTGGTGTTTTAGGAGGCGTTGATGGAGTTGTGGAGTTTTGGCGAGGAGGTGCTGAAGACCCACTTTTGGAGGCCTTGGGAGCATTCGGAACTAAAGAAATGGCTTCACGGTGACCGCCGGCCACATTGCGGCGACCGCTGCTGAAGGATTCCTAGCTGCATTGGCTACGGCATGAGCACGGCGACCACCGTATAAAGACGGCGACCGCAGCGATTACGGCAACCGCCGCGATTACGGCAACCGCCGCAGATGATGCAGCGACCGCCGCCGCTGTCAGAAGCGCTACCGAGCCGTTTTCCTTATTTGTTTTATTTGGATTATTTTTATTTACGTTTTAGTATTTCGTTTAATGTTAATTTTGGAGATTTTCCTTTTAGTATTTAAGGGTTAGAAGGGAGCTTGGCCTCCCATATATCTCTCTCGAACCCTAATTCCATTCTACGTACTTTGCTATGAAGAACTAAGTCACTCTTGCTTAGTCAAACGCTGAAGCTTTCGTTTTGATTCAGTTGTGAGATTATCGTTCTTAATCTATTGCATGAATTTTATCTATTCTCTTGCTTGATTGCTTATGATTGATATTGATAATTTCTAGTCTGATCAGCTAGGGTTGTTGTTATTGATCTATTGCTAGATTTAGATTGTTACTGGTTGAGCATATCTATTTCAGAGTAGCAATTGCATCGTGCTAGTATCTGGTTGTGCTAGTCTTATGCAAAAGAGAACTGATTTACATTCTAGGATAAAAGCTGGTTGTTTTATGCTAGAATTGTATCCAACTATATTCATATCCGTAAAGCTGCTGTTAAACTGAATCTTGATAGTTTCAGGGTTGTTTAATTAGTTAGTGCTAATAGTATCTGATTGTGCTATTAGTTATATCTGAAAAGGAATTGGAATTTCCATTGCATGAGATTTTGAATGAGTATCTAGGATGAACTTGTCATACGAATAGTGGATGTTGTTTGACTAAGTGCTTTTCCCATCACTGAATTCATCAACTTTTAGTTTGTTTACTTTTGCATGCTTAGATTCATTAAAACATACAAAACCCCCTTTTGGTTACTTTGGACTGACATACAAATTGCATATTAAGATAGACTCTGTCTCCCTGTGGACTCGACCTTTACTTACCTAGGACTACGGTTTAAAGTTTGTTTGGATATTTTACATAGTAGGAATTAGAACGACAAATTCCTGTTATCAAATTGGCGCCGTTGCCGGGGAGGCAATAATCTATTTTGTGTGTGTGATTTGTGTGCCAATCTTGGTGTGAACCTATCTTATGGTTCACACCCGTGTTACTAATAATCTACCCCTTGTTTTTTATCCAGAAATCGAGAGAACTTTTCTTCAAGCTCAAAGGACTGCGCGTATACTACTTCAAGAGGTTGAAGCAATGGCATTACAACGTGTTACTCTTGAATCTCTGACAGCTCCTAACTTGGAGCAACCAACTCGTGCTGTGCAATTCTCTGCCCTTGGTGATGGGGTTAAATTTGAGCTCAAGACAGGAGTACTCCATCTACTCCTGAAATTCAGTGGAACCCCGCTTGAGGATCCTATTCAGCACCTGGATGAATTCCTTGAGGTCTGCACCAGCATGCGGCCATATGATATTACTGAAGATCAGATGAGGTTGAGATTCTTTTCCTTTTCTCTGAAGGAATCAGCTAAAGACTGGTATCATTCTTTGCCCCCAGGAAGCGTCACTACTTGGGTGAATTTGAAGAAGGTGTTTCTTGATAAATACTTTCCAGCAATCAAATCCAATCAGCTCAAGAAGAAGATCTGCAACGTAGAGCAACTGTCCAATGAGTCTCTCTATGACTATTATGAACGCTTCAAGAAATTGGTGAAGAGCTGCCCCTACCATGGTTATGCTAATCATGATCTGATTCTTTATCTGCATGGAGGACTCCGTGAAGATGATCGTCGGATGGTAAATTCTTCATGTGGTGGGAATATTCTGAAGAGGACTTATGAAGAGGCTCTAGAGATATTTGCCACCCTAGCTGATGACTCTAGACAATACAGTGGGAGAGGTTCCCAAAGCTTGGTGGTTGCTAGTTTTCAATCTAAAATTGATCAAGCTGATTTTGATGTGCTGCGAGAGGAGGTGAGGCGTCTGAAACTGAAAGGTACACCTCAACAGGCTAAGGCCTGTGAGATTTGTCGTGACGCCTTGCATCCTACTGATTCATGTCCTACACTCCAAGAGGAAGTGAATGCGTTAGGAGGATATCAGCAGAGGCCTAGGCATGATCCATACTCCAATACATACAATCCAGGTTGGAGGGATCATCCCAACTTTAGATGAAGAGACCCAGAACAGAATCAAGGTCAAGTGCAACAACAGGGTAATCCTCAACAATCTAGGCAACCATATGTGGTAAAACCTCAAGGGCAGAGCTCAAACCCTTCACCCTCACCCTCTCTGGCTGACATGATGCAGATGCTGGTACAGAGCAACGTCGATCTCACTGCGAATGTTAATAAGCTGACTCAGAGCTCAGTGCAATTCCAAGCAAATACACAAGCTAGCATTCAGAACTTGGAAAGGCAGGTGGGTCAGATGTCTCAAGTGGTGAATAAACTTGAAGCGAAAGACTCGGGTAAGCTTCCTTCTCAAACTGAGGCAAACCCGAACATTCGTAATGTCAGTGCTGTAACTCTGAGGAGTGGAAAAAGGCTTGAAGGAAGCATTACTGAAGAAGCTGAAGAAGACAGTTCAGATCTGGAGGAAATAAAAGACGGCGACCGCCGCCTAAATCACGGCGACCGCCGCCCATGTGATCCCACATTCGATGTTTCCGAAGAGAATGATGGCGACCGCCGCATAAATGTCAGCGACCGCCGCGATTACGGCGACCGCCGTCCATAGAACGACGACCGCCGTGACGGTGATCCAATTCTCGAACTTTCGGACGATGTCATCGGTGACCGCCGCCAACCTTACGGCGACCGCCGCCTCCCTGTAGCCGATGCTGAGGCTGAGAAGGAGTCTGAAACTCTGATTTTTCCTAATTGGAAGCCTATTCCGCCATTCCCATCTGCTTTGAAGTGTACCAAGCCACTTGTGCAGGACAAGGACATGTTTGAGATGTTCAGAAACGTTGAGGTAAACATTCCTCTCCTTAATTTATCAAATCTGTCTCTCGTTATGCTAAGTTCTTGAAGCAGATGTGCACAACAAAGAGAAATCAGGATAGGAACAGCAAGAAGAAGGTAAAGGTAAGCGAACGTGTTTCTACTGTGTTTCAGAAGCACTTACCAAAGAAGTGTGGCGATCCAGGTATGTTCACCATTCCAATCACTATTGGAGGTACCAAGTTCAATAAAGCTATGTTAGATTTGGGTGCTTCCATTAATGTTCTACCTTCATATCTTTGTGAATCCTTACAATTAGGACCCATGCATGCGACCAATATTTCCATTCAGTTAGCTGATCGATCTAGTGTGCGTCCTATAGGGATAGTGGAGGATATTTTGGTTATGGTTGGTGATCTCACTTTCCCTGCTGACTTCTTTGTGCTTAATATGGAACATGATAAGCATGCAACCCCTATTCTATTAGGGAGACCTTTTCTGAAAACTGCCAACACTAAGATCAATGTGAGCACTGGTGCTTTAACCATGGAATTTGATGGCCAAACTATTAATTACAATATCTATGAAGCCATGAAATACCCTTCTGATGATCATTCTCTGTGTGCAATTGATGTACTTGAGCCTATGGTGCAAGATATTTTTTATGAGGACCACCTAGATGACACACAATCTATTATTGTTGATTCTAGTTTGGATTTTACTTTATCTGCTGACATGCAGGAAGTTGTCAACGAGTTGGACGCTTACTATAAGCTTCCTCTTGAGCTCCCAGGTAAATCACATTTACCACTAACCCTGCCTAGCGAGAAGCTTTTGCCCTCTATTGTGCATGCACCAGTGATTGAGTTGAAGCCACTTCCTGACCACCTCAAGTATTTATTTCTTAGAGACAAGGAGACATTAACAGTGATCATCTCAAGCACGCTCACTCAGGACCAAGAAGACAAATTGTTGGTGGTTCTTAAAGAGCACAAGACAGCAATACGTTGGACCATCGCTGACATCAAGGGAATCAGCCCTACCACCTGCATGCACCGTATTCTGCTGAAAGGAGAAGAGAAGCCATCTAGACAGCCCCAGAGGCATCTGAACCCACCCATGATGGACGTTGTCAAGAAAGAAGTCCTGAAGCTCTTACAAGCAGGTATGATATTTCCCATTTCTGACAGTAAATGGGTTCGTCCTACACAGGTTGTCCCGAAGAAAGGAGGGATTACAGTTGTGGAGAACCAAAAGGGAGAGCTAGTCCCTACAAGGCTACAGACAGGCTACAGAGTGTGTATTGACTATCGCAAGCTGAACGCGGTGACTAGAAAGGACCACTTCCCCCTTCCCTTTATTGATCAAATGCTTGAAAGACTGTCGGGTCGTGCTTTCTATTGCTTCTTGGATGGGTACTCTGGATACTTTCAGATAGCCATTGCACTTGAGGATCAAGCAAAGATGACATTCACTTGTCCGTTTGGCACTTTTGCCTATCGCAGGATGCCATTTGGGTTGTGCAATACCCCTGGAACTTTTCAGCGGTGTATGGTAAGCATCTTTTCTGAGTACATTGAGAATTTCATAGAGGTCTTCATGGATGACTTTACTGTATATGGAGATAATTTTGATGCATGCCTAAATCACCTATCACTTGTGCTTGCAAGATGTGTTGACACTAATTTAGTGCTTAATTCTGAAAAGTGTCACTTCATGGTCGAGTAGGGCATTGTACTTGGTCATATTGTGTCGTCTAGAGGTATTGAGGTCGATAAGGCAAAGATTGAAGTAATTCAGTCTTTGCCCTACCCTACTAATGTGCGCGAAGTTTGTTCTTTTCTAGGCCATGCAGGTTTCTATCGTAGGTTTATTAAAGACTTCTCCAAGATCTCATCACCTATGTGCGACCTGCTAAAGAAAGAAATTGGTTTTGAGTTTACAGCTGAGTGTCGGACAGCCTTTGATGACCTGAAGGCTCGCCTGACAAGTGCCCCAATTATTCAGGCTCCTGATTGGTCTAAGCCTTTTGAGATCATGTGTGATGCCAGTGACTATGTCGTGGGGGCTGTGCTGGGTCAAAAGGAAGGAAGAGCATCTCATGTGATTCAGTATGCATCTATGACCCTGAATGGTGCACAGAAGAACTACTCCACCACAGAGAAGGAGATGCTTGTTGTGGTGTTTGCTCTTGAAAACTTCAGGCAGTACCTCCTTGGTACAAAGGTCATTGTCCACTCATACCATGCTGCTCTGCGCTATCTAATGACAAAGAAAGAAGCCAAGCCGAGGCTGATCCGGTGGATCTTACTACTCAGCGAGTTTGATGTGGAGATCAAGGATAAGAAGGGTGCTGAGAATCTTATTGCTGATCACCTCAGCAGAATTGTCCAGGAAGATGGCACTCCACAGCCTCAGATTCAGACACGTTTTCCTGATGAGTCTCTATTCAGGCTCACTACTGTAGAGCCATGGTATGCTGATTTGGTGAATTTTCTCACCACGGGAGAATTTCCTCCACCTTTCAACAAGGCTCAAAGGGACAGGCTACGCAGTTCAGCCAGATTCTTTGTCTGGGACGACCCCTACCTATGGAAGCATTGCTCTGACCAGGTAATTCGTAGGTGCATCCAAAAAAATGAGGTAAATTATCTCCTTACTTTTTGTCATTCAGAAGCATGTGATGGGCATTTTGGAGTTCAAAGAACCGCAAGAAAGGTACTTGATGCAGGATTTTGGTGGCCTTCCATCTTCAAGGATGCGAATAACCACTGTAAATCCTGTGATAAGTGTCAAAGAGTTAGAAACATATCTAGTAGGGATGAGATGCCACAAACTGGTTTGATTTTCTGTGAAATCTTCGATGTTTGGGGCATTGACTTCATGGGACCATTTCCAACCTCTTGTGGTAACATATATATTTTGCTTGCGGTGGACTACATTTCCAAATGGGTGGAAGCGAAGGCCACCAGAACTGATGACTCTAAAGTTGTTGCAGATTTCTTGAAGTCCAATATAATTACCAGGTTTGGAATCCCAAAAGCTCACATAAGTGATCGAGGAACTCACTTTTGCAATAGATCAATCACTGCGCTGTTGAAGAAATACCATGTCACGCAAAGAGTTTCTACTGCCTATCACCCTCAAACGAATGGGCAAGCTGAAGTGTCGAATCGGGAAATCAAATCCATCTTGGAAAAGACGGTATCTCCCAATAGAAAAGACTGGAGTTTGAGGCTTGATGATGCATTATGGGCATATAGGACAGCTTACAAAACACCAATTGGAATGTCGCCCTTTCGGTTGGTGTTTGGTAAGGCTTGTCACCTTCCAGTGGAGCTCGAGCACAAGGCGTATTGGGCTATCAAGAATTGCAACTTGAGACTTGATGAGGCTGGTGAACTTCGTAAGCTGCAGTTGCAAGAGCTGGATGAAGCACGGCTCGAGGCGTATGACAATGCCATTCACTATAAGGAAAGGACTAAGGCTTGGCATGCCAAGAACATATTGAGGAAGGCCTTCAAGGTTGGAGACAAAGTCCTCTTATTTCAGTCACGCCTTAGACTTTTCCCAGGCAAGCTGAGATCGCGCTGGGCAGGACCCTATTATGTTGCCCAAGTATTCCCACATGGTGCCATGGAGTTATTTGATGTAGCATCACAGACTTTGTTCAAGGTGAATGGGCAAAGAGTGAAGAAATACCATGAGGGCTTCACAAAAGACACCATTGAAGAGGCATTCCTGAAGGAACCCGAAGCTGAGACATGATGAGCTAGCATGAGGTCGAGCCACGACGTTAACTACGGCGCTTCTCGGGAGGCAACCCGATGTAGGTAGTTTATTTCCTTTCCCTTAGTCAATTTCAATTGTTTTTTTCCTTTTAGTTTTTGCTTCTATGTCGAACTAACCTGCAGGAAGCGTGACCAAGTGACGAAGGAGAAGCGGCGACCGCCGCCCACCTTACGGCGACCGTCGCCAAGGCCTCACCAAGCAAGTTGGCTACGGCATCCTGGCGGCTACCGCCGTTTAATCATGGCGACCGCCGCAATTACGGCGACCGCCGCCTTCCTTACGGGGATCGCCGTTTTCACCACCCTCCGTTCATCTGGCTACGGCAAATGGCAGCGACCGCCGTTTAATTACGGCGATCGCAGCCATTCTCAGGTTCGACTTCTTTATCAAAAAAAAAAAATTAGGCCCCGAAAAAACCTTAAACGGGGAGCAAAAGACGAAAATAAAATACCCCGAAAAGACCTTAAACGGGGAGAAAAAGTCAAAAAAAAACTTTCCCCTTCTGATTTTTTTTTACAGCTACCCCTTTTTTTTAACTTTTTTTCCCTTTACCCCTACCCACGATTCTACCCTACCTATTTTTTCCTTACCCAACTCTCCCTTCCTCACAACCCTCCCAAGCCCTAGCCCTCCCCAGACCGGCGACCGCCGCTCCATCGTCCTCCTCCCCGCCGCCCGCTTCTAGCCAGGACACCTAGAGCCGCTCGCCGTTGCACATTTCTGGGATTCGGCGAAAACTTCATCGCGGCGACCGCCGCATTCAACACGGCGACCGCCGCCACGAACACAGCGCCCGCCGCGATCTTCACGGCGCCCGCCGCCTTCAACATCTGGTGAATTCTGTACTTTTCTCAGTTTTTGATTGTTGTTGCTGCTTCCTTTGTTGGTATTTCAACATGTTGAAACGAGCCTTTTCGTCCCGATCCCGCTCGCGATTGTCTGAGGTTGAGGAATCCCGTAAGAAAATAATTAGGAAAAAGACCATGATGACCACGTTGTTCTTTGATCCTACGACGATGAGGGACCTTCGTCTGTATGATTGTGCGGAGAGATTATTTATTCAGTGTGGCTTGGGAGGATTCTACCACCTTAGGGCGCCGACTTTTCCCTCTTGGACGGAGGAGTTTTTGATTAGTTATGAGCATGTGGAGGCTGAGGGCAGGATCACTTTTCGATTGGTTGGAATGCGACGCAGGGTTAACCAAGCCACCGTCGTCTCAGGAGGAGTGGGATGCGGCGCTCGGGATAACCAAGCCACCGTTGTCTCAGGAGGAGTGGGATGCGACGCAGGGTTACCTCCAGTTCTGGTATAGTTCCACGGGTACCATAATTTTTGACCCTCAGCACGGCGAGTATAATTACAAGTGGTCCCACCCGTGCTTGAGGTTGTCCCACAAGGTGGTTCGGATGGCCTTCCTTGGTCAGTCCGAGATGAACAAGGTGCCCTACCTTGACTTAGAGACCGTATGGTCCATGACGCCCGACTGCGACTTAGTGAAGGACTGGCGATCCTTATTTATGGCATGCTGTAGGAAGTTTCAGAAGGACAAGTCCCACAAGATTGTCATTGGCGGGCTGGTTTCACTGATTGGTCAACACCTGGGTATTGCTTTTCCAGACCCGTCGCAGCAGCTGACCCCGGGCTATACTTATGATTCCCTTCAGCTGAAGACGGTTTGTGTCCTGTCTGGCAGTCCACCACGTCAGTTTTGGCTGTATGGATCGAGAGGCTGCTCCAAGCTCCCTATGCCTCTGCCTTTTGAGATACCATTTGGGCCACGTTACGTGGACTTTGATTTGAGCCGCCACCGAGTGGGAGCTGGTGGTAGCCAAGCTGTCGGTGCCTCTGCTGCTGGTTCCTCTGCTGCGCCTGATGAGGAGACTGAGGATGAGGCGGATGACACTGAGATGCCTGAGGTGCAGGCAGCTGCTGAGGAGCGTCCAGATTAACAGATGCAGATGTGGGAGATGCTACAGCAGATTGATACTCATCAGAGGTCGATACAGTCCGACTTTATTGATTTCCGCCAGGAGGCAAGAGGGTATCATGAGCAGTTTGCTGATTTTCGCGAGGAGGCGCGAGGATACCACCAGGAGTTTGTTGCTTATTGCCAGGAGGAGCGCGATTACCACGCTGCACAGTCTAGTAGGATGCAGCAGTAGACCGACGACATCCATGCCTTGGAGGATCAGATGAGACAGTGGAACCTATTCATGGATTCCCATTATCCAGGCTTTCCACCACCTCCGCAGTAGTGGTACTTTCTTGACTTCCTCTATTTCATTATGTCTTACTTCATTGAGGACAATGTTTATTTCAAGTGTGGGGGAGTTGATTATGTATTGCTATTGCTATTATTCTGGGGAAAAAAAAGTTAAAAAGAAAGAAAAGAGGCAATAAAGAAATCCTGGGATGGACTGAAAACCCGAAAGGGCTGTTCAGGTAAAAAGCAGGTAATCTGGCAGATTCAGAGTGATGTGAGGTGGTGAGTCCAACTTGAAAAATGAAATGAGAGTGTTAGGTGAAAACCTGAAAAGGCGCCTAAGCAAAATGAGTGCAGAAAAAAAATTGAGTGTTTTAGGACTATCAATTTACCGGCACATGCGTCATAAGAAGTGGAGTATAGGAGTGTTTTTGGGTAGGTTTTCACCTGGAGGAATAAGGTGTAGTAATCTTGGTATTTAGCACTCTCTTTGATGATTTTTTTTGTGTTGATGTTGGACTTGGGTGGTGTGTCTGGTAGAGTTGATATTGTAGATTGATGTTAGGTTGTGTTGCATTGTGTTGATTGTGGTGTGTTGTGGATGTGTTGATTATGATGCTGAAGGTGTGGACGTGTTGTGTGGTTGGATAGGATGGATATTGAGCTTTCATGTAGATGCTTTTATTCTTAGTTGTGAGCTTCTTTGCATGTTGATGATCTAGGGATTTCATTGATGATGGGTGGTAGTTTTTCTATCCACTCGAGACGAGTAGAGATTCAAGTGTGGGGGAGTTTGATACACACGATTATGTTGTGTGTATAGACGGGGTTTTAGCATTGTTTTAGTGGTGTTTTAGGAGGCGTTGATGGAGTTGTGGAGTTTTGGCGAGGAGGTGCTGAAGACCCACTTTTGGAGGCCTTGGGAGCATTCGGAACTAAAGAAATGTCTTCACGGCGACCGCCGGCCACATTGCGGCGACCGCTGCTGAAGGATTCCCAGTTGCCTTGGCTACGGCATGAGCACGGCGACCGCCGTATAAAGACGGCGACCGCCGCAGATGATGCAGCGACCGCCGCCGCTGTCAGAAGCGCTACCGAGCCATTTTTCTTATTTGTTTTATTTGGATTATTTTTATTTATGTTTTAGTATTTTGTTTAATGTTAATTTTGGAGATTTTCCTTTTAGTATTTAAGGGTTAGAAGGGAGCTTGGCCTCCCATATATCTCTCTCGAACCCTAATTCCATTCTACGTACTTTGCTATGAAGAACTAAGTCACTCTTGCTTAGTCAGACGCTGAAGCTTTCGTTTTGATTCAGTTGTGAGATTCTCGTTCTTAATCTATTGCATGAATTTTATCTATTCTCTTTCTTGATTGCTTATAATTGATATTGATAATTTCTAGTCTGATCGGCTAGGGTTGTTGTTATTGATCTATTGATAGATTTAGATTGTTACTTGTTGAGCATATCTATTTCAGAGTAGCAACTGCATCATACTAGTATCTGGTTGTGCTAGTCTTATGCAGAAGAGAACTGATTTACATTCTAGGATAAAAGCTGGTTGTTTTATGCTAGAATTGTATCCAACTATATTCATATCCGTAAAGCTGCTGTTAAACTGAATCTTGATAGTTTCAGGGTTGTTTAATTAGTTAGTGCTAATAGTATCTAGTTATGTTATTAGTTATATCTGAAAAGGAATTGGAATTTCCATTGCATGAGATTTTGAATGAGTATCTAGGATCAACTTGTCATACGAATAGTGGATGTTATTTGACTAAGTGCTTTTCCCATCACTGAATTCATCAACTTTTAGTTTGTTTACTTTTGCATGCTTAGATTCATTAAAACATACAAAACCCCCTTTTGGTTACTTTGGACTGATATACAAATTGCATATTAAGATAGACTCTGTCTCGCTGTGGACTCGACCTTTACTTACCTAGGACTACGATTTAAGGTTTGTTTGGATATTTTGCATAGTAGGAATTAGAACGACAAATTCCTGTTATCAATAGCAGAAGTGTCCCATCACGTCGCGCGATCGTTGCCACGTTAGCCCTCGCCTGTCGTGCCCGAATCGGATGGTGGAGGTCGTGCAGAGTAGAAGAGCTTGGGCAATGAATGATCGACACTAGACACGTTTACCAAACAACATTCATCAACTCAGCTCTTGCAAAGCTTACTAACTCACTGGTTCTCGTTTAGTTCTTTTGGTACATCATCCGACTGCGGACAGTCGAGTCACCAGAATAGCCGGTCGGACAAGACCTGATCTTCTATTCCTTGAGGATAAGTTGTATTTCAATTCATTTCTGTTATCACTTGATCAATACATCATAATATAATCTTGCTCCTATTTCATACGTAGTTGATTGTTTATTTGGTTTGGATTGACCATATTCTATCCGATCGACTCGTTACCCCGTCTAAAGTGATTTAGGTTGATTGATCTTTTCGCCCCAAAACAAATACAAAATTTAACAATAACTATAACAAAACTTATCATTTCAACCAAAATTATTTCAACACTGACCACAAATTCTTTTCTTTCTACATCTACAATATATTCAACCATGAACTTGTATTCATAGCTAATAGTTCATACCTAATTATGCATAACTAAGGTTACGAAACTAACTACATACGAAATTTATACATATAACTACGACCTAAAATTTTATGATATAACTACGACCTAATTATGCATTACTAAGGTTACGAAACTACGTTCGAAATTTATATAACTACGTACGAAATTTATACATATAACTACGACATAAAATTTTAGGATATAACTACGACCTAATTATGCATTACTAAGGTTACGAAACTACGTTCGAAATTTATATAACTACGTACGAAATTTAAAAAACATATAACTATGACCTAATTATGCATTACTAAGGTTACGAAACTAACTACGTACGTACGAAATTTATACATATAACTACGACATAAAATTTTAGGGTTTATAAATTATTTCAACATTAACCATGAAATTGT
This sequence comes from Rheum nobile, assembly GCA_027886185.1. NCBI lineage: Eukaryota > Viridiplantae > Streptophyta > Magnoliopsida > Caryophyllales > Polygonaceae > Rheum > Rheum nobile. Next base: position 6,695,139 of record WOAB01000531.1, on the reverse strand, counting down.
CGCTCGACTTCCCATCGTCATCTTCTCTGCTCGAGTCACAATCGTCATCATCTCCACTCGAGTGCCCATCGTCGTCTTCTCCGCTAGCTTGCCAATCCTCATTGTCTTCGCTCAAGTGCCAATCATCATCTAAACTAGTACGAGACATTTTTGATAAGGGTGTTTTGGATATGGAGTTGAATTCAGAGAGTTATAGGGTGAGATTTAGCCGTTAGAAAATTTGTCTGTTAGGCACGCCAAAATCTGGCGCATTCAATAGTCGTTTTTTCAAACGGCTAAATACCACACGCCAAATTCTGGCGTGCAAGTGCGTGCCAAGAGGACACGCGCCATGCGCCAGAAGAAAGATTATCATTTCTATGCGCCTTCTTCTGGCGTGTGAACTCTATGCCCTTTTAACCCTTTCTTACGGTTTTGCCCCTTGTACGCCAAAAATTAACGCGGTAGGCCTGCATGCCAAAATTGAGCACACCAAACCGCGTGCGAAAAGTTCAAAATTCACGTGTATATAACACCCTTGTAATTTTTTGATTTTTGATTTATTGTTTTAATTAAAATATTATTTTAATATTCATTTTATAAAATTTTGACAAGGCGCTCTCTACCCGTTGGGTCGACCCGAACCCGTACCTGACCCGCAACGACCCGACCCACAATTGACCCGCAAATTTTGACCCACAATCGACCTGACTCGTAAATGACCCGACCCGGTACGCTTAAACCCAAACTTGACCCGTTTGACATCTCTAATTTAGATGTATTACATGCTTACTCATCAATCATCCAATTTTGCAAGCATGATAGTGCTTCAACGGTATTAGCATGAAGCTTAGAATGATGAGGACTCACCAATTGACCACCCGAACTAAAAGCACTCTCTGAAGCAACAGTAGAAGCGGGAATTGATAAAATGTCCTTAGCAATAAAACACAAAGTAAGGTATTTCAAATCAAGCTTCCAAAAGTGAAGATGACGAGGCTAAAGTCGTTATGCCTATCAAAGTAATCCTCAAAAACCTAACTAAGTATAGTAGACAAGCAAGGGTCGAATCCCACAGGGAGGTAGCAATCTTGCTAAGTGCAAAAGGTTATATCCCAAAGGTAACAAAGGGGGGTTTTGGTTTGTTTCAATGTAACAAAGTAAATTAAAGCAAATGATGTAATCTATGGGTGAGAAATAACTTAGCCAGACAAATATCCACCATTCAGTTTGATTGGTTGATCCTAGATTATCTCAATTCCTTCCTATGAATATTCTTGTCCCTATTCTGAAATAGTTATTAGTCCAACTATTCCTGCTAATCCTAATCGATAAACAATCAAGAAACTATCAAGATTTAATCTAAAGGCAGCAGTAAGCATAGGAATTAACCAGGATACATGCAACACTAAACAACTAGTCAGCATTTAACATGTAATCAATTCTCTTCACAATAAACATTCACAACTAGTTCCTGTAAATCATGGTTGCTACACAAGATAAGGGATTTCAACTAGAAATATCCAAACCCTAGCAATAGATAATTACTAATATCAACTAGTTGACCAGGCCAGTCAAATCAGCAAGAATCAATGGGATTAAGCACAAAGAGAAAAAATATAATCAAAGAAAAGGAAATAGAGTTATAATCTCACAACCAAATACAAACGAAGGCTTCAATCGTCGGACTAAGCAAAAGTGCTTAGTTCTTCATAGTCTTCAAAGCACAAAACTCAAAGGAAAAAACTGAACGATAATGAATAATCTTGAATAATGAAAAGAGGTTGCTAACTAATAATATGGAAAACCTAGCAAACCCTAATCTAAAGATAAGAAATAATATCTAAAAAGAAACTAACGAAATTAAAAGAAAAAGAAATAAAATAAATAAACTCGGACGAAACGAAATCTCAGATCCGCGTGTATGAACAGTGTCCGCGATCGCGGCAAGTAATCCGCGACCGCGGAAAACTTTATGTCGTCTTCGCTGCTTCTACGTATTTCCGCGACCGCGGCAGTGGCTTCCGCGACCGCGGAAAACTTCTTGTTGCTCATCTTCAGCTTCTTCTTCGGTCTTCTCTTGTGGCTTGTCTCCATCTTCAATAAGTCTTCATTTAAGCTCTTCCAAACCACCAACTCAACACTTCTTCTCCACAACTCCATTCTCCTGACTTATGCTCTAAACACACATAAATGGTACCTAAAACTCCGGTAACAACTCCTAGTTAAACCCTACAAAGTAGCACTGATCAAATTCCCCCATGCTTAAACCTTGCTCGTCCTCGAGTAAGCTAATAGAAACCTACTCCTCCAATGAAATACCCAAGGTCTTAGGAAGCACAGCAAAACTATCTCCACTAAGAACTGCACCTAATCATGAATCTCTAAGTACCAACACAATCAACACAACACACAAGCTTAAAGGAAAGAAGATTACTTCCCCAAGCTTAACCCGAACACCATAGAGTGAAAGTAACCATCTATTCCTAGCCTCCATCTATCTTATACCTCCCAAAGTGACCTACCCGAATCCTCCTTATATCACCTCTTCTTATGTCACCACGCCAGGAAAAATGAGGAATCCTAATAATCACTCTTCTTCTTTTCACTCATTTTGCCAAGGCGCCCTCTCGGGTTTTCACCAAGCCACTCATTTCATTTTTCAATAGATGGGCTCACAAAAACTCACATCACTCTTGACCAATTATTACCCTAGCCTAATGCTGGTCCAAGCCACTTGCTTATTACCTAAGCCGCCCTTTCGGGTTTTCAACTGATCCTATGATTTATTTTTGTCTTTTTTCTTATTTTTGACTTTTTCAAAAAAAAATTTATTTTTCTTTTTATTCAGACGACTAGCAAGTATAAATCACTCCTTCATGCTTAAACATTGCATTGTCCTCAATGTAATGAAAGACAAAAAGATGAAGCACATGGAAAAGCAGAAAAGTACTCACACCGTCGCTGAGGTGGCCTGGATGTGGATGACGGTGCTGGCGGTAAATCATTGAAAACACATGTCGCTGGTGTTGCGCGGTCCTACTCAAACAAACTCCATGTGCAACCAAATAAATCAACTGTAAGGTGTAGTGGTACATCACAGAAACGGGGTTGCACGGGCCTTCAACAAACACAGAATTGGAGCCCAAATGTAAGCATGTTGTGGGCTCTGGTGTTCCTCCTCGTCAGTTGTCGAATGTCGGGCCATCATCGGTGCCAAATAAAAATGGTGGGGCTAATGTCTCCTCCTTGGCAACATGATGTGCACCGTTTCTCATAGAAAAACTCGGACAGCTGGGTCTTCAGTACCTCTTTTTTTTTCAAGAAGGGGACTTACGGTGGCAAATCCGCGGTCGCGGATTCGTGTTTGGTGTGAATTAAACACAGTCTTCGAAATTTGGTTCGAGTCTCCTACCTGCAGGTTAGTCTAAAACAAATACGAAACAACAATAATGAAAGCTAGAAAGGGAAAGATAAGAAAAGAATTACATACCTCGGGTTGCCTCCCGAGCAGCGCCTTGGTTATTGTCGGGCTCGGCATAATGCCCTTCAGCTCAGCTTGGGTTGTCCACTTCAACCGAACACTTGGGGTCACAATCAGGAGGGTGTCTCTTTGCATCATCTATGTTGAATCCGACCCTCACCCCATCAAACTCCATTGTGAGCGAACCACTACTCACATCAATTTTTGTATTTGCCGTTTTCATAAACGGCCTACCCAACATCACAGGGGTTGCGTGTTTGTCTTGCCCCGTATCCATCACAAAGAAATCTGCAGGCAAAATCAGCTTATCAACATCTACCAGAACATCCTGCACGACTCATTTGGGATACATATAGGACATATCCGCTAATTGAATCACCGTCCATGTCTTCTGTAATGGTCCAAGCTCTAAAGATTCATACAGTGAGAGAGGCAGTACATTTATAGATGCACCCAAATCCAGCATGGCTTTATCGAACGTGGTGTCACCTATCTTGCAGGGAATACTGAACATGCCTGGGTCACTGCACTTCTTTGGCAACCGCTTTTGCAGCATCGCGGAGACATTCTCACTCACTTGGACCTTCTTCTTTGCTTTCACAGCTTTCTTCTTCTTGATCTTGCACAATTCCTTCAAAAATTTTGCATAGCGAGGAATGCTCTTAACTAGCTTGATCAAAGGAATGTTTACCTCGCAATTACTTAAGGTTTCAAAAAGTTCCTTGTCGTTCTCCAGCTTTCTGGTATCCTTCAGAGCCTCGTGAAAGGGTGCGGGTGGTTTTAGCAAACTGAGCGGAGGAAAAGATGGATGAACGTAGTCGTCTTGGGCAGCTTCGAAAGGGTCTGGGTCGCCAGAGAGTTTTCCGCGGTCGCGGATTTCTGTCCGCGGTCGCGGAATTGCTTCACAAATTTCGTCTCCTCCTGGAACATTTCCGCGGTCGCAGAAATTCGCCGATTTTTGCTTCTCCTTCAGGGGTTTTTCCGCGGTCGTGGATTTCTTTTTGTTGTCCACGAACTTCATCGTCCTTTGCCTCCGTCACTTCTTTCATTTGTGTTCCGCTCCTCAGTGTCATCGCACAGACATTCTCCCTCGGGTTGGCTACCGTTTGAGATAGTAGTTTCCCTGAATCCCGGGCTTCTAGTGCGCTCACGGCCAGAGAGATCTGCCCCACCTGCTTCTCTAGGTTCTGAATACTAGACTTCATCTCTTGATTTTGTTGGGTCATAGTGTTTGCCAACGTCGACACACTCTGAGCGAGAGCACTATGTTGTTGGACCATATTGTTTGCCAACGTCGATACGCTCTGAGCGAGAGATCTGATCATGTCATCACTGGACATAGATGAACTTGCATTTTGGCCTTGGGGTTTGGGGTCATATGGAGCTCTGAATTGTTGTTGAACCCTAGGCCGCTGAAATTGTTGTTGCTGCTGTAAAAATTATGGCGGCCTCTGGTGAAACTCTTGATCATCACGACCCTGAGGAGGATTCTGCTGGTTCCCGTACCGCAAATTTGGGTGATCTCTCTACCCTGGATCGTAAGTGCTAGAGTACGGGTCATGTCTTGGCCTTGGAGGGACGAAACCTCCAATAGCATTACCTTCAACAGTGGGCTCCTATAGCGTGGGACATGCATCCGTAGGGTGCATCGTGTCATAGCAGATCCCACAAGACTTGACTTGCTACTGGCCACCCTTCATCATAAATCTCCTTATCATCTCCTTCATCTCAACCATCTCAGAAATTAGTGAGGACGATGGCTGAGAGTGTGCGGCCTTGACTGCTTGGGCGCTCGCACTCTTACTAAACTGTCTTAAGCCCTCAGATAGCTCAAAGAATACCTCAAATGCTGCAGTTGGCGTCTTGTCAGGATATTTCCACCACAGGCTGCGTTTACCATTCTTCTCTCATCATCAAGAAGTCCACCATACAAATAAAGTACGAGGTCTTGTTCAGAATACCCATGGTAGGGACAGCTTGAAATCAACCTCTTAAACCGCTCATAGTACTCATACAACGTCTCAGTAGCATGCTGCTCAATGTTGCTAATATTCCTCTTTAGGCTATTGAGCTTGGTTGCAGGGAAGTACTTCTTCAGGAAGGCTTTCTTCATCTTTGCCCATGTATCTATGCTTCCTGGGGCCAAATAGTAGAACCAATCATTGGCCGCGTCCTTCAGAGAGAAAGGAAAGGCCCTCAGCTTGATCTGGTCCTCCGTAATATTCCTGGGCTTCATACTGCTGCAGACCGCGTGGAATTCAGAAAGATGCTTGTTGGGGTCTTCTCCACTCATCCCATGGAAGTGGGGTAATAAATGAATCAACCCAGATTTGAGCTCAAAATTCACACCATCCGCCAGCTCTGGAAACTGCACAACAAGCAGTTGTTGCTCTAGATCCGGGGTAGTCAACTGCCTCAAGTGGGTTCTTCCTCAGCCATCTCGCCTTGCGTACGGGCTGCTATATAGTTTCTGGAAAGTGTTATTTCGATTTCTGTATCAAGATCTGAAAGTGGAGAGTCAGTAGCACGGGTGTGAACCATAACATAGGTCCACACAATAGTTGGCACACAAACAAACACAAAGAAAAATTAAAACTTGCCTCTCCGGTAACGGCGCCAAATTTGACGAGGCTAAAGTCGTTATGCCTATCAAAGTAATCCTAAAAAAACAAACTAAGTATAGTAGGCAAGCAAGGGTCGAATCCTACAGGGAGGTAGCAATCTTTCTAAGTGCAAAAGGTTGTATGCCAAAGGTAGCAAAGGGGGGTTTTGGTTTGTTTCAATGTAACAAAGTAAATTAAAGCAAATGATGTAATCTATGGGTGAGAAATAACTGAGCCAGACAAATAGAGAAAATTGCAGCAAACCACCCGTTAAATGCACAATTTTTACTAAAACCACCCATTTTAAGCGAAATTATTTTTAACCACCCATTATATGCATTCCGTTAGCACCGAACCACCCAAGAGCAAGAATCGTTAGTTTGGCCGTCAATTTGAGCAAAAAGACCAAAATACCCTTGTATTTTTCATAGGAGTTACAACTTTACCCTTGTACTCTCTTCCCCAACTTATTCTTTTCCATTTCTTCCACATGGACCTATTCATGTTTTTTTAAGAACAATACCATAGACATGTGGAGTTGAAGAATTTGGGACAATGATGAGTAGAATTGAAGAATTTAGGGGCGTTTGGAGCGAAGAGAAGTGAAATTAAGATCTGACTTCTATATATTGTATCAACGGTGACCACCGCGAGTATGAAGCTTTGGCACCGCCACCATGAATCGAGAGCTTTGACTCGCTACTAAAGATTCTACTTTGAACCCAAGAGATTTCTTCCCTTTGCAAGCTTGTCTCTATGCATTTCCATGGCGATTACTCCACCTTCAATCTCCTCACCGCTTCAATTTTTGTGTTTTCGAATCCTCGCCCCAAATATAACCCTAACAAATAAAGTGAATTGACTTAACATTTTACATAGATAAATTTTAAATTCGAGTATACCTACTAGGAATTGGAGATTTTGAAGGTTTGGGGGTTGTTGGTAAGGACGAAAAGCCCAAGGAAACCTCCAAAAGTGCAGAGCATCAAAGCTTCGTTAATGGCAGAATCGATTAACTTGTTGGTGGAGGATGTTTTGTCAGATTGGATGCATCTACAACCGCAATTGCCGCCTTGACCCTCTCCTTCTCTTCCCCAGCCGATTAAGTGATGCCATGGCTGCCTGAGAATATCTTCCCCCTTGGATCTGCTCTTGCGCCTCTTCGTTGCCATTGTCTCTGCCACCGGAGAATACTTTGTTACTTTTAGACCCTTGAGCTCTTCCCTATTAATTTAGTGGAAATTACAGATTCATAGAAGAATATGAGGAGAAAAAAAGGCATTTAACACCAATGGCATCATATGTATTTGTTTCGCTGAAGAAGATGATGACAATTGTATTTTCTATACAAATTTAGGGGCATTTTGGTCTTTTCACTCAAATTGACGGTCAAACTAACGATTCTTACTCTTGGGTGGTTTGGCGCTAACAAAATGCATTAAATGGGTGGTTAAAAATAATTTATCATATAACGGGTGGTTCCAGTAAAAATCGCGCATTTAGCGGGTGGTTTGCTGCAATTTTCTCAGACAAATATCCACTATTCAGTTTGATTGGTTGATCCTAGATTATCTCAATTCTTTCCTATGAATATTCCTGTCCCTATTTTGAAATAGTTATCAGTCCAACTAGTCCTGGTAACCCTAGCCGATAAACAATCAAGAAACTATCAAGATTTAATCTAAAGGTAGCAGTAAGCATAAGAATTAACCAGGATACATGAAACAACTAGTCAGCATTTAACATGTAATCAATTCTCTTCACAATAAACATTCACAACTAGTTCCTGTAAATCGTGGTTGCTACACAAGATAAGGTATTTCAACTAGAAATATACAAACCCTACCAATAGATAATTACTAATATCAACTAGTTGATCAGGCCAGTCAAATCAGCAAGAATCAATGGGATTAAGCACAAAGAGAAAAAATATAATCAAAGGAAAGGAAATAGAGTTATAATCTCACAACCAAATACAAACGAATGCTTCAATCGTCGGACTAAGCAAAAGTGCTTAGTTCTTCATAGTTTTCAAAGCACAAAACTCAAAGGGAAAAACTGAACGATAATGAATAATCTTGAATAATGAAAAGAGGCTGCTAACTAGTAATATGAAAAACCTAGCAAACCCTAATCTAAAGATAAGAAATAATATCTAAAAGGAAACTAACGAAATTAAAAGAAAATAACAGAAAAAGAAATAAAATAAATAAACTCGGACGAAACGAAATCTCGGATCCGCGTGTATGAACAGTGTCCGCGATCGCGGCAAGATATCCGCGACCGCGAAAAACTTTATGTGGTCTTCGCTGCTTCTACGTATTTACGCGACCGCGGCAGTGGCTTCCGCGACCGCGGAAAACTTCATGTTGCTCATCTTCAGCTTCTTCTTCGGTCTTCTCTTGTGGCTTGTCTCCATCTTCAATAAGTCTTCATTTAAGCTCTTCCGAACCACCAACTCAACACTTCTTCTCCACAACTCCATTCTCCTGACTTATGCTCTAAACACACATAAATGGTACCTAAAACTCCGGTAACAACTCCTAGTTAAACCCTACAAAGTAGCGCTGATCCGAAGAACATCAAAGTCATTGCTAGGAGGGAAGGGAGGCTCCTTAAGATAGAGATCTAACTCGGACTTGGCAGAAATCACGTTCTTCCTACTTGTAGTACTCTAGCCATATTCCCATATTCCATCGAGTAACTCTAGTACTAGAAGTACTTCCTTCGGAAGAATGGTCACTAGTTGCTTGTTGATACGCTCTACTTTGTAGTGCGTAACTAGGAGTTGTTACTGGATTATTAGGTACCAATGGTGTGGGTTTAGAAGACATTTTAGGAGAATGAAGTTGTAGAGAAGAAGTGGTGGAAAGGAAGATTTTAGTAGAGTATTAAAGCATTGAAGAGATGAAGGCCAAGAAGCCACTACAGGAGACCCGGGAGGAGAGCCGCGATGGGAGAGAGCCGCGGGAAGGAGGAGCAGAGATTTCCGCGGACACAGAAATATTTTTGCGGTCGCGGAAATACCGCAGAAGCAGGACGCGGAGAAGCACAAAACCGCGATCGCGGGGTGCTGAGCCGCGGTCGCAGGTTCCATGCTGACGCGGAGCGAAAAGCGGGATTTTATTGCGTCCGAAGATTTTTATTTTATTTATTTTCTTTTCTTTTCTTTTAGAGATTGTTATTGTTATCTTTTAGGAAATTAGGTTTTGCAAAGATTTTATATTCTTTCTTTAAAACATCAGTTTTGGAAGTTGGGTTCTACCCCAAGGTGGGTTTTTTTCCTTCTTCCTCTTTTCCCTTTTCTTTGTTTTTATCTTTGTTTTGTTTTTGGCTAGACAATTGAAGCCTTGGTTTGAATTTGATTGTGAGATTATTCATTTACTCTATCCTTGAATGTTATTGATTCTCTTGTTCTTCATCCCATTGAGTTTTATTGATTTCTCTAGCCTGATCAACTAGTAGTTATTGGTATTATTCATACTTCATACTGTAGGATTAGGGTTTTGAATTCCATTGGGTTATCTAGTTCACCATTCTGTTGTGATTAGTATTATTAGTATTGGTTTCCATAGCCTGACAAACTAGTTGAGATTGGTATTATCTATAGTGTTGGTTCCCCTAGTCTGGTCAACTTGTTGAGATTAATATTGTTCAACCCTAATTCAGAGTATCAACCACAATTTACAAGAACTAGTTGTAAATGTTTATTGTGAAGAGAATTGATTGCATGTCGAGTACTGACTAGTTGTTAAGTATTGCATGAGCCTATCTATTCCTGAGCTTACTGCTGCTGTTAAATTAAATCTTGATAGTTTCTTGATTGTTTAATAGTTAGGATTATCAAGACTAGTTGGACTGGTAATTAATTTAGAACAGGGATTAGGACATTCATAAGAATTGAGAACTAGGGATAATCAATGATCGATCAACCAAACTGAAGGTGAATATTTGTCTAGCCAAGTTATTTATGTTTTATCTATTAATTTTCTTAGTTAGATTCATATAAACTCCCCCCTTTGTCTTTGTTATCAATTGGTGAACGATTTGGGAAACATGATTTATAGCTTTATTCTATGTGGGATTCGACCCTTACTTACCGAAGCTACATTAGTTAGGTTTTTGAGGTTTATTTGATAGGTGTCTACGACAAACCCCTCATCACTTGTCGCTTTGCAGGCACAACATGACTACTACCAAATCATCATCACTTGAGGGATATCCGTCTTGATACTCAAACAAAAGATCATATACTAATGATCTAACCCTTTCAATCTCTAAATCAGCTACATCCCCATAGATCATTTCAAAGTAGAAATTCACACATGCCAACTTGTTTTGAGGATCTAAAACAGCAACAACAGCTAAGATTCCATTGATACTTCCCTAATAATCATCAAACTTTGCTAACATCGATGCATCCATTTTTTAAGAGCATCTAGTTCATCATCCTTCAATACCCATGACTCCAAATCAAGTTTAATCTCACAAACATGCTTGAAGAACAAATTAGCAGTTGGATATTTTTTACCAGAGAATAATATAAAGTCACTTCATAAAAAATTTCCAACTTAGCACACACCAAAGCAGCTAACTTCCATTCTTCATCTTTAGAAAGATCAAACTGAAACTTAATAGTAGGATTCTGAATCTTCAACTTGGTAAAAACATCCTTATAAGGCAAAGCAATTTTCAACATCAAAAAAGTAGAGTTCCATCTAGTTTTGCAATCAAGAAGCAACTTTCTTGAACAATCAAGCTTCAAAGCTCTAACCTTATCTTCAAATTTTTCTAACCTTTTTTGGAGATGTTGACCAAAACAACACACAATCTCTTATCTTCACAATGTTATCATCAATCACATCCATACCATATTGCACCGCCAAGTTCAATATGTGTGCACTATAATGCATATGGAGAAATTGAATATCCAAGATAAGAGATTTTAGATCAAATCTTTCCCTTAACACTCACTCACATCATAGAATCATTTATTTTGCAATTATCCACCACCACAACAAAATTTTGTCCACAATGTTATACATGTTCAAAGAGTCAACCAAGACTTGAGGCAATATATTTTTTGTGTGGGGACAAGGCACATAAACAAACCTAAACACATAATAATGATGATGAAATAAGCAATCATAAAAAACAAATACACATGAATTAATAATTAAACCATAAATACAAGTTAGATATCGAAAGTTACCTCAAAGTTTTGTTATGCAAAACCCAATGATCATCAATAAAATGAGAGGTGATCGCCATATAACCCTTATTTTGGTGAGATGCGGTCCACATATCCGTTGTGATAGCAATCCTCCTATTATGATTCTCAAATATCTTCTTTATGGAGTTTTTCCCACTTGTAAAGTTCTTCATAATATCACTCTTCAAAGTGTTATGAGAAATCATCTTGAAGTTCAGATTCAATCCAACCACAAATCTTCTAAAACCGAGATGATCCACAATTGATAAAGGATACTCATGCATAGCAACCATGTTTACAAGGTCTTTCCTTGATTTTTCTTGCTCAAAATTATAATTCTTCAGCCTTGCTTTGCCTCAGATCTATCATTATAGCTAAGCAATTGTTGGCGGATGTCGAGCTTCATATGCTTTCTAGTGCACCTTTTAGTGATATGATCATGTAGATGTGAAGTTCCGTTCTTGCTCGCACCAGACAAACGCTTATTGCAATGCAAGCATCGAGCCCATTGTACTCCATCCACATTCACCTTCTCAAAATGATTCCAAACTAATGACTTGCTCTTCTTAGATATTTGAGAAGACGAACCTGACACTTTATTGGGTAATGAAGTAGGTTGGCTAAATTCAGATGGAATGGGATTAGAGGATTGGTCGGGTTGTGGAACATGAGAAGTTGGTGATGAAGCCTATTGAGGACAAGAGGATTGATCCTCCAAATTTTGTCTGTTACCCATTAGAATTAAAATCATGCATTTACAAATAAACCAAATATGAATAAATAAAATGGGTAAATCTTGAATATACAAAGAAACAAACGGCTAAGCAGTTTAAATAAGATTTATTAATTTTTATTTAGACTAAATTTGGATAAAATTTCTAATATTTAAATTAAATTCTTGCATTTACAATTTTACACCCACCCTTATAGAACCTCCTTCACAGATATTCATGTCTCTACTCACATTCTCTTTTTATTTCATGGCTTTCTTATTTTAATAATATATCAAGTTATTAAGAAATAATGATGTTTCTTCATCCCATTGTATTATATAGTGGCCTCAACACATCATGGTTCGGCCAATGAAAAATTATACTACTATGTATTAGGACTGTTAGACTAAATAATTTTTTATGTAACACATTTCTTAAATATCTCAACTTATACATGTAATATGGTGTATATATATATTATATATATCATTATCAACACAAAGGTATCATCAACTGCCAATTAAAACCTAAAACACTATCCAACAAAGACATAACAAGAAGAACAAAGTATTTAAATATGCATTTCGCTTTACACCCATTCAACACCAGCGGCAATGGCGAGACTAATCCAGCAAAATGAAGAATATGCATTTCGGATTAAAAAATTGCAAAATAACTGGACCAGCGAAGACGAGGAATGATGGAAATTCATTCCTAAGATGGGAAGAAGTAACAAGAAGAACATCCCTATTACAGAATGAATTAGGATAATACCTTCCTCCGGCTACGGACCGCCGATCATAATAGCTTACACAGAAGCATATTAGCTTACATGATCCTACACAAATCATATTAGCTTACACAAAATCATATTAGCCTACACGATATTATTTTATGTAATAGTCTTTACACGAACTACACGAAAGAATGTAGATTACACAAGATAGGGGTGACACGAAATTTGTAAGCTTACACAAAATAGAGGTTACATGGAATTAGATAGCTTATAACATATGATTTCAACGTATGATCCACGAATTAGTGTACATGAAGTGTTTTGTGTAACTTTATATTTTGTGTAACTTCATAATTGTTGATAAATTGTGTAACTTTACTTCTACACGAAAAGGTAATTAATGTAACTTTACTTCACAATTGTTTATATTTTGTCGTCGCACAAAGCCTACACGAAATGGTAGTATCTACCTACACAAATCATATTATCTTACACGATACTACATAACTAATCATATTAGCCTACATGATCTTATTTTATGTAATTATATATGTAGCTTACACATAATCTTATTGCCCTACACGGTCATATTAGCTTATACAAAATCTTATTGGCCTACATGATCATATTAGCTTACTTCATAATTGTTGATAATTTGTGTAAATTTATTTCATAATTATTTATATTTTAATGTTGCACAAAGCCTACACGAAAAGGTAATATCTACCTACACAAATCATATTATCGTACACGATCCTACGCGAGCTTACAGGATATTTTTCTATGTGATAGTCTTTACACGAACTACACGGAAGTATGTAGATTACACAAGATAGGGGTGACACAAAATTAATAAGCTTACACAAAATAGAGATTATATGAAATTAGATAGCTTATAACGTATAATCACAACGTATGATCCACAAATTAGTGTACATGAAGTATTTTGTGTAACTTTATATTTTGTGTAACTTAATAATTGTAGATAATCTGTGTAACTTTACTTCTTCACAAAAAGGTAATTTGTGTAACTTTACTTCATAATTGTTCATATTTTGCCGTCGCACAATGCCTACACGAAAAGATAATATCTACCTACACAAATCATATTATCTTACACGTACGATCCTACGCGGTCCTACACAAATCATATTAGCCTTTCACACAATCATTGACCAATGTCGTTTTGCACCATCCAACTACCCAACCGCGCCACAAAAGCGTTGCTCCTTATTGTCGTCTGTTTTGCCTTCTCCCTCGCACATCCGCCACGTGCTTTCGCCCATTTTGTCACTACTTTCGCACTACCATCTTCATCCAATAGTAACTGCTACACAAAATATTACCGAGAAGTTTACACAAAATTTAATTTAATTTATTTTAGCATGAACTTGTATACACATACATATTTCATTATAGCATCATATTATCCAGTCTCTTCATAAATTCAATCATATGAAGGGTATGAAAAGGGGATTATTAAGGGATTCTTCTCATTAGGTTTTAGTTTACACAATATTAATTTATATTAATTAATGTTACATAGAATTCCAAATCAACTTACACAAATTTAGTTTACATAAATAAATACTACATAGAATCCCAAATCAAACTTACACGAATTTAATTTACATACAAAATGTTACATACAATTCCAAATTTATTCCAAAATAAAAATACATAAGACCTATATATAAGGAAAATAGAGCAAGCAAAGAGCAGATTAGCTATGCTCTGCCTCTTGGAATCAATGGCGGTAACCCATGGGTCCACTGGAAGCAAGCAGTAGAGAATCCTTGATAGGTGTCATTTCATGCACCTTAACTAGTGATTATTGACATATTTTAGATGGAGTTTTGGAGTAGATTTAGGCTAAGTCTGTAATCCAGAAGAGTAGTTGAGAAGTGAAGATATCCAAGGATTTTACAGCTTAGATGGAGATGATGAGGATCTGCTGGAGTTTATTGGAGAAGACTACCAACACTTGGTAGTAATGAAGAGCAGAAGATAATAAGAAGAGAAGAGAAGAGGACAGAAGAATGGCGCCCTACGCCAGACCCACCGCGACCCAGCGGTGGGTCTCAGAAAAGGATGCCGCCCCGCGGTAGGAAGCACCGCCCCGCGGTGGGAAATCACGCCCCGCGGTCGTTTGTTGGGCGAAACTAATGAATTGAAGGCGCCGCGCGGGCTGATGCTGGGAATTGGAAGAAGATGGGCCGTGAAGATAAAAAGGCCCAAGTTGAAGTTCGGCCCACGTGAGTTGAATGGAAGCGCGTGAATTGAAGAAGCGGAAAGCGAATTGAAGCTGGAGAATGCGGATGCTGAAGCGGAGTGATGACATCAGCGAGTTGTTTGAATTGGAGATGGGCCGTGTTGTTGCTGCTTGCAGTGGGCCGCTTTTGCTGCTGATTTGGGCCAAGCGAGAAAAGGAGAAGTTGAGCAGCTGCTGGACGTAAATTGGAGTTGCCGTTTTTTATTTCTTATTTTATTATTATTTTATTAGTTTGTTATTTTTATTTCCTTGTAGATTGGGGTTTGTGATCTTGGGCTTTAGGTTAACTCTATTTAACCTAATTCCCACAGCCTCCATTCCCTATCTCTATCTAGAGACTAGTTTTCATTCTGCCTCCAGGGTTTCCAACCCATGGAGAACTAAACACCTTGTTCTACTAGACGTTTGAAGCAATACAGTTGATTATGTTGTGAGATTTCTATTCCTTGTTCTTATTCTTATGTGTGTTGGTTTGATTCTCTTGGTTATATTGATTATTGATTTATCGTTATTCTTCATAGTCTAGCCAGCTAGGTTGAATACTTTTTATCAATTGCTAGGATTGCATATAGGGGTTCCGAGTGCATATCTAGTGGCAAACACAATTGTGCGTATAGGGGTTCCGAGCGTACAATTGTGAGTGAGAATCATTGCATGTTAAGTAGGGGAGTGAGTACTTGTACGTCTTTCTACTTGCATGTATCCTATATCCTTGTGTGCATTGCTATTGCTGTGTTGGTGCTAAAGTACGCTGACAACTGTGAGAATCAGTGGTACTTTATCATTGGCATAGTAATAAGTCTATCGACAACTGTGAGAATCGGTAGTACTTAAGATCAGGGTTGGAACAACCATAAGAGTAGTTAAAGAACTTGGATTTATAAGATTTCAATGATTGACTTATCTCTGTATTGTGGATCTCGTTCTAGTAGAACTACTTTCCCCATTCATATTTTCTCATCAACTACACTTGTTTGCTTTGCTCTGCTTGATAACCAAAACCCCTCTTTCCTGTTACTTTGCATGCTTATAGACACATAGATTGATTACTTCCTCCATGTGGATTCGACCCTTGCTTGCCTCTACTACTTGTTTAGGTTTGTTAGGATTTTATTTGTTTAGGTGTTACGACGACAACGCCTATCAAATTGGCGCCGTTGCCGGGGAGGCAAGATTTGATCTTTCTTTGTGTTTGTTCGTGTGCGTGTTACTTTGGTGTGGACCTATATTACGGTCCACACCTGTCCTACTGACTTTTGTTTTTCCTTTTTGATTTTTTGTCACAGATATGGATTTCTGGGGAGAGTTGCGCGATAACTCATACCCTTGCTCTTTCTCTCCGGAGAGGGGATACGACCCAACTCGCAGTGCAGCAAGGCTAGCTAATGCCTGCAGAATCTGTCGCGATGCATTGCACACCACTGACGATTGTCCAGGACTTCCCGCATTAAGAGCAGCAGTAAAAGCACGTCAAGATGCAAACTCGCAGGGACCGAGGCAGGAGCCATATCCGGACACTTACAGCTCAGGGTGGAGGGAACACTATAACCCAGTTCCATATGGAAATCAACCACAGTGTTCGCATGCACCCAATGCTGATGTACTCAGGACCCTGATGCAAAGTATAGCAACTGTGGCCCAGAACGTGATCTCAATGCATACAACCATGGCCCAGAACGTGTCCTCACTGCAAGCAACCATGGCTCAGAGTGTCCAACAACAATAAGAGGCGATTTCCAGTCTCCAAAGCCAAGTTGACCAACTGAGTCAAGCATTGATTGAGTCGAAGTCTGCTGAAAAGGAGAGCGACCGTGAGATGGAGAACATCGCCCACCGCCCCGCGTCACCCGTCACCGCGACCCGGCGTGAAGTCCCAGTTATCTCACCGCCCCGCGGCGAGACTGACCGCGACCCGGCGGCATGCCTCAGTATCTTCACCGCGACCTCACCACCCCGCGGCAATGACTGCCGCCCCGCGGTGGACGAAGTACCCCCTAGCGCGACCTCACCGCGGCCCGGTGTCCAAATTTTCAGATATGCTGGTGAGGTTTGGGTAGATCCTTATGGGGTTGCACGACAGGTGCTTTCTGAGGAGGAGAACTTCTTTGGAGATGAGTGGAGCGACGATGAGGAGGAGTGTTGTGATCGCGAAAATACTCTAGAGACAATCGCCCCGGCAGTCCCCGATCCTCTGGAGGCTGTCTATGATGAGTTTGTGCATCTCAACTCCTTCCCGCTTGTTTCGCTGCAACCCGTCGCGCCCCTCCTTGAGGCTTCCCGAGTTACTCAAAGGCCGAAGAACAATGAGGATATCTATGAGGCCTTCAGTAACTGCATGAAAACCGTCCCCTTGGTCACACTGGCGGACAACACCCCTCGCAACAAGGAAATGTTAAAGGTGCTGGGTATGATCAAGAAGAAACCGAAGGGGAAGCACAAAAAGGAGAACTTGACTCAAGTGGTGAATTCTTACATGCTGGATACGGGGCAGGACATACATGCAGCTCCTGAGATGCTGGATAGGCCATTTCTGAAAATGACAAGTGCATTTATGGGTATGCACAATGGTCCACCCACAAAGAAGTGCACAAGCATGGGGAAGAGGCTCAACAGGGAGTATACAAAGAGGCATCCCCCTGATATAGATCTCAGGTGCTCAAAAGCTAAGACCAACCCGAGTTGAGGAGGCTGGAGTAGTATGTCAAGCCATGACAATAACTAAGGCGCTATCCGGGAGGCAACCCGAGGTATGTTTTTCTTTCTTTGCTTTTCATTTTTTGTTTTTGCATTTTCTTTAGTGTGTTTTTGCTTTGTTTTTGTTTTGGTTTTTGTTTCCGACTAACCTACAAGGAAGAGACCCATGCCTATTGAAGAAGGTGTTTACCACCAATGTAAGTCTTTTCCTTCCCTGCACTAAGTCACCCCCCGAAAAAAACTTAAACGGGGGGGGGGCAAAAAAAAAAAAATTCGAAAAAAAAAAAAATTTCAAAAAAAAAAAAAAAGTTTTACCGAGTTGTCCAGAGTCACCACGGAGAGGTGCGTATCATGTTGTCAAGGAGGAAACCTTAGCCCCACCCATTATTTGACAACGATGATGGCCCTATATTCGACAGCTGAGGAGGAGGAACGCTAGAGCCCCCACCATGATGATATCTGGGCTCCACCATGTGCTCCTAGAAGGCCGTGCAACCCCGACATCTTTGTTTTACCACTATTCACCAAAGTGGTCCCCTTTTGGTTGCACGGTAGGAGAAGATTATAGAGTTGATGAAGACACTCGCCCAACACCAGAGACATGGGCATTTATTGAGAAGACCGCCAGCGATCACCTACAGTGTCCAAGCAGCTTGGCAACGTTTGTGAGTTATTTTTTTACTTTTCCCTCTGCTTCTATTCTTTTGTCTTTCATTACATTGAGGACAATGCAATGTTTAAGCATGGGGGAAAGTTTTATACTTGCTACGTTGTTGAGGAGAAAAATGAATATAAAATGAAAAAGCCAAAAATTGAAAAAAGGCATACATTTGAAATCCTGGGATAGGTCGAAAACCCGAAAGGGTGGCCTAGGTAATAAGCAGGTGGCTTGGACCAGCATTAGGCTGGGGTAATATGAGGTCAAGAGTGACGTGAGCTTATGTGAGTACATCTATTGGAAAATGAAATGAGTGGCTTGGTGAAAACCCGAAAGGGCGCCTTGGCAAAATGAGCGAAAAAAGAAGAAGAGTGATTTTAGGATTTCTCATTATTTTTGGCGAGGCGTCATAAGAAGAGGAGTCAAAGAAGGATTGTCGGGTAGGTCACTCTGGGAGGCATAAGAAGATAGATGGGAGATAGGATTAGATTTTGTTTCACTCTATGGTGTTTGGGATAAGCTTGGGGGAAGTACTCTGCTTTCCTTTTAGCTTGGATGTGTGGGTGTTGAGATTTATTGAGTTGTGTTGTATTGTGTTGATGTGTTGTGCGTATGGTTTTGGTTGTCTGGAGCTGATGGTTGAGTTGTTGTAGTCAATGGTATCATGTTTGCTCACACTTCCTGAGACCTTGGTGTTTGATGATTGGAGTATGATTGGTTTTGATTTACTCGGGACGAGTAAAGGTCTAAGTGTGGGGATATTTGATAGGTGTCATTTCATACACCTTAACTAGTGATTATTGACATATTTTAGATGGAGTTTTGGAGTAGATTTAGGCTAAGTCTGTAATCCAGAAGAGTAGTTGAGAAGTGAAGATATCCAAGGATTTTACAACTTAGATGGAGATGATGAGGATCTGCTGGAGTTTATTGGAGAAGACTACCAACACTTGGTAGTAATGAAGAGCAGAAGATAATAAGAAGAGAAGAGAAGAGGACAGAAGAATGGCGCCCCGCGCCAGAGCCATCGCGACCCGGCGGTGGGTCTCAGAAAAGGATGCCACCCCGCGGTGGGAAATCACGCCCCGCGGTCGTTTGCTGGGCGAAACTAATGAATTGAAGGCGTCGCGCGGGCTGATGCTGGGAATTGGAAGGAGATGTGCCGTGAAGATAAAAAGTCCCAAGTTGAAGTTCGGCCCACGTGAGTTGAATGGAAGCGCGTGAATTGAAGAAGCGGAAAGCGAATTGAAGCTGGAGAATGCGGATGCTGAAGCGGAGTGATGACGTCAGCGAGTTGTTTGAATTGGAGATGGGCCGTGTTGTTGCTGCTTGCATTGGGCCGCTTTTGCTGCTGATTTGGGCCAAGCGAGAAAAGGAGAAGCCGAGCAGCTACTGGACGAGAATTGGAGTTGCCGTTTTTGATTTCTTATTTTATTATTATTTTATTAGTTTGTTATTTTTATTTCCTTGTAGATTGGGGTTTGTGATCTTGGGCTTTAGGTTAACTCTATTTAACCTAATTCCCACAGCCTCCATTCTCTATCTCTATCTAGAGACTAGTTTTCATTCTGCCTCCAGGATTTCCAACCCATGGAGAACTAAACACCTTGTTCTACTAGACGTTTGAAGCAATACAGTTGATTATGTTGTGAGATTTCTATTCCTTGTTCTTATTCTTATGTGTGTTGGTTTGATTCTCTTGGTTATATTGATTATTGATTTATCGTTATTCTTCATAGTTTGGCCAGCTAGGTTGAATACTTTTTATCAATTGCTAGGATTGCATATAGGGGTTCCGAGTGCATATCTAGTGGCAAACACAATTGTGCGTATAGGGGTTCCGAGCGTACAATTGTGAGTGAGAATCATTGCATGTTAAGTAGGGGAGTGAGTACTTGTACGTCTTTCTACTTGCATGTATCCTATATCCTTGTGTGCATTGCTATTGCTGTGTTGGTGCTAAAGTACGCTGACAACTGTGAGAATCAGTGGTACTTTATCATTGGCATAGTAATAAGTCTATCGACAACTGTGAGAATCGGTAGTACTTAAGATCAGGGTGGGAACAACCATAAGAATAGTTAAAGAACTTGGATTTATAAGATTTCAATGATCGACTTATCTCTGTATTGTGGATCTCGTTCTAGTAGAACTACTTTTCCCATTCATATTTTCTCATCAATTACACTTGTTTGCCTTGCTCTGCTTGATAACCAAAACCCCTCTTTCCTGTTACTTTACATGCTTATAGACACATAGATTGATTACTTTCTCCTTGTGGATTCGACCCTTGCTTGCCTCTACTACTTGTTTAGGTTTGTTAGGATTTTATTTGTTTAGGTGTTACGACGACAACGCCTATCAATCATTCTTTCTCGTAGGACACCTATTTTCAAGTCTTTGTTGGTGATGCCATCACGGCAGCGAGCATGGTTCCAAGCCATCAACAATAGAGGTGGACAAGCGACTTGGCAGAGCACGACGCGATGGGGTGCGTTGAACAGTGGTGGCGGCAAGTCTTATTTAACATGAATGTTTTTAGTGCAACATGAATTCATATCATCAAAATTCAAATGCATGAATATCTTTAGTACAGTGTACAAGAACCCTAAACTATTTGAATCATAT
This sequence comes from Rheum nobile, assembly GCA_027886185.1. Classification (NCBI taxonomy): domain Eukaryota; kingdom Viridiplantae; phylum Streptophyta; class Magnoliopsida; order Caryophyllales; family Polygonaceae; genus Rheum; species Rheum nobile. The sequence continues at coordinate 6,674,160 of WOAB01000531.1, read as the reverse complement.
TAATTAACCTTACACGAACAAAATACAAAATGGTTCTACAACGAACCAAAGAAAGATATTGGAATATGATCAAGTTGCAGTAGCCAAATCATACTAATCATACTAATTTGTTACAGTAGCTTACACGAATAAAACACATGTTTTATATAAAACATGGTCCTACAACAAACCAAAGGCAGATTTTGAAATATGATCAAGTTGTCTAGAAAATCAAGAGAATCAACAACAAATTAGTGAATCCGATGAAGGCGGTGTACTGTGATGGCGGTTCAAAATCCGAGCCGATAAATCTCCAGTGAAGCACGAGCAACGGTGGAATGCGGTGTCAGCTGAAGGCGAGCGCGAACGCAACAAAGGAGGATATGAAGATGGACGGCGAGCACGAGCGCAATGGTGGACAACGAACACAAACGCATAAGATAAAGATGAATGATGGCAGCGTAGTAGGGTTGAAGTAATTTAAGGGTAAAATGGGATATTGAAATTAATAAGTGTTGTTGTTGACTTAAAATCGAGAAGTATTGTAAGGGGGCCCTACTCGAGCGAGCAGGAGCTAAGACCCGGGCCGGAGGGTCGGGGCTGTAGCGGGCTCGCGAGAGTATAAATATTGTATTAGGGTTTGTAACTGTTTTATCCACAGCAGCAATAGAAACCCTAAAGGGGCGTTTTTCTCTCTCAAACTTTGTTCTCATTCTCTTGCGTTAATCTGTTCGATTATCCCTCAAATTTACAACAACTGGTATCAGAGCGATTGTTGTGATGTCGAATTCCCTCAAGTTCGAAATTCTGCGATTCAATGGAACTGGGAATTTTACGCTCTGGCAGCGGCGAGTGAAGGATCTGCTAACTCAGCAGGGTATGTAGAAGGCACTTGTGGCGGCGAAACCAGAGGCGACCAAACAGGAAGGATGAGATGCAAGAGAAGGCAGCGTCTATAATTCGTCTATGTCTAGGAGACGAAGTCGTATACCAGGTAATTGATCTCAAGACCTCAAAGTCGATTTGGGATAAATTAGAGAAGATGTATATGTCGAAGTCGTTGTCTTGCAAGTTGTATCTCAAGCAGAGGTTGTACGGGCTGAAGATGTCTGAAGGCTCAGATGTAGTTCAGCATGTGAATGCTTTCAATCAGATTATTGGAGATCTAGGTCGTGTGGATGTCAAACTAGACGACGAAGATCAAGCCATGATATTGCTGTGTTCTTTACCCCCTTCGTATGAGACCTTGGTGACTGCACTCACTGCAGGAAAGGAGGAGATAAGTCTGGAGACGGTTACTACTACGCTTGTTGCACACAACGAGAGAAGGCAACATGCCAGTAGTGATAAGTCTCAGGGAGATGGGTTGTACGCTGGCAACAACCAGGATAGGGGAAGGCAGAAGGATAAGGAGAAGCAATCTGATGGCAAGAGCAAGAACAGGTCAAAGTCAAAGAACAGAAAGAAGGCTGTTTGCTATGGTTGTGGTAAGACAGGGCACTACAAGCGAGAGTGCACAAACAAGAAGCAGAACGGTACAAGGGATTCTGGAGACTCTTCAAAGTCTGCAAACGTGGTTCAGAATGAGAATTCAGATAGTGGTGATTCAGATATGCTCTCAGTAACGTCAGGTAATATCTCGGATTCATGGATCTTAGATACGGGTTGTTCATTCCATATGACTCCAAACAAAGAGTGGTTTGAGTCATATAAAGCTGGAAACTTGGGCTCTGTTCAGTTAGGAGACAACAATACTTGTGGTGTTGTTGGCATTGGGCAGATTAAGGTGCGTATGCATGATGGCATCGTCAGGACGTTGACTGATGTAAGGCATATTCCAGCTTTAAGGAAGAATCTGATCTCTCTAGGTACTCTACACAAGAATGGATTCTGTTACAAAACAGATAATGATTGTGTTAAGGTAAGCAGAGGAGCCATGACTGTGATGAAGGGGCAGATTACTAGAGGGAACATCTATCGGTTGATAGGGAGTACAGTTGTAGGTGGAGCTGCAGCTGCTATGTCTGAATCTGATAACACAGCCCTGTGGCATATGCGTATGGGGCATATTGGAGAGCATGGATTGGCTGAATTGCACAAGCGTGGTCTTCTGGATGGTTTGAAGAGCTGCAAGATGGGATTCTGCAAGTTCTGTGTGATGGGAAAACAATCCAAAGTATCCTTCAAGACGGGTCAGCACACCACAAAGGGTCTTCTAGATTATGTGCATTCTGATGTGTGGGGGCCAACTAGAGAACAGTCGATTGGGGGATCCAGGTATTTTGTTATCTTTATTGATGACTATTCCAGGAAGGTTTGGGTCTACTTCATGAAGCAGAAATCTGAAGTCTTTGGAAAGTTCAAGACTTGGAAGGCTGAGGTAGAGAATCAGACAGGGAGGAAGGTAAAGTACCTGAGATCCGACAATGGCACAGAGTATACTGATTCAGAGTTCCAGAGATTTTGTGAGGAGCATGGCATCCAGAGGCATTTTACAGTGCGTAAGACACCACAACAGAACGGCGTGAGCGAGAGGATGAACCGTTCTATTGCTGAGAAGGCAAGGTGTCTAAGGTTGAATGCAGGGCTTCCAAAGCAGTTCTGGGCAGAAGCAGTGAACATGGCGGTCTACCTCATCAATAGATCACCAAGAAGTTCTCTACAGGGGAAGGTTGCTGAAGAGGTATGGACGGGGATAGACATAGATCTATCAAACTTGAAAGTTTTTGGTTGTCCTGCATATTCTTTGATTCCTAGTGATGAGCGGTCAAAGCGGGACTCTAAGTCCAAAAGGTGCATCTTCTTGGGATTTGAGAAAGGTGTAAAATGGTTCAAGTTATGGGATCATGTGGCTAAGAAGAGAGTGATCAGTCGAGACGTTGTGTTTGATGAGGAGTATATGCTGTAGCAGGCAAGATCAAAATATACGCCTGTCACAATTGAGACTGATACTGGTTCTAGAGCTGAACATGTAGAGGAGTCTGGTGAGTTGATCACTAGACCAACAACTACAGTTGATGAGCAGCCTGCTGAGTCTGAGCAGAGAGATGTTCAACAGCAACAAGTGGAGAATCTGGCAGCCCGCAGAGAGAAGCGCACTATCAAGCCACCTGTCAGGTTTGGGTACGAAGACATGGTCAACTATGCTCTTATAGTTGGTACAGATGATCCATCCAACTTTTGAGAGGCTATCTTAAGTCAGGAGAAAGAAGGATGGATGGGTGCCATGATAGAGGAGACGGAGAGTCTAAGTAAGAACCAGACCTGGGAGCTTGTCCCTCTCCCAAGAGGGAAGAAGGCAGTAGGATGCAAGTGGGTATTCAAGAAGAAACAAGGGGCGTCAGAAAATGAAGGGGTGAGGTTCAAGGCTAGACTGGTAGCAAAGGGTTACTCACAGAAGAAGGGAGTTGATTATGATGAGATTTTCTCACCTGTGGTTCGGCACACTTCTATCAGAATTGTGTTGGCATTGGTAGCGAGTTGGGATTTGCATCTAGAGCAAATGGATGTGAAGATGGCGTTTCTTCATGGCAACTTGGAAGAGGAGATCTACATGGAGCAGCCTGAAGGGTTTGCTCAGCCTGGGGAGGAGAAGCTTGTATGCAGATTGAAGAAGTCTTTGTATGGGCTAAAGCAAGCTCCTAGGCAGTGGTACAAACGTTTTGATTCCTTTATGCTGAAGATTGGCTACCAGAGATGTGAGTATGATTGTTGTGTTTATGTTAAGTATCTTGATGATGGTTTCCCCATATTCCTGTTGTTGTATGTTGATGATATGCTCATTGCTGGGAGAAATATGAAAGATATTGCTGAGTTGAAAGGCTTTCTGGGCAAAGAGTTTGATATGAAGGATCTTGGTGCTGCAAAGAAGATCCTTGGGATGGAGATACGCAGAGAGAGAAGCTCTAGGAGACTATGGTTGTCTCAGAAGAGCTACACAGAGAAGGTGTTGAACAGGTTTGACATGTCAAAGGCCAAACCTGTAAGTACACCTCTGGCGAGCCACTTCAGACTTTCATCAGCTCAGTGTCCAAGCACTGATGAGGAGATCAGGGATATGGCACAAGTTCCCTATGCTAGTGCAGTTGGTTGTCTGATGTATGTTATGGTCTGCACAAGGCCTGACTTAGCTCAAGCAGTTAGTCAAGTCAGCAAGTATATGTCTAACCCTGGGAGAGATCACTGGAGTGCAGTGAAGTGGATTCTCAGGTATTTGAGAGGTACTGCTGACTACGGTCTCATGTTTGGAGGTCAGAATGGTGATCCAGCGGTTGTGGGTTTTGTTGACTCAGACTATGTTGGTGATCTCGACAATAGGAGGTCTACTACAGGGTATGTCTTTACTCTTGCAGGAGGGCCTATTTGCTGGAGATCTGTGTTGCAGTCTGTGGTTACATTGTCTACTACTGAGGCTGAATACATGGCATTGGGAGAGGCAGATAAGGAAGCACTTTGGGTCCGAGGACTTGTGGAGGAGCTTGGTGTTGAGCAAGGTGGAGTTCAGTTACACTGTGATAGTCAGAGTGCTCTATTTCTGGCTAAGAACCAGGTGTATCATGCAAGGACGAAGCACATTGATGTTAGATTTCACAAGATCAGGGAGTTGGCAGCTTCAGGTGAAGTCTTACTTGAGAAGGTGCATACGTCAGAGAACACAGCTGACATGTTGACCAAGCCAGTCAACACGGACAAGTTCAAGCATTGCTTGGACTTAGTCCATATCTTCCAGTGCTAGAGGAAGATGGAGCCCCGTGCAGCAGACAAGGTCCTGGAGTCGTTGGTGATTTTTCGTCAAGGTGGAGTTTGTTGTTGTTGACTTAAAATCGAGAAGTACTGCAAGGGGGCCCTACTCGAGCGAGCAGGAGCTAAGACCCGGGCCGGAGGGCCGGGGCTGTAGCGGGCTCGCGGCCCGGGTCTTAGCTCCTGCTCGCGAGAGTAGGGCCCAATAGAGGAAATAACGACTTAGTGGGCCGTGACGTATTATTTGCCGTTATTTGGATCCGTTTTGGGTTTTTTTTTCTTGGGAGTATAAATATTGTATTAGGGTTTGTAACTGTTTTATCCACAGCAGTAATAGAAACCCTAAAGGGGCGTTTTTCTCTCTCAAACTTTGTTCTCATTCTCTTGCATTAATCTGTTCGATTATCCCTCAAATTACAACAATAAGGAATAGAAAATAAAAATAAAAATGAAGGGGTATATTTGTGAAAGGAGTTATTGTAAAGGGGATTATTAGGGTATTATTCTCAAAATCCTAACCATTGTACAAGGTCTTACAACAGCATCATGATGAAACTCGTTCCATATATAAGAAACATCTCATTATGGTCCATAATCTTTCGTTCTGATGATGGTGCATTGTGAAATAGACACAAGGACCAACTTTGGAACACTTCCATAAGTTTCAGACATTAACAAAAATGGTAAGTGGAAAATTAGATATTTCAGTGAATGAGCTGGCAGCAAGTCACTTTTTCATGAGGATATTCTTGCTTGCTATAATGCCTCTTTGAGTTGCAATTGCAAGTTGCAAAACTTTAGCTTTTTAAAGGGACCATTGAATTGGACCCAATATTGAGCGAATTTGATGCATGCTTGGTTTCAACGAAAGCTAGCCACTTGTCTACTTACCCTGATTTATTTAAGGCGTATTTGGCCAAAAGTTTATAAATTTTTTATAAATAAAATCACATTTGTTGCTCCTTTTACATTTTTTTATAACACCCAATATTCAAATTTTAAATACTATTTTTTTTTTATAAAAAAACTTTATAAATAAAAAACTCTTTATAGACACCCCTACCAAACAAACCCATAGTGTGTCGTGTTCGAGTTCTGACCAAGGTTTAATTTTAGATAAATAGACTAGTGTTAGGGAATAGGGACAGCTGAGGCACCTGCACACGCGCCAACCGAAAGCAATCAAAGCATCATTCTCAAGGAAATATAGTATTCTCTCCGTTTAACTTTAATTGTCCTTTTAGACTCAAAAACTTGTTCAAGTTTATTTGTCCTTTTAGATAATGTGCACCGAGTTTACCATATTTACCCCTTATATTTATTGATTCACTTTTACTTTTTGTTTCTCTAATACATACTATTTAATGTTTACTCCAATTCTCAATTCAATTAAATAAGGATATCTTTGTAGAGAGTAAAATTTTCTTAATATGTGTATAGATTGCTTAAAGGACAATCAAAGTTGAACGGAGGGAGTACAAAACTTGAGACTCGAAACCTAAAGACTCGTTTGGTGCAATTTTGAGTTTTAAAACATTTTTATTTTCATTAAATAATTACTTCAAAACATATCATATCCTACTATATGATATGTTTGCCCTTCTATAGTTGATGCTCATATATTGTCATCTAAGGTTCGTATATAATAATGTCAATGTTTGTATTAAGGATGTTTAAAATCCAATTCGTAATTATTTTGGATAAAATATAAAAAAAATTATGGTGAAAACTGTTATTATTATGGATGAACAATTTAAAAATTAAATTGTTTCGCTTATAATGTTAATTTTGGACATATTGAGTGTGTTTGAGTGGTTAAGGAGAATAAAAAATAAAAAGGGGCGCGCGCTTCACAAGGGTCGAACACCAGACCTTTAGCTCCTGCATACACAAGAGCGCCATCTATGATGCATGCTCCAACCAAAATATTCAGTAGAATGTTTTACTTTAAAACCGGAGTAAATATGGGTTGCGTGATCTAGCAGATCATATGGCCTAGCTCTCTCCGTATTTTTCATCGTAACTACTCTATGCATTTGAGTCGGCCTCTTAATGATTGAATGGGGTCGTGTAGAGTTCCATCGTAAAAGCATTGGTAAAAGGATGAGTAGTCCACCAAACTTATATACTAGGGCATTTATATTAATCCACTTCCAATGTGAAATAGAATTTACATTCTAACATATCCCTGCAGTGCAAGAGTCTAGCCTAGTTGACACTTGGACAAATGAGTATGGGTTGACATCTCAATCTCTATATAACCAAACCCAAATAACGAACCCATAACCGAGTTTGCTCTAATACCATGCGAAAGTATATAGGCCGATAAACTGGGGTCGACAGATACGAGTGCATAGACGTGGATATCCCTAATACTTAAGTCATGTGGAGTCACATCCTATTACTAATTAACAATATAGCAAATAATCCACAAACCTTATAAATTATACGTTTAATGATTAATATTCGCTAACTTTCTATATAAAATGTACTATACATTCTGACAAAATTGTTCTACCCAACTCATCTGATTATAATTAAGTTTCATTAACCTTTCTCATGTGGGACATTGCTATCTTTATCCTTTAAATTTGGGTCATACTATATGCACGACACTCCTATACGCCAAATCTTGGCGTACAGGAGTTTACACTTGTACGCCAACATTTGGCATACAAGTTTGGCTTGTTTTCACCTGTACGCCAAAGTATGGCGTACAAGTGTCGTGCATATGGGAAGATTTTATCGTGTATATAGTAGGCTCGTCAACCATGAAAAATCACATGGTGAAGCTCGATGCCAAGTGTCTGCCATACATTTGCTAGAAAAAGATATGTTCAATTAAAGTACAAAATTTGAAAACAAAAGAATGAATAAAAGATTCGTGTAAAGTAATAATGGAAAAAGATTGCATTCATGATTGGGAAAAAGATATAAATAGACTCCTTTCATTAAGAAGTTCCAAAAATATACCCCAACATAATAATAGAGAATTAGTAACCCATCCATAATATAATCAGACTAAAAAGTCATTCTCTACATTTATTGCTTTACAAAAAATATAGAAGCCTTTAATGACGTACATATCTTCTTCTTCACTAAAGTTCAGACACAAGGAAACACAAACTCCCTTCGGCGATGCGCCGCCTCCCTTCAGCTAAGGACCGCCAATCACATTAGCTTACACAGAAGCATATTACCTTACACGATTCTACACGATCATACACAAATCATATTAGCTTACACAGAATCATATTAGCCTACACGATATTATTTTATGTAATTGTCTTTACACGAACTACACAGAAGTATGTAGATTACACAAGATAGGGGTGACACAAAATTAGTAAGCTTACACGAAATAGAGGTTACATAGAATTAGATAGCTTATAACGTATGTTCCACGAATTAGTGTACATGAAGTGTTTTGTGTAACTTTATATTTTGAGTAACTTCATAATTTTAGATAATTTGTCTAATTTTTCTTCTACACAAAAATGTAATCTTTGTAACTTTAATTCATAATCGTTTATATTTTTACCGTCACACAAAACCTACATGAAAAGGTAATGTCTACCTACACAAATCATTTCATCATTTACGATCTTTCATGATATTACACGATCCTACACAAATCATATTAGCTTACACAAAATCATATTAGCCTACACGATGATCTTGACCTATCATTTGTTCCATTTTGTCGATCTGATATTTAGTTAACTCTTTTATCTTAATGTTCTCACTGATACCTAATCGAGAACGAACCTGAATGGCTTTTTTAGGTCCAATTCCATCCATTTTTTTCGAGGCAATTTTGACTTGTTTATCGGCAATTGATCTAGCTCCTGAAATATATGACATTCTTGATCCTTCCTTTTACTAGTCTTCTCGGTTGGAATCATAAATGGTTTGTCTCCTCTCTGATGATCTTTTCTATAAGTATAACTAGTATTCGCGGTCTAAACTTCGACCCTGATTTCTTCCAATTATGTTCTCGTACCCAAGCCCTGAAAAAACATCAAGAGTCTTGTGGAAGAGAATTTCACACTTATCTCACTAAATCAGTGAGAAAGTGCTCCGCGATGGGTCGCGGTCTCAAAATGGAAGTTTTTCGCCTTTCTGCTTTAAGATAACGCATAAAGTATTTTAGGGCCACTATGTTCGCATCCCCTGACTCAACATCAAAGTGGTCTCGTGCGATCTCATGTGCGGCCATCATTAAGTCGGGTCTGGGGTGATAAGGTCATGTATCAATTCTCGAAGAAGACGCAGAACAGAGTCTTCAACTGCGGTATACTGCTCAGCATGCAGTTCTGTTTGCTCCCCTTTTTTTTCTTTGGGCTTTTCGTTAATGGGAGCACCATTGGGCGGGCTTCAATTATCTGATTTTGTGTAACTTTATATTTTGTGTAACTTCAATATGAACAAACCTAGACAAAGACCTACACGATAAGACCTACACAATATATAATCAATCTCATCCTACACAACATCTACTACGGATCAAGAATTTGAGCTCTTAACACAATTCTCTCTTATACAAATCTACTCTACATAAAATTAAGTAAGGGTATACGAAATAACAATGGACCGTACGTAATCCTTAGTCTTGTTAAGATCATAATACCATAAGTTAATTTATTGTAATACTTGGACATTGATTGAGATCTAATTGTCCCTGAAGCACCTTCTTAGTAGTTTCTAGACGCCCGACATCCCGTTCTTAAACGGTGGGCGTTGCATCTAATTCCCGACTTGAATCTCCTCCATTATGTCCCCGTGTTCAGGACCCCTCTGTTCACGACGTCTCAGTGCTTATGCACTCCACCGCTAGCAACGTCCCGTTTTTAGGAGATGCCACGAATGATGGAGATGAAGACGTTGATCCGTTTTCTTCTTGATACACGAAATTATATAGGTTATACGAAAACTTTATTGTATGATACACAATTATATAACAAATTACATAAAAATTATATAATAGCTTAAACTAATAGGTTACACAAATTTATATTGTAGTATAATATACGAAAATAAATAATAGATTACACGAAATAAGATTACAATGAACCTTAATTAACATACCTATGACCTATATAGCCTACGAGTTCTAACATTGAATGCAATAAAACTTAATTAACAATCCTTACATAATACACAAATCAAACACTAAGATATCGCAATTATACAAACGTGTGATCAAAGTATTAGACTACCCTACTGATTGAAAAGGTCCAAACATGGTTTTCAAAAAGAATTGCAACTAGGATATCATTAGAATCCACTCTTCACGAAATCGATCATCAATACATGAAATCAACAATACATGAAAAAGAATATGCATCCAGTTGGAAGTCAGAAATACAGGAAATCATGATTATTGGACAGTTAGAAAATCAGGAATACATAATTATCAAATATATGGGCGGCACCAAGTCTTCTCAAGTTCGGTGAAGGCTGGTTGGCCGGCAAATGAAAGGGTACCAAGGAGAAGGCCTCGGTGGTAGCAGATCACGGCAGACGGTGGACACGTGGAGGTGTGGAGACCTGTATGAAGGAGAAGGCCTCGGTGGAGATTAGAGTCGAGTACGAAAGTACAACAGATCGTGTAACTTAACAATGGGAAGAATACACAAAAATTTGCAATTAGGGTAATTAAAATAAGGATAGTGTAGTCATTAAAAAGTAAATAAATAAATTTAATTAAAAAATGAAGAAGGGGTACACTTTTGGAAATGAATTTCAAAAAGGAGATTATTAAGGAATTCTTTTCTTCATAATTCACCTTATCAACAAAAAAAGAAAGGAGAACCACATCCCTAATTTCCTTGGTTATAACAGATCGAATTGTGACCGTTAATAACTACCTCCAAAGAAATTACTTCTTTAGTTTAATAATACTTGTCATTTAAACTTATGATATAATTATTAAAAAAAAAATTATTAAGTCGAAATCCTATAATTTTCTTTCAAAAGTTTACAATTTAATAACTACTCACATAACTCACCTCATTTTTAACCAATGAATAAAAATAATTTGTATAAAAGTGTTAATGTGTGCAATTTTTAGTGACATACCTTGCAAGTCATTAATAAATCATTACCTATAACTCTAAAATGAAAAATAATTTTTTTAACAAAAATAAAAGACTAAAATGATACTTATTAGTTATTACCGAACGAAAGGAGTATTTTATTTGTGCACTCACTCGTATAAGGCTTCTTGTGTTAACAGAAAAGTATTTGATTTAGGCTTTTTTCGGCAAAACAAGGTTTTTGAGGAAGTTGAAGTTTTTTATAAGGTAGTGGTTTTTTGAAGGTTTTTTATAACATTTTAAAACCTAGTACAAAACCTATTTGAGTGTTTGGTCAGACAAAGTTTTTTAATATGTGTTAAAAACAATTACCATAAGGATTGTTTGTTAAAAAATAATTAAGAGTGGTATGGAATTTTGGATATTTTTGGAATAAAATTATGATAACCTTGTCAAACCTTCAATAACCTTTCTTTTAGGAGGTTCCTATTTTCCAATTTTTAACCTCCTCACAAACCTCTTAAAACCTTAACCTTCTAAAAGGCCTTGTACTACCAAACACATAAAAATATAGGTTTTGAATAGTACAAATCTCTAATATCCTTCTATAACTTGTGCCGAACAGAGCCTTAGCTACAATCACGTATCACAAACATGTATTTGTTTGCAATTCATATACTCATCCGTTAAAGAAAATATGTATCATTTTAACCTTCTATTTTTGCTAAGAAAATATTTGTCATTCTAGAGTTTTAGGTAATGATTTATTGGGGAGTTACGTTGTTGAAAATTGCACAAATTAATATTTTCTATGTAAATTCTCTTAATTCATTGAATAAAAATGAGGTGCGTAACTATTAATTTGTATATTTTAGGAAAAGTTTGTAATCCCTCAGTTAAGATATAAGTTTCTTTTTAACCTTCTACTTCGTATTTTTGTTAAGAAATATTTTTCATTCTAAAGTTTTAAGTAATTATTTTTTAATGAGTTGCGAGGTATATTATTGAAAATTGCACATATGGACACTTCCTATGCAAATTCTTTTCATTCATTGATTAGAAATGAAGTGGCCGGGTAATTAAAAAATTATAAATTTTAGATTTTTTTTTGGTAATTTAGCTTAATTATTGCATTCCTCAATAGTTGTGTAAAAAACAAAAATGACAAGCATTGTTTAATGGATGTCATAGTATTTTAACTTAATTATTACATTCCTTAATATTTGTGTCAAAAATTAACAAGAAAAGTATTACTTAACAGATGGAATATTTGCGAGAGTTGACACACTGCAATCTCCAACATGGAAAAAAGTATAAGATTAATATAATTGTAACCCTTTCTTAGTAATTTAATTTTAAAAATGGAATATATATGATTTTATATGGGAAAAGATAAGGTGAGGATGGAGGCTTAGGAGAGGAGTGAGGACGCTCCAAGACCGTCGGATTAAGAAAAAGAGCGTTCAGATCAGCCAAGGAAAAAATACAAAAAAATTTGGATACAATTCGGCACGGCCGATTTTTTCGCGAAAAAAATGCGTCCTGCATGCACACGCATTTTAGTCTGTATGCACACATACGTTGTTTTACATGCACATACGTTGTTTTCATGTGCACACACAAGTCATTTCCGTATGCACACGTAGGTTATTTTCGTTGGTTTTCATACGTATGCACACATGTTATTTCGTGTGCTTCACGGCGACCGCCGTGATGAATGCGGCGACCGCCGCCAAGAACAGCGACCGCCGCCAGTGCCCAGCATGCCTTCGTGGCTTTGGCTTGGTCGGTTGTCGTCGTGGCGTCTTTCCTTTCGTGTTCTTTCGCCGTGTTTAGATTCGTACTGTTTATGTCGGATCTAACTTAGGGTTCCTTTTATGGGTCGACTCGAAGGTTGTTGTGATGTCGGAACTATACCCGTGTCGAGCCCGGAATCCAGTTGACGTCGTTAGACTATTCTGCGGATTAAGGCAAGTGGCGGTTCGCTCTTGCTCATTCGTTCCACATTTACATTAATTATCAGTAATTTATCTGAGTAATTAATTTGGAATGAATACTCTGTTTGTCTGGAAACGGTTTTGATAAACTGTTTTGAAAATCAGATAATAGGTTGTATATCTGTTAGAACGACGCTATTATCTGTGATCGCCTTTCGGGCCTTTATGTGGATTTATCCTGTAACTGTTGTTGTGCTGTAACTATTTAGTTAGCACTGTTAAATAGGAACGTTACTCGGACTCTGTCCAGTCGTTTCTTTATAATCTGGTATCGGGGTGGCTCGTCTCCATCTGGTACTATTCTAAGATCATGATCGGTCTCTTTCACAACTGTGTAGAGACATGACACTTAGCTGGTGTCACAAACCTTTCGGTGTACGTCACTCTCGATGAAACGTATACTAAGATGTGTCATTCCATTGGTGGGGTACACATGTAAAAGTCTATAATGTGATGTGTGTTTTTGAAACATAATCAGATAAGTGCTACCTTGACGCACATAATTAATGAACGATCAGCGAGTAGGGCAGCTAGGTAATAGTGCCGCTAGGAAGACTCGTATTGACTTGAATATAGTACATCTTCTTTCCGATCTGGATTCGCTGAAAGGCGGTGAGGTTGGTCGTTGACTGAAGCATCTCAGTCAGTTTTAAATCATTGTTGTATGATTCTGTAACTTTCCAGAATTGTCATACTTCCTTAAAGACTCATTTCCGTTGGAGTCTTCTTTCGAGTCGATTTCTGTGAAGATTCAGTCTTCCAGAATCCTCTCTTGTGCATACCTCTTGTTTATTCCAGTAGGAGTATGGTGGTTGACAAGCGTACTCGATTATTATTCGAGGGACGAGGAGTCTAACATAATACGACTGCTTCGAACCATTCTGCTTTGTACCCTTGCTAGTCTATTCATTTAGACTAACCAACCAATATTTTCCCTTGCAGGGTTGGCTGGTGTCATCCGTTCGATTCGGCACATCAGATCGAAAGTAGCCCAGAAGATTAGAAGGACTATGGAGTCGGCGGTGGTTTTTGAACGTTTTAATTATTTCTTTAATCAGGTTGAGATCTTTTGGACAATGACTTTGGTTGTAAGGTGTTTTATGAGACTTCCGCTGTGTTTGGTTTAAACTCTGTATTATCCTATTCGGGATTGGGTTGTAATCCCGTAACTCTTGTTCCTTGACAATGTTATGTTTTGGATTGAATGCTTTGATCATTATGCATCAATTGTATTTCTTAAATTGTATTTAAACGGTAAAGCCTTGGGTGATCTCGGTAAGGAACACTGGGGTCACTGGCGGTAATACCTTTCCAAAAGGGTTAAGTTTTGGGGGTGTTACAGTTGTGGTATCAGAGCCAGGTTGTTTTAAAACGGGTTTGGAATTTTTATAAACCATTTATCCGTTTTCAAAAATGCTTTAAAAAGGGCTCTGAATTTTCATACTGAAAAGAATTTAAAAACACCGTTCATAGTCGTGTCTTCTTTATAGTCTGATGTAGTAAGCTTGTTTCTATGTCTAGAAAGACTAATTCCTTCCTTATTGATCAATAGGATGGGTGTCTGCTTTTCTATTGGTAGGGGGTCGGAAGACGCCAAGTCGGACCATCCGAGGCTAGATTTTCCGTTACCTCAGCGATGTTTCGAGGTTAGAGGCCCGAGTAGCCCGCCCGAATACGTCAAGCACGTTCTCCCCGAGTCGGTTGTCCTTGTAGCTAGGGATGCTATGGTCCCTGAGCCTGCACATGTGCCGCCACCAAGGGTGGAGGAAGTACAGGAATGGGAGCAGGAAGATGAGTTATCAAGGTATGAACAAGGGGTTTACCAAGACGACTTTCTGTTGGGACCAATTCCAGAGGAGATCGAGTACGAGGAGGGGGAAGAGGAGATGCTTGAGCAAGATCCTGTCGAGGACGAGGATATGATCGAGGATGATTCTGAGGATGAGGATCCCATCGAGGATGATTCCGAGGATGAGGATCTCATCGAGGATGATCTCGAGGATGAGGATCCCATAGAGGATGATCCAGAAGAGGACCCGGAGTTGGACCTTGGAGGGCAGAATCAGGAGCCCGGTACAGAATTACCACCAGTGCTAGAGTACGCACCCATATCAGAAGCTGATTGGGAGGCACTGTATACCGAGTACGGTATTAGGAGAAGTGACAGCGAATCTCAGCCTATCCCTACTCCAAGAAGATGGAGGTCGGAATCCGAGCTGCATGAGATCCTCCGCCAGAGCGAGGTAATCTCTGTAGAACAGCAGCGTCAGAGGGATGAACTGATCGCCAGTACTCAGAGGAGGGCTGGAATAGGCGGACCAGTCATGGACGACCCATACTTTACGATGACTGAGATAGGACCATGTGCTTCAGGGTCAAGCAGGGTGCAAAACCCATCGTCAGAGCTCGATGGTGAGCCTAGCCCGAAGAGACCATGCACGAGTAGCCAGTCTTATGGGAGGCATTTTGGAACGCCTTGAGGAGGATTGGCGTTGCCTATCGCAGTAGTTTCGTTTCTTAGTATTCCAAGTTGTACTTTGTGTAATATTCCAGTATTGCGGCAAGTACTCTGTGTAATACTTTATCTTCGAGCATTTGTGGTCCTAGCGCTCGAATGATAGACTTATGTGTAGCTTGTGTAACAGTTCGAAGGTTCATCTATAAAATGCCAAGTTGATCTATTCTGAGTAATTTATTTACGTTGGTATATTGCATAAGTATATTGCATAATATTAATGTATTGAATGTTTGGAATTTGATCGGTAAATAGATGGTGAACCCAAGAAGCACGAGGAACTCGACTCGATCCGGTGCTGGGACTAGTCAAAATCCTAGGCCAGCAGGAAGAGGTGTTCAGGATGAACACGAGTCTGAGTCTCGCATCCAGCAGAGGCATGAAGGTCAGGATCAGACCCAAACGCCAGCGCTGTTTGACGCCACAGCTGTTGAGGCGATTCCGGGATTGTGATGCAGGCAATTGCGGATGTATTGAGACCCAGTGCGCCTCAAGCGCAAGAAGTGCCTACCCACGCAGCGGTTCCTGATGTTGTGGAACCCAGAAACCCTGTGATTCAGGAGACTGCCGTCAGGGCTAGAGACAGCTATGGTCGCGCTCTAAAGACCATCACTTCCATGAGGCCCGATTGCTATAACGGGAAAGGGGAGCCAGTAGCAGTGACTCATTAGTTCTCCCATATGGAGAGGCTGTTTCGGAACGTGGAATGTACTGAGGCCGAGAAGGTCCATATCGCTTCTCTTCAGCTGAAGGAGGAGGCTAGCGAGTGGTGGGAGAGCACAGGTTTGGCTGAGAGCCCAGTGTTGACTTGGTCGATGTTCAAGACCAAGATGGTTGATCGCTTTTTATCTCGTGCTATGAGAGAGGAGAAGCATAAAGAGTTCTTGTACCCACAGACAGATGGTCTGAGAGTGACCGAGTTGGCGTCTAAGTTCAATCATCTTTTGCAATACGCCACTGCCGAGATTACCAGCGAGGCCCAAAAGATCTGGTACTTCCACGAGTGGATGAGTCCGGATATCAAGCCATTAATGGTGCATCACACATGCTATACCTTGGAGCAGTATGTTGATTGTGCCTATAAGCTGGAGGTAACTCTTGAGGAGTCGACCAAGAGGCATAACCGACAGAAGTCGATGCAGAACCAGAACCAGGGAGGTGGTTTTAAGCGCCCTGTGCCACCGTCTAACTTTGCCAAGTCTGGCCGAGCTAAGACGGAGATGACGCAAGGAGGATCGACTCAGCAGTCAGGGCAGACCAGGAGTTCAGTTAAGTGTTATAACTGTGGTACGGCTGGGCACAAGAGCAATGAGTGTCAGAAGGAGAAAAGGTCGTGCTTTGGGTGTGGACGTGACGGTCATCTGCAGAAGTTCTGCAAGTAAGGGAAGCAGAAGGGAGTAGAGTCGCAACAAGGGTCAGTTCATCAGAGCAACCGACCTAGGTTTAAGCCTGCCGAGACTCCTAGCCCTTCGGTCCAGACGACTGCTCAGAATAGGGGAAAGGCCCCAGCTGTTTCTGGAAGTCAGGGACAACGCTTGTATGAGATGCGTGAAGCAGATGGACCCAATGCTCCAATTGCTCAAGGTACTTTATACCTTCACTCTACTTCAGTGTGCATTCTATTTGATTCTGGTGCTACGCATTCTTTTATTTCGGATAGCTGTGTTAGCAAGTTAGATTTAGTGTGCAACGATTCGTGCGACCCTTTTGTCGTTAATCTTCCTAATGGAGAACGTTTGGTGGGAACCAAGCATCTATCCGACTTTCCGATTACCATTCAGGGTATGGAATTTGAGGCAGATTTAATCTGTATAGCCATGGCTCCATACGACATTATCCTCGGTATGGATTGGCTAACGCATCACAAGGCGGTGATCGACTTCAGTTCAAGAACGGTGACGGTGTCATCCGAGGGCCAGTTCGTGTGCAAGTTCAAAGGTCGAAATGACGCTGATAACGGCAACCTGATCAATGCGATGGCTGCGTTTAAGCTACTACGATAAGGATGTGTCGGGTACCTTTGATACTTGGATTCGCCTGCGAAGGATGGACCTGAGGTTCTTGATATTCCTATAGTTAGGGAGTTTTCGGATGTCTTTCCGGAAGAAATTCCTGGATTACCCCCGAACCGTGACGTAGAGTTTTCAATTGATCTCGAGCCTGGTACGGCACCGACTTCCAAATCCCCGTATCGGATGGCTCCAGCTGAGATGCAAGAATTGAAGAATCAACTTGAAGATCTTCTTGACAAGGGTTATGTCAGGCCGAGTGCATCGCTGTGGGGTGCTCCGGTATTGTTCGTCAAAAAGAAGGACGGATCGTTCCGACTTTGTATCGACTACCGAGAGTTGAACAAGGTGACGATCAAGAACAAGTATCATTTGCCTAGGATTGATGACTTGTTGGACCAATTGCAGGGAGCAAAGGTTTTCTCCAAGATCGACTTGAGATATGGATATCACCAACTCAGGATTCGTGAGCAAGACATTCCTAGAACTGCGTTTAGGACCAGATATGGTCATTACGAGTTCGTAGTGATGCCTTTTGGGCTTACAAATGCTCCAGCTGTCTTTATGGATTTGATGAACCGATGTTTTCACCAGTACTTGGATAAGTTCGTGGTGGTCTTCATCGACGACATTTTGATCTATTCTCCGAATGAAGAAGTCCATGAGGAACATCTACGGATTGCCTTGTCAATCCTTAGACAACATCAGCTTTATGCTAAACTGTCCAAGTGTGAATTCTGGATGAAGGAAGTGGCTTTCTTAGGCCACGTGATCAATAAAAATGGGGTTATGGTTGATCCCCAAAAGATTGAAGCGGTGGCTAAATGGACACAGCCCCAGAATGTGAAGGAGGTGCGCAGTTTTCTTGGACTTGCCGGGTATTATAGAAGGTTCGTAGAAGGATTTTCAAAGATCGCTCTACCTATGACCAATCTACTCCGCAAGGTCCACAAGAAGTTTGTCTGGAATGACAAGTGCGAGGCCAGTTTCCAGGAGTTGAAACGACGGTTGACCTCGGCACCCGTGTTAGCACTCCTAGAGGGGAATGACGATTATGTGGTCTATAGTGATGCTTCCAAGTGTGGTCTTGGTTGTGTTTTGATGCAAAGGGGCAGAGTCATTGCTTACGCATCTAGACAACTCAAGACTTACGAAGAAAACTATCCGACCCATGATCTTGAGTTAACAACGGTTGTCTTTGCGCTGAAGATTTGGAGGCATTACCTCTACGGTATAAGATGTCAAGTCTTCACTGACCACAAAAGTCTCAAGTATATATTTACTCAGAAGGAGCTAAATATGAGACAACGCCGCTGGCTAGAGTTGCTCAAGGACTACGACATGGAGTTGTTGTATCATCCGGGCAAGGCTAATATAGTAGCTGATGCACTAAGCCGGAAGACAACGCATGAGACTGTAGTTGCTCTACTTACTGCTCAGACCAAGCTAAACCAAGCGTCATGCGACATTGAAGTCTTGTATGACCAGCGTAGAGGGTACCTGAGTATGATGGAAATTCAGGCTACACTGCTGGATCAAATCAAAGAAAAGCAAGTCGATGACATCATCTTGGTAAAGTTAAGCAGTGAAGTGATGGATGGGAAAGCTCCCAGTTTTGTGGTTCAGGATGATGGATCACTTTGGTTTCAGGATCGGATCTGTGTGCCTGACACAGAAGGTCTTCGTCAGTTGGTGATGAGAGAAGCTTATTCATCTGCTTATTCTGTGCATCCTGGCTCTAGCAAGATGTACAAGGATCTCAGAAATAAGTTTTGGTGGCCAAACATGAAGTGGGACGTAGCAGACTTTGTGGCAAAGTGCTTAACTTGCCAGAAGGTCAAGATCGAACACCGCAGGCCAGGTGGTGAAATGCTACCTCTCCCAGTACCAGAATGGAAATGGGAGGACATTTCCATGGACTTCGTCACTGGGCTACCCAGGACTCGAAGTCAGAGAGATACTATCTGGGTAATTGTGGATAGTCTTACGAAGAGTGCTCATTTCATAGCCATCAAGACCACATGGGAAACCCAGAAGTTAGCAGAAGTTTACCAGAAGGAGATTGTCCGCTTACATGGCATTCCTAAGACCATTGTATCGGACCGAGATGGCCATTTCATGTCAAGGTTCTAGAAGGAACTTCATAAGGCTATGGGGACCGAGTTGAGGTTCAGTACAGCTTTTCATCCCCAGACAGATGGCAAGTCTGAAAGGACCATCCAGACTGTGGAGGATATGCTTAGAGCTTGTGTGCTCGATCGCCCGACTAGTTGGGAGGACAGCTTGAGTCTGATTGAGTTCACGTACAACAATAGATGGCATGCTACAATCAAGATGGCTCTGTTTGAAGCTTTGTATGGTCGCAGATGCAGATCTCCGATTTGTTGGGATGATAATGCCGACAAAATTCTGCTTGGACCAGAATTGGTCGAAAGGACGGCTTCAGACATTGCTTTGATCAGACAAAGGATGTTGACCGCTCAGAGTCAACAGAAGTCCTACATAGATCGGAAGCGCAGGACTGTCGAGTTCGAGGTCGGTGACAAGGTTTTTGTCAAGGTATCGCCATCCAAAGGAGTTTTCAGATTTGGTAAGCGTGGGAAGCTTAACCCTCGCTACATGGGACCATTCGAGATTCTGGATAGAGTGGGATCTCTAGCGTACCGCTTGGCATTGCCGCCATCGGCTCACCCGGTGCATAACGTGTTCCACGTATCGTTACTCAGAAAGTATGTACCAGATGAGTCTCATGTGCTTAGTTATGAGGACATCGAGATTCAAGCTAATGGTACTTATGAAGAGTTGCCCGTGCGTATTTTGGAGCGTCGGGAGAAGCATTTGCGCAACAAGATCGTGTCGTTGGTACGAGTGTTGTAGTCCAAGTTAGGGACCGAAGAAGTTACTTGGGAGACGTGGGAAACCGAGTCAGATATGCTCAGGCGTTTTCCCGAGTTATTCTCGACCTAAGTTTCGGGGTCGAAACTTCTTGTAAGGGGGAGGAGATGTGATATCCCGTATTTTTGTAAGGTTATTTTGGGAATTTTGGAATTTTCCCAAGTACCCGTTGTGTACGTCGGTAATAATTCAGGTAGCTTGAGACATTCTGTAATGTACTCCGTATCTGTAATATTTTTCTCAGTGAAATAATATACAGATAACATGCCTTGGATTATAATTGTCGTTCGCGTACAATAATTTTTATCCCGGCTTAATGTCATGTTCGTTCAAAGCTGAACGGGCGGGAAAAAGGTGTCACGGCGACCGCCGTAAAGTCGCGACGACCGCCGTAGTGAGACCCAAGCACGGCGACCGCCGTAAAGCCACGGCGCCCACCGTCCCAATGCTTGAGGAGGCAGCTGGTGTGCCAGGCCACGGCGACCGCCGTAATTGCCACCTTCGTTATCCGGCGGTCCTTGTCTGTTGGTCGCCGGCGCGACTTCTGGAGAGCGCCGAACTAGCTCTAGGCCCTCTTGTTTTTGAACTCCAGATGCTTGGGTATAAAAGGGGGTGTTGGGGGAAAGGTTTTGAGCCATCCCAGCACCAAATCTCTGCCAAAATTCGTCTCGTCGGAGTTGTGCCCTTCGCCGGAATTTCTGAAGCCCTCGTCGGTGTCGTTTGGTGGTGTTTCCAACAGCCCTTTTGAAGCCTCTTGGTTGCCTTTGGAGGTCAGAAACCAAGCAAGGCGGAAAGGGGTCGAAACGCGCTTTGTTTTGGTGAGATTTCTCTCGTCTCTGTCGATCGTGTTCTTCACGGCGACCGCCGTGTGCTTCACGGCGACCGCCGTGATGAATGCGGCGACCGCCGCCAAGAACAGCGACCGCCGCCAGTGCCCAGCATGCCTTCGTGGCTTTGGCTTGGTCGGTTGTCGTCGTGGCGTCTTTCCTTTCGTGTTCTTTCGCCGTGTTTAGATTCGTACTGTTTATGTCGGATCTAACTTAGGGTTCCTTTTATGGGTCGACTCGAAGGTTGTTGTGATGTCGGAACTATACCCGTGTCGAGCCCGGAATCCAGTTGACGTCGTTAGACTATTCTGCGGATTAAGGCAAGTGGCGGTTCGCTCTTGCTCATTCGTTCCATATTTACATTAATTATCAGTAGTTTATCTGAGTAATTAATTTGGAATGAATACTCTGTTTGTCTGGAAACGGTTTTGATAAATTGTTTTGAAAATCAGATAATAAGTTGTATATCTGTTAGAACGACGCTATTATCTGTGATCGCCTTTCGGGCCTTTATGTGGATTTATCCTGTAACTGTTGTTGTGCTGTAACTATTTAGTTAGCACTGTTAAATAGGAACGTTACTCGGACTCTGTCCAGTCGTTTCTTTATAATCTGGTATCGGGGTGGCTCGTCTCCATCTGGTACTATTCTAAGATCATGATCGGTCTCTTTCACAACTGTGTAGAGACAGGACACTTAGCTGGTGTCACAAACCTTTCGGTGTACGTCACTCTCGACGAAACGTATACTAAGATGTGTCATCCCATTGGTGGGGTACACATGTAAAAGTCTATAATGTGATGTGTGTTTTTGAAACATAATCAGATAAGTGCTACCTTGACGCACATAATTAATGAACGATCAGCGAGTAGGGCAGCTAGGTAATAGTGCCGCTAGGAAGACTCGTATTGACTTGAATGTAGTACGTCTTCTTTCCGATCTGGATTCGCTGAAAGGCGGTGAGGTTGGTCGTTGACTGAAGCATCTCAGTCAGTTTTAAATCATTGTTGTATAATTCTATAACTTTCCAGAATTGTCATACTTCCTTAAAGACTCATTTCCGTTGGAGTCTTCTTTCGAGTCGATTTCTGTAAAGATTCAGTCTTCCAGAATCCTGTCTTGTGCATACCTCTTGTTTATTCCAGTAGGAGTATGGTGGTTGACAAGTGTACTCGATTATTATTCGAGGGATGAGGAGTCTAACCTAATATGACTGCTTCGAACCATTCTGCTTTGTACCCTTGCTAGTCTATTCATTTAGACTAACCAACCAATATTTTCCCTTGCATGGTTGGCTGGTCTCATCCGTTCGATTCGGCACATCAGATCGAAAGTAGCCTAGAAGATTAGAAGGACTATGGAGTCGGCGGTGGTTTTTGAACGTTTTAATTATTTCTTTAATCAGGTTGAGATCTTTTGGACAATGACTTTGGTTGTAAGGTGTTTTATGAGACTTCCGCTGTGTTTGGTTTAAACTCTGTATTATCCTATTCGGGATTGGGTTGTAATCCCGTAACTCTTGTTCCTTGACAATGTTATGTTTTGGATTGAATGCTTTGATCATTATGCATCAATTGTATTTCTTAAATTGTATTTAAACGGTAAAGCCTTGGGTGATCTCGGTAAGGAACACTGGGGTCATTGGCGGTAATACCTTTCCAAAAGGGTTAAGTTTTGGGGGTGTTACAAACCCAACCTCCACTCTTTCTGGAAACCTTTGTATCAGATAGATCATCAATGGATTAAGGACCATGATTCACAACTACCCTCTTCTATTCTTTAGTTCTTTCATAACAAGTCATAATTATCATAATATCCTCTGCTATATTCTTTGTTTATTTATTAGATGCTCACTAACACAGTAACTAGTTGGCTGAAAATTATCCATCTTTTTAAATCACAATTCTTCACTTTGTTTCTGAAAATTCAATATAGTATTCATTCCTTGGAAAACACTAAAACCCTTCTCTGCTTTCCTAATTCACACTTTATGATGAAATGTCAACTTTGTCCAACTCTGCAATTCAGAGAGCTATCTGCAGCATCATACAGTTTGGAGAAAAAAATAGATATAAGAAATGTTTATATATACGTGTTGTCTAGCTAGTAGAAAACAACACAAAGATCCATCTAGAAAAGGGAGCTGATGTATGATCTGATGAGTGGGAATGAAAAAGTTCTCTTAAACATAACTCTGATTGTGTTGGTTTTGATGATCTGTGTTTGATAAGATCAGAGATCCATCCAAAAAGATGAATTGTTGTGTATATATATATGGTGGACATAATGGCAAGTACATTATATGAATTTATATGTTGCATGAATCATTGTTAAATGTGTGAATCTATTGTGACATAATGGCTGAATGTGATTAGTCATTGATCATATAAGTAATCAATTTAGTTTAGCATGATTTTGTTCTATATGTGTTGCAAGAGTAGATACTACTCGGTAAGTTATCTTATCAGTGAGTATATGAGATAGTAGATATGAAATTGCATGCTATATACTAACTAAATACTTATACCACAAGTTGGATGATGATGCTTGCTTGATATTGACAGTTGTTACAAAGGATAATTGTATTGCTTATGCATATGTACAACATAGATTTTACAAGCTCATGTAATGAGATTTGTACTATGTATAAACCCCTCTTGAATTGATCTATAAAATCACAAATCTCCCAAGCGTACTTGGGTATATGGCAGGCAGTGTCTAGTTGAACTACTACTGTTGAGGTGGATTTATTACCAACTTACCATGATATATGATATATAAATGTATGAATGTAGGCGGTCTAGAACATAACATATCTCTTAAGTAATTAAGTACTATATATGTTGTTATGAAATTTAAAAAAAATGATAAAAAAGGAGCTAGCTAGGTAGAGATGATGATCATTACACCCTGTCTTTATATTTTCAAAGATGAAATCAAGAAAGTACTTGCTTTCGGGCTATTAATTTTACTCTAATAAATTGATTTTTTTTTCTACTGCAATTGTAGGTAAGAGGGGACTGCCTAACAAGTCATCATCCTCTAGTGATGGGGGGAGTGGTGTGTATGCAGATGAATATGTATCGTTGCCAAGCGATGTGAGAGAATGGTTATCTGACTACAACTCGGATAGCCCACCCATTGATCCCTGGTGGCGGGTAATGAATTGTCTTTTAGGCCCCTATCCATGTATTTGAATCATGTTATACAACATTAACTGATAAACAATATGACATAAATAGATATGAATGATCAACATTAAAAGTTGGCTGACTATACTTGTGTTTGAATGACTGATCAACATTATGGTGTTTCAACTGTACTATGTATTATTCAACTCTAAAATGTGGGGTAAAAGTTAGTGCAGATTGATGAACTCTATGATTAACATTAAAAGTTAGCTGACTATAATTGTCTCTTAGTATGCAACATATTATGTATGTTAATATTTAACCAGATTCTATTGCCTAAAATAACGAGTTGATGAACTCTATGCTACAACCAAGATGGATGTTGATGAACTTTCCTTCTTTATTATTGTTGGCATTTGACCTAGTTGTTGAACATTGAAATCAATTGCAAAGTTAGTGTATATTGAAATACTTTATAAATAAGATGTTTGATTTTGGTGTAAAGTTGTCTGTTGTTGATTTGTTTTGGTGCTTTCGGGCACTTGTACATGAATTCTGTTGTATAATTCAGATTTCACTATACACATGTGACCGATCGTAATAATTAATATGGATGGCAAGCATACACAACGTACTTGATTCCTATTCACTTCTGTGGTAAAAGCTGATTTGATGCCCGAAAAAATTGCATGTGATTGCCTGACATTTTATACTAAGACATGTGTGGTTGATTACTATACGCATGTGACATTTTGCAAGGAATAGTAATTCCCATTTCGTGGATTTATCAAGCTTGGAAGGGCAATAATGTAGGGTTTTAATCCTCTCTCCCCTATTACAGCTTTTAATTTGTGTTTGTTGTTACTTGATTTTGATCTGGTTCATCCTTTCCTCTAATTACAATGGACTCATCAGCATCATCATCATCATCATCATCATATCTAATTGTAGTTTTCTGGTCACAGGACTTTGAGGACTTAAAATGATTTTGCATCTAAAGATTCTTCTAATTACAGGAGTTGTGGTTTTTCTGGAATATTTATGATACAATGCCATAATATATGAATTGAATTTTGGGGTTCACTAATTTCTCAATTTTGTTGCAATCTTTTTGTTGAGAATTCAGTTTTGGGGTTCATTGACTTCTTAATTTTGTTGCAATCTTTGTATAATATTCTGCACCTCCTGAAACCTCATGAAATTCATGTATTGTCTATTATCTAATAACATTTCATTCATAGGAATATGACACTACAAGGTTTGGTGACCTCATTAATGGGGTCGAAACCTCTCTGTGTGTACGGCTGATGCAAGAGCTTGGGAATGTGGGTTACTTGGACGATATGAACCAACAATTGGTTGAGCAAGTGTCTATACTAGCCACTTCAAACGTTCAGTTGGCACTGGACCGTGACAACCTCCTCACTGCAAACATTATGCTTTTGGATGTTTCAAGGAGGAGGTTGTATTACGGTTGGGTGATTATTGTTCTCCTTGCCTTGGTTATTATCATATTTGTTATCTTCCGTTAGGCCATATGTAACTGATTAATACGGTTACATTGTTGATCATTTTGTATGATAATTAGGATATCTATCGTGTCGAGTTATGTGGCTATTTTGGTACGACGCTATGTATTTTAAGCACGACTATTTGGATGACCATTGTAATGTCAAAAAGACTAATGTTTGTTGTTTAAGACAATATTATAATGTATTTTGCATTATCTTTATATATATGTATTATGATCTAGCTATTATAAGATTTTGTTATCATCTTTCTATCTTCTTATGAAATATGTGAATAGTGGACTTTGGGTATGTAAACTATTCACCTATTTAAACTATTAAACCAAGAAAGACACATTTCATTATATATAGGCCTATCCTCCCTTTGTCTTTCATCAATTTAAACCAAGCAAGACACTTCTCTTGTCAATGGGAAAACAACTACAAGCTTGCTAAAAGAAGGGAAATGGTTAGGCCCTTTACAAATTGTATTGTATGATAAATATGTTTATATATGTGGTTAACTCATTTCTTCATGGTATTAATAATGGCTCATTGGATACCAAAGGGAGCATCAAAGATGTCTTGGACTTGGAATAATAATGACACTCAAGCTTTGCTCGAGGTGTATATACAACATGAGGTTGAACATGCGGCACCCGCGCATTATGCATAAGGTACCATGACAGATCCGTTCAACCATGCTACTGACAGAGAGGCTAATATTAGAATGATGAATAACAAATTTAACTAGATACAAAAGATTTGGAGGGCATGAAAGACCCTTCAATGACCGGGCGATGTTCATTGCGACCCCATAACTGGTGTTATCATGGGGGATGCCGATTGGTGGAAGAACAAAATGAGGGTAAGTTACCTCCATCAAGATTTCTATTATTGTTGTGTTCAAGAAAGAATTGCATTTTGTGATTTTTTGGTTTTGTGAATACATTTTTTGTAGGTGGACCCAAGTTTTGCCATGTTTCGTGTTAGGTCGTTGATTCCGACCATCAAGGAATTGTGTGCTCGGCTCTTCTTCCCATAAGGATTACATCCGAAAATGATAGGGAAGATCGTAATGCTTTGTCGTTGTTTAGGGAACGCTATGAGGATGAGTTTTTTAAGTTTTAATGAGTTGTGTATCTAGTTTGCTTTATGGTTTGAAGCATAATGGTGTCATTGTGTTAATAAATGCAATGCAAACCGCCATTACGTGTAATTGTGGTTTTGGTATTGAACCCTATGTTATGATCCTTTTTATGTATAAATATGGAGAGTATTTAACCCTATGTTATGATCCTTGTTATGCTCAAAACAAAATATATAAAACCTTATACTATGAACAAACAAACAAAATAGCAATGCAATAAATGAGGGACCAACCTAAAGAGATTTGACAACACAATGCAGTAAATGAAAGGGTTGACAACAAGCTGTCCAAAAAACTATTGTACCGGCTGGAAAAATGCAAAGGCAAGTAGAGGTATCGTGACAAAAATCAGCCATAAAATTCAAAGAAACATAAACTGGAATTACATTGCTCCCAAATATCTCTTTTTTGTCATCCCATATATGTCTTGCTATGGCATCTCGGATGGTACCGATGCCTTTGGGATTGCTATCTTCGCCTTCATCTTCGGGTCCAAATCTCTGATATTCCTCTTCCTCGTCGTCATCAAGGATTGCATCGCTATGCTTGTGCTCGAGAATGTAATTGTGCAGCGCAAAGCAAGCCATAACTATGTCAATTTGCGTATAAGCTGAGTAGGTTGGCATGCTTTTTAGGATCTCACATCTCTTCTTAAGAACCCCGAAGCATCGTTCTATTGTCGTCCTCAACGAAGAATGCACTCGGTTGAATTCTTCGCGAATGTTTTTCGGGGCCACTCGCTGGAACTGGGATTGATGATATTAGACTTTAGAGTAGGGCATCATGTATCCGAGTCTATCAGGGAATCCCTTGTCAGCTAAATAGTATCTACCTACAAGCAAATAAGTATAACAAATGTATGTACCAAATCATTCTTAGTAAGTAATAGATTGTGATAAATTATCTTTCAGGGGACGGGGAAAGTTCATCTGGGGAGTGTTCAAAGTGTGGTCAAACACCCTAGTGTCATGGGCACTTCCTTCCCACCCAACGGAAATAAATGTGAAATACATATCGAAGTCGTACACCGCCATTACGTTAAACGACGTGAATCCCTTACGACCTCGATATGGGAATTGATCTTTCTCAGGGATTGAACATTATATGTGCACCCCATCAATGCATCCAATAGCACCCTATTTCAGTAGCAACAATTAACTTGGAAACCATCTTATATGCTTGTAAGTTAAAACATAATCCATAAAAACTAATACCTTAAAAAGGCTATATCTGTCCTCGCTTAAAACTTTGTTTGGAATGTTTGTGAATTTTTTGTCACGGGGTTGTACAAGTTTATGTACAAGCCCGTCAAACCCGGTTTTCCTCCCAACCAACGCAGCCAGTACCTAGTGAATCACACGACTGATCGTGTCTCTCGATCGTTGCAACCACTCACATGGAGCTCTATTGGAGCTCCCTAATGCAATTGTGTGTAGGAAAATTCCAACATTTTCTTAAACAGTCATATTACGTGAAGCTTTAAGCCCGTAGTTGGACTCTAACTCGTCGCACAGATTTAGTAGGACATGTCTCTCCATGCGAAAGGCAATCATACATCTAACATCCGATTCGGAATCAAGAATTTGTCGCATCCACAAATACCCTACACGATATTATTTTATGTAATAGTCTTTACACGAACCATCTTATATGCTTGTAAGTTAAAACATAATCCATAAAAACTAATACCTTAAAAAGGCTATATCTGTCCTCGCTTAAAACTTTGTTTGGAATGTTTGTGAATTTTTTGTCACGGGGTTGTACAAGTTTACGTACAAGCCCGTCAAACCCGGTTTTCCTCCCAACCAACGCAGCCAATACCTAGTGAATCACACGACTGATCATGTCTCCCGATCGTTGCAACCGCTCACATGGAGCTCTATTGGAGCTCCCTAATGGAATTATGTGTAGGAAAATTCCAACATTTTCTTAAATAGTCATATTACGTGAAGCTTTAAGCCTGTAGTTGGACTCTAACTCGTAGCACATATTTAGTAGGACATGTCTCTCCATACGAAAGGCAATCATACATCTAACATCCGATTCGAAATCAAGAATCTGTCGCATCCACAAATACCCTGTCAACTCTGAATCAAAACAAGGTACCTTATGGACAAACCTTTGATGATATACCGTCGACATATGTGCACATGAGGCCAACCACATCTGGCATCTGGGGATCCACTTCTTTCGTTTCTCCTGTCTTATCTTTCGTCTAGCAGCTAGAGACCGAGACCGATCCATTAGTGCAACCTTCAATGATGCTAAACATAAACATCACCATTAGAACTAGTTCAGCTGCATTAGCATTAATAAAATCATAAATACAAGTACAATAAAATATAATACCATCTAGAGGAGCAATCAGTAAAAGTTATTACACACAAGTTAAGTCATGTCTCGTCGAACTACATAAATCCAACTTGCTAAATGAAAAACACACAACACAAGTTCTTATCATTCATCAAAGACATGCAAAGCTGAAATACATAAATCCACACTCATACAAATCTCTACGGTTGATATATGTTGTACGCGAGTTGGTACTCGTACTGGAGCCACACAATCCTATTGGAATCTTTTGGCAGGGACATGAACACCTCACGTCTGTGTTCCAATGCAAGTTGGCTAACTGCAAAGCACCATATCTTAGACTCATCTTCTAGCAGGTGATCACGTACCATGCGTTCTAGCACAACAAGAATATCTTTGTATTCATACTTTTTGGGTTCTTGTGCATTAGCTGTACTGCCAAGGTCACCTTCCATAAATGAAATCATCTTCTTACTTGTTTCCCCCACCAGGGCCATGTGTTCGTTGAATGTAGTAGTTACGGGTGCTTGCTTTCTCCTACGCTTGGTGCTCACATCTTGGGATGATGTTGTTATCCTAGTGATCTTCCCCTTCGACTGTGATGCCCCAATAGATTTTTTAGAAGGAGTAGGAGTAGTCAATTCTTTGTGTATACTTGCTAGGAATTCTTCATATGGTAGGTCAAAATCGACCCTAGCAACAATGGCATGCATCTCTTGTTTGTCTTCCTCGCGATCATTGTCCATTGTATGCTCAAGATAATCCTTAGTTGTTGAGTCGCCTTCATCACCATCATCATCATCATCACCAATGCAAATAGGAATAGAATTGGGGTCCATACTTGGTGAAATGACGTGCCTTCCCGTTGCAACAATTTGGATGAACACATCGTCCCACAAATCACTTAACTCTGGTGTGACTCCTTTCTTTCTGAATTGGCTGAACTTATCATCATTTTCCTGTAATATAAAATAATTTATAAGAGATCACAATGTTTAGGGAAAAAAATGATAATGTTTAGGAAATTAAACAATTATTCCTTGATAGAATGTCCAATCACTAGTACACAAATGTCATTTTAGCACGTGGAATAATAGCCAGGTTCTATTATACCCGAGATAAAACATTCTTCTATACATAAAAACATAATTTTTTATTTTTATTTTAATATGAAAATCCAAATATATCACGGACGGTTAGGAAACACCCGAGCTATTTAATAACAAAGTGGTTGGTAACATGTAAATAAATATTCCTGGGAGTATTCTAGCCATCACACGCCCGAGCTATTTTACAATTTGAGGGAAAATGGACCATTTTAACATGTAATTAAACAATTATTCCTTGATAGAATGTCCAATCACTAGTACACAAATGTCATTTTAGCACGTGGAATAATAGCCAGGTTCTATTATACCCGAGATAAAACATTCTTCTATACATAAAAAAAAAACATAATTTTTATTTTTATTTTAATATGAAAATCCAAATATATCACGGACGGTTAGGAAACGCCCGAGCTATTTAATAACAAAGTGGTTGGTAACATGTAAATAAATATTCCTGGGAGTATTCTAGCCATCACACGCCCGAGCTATTTTACAATTTGAGGGAAAATGGACCATGATTGTAACATTCCGGACGTCAAAACCCGGGCTATATACCCATCATAACTTTTCCCCAGCCCTCCAACCTCGATTCAAAGCCAAGTCTCTTCTTTCTCTTTCCTTCATTGTTTTTGTCTTCCTCAACGCACCCATCCCAGTCGCTGATCTCTCATACTTAACTACCCATCCTAGTTGTTTATGTTACTTGCCATCATTGTCCAATTTCTTCTTATTCTTCAGTGCTGGCTCTTTCCGCCCGGTTTCTTCGCCATCCTTTCGGCACTTCGTTTTGCTAGACGTTTATCGACAATTTGGGGCTTCGTGGCATATCTTTCCTTTGTTGTTTAAATTAATAAGAATAACTTGTATTGATTTTATTGATCAAAGATATTTTCCTTGAAGATATGTTTATATAAACCTGTAGTGATGTAATCTTGTATGATTTCTTGTTTGATCTTTTTAAATTTGCATGTACCAAGCAAAGGCAATGAAGGAGAAACACAAAATGCTGGCCAAGAAGGTAATATTACCCCCAAGTCCTAAATTATGAGCTTAGCTTCTAATTATAAAAGATGAAAATGAAAATATTAGTATTTATTTATTTTCTAACATTGACAAATACCCAGATCAAGGAGAGGGAAAAGTCCGTAAGTTTTTATTGTTCTTGTGCTTGTGTGTGTGGAAACTTATAGTTGACAATATATGTTAATCTTCTTTTTAATCCCTTATTGTTTAACATAATACTCCTGAAACTCATGCTAAGCTTACTCTATCTTCACATTCTCCTTCTCATTGTGAAGGAATAGTGTCCTTTAATCAAGGCGCAATTACCAAATATGGAATAGGACAATTAATGGAGATTTACAATCCGGGAATTTTAGGGGTCGTAGTGCTTTGCTAGAAGCCAACTACGATCAATAGGCTTAATCGGGTTAGGCCCATGGTTATAATAACCGGGTCCTATGAGGTCACACACATAGAGTGATCGGGCTGGATCAAATCGAACCGGAAGCCCATGTGGGACATGGATTTCGGCCCATTGGCTTTAATTGGGATATTGGCTTTTATTATTAATGGGTAAAAAGTTATCATTCATAATTACTTGATAAGGAGGTATCTTATTAGAAGATATATGGAAACAATATAAAGATATTGTATCCATAACTAAATATAATAGATATATATGATATATTGATATTATATAATGTATGATGATTTACGTACAGAAGAGATTGATTTCTCCTCCAAGAAAGTTAACGGCCGTACCTCCCTAATTCAAGCTTCGTTCGCTTTCCTTCGTTCGTCGTTCTAGCAGACGAGATCAAAGGCGATCCAGATTCCAGACTCGTGTGGACCAATTAGAGAAGTCACACTTGGGGCTTTCGATCTCCGCTGAAATCCTGCAGGAACGTTTCAGGCTCGCATCAAACGGTATGTAACTCTAACTATACTATATTCCTATTAGTTCATGCATGAGATCCTTGTTAGATGTTAGGAAATAGTTTCCTGAAATTTCGCTTTAAGCATCTAAATTCCCGAGAGTGGTATCAGAGCCTCTTGCATGATTTGATAGGATCAATTATCAAAAGAGTAATTTTTGATGCATGTTAACATTCAAACTTCATGTAATATTGATATATAGGTTAAATTGCATGATTAAAATTGAGATTTTGATTGATTGGATATGGAAGTTGAGAACTTTGCTTCTAATATGCATGGAAAAAGTTTAGAACTTCTTGACAATGTTTCTCTACCCAAAATTTTGATTCATAAGGTTTGATTATGCTAGAAATATGATTTGTGCATGTTTAAACCACTAAGTGAAAATTTTGATTTTCCAAAGGATGAATCAATACCCAAATTTTTTTTTGAAATCTGATTTTTGACATTTATTTTTGAAAATTCGAAAAAAAACAAAAAAACAAAAACTGAACAGTACCGAACCGGATTGGATCCGGTTCGGCACGCACCCTGGCTCGTGCGCAGGGGTCCAGCGGTGTGGACCGCGGCTCAGCACGCGCGGCTGGAGCGGCCAACAGTGGGTCGCACCACCCAGCAGACCGCGAACTGTTCGCGGGTCTGCGCGGCTTGGCGCGGTGGACCCAGGTTGGTCCGGTCCGTGTGTGGGCTCGAGTGTGGTCTGTAGTGGGAGCCATGGTTCGGACTGTACGAACTTGGCTCGGTCTGCGCAGTGGCTGCGCGATTCAGTGGGCACGGGTCGGTTCGGGTTTGACTCGGGTGCGACTCGGTCGGGTTGGGTAGATTTTGGATTTTAGGATATTTTCCTAAAATGAATAAGATAAGATCTTATTTACCTAATTGGATGATATTTGATATTATCTACAATATGATTTCCTAAAAGTTGTTAGGATAGATTCCCACTTAATTAGGATAAGGATATTTGATATCTTATCTTATTTGTGCATATTTTATCCAATGATGCAATTTAATTATTAATATGATTAATTCTATATATGGATATGTTTGAATATCTTGTTACATGTTTTATCATTATAATATTCCATTATTACTTTGATTAATAATATTTGATATTATGAATGCATGCATGTCTTATAATATTATGATATTATTGCCTGTATGAGGTGACTAGTATGGCTCACATCTTAGGATAGAATATACGATCTGCGTATCGTTATGTATTTTTGTACACGATCTGCGTATCGTTATGTATTTTTGTAATTTTTAATTTCAGTAATTAGAATATTAGAAATTTTGTATTACGAGAAGATCCCAAGAAGACCAAGAAGATCCATGAAGGGTACCAAGGATGGAGATCCATGGAGAGAAGACCCATGAAGATTAGATCTTTGGTTTTTTGGTGTTAGGGGCCATACTAGGATCACATTTAATTATTGCATTTTGAATGCCTTATTATTTTAAGCTTTGCATGATTGTTTACTTATGCTATTTTGTTCACTAGTAAATAGACAACCATTGCATGCTTAAGTCCCTAAAGGAATATTGAGATAATGCCTTCTCATGTCATAACCCACGATGCCCTAGGAATAAGTTGGATAGGTTTTGCCAAAGCAAGGTGTCCTTCTTTGACCTTGGGATAGTGAGGGTGGATCTATATAAGGGATTCATAAACCTTGATATGGTTATACTCAATAAGAGACCAAAAGACAAAGTATGTTTTGGATCTTGAGGCATAAGGATGAGTCCACATAGGATGTGGTCCATCAACCAAGAATTATAAAGAGTTATAATTAGTAAATGTTACTTACCTAGATCACATGAGACTTAGGGCAGTGCCAAAGTATGCTAAGGTCTTATCTGAAATAGGATCTTGGAATCATTTTATTCACTGGGGACAAACTTGTTTGAATAAAATGTGCATTTGCTTAATTTTTGAAGCATGTTTAAAATTTAAGCTTTTGCATGTCAAGCATAAACTTATCTGCATGTTACTTCCTTTTGTAGCAATCATGTCTAGTAGCAATTTGAAATTCACCCTGCGGTCAATTGTTGACAAAAACAAGCTCAACGGTACGAACTATATCGATTGGGAAAGGAACTTTAGAATTGTTCTCAGATCCGAAGGACGTGAGGACGTTCTGGAAACACCCATCCCTGTCTTGACCGATGCTTCCACTACTGAGGAGAAAGCAAAGGAAAAGGAAATAAGAGCTAAGTCGGTGCCTGCCACCTGCCTGATGCTCGCTACCATGGAACCAGGCCTTCAAAAAAGGTTTGAACGCATGGATGCTCATACAATCATGGCTAACCTGAAAGTGTTGTTTCAGGAACAAGCTAGGATTGAGAGGTATGAAACTCACAAGGCCGTACTTGAGAAGAAATTGGAGAAAGGGAAACCAGTGAGCAGCCATGTATTTGACATGATTGGTCTCTTTGAGCAGATGGCTCAACTGGGCTTTCCTTACAATGATGAGTTGGCCACCGATATCATCTTGCACTCCTTGCATGATGGATTTGCTCAATTCAGATTGAACTACCATATGCATAGGATAGGCAAGACCCTCAATGAGCTCCATGGCATGCTCAAGACAGCTGAGCAGAACATCATGGTTGAACCTAAGAAGGAAGTTATCATGGTCAACAAAGGAAAAGGGTTCAAGAAGGCGGTCAATGGGAAGCACAAACAGCACCAAGGGAAGGGCAAGCCAGTTGCTCAAACTAAGACGAATAAAAAGTCTAAGGTACCTGCTGATCATGAGTGCTTCTACTACAAGGCCAAGGGACACTGGAAGAGAAACTGTCCCAAATACCTGGAAGACAAGAAGAATGGGACTGTGAATCCCACTTCAGGTATTATTGTTATTGAAATCTTAACAACCACTGCCACTACTTGGGTATTAGATATCGGATGTTGTGCTCATATTACTTCAAATGTGCAGGGGCTAAGAAGTAGGAGGCAAGTGGAGAAGGGAGAGATAGACCTACGTGTTGCAAACAAGGAGACTGTTGCTGCGCTTGCTGTAGGAGTCTATGATTTAGTTTTACCTTCTGGCTTGATTTTAGAACTTAATAATTGTTATTACGTTCCTAAAATTTCTAAGAACCTTGTTTCGTTTTCGGTTTTGGATGCTGAGGGCTATGATTTTATTGTTAAGAACAATTGCTTTTCTATTTATAAGAATGGTATTTTCTATGCCCGAGCACCCTTGAGTAATGGACTCTATGTGGTTGAACTTAAATCTGAAATCTATAACATTGATACAAAGAAGCAAGACGAATGACATGAGTGAAGCCTATTTGTGGCATTGTCGCTTAGGTCACATTGGCTTGAACCGCATGAAGAAACTCCATAAAGATGGAATTCTGAAATCATTTGATTGTGAATCATTTGAAACATGTGAATCATGCCTAATGGGCAAGATGACAAGGTCACCTTTCACCGGGAAAAGTGAAAGAGATGCTGAGCTATTGGCACTAATACATACAAATGTATGTGGACCAATGAGCACAGAAGCTAGAGGAGGCTATAGATACTTCATAACGTTTACTGATGATTTAAGTAGATATGGGTATATTTACTTAATGAGTCATAAATCTGAATCCTTTGAAAAGTTCAAGGAGTTTCAGAATGAAGTAGAAACTAAGACTGGCAAGAAGATTAAAGCCCTTCGATCTGATCGTGATGGTGAATATCTAAGCCAGGAATTCGATCATCATTTAAGACGTTGTGGGATAGTCACACAACTGACCCCACCAGGTACACCTCAACTAAATGGTGTGTCTGAAAGGAGAAACAGGACCATGTTGGACATGGTCAGATCAATGATGAGTTTTGCCAGTCTTCCAACATCCTTCTGGGGATACGCCCTCACAACCGTTGCATTCACACTAAACAGAAACCCGTCTAGGACTGTAGACAAGACACCATATGAGATATGGACTGGAAGAGTTCCAAGCTTGTCCTTCATGAAGATCTGGGGGTGTGAAGCTTATGTAAAACGTTTACTGTCAGAAAAGCTTGCACCCAGATCAGATAAATTCTTCTTCATAGGATATCCCAAAGAAACCAAGGGATACTACTTCTACAACCCCACTGAGCACAAAGTGTTTGTTGCAAGGGATAGTGCCTTCTTGGAAAGAGAATTCATTTCCAAGAAGTCAAGTGGGAGAAATGTTCATCTTGAAGAAGTTCAAGAAGAGCAACAAACCCAACAACAAACCGACATAGATGATGTCGATGAGGAGATATTGGTACCTGGAGACGCACATTCCCAAGAGGAAGCTATCCAGGAATCGGCACCAGCACCTCAAGAACCGAATGAGAAACCACAAACAGTTGTGGAAAATGCTCCAGTTGTTGAACCCACATGTAAATCAAACAGGCCGAGGATGCAACCAAGGCGATATGCTGATTTCGTCTTGAATGTAAGCCCTGGCGTCCTGCTTTTAGAAAGCGGAGAGCCTGAAACCTATAAGCAAGCAATGACGGGTCCAGACTCTGAGAAATGGCTTCAAGCCATGCATTCTGAAATGGATTCCATGTCTGAGAATCAAGTATGGGACTTGATAGATTTGCCAGATGGGATAAAACCCATAGGATGTAAATGGGTTTTTAAACTCAAAACAGACAAGGATGGAAATGTATCTGTTTATAAGGCAAGGTTGGTTGCCAAAGGTTTTAAACAGATTCATGGTCAAGACTATGAAGAGACATTTGCACCGGTTGTAATGATCAGATCCATCAGAATACTCTTAGCCATTGCCGCTTATTATGATTATGAGATTTGGCAAATGGATGTCAAAACCGCTTTTCTAAATGGATACTTAGAAGAGGATGTGTACATGACACAACCTGAGGGTTTTGAGGATCCAGCAGGCGCTACGAAAGTATCTCGAAGCTGGAATATTCACTTTGATGAAGCTGTCAAAGAGTTTGACTTCATTAGATGCGAAGAAGAACCTTGTGTTTACAAGAAGTTTAGTGGGAGTAAAGTGGTCTTCTTAGTCTTGTATGTGGATGACATACTGCTCATTGGAAATGACATTCTGATGCTAGAGTCCATTAAGGGATGGCGGAAGAAATGTTTCTCAATGAAGGAGTTAGGAGAGGCGAAGTACATACTGAGTATCAAGATCTATAGAGATAGATCTAGGAGGCTGCTAAGATTGAGTCAATGAACTTATATAGATAAGGTTCTTGACAGATTTAAAATGCAGGACTCTAAGAAAGGGTTTCTATCATGTATGTCATGATATGTACACGCCCTGATGTTGCATTTGATCTGAGCATGTGTAGCACCCGGAGAGGCACATTGATGTGCAGCCAAGAACATCATGAAGTACTTGAGAAGAACCAATGATGACTTCTTGGTGTGTGGGGGTGATGATGAATTAGTCATTCAAGGACGTCAGGATAGAGGAGATGTCAGAATGTGCAAAGTGCACACAGATGACGTTATTGCAGATCCACTAACCAAGCATATGCCTAGGCCCAAACGTGAGGGTCACACTAGGGCCAAGGGCCTCAAGCGCATTGGAGAATGGCTTTGAGATTGTATTGTCTTACATAATGAACCTTGTTTCATGTATGATAGACATGTTTTATGCTTGATTATATGATATACACTGTCATTCTTATTCAATCGTTGCTTGGAATTGAATAAAATGCCCAAATAATTTATAATTCACAAATGGGCTCACTAGTGGAAAAAACACTTTTTGAGGCTCCCTTTTAGAGGCGTACATAGTTCAATACGCCTCAACAACGACTTAGGCAATCACTTTTTTTGGTTTTTGAGGCGGATAATTAATTTATACGCTTCAAAAACATCTTTTGAGGCGGGGAAATTAATATACGCCTCAACAAGTATCCGAAAAAACATTTCCCGCTAAAGTATTAGAGGCGGGCCAGGGTAAGGCCCGCCTCTAATGCTAACTAATTGAGGCGGGCCAAGTAGCCCGCCTCAATTAAAGCTTGTTGAGGCAGGCCTCTTAAAGCCCGCCTCAACAAGTATGTCCAATAGAGGCGGGCATGTAAGGCCCGCCTCTATTAGACCGAGTCGTAATACTTATAGAGGCGGGCGTGTTAGGCCCGCCTCTATAAGCTCAACCCTAATTAAAAAAAAAACAGCTGCGCGCGCCTTCATTCTCCTCTTCGTATCCTCCGTCTTCGCCGAGCTCCGTTTTCCCGAGCTCCGACTTCATCTCCCTTCGCCGAGCTCCCTCTAATACTCCCTTCAACAAGTATCAACAACGCACTCGAGGTTTCACCAAAACGCCATCCTCAACCTCACCCGATTCCGCTGGTAAGCTCATCTGACACCCTATTTTACTTCTCCAAATCCACTAAACTCTACACTTTAATTTGCTCGTATTGTCGTCGACCTCAACTTCATCAATCTTAATTATATACTTCTTCTTCGTCTTTTTCTGCCTATTGAAAGCTCGTGCCTTCTGTTACATTAATCATGAATTTCGAATTTGTGTGTTTTGTGTTTAAATGTTTTAGTCCTTGCACTCTTTTTTGAAAACAGGAAGGTTTGGCTCTGTTAGAAGCTTAATCGGTTTAGTCCTTGCACTCTTTTTTGAAAATGGAGGTAACTCACCCTCATTTTGTTCTTCCACCAATCGGCATCCCCCATGATAACACCAGTTATAGGGTCGCAATGAACATCGCCCGGTCATTGAAGGGTCTTTCATGCCCTCCAAATCTTTTGTATCCAGTTAAATTTGTTCTTCATCATTCTAATATTAGCCTCTTTGTCAGTAGCACGGTTGAACTGATCTGTCATGGTACCTTATGCATAATGCGCGGATGCTGCATGTTCAACCTCATGTTGTATACACACCTCGAGCAAAGCTTGAGTGTCATTATTATTCCAAGTCCAAGACATATTTGATGCTCCCTTTGGTATCCAATAAGCCATTATTAATACCATGAAGAAAGGAGTTAACCACATATATAAACATATTTATCATACAATACAATTTGTAAAGGGCCTAACCATTTCCCTTTTTTTAGCAAGCTTGTAGTTGTTTTCCCATTGACAAGAGAAGTGTCTTGCTTGGTTTAAATTGATGAAAGACAAAGGGAGGATAGGCCTATATATAATGAAATGTGTCTTTCTTGGTTTAATAGTTTAAATAGGTGAATAGTTTACATACTCAAAGTCCACTATTCACATATTTCATAAAAAGATAGAAAGATGATAACAAAATCTTATAATAGCTAGATCATAATACATATATATAAAGATAATGCAAAATACATTATAATATTGTCTTAAACAACAAACATTAGTCTTTTTGACATTACAATGGTCATCCAAATAGTCGTGCTTAAAATACATAGCGTCGTACCAAAATAGCCACATAACTCGACATGATAGATATCCTAATTATCATACAAAATGATCAACAGTTTAACCGTATTAATCAATTACATATGGCCTAACGGAAGATAACAAATATGATAATAACCAAGGCAAGGAGAACAATAATCACCCAACCGTAATACAACCTCCTTCTTAAAACATCCAAAAGCAAAATGTTTGCAGTGAGGAGGTTGTCACGGTCCAGTGCCAACTGAACGTTTGAAGTGGCTAGTATAGACACTTGCTCAACCAATTGTTGGTTCATATCGTCCAAGTAACCCACATTCCCAAGCTCTTGCATCAACCGTACACACGGAGAGGTTTCGACCCCATTAATGAGGTCACCAAACCTTGTAGTGTCATATTCCTATGAATGAAATGTTATTAGATAATAGACAATACATGAATTTCATGAGGTTTCAGGAGGTGCAGAATATTATACAAAGATTGCAACAAAATTAAGAAGTCAATGAACCCCAAAACTGAATTCTCAACAAAAAGATTGCAACAAAATTGAGAAATTAGTGAACCCCAAAATTCAATTCATATATTATGGCATTGTATCAGAAATATTCCAGAAAAACCACAACTCCTGTAATTAGAAGAATCTTTAGATGCAAAATCATTTTAAGTCCTCAAAGTCCTGAGATATGATATGATGATGATGATGATGATGATGATGATGATGATGATGATGATGATGATGATGATGATGATGATGATGATGATGATGATGATGATGATGATGATGAGTCCATTGTAATTAGAGGAAAGGATGAACCAGATCAAAATCAAGTAAAAACAAACACAAATTAAAAGCTGTAATAGGGGAGAGAGGATTAAAACCCTACATTATTTCCCTTCCAAGCTTGATAAATCCACGAAATGGTAATTACTATTCCTTGCAAAATGTCACATGCGTATAGTAATCAACCACACATGTCTTAGTATAAAATGTCAGGCAATCACATGCAATTTTTTCGGGCATCAAATCAGCTTTTACCAAAGAAGTGAATAGGATACAAGTACGTTGTGTATGCTTGCCATCCATATTAATTATTACGATCGGTCACATGCGTATAGTAAAATCTGAATTATACAACATAATTCATGTACAAGTGCCCGAAAGCACCAAAACAAATCAACAACAGACAACTTTACACCAAAATCAAACATCTTATTTATAAAGTATTTCAATATACACTAACTTTGCAATTGATTTCAATGTTCAACAACTAGGTCAAATGCCAACAATAATAAAGAAGGAAAGTTCATCAACATCCATCTTGGTTGTAGCATAGAGTTCATCAACTCGTTATTTTAGGCAATAGAATCTGGTTAAATATTAACATACATAATATGTTGCATACTAAGAGACAATTATAGTCAGCTAACTTTTAATGTTAATCATAGAGTTCATCAATTTGTACTAACTTTTACCCCACATTTTAGAGTTGAATAATACATAGTACAGTTGAAACACCATAATGTTGATCAGTCATTCAAACACAAGTATAGTCAGCCAACTTTTAATGTTGATCATTCATATCTATTTATGTCATATTGTTTATCAGTTAATGTTGTATAACATGATTCAAATACATGGATAGGGGCCTAAAAGACAATTCATTACCCGCCACCAGGGATCAATGGGTGGGCTATCCGAGTT
This sequence comes from Rheum nobile, assembly GCA_027886185.1. Classification (NCBI taxonomy): domain Eukaryota; kingdom Viridiplantae; phylum Streptophyta; class Magnoliopsida; order Caryophyllales; family Polygonaceae; genus Rheum; species Rheum nobile. The sequence continues at coordinate 6,632,969 of WOAB01000531.1, read as the reverse complement.
GTAGTCAGATAACCATTCTCTCACATCGCTTGGCAACGATACATATTCATCTGCATACACACCACTCCCCCCATCACTAGAGGATGATGACTTGTTAGGCAGTCCCCTCTTACCTACAATTGCAGTAGAAAAAAAATCAATTTATTAGAGTAAAATTAATAGCCCGAAAGCAAGTACTTTCTTGATTTCATCTTTGAAAATATAAAGACAGGGTGTAATGATCATCATCTCTACCTAGCTAGCTCCTTTTTTATCATTTTTTTTAAATTTCATAACAACATATATAGTACTTAATTACTTAAGAGATATGTTATGTTCTAGACCGCCTACATTCATACATTTATATATCATATATCATGGTAAGTTGGTAATAAATCCACCTCAACAGTAGTAGTTCAACTAGACACTGCCTGCCATATACCCAAGTACGCTTGGGAGATTTGTGATTTTATAGATCAATTCAAGAGGGGTTTATACATAGTACAAATCTCATTACATGAGCTTGTAAAATCTATGTTGTACATATGCATAAGCAATACAATTATCCTTTGTAACAACTGTCAATATCAAGCAAGCATCATCATCCAACTTGTGGTATAAGTATTTAGTTAGTATATAGCATGCAATTTCATATCTACTATCTCATATACTCACTGATAAGATAACTTACCGAGTAGTATCTACTCTTGCAACACATATAGAACAAAATCATGCTAAACTAAATTGATTACTTATATGATCAATGACTAATCACATTCAGCCATTATGTCACAATAGATTCACACATTTAACAATGATTCATGCAACATATAAATTCATATAATGTACTTGCCATTATGTCCACCATATATATATACACAACAATTCATCTTTTTGGATGGATCTCTGATCTTATCAAACACAGATCATCAAAACCAACACAATCAGAGTTATGTTTAAGAGAACTTTTTCATTCCCACTCATCAGATCATACATCAGCTCCCCTTTCTGGATGGATCTTTGTGTTGTTTTCTACTAGCTAGACAACACGTATATATAAACATTTCTTATATCTATTTTTTCTCCAAACTGTATGATGCTGCAGATAGCTCTCTGAATTGCAGAGTTGGACAAAGTTGACATTTCATCATAAAGTGTGAATTAGGAAAACAGAGAAGGGTTTTAGTGTTTTCCAAGGAATGAATACTATATTGAATTTTCAGAAACAAAGTGAAGAATTGTGATTTAAAAAATTGGATAATTTTCAGCCAACTAGTTACTGTGTTAGTGAGCATCTAAGAAAGAAACAGAGAATATAGCAGAGGATATTATGATAATTATGACTTGTTATGAAAGAACTAAAGAATAGAAGAGGGTAGTTGTGAATCATGGTCCTTAATCCATTGATGATCTATCTGATACAAAGGTTTCCAGAAAGAGTGGAGGTTGGGTTAAAATGCATATAATTTTTCATGGGAGAGAAGGGAAAAAAGGATTGTAGTTGATAATAATTGAGTTAGATCTCATCAATGCAAAGCAGACACACACAAATTAGAGATAGATACAAACTCAATGGAAGGTGGATAAAATTTGTATAGTTTGATTCCTTAATCCATATGAAACTCGATTTCATCTCAACCAACAAATCATGAATCTAACTGTAAAGTTTCTTCCTTATCCTAATTGAATATAAACTTGATCAACAATGCCCTACATCAAGTACTATATAATTATCCTATCCTAATTGAATATAAACGTGATAACACTATAGTATTGAATTGAATATAAACTTGAAAACCGACGCAATACTATATAAATATCTTTAAATCAACACACTTAAAACAGTAGTACTGAATTCTCATGCTTTGTTACTCATCCTTCATTCATAAAATTCATTTCCCCACCACAAATAGACAAGGTCCAATCAAATGCTTCTCACACAAGAGCACAAAGCAACATATATATCAAGCAAATCATGAGTCAACGGAAAACATACAACATACCAAGTTGTGAAGAGTCAACTGAACTTGCACAAATAAGCCAACAGTCAAATGCTTCTTCACAATTGATAACAACAAGGGGTTAATAAATATGAATTTAGGGTTAGTAACAATAGACAATTTTTGGGGGTTTTCATTTGTTACGAAGAATCTATGCACCAACTTCAAATTGATGAACACAACCAGTTGGATTTGGAATTAGAGTGAGAAACCAATCAAATTAGGGTTACAAACTGAAATTAGGGTTCTTTATAAGTCATATAAATTTAGGATTTTTTTATCGTTCTTCTCAAATTTGCAAACATCAAAAGCCCTAAATAATACCACAAATTGGATGCCTCAACCCTAAAAACAACTGTAATGAAGCTGGAGGAGAGGAAGACAGAAACCATAAAAATGATGAACAAGTACCTGGTTTATTCATGATTTTGCAGAGGAGCAACGATAATGAAGCTAAAGGAGAGGAAGACAGAAACCATAAAAAAAATGAGTATAAAAATGGTGGTTTACAGAGAAGGAACAATGGAGATGGAGCTACGCACCTGAGAGCTCTCGACGAGGGAACTTCTCCTCGCAAAAATTCACTTCTCGCGCTGTGAGAAAGAGGAGCTGCGATGATGGAAAAGTGGACATTCGGGGGCAAATCGCGTAATCTCCCCATGCTTCAACCGCCTCTTACTGCTTCCCATCCACCCCCCAACATTACCAAAATCCTGCAACTTTAAATAAATTATTGCTTCAACCGACAACTTCAACTGTGTGATGCTCAATTTGCCAAATCGGGACTTGGATAGATGAAGCTGGTTGAAGGAGGCCCTTAAACTCACTTGCAACGGCAAATCCAACGCACCGAACGAGCCCTTAACGTGGATTAGTACCATTGTTCACGTCCCACCTACATATCCCTAATTATTTGAAATATCAGAGATAACAAGCATGAAAAATAATATATTATTCTGAATTATATGGAGTGTATATCTCTCAGCTAAGCTACTTCACACAATAATAAAAAACAAATGTTTAAATAGTTGTTGATCAAATTCATCATATTGTTATTAGTGCAAATAACCAAGGTCACATTATTTGGACCATTCTTGAATTTGCATTTACCAAACAATAAAATGATAATCAAGGCCACTCAGGGGCTGACCGCGGACTACCCTCCAACAGGTCAACATGAGACAAATATCAGATGGTAGGGCCAACTGGAATGCGCCTTGAATCATCTTGGAAGCTCGACCCGAGAAAAGGCTTTCAGAATATTAATTAAATGAAATAAGATTTTGTCAAATACGGAGTATTATTTATGAATTTTTTTACATGATAACGATTATAACATTATTGCAAATAAGAAATTGTTGATTATTTATAATAATTCTAGATTTTTTGTAGTGTATGTCCATGGATATACAATAGATCTTTTCATATTTAGTAATAATACTAGTGTAATGTCTGTGTCAGGTACGTATTTTTACGTCATATATATTGAATCAAAAATATTAATAATTATTAAAATTAATTTATGTATTAAAGAATAGATCTAGATAATATTGATATTAAAATCAGTTTCGAATCATAAATTTGTATCTCAATCATCCATATAATTAGGAAATTTTGGATTTATATATAATTAGATAATTTTGGATTTGTAATCTTTGTGATTAACTTGTAGTCTTTGTGTTTGATTTGTATTTAAATTAGGAAATAATGAGTGATAGATTTAGGATAATAATCTTTGATTTATAATTAGATTTATTTTAAAAAACTGAAAAAAGCATAAAATGGCATGTGACGGTTTTAATGAGGGAGTGTCATATGGCGGTTTTATTGAGGGAGTGTCATGTGACATAATTAAGTTCTATTTTAGTAGATATATAGTAGATTATGAAATTTTGGATTTGTATATAATTAGGATATTTTGGATTTGTATATAATTAGAAAATTTTAGATTTGTAATCTTTGTTATTAACTTGTCATCTATGTGCTTGATTTGTATTAAATTAGGAAAAAATGAGTGATAGGTTTAGGATAATAATCTTTGTGATTAACTTGTAATCTTTGTACTTGATTTCATCCACTAATTTAACTCTTTTCAAATGGTTTACCAATTCCACTTTAAGAAATAGTTTGAAAACAATTTCCAAACTTAACTTCTTAGCATTGTCAATGGGCACACACTAGAAAATCGTTTATAATATTTGTAATCGATAGTCACCGGATCTGACAGATCTCAGTTAGATCGATTCGCCAAAGTAACAAACTAAGGAAATCAATCACGCAAAAGGACACAAGAGAGGTTGATGCGGTTCAGAAAACCCTACTCCACAGAGTCTCAGGAGAGGAGATTCATCCCAATATTGCACTAGTTTCAAGAGTTTCAAAGTTAGGTTACAAACTAAAGACAGAGAACAACAAACCAAGAAAAAACTAAGCAATGAGACAAGACGGAATCAAAGAGAAGGGGAACAAAGGATTCCAGCCTTCTTTTAAGGCAAGAGATGCTTCAGGATTAAACGCCTCCACAAGCACCACCGCATGATCTCAACGTGTTAACACCGGCGACGCAACACCACCAAGAATACCACCATGCGAGATGCACTCCTCTTTTTCTCTCTCTTTTACTTAAGGTTTTTTCGCTCTGATTGGCACATGAACATAAAGTGACCACCAGAAGAACCCTAGCCTCTTTTATAGCTAGGTCAATATGGGAGCGAGAGGAGCAGTATGCAATGTTTCATTAACCACAAAGAAAGGCTTCAGTGAAGCAGTCGCGTGGGCCAAACTCCAATTTGGGCCTAATGTCGCTTATTGGGCCAATTTGTGCCGAGCGCAAAAAGCAAGCGTGCAAGCCTCCAAACCAAGTTGGGCCTGGGGTGGCTTAAACTCGGTTCACACTCTCGGCCCATTAACTCGGTTCACTATCCTTGGTTTGATCTACCATCCACTTATTACAAATTACAAACTTAGGATTATAACATTACAATATAAGTTAAGGTGACTAAGATGGACAATTTTATCAGTCACAAAATACGACTCACAAAAATATGGTTGATTTGGACAATCGAGAACGACTGGAGAAGAAACAATATATCAGATATATAACAATCTCAATTTTACAATGACGGTTTCAGATATCTTTAATAGAGTTAGTCAAAAAAATATTATCACCTTTAATATAATCTTGTCAATTCCCATTTCAGCTTTTGTTCAAGCCATTTCTAAGTGCAAGTATTTCAGTCATATGTTTCCCATAAAATTAGGTTATACATAATGGTCTCAAATAATAAATTCAATAGCACATTATCTAATAAATTTGGAATAGAACCATCAACATTGATTTTTTTTCTAATTCAAGTTCAGGTTTCTTCAGTCTTTTTTTTTTCTTCTCTCATTTGTCCTTCTTACTTCTTGATTGGGACATTCTTTGTCACTCTATTTTTTTGTCATTTTGTTTTGATTTAGTTACACAGAGAAACTAGTCAAGGTGATTTTTTCATTTAAAAAAATAAAATTTAAATTTAGTTATGGGAAGAAATTAGATTAGTGGTGTGGAACTTAGTTATAAAATTGTGCTTTTTCTATCCTAAAGGAACTGCTTATCTATATATCTACATATATACACTAAAGGAGATACCTAAATCATATGTATCGGCACCACATTCAATTCGCCTATATGTCATCATCATCCAATTATCATTCGCCATATCACCCACCTTTAAAATAAGTAGATCAGTAAATCCTCCCTAGTTCTATATTAAAATTTGTTTAGTTAAATAATAATTTTTATTTCTGTCTGGTAATCTTAATAAATTATTCTATTTTTTATATCTTCTTAAATAAATTTAAGATTTACTTAACAAACTTTATAAATTAATACTAATCTTTTTAACGACAAAAAAATGTAATTTTTTTTAATTGTTATTCTTAACAATCTACCTAGATGACTTTTGCAAATAGCAAGCTTTATTTCACCCCTGTTAATCTCTAATTTTAATTTAGCTTCAATACTTAGATGATTAGTTTAATTCGTCTACGTGTCGTCACCACAATCAAGTTGTCTATATGTCGACCTCCAAGATATTTTATATCATATGTCACATCATCCACCCTTTTTAAACAAATTATAGTAGTGAATCCCGACTTACTTATAAATTTAATAAACTAATTATTTTTAATAGTAAATATATTATATTTATTCAGTGGAGAATAAACGTACTATTAATTTATAGAAATTCTAAATATCTATGTGTTTGTTGTGTTGAGATCCGGTGAGGATGGGAAGGGAGGAGATGAATGAGGAAGCAAATGGAGTGTCCATATCACTTTTTAAAAATTCGATATGGCCGAATTATTCGCGAAAAAGACGGATTCGCGTGCACGTGAAATACAGATTTGTGTGCATGTCAAATACATTGTTGGGTGCATGCCAAATACAATACAGTGTGCACGTGAAATTCATTTTTGTGTGCATGCATAAAACACGTGCGTTCATATGGAATGAACAAAACATGTGCACATGAAAATACGATTGTGTGCATGTGAAGTATACTACCGTTTGCATGCGAAGTATACTACTGTGTGCATGTAAAAATGACATGTTTGTTCATACGAAATGCACTACGTGCTATGTGTGCATGTGAAAAATGTAGGTGTGCATGTGTGCACGTGAAAATAACATATGTGTGCATGCGAAAATGACTCAAAGCGCATACGAAATAACATGTGTGCATACGTATGAAAACCAACGAAAATAACCTACGTGTGCATACGGAAATGACTTGTGTGTGCACATGAAAATAACGTATGTGCATGTAACACAACGTATGTGTGCATACAGACTAAAATGCGTGTTCATGCAGGACGCATTTTTTTCGCGAAAAAATCGGCTGTGCCGAATTGTATCCAAATTTTTTAGTATTTTTTCCTTGGCTGATCTGAACGCTCTTTTTCTTAATCCGACGGTCTTGGAGCGTCCTCACTCCTCTCCTAAGCCTCCATCCTCACCTTATCTTTTCCCATATAAAATCATATATATTCCATTTTTAAAATTAAATTACTAAGAAAGGGTTACAATTATATTAATCTTATACTTTTTTCCATGTTGGAGATTGCAGTGTGTCAACTCTCGCAAATAGTCCATGTGTTAAGTAATACTTGTCTTGTTAATTTTTGACACAAATATTAAGGAATGTAATAATTAAGTTAAAATACTATGACATCCATTAAACAATGCTTGTCATTTTTGTTTTTTACACAACTATTGAGGAATGCAATAATTAAGCTAAATTACCAAAAAAAATTCTAAAATTTATAATTTTTTAATTACCCGGCCACTTCATTTCTAATCAATGAATGAAAAGAATTTGCATAGGAAGTGTCCATATGTGCAATTTTCAATAATATACCTCGCAACTCATTAAAAAATAATTACTTAAAACTTTAGAATGAAAAATATTTCTTAACAAAAATACGAAGTAGAAGGTTAAAAAGAAACTTATATCTTAACGGAGGGAGTACAAACTTTTTCTAAAATATACAAATTAATAGTTACGCACCTCATTTTTATTCAATGAATTAAGAGAATTTACATAGAAAATATTAATTTGTGCAATTTTCAACAACGTAATTCCCCAATAAATCATTACCTAAAACTCTAGAATGACAAATATTTCCTTAACAAAAATAGAAGGTTAAAATTATACATATTTTCTTTAACGGATGAGTATATGAATTGCAAACAAATACATGTTTGTGATACGTGATTGTAGCTAAGGCTCTGTTCGGCACAGGTTATAGAAGGTTATTAGAGATTTGTACTATTCAAAACCTATATTTTTATGTGTTTGGTAGTACAAGGCCTTTTAGAAGGTTAAGGTTTTAAGAGGTTTGTGAGGAGGTTAAAAATTGGAAAATAGGAACCTCCTAAAACAAAGGTTATTGAAGGTTTGACAAGGTTATCATAATTTTATTCCAAAAATATCCAAAATTCCATACCACTCTTAATTATTTTTTAACAAACAATCCTTATGGTAATTGTTTTTAACACATATTAAAAAACTTTGTCTCACCAAACACTCAAATAGGTTTTGTACTAGGTTTTAAAATGTTATAAAAAACCTTCAAAAAACCTCTACCTTATAAAAAACTTCAACTTCCTCAAAAACCTTGTTTTGCCGAAAAAAGCCTAAATCAAATACTTTTCTGTTAACACAAGAAGCCTTATACGAGTGAGTGCACAAATAAAATACTCCTTTCGTTCGGTAATAACTAATAAGTATCATTTTAGTCTTCTATTTTTGTTAAAAAAATTATTTTTCATTTTAGAGTTATAGGTAATGATTTATTAATGACTTGCAAGGTATGTCACTAAAAATTGCACACATTAACACTTTTATACAAATTATTTTTATTCATTGGTTAAAAATGAGGTGAGTTATGTGAGTAGTTATTAAATTGTAAACTTTTGAAAGAAAATTATAGGATTTTGACTTAATAATTTTTTTTTAATAATTATATCATAAGTTTAAATGGCAAGTATTATTAAACTAAAAAAGTAATTTCTTTGGAGGTAGTTATTAACGGTCACAACTCGATCTGTTATAGCCAAGGAAAATAGGGATGTGGTTCTCCTTTCTCTTTTTTGTTGATAAGGTAAATTCTGAAGAAAAAAATTCCTTAATAATCTCCTTTTTGAAATTCATTTCCAAAAGTGTACCCTTCTTCATTTTTTAATTAAATTTATTTATTTACTTTTTAATGACTACACTACCCTTATTTTAATTACCCTAATTGCAATTTTTTGTGTATTCTTCCCATTGTTAAGTTACACGATCTGTTGTACTTTCGTACTCGACTCTAATCTCCACCGAGGCCTTCTCCTTCATACTGGTCTCCACACCTCCACGTCTCCACCGTCTGCCGTGATCCGCTACCACCGAGGCCTTCTCCTTGGTACCCTTTCATTTGCCGGCCAACCAGCCTTCACTGGACTTGAGAAGACTTGGTGCCGCCCATATACTTGATAATTATGTATTCCTGATTTTCTAACTGTCCAATAATCATGATTTCCTGTATTTCTGACTTCCAACTGGATGCATATTCTTTTTCATGTATTGTTGATTTCATGTATTGATGATCGATTTCATGAAGAGTGGATTCTAATGATATCCTAGTTGCAATTCTTTTTGAAAACCATGTTTGGACCTTTTCAATCAGTAGTGTAGTCTAATACTTTGATCACACGTTTGTATAATTGCGATATCTTAGTGTTTGATCTGTGTATTATGTAAGGATTGTTAATTAAGTTTTATTGCATTCAATGTTAGAACTCGTAGGCTATATAGGTCATAGGTATGTTAATTAAGGTTCATTGTAATCTTATTTCGTGTAACCTATTATTTATTTTCGTGTATTATACTACAATATAAATTTGTGTAACCTATTAGTTTAAGCTACTATACAATTTTTATGTAATTTGTTATATAATTGTGTATCATACAATAAAGTTTTCGTGTAACCTATATAATTTCGTGTATCAAGAAGAAAACGGATCAACGTCTTCATCTCCATCATTCGTGGCATCTCCTAAAAATGGGACGTTGCTAGCGATGGAGTGCATAAGCACTGAGACGTCGTCAACAAAGGGGTTCTGAACACGGGGGCATAATGGAGGAGATTCAAGTCGGGAATTAGATGCAACGCTTACCGTTTAAGAACGGGATATCGGGCGTCTAGAAACTACTAAGAAGGTGCTTCAGGGACAATCAGATCTCAATCACTGTCCAAGTATTACAATAAATTAACTTATGGTATTATGATCTTAACAAGACTAAGGATTACGTATGGTCCATTGTTATTTCTTATACCCTTAATTACTTTTATGTAGAGTAGATTTGTATAAGAGAGAATTGTGTTAAGAGCTCAAATTCTTGATCCGTAGTAGATGTTGTGTAGGATGAGATTGATTATATATTGTGTAGGTCTTATCATGTAGGTCTTTGTCTAGGTTTGTTCATATTGAAGTTACACAAAATATAAAGTTACACAAAATCAGATAATTGAAGCCCGCCCAGTGGTGCTCCCACTAACGAAAAGCCCAAAGAAAAAAAAAGGGAGCAAACAGAACTGCATGCCGAGGAGTATACCGCAGTTGAAGACTCTGTTCTGCGTCTTCTTCGAGAATCGATACATGACCTTATCACCCCAGACCCGACTTAATGATGGCCGCACATGAGATCGCATGAGACCACTTTGATGTTGAGTCAGGGGATGCGAACATAGTGGCCCTAAAATACTTTATGCACTATCTTAAAGCAGAAAGGCAAAAAACTTCCATTTTGAGACCGCGACCCATTGCGAAGCACTTTCTCACTGATTTAGTGAGATAAGTGTGAAATTCTCTTCCACGAGACTCTTGATGTTTTTTCAGGGCTTGGGTACGAGAACATATTTGGAAGAAATCAGGGTCGAAGTTTAGACCGTGAATACTAGTTATACTTATAGAAAAGATCATCAGAGAGGAGACAAGCCATTTATGATTCCAGCCGAGAAGACTAGTAAAAGGAAGGATCAAGAATGTCATATATTTCAGGAGCTAGATCAATTGCCGATAAACAATTCAAAATTGCCTCGACAAAAATGGATGGAATTGGACCTAAAAAAGCCATTCAGGTTCGTTCTCGATTAGGTATCAGTGAGAACATTAAGATAAAAGAGTTAACTAAATATCAGATCGACAAAATGGAACAAATGATAGGTCAAGATCATCGTGTAGGCTAATATGATTATGTGTAAGCTAATATGATTCGTGTAGGATCGTGTAATATCATGAAAGATCGTAAATGATGAAATGATTTGTGTAGGTAGACATTACCTTTTCATGTAGGTTTTGTGCCACGGTAAAAATATAAACAATTATGAAGTAAAGTTACAAAGATTACATTTTTGTGTAGAAAAAAAATTACACAAATTATCTAAAATTATGAAGTTACTCAAAATATAAAGTTACATAAAACACTTCATGTACACTAATTCGTGGAACATACGTTATAAGCTATCTAATTCTATGTAACCTCTATTTTGTGTAAGCTTACTAATTTTGTGTCACCCCTATCTTGTGTAATCTACATACTTCTGTGTAGTTCGTGTAAAGACTATTACATAAAATAATATCGTGTAGGCTAATATGATTCTGTGTAAGCTAATATGATTTGTGTATGATCGTGTAGAATCGTGTAAGGTAATATGCTTCTGTGTAAGCTAATATGATTGGCGGTCCTTAGCTGAAGGGAGGCGACGTGTCGCCGAAGGGAGTTTGCGGTGGGTGCCGGTGGTGGCCGGAGATGGGGTGCCCGCGGTGAATCGGAGGTGGCCGACGGTGGATAGATCGAGTCGTACAATTTTTCGGGTTGAGTTCGGGTCGGGTTTAGGTCGAGTCGGGTTCTTCTTCGATATTTAAAATTATATCGAGTCTTAAAAAATATCGAGTCGGGTTCTTAAAATTCACCGAAAAATTGTGATTGAAATCCACCGAAAGTAATTCATTCACGGAGGCAATAATAATTCTGATTGAAATCCACCGAATATTCTACCCTGAACCCTAAACCCTAAACCCTAAACCCATCACCGACGTCCATTAACAGCGAGATCGTCCATCACCGGCGACAACAATAATTCTGATTGAAATCCACCGAATATTCTACCCTAAACCCTAAACTCATCACCGACGTCCATTAACAGCGAGATCGTCCATCACCGGCGATATCGAACTCCCGGTACCACCACCGCGCGACGGCGCCAGATCGAACGCCCTCCACGCGGCGCCCAGGGGACCCGTTGCCGGACCCACCGCCGGCCAGCACCCACCACCAGATCCATCGCCGGACCCACCGCCGGACCCACCGCCAGCCAGCATGGGGACCGGATCCACCGTCGGACCACCGCCGGCACCCACTGTCGACCGGCACTGGGTGCCGCGCGCCTGACACGGTGCAAATAGCACCGTGTCAGGGCTCAAATAGCCTTCCCGTTTTTATTCTCCTTAACCACTCAAACACACTCAATATGTCCAAAATTAACATTATAAGCGAAACAATTTAATTTTAAATTGTTCATCCATAATAATAACAATTTTCACCATTTTTTTTAATATTTTATCCAAAATAATTACGAATTGGATTTTAAACATCCTTAATACAAACATTGACATTATTATATACGAACCTTAGATGACAATATATGAGCATCAACTATAGAATGACAAACATATCATATAGTAGGATATGATATGTTTTGAAGTAATTATTTAATAAAAATGTTTTAAAACTCAAAATTGCACCAAACGAGTCTTTAGGTTTCGAGTCTCAAGTTTTGTACTCCCTCCGTTCAACTTTGATTGTCCTTTAAGCAATCTATACACATATTAAGAAAATTTTACTCTTTACAAAGATATCCTTATTTAATTGAATTGAGAATTGGAGTAAACATTAAATAGTATGTATTAGAGAAACAAAAAGTAAAAGTGAATCAATAAATATAAGGGGTAAATATGGTAAACTTGGTGCACATTATCTAAAAGGACAAATAAACTTGAACAAATTTTTGAGTCTAAAAGAACAATTAAAGTTAAACGGAGAGAGTATTATATTTCCTTGAGAATGATGCTTTGATTGCTTTCGGTTGGCGTGTGTGCAGGTGCCTCAGTTGTCCCTATTCCCTAACACTAGTCTATTTATCTAAAATTAAACCTTGGTCAGAACTCGAACACGACACACTATGAGTTTGTTTGATAGAGGTGTTTATAAAATGTTTTTTATTTATAAAGTTTTTTTTTAAAAAAAAATAGTATTTGAAATTTAAATATTGAATTTTATAGAAAAATGTAAAAAGAGAAGAAAAAATGATTTTATTTATAAAGAATTTATAAATTTTTGGCCAAATACGCCCTAAATAAATCAGGGCAAGTAGACAAGTGGCTAGCTTTCGTTGAAACCAAGCTTGCATCAAATTCGCTCAATATTGGGTCCAATTCAATGGTCCCTTTAAAAAGCTAAAGTTTTGCAACTTGCAATTGCAACTCAAAGAGGCATATATCCAGCAAGCAAGAATATCCTCATGAAAAAGTGACTTGCTGACAGCTCATTCACTGAAATATCTAATTTTCCACTTACCATTTTTGTTAATGTCTGAAACTTATGGAAGTGTTCCAAAATTGGTCCTTGTGTCTATTTCACAATGCACCATCATGGGAACGAAAGATTATGGACCATAATGAGATGTTTCTTATATATGGAACGAGTTTCATCATGATGCTGTTGTAAGACCTTGTACAATGGTTAGGATTTTAGCATAAAATGTTAATTAACTTTTTTTTATAACAGTAGTTTTGGGCTAAAAAACCGGCCTTTGAGTTGATACGTAAACAATCAGTAAAGAACCAGCCAAAACAATGACAGCTACCGCTGAAAGCAGAGGATGCGCTAGAGGCCGTTGGATATGGGCCCGATTAACGGTGGGGAAAATTAGATGGACGGAATGCTTCTTTTTTTATGTAAAACCCCAATTTAGCCATATACATTATGTTTTTTTATTTATAAAAAAGCGTTTCAACTGAAAATAAATAATATAAACATCGTAAATATTTAAAAATGATGTTAGTCTTCATTATGAATAAATTAATTTATGTATTTAATGAAATAGTATAAATAATAGTATATTAGATAAAATGAAACATGAAAATTAATAAATTTACACATAAAATAAATATATTACAAGGCAATATACGTAATAATGTATATTTTAAACGCCATTAAATATGAAATTGACTTATTACAAAAACATTACACATGAAAATTAGTTATTATACGGGAAAAGATAAGGTGAGGATGAGAGCTTAGGAGATGAGTGAGGACGCTCTAAGACCGTCAGATTAAGAAAAAGAGCGCTTAGATCAACCAAGGAAAAAATATGGAAAAATTCGGATATAATTCGGCACGGCCGAATTTTTCGCGAAAAAAATGTGTCGTGCGTGCACACGCAGTTTAGTCTGTATGCACACATATTTTGTTTTGCATGAACACACGTTGTTTTCATGTGCACACAAGATCATTTCTGTATGCACACTTCGGTTATTTTCGTTGGTTTTCATATGTATGCACAAATGTTATTTCGTATGCGCTTTGAGTCATTTTCGCATGCACACTTACGTTGTTTCACATGCACACATAGCACGTAGTGCATTTCGTATGAACAAACATGTCATTTTCACATGCACACAGTAGTATACTTCGCATGCAAACATTAGTATATTTCGCATGCAAACATTAGTATACTTCGCATGCACACAGTCGTGTTTTCATGTGCACACGTTTTAATCATTCCATATGAACGCACGCGTTTTATGCATGCACACAAAAATGAATTTCACATGCACACCGTAGTGTATTTGGCATGCACACAACAATGTATTTGACAAGCACACAAATTTGTATTTCGCGTGCACGTGAATCCGTCTTTTTCGCGAATAATTCGGCCATGCCGAATTTTTGAAAAGCGATTTGGACACTCCGTTTGCTTCCCATCCGACAACTCTTATGCGTCCTCATTCCTCTCCTCCATTTCCATCCTCACCGGATCTCAACCCATTTTATATTAACAATATCGTGTATGTTTTGTATGATATGTATTTGTAAATATTTTATCAATATAACATATTTATTAAGATTGTTAACAATTTTTCAACTCGTATGAATTGAACCAAATGGATCACAGTAGCATACATAATAACTTTTCCAATTTATTGAATCGTTGCATGATACATGATCTGCTCGATCTTGTGGGCATGTTAAATGCAAGAACGCCAAATGGAAAAATTAAAGGTTAAAAATTTATCCTTTTTTAACCGAATTTAGCCAGATCATTTACCTTAATCTGTACATGTACATAAAAAAAAATTCCTTTCAAAATATACTGATAAAATGAATGTATGTGAGTGAAAAAGCATGGTCCATAAAAATCCCTTCCTAAGATAAAGACATCGATTCCATGATAAGGAGATTGAAATATTTGTGATGTGAGATCAAGAATTCTGTACATAAATTGCAATAAAACATAAAGATAAATTTGGAAATATTCCATGTACTACACTTTACTAGAAATACAGCATTGAGTAAAGCAAGAAGAAGAAGATGACGACATTTGCATATTTGTTATTTTTTTATATTAAAACATAAATTTTAAGATCAAAAAGAAATTAGAGTATATATACTCATGATTTTTTCAATAATTTTATTATAAACTTTTACGTGATAATACGATTTTGTTAATGAATTTACCATTTTCATTTTAGGGTTCATTTTTCTTAATAAGAATTTTGGGCATAGATTAGAAAAATCCTTTTTATTTTAAATGTGTGTATACAAGTAGTCTATGTCCTCATGTGGTGTTCGAATATCTTTATGACATATTTCTCCTTATATAGACGGAGATAAGATAGTTTTTAACCATATGTTTTATCTTTACAAGTGATACGCTCTACTTTGTAATGCGTAATTAGGATTTGTTACTGGATATTAGGTACCATTTGTATGGGTTTAGAACACAATTTAGGAGAATGAAGTTTGAGAGAAGAAGTAGTGATATGGTGGATTTTAGTGCATTTGTGAAGACATTGAAAATGAATGCGAAGCCACCAAGTGAAGGCCGCGAGTGCGGAAGAAGCCGCAGGAGAGCGACAAAGCCAAAACCGCGGTCGCGGTGAACAGTGTCACGGTCGCGGTTTACCAAAAAACTGATGGAGTCACAGCAGAGAAATCCACGGGCGCGGAAACATTTCTGCGGGCGCGGAAATATTTTTGCGGGCGCGGATTGGCAACAGAAGCCAACTTTCAGCTAAGCATCAAACCGCGGGCACGGTTTGATTTCCGCGGTCGCGGGTCCATACGCGGAGTGCGTTTCTGGATTTTGGCCGAAGACTTTGTTTTATTTTATTTTATTCTTTTATTTCGTTTAATATATTTTAGGAAGATTATATTTCTTATCTTAGGGAAATTAGGTTTTGCTAGGTTATTTATCTTTCTTTCATAGCTGACTTTTGATTATCACTTTTATCGTTCATTATTTTCCCTTAGAGTTTTATGCTTTGAAGACTATGAAGAACTAAGCAACCATTGCTTAGTCCGACGATTGAAGCCTTCGTTTGTATTTGGTTGTGAGATTATAACTCTATTTCCTTTCCTTTGATTATATTGATTCTCTTTGTGCTTCATCCCATTGATTCTTGCTGATTTGACTAGCCTGATCATCTAGTTGATATTAGTGATTTTCTATTGCTAGGGTTTGGATATTTCTGATTGAAATCCCTTATCTTGTGTAGCAACCACAATTTACAGGAACTGGTTGTGAATGTTTATTGTGAAGAGAATTGATTACATGTTGAATGCTGACTGGTTATTTAGTGTTGCATGTATCCTGCTTAATTTCTATGCTTACTGCTGCCGTTAGATTGAATCTTGATGGTTTCTTGATTGTTTAATGGTAAGTATTTTCAGGGCTGGTTGACCTGTCTATATACATAAGATCAGAATATGAATATTCATTGGTAGGAACTAGAGATAATCTAGGATCAACCAATCAAACTGAAGTATGAATATTTGTCTGGCTAAGTTATTTCTCATCCATTGATTACATCTTTTGCATCCATTTACATTGTTACTTGACAAAAACCTAAAGTCCCCCTTTTGTTACTATTGGCATACAACCTTTGCATATAGGAAGATTGCTTACCTCCCTGTGGGATCGACCCTTACTTGCCTGCTATACTTAGTTAGGTTTTTAGGGATTCTTTGATAGCATAACGACTTTAGCCTCATCACATTTGGCGTCGTTGCCGGGGAGGCAAAGTTTCAATTTTTCCTGCTTGTTTGTTTTGTGTGCCAACTATTGTGTGGACCTATATTATGGTCCACACCCGTGCTATTGAATGTCCAATCTTAGATCTTGATACAGAAATTGAGAGGACACTTTCCAGGAACCGTAGAGAAGCCCGCACGCAACTCGAGATGGCTGAGGAACAGACTTTTAGGCAGTTGATTGCGCCGAATCTAGAACAACAGTCGCTCGCTGTGCAATTTCCGGAGTTGGCAGACGGTGTGAATTTTGAGCTCAAATCTGGGTTGATTCATTTGCTACCCCACTTCCATGGGATGAATGGAGAAGACCCCAACAAGCATCTCTTTGAATTTCACGCTGTCTGCAGCAACATGAAGCCAAGGAACATTACTAAGGACCAGATCAAGCTGAGGGCCTTTCCTTTCTCTCTGAAGGATGCGGCCAATGATTGGTTCTACTATTTGGCCCCAGGAAGCATAGATACATCGGCGAAGATGAAGAAAGCCTTCCTGGAGAAGTACTTCCCTACAACAAAACTCAATAGCTTGAAGAGGAACATTAGCAACATCGAACAACATGCTACTGAGATGTTGTATGAGTATTATGAGAGGTTCAAGAGGTTGATATCAAGCTGTCCATACCATGGTTATTCTGACCAAGACCTCGTTCTATATCTATATAGCGGACTTCTTGATGATAAGCGTAGAATGGTGAACGCAGCCTGTGGTGGTAACATTCTCAACAAGATGTCGGCTGCATCTTTTGAGAAATTCTTTGAGCTATCTGAGGGCTCAAGACAATTCAGCAAGAGAGCAAGCTCTCAAGCAGTTAAGGCCACAGACTATCATCCATCGTCCTCACTACTTTCTGAGATGACTGAGATGAAGGAGATGATGAGGAGGTGTATGATGAAAGGCAACCAGCAACAAGTCAAGTCCTGCGGAATATGCTATGACACGATGCACCCTATAGATTCGTATCTAACACTATAGGAGCCCACAGCTGAAGTACATGCTATATGAGGTTTCGGTCCTCCAAGGCCAAGATATGACCTGTACTCCAACACCTACAATCCTGGGTGGAGAGATCACCCTAATTTGAGGTACGAGAACCAGCAGAATCCTCCTCAGGGCCGTGATGACCATGAGTTCCACCCAAGGCCACAACAGTTTCCGCCACGCCAACAACAATTTCAGCAGCCTGGAGGTGAACAACAACAGTTCAGACCGCAATACGAGCCTATACCTCAAGGCCAAAGTGCAAGTTCCCCTATGTCCGGTGATGACATGATCAAGTCTCTCGCTCAGAGTGTAACGACAATGGCAAATACTATGGTCCAGCAGAATCAAGAGATAAGATCGAGCATTCGAGCGCTCCCAACAACCTGACGGAACTGGCCACCATTAATTTGGTGTAGGCCACCAGAGATGGGTTGGGGTGTATGGGCTGCAGCCCTGTAATGGGCCGACCCATAGTGGTGTGGGTATTACAGAATGTGTGTGCAATTATGCTGAGAAATGGCAAGCAGCTGAACGTCTCCCCATTGGCTGAAAGAGGCGAATTACTAGAGGAGGCAAGAGATGACAACGGAGATGAAACTGTAGAGAATCAGCAGAACGCGAAACCGCGACCGCAGATTGAAAACCGCGACCGCGGTTTGGTGCCAGGAAGCTCTCTACAACATGGAGAAAACTCGGAGGACGAACAACGTCACAATCTGCGACCGCGGATTGGTCCTGGAAACAGTGGATTCTTCAGAAGCTAATCCGCGACCGCGGATTGCAATCCGCAACCGCGAATTGAAATCCGCGACCGCGGATTCTCCACTGGCGGCGCAGAACTTACAAATGCTGATCCGCGACTGCGGTTTGCCTATTGACGTCCAGGATGACTACGTTCGCCCGGATTTCCCTCCGCTCAGTTCGTACAAGCCCGTCGCGCCATTCCCTGAGGCATTGAAGGACACCAGAAGGCCGGAGAACGACAAGGAAATCTTTGAAACCTTTAGTAATTGCGAGGTAAACATTCCATTGATTACACTGATTAAGAGCATTCCTCTTTATGCAAAATTTTTGAATGAATTATGTAAGATCAAGAGGAAGCAACGAGGGAAAACGAAGAAGAAGGTTCAAGTGAATGAGAATGTGTCCGCTATGCTGCAAAAGCGGATGCCCAAGAAGCGCAGTGACCCAGGCATGTTCAGCATTCCATGTACGATAGGTGACACCACTTCTGACAAAGCCATGCTGGATTTGGGTGCATCTATAAATGTGTTGCCTCTTTCGCTGTATGAATCTTTGGGGCTTTGTGATATAAGTGTTGGAGCTATAAGGAGGATTCGGATAGGTCACTTTGAGAGTTATAAGAAGTTAGACTGGAGCTACGATTAGATGGTCACTTTCACTCTATGGTGTTCGGGTTAAGCTTGGGGGAAGTACTCTGCTTTCCTTGAAGCTTGTATGTTGTGTTGGTGTCCTGGAGATTCATGAGTAGGTACGGTTCTTAGTGAATAGTTTTGTTGTGCTTCCTGAGACCTTGGGTATTTCATTGGAGGAGTAGGTTTCTATTAGCTTACTCGAGGACGAGCAAGGTTTAAGCATGGAGGAATTTGATACGCTCTACTTTGTAGTGCGTAACTCGGAGTTGTTACTGGATATTAGGTACCATTTGTATGGGTTTAGAAACAATTTAGGAGAATGGAGTTTGAGAGAAGAAGTAGTGATATGGTGGATTTTAGTGCATTTGTGAAGACATTGAAGATGAAGGCAAAGCCACCAAGTGAAGGCCGCGAGCGCGGAAGAAGGAAGAAGCCGCGGGAGAGCGACAGAGCCAAAACCGCGGTCGCAGTGAACAGTGCCGCGGTCGCGGTTTACCAAGAAGTTGATGGAGTCACAGCAGAGAAATCCGCGGGCGCGGAAATATTTCCGTGGGCGCGGATTGGCAACAGAAGTCAACTTTCAGCTAAGCACATAACCGCGGGCGCGGTTTGATTTCTGCGGTCGCGGGTCCATACGCGGAGCGCGTTTCCGGATTTCGGCCGAAGACTTTGTTTTATTTTATTTTATTCTTTTATTTCGTTTAATATATTTTAGGAAGATTATATTTCTTATCTTAGGGAAATTAGGTTTTGCTAGGTTATTTATCTTTCTTTCATAGCAGACTTTTGATTATCACTTTTATCGTTCATTATTTTCCCTTAGAGTTTTATGCTTTGAAGACTATGAAGAACTAAGAAATCATTGCTTAGTCCGACGATTGAAGCCTTCGTTTGTATTTGGTTGTGAGATTATAACTCTATTTCCTTTCCTTTGATTATATTGATTCTCTTTGTACTTCATCCCATTGATTCTTGCTGATTTGACTAGCCTGATCATCTAGTTGATATTAGTGATTTTCTATTGCTAGGGTTTGGATATTTCTGGTTGAAATCCCTTATCTTGTGTAGCAACCACAATTTATAGGAACTGGTTGTGAATGTTTATTGTGAAGAGAATTGATTACATGTTGAATGCTGACTGGTTGTTTAGTGTTGCATATATCCTGCTTAATTCCTATGCTTATTGCTGCCGTTAGATTGAATCTTGATGGTTTGTTGATTGTTTAATGGTAAGTATTGTTAGGGCTGGTTGACCTGTCTATATACATAAGATCGGAATAGGAATATTCATTGGTAGAAATTGGAGATAATCTAGGATCAACCAATCAAACTGAAGTGTGGATATTTGTCTGGCTAAATTACTTCTCATCCATTGATTACATCTTTTGCATCCATTTACATTGTTACTTGACAAAAATCTAAAATCTCCCTTTTTGTTACTATTGGCATACAACCTTTGCATATAGGAAGATTGCTTACCTCCTTGTGGGATCGACCCTTACTTGTATGCTATACTTAGTTAGGTTTTTAGGGATTCTTTGATAGACATAACGACTTTAGCCTCATCAACAAGATCTTGTTTTTTTTTTTATTTGGACTAATATCTTATATTTTTCAAAGCTATATCATCATCTGGCCGTTAGACGGAGGATATTTTTTTCCAGAAATCATTCTAGAGAGTTATATTCTGTAATTTCTTTCAAATAATTAGTTATATGCGTCTTTCAAGATCAACGTCTCTTGGATTGCCACATGTTTCACAATCATGTAACTTGTCGACGACTTGCAATTCTTAACTCGTCGACGACTTTACGAGATTGTTACCAGTAAGTTGTAAACTTGTTCTCACACCTTCAAAGGATCACGACCTAACGGTCGTCAAAGTCCATGTCTCTCCACTCTGGTGAACTTATATATGTTGAGTTAGAACGATCCCAACATATAGGGAATGGTGAAACTCATATTTTACATATCGGCAAAAACTTAATGTGTTACACACGGGACCCCAAGTAAATTAACTTATCGGGACATCGCATAATCTAACTCGACAAACTTTAGCATAATATTCAGAATTTTAGTTTGGGGCAGGTTTAAAGTGCGCACATACACAAAACCTCCATTGGAATAGGCATCCACCCCAACCCACTCGCCCGACCCGATTGTCAGATCTATTTATACCCATAGTACACTTAGAATTAGACCTGATCAAACACGGGCCCATGCCGGACCCGTGTCATTTTTTGAGCCCGTTTTTGTGGGTCCGGGCCGGGACCGTTTGTCGGGCCCAAGGTGGTAACCTTGCCCGCCCGGAAGTCTGGGCCGATCCGGCCCGCGGGTAGCCCGCAAGGCATACAACCTATTTTTAATGTATTTTTTTAGTTTTTTTTGTATTTGACGGGCCGGGCCGTTAAATTATTATTTTTAATGTATATTTTTAGGTTAGATTTATTTTTTAATGTATTTTTTAAATATATTTTTATATAATTAAAATTTTATACGAGCCACGGGCCGGGCCGAGCGGCCCGTACGGACTTGGCCATGTTACCAGGCCCGGCCCACCAGCCCGAACGGGCCGGGCCAACCGGCCCGTTCGGGCTGAAACCCTTGTCCAGGCCCGTATTATTTAGCGGACGGGCGGGCCGGCCCGCGTTTGCTCAGGTCTACTTAGAATCAAAACATTGATCTTTTCACTAATTAGACTAGATTGATTCCTAGTCATTTTGATCTATTTTTTTAGCAGCATTTTGATATATTGATATTTAGTTATTTTGACAAACCGTTTTTTTAGTTTGTGTCCATGGACACATGCTAACAAGTTAAAATAGAAAATTATTTTCAAAATATTCCCTAAAAGATAATGGATAAACCCTTAACAAAAAAAATCAACGGCATTTTCGCGTGGTACCCCTGAGTTTTTACAATTTTTGCGAAATACCCGAAGGTTTGATCAATTTCGCGTTGTACCCTTAAATTTTTTACAAATTTCACGAAACGCCGTCGACGTTATAAAACAGTAACTTTAAACAAGTTACCGTCATATTCTAAAAAAAATCAAAATTAAAACATAAATAAAGAAGCAAAACCTCACACCCCCTGTACTCCATTTCCTTTTGTAAATTGAGCAAGCAGGCACCTGATCCCAATACTCCATTTTCGTTTGGAAATTGAGCAAGCAAGCAAGCATCCCCATAAAACTCAAATTCATCCCCAAATCAAAATTCAAACCCTAAAAGTGAAAATCGTAAATTCAATTTCGACCCATAAAATTCAATTGCATCCCCAAATATCAACCGAATCCAAAATTCGTCCCAAATCACACTTGATCGTGAACAAATCTCACCTTGTTGGTCGCAAACGGACAACAACCACCGGCCGTCGTCGTTGTCATCAACAGCCACGTCGTCAACAACCAAGCTTCACCGCCATCGTTGTCGTCAACAGCCGTCGTCATTGGTTGCGTTCGCACGTCGTCACTGCTCACTGCTCAGCCATTGGGCCCAAGCTTCTTCGCCCACCGCCGACCAGCCACCCACAACCAACTTGCTCAGTTTCTAATGGAGTTGGGGTTTACAGACGGTCGGGGTTGGGTTTACAAAAGGAAATGGAGTATCAGAAGGGGGTAAGGGTGAAATGGAGTTGATTGAGCGGCGGCTGTCGTCTTGGGGAGGGACGAGCTTGAGGTGGGAGAGAGACGCCAGTGCTCCGGCGAGGAGAGAAGGAGGTAGAGGAGGGAGGAAGACGAGGAGCGGGAGTAGATTGTGAGGTAGAAGACGGCGGGGAAGGAGAAGAGGATGCGTTAGGCGAGGAGGCGGCGGCGATCGGGTGGCCCTAGGGGGAGAGGAGAGAGAGGTCGAGATCCCAGCCAGATCCAGAAGCCGAAACAGGAGAATCGGGGAACCAAAATTTTCTTTTCTTTTTGCCTTTTATTTCTTTGTAAGTTAACTGCTCAGGCAAAAATTTAACAGTGTCTAATGTCAAGGGTATTTGGCAAAAAATTTCAAAACCTCAGGGGTACCACGCGAAATAGTTCAAACCTTCGGGTATTTCGCGAAAATTGCAAAAACTCAAGGGTACCACGCAAAAATTCCGAAAAGTCAAACTAATGGGTAAAAAAATTACGCGAGCCCTAGATACGCTTAAATTGTGTTTTTTACGCTAAAAAAAGTCATGCATACGCAAAACGTGGGCCAGGTCACGGTCATGCAAAGCGTAAGCGGAACATTTTATTGGATATCCGGTTTTGCAGAACAAAAAATAACAAAAGGGTCACAGTCACGCAATGCGTGATCGTGACTATTTTAATATGAAAAAATCATCTTTTAATAAAAAAATACAAAAAATAATTGCGTGACCGTGACTATTTTAAAAGAAATAAAAAATATTTTATTATTATTATTATATTTTACTTATAAATTATTTTGTTTTAAAAAAATTATTCTATATTCAAGATATGAGATTTAGGGTCTTTGGGACCCGAAAACTAGAAAAAGAATATTATGGACGCTCTATGGGTTTCAAGATTAAGAGTATGAAAATAAGGAGTTAAGTATGGTGTAATTTTAACTTCATTATCGTGTTATTCGAATATCAGTTATACTAAATATAATGTAATCGAAACATCAATGTCGTATTGTTCGAATATCGGTTGTACTAAGTATAATGTAATCACAACTTTATTATAGTATTGTTCGAATATCGGTTATACTAAGTATTTTGTAATTTTAACTTTATTATTGTATATTCAAATATTGGTTATACTACGTATAATTAATCTCAAGTTCATTACCGATCGTATTGTTCAAATATTAGTTACCCTAGTTATTCTAGGGTATGAGATTTAGGGTATCTGAAACCCCAAAACAAGACAAAAATGGCATGAACTCCCTATGTGATACAAGCATGATAGGATATGAAAATAACATGGTTTTGAAAACCTAAATTTGAAACCATACTTATCCTAGGGTTTCTAGGGTATGAGATTTAGGGTATCTCAAAACCCCAAAACAAGACAAAAAATGGCATGAACTCCCAATGTGATACAAGCATGATAGGGTATGAAAATAACATGGTTTTGAAAACCCTAAATCTGAAACCCTACTTACCCTAGGGTTTCTAGGGTATCCCAGAACCCCAAAACAAGAAAAAAATTGGTAGAAACTCCCTATGTGCTACAATCATAATACAATATGAAAATAACATGGTTTTGAAAACCCTAAATATGAAACCCTACTTACCCTAGGGTTTTCTATGGTATGTGATTTAGGGTATCCCGAAACCCCGAAACAAGAAAAAAAATGGCATGAACTCCCTATGTGCTACAAGAATAATAGGGTATGAAAATAACATGGTTTTGATACCCTAAATCTGAAACCCTACTTACCCTAGGGTTTATAGGGTATGGAATTTATGGTGTCCTGGGACCCCAAAACAAGATGAAAATGGTATCAACTCCATATGTGCTACAAGCATGATAGGTTATGAAAATAATATGGTTTTGAAAACCCTAAATCTGAAACCTTACTTACCCTAGGGTTACTAGGGTAGGAGATGTAAGGTATCCCGAAACCCCGAAACAAGACGAAAAATGGCATCAAATCTCTATGTGCTACAAGCATGATAGGGTATGAAAATAAAAATGTTTTGAAAACCCTAAATTTGAAACCCTACTTACGTAGGGTTTTCTAGAGTATGGGATTTAGGGTGTCCCGGGACACCGAAACAAGACAAAAAGTGGCATGAACTCCCTATGTGCTACAAGCATGATAGGGTATAAAATTAATATCATTTTGAAAACCCTAAATCCGAAACCTTACTTACCCTAGGGTTTTCTAGGGTATGGGATTTAGGATCCGAAATTCGAATAATACGATCGATAATGAACTTAAGATTACACTATATATAGTATAACTCATATTTGAATAATACGATGATGAAGTTATAATTACACAATACTTGGTATAACTGATATTCGAACAACACAATAATGAAGTTGTGATTACATTATACTTAGTGTAACCGATATTCGAACAATACGATAATGAAGTTTTGATTACATTATACTTAGTATCACCGAAATTTGGATAATACGATAATGTAGTTAAGATTACTTATACTTAACTCATATTTTCATACTCTATAATCTTGAAACTCATAAAGCGTCTATAACCTGTCTTGTCTTGTTTTCGGAGTCTCAATGACCCTAAATCTCATATCTTGAATATATAGAATAATTGTTTTTTAAAAGTATTTAAAACAAAATAATTTATAAGTAAAACCGGGGTAAAATTGCCTTTTTATAAGTAAAATCGGGGTAGAATTGCCTTTTTATAAGTAAAATTCGGGACCCCGGTTATTACCAAAAAACCGGGGTAAAATTCCCTTTATTTTTTTTTGAAAACTCCGGACCCTGGTTTCCTTTTTTTAAAACAAAAAAAAAATCAAGACCCGACTGTCCTAATATTTTTATTTAAACAAATATAAAATGTTATTCTTTTCCTTCAATTGTTACTTACAAATACTAATAAACTAATGAAAGGTCATAAAATATCTCTCAGTAAACGAATTGCTGAAGAACCAAAGTTATTCCAATAGATAAGTTACAAATTGATCAACTAAATAAACTAAGCCTTCCATATCTCTTTAATTTTATAAATATTATATATATATTTTTTCTCCCTCTTAATGGCATTTCAAGCACGCGTTGTCAAATCCGATTTAATGCCTCTGCAAACCCTCCTCGTCTTCTCCCCAATCTGTCGACCCTTGTTCTGGTTAACAAACAAATTAAATGATTTATCTTTCTTCTCTTCTTCTTTAGTGGATGTGCTACTTCCCTTTATCTTCTACATATCCAGTGAATTTTTCCCTCATTACCTGACGCAATTGCTCATCACCATCATCTTGATATCACCAATATCCATCCACATATGAACTCATGTCTTTCTTTGTTTGATCTCCATTTCTCTTCTTAAAAATAATTTATAACTTATTTGCTTGGAACTTTGGATTATATAGAAGACATGTGAGTTTTTCTTTTCAATCTCTCTTATCTTCTTCTATGTGTCTGTTTTATTTGGAGTTTTAGATATTAATCTCATGGTTTGCTTGTATGATTTAGTAATTTTTCTAATTTTGAGATTTGGTTCCATTTGATAGTTTGGCCCTCTCGTTTGATAGGTACACATTCAGTGATTCAAATAGAAGTTGTTTTTGCAGGTTCCATCAAAGAACTTTGTACTTTCATTATAAGCAACTCTAACTAGTATTGGTGAGATGCAAACACAGAGGGGGACACGCTAAATTTGCTAATTTTGTTGTTCCACACTAGCATGCTTTCTTCTGTAGATGTTTTGTTGGTTGATCTATATATAATTTCTTGTTCAATATAAAAAAACGTGTATGTAAAATGAATATATATTTGTATTTTGCAATTTCACAAAAAAATAGTGTTTGCACTTTGAAATTGATTATCACATATATATACATATATAAATTTAATGTGTTTTGGAAGTTCAAATCCAAAATTAGGAATTAAGAGTCTTTTCATACATGTATTTATATTTTATATTAGGGACATATTTTACTCTTGACACAGGGCCCCTAAATTTGATTGGACGGCCCTGTTATTCTGTTAATATGGTTATGATGTAGACAACATTTCTGATGTCTCTATAACATCACTTGTTTCTTACAGTTTCATGTTTTAGTAAGATGCTAATGGCATATCAGTTGTTTAAATAACACCTCAAAAGACAAAGTAAGAATGCCCAAAGCCAAAACAAACTTATAGTTTCTCCCCCAAAATAATAGCCGTTTTATCATCTTTAAAAATGAAGTTTTCCATTGTAAGTTAAGTTTGTTCTTATTCATGAAAAACAGACTCAAATATTAGCACCTTGCTGAGGTAATTATATCTGTTCAATACCACTCTACTAGACATTCATACAGCCATCCAAATACACATATAAATTTCAAATAGGAAAAAAATACAGTAATCATAAATAAAAAGACGAACCTGATTATACTCCGGCGAGTCACCATATTCAAGAGCCAATCGAGCATGAGTTTCATAAACCTAATGACATAAATTATTGCAAGCGCTTCTAATCAATAGTTGTGAATTTAAACTTTAAACAACTTCAACAATAGGAAATCTCAGCAGACAAAGAGCGTGGAACTTGTTGCTGGTTTGAAGACTCGAACACTGGTGGATATGTGTTTGGCGGTTTTGTCTATTTTTCAATAAAAGGGTTTTGTAAACCCGGTTTAGTCTTTAGTATAAATAGTCATCTTCTTTATTTCAGTTAGTTGTGAACTTTATTTTCTGTGAAGTTTGTTACAGAGAGAGAGAGTTTCTTTCTCTGTTGTGTGTAATTCTCTTCTTTTGGCACAAATCTAGTTTGATCTGTGGCTCTATTGGTTGGGAGATTTGTTCATCTTTGATCTCTCATTTCTTCCGCTGTTCATCGTTTCCATTTCGATTGCATTTTTCACAAAATCTCTTAGCTATATTCTTCTCGTAATGCTTTATTTCAATTATAAAATGGATCTCATAAGCAATATATTCTAGGAAAACCGCATAGACCTTTGTTGTTAATTCATTGTGTATCCTTTGCACAGTCAGATCTTGACAAATATATCTTAATTGGTCACATTTGTAAAGGTAGCTCTTTTGAGAATTCAAAACCATAAGCAGTGCTTTCTCTAGCACTTCCTCTGGTCTCACCTACAAGACACAAAACCATTTATATGGTTGAACCTTATGTCATCAACGGTCTAGGTGACATTCTCTCAAGATCAAGACAATGTTGTTAGAATAATTACAGTGGCTGGATCTGGTGCAGAATTAACCCGTAAGTAGCTTTTCTCAATTTCTTGGGAGGTTCCTTTCACAGTAAGGGCATCCCAATCCATATCTTCAATAGCTCTAGATCAACGGTCCAGAATTAACCCGTAAGAACCTTATGTCATCAACGGTCTAGGTGACATTCTCTCAAGATCAAGACAATGTTGAGGGGGGAATGTTGATCTTCATATCCGTGTCTTCACTGGTGTCAAGTTGGAGCTCAGCAGACAAAGAGCGTGAAACTTGTTGCTGGTTTGAAGACTCGAACACTGGTGGATATGTGTTTGGCGGTTTTGTCTATTTTTCAATAAAAGGGTTTTGTAAACCCGGTTTAGTCTTTAGTATAAATAGTCGTCTTCTTTATTTCAATTAGTTGTGAACTTTATTTTCTGTGAAGTTTGTTATAGAGAGAGAGAGTTTCTTTCTCTGTTGTGTGTAATTCTCTTCTTTTGGCACAGATCTAGTTTGATCTGTGGCTCTATTGGTTGGGAGATTTGTTCATCTTTGATCTCTCATTTCTTTCGTTGTTCATCGTTTCCATTTCGATTGCAATTTTCACATGGTATCAGAGCTATTTTAAGCTATCGCGATCGAAAAGTTTTACCGGCCTAAACCACAACTGTTTCTTTGCAATTCGAAGCTATGGCGCTAGACGATCAAACTCGTGAAGGAGTTCTGGCAACGCAGATGGCGAATCCACTGCTTCTCAACAATTTCGATTATCCTGGTATGAGTATGTCGAATGTTAAGTTTGACGGAAGCAATTACTTGATCTGGAGCCGGCAATTGAAGATGGCACTAATGTCAAAGATGAAGCTCAGCTTCATAGATGGAACGGAGAAAATGCTTGAGGTGACTTCGAAGGATTTTGTCTTATGGAAGAGATGCAATTCTATGGTCGCATGCTGGATTGTGAATTCCATGGCATCGGAGATGTCTCGCACCTTCATTTACAAGGATTCTGCTCAGAAGCTCTGGTTGGAGATCTCTGAGCGGTACCACCAGAGTAGTGGACCTCTGGTTTACCAATTGCAACAGGAGCTGAATCAAATTAGCCAGGGAAGTCTCTCCGTTACTGAATATTATGTGAAATTGAAGAATGTGTGGGATGAATTGGACAATTTAACAGCGATGCCACTGTGTACTTGTGGCAAGCTCACTGAGTGTTCTTGTGGAATTTTGGTCAAAGTATTGGAAAAGGATAATCGTGATATGGTTATGCAGTTTCTAATGCATCTAAACTCTGATTATGAGTCGGTTAAGAGCCATATCTTGGTGATGGAGCCATTGCCGCTCATCAATAAAGTATTTCACCTTGTCACGCAAGTAGAAAAGCAAAAGCAAGTGACAAATGCAGTCTCGGCAGAGGTTTCTGCCTTCCTAGCGAATCAAGCATCTAACACTAAGCTTCCTGGAAAGGAAGCAGAGAACAATCAGAGGACGAACAATTATGGAGGAGATAAGCGTGAAAATAGGCGCTCTAGGGGCTATGAGAAGAGGTTTTGCAGTCACTGCAAAGAGGAAGGGCATACAAAGGACAATTGCTTTGAAATCATTGGATTTCCTTACTGGTATAAAGGCAAGAAAGGGAGGAAAAATGTCAGAGTTGCTGCAACAGTGGAGGATGATCGACATTCTGTTGATACACCACTTGACACTAAACCAGCTAATGATGTAAGAGGAGGTGTGGATCAACAACTGGTGCAAGCTGTGTCCAGTTTATCTTCGGCTTGCCAAGAGGTGATGAAGGCATTCCGATCGGAGAAGGCTATGCACGTTGTTGCTAGGACTGGACAGGCAAATTACCACTTTGCAGGTATTTCTATATCTGTTTTGAATGCTTATCAACACAGTAGTAACGATTGGATTGTGGATAGTGGTGCATCCGATCATATGACTTCTCATTATGGTATATTGTTGCATCCTAAGTCACTGCCCTATGCAATTCATATTATTTTATCTGATGGTACAACGAAAGAAGTGCAGACAGTTGGTGATATTCGTCTCAGTGATGATTTGATCCTGAGAGATGTGTTGTATGTGCCCGACTTCAAGTATAATCTGCTGTCTGTGAGTAAATTGGTCAATACAGGGGAGTTGAGTGCTGTTTTTCACAAAGACTATTGCTTACTGCAGGACCTTTTGACTAAGAGATATGTGGCTAAAGGGCTCGGCACAGGAGGGCTATACAGGATTCAGGTTCAACAAGGTGCTAATAAGGGATTGGATAATCCTAACCATGTAACAAACAGATTTGGTGGTGTTTTTGTTGGCAAATTAGATTCTTAACTTTTTCACAAACGTATGGGGCACATTTCAGTCTCCAAAATGCAGCATTTGCCTGGTTGTAAAGGCACATTGAATGATGATTTTGTTTGTGATACATGCTCTCTTGCTAAATTTCATAAACTTCCTAGTCCTTCTAGTACTAGTCATGCTTCTTCTTGCTTTGATTTAGTACATGTTGATTTGTGGGGACCCTATCGAGGTGCAGCCCTGAATGGAGCCTTGTATTTTCTGACTTTGGTTGATGATCATAGTAGAGCGACATGGACTTATCTTCTCCATTCTAAGACAGAAGTGAGTTCTATATTAAAGTCATTTTTCTTATATGTGAAAAATCACTTTGATGTGTGTCCTAAGATCATCCGCTCAGATAATGGTTCTGAGATTGTGAGTTTAGAATGCCAAGCTTTGTTCTCTGCCTTTGGGATTGTTCACCAGCGTAGTATGGTTTATCGCCCTGAGCAAAATGGTGTTGTTGAAAGGAAACACCGGCATCTGCTTGATACTGCCAGGGCTCTTAAGATTCAGTCAGGATTGCCTTCTCAGTTTTGGGGAGATTGTGTCTTAACTGTTACTTATGTCATCAACAAGATGCCAATTGCAAAGCTTGGTTGGAAGACACCCTTTGATGTATTGTTTTCTAAGGTTCCCACTTATGACTCTTTGAGAGTTTTTGGATGTTTATGCTATGCATCTGCAGCACCCAGGAGTGGTGACAAATTTGTTGCTCGAGGAAGAAAGTGTGTCTTTATTGGTTATCCCCCTCATCAAAAGGGATATAAATTGTTTGATCTGCACACGAAGACTGTGTTCCTCAGTAAGGATGTGGTGTTTCATGAGCACATTTTTCCTTTCTTATCCTTCTCTGTATCCTCACCATCTGATTCCTCTTCTACTGGTATTTCCCCTCCTTTACCTGAGTCTGAGGATGAGGTTATTCAGCCCTCTACATCTAGTTCTCCTTCACCTTTAGTTGATGCGGTGGTCTCTTCTCCCCAGTTAAGAAGGTCTACTAGAGTCACCACTGCACCTGCCTGGCATCAAGATTATTTTGTCAATGCAGTTCAGCATGAATACTTTGCTTCTTTAGAAAATGTGCTCACAGTTCGTGAGCCCACTTCTTTTGCTGAAGCCCAACAGGATCCTCGATGGCAAGAAGCCATGGATAAAGAGCTTGAGGCTTTGGAATCTAATGGTACATGGACTTTGGCTTCTCTGCCTCCAGGAAAACAAGCCATTCGATCCAAATGGGTCTACAAAGTTAAGTTTCGGCCCGATGGAGAGGTTGAGAGATATAAAGCTCGCTTGGTTGTCAAAGGTTTTAGTCAGAAACTTGGCAAAGATTATAAACATACCTTCTCACCCGTTGCTAAATTGCCTACTGTGAGAATGGTTATTGCACTTGCTACTGCTAGACGTTGGGATTTGCATCAATTGGATGTCAACAACGCGTTTCTTCATGGTCAACTCGATGAAGAAATCTATATGGCTTTGCCTGAGGGTTATTCTCATGGGAATTCTGGGGATGTTTGCCGACTTCAGCGGTCCCTCTATGGCTTGAAGCAGGCTTCCAGACAGTGGAATTTGGAGTTAACTCAGTTCTTAACTGGTCTGGGCTATACACAGTCAAAGACTAATTATTCCTTGTTTGTACGGATTGCTCCGGGTTCCTTCACTCTCATCCTTGTTTATGTAGATGATATCTTGGTTACAGGAGATGATTTGGCTGAAATTCATCATGTTAAAGCTGCTTTGCATACTCAATTTACCATTAAGGACCTTGGGACTGCTCGATATTTTCTGGGTATGGAGTTATACCGTGATGATACAGGGGTCATTTTGAGTCAACATAAGTACATTATGGACATCCTCACTGATGCTAGTTTTTTGCAAGCTAAGCCTGCTCGTTTCCCTTTGCAAGCTAAGCCTGCTCGTTTCCCTTTGCCCACTGGTCTTAAACTTCGCTTGGAAGATGGAGTTTTGCTTACTGATCCTGAGCACCATTGAAGGCTCATTGGCCGCCTTCTTTACTTGTCTTTAACTCGCCCTGATATCTCCTACAGTGTGCAGCATCTTAGTCAGTTTGTGTCCCAGCCTCGTGTTCCTCATCTCCAAGCTGCACATCATGTTTTACGATATTTAGTTGGGACTAGTTCACTTGGTCTTTTCTACCCTGTGCAGCCTTCTTTGAAGGTCACTGGATTTTGTGATGCTGATTGGGGTTCGTGTTTGTCCACTCGTCGTTCTTTGACGGGGTATTGTGTTTTTCTGGGACATGCCTTGGTCTCTTGGAAGACCAAGAAACAGTCTGTGGTCTCGCGTTCTTCTGCAGAGGCCAAATACCGGGCCATGGCTATGGCAACCTCAGAACTACTTTGGGTGAGCTACTTGCTTCGAGACTTGCATGTTTCTTTGTCTCTTCCAGTCACTCTATTTTGTGACAACCGGGCAGCTCAGCAGATTGCTGCTAATCCTTGCTTTCACGAGCGTACGAAGCATGTCGATATCGACTGCCATTTTACTCGGGATCAAATTTCTCTTGGCTTCCTTCAAACTGCATACGTCTCCACCAACCTTCAGCTCGCTGATCCTCTTACGAAGGCCTTGGGGCAGCATCAACATGACTTCCTCTCTTCCAAGTTGGGTTTGCTTCGCCTTCCAACTTGAGGGGGGAATGTTGATCTTCATATCCGTGTCTTCACTGGTGTCAAGTTGGAGCTCAGCAGACAAAGAGCGTGAAACTTGTTGCTGGTTTGAAGACTCGAACACTGGTGGATATGTGTTTGGCGGTTTTGTCTATTTTTCAATAAAAGGGTTTTGTAAACCCGGTTTAGTCTTTAGTATAAATAGTCATCTTCTTTATTTCAGTTAGTTGTGAACTTTATTTTCTGTGAAGTTTGTTACAGAGAGAGAGAGTTTCTTTCTCTGTTGTGTGTAATTCTCTTCTTTTGGCACAGATCTAGTTTGATCTGTGGCTCTATTGGTTGGGAGATTTGTTCATCTTTGATCTCTCATTTCTTCCGCTGTTCATCGTTTCCATTTCGATTGCATTTTTCACAAAATCTCTTAGCTATATTCTTCTCGTAATGCTTTATTTCAATTATAAAATGGATCTCATAAGCAATATATTCTAGGAAAACCGCATAGACCTTTGTTGTTAATTCATTGTGTATCCTTTGCACAGTCAGATCTTGACAAATATATCTTAATTGGTCACATTTGTAAAGGTAGCTCTTTTGAGAATTCAAAACCATAAGCAGTGCTTTCTCTAGCACTTCCTCTGGTCTCACCTACAAGACACAAAACCATTTATATGGTTGAACCTTATGTCATCAACGGTCTAGGTGACATTCTCTCAAGATCAAGACAATGTTGTTAGAATAATTACAGTGGCTGGATCTGGTGCAGAATTAACCCGTAAGTAGCTTTTCTCAATTTCTTGGGAGGTTCCTTTCACAGTAAGGGCATCCCAATCCATATCTTCAATAGCTCTAGAACTGTTGTCTTCAAAAGTTTTGTTAAGAGCTAGTGTAGTAGCTCTTCTGGAATATACATTTCCAGTTCCTGCAGTTTTCGCTCGATTAGTATTTACTTGCTCTCTTTTTTGGCCATTCACCTTTTCAAAACGCTTAGAGCGGTTTTCACGCTTCTTCCTTTCTTCTGGTGAGCTAGCTAGTGCCCTTTTCCCAGAGTAATATTCTACCACTATGTTTTCCTGATCGCTATCACTGGATGCATCCCCACTTTCCGATTTCAGTTTTCCAGACTGCTTCCTCTTGAAAGGCCTTTGTGCAATTTTAATGTCGCTAGCCAGTTCAAAGATAGAAAATTTGCTATTTTACTCTCCTTGCTTTCAGACTTCGCACCACCAAACTGCATGCAATTTGTAAAAACTAAAAAACAGATTTCCAATCATTAAAACATGGGTGGATGTGAAAAAAATAGTAAAGCACCACATAGTCTTACAATTAGGGTTTCTATACTCTTAAATAATTAGTAGAAATTAGACACCCAATAAAGTTTAAGGATATGATGAAACTACACACTTTCTTGTCTCTCCCATTGAAATGAGTCCAACCAGAAAACATCAAGGAATTATGACTAGTTGAAGTGGTATTGTCAACAAGTTTCTCCTCTGGCATAGGTTCCCACCTACTCTTCATTCGCCTATTAGGACTTCTTTTCAAGTTGGGTAATGAACAGACAAACTCTTCACCCCAAATTTCTACAGGAAGACAACCATTCATGATTAGCTGACAGGATGATGTTGTTTAGTAAAATGATCAAGCTAGCACAATCATTCCAGTGAGAACTATGAAAAACAATGCCTTATGAATTCAGTTGGTGAAAAGAGTAGCATTATTTCCTATTTCTACGATAATTTTAATCTTCTATACTAAAACGCTCTCCGTACGAAATTGCACATTAGGATTTCTAGGTCACGTCGTCGTCTTCCTCGCCCTTCCGACGGCGGCGCCCAGGCCGTTAGCCATGGCGAAGAAGAAGATCGCCCCCAAGAAGAAGAAACCCCCAACCTCGCCTCCCTCATCCTTCCCTCCCCAGATCTCCCCCGTCGCCGTCTCGAAAGAC
Organism: Rheum nobile; assembly: GCA_027886185.1. Lineage (NCBI taxonomy): Eukaryota > Viridiplantae > Streptophyta > Magnoliopsida > Caryophyllales > Polygonaceae > Rheum > Rheum nobile. The sequence goes on along the minus strand of WOAB01000531.1, from coordinate 6,598,006 downwards.
ACCATCAGAGCCGTCAACAAGCGCTTGAGCAGCGCCATTGATGCCGAAGCTTCTGTTGTGGTGAAGCCAACGTACCTCACGACTACGGCGAGATCCAGACTAGAGGAAGTCGGGGCTGAGTCTACTGAATCTGTAGAAGAAGATGAACTTTCAGAGAGCTGCGACAAGACGCTGATTTTGGACCATTCTCAGAGACGAGTCGAGCCTGATGCGGTGAAGATGAACTGTCGTGCTGATGCTGAAGCCACTGATGCGGTGAAGCATGTGAAACTCTCGACTTTGGCGAGTTCCGATCAAGAGGATTTCGTGGCTGAGACCCCTGAATCCGTAGAAGATACAGTGAGCAGTGAGCCCCCAAATTCAGCCTCGGGTCCGTCTGAAGACTCCTCCATTCTGAAGCAGAAATTGGACCCACCCCAGGACAAGTCTCATGATGGGCTCAATGTAGGAAAACTGAGAAGTAAAGCTACGTATTCAGAAGCCCTTGCTGGAAATCGAAAGATTGACAATGGGAAAAGACTTGCCTTTGTTGAAGGCATAGTTGATGGAGTCATTCACTACACGAAAAAGGATATTCAGAAGACTACATCTCAATGGAGGCTCAGTTTAGTGGGAATGGTAATAGGCACCAGAATAACTTTCAACACTATGGCGGGCTTTGTGGCTTCCAGATGGACTGGTATTACACGACCAAAGATCATTCTTAATGATTCAGGAGTTTTCATCTACAAATTTGAGGAAGAAAAGGATTTACTATGGGTTCTTGAAAACGGACCTTGGCTCGTTGGAGGCATTAAACCCCTTGCTCTTACCCGCTGGAGTAAAGGTATTAAACTTGACCCTTCTTGCTTTGCTACCACTCAGGTTTGGGCCAATTTACCAAACCTTGATGTGAGATTTTGGGATGAGGAATTCTTTGAGAAAATGGGTAGCGCCTTAGGCAAACCCATCTACATTGACAAGGTCACAGCCAATCAAGAAAGGTTGTCCTTTGCTCGCATCCTGGTAGAAGTCAGTGCTAGCTCTCCATTGAGGAATGAGATCACCTTCTTGGGGGAGGATGGTGATTGTATTAAGCAAGCAGTCAACTATGAATGGGTTCCCCCAAGGTGCTCGAAATGTTGTGTTTTTGGTCATCTTAATGGGGAATGCCACCAATCCAGGAGGTCATTGTATGTTGTCCCTAGGCATACTATCATCCAACCCAAGTGGGTTAAGAAGATAACAGAGCCTGTTCAAGTTCAGACCATCACCAAGGCACCAGTTATCTGCTTGGAGGAAGGGGAATGCTCCAAGACAAGGCCTAGCTCTAATGTGTCTGCCAAGTGCTCCACTGATTGGCAGACTCCTTCTAAGACTGTCAAAGCTCCTCTAAGCAATTCTAAGGCGTCAGCACAGGAGCAAATCAGAACTAGGACTTCTAAGATTGCTAAATCTAGATATCTGGCTCTCAGTGACATTCAGGAAAACACAAAAGAAGCTGATATGGACATTGGTATGGACACTGACTCAATCCATCCTAATGACTAATATTTCTATTGTGAGCTGGAATATTAGGGGCCTCAATAGCCCCACTAGTCATACTTTTGTTGAGAAGTTTGTAAGACAACACAACATAGATTTTCTAGCCCTTTTGGAGACCAGAGTCAGAGAGCAAAACAAGGAAAAGATTGCTAAACTGGTGCTTGCATGCTGGAATAGAGTCACAAACTGCACATGTATTAATGGTCGTATTTGGCTTTTTTGGAAAGACTACATTACTGTTGATTCTATAGTAGTTGAAACTAGTCAAATTTTCATTTGCAAGATCATCATTCCCACTCTCCCCAAACATGTAATTGTTGCTTTTGTATATGGCTCTAACAATGCTACTGAAAGAATAGAGCTTTGGAATATTGTGGAACACTATGCTGCACTGTTTTCAGGTTATCCTTGGGTCCTCCTTGGTGATTTTAATGCCATTGCTGATAACAAAGAGAAGGTCACTGCCTCTAGCTCCTCCAACACATTCAACCCTGATCTCAAGATATGCCTTGATTCTGTTGGTCTGCTTGATCTTTCTGCCTCCGGTGCTTTTTTTACGTGGTCGAATAATCATAGGGATGGCACTTTCATTCAGAGCAAGCTTGACAGAATTGTTGCTAATCAAACGTGGATCTCAACCTTTCCTCATGCTTCTGCTCACTTTGCCAACAAAGGATGCTCAGATCACTGCCCAGCTATCCTCATGATTCCCAGCCAGAAACTGCAGAAGAGAACGAGCTTCAGATATTGCAATGCTTGGGCTTCTTTGCCTAATTTTTTGAACATCATCAATGAAGGGTGGAAGCTAGAGGTCTATGGAGTTGCCATGTACAGATTAACATGCAAACTCTAAGCTCTACAACATGCCCTTCGAAGTCTTCGCATGCGATCCATTGATGCAGAGCAACTGAACATTCAAGAGCTGTATAGTGAACTGGAGAACATTCAGGCTGATCTTCTCTCCAGACCCACGGACCCATTATTACTTGATGAGGAGGATGGCACCCTCTCTGCTCTCAAATTGGCTATTACAAGGAGGAGTAGCAATCTGCAGCAACAAGCTAAGCTTCACTGGCTCAAGTATCAAGATCAATACAGCAGCTATTTCTACAGGTCCATCAAAACCAGGCAAACTAAAAGGAAGATTCCTAGTCTGCTTGATGATAATGGCGTCAGCCTCTTTGAACCTAGGGACATTTAGGATCATATTGTGCGTCATTTTCAGAATTGGTTTGGTATAGAGACTACCTGTACTCCACATGACAGCTCCATCATTCGCTCGGGTCCCACTGCAGATGACTGTGACAGGATCAACATGACTAAGCCCATACAGAGAGAAGAGATTAAAAGAGCTCTGTTTGACATCGGGAACAACAAAGCTCCGGGGCCAGATGGATATGGTGCTCAGTTCTTCAAGGACTCTTGGAGCATTGTTGGAGATGAATTCTCCAATGCTGTCATGGACTTCTTTGAGAGTGGCCAACTTCTGAAACAAGTTGGGTGCTCCACCATTGCACTCATCTCCAAGGTTGATCAGCCTACTGTCATTAATGATTTCAGACCCATTGCTTGTTGTACTGTCATCTACAAAGTCATCAGTAAAATCCTTGTCTCTAGGCTGCAGGAGGTGCTCCCCAAACTTATTGATTATGCACAAGGAGCCTTCATCAAAGGCAGATCTATTCGTCATAATATTGTTGTCTGTCAGGACGTTGTCAAGGGCTATGCCAGAAAGCACACGAGTCCTAGATGTGCCATCAAAATTGATCTAAGAAAGGCTTATGATACTGTGAATTGGGACTTCCTCTGTCTAATTCTCCACGAGTTCGGGTTCCACCCGAAAATGATCAACTGGATTCAGGAATGTGTCAGAAGCAGCTCTTTCACCTTCAATATGGAAGGTGAATTGGTTGGTTTCATCAAAAGCAAGAGAGGCCTCAGGCAGGGTGACCCACTAGCTCCGTATCTTTTCGTTATCATCATGGAATATTACTCTAGACTGCTCAAGTCTAAATGCAGAGATAGGGCCTACAAGTATCATCCATAATGCTCCAGAATTGGACTATCCCATGTCTGCTTTGCTGATGATCTGTTCCTCTTCTCTCATGGCAGCTTAAGCTCCTTGCAATTACTGAAAGAATCACTTGATGAATTCTGCTCTTGCTCAGGACTCAGCATCAACTATAGCAAGTCAAAAATCTTCTTTGTTGGCACTGATGCTCAGTTTGAAGAAGATGCCTTGACCCTGCTCCAAATGACCAAAGGAGTCCTGCCAGCTACCTACCTTGGAGTCCCCCTTTGCAGCAGGGGTGCACTCAAAGAAGATTACAATCCTTTGCTCACCAAAATATCCAGCAAAATCAACTCTTGGGCCTCCAGGCACTTGTCTTATGCTGGCAGGCTACAACTCATTTCATCTGTGCTTTATGGAGTGCTCAATTACTGGTGCAAGATCTTCATCATCCCCAAGAAAATCATCTCCCTTATCACTTCCCTTTTGAGGAATTTCCTCTGGAGTGGCAGAAGGGAAGGCAGGAAATCGCCTATTGCATGGAGCAGGGTCTGTAGACCAAAAGAAGAAGAAGGACTTGGGCTCAAGGAAATTCTGTCCTGGAACAAAGCATCTGTCATTGAGCTCATCTATGACCTCATCAAGGACAGCTCATCCATCTGGCATACTTGGGGCAATGCTAATTTGATTCAAAGCAGAGATTTTTGGAGTATCAGGAAGAAAGGCACTGACAGTGCCGTCTGGACCATGATCCTTAATTTGAGGAATGAACTCATTCAAAGGCTGGATACTGGGCATGCACCTATTCTCATGTCCAGAGGAGGGAGATATGACTGGAGGACTATCTATGATGACTACAGAAACAAAACCACTGCTTCTGACTGGAAGTTGAGTTTATGGGGCAAACTGATTACACCAAGGATCTCCTTCATGTGTTGGCTTGCTACACATGGAGGGCTTCCTGTCAAAAGCAGACTCAAGAGAATGGGAATTATACAGGACGATCATTGCTCCTTCTGCAATTTGGCTCCTGAAACCATTGATCATCTCTGGTTTGATTGCAAGTTCACCTGTGAAGTGAGGAATAGAGTGCTTGACTGGGGGGAAATTGGGAGAAGGCATAAAAACTTTCAGGAATGGATCAGCTGCATGAGTACGCTGAGAAGGAAAAGCAGCATGAGATATGCTCTTTGGATGTGCAGTTATACTGCTATCATTTACTTCACCTAGAGATGCAGGAACTTAATTGTCTTCCAAAGGAAGAATATCAGTACTTATGAATGTTACTTGATGACTGTCAATCATATTCGGAATTGTGCTAGAACTAGATGGAGCAAGTTTAATAGAGAAGCTAGAACATGCTTAGAGAGAGTAGGGATTAGGATCAATCCTTGTAATACCTAGGCTTTTCTAGGTTTTTTGTAAGTTCGGTTACTTACCTTGAATGAAATTCTTACCCTTCATTCAAAAAAAAAAATATCCAACCAACATCTATGACCTAAGTAGTGCAGTATTGCCTATCTCTCTCTCTCAGATACTTGTTTTTTGCGATACTCAAACACCATACCCTCAACACCAGATGCCAACTTTCATATACATACAAACAAGAAAGTCTTGTTTTCTGCTGCTATCTATTGTTGACGGACAAAATATAGAAAATAGATGCCTACAAATTGGAAGAAGCCTGCTCTTGATCACACTGCAACTTTGAAATGGAGAACCCTAATTTATGGAGTTGAAATAGGGAGATAGGGGGACTGACCTGTACCCGGTCAGAGCTTCTGGTGGTTGGATGGCGGACGACAGGGCGGTAGAAGTAAGGCGAGACGGCGGGCGGCGAAGAACCAGAATGGAATGGCGCGGTGAAGCTGTGAGGATGCATTCTTCCTTTGAAGAAGATGGCCACCATTCCTTATATATTCATCAGCAGTTGGTAGTTTGATGTATGCTATGGTGTGCACACAGACGGATATAGCTCTCGCAGTTGGTCTTGTTAGCATGTTCCTTGCTAATCCTGGAAGAGATCATTGGGAAGCTGTAAAGTGGATCTTCATGTACTTGAGAGATACTTCCAAGATGAGCTTATGCTTTGGAGGAGCTAAACCTATTCTTGAGGGTTTCACAAATTCATACATGGAAGGAGATCTCGATGGTAGAAAGTCAACATCGGGGTACTTGTTTACTTTTGCAGGAGGAGCTGTCGCGTGGCAGTCTAAGTTGTAGAAGTGTGTTGCTTTGTCCACGACTGAGGCAGAGTACATTGCCATGACAGAAGCAGGAAAAGAGATTCTTTGGGTGAAAATATTCCTTTGAGAACTAGGTCTGAAGCATGAAGAGTATGTAGTGAACTGTGATAGTCAGAATGTTCTTGATTTGATCAAGAATGCCACATACCATTTACGGACAAAGCATATTGATGTGAGGTACCATTGGATTCGAGATGATGTGAGTGATCGTCAGATGAGCTTGAAGAAGATTCACACAGATAAGAATCCAGCTGATATGTTCACCAAGGTGGTGATTGTTGACAAGCATCAGTTCTGCACCAAGATGGCGGGACTGATGCACAAGTGAAGATCCCGAGAGGACATGGATGTCTTCCCCTAGGCTGGAGGGGGAGATTGTTGGGCCTAAGGCCCATTAGTCCAGCCCACTCTCATTTGCTTCACATATAAAAGTATATGAAGAGGAGAGAGATGCACGTGATTGCATCTCAAATTGGGCACAAGTGTTTTCCCTAGCTGCAACCCCCATTTTGAGTTTCCAAAGGAGCACAAGAGAGAAGAGGGAGATTGGAGAAGAGAGAAGAGAAATTGGTGGAAAAAGTGAGGGCATTTCCTTGTGTACACCTCAGACCGTTCATCTCTTGTCCCGGAAAGCCGACAACGGGTGTTTGTTGGTAGGTATCATTCTTTTGTTGCATCTAATCACTAGTTACAAGTGTTTGTTGTTAGATTGGAGATTTTCTTGTGTTGATTCTCCATATCTTGTTATCTCATGTGTGAGATTGGTATCTGTATGAACACTTGTACTCATTTTGATGATTAGTGCATTTTGTGCTCTGGCGGGCGACATTGGGTTTTTATACCTCTCCTTAGGAGGGTTTTTTCCCACTTAAATCTTGTGTTGATTTTGTGCATTATTTCTGTTGTGGTTAATTGTGTTGCTTGATTGTGGTTTGGTTTCTGCAATCTGGATGGTTTTGGTTTGGTTGCCGAAAAGAGACCTAGGTTCTGCAAGTTTATTGATTTTGAGCTTCCGCTGATTCGTTAGCGGGACCGAATTGTGATCGATCCCAACAAGGGGTATTAGAGCTAGAGAGCTAGAGCTCTAGTTCATTGTTGCCGCACTCTCATATGAGAGCGCGTGGATTAACTTTGCCATTTGGGGAAATAAAAACGAGACCCCGGTTTAAACTATAACCGATGTCCGAGAATAAAATATATAAAAAATAAAATAAAAAATTGCACCACGGTTAAATACCAAACTGGGGACTAGAATATTAAACGGAACCGCGGTTATTTATAAAAACCACGGTCCGAGATATAAAAATCATAAAAAATAAAATAATTATACCTGAACCGCAATTATGTGTTATAAACCGTGGACCGGATATCATTGTTACCCTGGTTTACTAAACAAGAGGCAAAAAAAGTGTGGTTAACCATAGCTTTTGTACTAGTGTATTGGGCTTGACGGCTGGGCCCAAAATGACATCTCCCCGCAACAAATGATATCGGAATCGGCGATTCGGCTTGGGCCCGAACGTGTTTTCTGCACTAGTACAAAATACACATTTTAGCCCGAGCGTTTTTTGTGATATAGCCCAGATATAACGTGAAATAGGTTTGGGCTTCAGAGTGGTGTGATAATAGCTCAAATAGCCCGGACCTCTTTCAATACGCCAAGGCTAAAAAACTTAGATATATCACGATCCAATACATTTTATAGCCCGGGTGTGTAAAACAATATCCGGGCTAAAAAGTCCTTTCATTTTGTTAAAAAAAGGACTTTTTACCCCGGATTTTATGTAGATCCGGGCTAAAAGTCCTTCTATTAAAAAAATAACAATACAAATGTACCACCTACCAACCAGTTCCACCACTTCTCTAGAATCTTGCATGAAATTTATCAATAGCAACTAAAGATCTAATCTCTCAATTAACTAAATAGTTTGCAAGCTTTCATAATGAAAATAAATGAAGTGATTGGATAATCCATCACAAAAGCTGTAGCTTAGAAGATATGGCAAACTTGGTTGAGCACTATAAAGAGATGCAATATCTAGTAACACCTCCTATGAACTTCACAATCCCAAAGGATGTGGGAACACCAAAGGTAGAGCTTGTTAAAGTCAAATTTGACTCTTGGAGGAACAATGGAAGCAATGATTATTTCAACACACTTAGGGACACTAGTGTATAGAAACGTTCTTCAGATGAGGGAGGAAACCGAAGACCACATATGTTGAGTTGGGTATGCGTGATTTATGCATAGACATGATGGTAACCTACAAGTAATTAATCAACATTAAATATCTCACCTATTAAGTAAAAGAGTGAAGATATAAACACAAAATTGGGATTTGGAGAATACTTTAGTATCAAGTACTCCAATTTCCTTATTTATTTCATCTTCTAACTGTCGAATGCGAGGCACAAGCTGTGAAACTGGCTTCTGCAGCCTGAAGTAAGCCTGAATAGAAGCTGCATGAAAAAATAAATTCCCAGTCATTGAGCATTGTAGTTTAACAGGGACCATTGCTATAATAAGTTCCATTGAATTGAAATTGGAAGGATGACATCTTCTGAAATACATACCAAATTGATATAATGTAAGCAAAGAAAGTGCACAACATAAGGTAACACATATTTAGGATGTAAGACATGACCTTGTGCAGTATAAAACCTTGTGCAGTATTAAAATGAGCTTTTTTGTTTCTTGAGATGAAGATCAAGCAGCAAACTTTCTCTACCATTTGTAATGATGTGGCATTCTCGTTTTTAGTGTTTTACAATCAATTTCAGAAGTACTGAAACATGTGAGATGTTTATGAAACAAGTATAAGAACTTCCACAATAAATACAATGATCATAAAGGTTAGGGTACTCTTACAAAAATCCTATGAAGTACATTAAATATTCTTAGCTACCCACAACTAGAATATAATACTAAGGAAATTGACTACAGGATGACAACCATTACTCCCCATAGCTGCTTTTTGTTGATCAATTCCTTGATATAAGTTCCAGACTAGAATTTAGATGTAATATTTCATATTTCAAATTCAAGTTAATTTTTTCATTTAGCTAACTCATTGAGTTGATATACATGAGCACATAAATGCAAAAGGAAATATTGTGAGTTTCCTTCAACCTTCTCAATCTTCATCCTAAAAAAAGAAGAAGAATTTCGTTAGACGAAAAAGCTAGAATCATAGCAAATCAAAACATAGCACTAGCTCATCAATGAATGATTTTTTCGCGCTCCAAAGGACTTCGACAGTGAAGAACTCTTACATGCATCCTCTGTATTAGTTTATGTTTCAGGAACATAAAACATAATACTCTCAATCAATAACTGCTACTGATGTAAGATGGTTGGACATTCACAATTGATACAAGGTCAACAAGAGCTAATTACAATGACTCGTCCAAGATATAAAATACAAGAATCCTGACTATCAAAAAAGGAAATTGATACAACAATAACATCAATCCAGAGAGTTCTCTTACTGACATACTATGAGCAACAAGTAAACGAGAAAAGGCCCAAAACACACTCATGTTAGAATGGAACTTGAGAAAGCATCGAGTAGTATTGACAGCAGAAGAAGAACTAACTAAATCTTGAAGTGAAGATAGAGTCTGCAAGTTGATTAAACATAACTACAACATAACCACATGAAGTGTGATATTAGTCCTATATTCCATCTATAGGACGACCATGTTTAGAAAACTTACCAGAATGTAATTACATTAATCCATATTGCAATTAGCTTAATTCATCATGATATCAATTAAATGGTGAGGAGCAGAGACAATAAGCACCTTTGCTAGTAGCTCTCGATTATAGCCGCCCACCTTGGATCTACATAACTTGGAAGAATAAACCCACTCTCCGGGGACGCCAAGCTTAAATCCAGAGGAGAACTGGCACCGAGCGCCGGACCATCGCCAACGAAGCCAACCGCACCTCCATCTCCACCACCGCCAGGACCAGAGCTCAGCTGAGACGAAGAAACGGTAGATGACGCCGTCGATCTAACCTCTCATCACTCCCAAGCCAACCAACTGAAGCAGAAGAAACGAAAAACATCCAACTGAAGCACCAGCATTGAAGCATAAGAAATGACGATCAATAACATAAATGGGGGTAGAATGGACGTACGTTTAGGGTTTACTAGCAAACCGAACCACCAGCCAACTGAAGTAGAAACGAAGAACAGGAGCACCATTTGCGGGTAGAAACGACGAATAGGAGGACCAACTAAGTGAAGCAAATGAAATCAAGCGGTAGAGCTTCAATGGAAAAAGATAATTCACGGGGACGAAGTGGACTAGGGTTAAGAGATGTAGCTGAAGCACTGGAAATAACTCGTATTTTGTTTAATTAAAAAATAAAAATAAAATTAATTTAACCCGGTTGGTCATATGTGTTGGAACCTTGACGTTCCCTCTGGTTTTGATGATGATAAACACCATTAGGTTTTATGGTTTTTGTTGTTCCTATGAGTTTCAGGTTTTATGAAAGAATTAGGGAACAATGAAGAAGAGAAAGCAGAGAAGATTTAAGGAACGTTGTAGAAACACAGAACAGTTACGCGAGAAGCAAATTGGAAATATGAAGCGCGCGTGGTTCCTATACAAGGAAAATTTTATATATGGAAACATCGTTTATGGAACGATGCAAACGCAGAGATGTGCCAGCTGTTCCCAAATTGACTCCATTATACAAGGAAACGAGATTTTGAGTTTTACTTGAAAAAGAAGAGAAAGATAATGAGTCTTAGGAAAGTTTATAGATGGAAACTATGTGTTTATGAGCTGAATTGTTTAGTTGGAAATAAAATCTTTCACCGTTACCTTATATAGCGGGGTTGCTAACTATTTGGTCATTTGGTAAGAGATCTTTTCTACCACTATAAATAGATGAGTTTACCTTGGGGAAAGGCATCTCAGCTATTCCATTGAAGACTACAAGGAGATTATTGTAAAGTTGAGATCGGAGATCCAAGACAAGGTACGGGTTTGTACTTGATTGCTTAGGGTTTTCTTATGTTCTTGTGTTGTTACTAGTTGATTGCACTAAAAGTCTAGAAGCCTAGGAACTGTGTGTGAGTAGGTGGAGATAAGACTTGTGAGATTGTACAACTTAGGGTCTTGTTGTGTTCTTGTGTCATTGAGAGTTGATTGCACTCAAAGTCTTGTAACCTAGGGTATAGGTGGAGAGAAGACTTGTGAGATTGTACAATTCTTAATAATACAAGTATACGTTTGGGAACTTTGTTGTTACTTTGAATCTTTATATATTCCGCTGCCCAGGAAACAGTCACACCGTTCCTTGTCTAACACACTACGATTCAACAATTGGTATCAGAGTAGGTTTGCTCTAGATTGTGTGTTCTGTTCAGATTCATAGGTAACAATGTCTTCGACTCATGAAGTTGGGCTTGGGAACAACAAACCACCATTCCTGCCTATCGGTGAAAAGTTCCAACACTGGAAAGACCTCTTGACGGCCTGGATGAAGAGTAATGACTACCAATGCTGGAGAGTCATTGAGGTTGGTGAAGAAAAAGTTACTGAAGATGTAATCAAAGGAACAACACCTTGGAGCCAAGATGATTTCAGAATCATGGAGAAAAATTACAAGGCTCGTATGTTTATCAACAACACTATCAGCATTGAAGATGCATCCAAATTACACTCTTGTGCAACTGCCAAAGATATGTGGGCAGCCTTGGAACAGATGTACTATAACTTCGCCATGATCGATGGTGAGACTGTTTCCTCTTATCAATCCAGATTTGAGGAAATCACCACTAGACTTGCTGCTCACGATGTCGATGAAAAGGAAATTCTTCCCAAGGAGAAAACTTTCATCATTATTGATGGACTTCCTCCAAGGCATGACTAAAGCAATTCTCAAGGAGAATCCCAATACTCTCAAACTCACACTTCATGAGGTATTTTGGAAAATAAAAAAGTATGATGAAGAAGACAAATATGTTAAACCTAAAGGCATTGCCTTGATGGTTGAAAAAGCTGTCCAGATGATAGAAGACAACAAAGATGAAAACTTGGATGATATGGATCCAAAAACTGTCATTCTCACCAAGGCCATGCGTTCCCTCTATCGAAAGGGCATATCATTCAGGAATGATGAGAACAATGGTGAGAAACATGATTTCAAAGATGTTACATGCTACAACTGCAAGGACAAAGGTCACTATGCTAACAAGTGCCCCAAAGGGAACAACTCAGACAACAATGGTGAAAATTATGGGAACGACAAAAAGAAAGCTTTCGTTGCTGTCTGGGGTGATGATTGTGCCAACTCTGATGATGATGAGCCAGAGTCATGGGGGAACAACAGAATGTGTGCAATGACTCTGAAGTCATCAAGTGAAGAACAAGAGGTAGATCCCGAAATTTTCTTTGAATCTCTTGTCAATTTTGATAAAAAGTCCTTGATCTCTCTTATCAAAAGCATGTATAATGAGAATCTTAAAACCCAAAACGATTTAAGTGATGCTGAGGATAAATGCATTGAATTGAATGAATCTTTATCTAGAATTGCTAGTTCCTCTGCTGTTCCTTGTGTTAGAAGTGATGCCACTCACAGTGAACCTAGTTCCTTTAGCACTGTTAGGGAACTGTCTCAGATAAAAGCTCAGATTGATAAAATTCACTCTATCTTAGTTGAGCAAAAGCTTAAGGAAGAAGAAATTACCTTTGTTGAGCCCAAGTATGGTTTGGGGTACAAAGGAGAAAAACAAGAGAGTGAGGAACATGAGTTAACCATTCCTGAGCTTAGAGAGCTAAAGGATAGGGAACTTCAGAGTACTAAGGATAGGAACTTGTACCTAGAAGAGTGTGTAAAAACTCTGGAGAGTGGATTGAGTGAAAATCAATCATGGTACCAAGGTCAACCTGCCCATAAGATGTATCTCATCCAATCCCAGGGAAATTTGCCTAGTACACCTGACCCAGTTAGAACCAAGCAACGTAGAATGCATGTCCCAAACCGTAAGTACACCTTGGGGGACTATTATAAGATTTGCTGGCATTGTGGAAACAACAGCCATGTTGTGAAAAACTGTGCTAAGAAACAAAAGTTCACTGAAGAGCACACTCAACGAAGGAACAGTAGAAGTAACAATGTTGATTTAATTGATTATGATGCATCTCCTGATATGTGCCATGCTAAGCCTAGAGAATATCACTTTGTCTCTAAGCGACTAGGTAAAGCCAAGCTTGCTTGGGTCGCGAAACACTAACTTTCTAAATGCAGGATGAAGTGAAGGGGAACAACAGGTGGTTCATTGATAGTGCATGCTCATGCCATATGACGGGAACTAGAGATCACATCACCTCACTTCAACAACACTCTAGGGGAACTATTTCCCTTGGAGACAATAGATGCAGATTTGAATGGCAAAGATGTGGATGCTACAATGTTTTCAAGCAAATCCTAAGGAGTCACACCTAACTGAGGTCAAAAGGATCCTGCGGTACTTGAAAGGGAACGATCATCTCTGCCTTTGGTATCCAAGGAACATTGGGTTTCATTGATGCTGATTTTGCCGGTCACCTAGTGGATCGCAAAAGCACTTTAGGGACGGCACAATTTCTTGGCCCATGTCTTGTCTCTTGGGCAACAAAGAAACAAAATTTTGTTGCTCTTTCCACCGCCGAAGCTGAGTACGTAGCTGTTGCATCGTGTTGTGTCTAGGTATTTTGGCTCAAACAACAATTGGAGGATTTTGGTATGTCTCTTGGCACCGTTCCCATTATGTGTGATAATACTAGTGCTATCAATATTTCCAAAAATCATGTTCATCACTCACGTACTAAGCATATTGATATTCATCATCATTTTCTTTGTGACAATGTTGAGAAAAAATTCATTAGAATGGATCATTGCAGGACAGAAAATCAAGTTGCAGATATCTTCACCAAAGCACTGGATAGAAAACCCTTTGAGCATCTTAGGTTGCTCCTTGGGATGATCTCTCTAAATTGAGGAACTCCACTTTCACTATTCCTTTAGTGATTGGCTAGATTGATCAATCTTAAACTAGGGAACAACTTCTTTGTCGCATGTTATTTGCAAATGACTTGTTTATTTACTCTTGCTATGTGCTTTGTGTTACAATTGTTCAAAACTTCTTGCAACATCTATTCTTGATCATATGTGCTTCATTTTTACATGATAATATTTTCTTTCAAGCCCAAAGCGACCGATTTGATTATCTATACCTTCATTACAAGCCAAAATGATAATTGGTTGCACTACCGTCCCAAGCTTGGATCCAGGTAAACATTCCCTATGCACATCTCTTTGTTAGCCAAATTTTACTGGGAATCATTATCTGGATCGTCATTGTTCCCTACCTATATTTTTTGTTTGGATATATCTTTGATATTTTGTGTGGATATATCTTTGATATTTTGTGTGAACCCCATAAAATATCCAAACCGGCCTTTCCTATCCACTCAAGTAACTTGGAATCTTCTAGATGGGACTTGGCCTGAGGGGGAACAGTGAACAGGAACGTCAGTGCTGGGAACGTTAAGAGGAACGTTGAGAATTGCAGAAGAACGTTGCTTCGCTGAGAAGGAGAAATTAAATTTTGATCTGATGGAACTACAGAGAGGAACAACTACTTTGCTACAAAAAGAGTTAAAAAAAAGGAGGAATATAAGAAAGAAAGAAAGAAAAGAAAAGAAAAGAAAAGAAAAAAAGGTCTACAAAGAAGAAGACGAGGTTCCCATGGTCACTGAGCTCGACATGGTGAACATCAGCAAAATGAAGTATCAAGGGGATGATAAGGGAACGTTGCCCCCTTCCGAAGTGCCCAAATGTGAACCTGGTGAAGGAACTTCAAGGAACAACTCTGTGCAAAGCCAGATGTTGGCTGAGCTACGTGAAATTAAGAACATCATGTCGCTGCTTCTTGAACACTTCCTCAGCAAGCACACGGAACGGAAGGAAGACTCTGAGTCTTGAGTGGACACCTTCTCTTATCCAGCCCGTCTTACCCTCTTCTCTTCACTTTCTAATATGTTATCTTGTTTAAGTGTTTGCATTTTGATCTTTTTGTGCTTGTTTGCCAAGTTGTCTTTTGATTTTTGTAATCAATTCCCTACAAGTTAAATGAACTTTTCTTTGCTAGTAATTGTTGCTTAGATATGTTGTTCCGCTGTTTGCTTTTGATCTTTTGATGATGCCAAAAGGGGGGGAAGTGTGGAAAATTGTGCGAAGAACTCAGTAAAGAGAGGTAACAGTTTAATTGTTCCTAATTCTTTATGAATTTATGGACGTTGCTAGTGTTGAGGGGGAACGATGATGCAACTTGAAGGTATGAACTGCTATTATTCATTTGACATAAAATTTTACTTAACACTTGATCTTAGATGCATGATGATTTATGTCTTTCTGCTTTTTACTTTTTGTTTTGATCGAATTTTTTTTGAATGGGTTTGTCATTAACAAAAAAGGGGAAATTGTTGGAACCTTGACGTTCCCTCTGGTTTTGATGATGATAAACATCATTAGGTTTTATGGTTTTTGTTGTTCCTATGAGTTTCAGGTTTTATGAAAGAATTAGGGAACAATGAAGAAGAGAAAGCAGAGAAGATCTAAGGAACGTTGTGGAAACACGGAACAGTTACGCGAGAAGCAAATTGGAAATATGAAGCGCGCGTGGTTCCTATACAAGGAAACTTTTATATATGGAAACATCGTTTATGGAACGATGCAAACGCAAAGATGTGCCAGCTGTTCCCAGATTGACTCCATTATACAAAGAAACGAGATTTTGAGTTTTACTTGGAAAAGAAGAGAAAGATAATGACTCTTAGGAAAGTTTATAGATGAAAACTATGTGTTTATGAGCTGAATTGTTTAGTTGGAAAGAAAATCTTTCACCGTTACCTTATATAGCGGGGTTGCTAACTTTTGGTAATTTGGTAAGAGATCTTTTCTACCACTATATATAGATGAGTTTACCTTGGGGAAAGGCATCTCAACTATTCCATTGAAGACTACAAGGAGCTTATTGTAAAGTTGAGATCGAAGATCCAAGGCAAGGTACAAGTTTGTACTTGATTGCTTAGGGTTTTCTCATGTTCTTGTGTTGTTACTAGTTGATTGCACTCAAAGTCTAGAAGCCTAGGAACTGTGTGTGAGTAGGTGGAGATAAGACTTGTGAGATTGTACAACTTAGGGTCTTGTTGTGTTCTTGTGTCATTGAGAGTTGATTGCACTCAAAGTCTTGTAACCTAGGGTATAGGTGTAGAGAAGACTTGTGAGATTGTACAATTCTTAATAATACAAGTATACGTTTGAGAACTTTGTTGTTATTTTGAATCTTTATATATTCCGCTGCACAGAGAACAGTCACACCGTTCCCTGTCTAACACACTACGATTCAACAATATGTCCGGAATATATAATGTAGTATGAAATGAGGATGCATGATTAAATATCCCGGCCTTCTACCTTTTGTGTATGCTCTGAGCTATTTTTTTAGAGGAAACTTAATAGCCCGGATATTAGCATTGAAAACACGTCCGGGCTATTTTCTCACCGCGCTCAAAATGCTATATATTAAATAAACGGGGCATATCATACTTTATCCGGGCTATTTAGTTGTCCCAAAACAGATATTAGTAAATTTGTATTGTGTAACCACTTTATAACCCGAATATAAGTGGTTCGGGCTATTTTATCAAGGGGTAAAAGATGATTTTTGTACTAATGGTGGGGATTCACAAGTGAGAGAAAGATTGTTGAGAGTCAAGTGTAAATCTCACATCGAAATTGTAAGGAATTGAAAGCTAGCTAATTAGTATATAAGTAGATGAACTACTCCTCTTATTGATTATTCGTTTTAAGTTGGAATTCCGTTGGACTTATGTGTTAGTCATTGGACCCAAAAAGATATCTCCCCACAACACATAAGCAATTAAGCATATACATGCAGATGGATATTTCATATGAAGGAATCAAAGGTGAAGATTTCGGATCGGGCAGTTTGAGCCACAAAATTGATTATGTAAGTACGTGGGCATGAGGGAAGCCATACCATGTAATGATAAGGAATGCATGCGACTTTGAGTTGTGGGTCCCACTTTTTTGGTCCTTTTTTTCATGACAAACAAATTAAAAAGAATCGTTCCGACCAAAAAAACAAAAAAACAAAAAAGAATCGTGTTCCTTAGATTCTAGTACCCTCCAACACTTGTTCTTTGACGAGCTTACGTACTTACTGCTACCTATTTGATTATACTTATATATATTCGACCGTTTCTGCCCAAGTATTTGAATATAATGTATATACACATTCATACTCATATATCCATATCATAATAACGTACCTAAGAAGTGATCGAAACCCTATATAGGTAGCGAGGATCGGATGGAGGATGAGAGGGAACGGTTGATCGTGGCAAGGATCATAGGAGACCTTGTCGACCCCTTCACCCCGGCCATTTCTATGAGAGTCGTTTACAATAACACCCGAATCACCAATGGCTCCGATCTTCGACCTTCTCAAGTTGCCAACGAGCCTAGGGTTGAGATCGGAGGAAGCGACTTCAGAAACTTTTATACCTTGGTACATATATAATTACTCATTGATTAATATGCACATAAGCACGCTTATCTCTGCATATTTTGGGTACATAGGACGTACACCTCGACTTATCATGTTACTTAATTTGATTGTACATATGTGTTTGAGGCAGGTAATGGTGGATTTGGATGCTCCTAGTCCAAGCAACCCACACATGAAGGAATACTTGCACTGGTAATTTGCAAATTAAACTATAGTATATATTAATTTTAAGTCGACAAATAGGTACTATAGAGATTTAGGCCCCTCGCAATCTGCACTTGCGTAAATTTGAGCATGTAAATGCGATTAATTAATATCATATTTGTTGGTTGTTGCAGGTTGGTGACCGATATTCCGGCAACTACTCGGGCTAGTTTTGGTACGACGTCGTTTTAGGCTTTGTTTGGCCATCTACTTATATTGTCTTTATTTACAAAAAAATATTTTTTCTTTCCTTATACATTATCACCCAAATTTCAAAAATTAGTTTTCCTCAAAAAGTATTTTTTAACAAAAAAAATCTTTATAAATACACTCACCAAACAAACCTTAATTACCTAACAATCTATTAGAATCATATATACCTTTTTAGTAATGATTTTTGTAACCTATGCCCTTAAAACATATATTAAGATCTCATAGACAAATTTTATTAGATTTATTTTTGTAAATTTTTTGTTGAAGGATTACTATTTCCTCTTTGAGGTTAATTTTCTTAATGTAAATTATTAACCTATATTCTAAGAACATAGGTTAGAAAAACCGTTCTAATAATTGAGTTATATACAGGTAGATACCACAATAACCAACTTACATTTTGGTTCGAATAAACAATCTGTTACCATTACTATTTACGGTTTAATCCTATGCTAACACATGATAAATAATCAAAAATAGAAATTAAAACCCTAAAATATGAAAGTTTAACCCGTCAAAAAAAGGTAACATAATCTCGAATGAAAATTCACAGGATCCTTCAAAGTTGGTTCTTTAATACATAATAGAAAAACGGTATTATTATTGTTATATTTCAATTTCAATTTCAATTTTATTAATGTACAATATTACGTGTACAAGCTACCGGTTTATATATCAATCCAATGAAAAACGGATGCAAAGAAGCTAGTGGTTTGTGTTATATACTTATATATCATTTTAGAGCGGGTTTTGCAAAGGAAGTCCTGAAATTGGTACACGCGCGCGTGCAGGGAGCGAAATGGTGGAGTATGATTGCCCAAAGCCGACGATGGGGATCCACCGCATCGTGTTCGCATTGTTCCCACAGATGGGCGGGAGGAAGAGCGTTTTGGGGCCGGGGCGCCGCCACAACTTCAACACCCGCGAGTTTGCCGAAGTCTTCAACCTCGGATCCCCTGTCGCCGCCGTCTACTTCAACTGCCAGAGGGAGAGGGGCCACGGCGGACGAAGGCTCGAGTGTTAATCAATATGTACTACTACGTACTCTAATTAACGTACTCCTAAAACTGTAACGCCACGTACAATAAATTTATATATATGGCTTAATAAACTAAGTATATAGCTAGCTAGTTCGACTCGTACCGATGGTGTAGCTAGCTTAGAAGTGATGAGGGTACTACCCTCATCGTAATCTCTTCAATAGGGACCCTTATTCTTATTATATATTGTACGTCGAATAAGGACGTTGCACTTTGTTATAAAGCTTTCAATTATATATATACTAGTATGAGTTCGTGCAAGACACGGATCCTCCTCTTGGACAGGGTTTTCTGCGTTGAGACTGGGGTTTTCCAGTATCGTTATATTTTTAGAAAGGTCAATGTAGTCGCAGACTACCTTGTGTCGCTCGCTTTTTCCTTTCTTCTAGATTTTCATGTCTTAGATGTTCCTTCAGATGACACTGTTTATTTTCTTATGGATGATGTGAGGGGTTCGACAACACCCCGTCTGTTTTTAAAGTTGCTCGTTTCACTTTTTAAATTCCGAGAGTGCAACCTCTCTTCTAAAAAAAGACACAGATGCTCCTCTTTATTACATGGATTGTTACTCGCTATATCCTTGCCACTGTTATTGTTGGGCCTCGTTTTTTTGGCCCATTAGATCGTTCCAGTAGCTTGAACCAGACTTTCTTCTAGATGGTCCTGACAAAGTAAAACGACCTCCAGAGATCTCGGTTCGGTCAGTATCCAGGAGACGCCCTCCAGAGATTTCGGGGAGACCAGTATGTAGCTTGACGACTCCCACGGATTTCGGAGCGACCAGTATGCAGCTCGACGACTCCCGCAAATCTCGAACGATTTTAACCGACCCACGTGCAGGATAACGTCTTCCATGAATCTCGGGCAGATCTGTAGACCAATTCAAGCCAAAAACTAGTATAAATATAGAGAAAACTATCTTGTAACGACACATTATTATTTCTACTGAATACAAGTTACAATTCGCTACTCTCTTACTCGTTTTTACAATCATTCTCTAGCTCAGTTCTTCATTTCAGTATTGAAGCGACCAACGACTAAATCTCTTGATTCGACCAGTCTCCCACTTGGAGGAGATAAGCTTATATTTACGTTTGTTTAGCTTCATTTGTCTAACTGATTAGTTCATTTGGTATATTTAGATATTACTGATCTTATTGTTGTCTAGTTGCCCTTCTTTAAGCGATTCAGGCCGGTTCGATCTTTTTCACCAAAAACAATTTGGCGCCCACTGTGGGGCATCTAGCCAATCAACGATCCCATCCTCATCCGATCATGACCGGTTCCGGAGATCCCATGATCATCGCTAAAGACCAAGTCCGGACCGACGCCCTGGTCGAAAATTGGTCGACGATACCTTTACAAACACTTTATCACCAACCTCAAACTCAACATTCCTACGCTTCGGATCAGCGTAAGACTTTTGTCGACTCTGGGCCATCAACATCCTTTGTCTTATCAAAGCAATGTCCGAGGCAGTCCGTTCGACTAGTTCTGGTCCGAGCAGAATCTTGTCGGCATTCTCATCCCAACAAATCGGAGATCTGCACTTTCGACCGTATAAAGCCTCGAATGGAGCCATCTTAATAGTAGCATACCAGCTATTGTTGTATGTGAACTCAATTAGACTCATGCTGTCTTCCCACCTAGTCGGACGTTCGAGTACACAAGCTCTCAGCAAATCCTCCAAGGTTTGGATGGTCCTCTCAGACTGTCCATCCGTTTGAGGATGAAACGCAGTACTGAACCTTAACTCGGTTCCCATGGCCTAGTGCAATTCCTTCCAGAATCTTGACATGAATCGGCCATCGCGATCCGATACAATGGTCTTTGGAGTACCATGCAACCGGATAACCTCGTGTAAAAACACTTCTGACAACTTTTGGGTTCCCCATGTTGTCTTGATAGCCACGAAGTGAGCACTCTTCGTGAGCCTGTCAACGATAACCCATATAGCATCCTTCTGACTTCGAGCTTTAGGTAGTCCTGTGACGAAATCCATTGCAATGTCCTCCCACTTCCATTCTGGAACTGGAAGAGGTAGCAATTCTCCACCGGGTCTTCGGTGTTCAATCTTGACCTTCTGACAAGTCAAGCATTTTGCCATAAACTCTGCCACATCCCACTTCATATTGGGCCACCAGAACTTCATTCTGAGGTCCTTGTACATCTTTCTAAAGCCTAGATGTACAGAATAGGCTGACGAATGGGCTTCCCTCATCACCAATTGGCGGAGTCCCTCAATGTCAGGCACACAAATCCGGTCCTGAAACCAGAGTGATCCATCTTCCTGAATCACGAAACCGGGAGCTTTCCCGTCCATTACTTCGCTACATAGCTTCACCAAAATTACATCATCGACCTGTTTCTCCTTGATCTGGTCAAGAAGCATAGCTTGAATCTCAAGCATACTCAGGTATCCACGACATTGATCGTACAAGACTTCAATCTCGCACATTTCTTGGTTCAGCTTGGTCTGAGCAACAAGTAAAGCCACTACAGTCTCGTGCGGTGTCTTCCGGCTTAATGCATCAGCTACCACATTAGCCTTGCCTGGATGATATAGCAGTTCGATGTCGTAGTCTTTGAGTAGCTCCAACCAGCGACGTTGTCTCATATTCAGCTCCTTCTGAGTACATATATACTTGAGACTCTTATGATCAGTGAAGACTTGGCACCTCACACCATAAAGATAGTGCCTCCAAATCTTCAGCGCAAACACTACTGCTGCTAACTCCAGATCATGCGTCGGATAGTTTTCTTCATTGGTTTTTAGCTGTCTTGATGCGTAAGCAATAACCTTGCCTCTTTGCATCAACATACATCCCAACCCATTTTTCGAAGCATCGCTATAGACCGCAAAATCATCAGTTCCTTCTGGTAGCGTCAATATTGGTGCGGAGGTCAGACATTGCTTCAGCTTTTGAAAACTGGCCTTGCACTTGTCATTCCAGACAAACGTCTTGTGGACCTTGCGGAGCAGACCGGTCATAGGTAGAGCGATCTTAGAAAATCCCTCTACGAACCGTCTGTACTATCCTGTAAGTCCTAGGAAACTACGCACCTCCTTCACGTTCTGAGGCCGCTTCCAATTGGCTACTGCTTCAATCTTCTGGGGATCAACTATCACCCCATTCTTATTGATTACATGGCCTAAGAAAGCCACTTCCTTGATCCAAAATTCGCACTTAGACAATTTCACATATAGTTGATTTTGTCTAAGGACTGATAAAATAATCCGAAGATGTTCCTCATGAGCTTTCACGCTCGGGGAGTAGATCAAAATGTCGTCGATGAAGACCACCACGAACTTATCCAAGTACTGGTGAAAACATCGGTTCATCAGATCCATGAAGACTGCTGGAGCATTGATAAGTCCAAATGGCATGACTACGAACTCGTAGTGACCATATCTCGTCCAGAATACAGTCCTCGGAATATCTTCCTCACGAATCCTGAGTTGATGATAACCAGATCTCAGATCGATCTTGGAAAAGACTTTGGCTCCCTGCAGCTGATCCAACAGATCATCAATCCTTGGCAAAGGATATTTGTTCTTGATCATGACTTTATTCAACTCACGATAGTCGATGCAAAGTCGAAACGATCCATCCTTCTTCTTGACAAATAACACCAGAGCGCCCCAAGGTGATGCGCTCGGCCTTACATAACCTTTGTCGAGAAGATCTTCAAGTTGCTTCTTCAACTCTTTCATCTCTGCAGGAGCCATCCGGTACGGTGCTTTAGAAATCGGCGCGGTACCAGGCTCGAGATCGATAGAAAATTCCACGTCACGCTTCGGGGGTAATCCAGGAATCTCTTCCGGAAAAACATCAGGAAATTCATTAATCACGGGAATATCAAGAATTGTTGGTTCATCTTTCATGGGCGTTTCCAGGTAGCAAAGGTACCCGACACAACCTTGTCGAAGTAGCTTAAACGCAGCCATTGCATTGATAAGCCTGTCGTTATCCGCGTCATTCCGACCCTTGAATTTGCATACACACTGGCCCCCAGATGACACCGTTACAGTCCTTGAACTAAAGTCGATCACCGCCCCATGACGCGTCAGCCAATCCATACCGAGAATAATGTCGTATGGAGCCATAGCAATAGAGATTAAATCTGCCTCGAACTTCTTACCTTGAATGGTAACCGGAAATTCTGACAAACGCTTGGTGCCCATTAAATGGTCACCATTAGGAAGATTCACAACGAAAGGTTCACAAACCTCGCTGCAGACTAAACCTAACTTATTGACACAATTCTCTGAAATAAAGGAATGGGTAGCACCCGAATCAAACAGTATGCACACAGAAGTAGAATGAAGATATAGAGTACCTTGAGCAACTGAATCGTTAGGTCCATCAGCCTCACGCATCTCGTACATGCGTTGACCCTGACCTCCTGAAATAGCTGGGGCTTTGCCTTTGTTCTGTGCAGTCGTCTGCATCGAAGGACTAGGAGTTTCCGTTGATTTGAACCTAGGTCGGTTGTTCTGGTTAACAGACCCTTGCTGTGACTCCGTTCCCTTCTGCTTTCCCTGTCGACAGAACTTCTGCATATGCCCTTCCTTCCCATAACCAAAACACGTCTTCTTTTCCTTCGGACACACAAAGTTTCTGTGCCCAGCTGTACCACAATTGTGATATTGGATCAGACTCTTGCCCTGACCTAATTGTTGTGTTGACCCTCCTTGAGTCATCTCAGTCCTTGCCTTGCCAGACTTGTCGAAGTTGGACGGTGGCGCAGGACGTTTAAATCCACTTGCCTGAGATTGATTTTGCATCGACCTCTGGCGATTTCGTCTCTTGGTTGACTCTTCCAGGGTCACTTCTAATTTATACGCTGCAACCACGTATTGCTCCAAGGTAGAGCATCCATGACGCAACATCATCGGTTTAATGTCTGGGCTCATCCACTCATGAAAATGCCAGATCTTTTGTTCCTCGCTGGACACAACCGATCCAGCGTATTGTAATAAATGATTGAACTTGGCCGCTAGCTCAGTCACTTTCAACCCGTCATTCTTGGGATAAAGGAATTCCTTGTGTTTCTCATCCCGCATGGCTTGGGAAAAGAAACGATCATTCATCTTCGTTTTGAACATTCCCCAGTTCAAATCAGCCCGATCGGCCAGCCCAGTGTTCTCCCACCATTCGCTAGCATCTCCTTTTAACTGAAGAGAAGCTATATGCATCTTCTCAGCCTCGGTACATTCGATATTGCGGAACAACCGCTCCATATGGGAAAACCAATGAGCTACCCTGACCGGCTCTCCTTTTCCGTCATAACTGTCCGGCCTCATAGAGTTAATGGTCTTCAATGCTCGACCATAATTATCCCTATTCCTGGCCATCTCATCACGGTGTATATGAACATTAGGTTCCACAAACCTAGGAATTTCTGGCGCAATTGGCACACCTTGTGCCTGAGGTGTAACAGGTTGCATAACATCGGCGAATGCTTGCATAAATATTCCCCGAATAGCTGCAACTGGCGCTGCATCAAACACCATCGGAACGTTGGCCTGAGCTTGGCCATTGCCCCCAGGGTTATTATGGGAAATTGATTCGTTTTCCTCCACAGGGTCTGGAACATTCCTTATAATTGGTCTCGGGTCATTGCTTGGCCCAACACCAGTACGGATAGTGTTCCTTGTATTCACCATCTATTTATCGATCAAATTCCAAGTACTTTATACATTAATATCATTCCATCATACTTAATGTAACCAAATCGACTCAGAGTAGATCAACTGGTTAATTATATAGATGAACTTTCAACTGAGCTTCTGATTTTACAAAAGGAATCTCCCGAGCTTTCGAACAAAATTGCTCGGAGATTTTTTTTTTGTACTTCACCGTATATACATCAAAATATACGCAAAAGAAACTACTACAGTCAACGTTGGCCCATATCAAGGTGCCCTAAACACGTTTCCTGTATGGCAACTCCTCACACAAGGCTTCTTTGAGCGGGGTTTATCATCTGAATCCGGTGACAGACTCCTGACCCTACTCGGCCCTGGAACACATGGTTCATCCCTTGCCTCAGGTGTTCTTGGCCTTGCCCTCCTTTGAGCATGATCGGCCAATTCGTCCATCAGCCGCTGCTCTTCAAAAGAGATCTCTTGGCTTTGACGAAGTATCTCGCGTAATTCAGGGCTCGACCTTCGCCTTCTCCGAATAATATTAGGCTCAGAGTTCTCAGATAATTCTCGTGGTCCGCTTTCTCTAATGCCGTACTCGACATAGAGTGCTTCCCAGTCAGCGTCGTTCATTGGCGTGGATACTGGTTCGGGTGGCGGACTTGGGTAGAGGAATTGCATCCCCGTGTCCTCATGGTCCACCAATGAGTGTCTCAAGCTATCAGGCTCTTGCCCCTGTTCTTCTTGGTT
Source organism: Rheum nobile (assembly GCA_027886185.1). NCBI lineage: Eukaryota > Viridiplantae > Streptophyta > Magnoliopsida > Caryophyllales > Polygonaceae > Rheum > Rheum nobile. The sequence continues at coordinate 6,572,768 of WOAB01000531.1, read as the reverse complement.
CTCTTCAGGATCTTCCTCTGGATCCTCTTTCGGATCTTCCTCTTCTGGGTCCTCTTCAGGATCCTCTTCGGTTACCGACTCAATCTTGAGGCCATCGTTGTAATATCCTTGAGCGTACCTTGACAGCTCAACGAGTCCCTCTACTGAAGTCACAACATCGTTGGATCTAAGTACCACTGATTCAGGAAGTACATGCTTTACTTCCTCGGGTGGGTTGCTAGGTCCTCCGATCTCAAAGCATCTCGGGGGAGTAGGGAAATGTAGCCTTGCTGGAGATGGCGGAGCCATCTCGGCATCTTCCAAATCTCTCATAAGGGAAATGCATGCACCCATAACCTACGGGGTAACAAGACGAGAATTAGTCTTTCTAGACATAGAAGCGAACTTCCATATCAGACTTTAGAAAATGCGCGACTATGAACGGTTAAAAATTTTCCTTGAAAATTCAGAGCTTTCGAAAATCTTTCAAACGAGTGATCGGTTTACGAAAGTTTTGTTCCAGAAAAACATTTTAAACCCGACCCGTAAGAAAAAAAAATTCGGCTCTGATACCAAGTCTGTAACACCCCCAAATCTCACCTTGAAAGTATTACTGCCAGTGACCTCAGATTAAACATCCCGAAGTCACCCCAGGCTTTTCCAAACGATATAACCATCAACTCACAGTTATAATACAAAATATCATAACTTTTATTTAAACCAAAGTCTCGGAATTACAACATAATTCCAAATACGACAAAATACATCAGAAATACATAATCAGAATCATTACAGCGGAAGTCTTTACACAAAACATATTTAACACAGCGGAAGTCTTTAAAATAACAACAAAAGGGTCTTGATCGCAATGATCACCCACCATGGATCTTAACCTGAAAACAACTTGTCAAAACACCGTTCGCCTCTATAGTCGTTCTAGCCTTCACAGGACGGCAACTTATCTGATGTGCCGAATCGGACGGATGACACCAGCCAACCATGCAAGGGAATAATTTCGGTTGGTTAGTCTAATGAAAGACTACGCAAGGGTACAAAGCAGAGTGGTTCGAAGCAGTCGTATTAGGTTAGACTCATCGCTTCTCGAATCAAAACCGATGACGATAGTCAACCACCATACTTCCACTGAATACATGAAAAGGCATGATCAAGAGAAGATTCTGGAGACCGAGTCTCACAACAATCAATCCCAAAAGAAGACTCCAATGAATTGAGTCTTATCGGAATATGACAAATGTTGGGGAACATTAATAATCACAGAATCACAGTATCGCATACGAGCGATTTAAAAGTTAAGACGAGTTTTCCTAGCTGCACTATCGCCTAGCTGCACTACTCGCCGAAGGTATATTAAATATGTGCGACAAAGGCACTTATCTGATTTAATTCCAAAACCCACATCACATTATAAGCTTTTAGATATATGTTTCGTCATGAGGGACATATATCGAAGGAATGGACCTCGCAGGGTCCAAACCTCAATCCACATCACGTTTGGTCATGACCAGAAAGTTTGGCATATGGTCTTGATCGCCCTGTTATTTGCCAATTGTACAGAAACGAATGGACCTCGAAAGGTCCAAGCGTCCCTACGAATATTCGTGCTAACTAACAGTTCAGCACAACAATTGTCCACATCCAAGCCAACATGGCCAACATCATAAACATATATTTATACTAGCGTTGTTCTAGCATATATATAACCTAGTATAATATCATCTTTTAATCAATTATTAACAAAGCTGTTCCCAACGAAAAATAAATCAGTAAATCATCCCAAATTAATTAACAACTAAACAATTGATAATTGATTGAAATATGGAATGATGAGCAAGAGCGAACCGCCACTTGCCTTAGATCCGACGAGTTCGAACAAAGCTTTAGAAACGTCGAGTTCCTGGATCTGAAACTGAGGCAGATCTTGGATAATAAATCCCTAAGAAACGACCTATAACGAGACCCTAAGTTAGATTCAATATCTACATAATTGAATCTAAAAGAATACGAAAAGAATCAAAGGAATTGAGCCTCTCCCAAAGCCAACACCCTAGAACACATACTCGGACAAGTCTCGCCGCGGGTGCGGTGGGAGCCTTGCCACGGGGTGCGGTGGACTGACAGTGGCGAGCTCGACAGCGTTTCAATGGAACTCACCCAAACCGATTCGATCGACTTCGATTCGTCTACGGTTTGATCTCCCAACTCCTTAAACCTTCAAATACCACTAGAGGTACCCTTCTTTACTCAAAGAACACTCCGATGAGTGCTCGAAATTCAGATGAAAATGGTGAAAACAGAGGAGAAACAGAGGAAGGAGATGAAGCTTCACATCCTCTGATTTCGATCCCTTTTATAGTCCCAAAACGAGCTTCCTCAAAGGGAACAAGCAAGGAGACAAGGGGACAAGTCAAGGTGCCACTTGAGCTGCTCAGACCTGACACCCCGGCGAGTTACAGCTGGTTCTTATCGCGAAGACGAAACCGCCTCTGTTTTGGCCTTTGCCGCGGGTGCGGTGGGCGCCTTATCGCGGGGTGCGGTAAAAACCCAATTTTTACCCTCCTTAACCGATTAGCTTATGGTTAAATAACTTAACCCCGGGTTAAATATATTTGTACATGATCGACAAATTAACCCCGAAAACACGTCAACTGTATTTTATATTACTCAGAAAAATTTACAGAGTTCAAACCAATTACAGAATGTCCGAAACTCTCTAAAATTAATCCAACTAGTAATACGGGAGTTGGAAAAATTCCAAAATATCCTTATAAAATGAGGGATATTACAGTGAACTCTATCGCGAGCTGACCAAATACTCGTGCCGAATCTTCGAAGACGTGCAAGCCAAAGCCATGGCCCAAGTCAGACTAGAAGAAGACGAAGAGTCCATAAAAGACGACCAACCAAGCTGGAACAAGACCCATTGGGAGTCGTATTACTTTTGAAAGCTTATACTTTGCATTTCATTTAGATTCAGTTGATTATACTTATTCAATCCTTTACTGACTTAAGCATCGGAGGGTCGTTGGACTCACACCAATGGTCACCCTTTGATCTTTTCTATACTTTTCAAGTCTCTTCAACATGAACACGACAAGAGGCCTCAAGACAAAATCAAGTTGATCAACATACACAAAACACAATCATACATAGCGCTTACACATTACACGATCGATCGGTATACAGGGAATAGAGGAACAAAAACATGACACATTTTTACAAGACATGTCCCCATTGAGGTACACGTCTTATACAAACACTACAATGCTCTTCCCTAGAACTACACGACATGTCACACACAATTACAAGTCTACTCGACCAACGTCACGCGACTTAACCAGGAAGCGACTAACGAGTCTACCTACAAAACAAAGCAAACCACAAACAAGAAGCGGTCTCTTGACCCTTTGCCATCACAAGAGACGCCTCCAGTCGTCTTCACACAATTATTGGCTGCTTTAAGCTGACTCTCAGCTTGAGCAATACGCTTGTCAGCCCCGTCGCCAGAAGAGAGATAGGTTATAAAATCAAACCGTCCCATCAACTGACGCTTTGGCCTAGTTTAATTTTGGGGCAATTGTTGGGCCTCATTTTTTCGGCCTATTAGATCGGTCCAGTAGCTTGAACTAGACTGTCTTCTAGAAGGTCCTGACAAAGTAAAACGACCTCCAGAGATCTTGGTCCGGTCAGTATCCAAGAGACGACCTCCAGAGATTTCAAGGTGACCAGTATGTAGCTTGACGACTCTCGCGGATCTCGGAGCAACCAATATGCAACTTGATGACTCTCGCAGATCTCGAATAATTTTAACCGACCCACGTGCATGATAACGTCTTCCATGAATCTTGGGCGGATCTGCCATCCAATTCAAGCCAAAAACTAGTATAAATATAGAGAAAACTATCTTGTAACAACACATTATTATTTCTACTGAATACAAGCTACAATTCGCTACTCTCTTACTCATTTTTACAATCATTCTCCAACTCAGTTCTTCATTTCAGTATTGAAGCGACCTATGATTAAATCTCTTGATTCGACCAGTCTCCCACTTGGAGGAGATAAGCTTATCTTTACGTTTGTTTAGCTTCATTTGTCTAAGTGATTAGTTGATTTGGATTATTTAGATATTACTGATCTTATTGTTGTCTAGTTGCCCTTCTTTAAGCGATTCAGGTCAGTTCGATCTTTTTTGCCCAAAACAGTTATCATGAAACTACAAATATATATCTTTGAAATTATTTTTCTTTCTCCCGTCAGGTCCTCTAATGCCTTCTTAAGCTATATGTAAAAGTATGATATTCATAAATAAGGGGTTATGCAGACACAAACACATAGACATAGATTGATGCAGTACATAAACATAGGCATATTCATCGGTCCAAAACCGAACCGAGTATAACCAAACCGAAATCGAATTTCGTATATTAGTGGACCGAAAACCGAACATACTCGGTTCGGTTTTATTCGATTTGGTTATAAATCAAAATAACCGAACATTTTGAAATTAGGTTACTAAAACCAGTTTTAGTGCACCAAACCGAATTAGGCCGAACCGAATTAGGGTTGAATTGAACCTAACTGGACCATACCAAACCGAATAAGGGCTTACTAGTTTATCTAGAAATATAGGATTTTTTTTAATCATTTTTAACATAACCAAACCGAACCGAAAACGAATTATTGTTTTCATGCGAACCAAAAACCGAATATAGTCGGTTCGGTTCGGGTTGGTTCGGTAAAAAAATGAAAACCGAACCCAATGAACAACCCTACATAAACACAATAAGGTCCACCAACCTTATGCATTAGACTTAGTTAAATTACAACTTCATATGTAGAATAGAGTAGATATTACATATTTTAACACTATATCATAATTATCTACTTTGTGTTACTATATCTGGCTTGTGTAAAATTTATATATCTTCAAAACAAGGATCCATGTGGATGTCTGCTTCACCCTTCCTCATCAGGAATCATATCAAGAGTATCTTTTTGCTGCAATTTTTTCCCCATTAAGACCTCCCTTTTTGTAAAGGAATCTACTTTATACCATTTAACCTAGCGGTGTGCAGATTCGGACCAGATCGGAAAATCGGACCAGATCGGACTGAAAATGCCCGGACTGGACCGAACCGGACGAATTATGGTCCGGTCCTCGGTCCACTGATTTCTAAATTTCTGGTTCCGGTCTGGTCCGGTCCAAACCCGGCCGGTTTCCGGTCCGGACCGGATGGACCGGTTTTTTTGTTGTTTTTAATTTAATTTTATATATTAATATCTCATAACACTATTAAAAATTAGTTTCTACTATAAATATAAATTAATAACAAAACATATTGTCTAATATTATACACATTAGTTATAAAAATAGAATAAATAATAAAATTTTAATTTATATAAAAATAAAAAATAAAAAAATACGTTTACCGGACCGGACCGGACCGAATCATACCGGTCTGGTCCGATCTCTAGTCCAAGGATTGTAAAATTCTCAGTCCATCGGACCGGATGCACATCGCTAATTTAACCCAATTATTTTAACAGGATATATGTTCTTCCCAATTAATCATGTAGATCAGAGAATATATATTGTCAGCCTAACAGAATTTTGCACGAAAGAGGAATTGACAAATATACATAGTTGAGCGTGATAAAAGTAATTAACATACGCAAGTACTCGTTCACTTGTCTTTATGACATGACGGCAAAATTCAATCAAAAATATTGGAATATTATAGGTAATTCACTCTCCAGGGTGCCTTTATTGTAAACAGAGCCATCCAAGACAATATTCTCATTGCACAAGAAATATTTTACTCATTCAAGTCAAGAAAGATGTACAGGGTTAGATTGCAATCAAACTAGATATGATAAAAAGTATATGACCGAATTGAATGTAAAGTCATTCTTGAATTCCTCCACAAATTTGGATTTAGCAAAGTGTTTGTAAGCTGGGTAAGATAATGCATTTCAACCATGTTTTTCTCTGTATTAGTGAATAATGGAGCAACATAAATACTCCACCGGGAAAGAGGACTAAGACAAGGTGACCATCTTCCCCCTTCATCTTTATTCTATGGGCAGAGATCCTAGCAGGGAAATTACATCAAGCATCCGATCGACCTAGGAAACCAATAGGATTTCAAATATGAAATAATGGAACTAGAATCTTGTTCCTTTCATTCGCCGACGACATTATGATATTCTCAAAAGCAAGCCATCAAAATTGTAGGAAAATAAAACAAATAATCGATGACTACTACACAATTTCGGGACAAAAGGTTAATTTTCACAAATCTTGTTTCCAGGTCACAAAGAAAGTACCAAATGGTAAAAAAATACAGATTCAAGGAATTCTGACAATATCACACATGACATTGTTTGAGAAATAGCTAGGGTGTCCAATTATCAATGGTAGGGTCAGTTCGAGCACTTTTGAGGATATTATCACAAAATCCAAGACACAACTAACAAAATGGAAAGAAAACTCTTTGGCACAAGAAAGTAGAACACTTTTAATAAAATCTATCCTTTTAGCTAGACCAAACTTCCGAATGCAAATTTTATGCTACCTACGAATACTCACAATGAACTAGACAAAATAAATAGATATTTTTTCTAGAATAAAGATGCATTTTTAAACCTCTAATTGGATGGAACAAAACCTCTAATTGAAGAGCCTAATAACTATTGGGTGAAAATCGTTTCAGAAAAATATCTAAAGGAACAACATATTCTAGACTATGAAAAAAGGATGTTGTTCTTGGCAATTGTCCAAAATGGTGGAAATTCGGAAAAAACTTCCAAAAAGGACTGATCTGGCAAGTTGGTGATTGAAAAACTATAAATCTGTGGAAAGATTGATGGTTACTTACAGAACCACTAGATCAAATTGTGAACATGACATCCATAGATGATCCCAATGCTTGTGTTGATAAGTTCATAAACATTAATAAAAGGTGGAACAAATATAAACTTATCCAAATGCCCCCTCCTCATGTTTCATATCTAATCATATATACTCATATTCTTGTTAACAGATCACTAATCATATGTATTGGGAACCCAACAAGAACGGTTGGTTCTCTACAAAATTTGCTTTGGAACTATCATGAAGAGTAAAACGCTATACCACATATGATTCCTCCTGGATTTGGAAGCTAGACACCTACCCTAAAGTTAAAAACTTTCTTTGAAAAATAATGAAAAATGGACTACCGACGAAAACAAGACTATAAGAAAAGGGCATTGCGACTCCAACATAACGTATCTTCTGCAACCAGCAGACTAAGGACACCCATCACTTGCCTCTTCACTATAATCACACATTACAAACAATCACAAAAATCAATGCAATGACTGGAATATATATTCGCAGTTTTAACTCTTTGAATAGAGGTATTCAAGAGATTATGGAAGAGATTAGAGGCAATCTTAGTCAGCACAACTTCATCGAATTGGCTGTTACTTGGTGGAGCATATGGTACCAAAGAAACAAGAAAACATTCGCAAATGACAATATGTAAACTGAAATCATTAAGGATCTGACCAAGTACATTAAAAACCTCTATCTCAATTGGCATAAATCTAATATATGGAACTCCGACTGTACAATTAGCACTAACAAAACAAAAAGAATAAAAACAAACAATTGAAAACATAAAACTCTGAGATGGAAAAAACCACCAGAGAAATTTATCCAAATTAATTTTGATGGATCCACAAAATCAAATTGAGACTCAACATTTGTTTTTTTCTATAGAAATGATAAACGAGGACAAATACTAATCAGTGTTGATCAGTGTGGTACATCTACAACGCTTAAAACTGAGGCTATTGCCTTTCGTAATGCCCTTGCTAAAGAAATGAAACTTGAAAACATTGAAATTGATCGAAATTGATAATCTCATAAATGTTGATGTTCTTAATCATATATGGCATTGTCCATGGGATATCGAGATCATTATCTCCGATATCCTACTTTTGTTACAATCTTTTGTGATAATTTGGATTACTCAATCTTTCGTGAAATCAATGTTGTGGCTAACCTTATTGCTAAACTTTGCCACTCCCTTTTACAAGAAGATATGATGACCAACTCAAAACTTATGGTTTTCATAAGAAAGGATGCTATATGTTGGTTTTCAAGTAGATCTTGATAACGGTCTAATTCTTACTTTATCAAAAAAGAAAAGAAAAAAGACTTATTTCAAATAAAACAAAGTAATCTTAATTCAATTAACTAATTAGAACTATAAATTTAAGAAAAATGAACAGATAAATTATGCTAGAGAATTACTACTCATTTAGCAACCGTGAGTAAAAAGGTGAGTCATTTTGAGAATCACTTGGCACAACTTGCTTTGAATTCTCTCATGCCAGCTAGTCAACTTTCAGGTCAACCTAAGGCCAATCCAAAAGGACAAATCAATGTTGTTTCCTTGAGGATTGGAAGACAACTTGAGTATCCAAAATTTGTGGATCCCAAAGGAAATATCAAAGTATTTGCAGAGCCTGAGAAAGTTGTGACTGAAGAAAATGAGCAAGAAAAGGAGCTCGGATATGTACCACCATCAGCCTATAAGCCACCTCTTCCATTCCCTCAGAGGAGAGCTCAAGCCCAACTGGATCAACATTATGAGAAATTTGTGGAGGTACTGAAAAATCTATATATCAATATTTTCTTCACTGATGCTCTTAAGCAGATGCTAGCCTATGTGAAGTTCTTGAAGGAGATTTTGTCCAACAAGAGAAAGTTGGATGATTACCAGTCGGTCTCCTTGAGTCATGAGTGCAACGCTCTCATTCAGAATAAATTGCCTCTTAACCTTGAAGACTCGCTTTTGTATCCCTATGAATTAGAAACAATACCTACAATGCTCTATGTGACTTAGGGGCCAGCGTGAGTTTGATTCCACTCTTTATATGGAAGAAGTTGGATTTGGGAGAGCCTAGACAAGTAAGGATGACATTTTCGTAGATAACCAATCCACTGCGTGTCCGTTATGTATTTTGGAGGACATTCCTATCCAGATAGCTAGATAGGTAAGTTCTACATTCCTGTTGATTTCATTGTCCTTGATATTGAGGCTGATTTTCCTGTTTCTATTATCTTGGGAAGACCCTTTTGATGCATTCCTGCCTTCGAATGCCGGATCGAGATCTTGATGGTGAGTCGCGCGTGTCGAATTAAAGGAGAGAATGGTGGAACGTGGTGTTGTCTCGTCACGCGAGCAAGAGCGTGCGATGCTGGATGGTGGCTCGAAAGGTGAGTGAAGCCGTAGCGTCGGCAGCGGATGGGATAGACTCGAAGAATTAGATTAGGTGGCCATAGCATCGGCAGCGGGGGAACGTGGATGAGAAGTAAGAATTGGGGTGACACCGATCTAAGAGATTGGAGGCAATGGATTTCGACAAATGATCTTAGATTAAAATGAAGCGTAACCTAGTACAAAAGGCCGAGATGGCCTTTTATAAGAGTTGGTGGGACTCGGATGGGCCGAGTCTCGCTTAATGAGCTAGCCCACGCGACACGCGTGGAACACACACCCCAAAGAAAATACTGAAAATAATGATGTATTTAAAATAACGAAACTATGAAAGATCGCGGTCAATAATGGTGGAGAGGATCTTTACATAGAACGCGTTCTCTGGGTTTGGCTGAAGGCGCTCGAGGGAGAATGCGGTCTCTTGCGTCCCTTGGCTAGCGACGACGTGCACAATCAATGATTGTGTCGCATTGGCGGTCGCTTTGGCACGTGATCTTGTTATAGGGCCTTGTGAGCAAATGCTCAAAGCTTCCTCTTCATCTGTCATAGTCATGGTGGGTAGGAGCGCATCACCCTCCCCCACTTGGCTATGAAGCTTCCCCGCTTCACCATCATCGAACTCTTGCTCCACATAAGGCTCCAAGTCGGCGATGTTGAAGGTCGCGTGGACACCGTAGTCGGGTGGCAGCTCTAGCTCGTAGGCATTGTCGCCAATGGCCTTTACAACACGAAAAGGACCATCAACGCATCGTGCCAGCTTGGATTTGCACTTGGCTGGAAAGTGGCCTTTGCGAAGATGTACCCACACCAAGTCTCTTAGGGCAAAGATGACGTGGTGACGCCCACGATTGTGCTGTGTGACATATTGTATGGCATGACATTCTAGCTGCTCCCGCATTCGCTGATGCAGATCCTTGATCATCGCTGCGCGGTTGGCCGCGCTAGTGTGCTTATTGTCCTTCAGAAGCCGCGGTAGCATGTCGAGTGGTGTCAATGGGTTTCTTCCATAGACGACCTCGAATGGGGTGAGCTTTGTCGTGGAGTGCCTGGACCTGTTGTAAGAAAACTCAACAATATCAAGTAAGTCTTCCCAACGCTTGGGGTTGGATTTGAGCATGGTCCTAAGGAGGGCTCCTAGTGTTCGATTGGTCACCTCTGTTTGGCCATCGGTTTGGGGGTGGTAGCTAGTGGAAAACAAAAGTTTTGTACCCAACATTCCCCAAAGTGTTCTCCAAAATGTCCCCACAAATTTGGTGTCGCGATCACTCACAATAGATCTAGGGACCCCATACAAATGTACCACATTGTCAAAGAACAACGCGTCGATCTCACTAGCAGTATTGGTGGTCTTACACGCGATGAAATGTGCCATTTTGGAAAACCTGTCCACAACAACAAAGATGGAGTCCTTACCCCTATGAGAGAGAGGCAAACCTGTGATGAAGTCCATGGACAACACTTGCCAATGGCCTAGTGGGATGGGCAACGGCGTGTAGAGGCCTCAGGGATTGGAACTAGATTTTGCGCATTGACATGTGACACAACCCTTATAATATTGCATCACCTGGGTAGTCATGCGCGACCAAAAGAAATGCTCGCGAAGGGCAGCTAGTGTTTTGGTAACCCCAAAATGACCGCGTCCTTCATGGGCTTCTTGAATGAGGAGCTTCCTAATGGGTGATCTAGGAATGCATAGGCGACCGACTGTGTAAATGTACCCCTCATGGAAAAAGTAAGTCTCAAACTCGCGATCCCTATGGAAGTGTTCAACAATTGGCTTAAAGAATGGATCAGTCAAGTATAAATCCTTAATTAACGCGAAGCCAAGGAGTTTAATTTGAAGATGAGTAAGGAGGATATACCTGCGAGAAAGGGCGTCGGCGACCACATTCTCCTTACCTTTCTTGTGCACAACGACGTAGGGGAACATCTCTAAAAATTCCACCCAACGAGCATGGCGGCGGCTGAGGTGGGCTTGACTCTTCAGATAGCTAATGGCCGCATGGTCCGAGTGGATTACGAACTCGCGTGGCCAGAGATAGTGTTGCCATGTCTTTAGCACGCGGACAAGAGCGTAGAGCTCCTTGTCGTAGGTGGGGTAATTCAAAGTTGCCCCTGTGAGCTTCTCGCTGAAGAACGCGATGGGCTTCTTTTCCTGGTGTAGGACTCCACCAATGCCCACATTTGACGCGTCATATTCAATTTCAAAGTGCTTGTTGAAGTCTGGGAGTTGTAGCAGTGGCGCGTTGCACCAGGCTTCTTTCAACGCGTTGAACGCGTGTGCGTGGTGCTCCTTCCAATTCACCGTGGCCCCTTTTTTTGTGAGCTCATGGAGAGGCGCAGCTATAGAGCTGAAGTTGTGAACAAATCTCTTGTAGAATCCCACCAAGCCCAGGAAGCTTCTAACCATTGTTGGAGTGGTAGGTGTTGGCCAATCCCAGATGGCCTTCACTTTGTCTTCATCCACGCATAGCCCATCTTGGGAGACCACGTACCCCAGAAAGTTGGTGGTGTTAGAGGCAAAGCGACACTTGCCAAGGTTGGCATACAAGTGCTCTCATCGCAAGCACTCTAACACAAGCCTAAGGTGCTCTACATGGTCATCTAGACTACGCGAATACACCAAAATGTCATCAAAGTACACTACAACAAATTTTCCCAGAAATTCCCTTAAAACATGGTTTATGAGCCGCATGAAAGTACTTGGCGCATTGGTGAGACCAAACGGCATGACTAGCCATTCATAATAGCCATATTTGATCTTGAACGCGATCTTCCATTCATCACCCTCTTTCATGCGAATCTAGTGATAGCCGCTCTTCAAGTCAATTTTGGTGAAGTGGATCACGCCTTGTAGCTCATCGAGCATGTCGTCGAGGCGCGGGATTGGATGCATGTACTTCACTGTAATTTGATTGATGGTGCGGAAATCGACACACATGTACCACGAGCCATCTTTTATTGGCACGAGGATCACGAGGACCGCGCAAGGGCTTATAGATTCCCTTACATAGCCGCGATCCAGAAGTTCTTGCACCTGGCGCTGTAACTACTTTGTTTCCTCTGGTCCAGCGCGATAGGCAGCGCGATTTGGCAGAGAGGCACCAGGCACCAAATCAATTTGGTGCTCAATACCTCGTAATGGGGGAAGGCCTTATGGAAGCTCCTCGGGGAAGATGTCTTTGAACTCATCGAGCAACGCATTGATGGCGCTCGGCAAAGCTTCTGTGATGGGGTTCTCTGGAATGCAAGGCGTTGGCACCAATAGGAAACATGGTGCCTTGCCGCTCAAGGTAGCAGTGAGGTCGCTTGGTCGGGCAAGAAGCAACCTGTGCTCACAGGTTCCTTTTAACGCGGCACTTGTGGGCGCGGTCTTTGCACCGTCCTGGCTACGTGGTCTCCTACTACTTTGGTCTGCGGTGTTGGAAGCATCCCCATTATCTTGTTTGGAACGCGTCGGCTTTGACGCGGTCTTTGCTGCTTCCAAAGCCTTTTGTCGATCACGCTCAACCTGATTCTGTAAAATCTCATGGGGAGACATGGGTAAGAGCGTGACGCGTTTCCCGTGGTAAGTAAACACATAAGTGTTTAAATAGCCATCGTGAAGAACGCGCTTGTCAAATTGCCATGGGCGCCCCAACAAAAGATGTATGGCGTCTATTGTAATGACATCACAAAGGACTGAATCTGAATACTGGCCAATGGAAAAAGAAATAAGGCATTGTCGAGTTACAGTGTTACCCGAACTTGATGAATCAACTGTAGGCCATAGGGTTGTGGGTGATGAGTTGTTGACAGGTTGAAATGGTTGACCACCTTTTCATTGATGATATTGCAACAGCTGCCTCCATCGATGATGACACTCAAGGACGCTGTCTTGACCAAGCAACGCGTGTGGAAGAGATTCTCGCGTTGGTCGACAAGTGTGGCCTCCTTGACAGTGAGAATACGGCGCGTGACAAGACTCAGAGGTGTGCCATCATGTAGCGCGGTGGCTTCACAAGTGTAAGCCTCCTCGTTGTCATCTTCGAATCCTTCCTCGATGGTCTCAAGGGCCGTGTCCTCCTCATAAGATTCATATCCCGTGGCAATGCTGGAGAAGAGGACTTTCTTGTTGTTTGGGCAATCTCTCTTGTAGTTCCCTCGTCCTCCACACTTGAAACACTTCAAGTCACACGCACGCTCAGGAGCTAGTGATGAGCCCTTTTGTAGGCGTCGCGCGAGGAGCATTGGTGGTAGATGTCACGGTCTTCCCCTGTCGGCCTTGATTTGACGCGGTGGTTCCCGTGGGTGGACCGCGCACATTAGGAGTAGGGGATTGACCAGAGTTAGAATCATACCTTTTTTGACCTGGGGTTTGCCAATAGGATTGTCGGCGACGCGATTGTTGGTTGTGTATTTGCATCGCGGTGTGAGTCAAGGTATTGAGATCCTTGATTGGAAAAATCTCGAGTTGGTCACGGATTAACACATTCAAGCCACTCAGAAACTTTATCCGCAGTGTGGACGGGGCGACACTGATGTTGGCCTTGTAGTACATGTCTTCCAACTGAGAGAAGAACTCCAGAGGTGTTTTGGCACCTTGTCACGCCATTGCGATCTTCATTCGCATCTGGTTTCTATAGTCCGTGGGCATGTACTTCTGTGTCATGACATAGACAAGTTGGTGCCACTCCGTGATGAGGGAAAGGTGTCGACGAACGCGGTCGTCCATGAACCTATGGTACCAAACGCGTGCAGCACCTCAGAAGTATAGCATTGCCGCATCAACATGCTATTCTGTCGGGACGCGACAATATCGCAAAGTATACTCTGTAGCCTGCACCCACTGAAGAAACACAGCCGGATCATATTCGCCAAAGAAATGCTCAATTTTAACTTTTACCTCGTGGAGGCTAAGCCTTGGTGTGTGTTGAGCAGGTTGTGGCGCATAAGCGCAATGTGTAGTTTCTTGAGTGCGATGATGAGGGCGGCGAGCTTGGCCAGCCTGGATATCTTCAGCGACGAAGTCCCTAGGTGGCGCGTTGTACTCAGCGCGTCGTTGTCGTCTTCGGGGAACAGGGGCATCGTGTTGGCGACGAAAGTCACGCGCCATGTCCTCGTGGTGTTGGCCACGAGTGTCACGTCTATTGTCTTCGGTAACACAATGTTGTGGTCCTACTGGCTGGAGTGGGGGCGGAATCCAATCCGCGGGCCTATCTTGGAGGTCAATTGGATCACCAAAGGGAGGATGGAAAGAGCCTGGATTGATCATCCCCGCGTCCTCCATATCCTCATCGTCGAACTCATTGAAGTCATCATGGATAGTCGGCGTCGTCGATCCATAGCCATCAGAACCATAACGCAGTGTACGCGCGCTTTGATGGCCTAGGTGGTCGTTGATGTCGAATGGCACAGGAGTGGGATCATGGCGACGCTGACGTGGCTCAATGTCTGTGGCGCGATAGGATCTACGCGACAAACCTGAGTCGCGTTCATCTCGTCGTGCGCGGCCGGCAAGAGGCGTTGAAGCAGCCTCGCGGCGACGTCTTGTTCCTCTTGCTTCATACATGTCATGCGAGTCAAAGGGTTCAGAGTACTTACCATGGGAATCATTGTCGCGGTCGGAGCCGCTGTCGTAGCCAGCTGGGGTTGCTCACGGTGCGTAGCATTCGCGATGCGACACATAGCCTTGGCGACTCTCTATGACTGATTGAATCCGTTGGAGGCGTGGTTGCAAGTTTGAGGCTGAGGGCATCAACCCTTTTCTTTTGTCCACGCGTTGACTTGGCCTGGCTTCTGTTGGACGTGGCACGGCCAGTGTGTCCATAGGGATCATCATAGTATGTGTGGGAAGTACTGGCGCAGCGCGTTGCGTGGCCTGCAATTGAGCAACTTGGCGCATGAGGTCTTGTATCTTGCATTGTTCCGCGGAGAGCTCCAAAATAGGATCTTCATTGTGTTGGTCTTGTTGTGGATCCAAGGATGGATTTGGCGCGTTCTCGTTGGCACCATTGTCGTCTTCATTGGGATGAGTAGGGGTGATCATGCTTCCTATGACAACGTGACCAGACATCCAAGTAAAAACGAACAAAAGACAAGACAACCAATAATCAAGCAATCACTTAACAAGACACAAGTGTTCACGTAGGAAGGCTAGGACTTTAGGCCGTGAGGGCGGCTAAGGCAAACACAAAAGAAGGGTGGTATGCAAGCACAAAACCAACGAAACCAATTGATTAAAGTCTTTAACCTGTTACGTAAACACACAAACACACAAGAACCAACCTTCAAGGTGTTAACCTAGATGGTGGAGGGGTAAAGAGATGAGCCTAGCCAGTGGTGCAAGAAGGTTGCCTTATTTTGGCTTTCCTTCTTTTCTTTTTTAAATTAAGTCGAGTTTTTTTTTTTTAATTCGACTTTGACTTTTGAATTTTGAATTTCAAATCCGAAATCTTGTCTTTGACTTTTGATTGAGTCGGATAAGATTGTAACAGTCAAAATAAAATAAAACGGCTAAGTAACTTAAAAAAGATATCACGAAAATCGCGTGATAGGAGAGAGAAGATATTTGAGATTTGTAACAGTCAATCAACAAGAAGATATGGCATGCGAAATTCACACGATTAATTAAGGAAATTAAGCAAATAATTTCGGAAGATTTAATGCAAATAAATCACACAAATTTCGCGATGGAAGTAATCACGGATTCGGTCAAGGGCTTGCCTTGTGCAACCGATGGACATGCAAGAAATGAAAGAATTTTTTTGTGACAATGGCGGAAGCAAGATGACGGAGAAGAAAAATTGTGAACAAATGAACTTGACAAGCGACTTACAAGATCAAAGGCTCTGATATCAGTTGATTCGTTCCTGCCTTCGAATGTCGGATCGAGATCTTGGTGGTGAGTCGGGCGTGTCGAATTCAAGGAGAGAATGGTGGAACGCGGTGTTGTCTCGTCGCGCGAGCAAGAGTGCGCGATGCTGGATGATGGCTCGAAAGGTGTGTGAAGCCGTAGCATCGGCAGTGGAGGGGATAGACGCGAAGAATTCGAGTAGGTGTCCGTAGCGTCGGCAACAAGGGAACGATGACGAGAAGTAAGAATTGGGGTGACACTGATCTAAGAGATTGGAGGCAATGGCTCTCGACAAATGATCTTAGATTAAAATGAAGCGTAACCTAGTACAGAAGGCCGAAATGGCCTTTTATAAGAGTTAGTGCGACTCGGATGGGCCGAGTCTTGCTTAATGGGCTAGCCCACGCGACACGCGTGCAACACACACCCCAAATAAAATACTGAAAATAATGATGTATTTAAAATAACGAAACTATGAAAGATCGCGGTCAATGATGGTGGAGAGGATCTTTACATAGAACGCATTCTCTGGGTTTGGCTAAAGGCGCTTGGGGAGAACGCGGTCTCTTGCGTCCCTTGGCTAGCGACAACGCGCACAATCAATGATTGTGTCGCGTTGGCGATCACTTTGGCACGTGATCTTGTTATAGGGCCTTGTGAGCGAATGCTCATAGCTTCCTTTTCCTCCGTCGCAGTCATGGTCGATAGGAGCGCATCACCTTTCTAGCTACTACATGTACACTCATTGATGTTAGGTAAGGGGTCCTTTCTTTTATTATTGGGAATGAAGAGGGGTGAAAATGGGACGAGTGATGGATGAGTGGAGTCATTTTATAATCTGACCTGTGAAATTAAATCCTCCACCTGAGCCACCGGTCACCCATGAAACGTTTCACCCTCATCTGTCCATCATCCACCCATGGGTGATTCGGGTGAGTCGGGTCATCGCATAACAAATTTATTAATATTTTATAACTATTTAAATGTAATAAAATACATAATTAAGTGCACAAAATAATTAATTTTCTTCCATATATGAAAATAGTTATTCTAAATATAGGATTTTATGGATGTTAATAGAAAATATTCTTAAAATATTCAACTTTTAAACATAAAAAACATAATTTGAAGTCATACATTTTAATAAAATAGAATTGGAACTACAATTGTCAACGGGTGAGCGGATGGGTGGGTGAAGTGTGGGTGATGGGTGATATTTACATCACCCATCACCCACTTGTCATCTGTTTCACCCGACCCACCAACCATCTATCACCCGATTTTACTTCGGGTAATCATTCATATATTCGGTTTGGGTTTTTCAGATGGGTCGATCATCCACGGGTGATTTCCAGCCGTGGGGATGAGAAAATTGAGTTAAATTTTTCCAAAGCTATTAAGCAAACGGCTTTTGAGGATGATGGTTACAGGGTAGATGTAGTAGACAAAGAAGCTCAAGAGTCTATGATGTTTGTCATTACTAATAACCTTTGGCGCTTTGCTTGACTGAGAGTGTGACTCGAGCTGAAAAGGATGAGTTACTTGCTAATGTAGTTCAGGATTTGGAGTCCACAAGAGAGTTCCCTAGGGCCATCGATGAGGCCTTGAAAAGAGATGATCTAAATTCTAAGAAAGAGTAAAAAGATGCATTAAAGGTGGAGTCAAAGCCACTACCATCCACATTGAAATATGAGTTTATATGAACTAATCCTACATATCTTGTGATTGTCAATGCTAGTATAAGTGATTTTGAGATTGAGAAATTATGACATGAGCTTAGATTGCATAGAAAAACAATAGGATATTCCATTGACGACTTAAAATGAATTAGTCCCTCAATATGCATGCATTGGATTTTGATGGAAGATGGCCATAAGTCCTCTATTGAACATTAAAGAAGACTTAACCCAAACATGAAAGTTGTGAAATAAAAATTGCTAAAATTGTTAAATGCATACATTATTTATCCTATTTCTGATAGTGAGTTGGTTACTTCGGTTCATGTAGTACCAAAGAAAGGGGAATGACTGTTGTAAAGAATGATAAGAATGAGTTGATTCCCGCTAGTATAGTCATAGGTTGGAGAATGTGCTTTGACTATAGGAAGTTGAACAAGGCCTCCCCAACAAATCATTTTCCCCCTTTCCTTCATTGACCACATGTTATAGAGGTTAGCTAAGCATTCACACTTTTTCTATCAGGATGGTTAGAGTGGATTTTTCCAAATCCCTATCCACCCTAATGATCAGGAAAAGACCACATTCACATGCTCTTATAGAACATTTGCATATAGAAGGATGCACTTTGGTCTTTGTAATGCCCCTGCTACATTTCAGAGATGCACGATGACTAACTTGCTGACTTGTTTGAGGATATTATAGCGGTGTTTATGGATGACTTCTCTGTTTATGCTAATTCTTTTTATGCTTGTTTGTATACTTGTCACGAGTTTTACAGTGGTGTGAAGAAGCGAACTTGGTCTTAAATTGGGAAAAGTGTCATTTCATGATAAGGAAGGTATTGTTTTGGGTCACTTGGTTTTCAATCGTGGTATTGAGGTTGACAAGGCCAAGATAGAGATTAGTGAGAAGATGTCACCTCCTACTTCGGCTAAGAGAATAAGGAGTTTCCTTGGACATGCATGTTTTTATAAAGGTCCATTAAGAATTTCTCTAAAATTGCTAAGCCTTTTACTATTATGTTGATAAAGGATATTTCCTTTGATTTTTCGAAGGAGTGACTAGATTCTTTCTGCAGGCTGAAGCAAGCATTGATTTCAGGTCCAATTATGCAACCCCTTGTTTGGGATCTCCCTTTTGAGATCATTTGTGTTACTAGTGAGTATGTTGTGGGAGTTGTTTTCGGACAAAAGAAGGACAAGAAGCTTCATGCCATTTACTATGCTAGCAGGATTCTAGATGAGGCTCAAGTGAAATATCCTACCATAAAGAAAGAGTTGCTAGCAATGGTGTTTGCATTTGAGAAGTTCATGTCCTATTTAGTGAGTGTCAAGGTTATTGTCTACACTGATCATGCTGCCATCTGATATCTCTTGAGCAAGAAGGAAGACAAGTCTAGACTGATTCGTTGGATCCTTCTTCTTCTTCTTCAAGAATTTGAATTAAGAGATCAAGGACAAAGAGGGCACGGAAAATCTGGTTATGACCATCTTTCCAGACTAAATCAAAAGGAGTTAGAGTGCATTTAGAATGAGCCACCCATTGATGATTCCTTTCCTGATGACCATATTTTCAAGAATACTAAGCATATACCTAAGTTTGCTAGTTCCAGGGTACCGTGGTATGTTGATTTTGTCAATTATTTGGTTTGTAATAAAATACCCCATGGACTAACATTTCATCAGAGAAGAAGTTTATGTCTGATGTCAACATTAATACTGGGATGAGCATTTTTTTTTCAAGAGATGTGAAGATGGAATCCTTAGACTCTATATCCTTGAAGAGAAGGTAGAGAGTGTTATTACTCATTGTCATTCTCTATCCTGTGGTGGCCATGCTAGCTCCTCTAAGCCAACCTCCAAGATCCTACAATTGTCTCTTTATTGGACTTTTATGTTCAAGATTGTGCACCGTTTCATTGCCTCATATGATTCATGTCAGCATACAAGGAGATTTCTAGGAGGAATGAGATGCCCCTCAATAACATCCAGGAGGTTGAGATTTGTGATGTATTGGGAGTTGATTTATAGTACTTTTCTGCCGTCCTGTAACAACAAATATGTCCTTATTGTGTTTGATTATGTGTCATAGTGGGTTGAAGTTATTGCTTCTCCAACCAATGACTCTAGAGTGGTGTTCAAGTTCTGCAACAAGGTGATGTTTCCAAGGATTGGGACACCTAGAGTTGTGATAAGTGATGGTGAATCCTTTATTGAGAAGAAGTTTCAAGCATTATTTAAGAAGTATGGGGTCACTCACAAATTGCCAACCTTTACCATCCTCAAACTAGTGGCCAAGTTTAGGTTTCTAACAAGGAGACTAAGAGTATCTTGGAGAAGAATGTGTCCCGGTCCCAAAAGGATAGGATTGCATAGAATGTTCCCATTGGCACTACACCATTTAGGCTAGTGTATGTGAAGTCTTGTCATCTTCATGTGGAGTTAGAACACAAGGCATATTGGGAAATTAAGCTGTTCAATTATGATATGATCGAAGGAGACAAGTGAGAAGAGAATATTACAATTGCATGAACTTGAGGAGCTTAGGTTGGATACCCATGACAATGCCATGATATGCAAAGAGAGGACCAAGAGGTGACATGACAAGCATATTGTGCCTAAGAAATTGCATGAAGGCAATCTTGTTTTTCTTGTCAGCTCTAGGCTCAAGCGCTTTCCTGGCAAATTAAGGTAAAAATGGAGTGTACCTTTCGAAGTGCGCAAGCTAAACCCTCATGATGAAGTTGATATATGAAATGAAGAAATAGTTATAAAATAACCCTAAAATTTACAATTTTATAAGTATACATTTTTTCTTTTATAATAAAAAAAGTTATTATGTTTTTTAAGATATAAAAATTAAACAAAATAATTTAAGGCCAAATTAGTTCTTATAATAATTTCTTAAAAGTAATATTAGAAATGTATAAAAGGGGTAAAAACAAATGTATTTTATAAGTTTATTTGTCCAACATATAATTTGACATATTAAATTGGGCAAATTATATACGTTTTAGAAGTTTATATAAAGTGTAAATTATTAAGGATGCAAATACCTTGATTTATAAAGTTTGGGCTATGATCATTATTAACCAAAAATACGGGGTAGACGCCTGGCATTATCTATTTAAGTGTGCTATTATTCTAAATACTTCAATAAAAACAACTGAACCCATTTACATGGAGTAGTCCAGTGTATGTGCTCATTCATGACGGGACATTCCAATTAGAAATCCGAACTAAGCGAGCCAGATTAACTAATTTTGTGAAATTCGGGTTCTTACCCGTCAAATCATTGACAAAAGCCCTAAATTAGTCGATGTTTTTATCCCATATTTCATCTCGATTCATCCAATAACCAAAATGTCCTCTGTTTTAAGCAAATGAATAAAAAAATCGATTCAATTCGGACGCATTTTTGGTACCGATTGATCCGGTGAATCATCCAATCACAACCCATTCTCAATCCTTCAGCTTTACTATAAATTGGTGTCGAATTCGATTAATTCTAATCATCGTAGCGGTCGAATTTCCATCTCGTCCTCTATTTTCCCTTTGGTTCTGTTTGAGCTCTTTGACTGTCGAAGAAGAAGTAGATGTCGCTCCCAACCACCTGGGTCGACACAGCTTAACGTCGAGAGTCCATCCGTACCTTTTTCGAGCGCAACCATGGCCATCCGACCCATCTCTGAACCATCTGTAATCGGACCGACGCACCTCTGTTTGAAAACAGAGACGAGCTTGCGCCTGTTGCTCTGGTGACCGCCTTCGTGACGCTTGCCCAACCACCTTGTTAGAGGGCCTTGGCGGGATAAAATTCTATCCTGCCCAACCAACGAGCTTGCGCCTGTTGCTCGGGTAACCGGGCCGACACACCTCTATTTAACAAGAAATTCTATCCCGCCAACATTAACCGAAGTCAATTACTATGTTGAAATAATATTTGAACATATAAGGTTGAATTAAGGTTATTGAACTAACTTAACCACTTTATAAAATGTATATATAATAATAAAAAATTGGGTACAAACTTACTTTTCTTGTTTACATGCATTTGATAAGCACATTACTCTCTTAGTTCAATGATTGAAGTGATTGATATATAGTGAAAGGTTTGATGTTCAAACCTCATGGTCAACATCATTGCTCAATATTTTTTAATTGGTCATTTATACATGTTAATTTTATTTAATCTAACTATTATATTCTTAACTTAATGGTTAAAATGGTTGTTTATATGTTAAAATCAAGGTTGAGGTTCAAATCTAATGGAGAGCATTTTGGACAACAAAACTTTTTTTTATCTTCAATATTTAATCACATTTATATTACTATTTTCATCTATACTTAAGACTATCTATACGTCTATGTCATTAATTTTGTTTAGTAAATTCAAAGATAAATTGCACATTACGAGCATGATTTGAATCTTGCTAAAATTGCTTTAAGAATTTATTATTAGTTTATGAATTTTCCACTCTGTGGACCATGCACCCTTTTTTGTATAGCTTATTAGATTTTGAACAATATCAATCTTGGAATGGTCTAAACATTTATTAACAACATTAAAATCCTTATAAATGCATTATTTTTTCACAAAAATCTCTCTCTCTATATATAAAATAGACGGATTGCCCCAATGAATGCACTGCATTTATTGCCCTTTTCCTTAATGCAGCATCAGTTTGAATAAATGTCGTTTTGTTGGGCCATATTTAGCTTAGAGACACAAATACCAATTGGGCCTACATCTTCATTTGTATTAAGCCATTAAGGCTATTGTTCGGGCCTTCCAAAACGGCGTCCGTACAGTACGAAAATAATGTTCTTGTGTAACTGTTGTTTAACGCAATTACATCAAAACTTAAGGCTCAATCCATTACGGATAGGAGAGGGAATCCATCGGTTGAAACAGTTGTTGTTGCCCCCAAAAACGGCGGGACTTGAACAGGTGAAACATCCTGCTATGTAACTGCTATTCAAGGCAATAAATATGTCCTGTAATGGCCCCATCTAGTAGGGAAAACAGTTGGCTTTCAAGGCAATAGACCTGTCATGTGATAGCTCTTGAAGACCATAAATCTGTGCTACAACCGTTTAAAACAAATTCTTGCAATGTATGAGCCACTTTGGCCTATAAAAGGGTTGCATTGTGTAACCTTATGTACAATTCAGTTGTCCCATCTGCACACATTCGAAAGAGATCAGAAAATGAGGGTCGCAAGTCTAGACCAACTGGATGAAGGTTGCAATAAGAACATTGAGGCAATGGTATGTCGGAAATGGGATGTATTTACTAGGGTGGGAACATACATCAGTATTGACTTCATTCTATCCGATAACCCGGTATGCACTCATTCCATGTATGCTTTGCTCTTTCTCCTACTTCATTCCAAACTCTGTCGTTCCGTATATGTAATTGACATATCTTGCATGTAGGGAAATATCATTCACTGCACAACAAAAAGCAACGTCGCACATTGTTTCATTAACAAATTAGAGGTGGGGTGTGTGTACAACATCAAGGGTTTTAATGTTCTGCCTAACATGATAGAACTTCATGGAGGATCCATTATTAAGAAAGTACAACAGAAAGACCACGACTTCCCTCTATACACTTTTGATTTCACTGAATTAGAAGACATACAGTTGTCTGAATCTAATAATCTCATTGGTACGTGCATGTGCCCTTTCCTGTTAATTTTAACACTAGCTATTATGCATATGGCTAATAAGTTAAAGTTGTGTATGTGCAGAGGTTATTGGGTACGTCACTGGTGTAGGGCTTCCGAAAAGGGTTGGGACACCCACTAAGCAAATGGGGTATCTAAAACCCTTGATTTTTGCCTACAGTGCAACACGTAAACCACCTTCTATCTATTAACCTTGATTTCAATATATTGCAACCCCCAAATCATCGTACTACCTAAGTTTTTTCATTTACTTACCAAAAGAAAGTTCAGACGTGTATGTGAAATGTGGATGGCAAGGGTCGAAACATTAGAGTAACATTGTGGGATAAGCTAGGTGATGGGTTTTTAGAAAGGAAAACTAGAGAAGGAGGCCTCTATGCTATCATACTGGTCGGCATGCATGTGAAGGAATTCAGACGTACGAGGGAGTATTAAATATTTACACCGCAACATACATAATATTTGCATGAATTTTTTTTATTTGTTTTGGCATGAGTTATGTGCAGATGAGGTCTACATATCAAGCACTCCATCCACAATGATTTATGACTCAACAGACATCCCTCAGTTGGTGGAATTCAGAAATCACCTAATGTAATTATTGAGCAGCCTACTATTACTGTTTGTGATATATTAAGGCTTGATTGTCTTTGAATCCTATTAATCCACTTGCCGATATATATAAACTTGACTGTGTGTATGGGTGATATAAATGTGTACTTGCCTTACTTCCATGTCGAATTCCCTAGGTAGAGAAGATGTTGTCCAGAATGGCCTTCTTGCGGATTTAGGGCCATAAACAATGAAGATGAATATCCTGCAGATGCTGCATTGGTGTAGAGAAAAGAAGAGGGTATATTAGTAGTTGTGTTAATGGATCTCCTAAACTCAGTATATTGGCCTTATATAATGTTATAACCTAGAAATACATATTTGTTGGCAGGATATGGTTTTTCATTGTGAAGCTAGAATTTCAGAAATCACAACTCAAACACCATGGTACTATTTTGTCTGTACGAGCGGGAAATGCAAAAAGGGTGTGACTAGGCGTAGTGGAAATTTTTTATGCACTGCATGTGAAGTGCCAATTAATTTCCCAAAGGCTAGGTATGGGTCATCAATAGTATTTGAGGCTGTATGCATACCTACACTTATTTTCTTCCACTTTTTTTGCACACTGATACCTGCTTTACCAAATTCAAGCTCCGCCTCAACATTCAAGATTCCACGGCTACGACTATAGTGACCCTTTTCGACGATACTGCTGAGAAATTAGTTGGTGCAACAACAGACTCTTTGTTAAAAAACGTAAGACATTTTGCATGGGTTATATATTTTTAGTATATTTCCTTGATTCAATATTTAATCCAATGCACGGTGTTGCAAAAATCTAAACTTGACTCCACATGGATTAGGAGGATAACAATGATGACAGTGTTTTACCTAATGGCCTAGCCAACATCATCAACATTGTTCATACATTAGAGATCAAGTCCTATACTTACTATTCCATTGGTACTGAGAGCTTCACCTGCAAAAAAATCCTACCTGCAATGAGCATATCAACAAAGGTAAAACTACGTTAAAGTTGTACATCTAAACGTCAATTGAGCATATGGATGCCACAATACAGAAAGCATATTCTAACATTACATCATACTTCAATATAGAAACGTCCTAGGGAGGACAACACAATTGATTTGCCCTCCTCAGCAGAGGATTCACAAGATACCCTCATGTGAGCTTGTTGTTTGCTGCTACTAATATTAATTACTGAACCCACACATGGATGTGGTTCATCTTCAACACATTCATTAATCCCCTGCAAAATTACAGATTGAATGGAGCAGTCAGTGGCTTGAACCGGCGCATCAATGGGAATAAAAAACATCAGCCAAGCCTTATTTCTACTACATCATCGCAAGGGAGCACCGATGATGATGAGCTAGAAATTATAGAGGCACACAACATAGCCCAGGTTTTCAAAGCGGGTTTGACTGAAGGAGAGGCATTCCAGCTCCAGCCGTATTGCTGACAAGCACACCTTAGGCCCCTACAGTCCAATACCATAATATGTATCAGTTACCTAATGGAATATCAGACATTGTTTTCGTTCCCTGGCACTTTTGTTCACTTAATGTTGATGCCAATGTTTTTTTTATAGTTTTGAATAAACACCGGCCATAGGTTCGCCGTTTTTCACCTATGTTAGTGTACTATTTGCGTATTACCCAACAATATTGAATGAGTGTTTCCAGCTATATTGATGAAATTTGGCACGCCCCTGAAGCCGAATGCTCTGTACGAGACCATTGGTCTTTTACAAAAACTCCCCTTACCTATGTAGATAACAACAAGAAACACCTGTACAACACATGTACGCATAAGAGAAACCTTGAAGAACTGTCATGACGCAAAATTTGAAGGGAATAGGCAGAGCTACAATATTTGCGCTAACATTACCTTCTTGTGCCTCTTCCATGTCTAAGAGGGTGGTGCAGATACATACATTGCTTAATCCTGGAGAGACATTGATTTGTGATGTCCTCGATTTTAGGCCTGATAAGCTAAGTACCAGACTTAGATTGCTGTAACAACCCACACGCAACTCCCTTCATATTTTTGTTTGCTAAGACACGTAACAGATTAATTGATAGATTAAACTCATAATATATTAATATTGATTACTGTGACCTTACATAGTTAACTACTATGGGAAAAACCATGTAACACTTTGGCAATGAAATTATATGTATACATCATGCCAAAAGGCATGTTCAAAAAGTAAAGTAAGCATGGTATATGGTATGATCCATGGACATCCAAGGCATTTACCCATTTTCACACTATTTATCTTAAAAACATGTAGGCCAGTAAATCAGTAGCCCAAAAAATAACTCATACTGGATTAATGATATATAATAAATGAAGGCACCCAAATAGGTACACTACACGCATCATGTAAATGCTTTCATTATTTTTGCTAATTCCCTAACCCGCACTTCACATTCGAAGTTCTTACCCAGGTATCATCACTTCACAATTTACAAATCAAAGCAGCATGGTTTCTCAAAGAATCACAGGCAGAAAGCAATCTGACCCAATAGGTATATAGATTCGAAATATTCAAGAATACGTTCTTTACATATGATAGGCTGTGGGCTAAGCCTATCACAGCCTACAACCTCCAAGCCAGGTTTTGCATTCCACTATATCGCATTTCAGCTCTTTATAATAACAACATTAGGTAGAATGAGCAAAACTCTCAAACAACCAAACTATTGCATTTCAGCTTACATTGTATATTAAGCCAAGTGTTTTAATCTATAACATAAGTGGCTCTTCCAAGCTATACATGTTCTGCCGATTATTATGTTCTTGCGAATGCATTCTATTGCCTAACAATCTCAAATGAATGATTGTTTCTCATACCACAATGTTTATACACGGAAAGAACTCACCTTTTACGCATGAGCTATTGTGGATTCAACAACAACATTATCATGGGGGTCAATATCACATATAAGCACAGATGGAAGCACACAGCGTTATTGTGGACTACGTCTGTTAGAAGCAACGGAATTAACCACACGTTGGGCTCTTACCATACCATGAACTGAAATACTACTTTTCTCTGTACATAGTGGTCTCAATACATTCAAGTGCCATTTTCTTTTCTCGTTTCATTGCCTGTGAAACCCAACGTATCACTTTTTGACAGGTTCTACTTCTAGAACAACCAAAACTACAAAGCCTGCAAGAAACAAAAAAAGTAAGCCTTCTATTTTGCATGCAATATAGCAACACATATAAAAGGGTGAAATGGTGGTAGTATTAACCATGAAACGCATTCCTACTGTCCATTATTTGTATAATGCAGAAGGGGAAATCACAGCAACAACAGTAGGCAACAGTAAGTAATTTCAATATATAGTGATGCTATACATTACTTAGAGGGAAGCAAATATAACACATGTATACATACTATGTAGATATGCAAGTAATGTACAACAACTTGGGTGACCCAAAGTACGAAGGCATGTTTTGCGATGCCATTTTTTGGTTTGAAGAAAAAACAGGTGATTGTAAGATTGGTGAGCAGCCCAGGTTCTCGATGTGCTGTCAAGAAGGGAAAGTACGCTTGAATAGGCTGAATGAAAAACCTGAACCCCTGAGCCACCTATTGCAATGTATGAATGATCCTAATGCTAAAAAAATCAGACAGTTGATACAGGTATATAATGACATTTTTAGCTTTACTTTGTTTGGAGGAAGAATTGACAATTCAATCAATAAAACAAAAGGACCTTACACTTTTAGGATGTCAGGGTAGAACTGTCATAGTTTTGGCTCTCTGTTACCACCTAAAGGGAACAGACCTATGTTTGCTCAATTATACTTTCATGACACTGCTAATGAATTGCGCAACAGGATGTCATGCATGGATGAGGATGCAAAAGATCTGGATGAGTCAATAGTTACCACTTTGGTTGCAATGTTAGACACTTACAGCTGTGTTACTAAGGGTTTTAGAATGGCTTGGGATTGGTGCATCACCAATAACTCCTATGACTTCAAGCTAAGACTCCTTGGGGAAAGGCAAACAGATAAAAGACAGTATGACATGCCAGATGTCTCAGAAATAGCGGCACTAATAGTAGGTGATTTTGGCCAAAAGGATGTAAAGATAGATATTGTAATACACAACAAGGTACATGGGTCGCAAAGGATTTCAGAATTACATCCATTATACATGGAGCTACACTATCCGCTTCTTTTTCCATATGGGAAGACAGTTATCATGAGAAGCTCGAGTATCATTCTAATGATGGCAAGAGGGAAACAAAGCGGGGTTACATGACATTGAGAGAATTCTACTGCTACAAGATTCAACAAAGACTGACTGAAGGCACTACACTAATTCGAGGAGGGCGACTATTTCAGCAATACTTAGTCGATGCATATACTGCAGTTGAAGAGGAAAGGCTGAGGTGGATGCGACACAACCAAAATAACTTGAGGGTAGATTTATATCAAAATGTATATGATGCAGTCACAAAAGGAGATAACATTGCAACAATGATTGGGAAAAGAATTGTTCTGCCGACAACTTTCACAAGGGGCCTACGATATATGGTGCAAAATTATCACGATGCATTGTCTATTTGCAGGGCTAAAGGCAACCTATCATTGTTCATAACATTTACAGCAAACCAAAAATGGCCCGAGGTAGATGATATGTGATGAGGCTAAAGTCGTGATGCCTATCGGAGTAAACCTCAAAAACCTAACTAATGTAGTAGGGAAAATAAGGATCGATCCCACAGGGAGGTAAACAATCTTCCTAAGTGCAAAAGGTTGTATGCCAATAGTAACAAAAGGGGGGTTTTGGTTTGTAATCAAGTAACAAAGTAAATCAAATCAAATGATGTAATCAATATGTGAGAAGTAACTTAGCCAGACAAATATCCATACTTCAGTTTGATTGGTTGATCCTAGATTATCTCCAATTCCTACCAATGAATATTCCTGTCCCGATCTTATGTATATAGACAGGTCAACAAGCCCTGAAAATACTTACCATTAAACAATCAAGAAACAATCAAGATTCAATCTAACGACAGCAGTAAGCATATGAATTAACCAAGATACATGCAATACTTAACAACTACTCAGTACTCGACATGTAATCAATTCTCTTCACAATAAACATTCACAACCAGTTCCTGTAAATTGCGGTTGCTACACAAGATAAGGGATTTCAACTAGAAATATCCAAACCCTAGCAATAGATAATCACTAATATCAACTAGATGATCAGACTAGTCAAAACAGCAAGAATTAATGGGATTAAGCACAAAGAGAAAAAATATAATCAAAGGAAAGGAAATAGAGTTATAATCTCACAACCAAATACAAACGAAGGCTTCAATCGTCGGACTAAGCAAATGTTGCTTAATTCTTCATAGTCTTCAAAGCATAAAAACTCTAAGGGAAAAACTGAACGATAATGTGTAGAGTTGAATAAGAATGAAAAGGCTGCTAACGAATGAAAGATATAAACCTAGCAAAACCTAGTTTCCAAAAGATAGAAAAAATAATATTCCTAAAAGAAAATATACGGAATAAAAGAAATAAAATAAAAAGGAATAAAGTAAAACAAGTCTAGGACGAAATAAATCTCGGCTCCACGCGTGTGAACAGTAGCCGCGACCGCGGAAAAGTTCTTGTAGCCTCGCTGCTTCTGGCATTGTTCCGCTCCCGCGACACTCCTTCCGCGCCCGCGGAAAATCTTCTGTAGCGTCTTCTTCTTCTCGCTTTTGGTCTTCTCTTGTGGCTTCGCCTCATTCTTCAATATGTCTTCATTTAAGTACTCAAAACTACCAAATCAACACTCCTTCTCCACAACTCCATTCTCCTACATTGTGTCCTAAACACACATAAATGGCACCCTAAATACTAGTAACAGCTCCTAGTTACGCACTACAAAGTAGAGTGTATCAAATTCCCCCATGCTTAAACCTTGCTCGTCCTCGAGTAAGCTAATAGAAACCTACTCCTCCAATGAAATACCCAAGGTCTCAGGAAGCACATAAAAACAATCTTCACTAAGAACTGCACATAATCATGAATCTCTAAGTACCAACACAATCAACATAACACACAAGCTTAAAAGAAAGCAGAGTACTTCCCCCAAGCTTAACCCGAACACCATAGAGTGAAAGTAACCATCTATTCCTAGCTCCATCTATCTTCTTATACCTCCCAAAGTGACCTATCCGAATCCTCCTTATATCACCTCTTCTTATGTCACCACGCCAGGAAAAATAAGGAATCCTAATAATCACTCTTCTTCTTTTCACTCATTTTACCAAGGCGCCCTTTCGGGTTTTCACCAAGCCACTCAATTCATTTTTCTATAGATGGGCTCACAAAAACTCACATCACTCTTGACCTCTTATTACCTCAGCCTAATGCTGGTCCAAGCCACCTGCTTATTGCTTAAGCCGCCTTTTCAGGTTTTCGACTTAGCCCAGGATTTCTTCTTTTGTCTTTTTCTCATATTTTTGACTTTTTTCAATTTTATTTTTTTCTATTCAGACAACTAGAAAGTATAGATCACTCCCCCATGCTTAAATATTGCATTGTCCTCAATGTAATGAAAGACTAAAGGATGAAGTACAGGGAAAGGTAGAAAAGTACTCACACCGTCGCCGAGGTGGCCTGGATGTGGACGTCGGGGCTGGCCGTAAAACAGTGAAACACATGTCGCTGGTGTTGCGACGGTCCTACTCAAACAAACTCCATGTGCAACCAAATAGATCCACTATAAGGTGTAGTGGCATATCAAAGACACGGGGTTGCACGGGCTTTCAACGAACACAGAATTGGAGCCCTAATGTAATCGTGTAGCGGGCTCTGTCGCTCCATGTCAATCATCATATCTGCAGTTTGCTCTGGAGCTCCTCCTCATCAGCTGTCGATCTGTCGGGCCATCATCGGTGCCAAATAAAAATGTCGGGCTATTGTCTACTTCTTTGGCAGCATGATGCGCACCGTCTCTCAAAGTAAAACTCGGACAGCTGGGCTGCGATTGCGGTTTTAAAAGACATGAAAAGAATTACATACCTCGGGTTACCTCCCGAGTAGCGCCTTGGTTATTGTCATGGCTTGACATAATGCCCTTCAATTCAGCTTGGGTTGCTCACATCAATCGAACACTTGGGGTTACAATCAGGAGGGTGTCTCTTTGCATCATCAATGTTGTATCCGACCCTCACCCCATCAAACTCCATGGTGAGCGAACCACTACTCACATCAATCTTCGTATTCGCCGTTTTCATGAACGGCCTACCCAACATCATATGGGCTGTATGCTTGTCTTGCCCCGTATCCATCACAAAGAAATCAGCAGGGAAAATCAGCTTATCGACCTTGACCAGAACATCTTGCACAACTCCTTTGGGATACACATTAGAATTATCTGCCAATTGAATCACCGTCCCTATCGCGTGCAATGGTCCAAGCTCCAATGATTCATACAGCGAGAGAGGCAATACATTGATAGATGTACCCAAATCCAACATGGCTTTATCGAACGTGGTGTCACCTATCTTGCATGGAATACTGAACATGCCTGGGTCATTGCACTTCTTGGGCATCCTCTTTTGCAGCATAGCAGAGACATTCTCATTAACCTGGATCTTCTTCTTCGCTTTCACTGTTTCCTTTCTCTTAATCTTGCACAATTCCTTCAAAAATTTTGCATAACGAGGAATGCTCTTAACCAGCGTGATTAACGGGATGTTTACCTCGCAATTACTGAAGGTCTCAAAGATTTTTTTGTCGTTCTCCGGCCTTCTAGTATCCTTCAGTGCCTCAGGGAAGGGCGCGGGTGGCTTCAGCGAACCGAGCGGAGGAAAATACGGACAAACGTAATCGTCATGGGCATCATTAGAGAAACCGCAGTCGCGGTTTGGGACCCGCGACCGCGGTTCAACTTCGAACGAATCTGGGACGCCAGTGGAAAATCCGCGGTCACGGATGTCATTCCGCGGTCGCGGATTGTCTTCAGAATATGGGGGCATCTCTGGAAGAATTCCGCGGTCGTGGCAGATGTTCCGCGGTCGCGTAAAAACTTTATAAATTTCACCGCCTTCAGGGATGTTTCCGCGGTCGCGGTTGTGCATTCCGCGATCGCGGATTTCGTTCTGTTGCCCTCGAACTTCTTCATCCGAAGCCTCCGTCACTTCCTTCATTTGCGTCTCGCTCCTTAGCGTCATCGCGCATACATTTTCTCTCGGGTTTGCTACCGTTTGAGATGGTAATTTCCCTGAATCCCGGGCCTCCAGTTTGCTCACTGTTAGAGAGATCTGCCCCACTTGCTTCTCTAAGTTCTTAATACTAGACTTCATCTCTTGATTATATTGGACCATAGTGTTGGCCAACGTCGATACACTCTGAGCGAGAGACTTAATCCTGTCATCATTGGACATAGACGAACTTGTGCTTTGGCCTTGAGGTCTAGGGTCATATTGAGCTCTAAATTGTTGTTGTTGTTGACCTCCAGGGCACTGAAACTGTTGTTGCTGCTGTAAGAACTGTGGTGGCCTCTAGTGAAATTCTTGATCATCACGACCCTGAGGCGGATTCTGCTGGTTCCCGTACCTCAAATTAGGGTGATCTCTCCACCCTGGATTGTAGGTGTTAGAGTATGGGTCATATCTCGGTCTAGGAGGGCCGAAACCTCCTATAGCATTTACTTCAGCAGTAGGCTCCTGCAGCGTTGGACATGCATCTGTGGGGTGCATCGTGTCATAGCATATTCTGCAGGACTTGACTTGCTGCTGGTTGCCCTTCATCATAAACCTCCTCATCATCTCCTTCATCTCAGAAAGTATTGAGGATGATGGCTGAGAGTCTGCGGCCTTAACTGCCTGAGCACTCGCTCTCTTGCTAAACTGTCTTGAGCCCTCAGATAGCTCAAAGAAAATCTCAAATGCTGCAGCCGGCGTCTTGTTCAGAATGTTTCCACCACAGGCTGCGTTCACCATTCTTCACTCATCATCAAGAAGTCCACCATACAAATATAGCACGAGGTCTTGGTCAGAATAACCATGGTATGGACAACTTGAAATCAACCTTTTGAACCTCTCATAGTACTCATATAACGTCTCAGTAGCATGTTGCTCGATGTTGCTAATGTTCCTCTTCATGCTATTGAGCTTTGTTGCAGGGAAGTACTTCTCCAGGAAGGCTTTCTTCATCTTTGCCCATGTGTCTATGCTTCCTGGTGCCAAATAGTAGAACCAATCATTGGCCGAATCCTTCAGAAAGAAAGGAAAGGCCCTCAGCTTGATCTGGTCCTCAGTAATGTTCCTTGGCTTCATACTGCTGCAGACAACGTGGAATTCAGAGAGATGTTTGTTGGGGTCTTCTCCACTCATCCCATGGAAGTGGGGTAATAAGTGAATCAACCCAGATTTAAGCTCAAAGTTCACGTCATCCGCCAACTCTAGAAACTGCACAGCAAGCGGCTACTGCTCTAGATTCAGTGTAGTCAACTGCCTCAAAGTCTGTTCTTCCGCCATCTCGAGTTGTGTGCGGGCTGCTATACGATGCCTGGAAATTGTTCTTTCGATTTCTGGATCAAGATCTAAAGTAGGAGAGTCAGTAGCACGGGTGTAGACCATAAGATAGGTCCACACAATAGTTGGCACACAAACAAACAAAAAGAATAATTGAAACTATGCCTCTCCGGCAACGGCGCCAAATTTGATGAGGCTAAAGTCGTGATGCCTATCAAAGTAAACCTCAAAAACTTAACTAATGTAGTAGGGTAAATAAAGATCGATCCCACAGGGAGGTAAGCAATCTTCCTAAGTGTAAAAGGTTGTATGCCAACAGTAACAAAATGGGGGTTTTAATTTGTAATCAAGTAACAAAGTAAATCAAAGCAAATGATGTAATCAATATGTGAGAAGTAACTTAGCCAGAAAAATATCCACACTTCAGTTTGATTGGTTGATCCTAGATTATCTCCAATTCCTACCAATGAATATTCCTGTCCCGATCTTATGTATATAGACAGGTCAACTAGCCCTGAAAATACTTACCATTAAACAATCAAGAAACAATCAAGATTCAATCTAACGGCAGCAGTAAGCATAGGAATTAACCAAGATACATGCAATACTTAACAACTACTCAGTACTCGACATGTAATCAATTTTCTTCACATTAAACATTCACAACCAGTTCTTGTAAATTGCAGTTGCTACACAAGATAAGGGATTTCAACTAGAAATATCCAAACCCTAGCAATAGATAATCACTAATATCAACTAGATGATCAGACTAGTCAAAACAACAAGAATTAATGGGATTAAGCACAAAGAGAAAAGATATAATCAAAGGAAGGGAAATATAGTTATAATCTCACAACCAAATACAAACGAAGGCTTCAATCGTCGGACTAAGAAAATGTTGCTTAGTTCTTCATAGTCTTCAAAGCATAAAAACTCTAAGGGAAAAACTAAACGATAATGTGTAGAGTTGAATAATAATGAAAAGGCTGCTAACGAATGAAAGATATAAACCTAGCAAAACCTAGTTTCCAAAAGATAGGAAAATTAATAATCCTAAAAGGAAATAAACGGAATAAAAGAAATAAAATAAAAAGGAATAAAGTAAAACAAGTCTCGGAGGAAATAAATCCCAGCTCCGCGCGTGTGAACAGTAGCCGTGACCGCCGATATAAATCCGCGACCGCGGAAAAGTTCATGTAGCCTCGCTGCTTCTGGCATTGTTCCGCGCCTGCGACACTCCTTCCGCGCCTGCGGAAAAGCTTCTGTAGCGTCTTCTTCTTCTTGCTTTTGGTCTTCTCTTGTGGCTTCGCCTCCATCTTTAATATGTCTTCATTTAAGTACTCAAAACCATCAAATCAACACTCCTTATCCATAACTCCATTCTCCTACATTGTGTCCTAAACACACATAAATGGCACCCCAAATACTAGTAACAACTCCTAGTTACGCACTATAAAGTAGAGCGTATCAATATGCTATCTCAAATTCCAGGGAAAACAGCAGCACACATACCAGATATTATGACTAAGCTATTCAAGTTAAAGCTCACTTCTCTCATTTAGGATATTCGAGAACAAAACATCTTTGGCAAGACCCATGCTGGTAAATATTCAACCCTCTTACTCTACTACATTAGGAATATTTAGTAATCTGAACACTATTTTTTCTCTGTCTATTTGTAGTTGTGTAAACAGTTGAATTCCAAAAAAGAGGCATGCCCCATGCACATATTTTGGTTTAGCTTCAAAAAGAGCACCAGTGTGACACCGGGAGTGATATTGACAAAATTATATGTGCTGAGATCCCAAACATGGAAAATGATCCTATCGGATATGAAGTTGTAAAAGATTTTATGATGCATGGGCCATGTGGAAAGGGTAACAGTAAATCTCCGTGCATGAGAGATGGGAAATGCAATAAACACTTTCCAAAGTCTTTTTATTTAGAGACTACAATTGACGAGGATGGCTTCCCAGTTTACCGTCGTAGAAATAATGGAATTCAAGTAGTGAAGGGGAAAAACAGGTTGGACAACAGGTTTGTTGTACCTTACAATCGATATTTTCTACTCAGGTATGCCCTCAACTCCATCTCATTTGCAACAGCAATACCAACATAACCTAGAATTGAGCACTGCATGCACATTAGGTAAAATAACACCTACATTAAAATTAGACAAAGATAATACAATGTGACACGTACTGTTTCTGGATGAGTGAAATTACAAGTGAAAAAGTCTATAACAGTGATGCCTGAACTAAGCTACGTATAGCTATGTAGGCCATTATGAATGCATTTATGGAATGACTTATGAAGACCAAAAGAATACAATGTTGAACTTACTGAACTCACATTCTGCGCTCAATATTGGTGGGGCCAACAACCCAAACTCATAGAACTCATTGTTGAAACACGCAACTCAACGACTCCTTATTTAAGAGGAAAAAAGCACAGTTAACAAGCTTAAAAGTCGAAATGTCGATGATAAGTGAAAAAATCTCAACACTACAGTCAAACATGGGACACATTGTACAAATCAGTCCCAAACTGCAAACACATATAGGACCAATCACCATACATGGCAGTTACAATAGACTCTCTCTTAAACAGAACACTAGACGAATAATATATTTATGACATGATAAGTTGCATCTTATACTAACAGGTTATTGCAGCATGTACAACGCACACATCAATGTTGAATGTTGCAATACATCTGCACCATTAAGTACGTATTCAAGTACATTAATAAAGGGCCAGACTGTGCAACTGTAATGATACAAGAGAATGTTGTTACCACAGGAAGTTCTACAACTCACACTATAATTGAGGTCAATGAAATCAAACACTATCTTGATTGCCGTTCCCCCTGTGAAGCATGTTGATGCATGTTCACATTTGACATTCACTACTCTAAACCAATAGTCATACGGCTGTCGTTTCATCTGCCCAACCAAAATCCAGTTACGTTAAGAAATTATGAGGAATTAACGTCATTGCTTGGTAGAGAGGGTATTCTAGATACCAAGTTCACTCAATGGATGGCCCTTTATGCAACTGATTCAGGAGCATGACAATATACATATGCAGAGGTTCCAAAACATTATGTGTGGAATGCAGCATTGAAGCTCTAGATAAAGAGGAAGAAAGGAAAGAGTATTGGAAGTATCACCTATTGTCATCCTATAGCTGGGGAGAGATATTATCTACGGATATTACTAAATGTTGTTAAGGGCCCAACCTCATTCAAGGACATTAGGACTATGAATGGCAAGCTATATAGCAGCTTTAGAAAAGCATGCTACATTTTGGGATTAGTTAATGATGACAAGGAGTGGACAACAACTATTATAGAGGCACAATAATGGGCTTTAGGCACTCAGTTGGGAGACCTATTTGTTACCATCCTTCTGTTTTGTGAAGTAAACAACCCAAGGCAATTTTGGGAGAACACATGGCAATGACTATCATAGGATGTCTTGTATCAGAAGAGGAAACAATTCCGTTTTCCGGATTTGACGCTAACAGAATTACAAATCCAGAATTACTGCCTCTTATAGATAGAGGATATTCTCAACAGAAATGGGAAATCCATCGCTGATTTTCCAGACATGCTAATGCCCTATTCGACGCTTCTTACAACAGCAAACAATCGGTTAATCCAGGAGGAACTCAACTATAACATAATGGAATTAGTTGTGGAACACCAAGTCCTAAATGCAACAATCAATGCACAACAATTGTTGAGCTATGCCAGAGTGATCCAATCAGTTAAGAATAAGAATGGAGAATTTGTCTTTGTTTATGGGGCCAGTGGAACATGCAAAACATATTTATACCAGGCTATAATTGCATGGATGAGATCAGAGAAACAAATTGTCCTGGTTGTAGCATCATCAGGTACATTTTAAAGTCATAACATTTGCATAGTCTTGAAATATAAACTGCTCAATTACTACCTAACACATGAAACAAAATGCAGGAATTGCCTCCCTACTACTACCCAATGGAAGGACCGCACATAGAAGATTCTTTATTCCTTTATAGTTAATGGAAAATAGCACATGTGGTATAAAACAGAACACACATTTGGCTGAGCTACTTAATCATACAGACTTAATATTATGGGATGAAGCACCCATGACACAAAGATTTGCTTTCAAAGCACTTGACAGAACACTAAGAGACACCCGCAACAACAACAAAAAAGCAAACCGGCATAAACTGTTTGGGGGAATTACAGTTTTATTTGGAGGAGACTTTCGGCAAATTTTGCCAGTCATCCAAAAAGGTAGGCGACAAGACATTGTCCAAGCCACCATTAACAATTCGCCGCTGTAGAGACATTGCCAACTACTGATCCTTTCAAAAAGCATGAGAGTTAATGACCAAAATGCAAATGGAGAGATAAATGAGGTAATGCGGGAATTCAACAACTGGGTTTTAAGCATTGGAGAAGGAAAAGCACCAGCAAAGGCAAGAGAGGAAGAAGACAAACCTACTTGGATTCAAGTTCCAGACAAGTTCATACCTCATACAGCAGAATGTCCAATACCACAGATTGTCCAACATATATTTCATGGTTTCAATACAAACAGGAGTGATCCGGCTTACCTAAGGGAAATAGCTATATTGACGCCTTTAAATGATGGCGGTAATGCAATTAACGAATACATGTTTGGCATCTTGAAGGGAGTTGTAAAAGATTACAAGAGTTCAGATGAAGTATGTAGGGGGTCAACAGATACAACAGAACAAGACAATATGTATCCGACGGAATTCCTAAATTCTTTGAAATTCTCAGGTAAATATTTTATTTCATACACGAAACCCCTAAAATATATGTATTTAATTTCAAGTCAAATAACATGTTACTTTATAGGGATGCCCCCGTACTTGCTTAGCCTCAAAGAAGGGCTACCTGTCATGTTGCTAAGGAATCTAAATCCAAGCCAGGGCCTTTGCAATGGCACAGGAATGATAATAACTAACTTGGGTGAATGGATAGTTGAAGCTCTCATCATTACTGGAAGTAATATTTGGAAAAAGGTTTTGATACCCAGCATTACCATGACATCTACAACCGGCAATTGGCCTTTCATCATGAAGCGGCGCAATTTCCTATCAAACCATGCTATGCAATGACAATTAATAAATGTCAAGGCCAATCTCTAAATCATGTCGGAGTATACCTACCAAAACCTGTTTTTAGTCATGGGCAATTCTATGTGGCCATATCTCGAGTTACATAACCCTAAGGCTAAAGGATTCTTTTAGTACAACAAGAGGACAATACAAATAACTGCACAAGGAATATTGTATTCATAGAAGCTTTCACCAACCTCAACAC
Organism: Rheum nobile; assembly: GCA_027886185.1. Lineage (NCBI taxonomy): Eukaryota > Viridiplantae > Streptophyta > Magnoliopsida > Caryophyllales > Polygonaceae > Rheum > Rheum nobile. The sequence goes on along the minus strand of WOAB01000531.1, from coordinate 6,533,852 downwards.
TGAACAATAGGTATAGCTATTGACTCTTATGCTCACTCTTCATTAATTATAGGCAACAACACGTCGGAACTAATATTTCATGCAATGATTACACAGGACATGTGTAGTATAATGCAACTCAAGGCATGAAAACACAGGTTAGTATTATTTTACTCACACTCATACTTCAATTTACATTTTCGACTACCTGATAGAATGTAACTGCAGAATGCACATCTAATACAATCAGAGACCCACAACACATTAACCTTATACTTTCATTTTTGAAAAACCGGCTTACTATGCAATACCAAAACATCCAGTACACATTCACAACACAAAGAGGGGGGGGGGGGAGGGAGAAATGCAACCCAGTTCGGAACATTGGTACCAGAGGCAAAAACACTACATACTCAAAACAAGAGTCGCTCTAAGGGATGCGCGCACATGGTATACCAGTAAAGCTACATGCGAAGACGCTCGCCGTACTTTCTCGAAAAACAATGCATCCATAAAATGAAGTCTTTTAAAAAGGATAGAATAAAGTACAAACACTGTAACTTATCCTTCAACGGAAGCTGAACTTGGTGCAATCTATAACTTACATTGTTTGCTCGGAATTATGAAGCCCTACTTTGCAAAGAAAAACCCTTATAGCACAACTAATTCTGTTAACGCCTGTTGAGGGAAAGCAAAAACAAATCAATTCACATGGGCTAAGGTAGGGGACAAAAGGCAACATTCATACTGCCTCATATTGACGCGATGGCTGACGCCAACCTCGGTCATGAGATGCTTACCTTTATGGACCGGTTTAACGTCTACCACCAAATTCAGATGAGTCCGAAAGATCAGGAAAAAGACATCCTTCATCACCCATTCACCCTGCTTAGAAAAGACAGGAAAGCATAGAACAATATGCATTTACTAGAGCAATTTATGAACATCGCCAAGACAACAACATTATATTTCACACTTACACTGAACTTGCACATCAGTGCTCAAGTCCTGAAGCAACAATGTTTCCACAACGAATTCCTGCAACGACAAAAAAACAACGTATTAATAATGGAAACAAGAACTACGCTCAACCATGATACCAGTTGCCACTCTTTCACCCGCAGACATCTCCTACTTTCGAAAAAAATTGATACTAGTTCAAACAATGCTCCCAATAGCAAATATGCATCTTCATAAATTATATGATCAAAATCACAAATTCCCATTGTTCATTTCCACACAAATTACAGGCCGAATAATATAACAAGTACATACACTAACAATCTGCAATACACTCACCTCAATTACTACTGCGCTACCATAAACAAAGATAAAACACATCAACTCATATTCCAAGGTATTTAGAAAAACAATGGCACATAATCAAAATGTATTAGATAGAACAAAAACCATTATAAACGTTTCAATATTAATATATTAAATATCCAATCCATAACTATCACCATCAACAAAACAAAACATTACAGCCCTTACTAACAAACCAAAACCCTAGATGAGCATAACAGAAGCACGCCATGACCCTAAATACAACGATTACAAACGACACAAAAACATAGAGCCTTAAATGAACAGACAAAACAAAGCACTCCACCCGCCCACAGAATCACTCGATGAAGTAAAACAACAATGCTGATTTCATGGAACGTGCATGGCTAAGGTACAGCATCATCAGTTCCTCATTATGGCACACATCAAGCTCAATTTGAAAAGAAAAATGAAAATCAGTTACAAATCAAGCATGTTAAAGAAATAAATGAATTCCTCTCACCCTTCTAAGTCCAGCTTTCTTTTCCCATAGCTCTTCATAATTTCCAGGAACAACCAATCTCAGTTTCTCGAGTCACTCAGCAAGAATAAGCAACTCAAGCCTCAGTTTATGCAACTCCAAGTCGCCAGAGATTATACTCCGGATGTAATGCAACTGTATCTCATCATTCATCTTCTTCTCTGCAACCGGAGCAATAATATGAAGACAAATACCAAGATGTTTAACCTCCCCCAGGACGCAACGTCTGTCTAGCTCCCTTCAAAAGGGCCCACAATTTATCAAATTCTTCAGTTTTGGGTGTAAACTTCATTGCCAATGGAACAACCTCAACCACGCGTACAATTCTCTTAAAATAATAGGTCGTCTGTATTGCTTGACGCGTAAAGATCACTTTCTTTTAAGTGATATTTCCCCTCCCCCTCCAATGAGTTATTGTAGGGTTCCAACAAATTCACTTTCAAGGATACAACAAAGCACTCACAACAACATACATCAAATCTGAATGTTCGGTTCTATTCTATGAAAAAGACAACAAGAGGATACTTATATTGTAACAGAATTAACTTCCAGATGAATGTGACCCATACACAATTCGGTTATGAAGTTAATGGCAGTTGGCCCGAATCAACCAATAAAATGTTGCCCCGAAAAGATCAAAGGCCCAAGCCCAAGCCCACAAGGCCCCGAATCCTAAAGGAATACAGCTTGAACAATAGAAAAAACCCCACAATATACCTATGCTACTGAACAACTACTACCATCATCCAAAACATCACATGCAAAACCCAAAATAAATCAAATAACAAACACAACAACATCTTACAACAACTAACAAACCAAACATGTTTCCCTTTCCCCATCAACCAAAACGAACCTGAATAACATGAAAAAAATAACCCATTTGTGCAACAACAAATTCAACCTTTAATGGTCTCCGCAAAAAACATTAGGAAAAGCCGAGCATATGGGGTGCAAAACAGAATACCTAAAATGGATGAACACAATTTTGGCCAGAATGAGATCATCCAACACAATAACCCACATGAAACACGCTTACACACACACTGGCGAAACAAGAACAAAACACCCTTAACCGGCATTCAAAAAACCCTAATAGCAACAAAAGGATACCCAAAGACTTCTCCAATATAGCGGCACAAAAACATAAGAGGCCACATGTACAAGGATTTGGAAACTAACAAGGAAGAAAGAAAACAAACAATATCGGTGAGTGCATAGGAGCGGATGAACGAGAGAGGCAAGAACCAAAACGGCGAAACTGTAAAATAGAAAAACGAGATCGAAGAGAATAGGAAACAAAAAAAAAGGGCTAGGGCAAGCACTTTATCCCACAAAGCAGAACCCGAAGACAAAAGAAGAATTAATGCACAGGTTCAATTGAAACCATGCGCTGGAACTAGAAAGTTCATTTATGACATCTACTGCAGAAGCGAAGTACCCATTCACACGGCCAACACACTCTTTAAACAAGTATATTCCCCAAGGTAAAAAACCCACAATTCCTTTAAAAAAACACAGACCATCTGCTTTAACAATGCCCATTATATCAAGCAAATAACAACTAAAAATTCAAAACGAATACAATAACACATAAAATACCCTTTCAAGATGCACATAAGTCTACACAGAAAATAATTAAAACCAAGATTGCCGATTTAAAAATACAAAATAGCACCCAAAGAAAACCTTAACCAACCACAACGATGACAAAGCAAAATAATGCATCAACTACTACATCTCAAACTATTGCTATATTACACGAATAAAAACAATTGAATGGGACCAGCATTAGGCTGGGATAATAATTGGTCAAGAGTGATGTGAGCATACTGTGAGCCCATCTATTGAAAAATGAAATGAGTGGCTTGGTGAAAACCCGAAAGGGCGCCTTGGCAAAATGAGTGAAAAGAAGAAGAGTGATTTTTAGGATTCCTCATTTTTCCTGGCGTGGTGACATAAGAAGAGGAGATATAAGGAGGATTTGGGTAGGTCACTCTGGGAGGTATAAGAAGATAGATGGGAGATAGGATTATATTTTTATTCACTCTATGGTGTTTGGGATAAGCTTGGGGGAAATACTCTACTTTCCTTTTGGCTTGATTGTGTGGGGTGTTGAGATTTATTGATTTGATGTTGTAGTCTATTGTGCTGGGCTTATTTTGTATGGCTGCCTGGAGTTTATTGTTGGATATGACTCTTGGAGATTGAGTTTTCTATGCTTCCTGAAACCTTGGGGATTGAATTGGAGGAGTAGGTTTACTTTAGCTTACTCGAGGACGAGCAAGGTTTAAGCATGGGGGATTTGATCGGTGCTATTTTGTAGTGCATATCTAGGGGTTATTACCAGGTTTGAGGCGCCATTTGGATGGATTTAGAGCACAATCGTGGATTATTGAGTTAGAGTGGAGAAGTGAAGAAATCATGGGATTTATAGAGGTTTGAAGTGTATTGAAGAGTAGAAGAACAATGTGCTGAATTCAAATGGTTCGTTCTCTCTACTCAGATGTCCAAATGAAGTGATTCCAATTCTAGGAGTTAGATCTTGAAGTCTAATGCAAGTCCTCAACATGAGCGCAATCCAAGTTGGGAATCAAAAGTTATGGCGTTTTTACTAAAGTGTCGCAGAAGTTGAAAAAGGCACCGCCGCCCCGCGGTGGATCTCACCGCCCCGCGGTGTAACTTGACGCCCCGTGCCAGAAGCCACTGCGACCCGGCGGTGGATCTCAGAGAAGGCAACTAGAAGACTGACGCCCCACAGTGGGCACGTCACGCCTCGCGGCCAGCAAAAGACTTTATTATTTTTATTATTTTATTTCCTTTGTTATTTCCATTAGGTTAACTTATTTCCTAAGCCTATTTAAGACTTCTTTCTAGGTCTTGAGTGGGTATTCACGAAGCCAGACATCAGACTATTATCATCGTTGTTTTCTTTCTCATTAGGGTTTCATTTGCATCTGAATGGAGCACTAATTTCCCTTGTTCTACTAGACGTTTGAAGCAATACAGTTGATGTGCTTGTGAGATTTCTATTCCTTGTTCTTATTCTTATATGTGTTGGTTTGATTCTCTTGGTTATATTGAATATTGATTCATTGTTATTCTTCATAGCCTGATCAACTAGGTTGAGTAATATTTATCAATTGCTAGGGTTTGCATATAGTGGAATATGAGTGCATATCTAGTAGCATACACGGTTGTTGCATATAGTGGAATACGAGTGTGCAATCGTGAGTGAGAATCATTTGCATGTTAAGTAGTAAGGTTTTCTTCTATTTGCATGTATCCTATATCCTTGTGTGCATTGCTATTGCTTTATTAGTGGTAAGGTTTTCTTCCATTGATCAAGATCAGGGTGGGAACAACCATAAGAATAGATAAAGAACTTGGATTTAATAGATTTCAGTGATCAAATTATATCTCTGTATTGTGGATCTTGTTCTAGTGGAACTACTTCCCCAATCATATTCTCAAGTCACTAAACCTGTTTACTTTGCTCGGTTTGATTACTAAACCCCCCCCCCTTCCTTGTTACATGTTAATCATAATTGTATACTTCATCAGATCTTCCCTGTGGGTTCGACCCTTACTTGCTTACTATACATCTGTTTAGTAGGTTGTTAGGACTTTTACTTTGACTAGGCCATTCAACGATATTTGCATTGCATATTTTGGCTACGTTAAATTTGGCGTCGTTGCCGGGGAAGTTTTCAGTTTTGTTGTGTGTTTTTGTGATTGACTGCGGTGTGGATCTATCTTATGGTCCGCACCTTTGCTATTGATTCACTACTTGTTGAAGTTGATACAGAAATAGGTACGAATGGCACAGACACTCCGACAGCTGACTGTGCCAGATCTGATACAACAGCCATTTGCTGTAATCATTCCCCCCCTTGCGGATGGTGTGACATTTGAGCTCAGAACATGAGTGCTACGGTTGCTCCCGAGATACTATGGACGATGTGGAGAGGACCCCATCATACACTTGGGTAAATTCCACAACGTCATCATGAGCATTAAACCAGCTAACGTCACTGAAGATCAAATTAAAATTAGAGCCTTCAGGTTCACTCTTAAGGACGATGCTGAAGACTGGTACTATCATCTGTCTGGTGGAAGCATAGATTCATGGGCTAAGCTACAAAAGGCATTCCTCGCACACTATTTCCCAATCAAGATGGCGAATGCCTTGAAAAGGGCAATTGCCAGTATTGAACAAGGAGAGGAGGAGATCCTTTATGACTATTGTGAGCGGTTCAAATGACTTTGTTCTAGTTGCCCGTTCCATGGTTTTGACAAGAAAGCTCTAGTACTCTATGTTTACAATGGGTTGCTGGATGATGAAAGAAGAATCATAGATGCTACTTGTAGTGGTAGTATCTTGAATATGACCCCTGACACAGCCATGATTAGACTTCATGATATGGCTGAGAGCACAAGGGATTTCGATGAAGCCCCAAAGACTAGAGGAGTTAATGCTGTCAACTCCAATGATGCACATCTATTGCAAGAAATTGCTTCATTGAAAGACATTATTGCGAAGATGGGTACACAAGAAGCACCTCAACATCACAATGCTTGTGGAATTTGCGTTGATCCATTTCACAATACCAATGCTTGTCCCCAACTTCAGGATGCCACTACTGCTGAAGTATACGCTGCTGGAGGTTACGGACCTATTAGACCTCGACATGATCAACAACAGCTACAACAACAACCACCACAACCTCACTTTGATAAGCCACCAGTTGCTCCCCAAGCTAGTAGTTCCCCTTCAACTAATGACTTGCTCACGGCCTTAACAATGCACTTCACAACTCATGTGCAAACAACTGAGGCAAGCATCAAGAGCATGGCAGAGAGAGTGGGTCAGTTAACAGATGTGGTCACTAGGTTGGACAAAAGGGCCGCGCATGAAAGTGTAAATGTTGTGACCCTCCGAAGCGGCAAGGAATTGCAAGTCGCTCCTACTGCTGAAAAGGACGACAGAGTTGAAATTGAAGATGGGCAAGTTCCACCGCCCTGTGGCGACACCCACCGCAACCCGACGGAGACTCTCAGTTGTCCTGAGTTAACACCACCGCCCCGCGGTCAAGAACACCGCCCCGCGGTGAGACTACCGCCCCGCGGTGAAAGCCCAGATCTTGAGCATGACGACGAAGAGGACTCCCTTATTCGTCCAATTTTTCCTCCTCTTGGTTCTGAAAAGCCCCCTGCCCCCTTTCCGGAGGCACTAAAGGAGAGGATGATAATCGACGATAAGGATCTCTTCGACACCTCCAGTAGCTACAAGGCAACCATCCCTCTGGCCCATTTAGCAAACAGCGCCCCATGCTACACAGAACTTTTAAAGGTGCTGGGTAAGATCAATAAGAAACCAAAGGGGAAGCACAAGAAGGGGGCCTTGATACAAATGGCAGATTTTTATATGCTGGATACGAGGCAAGATAAACATGTAGCCCCTGCGATGCTGGGTAGACCGTTTTTGAAAATGGCAAGTGCTTTCATGGTTATGCACAATGGTCCACCCATCACGAAGTGCACAAGCAGGAGGGAAAAGCTCAACATGGAGCACACAAAGAGGCATCCCCCTGATCCAGGCCCCAAGAGTTTGGTTGTTGTAAGCAACCCAAGTTGAGGAGAATTGAGTAGGATGTCAAGCCATGACAATAACTAAGGCGCTGCTCGGGAGGCAACCCGAGGTATGTTTTTCTTTTCCCTTGTTTTTCTTTCTTTGTTTTTACATTTTTTCTTTAGTATGTTTTTGCTTTGTTTTTGTTTTTCTTTGTTTCCGACTAACCTGCAGGGAAGAGACCTATGCCTATTGAAGAAGGTGTTTCCACACCAATGTAAGTCTCTTCCTTCCCTACACTAAATCACTCCCCGAAAAAATCTTAAACGGGGAGCAAAAAATAAAAATAAAAATGCGGTACCGAAGGCCAGCTGTCCAGAGTTCCCCATGGAGAAGGTGCGCATCATGTTGTCAAGGAGGATACATTGCCCTACACATTATTTAGCAACGATGATGGCCCTACAATTGACAGCTGAGGAGGAGGAACACTAGATCCCCCACCACGATTACCTCTGGGCTCCACCATGTATTCCTAGAAGGCCGTGCCACCCTACTATCATTGTTTTACCACTACTCACCAAAGTGATTCCCTTTTGATTGCATGGTAGGAGAAGATTATAGAGTTGATGAAGACACCCGCCCAACACCAGAGACTTGGGCATTTATTGAGAAGACCGCCAGCGACACCTACAGTGTCCAAGCAGCTTGGCGACGTTTGTGAGTTATTTTTTGCTTTTCTCTGTGCTTTATTCTTTTGTCTTTCATTACATTGAGGACAATGCAATGTTTAAGCATGGGGGAGAGTTCTATACTTGCTACGTTGTTGAGGAGAAAAATTAAAAAATGAAAAAGCCAAAAAAATTGAAAAAAGGCATACATTAGAAATCCTAGGATAGGTCGAAAACCCGAAAGGGAGGCCTAGGTAATAAGCAGGTGGCTTGGACCAGCATTAGGCTGGGGTAATAATTGGTCAAGAGTGATGTGAGCATACTGTGAGCCCATCTATTGAAAAATGAAATGAGTGGCTTGGTAAAAACCCGAAAGGGCGCCTTGGCAAAATGAGTGAAAAGAAGAAGAATGATTTTTAGGATTCCTCATTTTTCGTGGCGTGGTGACATAAGAAGAGGAGATATAAGGAGGTTTCGGGTAGGTCACTCTGGGAGGTATAAGAAGATAGATGGGAGATAGGATTAGATTTTTATTCACTCTATGGTGTTTGGGATAAGCTTGGGGGAAATACTCTGCTTTCCTTTTGGCTAGATTGTGTGGGGTGTTGAGATTTATTGATTTGATGTTGTAGTCTATTGTTCTGGGCTTATTTTGTATGGCTGCCTGGAGTTTATTATTGGGTATGACTCTTGGAGATTGAGTTTTCTATGCTTCCTGAAACCTTGGGGATTGAATTGGAGTAGGTTTACTTTAGCTTACTCGAGGACGAGCAAGGTTTAAGCATGGGGGATTTGATCGGTGCTATTTTGTAGTGCATATCTAGGGGTTATTACCAGGTTTGAGGCGCCATTTGGATGGATTTAGAGCACAATCGTGGATTATTGAGTTAGAGTGGAGAAGTGAAGAAATCATGGGATTTATAGAGGTTTGAAGTGTATTGAAGAGTAGAAGAACAATGTGCTGAATTCAAATGGTTCGTTCTCTCTACTCAGATGTCCAAATGAAGTGATTCCAATTCGAGGAGTTAGATCTTGAAGTATAATGCAAGTCCTCAACATATGAGCGCAATCCGAGTTGGGAATCAAAAGTTATGACGTTTTTACTAAAGTGTCGCAGAAGCTGAAAAAGGCACCGCCGCCTCACGGTGGATCTCACCGCCCCGCGGTGTAACTTGACGCCCCGCGCCAGAAGCCACCGCGACCCGGCGGTGGATCTCAGAGAAGGCAACTAGAAGACTGACGCCCCGCGGTGGATCTCACCGCCCCACGGTGGGCACGTCACGCCTCGCGGCCAGCAGAAGACTTTATTTCCTTTATTGCATTTCAGACTTTCTTATTTTTATTATTTTATTTCCTTTGTTATTTCCATTAGGTTAACTTATTTCCTAAGCCTATTTAAGACTTCTTTCTAGGTCTTGAGTGGGTATTCACGAAGCCAGACATCAGACTATTATCATCGTTGTTTTCTTTCTCATTAGGATTTCATTTGCATCTGAATGGAGCACTAATTTCCCTTGTTCTACTAGACGTTTGAAGCAATACAGTTGATGTGTTTGTGAGATTTCTATTCCTTGTTCTTATTCTTATATGTGTTGGTTTGATTCTCTTGGTTATATTGAATATTGATTCATTGTTATTCTTCATAGCCTGATCAACTAGGTTGAGTAATATTTATCAATTGCTAGGGTTTTCATATAGTGGAATACGAGCTAGTGCATATCTAGTAGCATACACGATTGTTGTATATAGTGGATAAAGAGTGTGAAATCGTGAGTGAGAATCATTTGTATGTTAAGTAGTAAGGTTTTCTTCTATTTGCATGTATCCTATATCCTTGTGTGCATTGCTATTGCTTTATTAGTGGTAAGGTTTTCTTCCATTGATATTGTAGTAAGTACTATCAACAACTGTCTGAATTGATAGTTAATCAAGATCAGGGTGGGAACAACCATAAGAATAGATAAAGAACTTGGATTTAATAGATTTTAGTGATCAAATTATATCTCTGTATTGTGGATCTCGTTCTAGTGGAACTACTTCCCCAATCACATTCTCAAGAACTTGTTACTTGTTAATCATAATTGCATACTTCATCAGATCTTCCCTGTGGGTTCGACCCTTACTTGCTTACTATACATCTGTTTAGTAGGTTGTTAGGACTTTTACTTTGACTAGGCCATTCAACGATATTTGCATTGCATATTTTGGCCACGTCAACCTACTTTCATAATACCATCAAATTTATAATAATGTCAATACTTCAATTTCTTTAAACCAACTTTGCACAAAGAATAAAACAAAGGACAAACCCCAAACACGGACAATGTAACGCATTCCGACCTATCCATGAACATGGACAAGTACTCTCTCCAACTTTCGCATTCATTTAAATGCACACAATTTAGCACCACATTAATAGAAACTACAATGGAACCCTACGACGACACATCATTGCACACAATTACCATAGAACGGAAAGAAGTGAGGGATGCAACATAACTCGGACACCCGCACAAGCATACACGGTACATACAATACAATGAAACTTAAGACCAGGTACAATGCCAGAATGAAATTGTAACTCACCCCCACATTCATAAGAACACACAAAGGAAACAGTCTAACTAAATAATAAATACAACTAACAGTAGCCATATTGGGAAGCCAGTACAATGCCAAGCAATAAAAACACTCAATACAAAACCAGAAAATAGCCTAACAATGGCGATCAAAACAACCCGCCAAATAATGCGCATGCAAAAAATAAAAAAAAACTGGCACCCAAATACAAAATGCATCAATAAAACATAAACCAGCAAACAACCTCACACAATAAAAAAACCACAATAACACTCAACTTGATTTACGTACAAGCCAAAATTGAGCCTTTAAGTTATGTACTGCATTCCCCATTATCAAGGCATTGCAGTGTTCATTGACAAAACAGAATAAAACCCATATTAACAACCTCCATATACCCAGCAAAAACAAAAACTTCATTCAACAAAAAGCCTTGCACTAGCATACAGTCCATAGAAAATATGGCATACCCACAGCCCATTACAAATAGAAACAAGAAAACCAAGTACGACCCAATGCTACATTAAGCTAGGTAGTGCAACGTCAGATCTCCCTTAAAGAACTCGGCATGCTGAAGCGCCCTCCTAATGTTGATACCATTAAACAGTGAATCTCACTCAAGCTGCACAAGGCAAAGGAAGATAGGTACATGACTAACACATAGAAAAGAAACTAAGTACAAGCTTACATGTCTAAACTTGGCCTGAACCTGCAATAGCTCTGCAAAGTTCTCAGCAGCCGAGGCATCAAGTAAAGCAACTTCTAGCCTAAGACGAATTGCTTCCTTCGCCAACTGATCTAGCTTCAAGTCGCCAGCAACAATGTCCTTCACATAGGGGTGAGCATGGGCCAGAACCCGACCCGAACCAAACCGAACCCGAAAAGCCCGAAAACATAGGACCGAAGACCGAACCCGAACACTTCGGTTCGGGTTCGGTTCGGGTTCGGGTCGGGTTCGGGTTAAACAGCACTCAAAGGGGGAAAAGGGGCAAAAATGCACTAAAACCCGAACCGACCCGAAACCCGAAATGGTAAAAAGTGCGGCCCGAAACCCGAACCGAAGGAGTATGGGTTCGGGTTCGGGTTTTTCGGGCCGGGTTCGGTTCGGGCTTCGGTTTCGTCTGCCCGTGCTCACCCCTACCTTCACATAATGCATCCACACGTCATGGCTCATCTTCTTTTCTGTAATAAGCAGACTACAAGTAAAACACACTATGGCATAAGCTGTTAAAGAACTACATATTGCTCAGAAAAAAACCTCCTACCTCCTCGGGGATCATCACCCTCCCTTGCAAGTTTAACCAAGTCGAACAACTCTGCGTATACACCAGTCTCAAAATGGTGCTTCGGTGCCATGCTGCCAACTACAAACTGAAATAATGCAAAGCAACCATGTTAGCCACTTAAATATGGAACCAGACAACACCAAGCCAGTTTGGAAGACCAACATGCAAATCAATCAACATTGTAATACAAAGTATTCACAACTATACATCTACAACCTATACTGCAACTGCGAAACAGAAAAGAACTAAACTTGCACAAACCATAAGTAGGTAACCGAAACCGGCACCATAGGGGAAACAATTTATTCACCAACGCAAAAAAAAACAATGCCACCAAAACACGAACACCATACTACCAAATATTAAAAATAACCCATCTGTAAAAACAATATATGCACAAAATCCATCTACACTATCGTCACCATTTATAAGAAACATAACAAACAACCACATATTAAAGAGAATCACATGTTATAGACCATATGACGGACATCTCTCTATAACACCTGCAAACAAGCAGAACAACTCAATACACATGAAATTTTATATCCTTACACACCTATTTCATCACCTAGGGCCAACACCAACACACTACAAAGTACACTACCAAAAACTAATGACTGCGACAAAATTACCAACCGACCCATGATTAGCCATAAACATAAACACATCCGACACCAATAACAACTACACCGACTAGGGCAAACAAAAGGAACACTATCTCACCTACACAAACTCGCACCAAACCAAAACAGGGAAAAACAAAGTATGGAATAACATCAATGACCAGTAACCAAAAACGGCAAACAATCGCAGTCCAAATCTACACATCCGCTCGGCCAAACAAAAAACCAAAAGACATGGAATACAAAGCTCCAAATTTTACCCGAAAACCGATCAAGCACCCATTGTAAATGAATACTTCACAACTAAACCTAAAAATCAACACATGAAATCCAAAAAACCAGCCACATAGAACCAAATCAAAACCGGAAAAAAAAACACATAGGCAACACTCCGGGGAAAAGACGGGGAAGACGAACTAATACGCTCTACTTTGTAGTACGTAACTAGGAGCTGTTAGTAGGTTATTAGGTACCATCTGTATGGGTTTAGGATATAATTTAGGATGATGGAGTAGTAGAGAAGAAGTGGTGAAAGAGCTGGTTTTAGTGAAGTGTAGGAGCTAAGGAGGAAGCTGCAACCGCGGCTAGGAGAGCAAGGCGCGGCATAGAAAGAGTTCGTCTGGAAGCGGAGAAGGCAAAACCGCGGGCGCGGTTTGGAGTACCGCGGTCGCGGCCAATGAAGGATTTGCTGGAGTGCCAAGAAGAGTAATCCGCGGGCGCGGCGGAGGAAACCACGATCACGGCCTTGAAGATCAGAGACATCGCGGAAGATTTCACACGCATATTATCTTGTTACCTTATTTTCTTTATTTTATATTTTTATATTTCAGTTTATTCTTTTTAGCATATTTCGTTTAGGTTAAATAGACAAAGTCTCTTTAGGTTTTTATTATCATTCATTCTAGCATATTTTCATAACGGCGTCTTAGAGTTTTTTTTTGGAGTTTTTGCAAGACCATGAAGAAGTAAGTTTCCTTTACTTAGTCAGACGATTAAAGCCTTCGTTTGTATTGGTTGTGAGATTATAAGTCTTATCGATTCCCTTGTGCTTCATCCCTTTGAGTTTTACTGCTTATACTAGCTTGATTAACTAGTGGTCATTAGTAATATTCTTATGCTAGAGTTAGACTGTTTCTGATTGAAATACCTAATTCAGAGTAGAAACTATGATATTCTAGAACTGGTTGGAATAGTTTATTATAGAAGAGAATTGATTGCATCCTAAATAAGTTTCCTACATGCTCGGTCTAATGGTTTTCAGGCTTGTCGTTCCGAAAGGAATTTTTTTGAAAAATATGCTCGAGTAAATTTTCATTTTTAAAGATGAATTAAAATCAAATAAGAAAATGATTCAAAAACATGTTAAAGCTTATGTGTCCGATATATGTAAATCCGATAGTAGTCTTCTTAACAAATTATATAGCATGACAAGCACACGATGTAGCACCAACATACTCAACTTTACATGTAGAAAGAGTAAAATCGGTTGTTTCTTTGAGCTACAACCTACAGGTGAAAGTTGTATCTCTCATGTAGAACACAAACCCAATAGTACTCTTTCAATTCTCAACATCTTCGACCCAATCATTGTCAATGAAACCCACAAGCCTATACTCATAATTAAAAGAATAAAACAAACCGTGGTTGGTTATACTTTTAATATACCAAAGTATACACTTTGATGATTTGAAATGCATTGTAGTTGGTGCCTCCATATAACGACTGATGAGACCAACTCAAAATAGGATGTTTAGATGAGTGCATGTCATCTCAAGCTTCCAACAAGGCTCTTGAAAGTTGTGGAGTCAACTCTACCACCTTAATCATTATTTGAAAGCTTGAATCCACAATCAACTAGTGTACTTAATTAACTAAAACCTGATAATCTTGCATTATGAATTTCATCTGTATCTCCTTGTAGTATGTCACTATTACCATACCTGAGATCTCTTATACTGCAAGGCCCCAACAACACTGTGATAGAGAGCCAGATCAGAGAGAGGATCTCCAATTTGAATGAGGCATTACCCAGGCTCAGCAATCGAAGATATAGGCTTGGCCCCAGACATGTTACTGCACTCAAGAACATCATAGATATATTTTTGCTGAGACATGCAAATAGAGGAGGTTGTAGGTGTCACTTCAATGCCAAGAAAATAATGCAGAGAGCCCAAGTCCTTGAGCGAGAAGTCATAATTAGACAGGCGAATAAAATCATCAATGAAGGAAGCATGAGATCCAGTAATAATCAAATCATAGACATATACCAAGACATATACCACATGAGAACCATGCTTCTTGATGAATAAAAAAGGGTCAGAATGACAAGCCTGAAAACCATGACGAAGCAGGGACTCCTTAAGTTTGTGAAACCATGCTCGTGGTGCCTGCTTTAACCCATATAAGGATTTACGAAGCCTACACACGTACTCTAGACGATCAAAAGCTACAAAACCTTGAGGTTGATCCATAAAAATAGTTTATGCAAGATCTCCATTCAGAAAGGCATTATTGACATCAACCTGCCTAAGAGACCAACCATTAGTGATAGCCAAACTCAAAATAAGACGAATAGTAATAGGCTTCACAACAGGACTAAAAGTGTCAAAGTAATCAACTCCAGCTTCCTGATTAAAACCCTTAGCAACCAACTGAGCTTTGTAACGATCAAAAGAACCATCAGATTTCCGCTTAATCCTGTAAACCCACTTATAACCAACAATGTTAGCACCCGAAGGACGAGGAACTAAATCCCAAGTACCATTCTTCATTAAAGCGTCATATTCTAATAGCATAGCATGCTGCCAGTGTGGGTTCTTTGAGGCTTGATGGAAAATTTTGGGTTCAACAGAGGTTGTAAGAGCAAATGGCAATGGATATTTTATGGCAAGTATGTTTTAGGCTTTAGAGATTGAGTAGCAGACCTAGTAGTCATGACATGGAATGAATTATCAAGAGGGTGAAACCAGCTCGGAGCATCAGGATATGGGTTAGTGGGCGACGGCGAGTCAGATCCAGAGGATGTCGAGGAGGATGGCATTGCAGCGGACCCAGACTCTACGGATAGATTGGATGACGACGAAGCTGATACCGAAGATGAGCCCGGTGAACTAGAAGACATCGGAGAGGACTCAACAGGCTGACACGACGGAGATGGAAACGATGACGCACCCGAAGGATAGGAAATAGCCTTGGGTTCAACTAACGGCAACCCAGATACAGGAGATGACATAGACTGGAACTCAGGTGACAAGGGTTGGTCCGGAGACGGGACGGTAAGGGTGGCTTGCTGAAGCAAAGACAAGGGAACTAAGGTGACCAGGTTATAGGGCGTTGAAGCGGACATGACTGAGTTGTGGGGTGGGAAAGGAAACAGTGTCTCATCAAAAACCACATATCGAGAGACATAAACTCGGGAAGTAGGCACATGGAAGCAAACTTAACCCTTGTGTTTTGAACTATACCCCAGGAATATACATGGTAAGGACTGAAACTCCATTTTGTTGTGGTTGTAGGGCCGAATAAAGGGATAACACAAACACCCAAATGACTTTAGGAACCCATAATCTGGAATTTTGTCATATAAACACTCAAAGGGAGACCCAAAACCCAAAATTGGAGTTATGGTGCGATTGGTAAAATAGATTGTGGTATGGAAGACTTGTTCCCAAAATTTTGTACGTAAAGATGAATGCGCTAGTAAGGCTAGACCCTTTTCAACTATTACATTGTTTCTGCGTTCAGAGGACCCATTTTGCTTAGGTGTATAAGGACAAGAGACATGATGTTGAATCCCTTTTGACTCGAGAAAAGATGAGACATTGCGATATTCCCCACCCTAATCAGTTTGGAACAATTTTATGGTGGTAGCGAATTGTGTTTGAACCATCTGCAGAAACAACTGAAAGACGGAGTAAACCTGAGATTTATTAGATAAAAAATAAACCCAAGTAAACTTGGTACAATCATCCACAAAACTAACATAATAGAGGTTCCCATTAAGAGATAACTCAGAGGACGAACCCTAAACATCAGAATGAACTAACTCAAAAGGCTTATTAGATGACCCTTGACAACTAGGTAGAGGCAAACGATGGCTCTTACCAAGTTGACATGAACCACAAACTAGAGACAATTTATTATAGGACATAGGCAAATGTTGACTCGACACTAAACGACGAAGGATAGACTCATGAGGATGAGCAAGGCAATGATGCCAACACTAGAGTGTTGTGCGAACACCAAGGCAAGCAACAGGACGACTTAAAGTGGAGGAAGGTAGCTGGGACAACTCAGGTTGACTCGGAAGATGATACAAGTCATTCTCAACGGTGCCTCTGAGAAGGATCTAATCCTACAGGTTTTTTACAAAACAACAATTAGGATGGAACTCAAGAGAAACATTGTTGTCGCGGGTTAAACTTAGAAACACTAAACAAGTTTTTGGTAATTTGAGGTACACATAGGATGTTGGTAAGGTGTAATGGTTTAGCAGCAGACTTGACATTTAAAATAGAATGCCCTAAATGAGTAATGGGTAGAGATTTATCGTCCCTGACAACGAGTTTATCGTTACCTCCATAGTTGGATTGTAAAGTGAGATTACCAAGATCAGAGGTCACATGATGGCTAGCTCCAGAATCAATCACCCAAGGATCAATGACATCAGATGGACTGTCAGCAAAGGCGATGAAAGAAGATTTTCCACCACACTGAATGTGTGCAACGGCCTTCTTGTTTGTGACAGGAAAATCATGCAGATTCAGTCTATTAAAACAATTGATAGCCTCATGACCTCCACGCTTACAAATCTGGCATTGAAGCCTTGGGCGTTCAGCAGAGGAATCAGTTTCATTTGAGGAAGACAAACTAGCAGACTGTCGGGACCCACCAGAACGGTGCCCGTGAGAACCAGCAGAGGCAACGTTTGCGGATGGAGGATTGAATAGAACCTCGTCATCAGCAATCCGTTTTGCTTCCTAAAGTAGCAGCCCTAACAATTCAGTGGGGGAAATAGGCTCAATGTGCATAGCAACAGCGGAGCGAAACGCACTGTATTGAGAGCCAAGGTCGTATAAAAGATAGGCAACCAAATCATTTGTTGAGACCGGGTTTGTGCGTGAAAAGTGCGTGCAAGAATGCCCCAGGCTTCAAAGGTTTAAGAGGCATGAGCAACCATGCAACAGAGTCATCAATGTCGAACGAATCCATAGAAGAACAAGTCGGTCCTTCTTAATCCAGGAATTGTACGTCGGTTTGGGAGCGGTGCGCTCGGGAACACCTGTTGAAGGATCGCCAGGAGTGATCGATGGAGACGTCGGGATCAGGGCTGTAGACGGTAGTGGAGTGCCATCAACCAGGAAAGTCACCAGAACATAAGCCTCCAGAGCGAAGGAGACGGTGCTATGCCAAAGAGCATAATTGGTGCTATCCAAACGAATCGCCAAGTTGGGGAAATGAAAATTCTGGTTAGAAGCACCAGATTCAGCGGAAGCAGATGCAAGAATATTGATATACGTTGAAGACGAATCAGTAGACATGAATGAGGAACGTACGTTAGGCTGATACCATGTAAAGAGATAATGAATTATGGAAAAAAGATAATCCTGCTCTTCTCATTAGAACGATATATACATTGTTACAAGAGAGATCTTTTGATATATTTAAAGATAACATATCATAGTGGAAAAGATAATTTACAAAAATAAGAGATTTGTAATTATCTACACTAATAACTTTTCTGTCATTAGTTCGAAATGACCCACTTGGAAATGATTTTTGCAAGAATTTTGCTCCTTTTCAGTTTTTTGTTTGATGAGAGAAAGTATTTCATATTTTGATGTAATTGTTTAATGCAATTTGAATCAAAGGCCTTTGCAACGGGGAACTTCATGCCAAGATTTGAAAGTGTTTGAATGTAATGACTTATTGGAAGATAATGAACATGAAGGGATGTTTCTTTGATCTTTCGATAAGCATTTCATGGTGTATATTATTTGTGTTATCGACCGGATGATCGAGATGTTTGTTCAAGTTTTAAATTTATAAAGCCCAATACACGAGCTTGTCCTAATAAAAATCATTTCAATTCTACTTTTCATGTTATACTTGAAGTGGTTGATGTATACTTTTTTTGTTGATAAGGTAAAAATTCGAGTTACCGACACAACAATGTCAAATAACTCGAGAGGCCGATAAAACGGCAACTGGATCGACCAGTTAAGAAAAAACAATGCAAGCAAACGAAAATACAACAATGCAAAAGCGAGCAAAACGAACTAGGGAGAGGGTGAGTCAAACACAATCAAACGACAGTGCTACCAGGAGACGGGTCAAACAGGAACAATCCTGAACCAGTGTTGAAAGGACTACCATGACGTTGCCTACACCTAAATGGGGATCTTCAGGAGTCTCGACCACCCTGACGTTGCCTATATGGATCTTCAGGAGCCTCAAACACAGTCATGACCCACAACTGGAACAACACGATCTCCAACCTAGATCAGCTCAACACAAGCAAAGAAGTACTAACACATAAGTTTGCAAAGCATATTCGCGAAACCAAACAGGTTCAAGCAACAAAAGTTCATGAAAGTTCGACTTCTGTGGACGGTTTGTCGACGTTGGAGATTCCGGATCCACCGCCTTGTTCAGATTCTAGTTGTTAGGCTCGGAGTTGGGATTTGTGAGTAGCCATGACATTGCCACGACCTCCTCGGTGTTGATGTTTCAGAAAAGAAATCCTCCTTATCAAAGTCTTGTTGATGGCAGCGGCAGCCAAGGGCTTCGTGGAAGCGATGGTCCAGCACTGTGGACGAGTTTGTCGATGATGGCGAGAGCAGCGCCGAGAAAAGATTCGTTGAGGTCAAAGAAGGGGGTTGCCAAATACCTAGTTGGTGGCAGCGGCGTCAGGGCTTCATGGGGGCGTTTAGTGCCATGGGCAGGTTTGGCGAGGTTGGCGAGGCGGCGCCGAGGACAGAAACCTCGAGGTCGGAGAAGGAGGCGGTCGCCGGAGCTCCGCCGATATCCACCGTTGCTTCGTCGCTTATGTGGGCGTGGTGGGTCCAGCTGTGATGAAATTTTTGGGGGTCCAGATGAGAAGGGTGGTGAGAAGGGTAAAGCTTTGAAATTGGATCTAGATTCAGGGGTAAAGAAAACCCAAATGGTGTTGTGAGCAGATGGGAAATTTGTGTGGCGGCGGGGCAAGTTTTTGATTTCATTTTTTCAGGGTTTTGGGAGCAAGTCTCGGGAGCGTTTTTTCATTTTTTAGGTGTATGCCTTTCCAAATGTATGGTTGCTGTATACTTGAATATGAGAAGCGATGTTTCTTTCTTCTTTTGTTAGATGATTTCCGAAGGATTTGTAACTTATCATTTTAAGTTCGAATTTTTGTTTTCTGATATACTTGATTGGTGTCTAGGATTTTTTCGCACCAACACTCTCTCGCGAAACTTTTGAATCTTTTGTGTGTATGATTTTTACTTGCACATTTTTTCCCATTTATATGTGTTTTGGGGCGAAAAGATCGAATCGACCTAAATCGTTTTATGAAGGGTAACTAGACAACAATAAGATTGATAATATCTAAATAATCCGAATCAACATACAATTAGACGAATAAGACTAAACAAACATAAAGATTAGCTTATCTCCTCCAAGTGGGAGACTAATTAAATAGAAAGATTTAATCGTCGGTCGCTTCAATATTTGAACTAGAGATTGAACCAGAGAACAATTCTTCGTAGTGAACATAGAAACAATAGAGTACAGCTTGTATTGAGCAAAGCTGATAATGTGTGTGTTACATAAGGATTCTTCTCATATTTATACTACATTTAAATATCAAGATCGGTTAAAAACTGTCTCCGAGATCTCTGGGGGCCGTCACTCTGCATACTGATCGGACCAAGATTTATGGGGGTCGTTACTCTACAAAATGACCGGACCGAGATCTATGGAGGTTGTTACTCTGCATACTAACCAGACCGAGATCTCTGGAGGTCGTTTTCCTGTGCCAACGTCCTTCCCTGTTTACTTTGTCCAGACTTTCTAGAAGGCAGCCTGGTTTAAGCTATCGGGCCGATCCAATGGGCCAAAAAAACGTGGCCCAACAATTGCCCCAAAATTAAACTAGGCCAGAGCGCCAGTTGATGGGACGGTTTGATTTTATAACTTCACTCTCTTCTGGAGTGATCTTCATCCCGATTTTACTACAGGCGTTCTAGCGACGGGGCCGACAGGCATATTGCTCAAGATGAGAGTCAGCTTAAAGCAGCCAATAATCATGTGAAGATGGCTGAGGGTATCTCCTGTGATGGCGAAGGGTCAAGAGACCGCTCCTTGTTTGTCGTTTGCTTTGTTTTACAGGTGGACTCGTCAGTCGCTTCCTGGTTAAGTCGTGTGACATTGGTCGAGTAGACTTGCAATTGAGTGTGACATGTCGTGTAGTTCCAGGGAAGAGCGTCGTAGTATTGTATAAGACGTGTACCTTAATTGGGACAGGTCTTGTAAAAATGTGTCTTGTTTTTGTTCATCTATTCCTTGTATACCGATCGATCGTGTAATGTATAAGCGCTATGTATGATTGTGTTTTGTGTATGTTGATCAACTTGATTTTGCCTTGAGGCCTCTTGTCGTGTTCCTGTTCAAAACACTTGAAAGGTATAGAAAAGATAAAAGGGTGATCGTTGGGTGTGAGCCCAACGGCCCTCCGATGCTTAAGTTAGTAAAGGGTTTGATAAGTATAATTGACTGAATCTAAATGAAGTACACAGTATAAGTTTTCAAAAGTGATAAGACTTCCAATGGGTCGTGTTCTAGCTTCGCGAGAGTGGTTGGTTGTCTTTTGTGGACTTTTTGTCTTCTTCTAGTCTGACCTAGGCCATGGCTTTGTGTTGGATCGTTAGAGTTACGTCTGAGGGAACAAAGGCTTTGTTCCCATAGAAGGTGCAGCAGAATAATATAGCAAGAAAGATAAGAAACTAACTCACGATGTATAGTGGAAACCCTAATTAGCCAACTAGCTAATCAAAGAAAAACCACTACCTTCAAGCTTCTCGCTTGAGAGGATTTTGAAGCGTCTACTCGTCTTATTGATTTCTTGTTCGATTACACTTATAGCATGGACTACCCAGCTAGATTCGAAGATCACTCCTACAACGATGAATCCGAACTCAACCCTTAAAGACTCACAAACAACTTCACTCTCCTTTCTGTTCTCTTATGCTCACAGTTCGTCGTCGTTGATTCTTACATAGAAACGAATCCACACTTCTATAAATACAACTCGACTAAACCCTAATCGTAACAAGATAAAAATCTTTTCTAAACTTGGTAACAAGAAGATATTTAAATGATTTGAAGAATATTATCTTATCAGCCGATATTATCTAAGGATGGGATTTCCTAAGATAACAAAATCAGATAAAGATAAAATCTTTCTCTCTCCAAATATATTATCTTAGGAAAGATTTCCTAAGATAACACATTCGGATTCTCTCTCCAAATCTTCTCTTCGGCGAGATCCTTCCAGCCGAAATCCTTTTCCTTGACCGCGTGATCTTCCAAGATTGTTTCCATAATCTTCACGCTGGAAATCCTTAACTCCATTCGCAGCTTCGTCTTGTTCGTCATTGATGTTCCTTGAGAGGTAACAAAGCACATGGACATAGCTTTGTTCCCTCTGTGATCCTTTGCTGCAATGGTTCCCTGTGACAACTATTTTGTTCCTGAAACACTTAGTTACCAGATTAGTTGAATGTTTGTTACCATCAAAACCTAAGGAATTCAACAAATTCCCCCTTTTTGATGGTGACAAACATCCTTGACAATAAAACATACACATGAGATAAAGACAGTTATGAAGAGAGAAAGTTCCACACTTAGGCATAATAGTTCCCCCTTAGACCAGCAACATATGAAACCATGTTTGTTCCCCCTCAACTAAACCTACCAGTCATTTTCCCCCTTTTGGATCATCAAAAACATAGGGAAAGAGCGAGAGAAAATGAGCACAGCAAGATAAGCAAACAGCCCCTTTTGCATTAGATTGAGACACACAAACATAGACCACATGCAAAGACAGCACAAGATACGCAAAAATATCACAAATGATGAATATGCCAATCAAGACAGCCATGTGAAACAGAGACAAGGAAAAAAACAAGGCAGTATGGAGATAGATGTGCTGGGAACAAGAGATGGGTTTGGAAAGCAGAGAAAGACGAATCAGGCACCACTGATACCAGGAGCCAGAATTGAAGAGTACCTCAGATATGATGAGTATGCATACCCTTCAAAGGATATCTTTGTTGTTCCTCCAGTGTAGGCGAGTGTGA
Organism: Rheum nobile; assembly: GCA_027886185.1. Taxonomy (NCBI): domain Eukaryota; kingdom Viridiplantae; phylum Streptophyta; class Magnoliopsida; order Caryophyllales; family Polygonaceae; genus Rheum; species Rheum nobile. The sequence continues at coordinate 6,510,997 of WOAB01000531.1, read as the reverse complement.
GACGACCTTCTTGGTTCCTACCTCCGATCTGGTTCCTCCTTTTGTTCCCCAGAGTTTACACCTTCAATTTTCAATTTTTTTTTTGAAATCACAACTGATAAGATATCTTCCAAAAATACATAATGTAGAAGATTCTTACCAAATGCATCAAATCCACAAAAATCTCAATCGCCACAAGCGATACTTCAATCTTGAATGCTCATAACACTTCCAAAGTAGTTGCATGCTATCAATACACACCATACTGATCAAGTACCAGCCCCTAGCCATAGAGGCAATGATTCGTTTTCTCGACTTTCCAAAGAAATTAGAAGAGTGTGATGCGGGGCTAACGTTACCAGAGAGGGTACAAAGAACATCACACAAAAATATACGATAATTTATTCAGTGTTTAATCATGAATGAGAGGCTCCCAGATGTGGATGTTAAGAGGGGCTCATAGGAAGCATCAATCATGATGGCTAGGGTAAGTTGGAGAGTCAATAATCATTTGGGCTTATAGTGAGGGATCAATGCATCAAATTGACTCTTTTGGGCTGAAAGAAAACTGTTTCATATATCATTATGATAGCATAGATCATCATGTTGAAATGTTTGCACATAAGTGAAGTAGTAACATGAGTCTAAGCAGGTAGTTCAATTAATGTTCAAGAGAATGAATACGAATCAAGACATGATGATTAAGCTTCCACACTTTACCATGTAATTTAGCCAATCATCGGGGGAACATAACGAATAGACAATCAGTTTAGAGAGATCATACATAGTTCCATACGGAACTGTTCGATGGTCACCAACCCTTTCTCCACACAGTCACGTAAGAAGTGATGTCTTATCTCGATGTGCTTGGTACGTGAGTGTTGCACATGATTCTTGGAGATATTTATGGCACTAGTATTGTCACAGAGAATAGGAATAGATTCAAGAAGAATACCATAGTCGCTGAGTTGTTGTTTAAGCCATAGTAGTTGAGTGCAACAAGCGGCGGCGGCTATGTATTCAGCTTCTGCAGTGGATAGGGCAACTGAGTTCTGCTTCTTTGATCCCCAAGTGATGTGATCCGCAGGGGGGGGTCGGACCACGTTTGTTGTAGGATCATGGTACAAGGCGAGCCTGATTCCGTCTCTTTGATAGTAACCAAGTTAGAGTAATTAACGCGCCAGGACAATTCAACTTAGAAATGCGTTAATTAATGACGTCGAACCCAAGGAAGGAGAAACTCAACTTGACAATTTGGATTAAACTTTGGCGTGTCAAATAAAGAACATAGGGTAAGGCTTATATAGCCAAGCATTCGGCCTAATGGGCCTTATTCTAACTAATGGGCCGGCCCTCTTAAGCATAAGAGGAGCACACGCCTGAAATAGAAATAACTATAAATAATAAGTACTAAATTAAGCATAAGACAAAATAGGAAATGCTAAATATGGCAACATGCCAAAATGGAAAACTACTAAAATAGAAATATATAATAATAGTAACTCAAAGGTGGACGCCAAGGTTTAGGGCATCTAGGACTCGTCGTAAGGCGGCATAGGACTAGCCAGGATCGCATCACTCTCCCTCCCTTGGATTCGAAGCGTCCCTGCTTTGAGCTGGTGGGGGCTAGGGAAAACAAGCGATCTGCAGCAAACGAGAGCGTTGCATCCTGGAGGTGTACCGGTCCGACGCTCGACATCTCAAATATCAGCAGTGGTGGATCGGATGCGGGAGCGGGCTTGGCGTCGGATGGCACGCTCAAGGTCAACACTATCGGGCCCTGGTCCGGGGTAGGAGCGACGGCGAAGGCAGGATCGCTCTCGGCCTCAGAAACATAAGGTACTAGCACGGGTGCGCTGAAAGAAGGTGTGGTCGACACCTCCGTCGGCTCGCTGCAGGCCGGCTCATCAAGCACATCAGCAGGCGCGCTGAATGGGGGCGGTGGTGCGACCGGGCATGTGGGAGTGAGCAGAACGAGGGCGCAGACAGGAGGCGCCGACGTAGAGGATCGCAGCTGCTCGAGTAACGCGAAAAGGTGATCGTTCAAGTCTCGTCGACGATCGATCTCTGCATCATAGTGACCGAGTGCAGCATCCATGGCCTCAAAATTTGTCACCGGGCTCGGCGGCAATGGAGAGGGTGAACGAGGCCGCTGAGGCGGCGTTGTGGGGGCGTCGCTGTAGCGCGTTGTCGGCTCCCATCGGCTTCGAGGTAGGGCGTCGTAGTAGTGGCGCCGGGGTGGGTCACGGCGGTGCCGAGGCAGGGAGTCGTAGACGCGGCCCTGAGGCGGTGGGTCGTAGGAGCGGTAGATGTCGTAGACTTGGAGCTGAGGAGGGGGCGCACGTGGCACGTGGCGGTCGCGGTGGCAGTGAGGAAATAGGCGATCCAACATGCGCTCATGGCGAGCTCACAAGATTGGGTTGTGTGGGGGCGGAACCCAGTTCGGGTGTGACCGGTTGTAGGGCCGGTCGAAACGGAGTCGTAGTCGTCCCACTCGTCGTTGTCGTAGAGTCGCGTGGAGCGCCGGTGATAAGCCATGGGTTCAGTAAGGGCATAGACTAGGGTGGGGTCATGGGTTGGCGAATAAATAAAGGATAGAAAGATATCTAGAAACTCTAGGATATGGATAAGGAAAGATAAGATATGGGTGGGGAAAAGATATGGTAATGGGATAAGGTAAGGCTGTTAAATTTTTTTTTTGAGTACGCAGCCTTGTAAATTAGGGTTGACTAAACTAGGTTAAGGCAACCTAATTAAATAAAGTTAACAGTGTGGCGGAAGTGGTGCAGTTGGATGAGGATGATGGCGCAGGGGTGATGCAGGCGGGGTAATGGCAAATGGAAATACGAATTGGAGGGGGGGTGATGAAGCAGCGATGACGCAATGGGTGGGTGGGTGACACAAGGCTGACGCAAGCAACTTGACGGAGGAGAGAAGTTGAAACCGAACAGTGGGTGGGATGGGTGGTTGTAGTATGTATAGTATACGGTATTAGGGATGGGTGGGTGGGTAATAACAGTAGGTAGATTGATAAGAAAGAGATGGAAAACTACACCTTGAACCGATTTGGCTCTGAATACCAGTTGATGTGACCTTGCCCGAAAGAAGATCACCAAGTCTCTGTAAGGATCGCTTGAATGCGTATTGGGGCGCAGACAACTCTTCGGAAAGGAATGGAAGGGGGCAGCGGACTATGGGGAATCAGAAAGGTGATCGGCGGTCTGGTGGTGGTGCGGCGGCGACGGTGGAGACGCGGCGGAGAGGATGGATGAGGGGCGGCGGCCGTGAAGATGGTGGGAGGCGGCGTTAGGGTTTGGAGGGGAGGCAAGAACTAGGGTTAGTTCTTATGGTGAGGTTGCGGATAGTAACTTGATAGTTAGGTAACCAAATCGATGTGCCAGGATAGTTCGACTAGAAACGCAAAGATTGTTGATGTCAGGGCCCGGGTTTCAGGAGATTACTCGACTGTAAACAAAAGCTCTATTTCGACGTGATCCGCAGGGGGGGTCGGACCACGTTTGTTGTAGGATTGTGGTAGAAGGTGAGCCTGATTCCGTCTCTTTGATAGTAACCAAGTTAGAGTAATTAACGCGCCAGGATAATTCAAGTTAGAAACGCGTTAATTAATGACGTCGAACCCAAGGAAGGAGAAACTCAACTTGACAATTTGGATTAAACTTTGACGTGCCAAATAAGGAACATAGGGTAAGGCTTATATAGCCAAGCATTCGGCCTAATGGGCCTTATTCTAACTAATGGGCCGGCCCTCTTAAGCATAAGAGGAGCACACGCCTGAAATAGAAATAACTATAAATAGTAAGTACTAAATAAAGCATAAGACAAAATAGGAAATGCTAAATATGGCAACATGCCAAAATGGAAAACTACTAAAATAGAAATATATAATAATAGTAACTCCAAGGTGGACCCCAAGGTCTAGGACATCTAGGACTCGTCGTAGGGCGGCATAGGACTAGCCATGATCGCATCACCAAGAGACCAAGCATGGCCCAAGACGTGGACTTTCTATCTACTTTGTTCCCTGCGAAGTCTGCATCTGTGTATCCAACTAGATCCAAGTTTCCACCCCTTGGATACCACAGACATAGATCATCTGTTCCATTCAGGTATCTGAGAATCCTCTTTACTGCTTTGAGGTGTGTCTCTTTGGGATCAGCCTGAAAGCGAGCACAGAGACACACACTATACATAATATCAGGTCTACTTGCAGTGAGATAGAGAAGCGAACCTATGATTCCTCGATAGAGAGATGGATCAACTCCATGTTCATGTTCGTGCTTTCCCATTGGATTGTTTAGGGAGATAGGAGTAGTGAAGGGCTTTGCATCAGACATTCCGAACTTCTTGACACATTCTCTGATGTACTTCTGCTGATGTACTTTAGTTCCCTCATTCCCTTGAGAGACATGAAGACCCAAGAAGAACTTGTGTTCCCCTACCATGCTCATCTCGAATTCACTGGCCATCAACTTTGAGAATTTTTGAACCAGTTTATCATCTATAGAGCCAAAGATGATGTCATCCACATAGACTTGCACAACCAGAATGTGTTTTCCCTCCTTCAGAAGGAACAGAGTCTTATCGACCTTTCCACGAACATATCCATGAGCCAAAAGGAACTGTGAGAGCCTTTCGTACCAGGCCCTTGGAGCTTGTTTGAGACCGTACAATGCTTTATCGAGAGCATAGACATGGTCAGGTTGGGAGGCGTCCTCAAAACCAGGTGTTTGCTCCACATAGACCTCCTCCTTGAGAATTCCATTCAAGAAGGCAGTTTTGACATCCATTTGTTGCAGTTTGAAGTCGTGGAAAGAGGAGTAAGCAATCAATAATCTTATGGCTTCTAACCTGGAAACTGGAGCAAATGTCTCGTCATAGTCGATTCCTTCCTGCTGGTTGTACCTTTTCACCATCAGTCTTGCTTTGTTCCTTGTGACCTGACCTTGATCATCCAGCTTGTTTCTAAACACCCACTTTGTTCCTATCACTGTCCTGTTCCTTGGTTGAGGAACCAACCGCCATACCTTAGTCCTTTCGAACTGATGAAGTTCTTCTTGCATGACATTAATCCAGTCGGGATCCTTCAATGCTTCTCCTACAGTTTTAGGTTCTTGCAGAGAGAGAAAAGCATTGAAAGCACACAAAATATGTAGAGAAGAGCGAGTGCTGTGAGGAGTTCCTTTTTTGTAATCTGTAAAGATTTGATGGATGAGATGAGCCCACTTCTGCTGGTAGTTTCTGGTTTGTAGGTTGTTGATGTCAAACTCCTCGGAATCGTCGTTACCAGTATTAGAGCTTTCACCACCATTTCCTACAGCATCATGACCCTCTTCCTTGCTTTCTTCATTAGCTGGACTTTCCTCGGAGGATCCTGAGGAGAATCCGATGGTTGAGCACCTTCGTTTATTGTTGATGGATCATCTTGAGTGTCTTGATTTGACTGGTCCCCATCACTGACACTGTTTTCCACAAGCTGAAAGCAATCATCTCCAGTTGAGCCAGTGTTTGAGGGAACACTTGCTGATTGTTCCTGCACATTGTTACCAGCCATAAAAGATTCATCGAACACTACATGAATGCTTTCCTCTACCTTTCTAGTTCTCTTGTTGAACACTTTGTAGGCTTTGTTGTGAAGAGAATATCCTACAAATGTCCCTTCATCACTTCTGGGATCAAACTTTCCAAGAGAATCCTTCCCATTGTTGTGAACGAAGCACTTGCAACCAAACGTGCGCAGATGGGACACATTTGGCTTTCTTCCCCTTAGAAGTTCATAGGTTGTCTTGTTCAAGAGTGGGCGAATGGTTGCTCTGTTCAGAACATAGCAAGCAATGTTCAAAGCTTCAGCCCAGAAACTCATAGGAAGACCACTTGAGATGAGGAGAGTACGCGTCATGTCTTCTAGAGTTCGGTTCTTCCTTTCCACAACACCGTTTTGCTGCGAAGTTCTTGGTGCTGAGAAGTTGTGATTGATGCCTTTGTTCCTGCAGAGGGATAGAAACTGAGAGTTCTCAAATTCTGTCCCATGATCAGTGCGGATGGACCCCAGAGATTGTCCTGTGCTTCTTTCAACCGACTTAAGCCAGGATTCAAATTCAGCGAACACTTCATCCTTAGATGTCAGAAAGAGGGTCCATGTGTACTTGGAATAATCATCCACAATAACAAAGACATAGGCATTCCCTCCACGGCTCTTTGTGCGCATTGGCCCACAAAGATCCATGTGGATTAGTTCCAATGGTCGAGTAGTACTTACCTCCTTCTTTGTCTTGAAGGAAGACCTGACTTGTTTGCCTTTGGTGCACGCATCACAAACTCTAATTCTCATTGCTTCGATCTTGGGAAGACCGTTCACCATTTCTTGTCTATGAAGTTTGGACAGGAGTTAAAGACTGGCATGTCTGAACCGTTTGTGCCACAGATCTGTTGTCTCATCAATGGAAGACATACATAGTTCCTTCTCCGGGATGAAAGCAGGATCAACCTTGTACACGTTGTTATCGCAGATACCTTTGAGTAGGACTTTCCCTATGCTTATACACTCAACATAACAATCATCAGTAGTAAAGACTACCCTATTTTCTTATTTTGACATAGTTGAGCCACACTGAAGAGATCAAATTTGAGATTATTTACAAGTGTCACATTGTTCACATTAATATGGTTAGAAAGCATTACCTTACCGATACCACAGACTTCTCCCTTACTCTTGTTTCCAAAGGTTATTGAACCTTCGGAGGCTTGCTGAAGAGAGGTGAACCACCTTTTGTTCCCTATCATGTGACTTGAGCATGCACTATCAAGATACCAGGAACCTTTCCTTGCTTCATCTTCAGATCCCTGAAGATCTCCTTCTGATTTGTGGTGGTCATTTATGCTCATCAAACAGACGTCCCTTGAATAAGATGATTCTTCATCATCTGAGTTGGAATCACCCCATGTAGCAATCATTGCTTGTTCCCCTTCGCGAACCTGAGGTATACCTGCCTTTCTCTTGAAGCAGTTTTTGGCAAAATGTGCTTTGTTCTGACAGTGGTAACAAACAACATCTTTCATGTCTTTGTTCCCTTCGGAGGAACTCGATGTGCCTTTATTTCGAGACCATATCTTATTCATGGCTCTAGTAATAAGAGCCACATCTTCATCACCATCCTCGTCTTCATCTTCAACTTGAGATAAGTCAAAGGCACGTTCCACCTTCAGGGCAATGCTTTCGGCCTTCTCTTCTCCTTTCTTGTTCATCTTGTGGTTGTAAACAGACGCGTTGCTTTCAAGCTTCGCAACAACCTCTTCTATGGTGAGAGTCTTAACATCCGTATGAGAGTAGAGAGCAAGGGCAATAATATCCCACTGAGAGTTGAGGCCTTGCATGAAATGATGAGTGAGCTTCCAGTCTGGCATTTCTTCATCAAGGAACTCAAGCTAGCCTACTATCCCTTGGAATCTGGAGTAGAATTCCTGAATATGCTCATCCTTCCCCTGAGAGATCTGATCGTACTCCTTCATCAAGAAAAGAATCCTGTTTTTCTTAGCATCTTCATTTCCATGATGAAGGCGTTTTAGAGCATCCCAGATCTCCTTGGCAGCCTTGTAGCCCATGATTTTCTTGAGATCCGAGGGGAGCAAGGCCATATGAAGGATCTTCTTGGCTCTGTTGTTCTTTTCCAGCTTCTTCCAGTCATCATCAGTGTAGTCTACTTTCGCCTTTGGCTTCGTAGCATCTTTATCATTCGGAATGGTTGTAGGGCCAACTTCAATGACTCGCCATATATGTCCATCGAGGGAACAAATATGGGACTCGATTTGTTCCACCACCAGTCATATTCTCCGGCCTTCAGAGTCGGAGGCTTTCAGAATGAATCTCCAATAGCATTGGTTGACGACATCTTTCCTGCAAAGTCTGTAACGAACACAATCTAGAGCACCAGGCTTTGATACCAATTGTTGGATCGTTAGAGTTACATCTGAGGGAACAAAGGCTTTGTTCCCACAGAAGGTGTAGCGGAATAATATAGCAAGAAAGATAAGAAATGAACTCACGATGTATAGTGGAAATCCTAATTAGCCAACTAGCTAATCAAAGAAAAACCACTACCTTCAAGCTTCTCGCTTGAGAGGATTTTGAAGGGTCTACTCGTCTTATTGATTTCTTGTTCGATTACACTTGTAGCATGGACTCCAAACCCTAGACTACCCAGCTAGATTCGAAGATCACTCCTACAACGATGAATCCGAACTCAACCCTCAAAGACTCACAAACAACTTCACTCTCCTTTATGTTCTCTTATGCTCACAGTTCGTCGTCGTCGATCCTTACATAGAAATGAATCCACACTTCTATAAATACAACTCGACTAAACCCTAATCGTAACAAGATAAAAATATTTTCTAAACTTGGTAACAAGAAGATATTTAAATGATTTGAAGAATATTATCTTATCAGCCAATATTATCTAAGGACGGAATTTCCTAAGATAACAAAATCCGATAAAGATAAAATCCTTCTCTCTCCAAATATATTATCTTAGGAAAGATTTCCTAAGATAACACATTCGGATTCTCTCTCCAAATCTTCTCTTCGACGAGATCCTTCCAGCCGAAATCCTTTTCCTTGACCGCGTGATCTTCCAAGATTGTTTCCATAATATTCACGCTGGAAATCCTTCACTCCATTCGCAGCTTCGTCTTGTTCGTCATTGATGTTCCTTGAGAGGTAACAAAGCACATGGACAGAGCTTTGTTCCCTCTGTGATCCTTTGCTGCAATGGGTCCCTGTGACAACTGTTTTGTTCCTGAAACACTTAGTTACCAGATTAGTTGAATGTTTGTTACCATCAAAACCTAAGGAATTCAACACTTTGGCTTGTACATCTTCGAAGCTCCGACACGGGTATTTGGTCAGCTCGCGACAGAGTTCACTGCCCCTGAACAATCCCCGGTGAAAGGCTTCAATAGACGTTGGGACGTCGTAATGCAGGATCACGACCTTCTTTTTGTTGTACATGTTAAGATAATCCCTTAAGGGCTCACCGTACCTTTGCATGATCCTGTATAGGTCGCTTGATTGCTTTTCCAGTCTCCGACTGCTGGCGAACTAGATTTTGAATGAATTGACCAGATCGGCAAATGAAGCGATCGAACCCTGCGACAAATACATGAACCAAGTTAGTGCGGGTCCTGGGAGGGTCGTGCCAAAGCTTTTGCACATGACCGCTTCGTGATTCCCTCTTGGAATAGAGATAGTCATTAATTTTTGTTTGTAAATAGAGATATGATCGTCGGGGTCCCCGGTCCCATCATAGTTGGGCATGTTAGGGATGTGGAACTTCTTTGGGATCTAGACGTGCGCAATTGCTTCCACGAAGGGTGAGTCTTCGTATCCAACGATCACTTGTTTTTCGATCAGTTGTGGGACTCCTGGAATTCGAGCGATGCAATCATCCAAAGCCTTCATATGCTCATTGATGGCTTATTGTATGAAGGTTTGGAGATCCATCGGTGTGGCAACCTGTGGAGGCGCTACTCGAGTCGCGGTGGGCTCGATCACGGAAACTGGAACGTTAGTCATGAAAGTACTGACTGGAGGAGTTTGAAACATACCAGTGGGTTGAACGACGCTCTGAGTGATCAAAGCCATGGGCGTCGAGATTGCCCCATTCATGTTGAGACGTGTTTGGAGGCCTTCGGTGTTGACTACGTGTCTTGATCCTCCTAGGATCGATGCGGCCGAATTCACCTACGATTTCAAAAGTTTATTTTCACAGATTAGTCGTGCAATTTCAACTTCAGATTGGGTACTTAGGGTTTCGGTTCTTAGGCATTGATGAGCCAGTTCCTCTTGGAGGATGCTTATGCTTTTTGCTAATTCTTGGATTCGGGTGTCCAAGATGAGCGGATTGACGACGTCCTCGGCTTGATTTCCGACCAAGGCGTCGGTCTAGACTTCGTCTTTAACGACGATTATGGGATTTCCGGAATCGGACATGATTGGATGTGGATTGGGTCATTGATCGGATCGTTGATTGGCTAGATTCCCCACGGTGGGCGCCAAATTGTTTTGGGACGAAAAGATCGAACCGACCTAAATCGCTTTAAGAAGGGTAACTAGACAACAATAAGATTAATAATATCTAAATAATCCATATCAACTGGCAGTTACACGAAAAAGACTAAACAGAAATAATGATTAGCTTATCTCCTCCAAGTGGGAGACTAATTGAATCGAAAGATTTAACCTTCGGTCGCTTCAATATTTGAACTAGAGATTGAACCAGAGAACAATTCTTCGTAGCGAACAGATAAACAATTATATTGAGCAAAGTTGATAATGTGTGTGTCATAAGGATTCTTCTCATATTTATACTACATTTACATATCAAGATCGGTTAAAAACTGTCTTCGAGATCTCTGGGGGCCGTCACTCTGTATATTGATCGGACCGAGATTTCTGGAGGTCGTTACTCTGCAAACTGACCGGACCGAGATCTCTGGAGGTTGTTACTCTGCATACTGACCGGACCGAGATCTCTGGAAGTCGTTTTCCTGTGTCAACGTCCTTCCCTGTTTACTTTGTCCAGACATTTTAGAAGACAATCTGGTTCAAGCTATCGGGCCGATCCAATGGGCGGAAAAAACGTGGCCCAACAATATGCATGTTGAGATTTCTCTTTAGGCACTTTCATGTATGTTACATTCGCTAAGGTGATGAGCGGTTTGCAGGCTGGTCATATCACTTGTCATTTGGACAAATGGATCATAAGATGGATTAACTTCTCCAAAGAGAGTGACCTTTTTCATGTTATGAGTCATGACTTCAAGGAGTAAGCATGTTTAACCATTTGTTGGATTTTGATAATAAATATATATATATATGTAGGCTCTAGTAAAACAGGGAGTTATGGTAAAACGAGTGTACTAATCTAGAGCGTTGGATGAGAATAGAATTGATGGCCATGATTTAATCTCAAGGGTTGCAAAATAGGCTGGTGAATTCACCCACACATGATTTCTCCATTAGCTTGATTTGTGGGATTTGTTTTACCCAAATCTTTCCATAACAGGGGACAGGCCACCCCTAAATCTTTCTCTCACATTACTCTCTCACGGTGGACTGGGGAAGTTCTTCTCTAACGGATTCGACCTCGCCTGGGCCGGATCTGACGCCAGATTCAAAGATCAGCTCGATTTCCAAGTCGAGTACTTGAAGCCGCTCATCGCTGACCTGCTATCGCTCCTGATGCCAACGATCGCCGTCGTGACAGGCCACGCCGCCGCCGCCGGATTCCTGCTGGCGAGAGATGATTAATATGGTTTAATTTGTTTCTCAACTCTATTGAAAATCATACAATCGGATTGTAATTTGATTTTACAATCCGATACTGAAAATCCTCGGTGATGTATTCAATCTTTGAATTTTGATTCTGATACGACTAAATGCATTTTGTTTTTTTCTATAATTAATGGTCTTGTGCAAAATGGTCCAATAAGATTCTATATCACTATATCATTAATCCTTTGAATTACTTGATCGAGAGATGATTAATATGGTTTAATTTGTTTCTCAACTCTATTGAAAATCATACAATCGGATTGTAATCTGATTTTACAATCCGATACTGAAAATCCTCGGTGATGTATTCAATCTTTGAATTTTGATTCTGATACGACTAAATGCATTTTGTTTTTTTCTATAATTAATGGTCTTGTGCAAAATGGTCCAACTAAATGGGTTTGGTTTAGTTTATTGTACTCAAATTTTATGATGTGATATTCACTATAATGTTGTTTATATTCATGTTGGATGTAGGTTTTATGCGTTGAGTAGTCGAGATTCATAGTTTATGATGTGATATTCACTATAATGTTGTTGATATTCATGTTGGATCAGTTTTGGTGTTTTGGGGTGTTGTTTGTACTGTATGCAATTGATATTCAAATTGTTTAATGTGATATTCATACAAATGCTTTTTTTATTCTTATTGGATGTCGGTTTCATGCGTTGAGTAGTTGATATTCAAATTTTATGATGTGATATTCACTATAATGTTGTTTATATTCATGTTGGATGTAGGTTTCATGCGTTGAGTAGTCGAGATTCATAGTTTATGATGTGATATTCACTATAATGTTGTTGATATTCATGTTGGATCAGTTTTGGTGTTTTTGGGTGTTGTTTTTACTATTTGCAATTGATATTAAAATTGTTTAATGTGATATTCATACAAATGCTTTTGATATTCATATTGGATGTAGGTTTCATGCGTTGAGTAGTTGATATTTATGATGTGATATTCACTATAATGTTGTTGAGATTCATGTTGGAACAGTTTTGGTGTTTTGGGGTGTTGTTTGTAGTGTTTGCAATTGATATTCAAATTGTTGAATATGATATTCATACAAATGCTTTTGATATTCATATTGGATGTAGGTTTCATGCGTTGAGTAGTTGATATTTATGATGTAATATTTCACTATAATGCGGTTGATATTCATGTTGGATACATTTTTTTGTTTTTTGATGGTGTTGCATGATTTGTTGATCATTGATTTTCATTTTGTATTATGTGACATTCGTTATTGTTGATGCAGACATTCATGTTATAATATTCATGGTAAATGTAGTGATATTCATTCCAGTATAGAATGATATTCGTGTTTTTAGATACAATATATTAGATACAAACTACAACTGATGGGAAAACTTGCTTTTGTCATTCCTAATATTCATGTAAAATAATGTTGTTCATGTACATTTTTCCATGTATAACTATTTGTGTTAATGTGAAGTGATTATTTTTTGTTTGGATTATGATATTCATGGTGAAACGTTGTGATATTCATACCAATATAGAATGATATTCATGGTATAATTGATAATGTTATTAATATATTATTAAGTGGATATTCATATTTTAAGTTGTGTTATTCATGTCTTTAATTGGTGATATCCACATATTAAATAAAGATATTCATATAAACATGAACGATATTCAAGAAACAATGACAAAAGCAACAAGAACAAATTTACAAATTTACGAATTTGCAAAGCATTAGGACGTTGAAAAAATAAGTGGTGATATTCATGTTTTAAGTGGAGATATTCACAACTATCGATATTCATAAACGCATGAACGATATTCATAAAGATGTGATCGATATTCATGAATACTGAAAAATCGTTGAAGAAGAAGAAAATGTATTAGCAAAATCTAGCGATTTTAGGAAAGAGAAAATATTGTATTTTCTCTCTCATCTAACAACCTCATTTATTATATTTTCCTAATTAAAAATTAAATAATTACCTTATTAGAGTAGATTTGGTGGTTACATCCCTACCATATCTATTGTAAGGCCCAATCATCCAACCATCCATCACCATCAATCCAACGCTCCAGATTAATACTTCCGTTTTACCATAACTCTCGTTTTACCGGAGCGTTCCTCTCTCTCTCTCTCTATATATACATAGAGAGTCATGGCTCCGGTGAAACGGATGCTTACGGTGAAACGTGAGGAGGAATGAGAGTCAACCATTTGGGGACAATGAAAGGCTATGATGGAACATCCATCATAGCAAACATACACCCTCTCACACTCAATCACACCCTATGGTCAATATCTGACCATTGACCGGTCAACAGTCAACGGTCAAACTGATTTTTTGTCCAGTTTTTATTTTTTTTATTTTTTTTAAATACACATTTTTATTCTTGTTTTTATACACATTTTCATCATAAAAGCGTTTCTAAAAAAATGAACAATTTCCTATTAAATTTGAACAATTGTATATTAAAATTTGAACAAATTTTTTTGAACAATACATAAAGTTGAACAATTGTATCTGAAAAGTTGAACAATTGTATCTTAAAGTTGAACAATTTCATTTTTAGTGTTAGACAACTATTTCACTATGCAAACCTTAGTTTTTTTTTTTGGGCAATTTTTTGTTTCCCGGATGAATTTTTTCTTCCTTTTTTCTAGTTTTCCTACAAGTTTTTATCATAAAATTATAATTAAAAAAATTGAACAATTCCCTATTAAACTTGAACAATTGTATGTTAAAAGGTGAGCTATGTTTTTAAACAATATATAAAGTTGAACAATTATACCAAAAAAGTTGAACAATTGTATCTTAAAGTTGATCAATTTTATTTTTATAGTTAGACATCTGTTTTCACTATGCAACGGTCAGTTTTGTTTTGTTTTTGGCCAATTTTCTTTTTAGGATAAAATATATTTTTTTATTCTTGTTTTCCTACACGCTTTCCTCATAAAATTGTTTCAAAAAAATTGAACAATTCTCTCCTGAATTTGAACAGTTGTATCTTACAAGCTGAACAACCTTTTTAACAATATATAAATTTGAAAAAATGAACGAGAAAAGTTGAATAATTTAAATTGCATGAAAATTCAAACTTATAACAAAAGATAGATTGAACAATACTTTATTAAAATTTTAACAATTGTCCAATAAATTAAAAGTTTTGTTTATAATGTACTATAAACATAATACAACTCAAAATGTTCAAAACATAAACCCTAAATCCTAAATGTGTAGGAAAATAAGAATAGTAAAGACAGAAAAAACGGCCAGCCCAAAAAAAATATTAAAAAAAATAAATTGTTCAACATTAAGATACAATTGTTCAAATTTATATACATAGCGAACACAGTTGTCTAACTATAAAAATGAAATTGTTCAAATTTAAGATACAATTGTTCAACTTTTCAGATACGATTGTTCAATTTTAATATTGTTCAAGTTTTAATTGTTCAACTTTTAACATATAATTGTTTAACTTTAAGAACTAATTGTTCAATTTTTTTCATCAATAGTTTATAATGGAAACATGTAGGAAAACAAAAATAAAAAACTGAAGAAACAAAAAAATTAAAAAATTAAAAAAAAAAATTGGGTGTTGACTGGTCATCGATCGATCAACACTGATCGTTGACCGTTGATCGGTCAATGCTGACTGTTGACCAAGATTAGATGTGGTAGGATGTATGATAATATTAAAATAAATGGCCTATAATGCTCCTCACTTTTTATCCTAAAAGTCCTAAGAATGCTTCTTATATGAAGTTAATCCTATATATATATATATATGAATTAGTTGCACACTTTGGTAAGTTCAACTGAGATGTTTAGGTCAAGATAACCCTAGGATAATATTCGATGATGCCCATACATGAATTGAAGTCATGACTCATAACCATGTAGCAGAAGTGACTAAAACTTTGGAGACCGGTCGATATCGTTGTTCGATACTTGAGTAACTAGCTAGTAAGGAATCGGAAGATCACCCAGATCTAGTTTTGATGACAAAACTCTTTTTGATAGATTAAATTCACTTTAATCAATGAATCAATTTATTGTAATTTCTTTAGCTTTTAATCTTATAATTTTATTCAAATACTGTAACAACTCATAAACTTTATTTATTTACCTAATAAAAATATTTAAAAAAATAAAATAAATTATGGTAAACTATACAAATAACAATTTTAAAAACAAAAATTATTATATGATAATCATTATCATATAATTTTTGTACCATTGAAAATTATATAAATAAATTAATAACTATTTCTTCATATTTCAAAACAATCAATATTGATATATTAAATTCTCATTAACCAATGAATCCACTTATTGCCATTCTTTTAGCTTTGAATCTTGAAATTTTATTCAAATATCTTAACAATTCATAAACTTTATTTATTCACCTGATAAAAATAAAAACTTAGAGAAATTTACGGCAAACCATACGTTATATACGCGTTTCTGCGACAAACCACCCATTCTATTCGAAATTATTTAAATCACCCTTAACTTACATTTCGTTAGCAAATCGCCACCCATGGGCTTTCGCAGTCCAAATTTCCGTTAAAATGTGTGAAATGACCCTTTTGCCCCTTGTTTTCTTCCAAAACTATTGGTTTAGTCCAGCTTTTTTAAAACAATTTTCAAACCCGGTCGAACCCAACTAAAATTAGACCAAACCCAACCGATTACATTCTTCCAAAAATCTCGTAGATTTGAAAGGGGGAAGTATCGGACCAATTGTTCTCCCTCAAATCCATTTCTGGAAACACAATCGATTAGTTCGCAGTAACAAAAGTTCATATCACGATCGATTATTCTGCAAACAGACACAAAACTCACCTAATCGGATCAACAATGGCCACCTTCAACGGCGATGAAACAACACCGTTCTTCGGCTTCCTCGGTGTAGTTGTTGCTCTCGTCTTCTTCTGCAAATCCCTTGATCTCCAACCTATTCTTTCTACCACCTGTGTTTTCTAATATCTCGAATTTTTCAGATCTAGGGTTTTCAATTTGGGGAATTTTGGTTTGATGTATTCAATTGTTTGGATCTGACAGATATGAGGGCAGCGTACGGGACGACAAAGAGTAGGGTTTGTGTGGCGTCAATGGGTGTGATGAGGTCGGAGTTAGTGATGAAATCGATTGTTCCAGTGGTCATGGCCGGTGTTTTTGGAATTTATGGTCTGATTATTGTTGTTATTATTAGTACCAGAATTAACCCCAAAGCTAAAGGATATTACCTCTTCGATGGATACACTCATCTCTCTTTCGGTCTCGCTTGTGGTCTCGCCGGCCTCTCCGCTGGCATGGCGATCGGGATCGTTGGTGATGCTGGTGTCAACACATTTTTTTTTGAAGAATGTAATCGGGTTAGGTTATTAGTTGGGTTTGGTTTCATTTTATTCGGGTTAGATTGGGTTTGGAGTATGTTAAAAAAAAGTTGGACTAAACCGGTATTTTTTGGGAAAAAAAACAAGGGGTAAAAGGGTCATTTCAACGGAAATTTGGATGACGAAAGCCCATGGATGGCGATTTACTAACAGAATGTAAGTTAATGATGATTTAAAATAATTTTGAATAGAACGGGTGGTTTGCCACAGAAACGCGTATATAACGGGTAGTTTGCCGCAAATTTCTCAAAAACTTAAAAAGTAAATAATTTTTGAAGTAGAATAAGTGAGTAGTTCGTGCGTAGCACGGGATAGTTTATGTAGTATAGATAGATTGAACACCACATTGAAGTTGTTCTCTTCTATTTTTTACACTGTATCCAAAACTTGTATACTTATTGCATTTATAAACGAGAACTCTAAAAAAACAAGTAAATGTAAACACAAGGATTGTAATAGAAAATTAATATCCTATTAAGCCCAAAGATTGTTTATAATTATGTCATCTTAGGGGTAAGTTTAGATTTTAAGGATACGTCATTTTAAGTTTTTAAGGTAATTAATTAATTTGAATAGTAATAATTTTCATTGAAAATTGAGTTTGTTGATTATTTTTTCTTCACATTGTTCACTTATTAATTCAAAAGGGTGGTGTATAATTAAAATTAGTGTCAAAATCTAAAAAGACTTATATTATAAATCGGAGGGTGTAACATATACTCAGTCCGTTCACTTTTAGTTGTTCTTTTAGCCTTTAAATTTTGTTCACAATCATTTGTTCTTATAGGATTTGAATACAATTTATCACATAAAAATATGAAATTTATATTGAAATTTGATTATGTTGATTTTTTTCCACCTATTGGTTCTAATGGGTGGTGCGTGATTAAATTTATTAAAAAAATTAAATTTTCAAAACGCATTTAATAATTTTCTTAATATGTGTAAAACTCTAAGAGGACAAATAAAAGTGAACGAACCGAGTATAACACATGCTTAAATCGTGAGCTCAAACTAGATGAATTTAGTCTATTAAAACAATAGAGTTGATTTAAATTTTGTAGGCCAAATAGATGAG
Source organism: Rheum nobile (assembly GCA_027886185.1). Lineage (NCBI taxonomy): Eukaryota > Viridiplantae > Streptophyta > Magnoliopsida > Caryophyllales > Polygonaceae > Rheum > Rheum nobile. The sequence goes on along the minus strand of WOAB01000531.1, from coordinate 6,493,197 downwards.
AGCCAAAGTGGTTCCAACAGACCAAAGAGATGTAGTCTTTAGGATCAAAGACTCTATCCCGAAGAGGAGAAAACGCTCCCTTGGGAGTCGGGAGAGCCGACCCTAGCTTTGGCTGGGCACATGGGCTAAAGACCCCCTCCGCCGCTCCGACCGAGCTTGGCCCGCCGCTCCGACCGAGCCACCCGATCCGCACCGCCCCCGCCGACGCCGCTCTCGCCCTGAGCCTCAGCCGACCCTAAAAAACCAGCTCTACCGAGCCTCCACCGGCCGACCGCCACTACCCCCGCCGCTTCTCCGTTCGACCGAGCGTCCCTTGGCCGGTGTGACCCGTCGTCGTCACCGGTACTTCCACCGCTCCCTTGGCTGCTCCGATCCCGGCCGAATCTGCACCTCCGACCGAGCCCTCGCTCCAACCTAGTCCCCGCTCCGACCGAGCTCCGTCCGAGTCCGTGAGGAAGATCTACGGCCAGGCAAACCTCCGGTGACCACCATTTGGTGGGTGACCTCGCCCATCCGTTTCGGCGCCCAGATCCATCTCGAACCGAGTCCGTTTCCTCTCGAACCACCGGCATCCTTGCTGGGTAGGCGCGGAGTCCGCGAAGCCCAAGTAGAAGTTGGTGTTGCTCGCCGTGTTCTTCACCGGCGGCAATGCTCTCCAGCCGCTGAGAAGGCTTCCCCCGACAAGATGCTCCAGTTGCCCACCGGCCTGCTGCTTCCTTTTGTTTTCTTTGTTTAGTTTAGTTTCTTTCTTTTTTAGTTTCGTGTTGTTGTGTGCAATCTTGTGTGATGCTTCTTTGCTTCTGCTGAGCTGATTGAGGGTGATGATCGAGTTGTTCCAGTTGTGATCGCGGTTGTGTTGAGGCTCCTGAAGATCCAAAAGGCAACGTCAGGGTGGTCGAGACTCCTGAAGATCCCTCATCATGAGTGGGGGCAACTTCATGGCTGTCCATTCTTCACTTCCCAGAATTGGTTTCCTGTTTGATCCGTCGTCTGGTGGCACTTTCCGTTTGTGCCGACTCACTTCTCTCCCAAGTCTTATAGCTCGCTTTTGCTTTGTTGTATTTTCATTTGCTTGTGTTGTTCTGAATTGGTTTTTCCAGTTGCCGTTTTTCGGCCTCTCGAGCTTTCCGACATTTTTGTCGGTAACTCGAATTCTTACCTTATCAAAAAAAAAATGTAGCCTTTAGCATCCCAGAAAATAAACGTACGGGTGTTTTACTTTTACACGGTTATTTAAAATTTATAAGAGCACCCCTTATGGGGGCTTAAAGAGGGGCTTTTGAAATACTATTTAAAAAAATATTCCATTAATCCCAAAAGCCCTCCCCGAAAAGGCTTAAATAAAGTCTCATATTTAAGCCCCAACCGAGCGGGCTTAAACTAAAGTTGATTTAAGGCCCGTTTGGTTGGGGCTAAAAAACTTTGCCCACACGCGAACAAAACGCCGCGACTTTAGTAAGTAGCCAAACGGTTGCTTACTAGACGACTGTTTCAGTAAGAAAAATTGGTTAAAAAAACAAAACTAACCATTGCTTAGTCAAAACAGATGTGTAATTATAAAAATAAAATTGTTCAACTTTAAGATACAATTGTTCAACTTTTTTGGTATAATTGTTAAACTTTATATATTGTTCAGAAAACATTGTTCAACTTTTAACATACAATTGTTCAAATTTAATAGGGAATTGTTCAACTTTTTTAATTATAATTTTATGATAAAAACGTGTAGAAAAAACAAGAAAAAAATTTGCCCAAAAAAAAAACTAAAATTTGCTTAGTGAAACAGTCTAACCATAAAAATGAAATTGTTCAACTTTAAGATACAATTGTTCAACTTTGTTCGTACAATTGTTCAACTTTATATATTGTTCAAAAAACATTGTTCAACTTTTAACATACAATTGTCCAAATTTAATAAGGAATTGTTCAACTTTTTTAATTATAATTTTATGATAAAAACGTGTAGAAAAACAAGGGAAAAAAAAGGAAGAAAAAATTTTGCCCAAAAAAAAATAAAAATAAAATTTGCTTACTGAAACAGTCGTCTAACCATAAAAATGAAATTGTTCAACTTTAAGATACAATTGTTCAACTGTTTTGGTATAACTGTTAAAATTTATATATTGTTCAAAAAATATTGTTCAACTTTTAACATACAATTGTTCAAATTTAATAAGAAATTGTTCAACTTTTTTAATTACAATTTTATGATAAAAACGTGTAGAAAAACAAGAAAAAAAGGAAGAAAAAACCTTGCCCAAAAAAATAAAAATAAAAATTTGCTTAGTGAAACAGTCGTCTAACCATAAAAATGAAATTGTTCAATTTTAAGATACAATTGTTCAACTTTGTTCGTACAATTGTTCAACTTTATATATTGTTCAAAAAAATTTGTTCAACTTTTAATATACAATTGTTCAAATTTAATAGGAAATTGTTCATTTTTTTAGAAACAATTTTATGATGAAAATGCGTATAAAAAAAAGAAAAAAAAAATATTTTAAAAAAAAAAAAATTATTTTTTTAAATAAAATAAAATAAAATCTGGACAAAAGTCAATTTGACCGGTCAACGTTGACCATTGACCGTTGACCGGTCAATGGTCAGATGTTGACCATGGGGTGTGATTGTGTGTGAGAGGGTGTATGTTTTGCTATGATGGATGTTCCATCATAGCCTTCCATTGTCCCAAAATGATTGGCTCTCATTCCTTCTCACGTTTCACCGTAAACATTCGTTTCACCGGAGCCTGACTCTATATATATATATATATATATATATATATATATATATATATATATATATATATATATATATATATATATATATATATATCCATGCTCTAGTGAAACAGCCATTTAGGATAAAACGGGTGGATAAATTAAAGCCATTAGATGAGAGTGATATCAACGGATTATATTTATCCAAGAAGGGTGCATAGGTTGTATGTTGGTTTGCACACACCAGATTATTCTTCCCACGCACCTTATTAGGTATTCTTTTTACCCACTTTCCAATTTCACACCAGATCTTGAAATCAGATTTATGTACTCCTCCCTCTCTCCTCACCAATGCTTTCTTCAACAACCATTGAAGCTTCCTTCAAACGCCATTGAAGTCGTGCGTGAAGCCCCACCATCTTCGCCGGATTCGATTTTCTCCGTCGTGGTCTCCATAGTCATTTCGCTCGCCCAACTCTCTGTCGTCGATTGTCGAATGCCGTCGTCAACGCCTTCTTCCGTTTGTCTCTAAAGGTAACCCTAAAACCGTTGTCCCATTGAGATTCCTTGTCCGCAGCCTTCAAATTTCTCCATCGTCTTCAATTTCGGTTCAAATTTTCAAATGTGTTCTTCGATTTGGAGTTCTAATTTAGGGTTTTCATTCGATTTTGCATTTGTAGTTTTTTGGCTCGTGGATTATTGGCGTTCTCCATTACTGTCGGCTGATTTGGAGTTCTAATTTAGGGTTTTCATTCGATCTTACTCTAATTTTTTTAATCATATTTTTTTGAACCCTAAATCCTTTTGGTTTCTCAATCTTTTCAATTCTTCAATGGAGAGGATGCAGGCTTGCCAGAGGAATCCGGTGGGGCAGGCGAGGAGCACGGCGGCGACGTGGAGAGGGGTGGTGTAGACATGGAAATGTCAGTCGACGACGGACTGCTTGAGAACTCTCACGGTGGAGACGTTGGGCGTTATGATATTCATGTTAACAATATTGTTATTCAGATATACTTGTATGTTATGCAATTTGTAATTATAGATTATTTCTTTGGCCATGAATGTGATATTCATTTGTGTGGATGAGATATGCATTTTCCATATAGTGATATGCAGAATATACTTGTATGATATGCAATTTGTAATTATGGGATATTACTTTGGCCGTGAATATGATATTCATTTGTGTGGATGAGATATGTATTTTCCATACATTGATATGCAGAATATATGCAATGTATATACTGGTTTTCCCCCTATTTCATCATTATCGTCTTCTTAATTATTACGACTGAACATCAGTATGTATTAAGAGTTTATGAATATCAGTATGTATACAACGGAACATGATAACCAATAACAGATATTCAGAAATACTTGAACGATATTCAAATAATGTGTTTTGATATGCACATATATGCACACTCTTTTTTTCAATTCAGTGGATGCATTATATACATAGTGAATAAGTACTCACAATACTTGAATATCAGATATAGGAGAGTGAATATCAGCATGAATACGATGGAACATGAACAAAATTAACAGATATGTAAAGAACATTTAACGATATTTCCAATTTTCGTGTCGATATGCATAATGTTAATTTTCAACTAATTAAATATATTGATACACAGGAACTTTCACTGAATATGCGTATCAACTAAAAACACAGTGAATAACGCGGATCTCGGTGGAGGCTTGAGGAATAACGCTGATGGGGATTTGCAGTTTCTCTCTCTCTCGAAATCTACATTTAACTTCCTATTTTGGAGGTGGTTAATTAATATAATTCAAAAAAGTTTTTTGTGATATTTATTCCATGATTCACACCCCCACTACACCATATTTTCTCTCTCGTAATCTAGCTATTTATCACCCTCAATCCAACGCTCTACAATTGTCCACTCGTTTTACCGTAAGAGTCATTTTACTAGAGCGTCCCTCTGTATTAGGAGAGGAAAAACGAACGTTATATTTTAACGAACGTTATAGTAAAACGAGTAAATAAACGTGGAGCGTCGGATTGGAGGTGATGAATGGCTGGATTAGGAGAGGAAATTGAGGGTGTATGGAGGCGTGAAACATGGGATTGAATATCCCAACATATTTTCTGAATTTTAGAAAATAACCGCCTCCAAATTAGGCAGTTAGAGGAGATTTGGAGAGAGAGTGCATAGATCGTCCAACTCCAATCCTCCACCAGATCTGGTTCTTCTCCCATAATCCACCGTTGCAAGAGCTCCAAATTGCGAAAAAATGAATCGAATCCAACAAGCATCGTCACTCCATCGTCTTCATACGGTTGAACAACACCGATCTTTCCCAACTCCATATTCATCTTCGTCTTCTTCGTATGCCAACTCCATCACCTTTTCTCCGTTACCAGACGCAAAAGCGTTAATCCTCCATCGCCGGTCTTGAATATGGAAGAAGGTTAGTTGATTGATTTGCGGTTTTCTAATATCGATTATGATATTTTGAATACGCTTGTTAGTTTCATAGAATATAAACTATGATTTAGGGTTTCATGGATGTATGGGTTGTTGTTCATGTGTTTCGAACGATATTCAAATTGATTTTGATGTGATTTTGTTGAATGGTGAATATCGAACATGATTATTATATAATCCATGCTGATTTAATGGATTTAGGGTTTCGATGTTGTATGGATTTATGTTCCTCTGCTTTGATTCGATATGCATACCATATGTTATGATATCCAGATACTGCAATGAAAGCCATATGCAAGCCATTGTAATTTTAGTTCATACGCATATTCAATGAAAGTTCGTGCATATCAATATGTAAAATTTTGAACATCGTTCTTTGGTTTTTTAATATCAAGATATGTACAATATGCAAAGTTTTATAATTGATATTCAAGAATTATGTATTCGTATTCGCTATGTTGATTATGCATCTACTTATTTTAAAGTGAACATTGTGCATACCGACACTAAATTTTTGAATATCGTTCATGGTTTTTTGAATATTTATTAGTCTTGTTCATGTTCTGTCGTATTCATGTTGATATTCACAGACTGTGAATAGATATACAGTTAGTAGAAATTGATTGAGGAAATGCATATTCTTATCACGTTCCTTCATGATCCTTCGCATTGTATTGATATGCATATTCTTATTGATGATATTCATGAATTGTTAAGACATATTCAAAATAAAGAAGGCCATGATTGAGGAAATGCAAGAGGTACAACAAGTATACGAGACATGACCATAGGAATTGCAAAGAAGACCTTTAGTTTAGATATTTGTATTCTTATTCTAGATATTCATTTTTTAAGTAGCGATATTCACACATTTTGCATTAATAAGCTTTGGGCATGTGTTATATATGGTATGATATTCTTATCATAATACTAGATATTCATATACGTGATCCATAAATTTATGATTTGTCTATCAAAGTTTGTATGTTTGTATTACTATGATTGGATTTGTGTTTGTATTTTCATGAATTTATAAGTGATTTTTCAAACATACGGTATGAAAATTTGCAAGGAAAACTTGTATGTTTGATAATAAGATTCGTGTTTCATACATTCACTTTAACTAAATTGATAGTATTTATGAATTTTTGTATGACATTCATTGAGTTACATTTGATATTCATGCATACGTCGTGCATAGAGTTACGATTGTTGTGTTTTAAACTGGTAGGATCATTTGAAAACATTGATATAACTTCAAAGAATATCCAATCATGTACTTTGATAAATTATGCTTGAATGCAGTTTTACAATACTTTACACCTTGACCTAGGTGTGCCCACATGGCATATGTGAATGCCCCACAATCAATCTTATTTTTATCGTCATGTCAATTCATGTTTAGAATTTTGGGCTTCTTGTTGGCAAAACTGTTGAACTTTGCGTCTAGATTCCTGAATATCATCAAAGTACACATGAATATCAACAACAAAAATGTTAATATTGATATTTAAGGATATAACAGAGAACAAGAACTCTACTTGTTCTATGTATACTTGAACGTAATTCTATATCAAAAAATCCTTAAACCAATAAATCCTAAACACTACACCAATAAACCCTAAACCCTAACCCCTAAACCTAAACCCTAATCCATAAATACTAAACCAATAAACCCTAAACCCTAAAACCAATAAACCTTATACCCTAAACCATAAACCAATAAACCCTAAACGCCAAATCAACAAACCCTAAGCAATTAAACCATAAGCCCTAAACCCTAAAACCAATAAACCCTAAAACCAATCAACCCTATACCCTAATCCTTAAACTAATAAACCCTAAACTATAATTCATAAACCCCAAACTACAAACCCTAACCCATAAAATTGATCAAGCATGAATATCAAAAGTATTTGTACGAATATCACATCAATCAATTTGAATATCAATTGCACCCAATAAAAACAATACCAACAAAACACCAAAATCGATCCAACATGAATATCAACAATATTATAATGAATTCCATATCATAAAATTTGAATATCAACTACTCAGAGCATGAAAAGTACATCCAACATTAATATCAAAAGCATTTTTATGAGTATCACATCAAACAATTTGAATATCAATTACAAACAGTATAAACAACACCAACAAAACACCAAAACTGATTCAACATGAATATTAACAACATGATAGTGAATATCACATCATAGAATTTGAATATCAACTACTCGGATCATGAAACCTACATCCAACATGAATATCAAAAGCATTTGTATGAATATCCCATCAAACAGTTTGAATATCAATTGAAAACAGTACAAACAACACCAATGAAACACTAATTGTTATTTTTTGGAATAAGGTAATACATTAATGCAAGAACTGGAATATACAAAAGTTTTGCCCTTGGCAACAACAAAATGGCTAGAAGGCAGAGAAGAGCCCAGAAACAAAATTGTAACACCCCGGGCCAGAGGTGATACAGTGCCATAGTCCCGAAGGACTATAAGGCGGGTGAAATAAAAAATTAAATCCAAAACTCCTCCAAATACACATAAATTATAAACATTAAAATCCCTGCTCAAGATTGAAACAACACTCAAACCTGTCATCCAGTTTAATGCATCAATTTATATCCAAAACTGCGGAAACGAATAAAACATTTTCAAATCTAATGCAAACCAAATCTTTAACTGTGAAGACACATCTGTGATCCAGAACCCACTTGTTGCTACTAACCTGCAAAGACCAGTTGATTGGGGGACCCGATACCCCAGCCAACCGTGGCACGTAAACCGAAGCTGGTCAGTCTTTTGAAAGACTGGCAAGACTCCTCAAGCCAAAATAGTTCAAAACACATACATATATCACCAATCAACTCACAACAACGACAACACGCCACACAATATATATACATATATATATAATATCATAACTATACTTAATCATATCAACCAACCAATGCCAACCACACGTCAAAACATATACACACACTATCACATACCATTCATTACACATCCTTATCCAACTCTTCACTATACTAACCTCAATCAATCCATCCTCAAACTCATCACAAGCATAAACGAATAAAACGATCCAATCCAACTTCACTGACACGTCCAATCCATCCTTCTCTCTATTACTAATACCTCAATCAACAACTCTATGCACATACACATCTCTTATTACTGACTTACAACCAAAGCTAACCAATTATACTAAACTCACTACTGCACTAACACAACAAAACCAATTAACCTTCACATTAACAAACACATAAGCATCACCACTTACTAGTTACAAATAACAATTGTAACACACATAATTTCACAACCATAACCAATGGCCAACAATGACCCACAACCACCACTAACAACAATCAACATTTAACACAAACCAATAACCACACACACAAGCGAAATCATCAACATAACCACTACTTAACTCATCACAGTTATCACAACCATCAACCAATATAATCATATAATATATAACAGTTATCACAACCATCAATCAATAACCAATCAATCAACATCAATCACAATTAGCCAATATTCATAAATAAACCAACACACACAACCACCAACACCTCCAATCCAACCTCCGTCTCCACCACCACATCACCGGGTGAGACAATCAACACACACTTTCCGGATGGGACTTTCACCATCCAACCCTTGGTCCTTAACGACGTAGGCGTGCACCCTACGCGATTTGGTGAGACTATCATCACCTGACCCTTTGACTCTGAATTAACACTGGCCCTTAACAATGTAGGCGACACTCGGTCCCTACGATGTTTGGTGAGGCTATCATCACTTGACCCTTCGACCCCCAATCAACGACAATCTAACCACCACACTGACTCTCAATCAAATAGCACAAACGACAATCAAAATCACATAATCAAACATTATCACACATCAACACACATTTCAACCAAGCAATAATATAGTCAATTAATCCAATTTAACCAACAACAATCCACCATCACACCCGTACTCAATCAATCAACAATCAATCATACTTAGTCACAATTGACTACCACATCAACATTTAATCAGACACAACCCGAGACAAGTACGAACACACGCACACACACACGCACGTATTCACACACTTTCAAACAATCACAAATACTAACACACACACATATATTCAACTACGTAATTCTACATCCAATAATCCAGCACATAACCAATATCTGCCAACAACCAAGCAAACAATCAACACCCAGCACAAGACCAATAACAAAACACACAACTGGTACCCGATGCACGACCAATAATTATGCACACAATCCAACACACAACCGCCAACACACACAAGTGTCGACAAACACACATATTCAACCAAGAAATTTCACAACTAATAATCCAAATTAATTTACTCAGATAAGGCTAAATCAATTACTGAATCAAGATAGGAACAAAAAATAATTTTATAAAATATACGAAGGGTTAGCAAGATTTATCTTGCCTCAAGCTCGACATCCACGACCTCAGAGATCTCCAACCAACTCGAACGAACCTGCGAAATCAATCCGAGCAAATCCCTGACATTAATTACTCATACAAATCCACAACTAATAAACCCCCAATTTCCAACTCTTAATTAATTATTCCATAATTAATTAATCAACCATCCAAATTCAACCCCAAACTTATACCTCACTTAATTAGCAAACCACACACAATCCAACCCAAGGCTCAAAATCAATTAATTGCTGCATAACCCCAACGAATCAACCAAACTCTGCTTCCCAGAATTTCAGCAACAATACCACTTTAGAAAATTCAAATCGAACCCATAAGCTCACCTCATCGACGACCACCGCAAGCCACACCGGGAAGGGCACCTCGTCGCCGGAACCACAGCGGAACACTAGCAGCAGCGACGGCGGCACACCAGCAACAACGAACAACATAACCTCCGACGCAGCGGCCAACAGCGGCTCACAGCTGCAACAGCTCCGCGACTCGCCTCAGGGAAGGGAAGAGGTGGCCACTGCTGGTTCGGGCTTCTCGTCGCCGGCGATTTCAGCCACCAGCAGAACGCGGCAATAGTTGCACCCAAATGCAGCAACAGCGACTCGCACAGCAGCAACGGTTTCTCTCTACAACTGGACGCGGCTCGTACCGGGAAGGAAGAGGTGGCGAGTGGCGGTGGCCGGGTCGAGCTCGTCGGAGGAGAAACGACTTCGGCTGGCACAGGAGAGAGATCGAGAGAGAATTGGCTTCCTGGGGAAGACGGCCACAAGGGATTTATCCCCCAAATTCCCATTTCCTCATTTTTAAGTAAACTCATAATTAATTTACCAAAATGCCATTATCAACTTATTTGGGGTATTTCATTCTCCCCCCCTTACAACAGTTTCGTCCTCGAAACTAAGATCAAACAGGTTCGGATAACTGCTTCGCATAACTGATTCCAGTTCCCCAGTCTCTTCTTCTGTTCCATGCCTAGCCCATAACGGATGATACACATCTCTCCTCAGTTGAGACACACGAAATACGTCATGCATTCCACTCCTCTCTGGCGGCAATGCCACTTGGTAAGCTACGACACCAACTCTCTTCAGAATCTCAAAGGGACCAACATACCTAGGACTCAACTTGCCTCGTTTCCCAATTCTGAATACTCCTTTAGTCGGCGAAACTTTAATAAATACATGGTCTCCCACACTGAATTCCAAAGGACGTCTACGAACATCCGCGTACGACTTCTGTCTACTCTGAGCTGACAACAGTTTCTGACGGATCACATCAATGTCATCCTTAGTTTTCTGCAGAAGCTCAGGAGCAACTAACACAGCATTAGTCAAATTATCCCAACACAATGGCGATTTACAGCGACTATCATACAAAGCCTCATAAGGTGCCATCTGAATCAACGCATATCAACTACTGTTGCCGAAGAATGACTTTCCTTGAAAACCAACTTTCTAATCTCTTTATCAGCTATCACACATAACCGATTTTGAATCACAAAACCCCATCCTCATGAATGAGAATTCCGGGTGCCTTTCCTTGAGCAACTTCACTGCATAACTTGTTCAACACAGAATCTTGTGATTTTTTTTTTCTCTTGGATCAACTCTATCAATGCTGATTGAATTTCCATTACATTCAGCTGCATCATTTCCTTCTCAGACCAATCTCAATCTCACCCCGCACAATTCTTGTTGCAACTCTGGCAGAACTGATAAGCACGCAACCGTATACTCGAGAGTCAACTTCCTACTCAAAACATCAACTACCACATTAGCCCTTTCTGATTGATACACAATATCTTCTCATAATCCTTAATCAATTCTAGCAGCCATCTATATCTCATGTTCAACTCTCTCTTTTACAATTTGAGCTGACGAAAAGCATATGTAATGACTTTCCCATTCTGCATCAAAACGCAATCCAAACCTTGATTAGACACCTCACTATAGATAACAAACCCTTCTATTTCCCGCAGTAAAACTAATACTGACGTACTAAGCAAACACTTCCTGAGTTCTTCGAAACTCCTTCCTGACATTTCCCGTTCCATTCAAAATTCTTAGCCTTACGTACCCAGCCACAATCTGCCTGTAGCAACCTGCGCATTCTACTTCTCAACTCAGCCGAACCTATAGTCGCGAAATTCCATTGTTTTCGATGTAGACTGAGTCATCTGTTTCTTATCATCTCAAGCATCAATAGTCTGATCAGAATCAACTGTAGTAGTCTCCCTGATCAGCACTCATCAGTATACTCAAGGATTGTACAGCTATGCCTTACCATCAAAGTTCATCTCAGAATACAACCATATCTGAATGCGCTTAATATGTCCTGCTTAACCCTAACAATAACAACGGCACACAACAACTTCATACTGAATCATCAGTTACTAGACTACATGCATCAACCTCTTGACGATATGCCCAACGGCTTCATCCTCTATCACAGCCACACTTACCTTATTAATCTCCAACACGTCCCACTTACCAGGGAACACATCATAAAATTACTCAACAACACTAAACATCACATAAAAAAATATCAAACACAAACTTACCTATGCGCAACAACAAGGGTCTCTGATCACACGATTGCTTCACAGTTTTTATGAGTGGTCTCATCCACATCAAACTTTTGAAAACCATTTTAGAACGTAAATGCTCTGATACCAACTTCTGTAACACCCCGGGCCAGAGGTGCTACAGTGTCATAGTCTCGAAGGACTATAAGGCAGGTGAAATAAAAAATTAAATCCAAAACTCCTCCAAATACACATAAATTATAAACATTAAAATCCCTGCTCAAGATTGAAACAACACTCAAACCTGGCATCCAGTTTAATGCATCAATTTATATCCAAAACTGCGGAAGCGAATACAACATTTTCAAATCTAATACAAACCAAATCTTTAACTGTGAAGACACATCTGTGATCCAGAACCCACTTGTTGCTACTAACCTACAAAGACCAGCTGACTGGGGAACCCGATACCCCAGCCAACCGCGACACGTAAACCGAAGCTGGTCAGTCTTTTGAAAGACTGGCAAGACTCCTCAAGCCAAAACAGTTCAAAACACATACATATATCACCAATCAACTCACAACAACGACAACACGCCACACAATATATATACATATATATATATAATATCATAACTATACTTAATCATATCAACCAACCAATGCCAACCACACGTCAAAACATATACACACACTATCACATACCATTCATTACACATCCTTATCCAACTCTTCACTATACTAACCTCAATCAATCCATCCTCAAACTCATCACAAGCATAAACGAATAAAACGATCCAATCCAACTTCACTGACACGTCCAATCCATCCTTCTCTCTATTACTAATACCTCAATCAACAACTCTATGCACATACACATCTCTTACTACTGACTTACAACCAAAGCTAACCAATTATACTGAACTCACTACTGCACTAACACAACAAAACCAATTAACCTTCACATTAACAAACACATAAGCATCACCACTTACTAGTTACAAATAACAATTGTAACACACGTAATTTCACAACCATAACCAATGGCCAACAATGACCCACAACCACCACTAACAACAATCAACATTTAACACAAACCAATAACCACACACACAAGCGAAATCATCAACATAACCACTACTTAACTCATCACAGTTATCACAACCATCAACCAATATAATCATATAATATATAACAGTTATCACAACCATCAATCAACAAACAATTAATCAACATCAATCACAATTAGCCAATATTCATAAATAAACCAACACACACAACCACCAATACCTCCAATCCAACCTCCGTCTCCACCACCACATCACCGGGTGAGACAATCAACACACACTTTCCGGATGGGACTTTCACCATCCAACCCTTGGTCCTTAAATCCAAAACTCCTCCAAATACACATAAATTATAAACATTAAAATCCCTGCTCAAGATTGAAACAACACTGAAACCTGTCATCCAGTTTAATGCATCAATTTATATCCAAAACTGCGGAAGCGAATACAACATTTTCAAATCTAATGCAAACCAAATCTTTAATTATGAAGACACATCTGTGATCCAGAACCCACTTGTTGCTACTAACCTGCAAAGACCAGTTGACTGGGGGACCCGATACCCCAGCCAACCGCGGCACGTAAATCGAAGCTGGTCAGTCTTTTGAAAGACTGGCAAGACTCCTCAAGCCAAAATAGTTCAAAATACATACATATATCACCAATCTACTCACAACAACGACAACACGCCACACAATGTATATACATATATATATATATATAATATCATAACTATACTTAATCATATCAACCAACCAATGCCAACCACACGTCAAAACATATACACACACTATCACATCCATTCATTACACATCCTTATCCAACTCTTCACTATACTAACCTCCATCAATCCATCCTCAAACTCATCACAAGCATAAATGAATAAAACGATCCAATCCAACTTCACTGACACGTCCAATCCATCCTTCTCTCTATTACTAATACCTCAATCAACAACTCTATGCACATACACATCTCTTACTACTGACTTACAACCAAAGCTAACCAATTATATTGAACTCACTACTGCACTAACACAACAAAACCAATTAACCTTCACATTAACAAACACACAAGCATCACCACTTACTAGTTACAATTAACAATTGTAACACACGTAATTTCACAACCATAACCAATGGCCAACAATGACCCACAACCACCACTAACAACAATCAACATTTAACACAAACCAATAACCACACACACAAGCGAAATCATCAACATAACCACTACATAACTCATCACAGTTATCACAACCATCAACCAATATAATCATATAATATATAACAGTTATCACAACCATCAATCAACAACCAATCAATCAACATCAATCACAATTAGCCAATATTCATAAATAAACCAACACACACAACCATCAACACCTCCAATCCAACCTCCGTCTCCACCACCACATCACCGGGTGAGACAATCAACACACACTTTCCGGATGGGACTTTCACCATCCAACCCTTGGTCCTTAACGACGTAGGCGTGCACCCTACGCGGTTTGGTGAGACTATCATCACCTGACCCTTTGACTCTGAATTAACACTGGCCCTTAACAACGTAGGCGACACTCGGTCCCTACGATGTTTGGTGAGGCTATCATCACCTGACCCTTCGACCCCCAATCAACGACAATCCAACCACCACACTGAATCTCAATCAAAATCACATAATCAAACATTATCACACATCAACACACATTTCAACCAAGCAATAATATAGTCAATTAATCCAATTTAACCAACAACAATCCACCATCACACCCGTACTCAATCAATCAACAATCAATCATACTTAGTCACAATTGACTACCACATCAACATTTAATCAGACACAACCCGAGACAAGTACGAACACACGCACACACGCGCACATATTCACACACTTTCAAACAATCACAAATACTAACACACACACACACACACATATATTCAACTACGTAATTCTACATCCAATAATCCAGCACATAACCAATATCTGCCAATAACCAAGCAAACAATCAACACCCAGCACAAGACCAATAACAAAACACACAACTGGTATCCGATGCACGACCAAAAATTATGCACACAATCCAACACACAACCGCCAACACACACATATTCAACCAAGAAATTTCACAACTAATAATCCAAATTAATTTACTCAGACAAGGCTAAATCAATTATTGAATCAAGATAGGAACAAAAAATAATCTTATAAAATATACGAAGGGTTAGCAAGATTTATCTTGCCTCAAGCTCGACAACCACGACCTCAGAGATCTCCAACCAACTCGAACGAACCTGCGAAATCAATCCGAGCAAATCCCTGGCATTAATTACTCATACAAATCCACAACTAATAAACCCCCAATTTCCAACTCTTAATTAATTATTCCATAATTAATTAATCAACCATCCAAATTCAACCCCAAACTTATACCTCACTTAATTAGCAAACCACACACAATCCAACCCAAGGCTCAAAATCAATTAATTGCTGCATAACCCCAACGAATCAACCAAACTCTGCTTCCCAGAATTTCAGCAACAATACCACTTTAGAAAATTCAAATCGAACCCATAAGCTCACCTCGTCGACGACCACCGCAAGCCACACCGGGAAGGGCACCTCGTCGCCGGAACCACAGCGGAACACCAGCAGCTGCGACGGCGGTACACCAGCAACAACGAACAGCAGAACCTCCGAAGCAGCAGCCAACAGCGGCTCACAGCTACAACAGCTCCGCGACTCGCCTCAGGGAAGGGAAGAGTTGGCCACTGCTGGTTCGGGCTTCTCGTCGCCGGCGATTTCAGCCACCAGTAGAACGCGGCAACAACTTCACCCAAATGCAGCAACATCGACTCGCACAGCAGCAGCGGTTTCTCTCTGCAACTGGACGCGGCTCGTATCGGGAAGAAAGAGGTGGCGAGCGGCGGTGGCCGGGTCGAGCTCGTCGGAGGAGAAACGACTTCGGCTGGCACAGGAGAGAGATCGAGAGAGAATTGGCTTCCTGGGGAAGACGGCCACAAGGGATTTATCCCCCAAATTCCCATTTCCTCATTTTTAAGTAAACTCATAATTAATTTACCAAAATGCCATTATCAACTTATTTGGGGTATTTCAAAAATGGGCAAGTTAGAACCTATACAAGAATGCCTCTAGACCTAAGTCATGCATTAGACCTCGCATCCCGCTTGTGAAGTCTTGCTAGAATGCACCCTTTGACATGATTGATGATGCGTATAAAGCACATTTCAGAATAAGCCAGCATGTCCTTGAAGATAGCCTCATTGCGCGTTGTCCAGGTGAAATACACAAAAGAGGTGAAGGGGAGGACCCATACCTTGTGAAGAGTGCCTTTTTCGGTGAGACTGTGAAACTAGCCACTCCAACCACTGCTTTAGATTGAGATTATGGGGCCTAATATCCAGCCAACAAAGAAGCTTCCTAAGTACTGCAGTAGAGAAGGGGCAATGTCCCCAAATGTGGTCATCTGATTCCTCTCCATGCCCACACAACACGCATCCCACATCATCAATATGAAACCAGGCTTGCAGTCGGTCTCTAGTAGGGAGTCTTTTATGAATAGCTAACTAGCAAATAAATGCACATTTCGGGGTATTGAAGCTGTGCCAGATCATAGTGCCCCAAGGCTTGATGTGTCCCCTAGTGCGCAAAAGATCATAAGCCTCAGACGCCGAATACTTCCCTTTTTTTGAGATCATATCTAGAAGCTGAGATGGCGCCCCTTTCAAGAGGAGATTGTCCCGGATTTTGAGAGGCTTCTTCCATCCCCAGCAATCTGCATCTCTTGCAAACAGTACAAACAACACAAATGAAACAACAAAATTGATCCAACATGAAGATCAACAAAATTATAGTGAATATCAAATCGTAAAATTTGAATATCAATTGTAAACAGTACAAACAACACCAATGAAACACAAAAATTGATCCAACATGAATATCAACAACATTATAGTGAATATCAAATCGTGGAACTTGAATATCAACTAGTTAGAGCATCAAACTTACATCCAATATGAATATCAAAATCATTTGTATGAATATCACATCAAACAATTTGAATATCAATTGCAAACAGTACAAACAACACCAACAAAATACCAAAACTGATTCAACATGAATATCAACAACATTATATTGAATATCGCAGCATGAAATTTGAATATCAACTACACGGATCATGAAACCTACATCCAACATGAATATCAAAAGCATTTGTATGAATATCACATCAAACAATTTGAATATCAATTGCAAATAATACAAATAACACCAAAACTGATCTCGTATGAATATCAACAATATTCATACCGGATATGTCCAACAAATAAACCCTAGAAGTTTAAATTCATCAAATCTCAAACAAATACACACAACTCTCAATCAAGGACGATGAGATTTAGTCGGGTATTAAAAAAAAGGTTGATCGGTTAGGGATATGATCTTTAATGACGGATTTGTGCAAACATAAACCCTATAACTCGAAATTTTATCACAATTCAAACAATTACCCCACAAATCTCATACAAAATCAATGATAAACAATCGAAATTTTGGAAATTACTAAACCATATAATCAACAAGACAACAATACGTAACAAATTAACACCTAATTTGCATAAAGATCAAAATTGTAATCCAAAACATACCCGAAACAATGAAATTTCATAAGCGAAGTAGCATATTGAAAAGAAAAACTCGAAGCGGAAGGAGGTTACTTGTTTCTAGGTAGAATAAATTGGTAAAAACGATGGTATAGAAGTCCACGACGGTCGGTGAGTAGGTCTTAGAGATGACACCGATGTGGAGCTTGAGGAATATCTTCAATGGCGGTTGAAAAGGGAAGAAGATGGAAGCGGTAATTTTGGAAGCATATTGTCTGTATGAGAATTTGGGAAGGTTTGTTGAAA